>OX387406.1:5618220-8076005 GCA_947563765.1 Anarsia innoxiella | reverse complement strand
CTTTTATATCAAAACATAGCCAATATCCAAGTAAAATGATTTAAAACTCTGCGTGCCCAATTCCGAAATCGATGACTGTATTGTACGCAAATTTGGTAATTTCTTAGGGGATGTTACGTAGTATCTAGCTATTTAGTAATCGGTAGTTGTACTATCTTCTACGGTAATATGTAGGTAAAGAGACAAAAATAATTACCTGCTACGCATAGTTCTTGGTAATTCTTTTGTTTTTCTTCGCTTTCAATTCTCATCTTCCTAATTCACAGAAAAAATCCATTAAATGTAATTTACACTACACTTACAATGTAAGGACAATAAAGCCACCCTATGTTTTCGCTTCGGTGCCCCGTCATCTGTAGGCATCAAAAATTTCTCTCAAGCCCACTGGGCCGAAGAGGGCAACAAAGAAAAGAAATTTTCCTTTTTTTTTTACTCAACGCTCGCAAAGTAAAGCAAATTAAGGACATAAAAGCTACTTAAATGAGGTCGCGATTTCTGTCAATTGTGAGTTGTGTTGAGTTTTCTTTTCTACGTAATGATTGGTGACGTTTGAATTAGTGGTGTGACGGTCGGACGGCTATTTTATCAGCTGTTGTACGAAAGAACATTAAAGTTAAAGTTCTGTTAAACTTGGTACAACAATTATGTCTAAAAACAGAAGAAAACTTCATCATGCTTAAGGGATAATTACATTTAAAGCTCGTCTCCGCAACTAGCTATAAGTAAAGTGATAAACTCGTTTTTTTTAAATACTCTTTCATAAAATTAGTTCAAATCGATTAATATTTAGAAAATACAATTACGGAACCGAATACACCGAATAATGAACCTAATAACTAGGTAGGTACATAATTTAGCACACTATACGGTTAATGATGGTAATTGCTAATAAACGAAATAATTCCCCGAATAAATTATATTCGAACACTTTCAACGATAAATAAGCATAAATTTAAATCAGAAATTTCCCTACTTAAATGGATAAAACTTTAAACTTTTCAATTGCATTTGAGTTAATTATGAAAATTGCGATGTAAAATCGTGTTCCATTGCCGTGGCGTACATTCAACAGTTTTTAATATTAAATTTTCATTTAAAGTGATAATATCGAGTAACAATCATTTTATGGTTCTTTGAAATTCCGATTACAGGTAGAGACGTGATTGAAATGTAGGGATGTTAATTATTTTATCAGTTTCCACTCGTCAGATAACTTAATATGAGTTTTATTTTATATTTTTTATCATTTAAGTTTCATGATCAGAAAAAGATTAATATCGCTTACCGAGATATTGTGATGTCACTTAGGTAACATTTTTTGATTGGAATATTTACTCGTATTGAGTTCTGACTTCAATTTTTGATTGGTTAATAGAAAGTGCCGGAATCTTGTCGTATTATAATCCAGTCATTATAGTAAGTTCACCTCGGAATTCGAGATACCCAGCTGTAAGTCTGTAAATACTTGTATATGGACACCCTAAAAGTTGTCTCAAAACCTACATATGGTAGGGTGTACGCAACTATTAAATTTCAAGGTCAAAGGTCACAAAAATCGGTTTTTTGCGCTTTTTTTGTAAATATCTCATTTCCTATGGGTTTTTTGCTATTTGTATTTATTATCAATATTGTAGGATACAAAATTCTCTACAAATTTTGTTTGAAAAATTTTTTCATACGGTGAACCGTTTTCGAGATAGAGGGCGGAGAGCGCGCGGTCACAGCATCCTTCAGGTCAACCGGTGCTTCCGGTCAAAAACGCGCCATATATAGTTGATGAACTATCGATTAATCAATGATTATAAATATTTGTCAATTTTTATTAACTATTATATTATATTTTATGATTTTCTTTATGCCTTAAATCTAAATCGAAATAACAAAGATAGGCTCATTAATATGCTAATTGAAAAATTACAAGCTGCAAATATTACTACTAAACAAGCCAGAGATGATGCGGATGTTCTTATTGTTGAAACTACAATTGAAGAATCAAAGTCTGAAAAAAACTGCAGTTATAATAGGACAAGATATTGATTTACTCGTCATTTTAATTGGGCGTACACTGTCTTACGAACAAGAAATTTTCTTTAAAAAAGTTGGGAAAGGAAAGAAAACGGAGATATACTCGACTGAAAGTTTTAATAATTATCCTCATTCCAAAATACGCCGAGGTAGACCTCGAAAAAGATGGAGAGACGATCTGGATGCATTTTCACGGGAATGGCGGGTCGCTACCGGAGACCGTGTTAAATGGAAAGTCGCGGGGGAGGCCTTTGCCCAGCAGTGGGATCTTAACGGCTAACAAAAAAAAAAGTTTTTGAGCAACTGACAAATTTGGATGAACTAGCTGCAGCATTTGAGGAAGAAAATTGTTCGGCCCTGAGATTATTAAAGAGTGGAACTCAAACCTTATTGGCAGCCTATAATGCTCCGAAATCTGTGAAAAGTCTCGATCATCTTCGTTATATGCTTGACCTGAAGTGATGCTGTGACCGCGCGCTCTCCGCCCTCTATCTCGAAAACGGTTCACCGTATGAAAAAATTTTTCAAACAAAATTTGTAGAGAATTTTGTATTCTACAATATTGATAATAAATACAAATAGCAAAAACCCATAGGAAATGAGATATTTTCAAAAAAAGCTCAAAAAAACGATTTTTTGACCTTTGACCTTGAAATTTAATAGTTGCGTACACCCTACCATATGTAGGTTTTGAGACAACTTTTAGAGTGTCAATATACAAGTATTTACAGACTTACAGCTGGGTATCTCGAATTCCGAGATTCTTACCTAATTTAAGCTTAAATGACTGGGTTATTAAGCATTCAAGAGAAAAATGGAGTACCTATAGAAAGGAATGGCAGATGCTCCACTGGCAGTGTGGCTAGTAAATAATTGATTTGATTTTCACCTGTTACCTTTGGAATCACGGTGGTATCATAGTATCACAGCTCGCCAATGAATACGCGCCTTAACCTGTAATCCGTTGCAGGTCCCAACAAATCATGGTCACTTGAGAAAAATGAGACGTCGCCGTCAGGTTCCTTTAGGTTTTGCTGATATATTTCTAGAGCTGAAAGCCACTCTTATAGGATTTGTACTTTGATGTTCTTATCGCTGTTACCTGTAGGGGTGAGAGTTGTGTTTATATTGATAGAGTCGTTAAAACCATTTTTTTAAAGTTTAGTTATACGGTTAAGCTTTATTATAAAACCATTTTTCTCTTTTAAGTTGATTTTTTTTAAATGATTTTTTCTGTTATTGCTAAAGCTAATAAGAAGTGTATACTAGCGTTTGCTCCATTTCATAATCATTCTAAAAACATATCTTAGTTCATCTTGATTTTTGATAGATCATTAATGCCTATGGCTTAACTAATAATTGTGAAGTAACAAAATCATACTAATAAAACATAAATAAATTTTTTATTTTACAAAAAGTTAATGCTATAATAAATGCACCTTGAATACATTCAAAAACTATTAAATTATCTTCACGTACTTACCTAATTGCTTCACAACCAATTTAGGAATGTTACACTCAAGTAGGGTTAAGCCTCGTTTGTTTCATGTACAGGAAAATTATTGAAGTAGTTGGCAACCCTAACGGGCTGTGTTGCCAGTCTTGGCACTGAGTTCGGTGCATTTTGTCATCTTTTATGGTACGTCCTTCAGCTCGCTCTCAGGCCATTCTCTAGTTTTATTATTTCCCTGTCCTCATTTATACTGTACGTTGTAAAGAAATAGTCAACTTTGATAATTTGTGAATATTCAGTGGATGGCGATATGATCTTTGTTTTGTGGCGAGTTACTTAGAGGAAAACGTTTTATAAGCTTTTAGTTTCGAGTCTTTTTTACCGTATTTTATCTTGTATGTAGCTAGACTTATTTAAACACACCTGTATTCGTAGGTAGTTGGAAGTAGTTATTCGAAGTGGTAATTAAATGTTTGTTTAATACAGGGCCCACATCTGTTTTAATATAGCCACAGTTGTGTGTCGGCAGAGTGTCAATGGCTTAAACTGACTTCATTGACACTCTGCCGACACATAACTGAGAATATTGTAAATTAGAAGACTTAGGCCCCTGTTCTAATGCTATAAACGATACTAAATATGACACTAATAGTATCGCAAAATAATAAAAAATGTTAGGTGCATTAAATAACTCTAGAATATTAAATCCAGACCATAGCACCCAATTTTAATATCAAAAAGTAATTTCGAACCCAACCCGAGGTCTATTAATTTTCCGACATCAAGTCCTGTCCACAAAATTCACAATGGCCTGCAAAATTCCCCGTCCAAACGCAGTTTCGCACATACAATTTCAATCACGTTATAGTAGGGAATGCAAACGATTGGTAGCATCACGATTGGAGCTTCGTAGCGGCAATTTCCCGTGTTGAAATCGATGAGAGTCATGCTACAATAATGCTATGCATTCCTGGTACTATTTTAAGGTTAATTAGAATTTATGGTGAAAATCGGGAGTCATTTTACACTTAATAGATGCTGTAATTAGAATGTTCTTTATTGGGTGTGAATAAAGAAAATTGAGTAATGTGCTGTCACTTTCGTATTATTCTTGTAATTTGTTTACGTGGCGGTTATTCTTTTTTTTCTGCTTCTTCATTAATATTCAGAGTCTCTTCAGAGACAAGACGATAATATCTATCGTTTAACATTTTGCATAGGACGTTGGACAGACGAAGAGTCTACATTATTGCATTTGAAACCATATTGTTTTCGAAAATCTTGAACATCAAGTTTTTCTTTTTTAGTGTTCCGTACCCAAATGGTGGAAACGGGACCCTAAAACTGAGAATTGGCTGTCCATCTGTTTGTCTCCCTTCCATCCGTCTATCACCAGGCTGTTTCTCATAAATCGTTATAGCTAGAGCGTTGACATTTTTAATTTTCCTATCCTTCCAAAAACAAATGACGAGACAAATCAAAATCAACGCCGCAATATTTGTATTCCCTTTTACAACCAACAGACGACGACCCTAGAGCATAGAACCGGCATCCAGTCTCATTTTCATGTACAAGTGCCGCTGTGATTGGCGCGTAATTAATGTTGACGAAATGCCGCAGTACTGATGCTGTCTACTTGACACTAGTGTTGTTGGAATTTCGAATTTATTTACCTTTATTAACCTTACATATTTCGTTTCCATTTGAATTTAGAATTGTTTTATTTTTAACAGGTGCTTGACGTAACGCCGTAGCATGAAATATTACTTGTCATCTGGAAACAATTACACATTCAGTACCTATCTGTTTACCATAACATACTTATATTACATAATTTTTATTGGCATTTGGGATTTTTAAATACTTCAAATCTGGCAGGTTTTGCTTTGTTCTATCAATTTTTAATAGCTAAGCAAAAGTACACACCTACTTTACAATGTATAGGTAGATCTTAAAAATAACGTGCCTACAAATAACGTGCTATCTTCTAATTATATTATATTATATATATTATATTATATAATTCTTATCTTCTAATTCTTATAATAACACCATATGAGAAATCAACCGTCCAATACAAAATAACTTTGTAACCGGTTAGAATCTAACAAAACTTAAATATCGAACAAGAAGCAAAAATGATAGGTACATAGTCCATTTCAAGTTGCCTCTCAACTCACGTACAACGCCATCTGTCGGCGCCATAAAACACATCGCCACATGAGAGATGTACTCAAGAAAATCTAATATCCGATGGATGATATTACTATATCGTTCGGACTTTTATAGATACCGAAGTATTAGTAATATCGACTAGTTATTGTTAAGTTGTAAATCTAAAGCTTATTGAATCGTAACTAGCTGGTACAGGAAGGAAAAAAATGGAGCAAACAAATAGAAAAAGAGAATAAAACCTATTCAATAAAATCTTGATATTTTAATAGATACTATATTTTTAATGGTGTATCAAAAATACAATTGGTAGAATAAAAGTTTTATGAAATCAAATCTGAGTCAATAAATGTTATTAAACATTTGTATTTATTCGTTTTATCAAATCTTATAATTTCATGCCTTGATCAAGTAATGAATATATTTTAAAAAAATTAGGCTATTATATGATTGTTAATTGTCGTTTTATATGAATAGATAAAAAGTAGGTATAGTATTTAGTTTCAGTGTTTTGTGGTGGACGATCACAAGACAGTGACAAATAGTTTCACTAATTAATGTTTCTGTTTATCATTAATTTCACTGCATCCGCTGTTGTTTAGATGTTCTTTGGCGTTTTTTTTTTGCGTTCATTTTGAATTTTTACTTATGTAGATATAATACATAGTAGCATTTGAAGCTAAATAGGTAACTATGAATCGACAGTAAAGATATTAACTAGTCTGAGACTGTATAATAGAAGTCAACTTACTTCTTCCTTATGAGTTTTACTATCAAGTTGGTAAATATATTTGATTTATGATTAAAAAAAACATGCTCTCGTCACTTCTGACAAAACATTAATTTACTTCACAAAACTTTCATATCCGAAAACTCAAGTAAGTACCAAATAAAATATCCGAATAAAATGACTGCAGTGTTACGTCACTAGTAGCGTACTAACGTTTGGCACTTAGCCGATAGTGCATCGACTCGTTTTTCCCGGCAAACTTGTCGACACGAGTGTTTCGATATTGTCACCGATTTATGGATATAGTTTGTGGATACATGACCTTACACAATAAACATGAATAATGATCTTTTTTCTGCGAAACTCGTCGCGAGTTTGAAACTTTGCTGGCTCTTTTTATGACGGTAGTGTTTTGTTTTTTACCGTGTCCTTGTTTTGGTTTGTGATGAGGAATCTTTTTTTATAAGCTCTAGTTAATTCGGGGTATATGTTTTGGTGGAACGAGCTAGATGACTTTTTAGAAGCAAGGAAACCTCAGGATTGGAAGACGTAGAGGATGGAGACAGAGTTCTTTGCGTAACAGTGTGATAATAACGGCTCAATACAATTTTCTTTTACTTTTTTACATTTTAATTAGTAAATTTAAGTTTATTGGAATTACTTTTAAGTGATAAAAATATCACTAATTATGACCCCAGGCAGCGACAAGAAAAAGGGCAATTCTATTTGCAGCTGTTACCCCGTAAAAAGATACTCAACAAAATATATAAAAACATATTAATTATTAATGCAAAGCCCTGTGGGACGGAACGTTCTTTGCAAATATAATAAAATCATTAAGTAATGTTAATTCGCTTAGGCGTAGCGCGTCGGTCCGCAAATATGATGAAAATATGCAAATTCCTGATAAACTTGCCGGAACGGTTCTAAAATAAATTGCATGGGCTCCGATCCTTTATAGGAAAACAGCAAAAGACTTAGTCAGGCTTGATTGCAAATCCTATAAGATCAATTTCATTATTGAACGGTACGTATTGAAGGCCCGCTCAGATTTTCATTTTGTTTACATCAACAAATGTAAATTGCGTCGCTAAATGGGTTAAAGATATTTGTTAATATTTGAATTTTGAAATTGGAACCGAATAGAACAAAGTCGTGTTTTGTTTGTAACGAGTAATATTATGCGAAATACTTTAGCATTTATCTATCTTAAGATTTGGGGTTGCACAAACGTCTTTTAAAAAGTATGTCAATGCGTTTACGTTTAGGTTTTATTTGGTTTGGATCAGGGCATTTTTTGCATTGAAAGATGTAGAGTTTGGACTATGATTTTATTTGAAATAAAACAACATTAATGATACTCACACACTCATACACGCTCATACACTACCATCCAAAAATACTTTTAAAAAAGTGTTTTAAAAATTTTTCTTATGCTATTTAAACACTGACTGACAGACCGACTGTAGCCAAGCAACCTATATTATTTTAACTTTATCATGAAATATAATAACAAATAAAATACCTATCAAGATACAAGATACGATTATTATGCCAACCATGAAACGAATATGCATTTATGAAACATAAAACTCTGCACCCTTGTCGATACTATTGAAACACCATTGAGACGCCCACGGAAGATCTTGCCGTAGATACGCGACATCAAAATGTTGCCGTACACTTAAATGATAAATATACATTTCCATGCTATCGTAAATTTATGTTATGACGTTATCTCTTACGTTTGCATCCGGTACGATGAATTAGGGCTATAAGTAGTTTTTATACAGCTTTTTAGAATATTTATACTGGGTATAACAGAAAGGGGGTATAATGCGGAAATACAGCGATAGTCCTCATGAAACTGAACAACTTTCACCAAGGAACATGGGTCGTAACTTGAAAAAAAATTTTGGATCGCCCATACTTACTCGATCAGCTGATCGGACATTTTGTATGGGGAGGCTAATTTTTTTTTTCAGTTTTATGAGGTTATCGCTGTGTTTTGGCATTATACACCCTTTCTGTTACACCTCTGTTATTACGTTTAGTGATATTGTATTCGTATAAACATTTTCTGAAACAAATTACTTTCCTCTACGTGCTACGATCGAAAGGCACCTTTTTCGCTTCATCCATTGTCAACAGTCTTTTCATACATGCTCGTCAATTTAAGGCTTCTGATCAGGCCTTTCTATAGTACATCCCTGATTAAATCGAGGAAATTTATAGTTTAAAACTTATATTTTCTAAAACAACCTTACTACGGCTTCCCATCAACAAAACGATGTTGCTCAACTATCTTTTTTCTCTCTTTACTAAAACAAAACACAATCTCTCTTTCAAAAGAAAATAATGGAAGATTTAATCGATTTACTTCAGCCTCTGAACGGGCTCCAGGAAAACAGGTCCTATGATAAATTTTATACGCAAAGAAACCTCTAGAGGGCAATAATAATAAGTCACTTAATATTTATGGAGCTTCAAAATAAATAGAAACTTTAGCTACCAGCGAAAACATGTAAATTAACGTGTGGCCCTGTGTAAAACTTGCAGTTAAAATAAATTGGCTGGGCGTTTGTGATGCAAAATTGGGTTGGATGGCATACTGTTGCGAATAAATAGCACTCACTCTCGTACACACTTTGATACAAGGTTTTTGTAGATTTTTGCATTTTTTGCAATTATAACATAGGATGAGATTAGCATTTTTATTCGACACGACTGGGTTGAAGCACTGTTTGTCCCTTTTCGGGTATATGAGGATGGTAGCGCTAAATATAACCTTAAACACGAATTATGTAAATATCTTGAGAGTGGTGTTAGTGGCAAAGTGATACTGGTGCGTGAAATTAGCAGTTTTTGAATCAAATTTTAATTTTCTCTAAAAAGTTTTGATAGACCTAGATGACTTGTATGGCTTATACAAATTAAAGTTCCAAGCATTTTGAAAGTCCTTAACTTGAGGGTAACAGCTTATTGATTTTGACTTTTTTGTCAGGATAATTACGGCGGACGTAAAAGACGGCGGACGACGGAAGTCATGGTAGAGATAAGTAGTCAATTATCAGGATAATTGACTACTTATCTCTACCATGACATTTTCCCATATTTTTATCATATCCAAACAAATCAGATAACTCTACATGTCACATGTGAACTTGGAGTAAATTCTCGTCTTACAATAAACAGTGACAATTAAGTTATTTAGGGCATATTATAAGACCTAAAGTGAAAATACGTAAAACGAAACCATACTCACAAACAGACATAGTATCTGGCGCGGTTAACTAAGATTCCCTTTCTTTGTCTCCGCATTTAATATCCTTAAGTGGACGTAGGCAATTTTATAAAAAGCCAAAAAAAAGAATCCCTAGTAATTTGCGGAATCCACTCGCGATAAATGAAATGAAAATTTTTGACGAGAACAAAAAGACGAGGGCGAAATTACTTAGTTCTTTCGCTTTTAAAGATGGAGATTTGGAAATTATCGCGCTAATTTTACTCGCGGCGATGGCTGCTAGTTGCGTTCTTAGACTTGCGCCTTGGATATTATTGATAAAATTGTACTCTACTTAAGATAAGAACCCATCACCTTAATACTCGTAGTTTACGATGCATTCATTAAATTTTAACTTTCATTATGAGTTCACACTCGAATAGGAGTAGAGAAGGAAAAATAGACAAATACATATTTAGGTACTTATGTCACGCCTCTTTCCCATCGGGGTAAATAGAGATCATCATTCTATTTCACTTACTACGATCTAAACACACCTCTTCTGCTTCATCGACATTAATCACTTGTACAAATTAATACAATTCAATTTACGAAAAAAGCTTTCAGTGTTCTTAAATTTCGAAAATAAAACAGACGTGTTTTGTTTTTCGGTGTTTGAATTTCGAAGAATTTATAAAATTTAAATGCAAACTCATTTATAAAAGTAATCAAAAACAATCACGAATCTCGGATTTTGGAACAATTAATTACAACACGTTTTATTTGAACTAGAATTTGATTCAATTGTTGATAGAACTCGTCTATTGAATGTAAACATTCAATAATGAATTAATTATCTCTTCATTTGAGTTACATTTCCAATTACAATTTATATTAACTACAGATCGATAGGTTTAAATGGATAGGACTGTTTCAAATTGATTTGCTAATTCTACATACATACATATCTGTCACGCTTTTTTCTTATCGGATTAGACAGAGATCACCACGGGCTCAACATATATCGTGTCGTGAGATGACGCTGCGTCGTGGAAATCTACGACAAATATTGGTAAAATATTAGAATCTCTAGCTGAAAGTATGGAGGAACAATTTTTTTTATGATTTCGAACTTGGACCCATAGTAAAAGTTGTTTGTTCCACGAGTACATGCGTGTCCTTTTCTTATTATCATCATCATGTCAGTTTACGGACGTCCACTGCTGGACAAAAGCCTCCCCCAAGGATCTCCACAACGACCGGTCTTGCGCTGCCCTCGTCCAACGGCTTCCAGAAACTTTAACCAAGTCATAAGTCCACCGTGTCGAAGGCCTTCCCACACTGCGTCGTCTGGTGCGTGGTCGCCACTCGAAAACCTTTCTGCCCCATCGTCCTTTTCTATCGTTCACTAATTTAAAGTCACCCTATACATGCACAGATCTATGAAGTATACGCTCTACCTTCTACAAACGAGTCAATAATGATTATCAAAGCGTTTACAAAGGGACGTTTAAATCCCTCTAATGTGTACCAATCTCTAGTCGTTTGATATCTAGGACAGACGACGTCCGAAATTGGATGCGGGCTACTCTTTGGCGAATGTTTGATTTCGATTGTCCATGTAATTCAACTAGACAGCCATTTCTGAATCGCTTTGGGCTTTAGCTATTTAATTTTCTTTCGGTTTAATTCGTTTTATGTTTTTATTATTGGTATTATTGGGTTTTAAAGGCGAGTACGTATGTAAAGCGAAAAAAGTTTTTTTAGTTTGGTTTAAGCATTGCTATCCAAAAAGGTAATGCTGCCAGCTTGTTGGATACTTTGTCTCGTGGGGACGCGTTGGAACATATATTTTTCCTGTAAATATTTAATTCTATGTTTGAAATATTTATTTTTATAAAGAAAGAAGTGTTAAGTAAGTTAATCAATTAAGTTCTTGATTTGGTCATGTCGAGACAACGTTGTGTTTTTGTTTTATTATTTTGTTGTTACATGTTTTTGAAAATAATTTCGCTATGTAACAGGAGAATGATGTAATCAACGGAATGTCCGCCATTTAGTCTACCAATAATTTTGTAGTTATTTTAGTAGTTTCATATAGGTATTTTATCTAGGTAGTTCTTTATACTTTACGAGTATTATTACATTGCCAGCCTCCCAATTATCTCTGTAAAACAAACCACCAGTACAACTAGCCAAACATAACTGGAAATCCATTTCGGCATCACAAACGTCCAAAATCAGAAATGCTGGTACATTCATCGCCAAATAGAGGTACAATAGAATGTAAACGATGGCTGCATTGAGTATTGAAGACCGTTCAACGATCACACAGACCCACGGACAATTCTTAATTGTCTAGTTTACTATGGGTACTGTCTTCTGCTTATATGCTCAGCTATATAGGTAGTGAAACGGTAGTAGATTTAAAGAAAAAAAATGATGTAAAAAAGTGCCAGTTTTTTACCTGTTTCGAATGAAATAGTTTTAATGTTGATTTTTTTAAAATTTATTTAACGACAACTTTTACTGCTGGATTCTGCCAATGAGAATAAATGTTTGTGCCGATGGATGCATGGATGGATGGATATTACTCTTTCACGCAAAAACTACTGAATAGTTTTTGATGAAATTTGGCAACATTGCAGCTTATTTAACAGAATAAAACATAGGCTATTATATAATTTTTGTATATGATGTTCTTTTTTCTAAGATATGACTATAAATGCGTACGAAGTCGCGGGCAGCCTCTAGTATGTACATATTTTAAATACATTTATGATAAAACAATTACATGAAATACAAGTTGATACTTGAAAACATTATATTACTATACAGGGTGTAACAGAAAGGGTATATAAAGCCGAAACACAGCGATAGTCCTCATGAAACTGAACAACTTTCCCCAAGGAACATGGGTCGTAACTCGAAAAAAATTTTTGGATCGCCCATACTTACTCGATCAGCTGATCGGGCATTTTGTATGGGGAGGCGAAATTTTTTTTTCGAGTTACGACCCATGTTCCTTGGGGAAAGTTGTTCAGTTTCATGACGACTATCGCTGTGTTTCGGCTTTATATACCCTTTCTGTTACACCCTGTATACGTATGAACAAAGGTACTCACGCTCACGTTATATCAAGATTTTATATAGTACAAAATAATCATTCACTGACCAAACCATTTCAACAGCGGTCCAGCTACTTTTTACTATCCTAAGTCAAAAATTGTTTTAATTAAGGCATGTTGTTTGCTTCAAGAACTGCCACGTCACCGTTATAGTGCAGGAGCCAGCTGCATAAATGGCAAATGATTAATGAACCTAGCTTTCAACTCTTCTGTCCACCATTCACGAGCGAACATAATTAAAATGTATTTTGAAGCGGGAGAGTTCCGTTCATTTTTTATAAAGGTTTTTGAGAAATTTATATTAAGTTTGAAACTTAGGTTAAGTAAAAGTAATGAATCAAAAATAGTTTTTAATTTTAGTTTTTATTTTGTCATATTAAAATATAATGAAAAGTATGCAATTAGAACGAATATGAGTTTGATATACACAAAATTGCTTTTGTATGAAAAATAAAATTTAATAATGATAATTGTATTTGTTACAGGTAAGTTACAAATCTTACTGTTCGTGGTCCATTTATTTGTGTAAGTAGTAGGTAATTAAAAATAACAAAAATAACCCAACGATTTCTAAATGTTTGAAAAAATTACGGCAAAAAACTTATTCTACAGATAACAGTATAACACTTGAGACTATTTGTAAAATATAAATAAAATATCTACCTATTGGAACTACAAGGAAAATATATCAATCAATATCACCTATTTGGTCGTTAACAAACATTAAAAATAAACAAGCAGACAGTTTTCAACTTTCCATAAAAAACAGACCCTCTTTAAAACAACAGATTTTATCGGAACAAAATTATTAATTATAATATTCCAACGAGAACCCATAGCGTAAAGTTTACGGTAGCAATTTTGAACAACAAAACCGCAAGCGTGAACTATGTGGCCAACATCTGATGACTTTCCCACTGGAATTTTATACACAAAGCCTGTTATATGAGTCCATGCCAAAGGCTCATACAGCGAAGCTTATGAAAATTAAAAATAGAATACACAATTTTTGTAATTAACTCCTGGATTAGGATTTTTTGTGTGTCTTGTTGGTTGTTGTTTTTTTTTTGTTTACGTCAAAGAAGATTTGTTTGTTTAGATTTAATGTTTTTGAATACGTTGAAGATGTAGTAATCTAAATTATTTGATGATCCTAGATCTAATAAATCTATTAGTATACCTTGATTTAGGTTTTGAAAGAATTTATACAAAATCACAATCCAACATACCAAACATTTCCAAAACAAAATAGAATCGAAAACCTTCAACGATTCCAACATAAACATAAAGTATTCCGTTCTTAAATTCAAATTGTCAATAAACTCAAAGTAAACGATTAAAATATTCATTCCCGAATACTTGTAATTTCTCGCTAAAATATTCGCTCGAGGGACCGAAAATTCTTTAAGTTTGGCGTAAAATAAAATAATCCTGACAAAGTCGGGGGAGTGTTTGAGATACACTACCATTAAGGTACTTGTTGTCAACCCGTTTCGTTATAATGGAATATTAGATTCTGCCATAAACCGTGGCATAGCTACGCGACCAGCTTAAATCGACCTGTTAAACTAGAACATTGATGTGAACTGCTTGATATTTCTAAAGGTCAGGTTACGTTGGTGGTTTTGGCTGTGGACGTGTTTGCGTCAGTAAACACCGTAGGAAGGAAATTGCCGAAAGATGTTTACTTGCACGAAAGTGTTGTTAAGGCTCAAGGGGCGTAAGTAATTGGAAAACGCGATTTAAAACCGTCGTTCTTGATTTTTCGCGTCTCAATCAACTGCCGCTTGCGTTCGTAAAGGAATTGTTGACAGTCTTCATTTAATTCATTTCAATATTACCTCGTCTTTTAAAACATAAAAGTATAACATCAGATTTTTTTATTTTTACATTTTTATTTTTTTGTATTCTTGCAGGCACCTAACCTTATATAAAATGATGTTATTGCAAATCGATCGTACTTAATAAATTGAACACTTTTTGCTTACAATAAAATTTACAATACGCAAATAACGAGAATCGTCAGTTGATCAGTTTTCGCGGAAGTTGATCAACTTTCGGAAAATCACTCACGCCACTTAAAACGTAGGTACGTACCCCATGTAGGTATTTAACGTATACATTTTCTGTGAATATAAAAGCAAAATAAGTACAGTCAATTTTCAGAAAGAGTATTAATTATTTAGAAGTTAAATCGCTTTCTTCGTATTTTAATTTATGTTAAATTCTCCTCCCTGATAAATCTTAATCTGGTACAGATTACTTTTTAATCAAATTATTTGAAATATTTTCGTTGATTCTATATTCTGCTAGTTTTATTGCCACAAGTGGATTACGTATACTTATGATCTAAGATTAAAACAATCTTTTCCAAATTACTTGCCTTATAATCCTTATTGGGGACTTGTTAAGGAAAGGCTAAGTCAGGAGTACCCTAAGCCGGCGAGCATGTATGAGGCGACTGATGAATGTGGATGACGCGAAAGAAGTTTAGATCGTAGCAAGTGGAGGGGGCACATTGCTTGTAGAACCGACGAACGATGGGGCAGAAAGGTTCTCGAGTGGCGACCGGACGACGACGCAGTGTGGGAAGGCCTCCAACAAGGTGGACTGATGACTTGGTTAAAGTCGCTGGAATCCGTTAGATGTGGGCAATGCAAGACCGGTCGTTGTGGAGATCCTTCGGGGAGGCTTTTGTCCAGCAGTGGACGTTCATAAGCTGACATGATGATGAAGTGGAGGGTAGTAGTGTCTGCCTACCCCGATGGGAGATAGGCGTGACGGATATGTATATGAATGTATAATCTCTAACCCCATTAAAATGTATTTGAATCAACCCTTTCCATTATATAATTAAGTTTGTTTCGTACATAGTTGAAGAGCAAAAGTTAATTTTGTACTTACACGATTGACGTCACTCAAATAATCGTATTGAGTCGTACTCAGTGTAATGAAACCCAGCTGTTTGCTTTTTAACCAACCTAGAAAAAGGGGGGTTATGTTTTGTAATTAAGAATTTATTGTGTGCTTTTATAAGTTAAACATAATATACCTAAATAATTGGAAGGCCTCTTTTCCATTAGGGTAGGTAGAGACCTCTTTCTTCCACTTGCTATTGCTACTAAAATAATATGAGCCTACTAAAAAATAAGTTGTTTAGTTTTTTTAAAATCATTTTATTATAAATTCGTAAAACTTTAATAAGATGACTAAAAAGAATCCAATTTCATCTTTGCTTCTCTACACTCAGTTGCGTTGTGTGTGGTTTTGTAAAGAAGTCTATAGCAGAAACTTCGATGCAACTCAAAAGTAACTAGCAGTTTCAGTTGCGTTTCATTGTGTGTTCTGGGACTTACAAGTATTAAATTAAGACCCCCTTTTTCTGTATTTAACCAACAATATACAAAATCATATATAACACTGTAAATACGAACAAATTACGTAATATCTCAACAAATTACCTTACGAAATCAAATTCGCTGGCTGAAAATTATCCATATAGCGTACAAGATAATGTTTGGTCATAAATTATGAAAAATATATGCGTTCTCCGTTGGAAGGGGCTTAAGGATTTATGTACGAAATACTCAGATGTAAAATTGTACGAATCCACAATGCCATGTCATGATTAAAAAGACGTTTTTCTTCTAAATTTACATGTGTGTAAGAAGCTACGTTATTGTGTAGGTAGGTTGGTGTGTTTTTGTTAAATTAGTATTTCGAAAATGATATAAATATTTACGTCAGGATAGTCATTAATTTAAAAAAAAAGAAAAGAGATAAGAAGACTAGATAAAAAATTCGATTTATTTCTTAACGTAGCTACAACGTTAGTAGGCTGTTATACGTTTTTTCACGAATACAAGGACTAAACAATTTTGCTAGTTTTAAAGGCGGTTAAGAATGTTTAAGCAATTAATTTAGCATTAAATTAATTGGCATTTTATCTACAAAATTCTACTTACTTGATGCTTACACAATAATATTTCAAATACTACTAGTACTATTAGTTTCAATATTTAATGCTGTCTACACACCAAAGCCACCGGATTTTTGACAGCTGCCATTCGTATGACGTAAAGCCGCCAGCCTAGCCCGGCGGCATGCCGGCGGCTTTGGTGTGTAGATAGCATAACTCGATTTTTCGTGTGAATTTAGCATTAGACATTTCTGACTCCCTTAAAAACTAGCCGTCTCTTTTACACTAGTTGAAAAACAACACAAAACCTTCACAAAGTCAAACAAGCTGCGAATTAACTCGCGAGCAAAATTACGTATCTGATACAAAATTCATAGTCCTTCAAACTTGTGAAGGTTGTTCCACTAATATTCTGTTTACATGACGAAATCTAATATTCCATTACTGGGCGACGTACGATGCACTTCTGTTCTATGAGCTTTGAACCCGTAATGTATAATGCTGTAAATTTTAAGTTTCTTGCTTTAGTTACGGTTATGAATTAGATATTTACAGCTTGTTAACAAACAGATTATTTAATTTTTAATTGTAGTATAGTTAGTAAATTAAAAATTTCACAACATACTTACTTAGATTTTATTTGACCAAAGTACCTACATACAGGAATTTCTTTTGCATAATTGTCTTTAATTTAACTGAAATCTGAGGTTTCCCAAATATCCTTGCAAGGATACAAGATTCGAGGCAAAAAAAATCTCACAAGAGAGTGTATTTGACGAAAATTAATTTGATATAAAACTTGGAAGAGGTTTTGTCTCATTTAAAAACATTTTTCAGAATTCAAATGTACTTACATCACTGATAGATAAAAAGAAAAAATTGCGTTGATGCCGGCAGCAATTTACATAGAGCCAACCTCACATAACTATTCACAAATTCAGCAAAGGCAATATCCCAAATCAATATTGATTGCGATGGATGCTTGAACTTGTGTGATGTGCTTCCATTTGGGCACTGTAAATAAGTCCTGGGCTAGCTCAATCGCAATAAGCTTCTTCCCAGAAACACATCGGCAATCATCGGTTTTCCGAATACAAACGAACGTAAATACACGTCCATCAATGATTGGATTTATTGATTATTAGAATTTGATTTCAAAATTAGTGATTATAAATTTAATATTAATTTTGTTTTCATTGTATTTTAACAGCTCTATATTGCATATTGTGCAAATAATTAGACTGCACTCTATCGCATTTCAATAAGAGCCTGTCCACATGACGCGTTTTACGCGCGTAACCTTACGCACGTAAGCACTCGCGCGTCCCCGAGATGCTTGAGCTACATATCATGCCTACGCGCGTTTCCTCAATCGCGCGTAAAACGCGTAACTGTCGACTTACCAATGACAAATGTTACGCTTCGAAAACGCTTTGTAAAACGGGTAATAGCTAACTTCTCTTTCTAAAGACGTATTTGTAATATTAATTGCTGCCAGCCACTGTATCTATCTATTATTTGCAATATTACTATTATAATTTAATTGCCTTTATAGTAACCCTTTCTTTGTTTAGCTATTACCTTTATCAGAATACAATAATCGTGATGAACTCTCCGGAATGCCATTTTCCACTCACTGATTCCAAAATCAAACGTTCCCCGTTATCTATCTATTAAATTTCCACTGAAAATTAATTTGTCGAGACCAATTACACTGCCACAAGTGTGCGGCGTATTTACAAACACTGGTATAGAAACTAAAATCCACGGAAGTGTTTCGGAAATGCGCGTTATAAACCTGCCAAGTAAAAACCAACCCTGACACGTAGGACCAACTCTTTTTCCACCCTTGCTCCTGAATTCAGTGGGGTTGTAGGACAAAAATGTAGTTTATTTCGTCGGTTTATGGTTCGCAATGGAGCCTTGAGGATTCATTTGTAATGAATTCTGTCCGGAAGGAGCATGCGGCGTTCATTTAGACTTTTAGAGACACCTTCGTCTCGAGTGTTTTGCCCGTTGAAGTAATAATTACTGAGGATTCTATGAGGAAATTACACAGAGCCGCGCTCGAAAATTGTCTCGGAATTGTTGAATAGAAAGACTGTTTCAAGTAAATGAGTTGCGTGTTTCTGGAATTGTAAAACTCGTTCTTTTTAGAAATACTGAAAGCATCGAAGTGTTATTTATCTTTTTCTTACAAAAATGAGGTTTTATTTGGTTAAATATATTTGCAATATATTTAAAAAGGAAACCTCTAAAAATATCGCTACAATAGAAATATAAAGTCAGTGAAATCTAGTAACTAGATTTTAGTCCTTTTAAAACGTTTACCTGACCCATTTTTAAGCTGGGTTTTGTGAACAGATTTTCACCCTCGGATTTGTTGCAAAATTGTCAAACACCGGCCGCTGTCATCCTTTTTAAACAACAGATTTTCGATAAAAAACGCTACTTAATTGACTTCTTAATAGGCGCCTTCGATTAGCCTATCTTTGCATAAAATTGATTTTGTTTAACCGTTGCTTGAGTTATCGCCTTCTCTCATTATTCTTTTGACGACAAAGCCCTCTTTGAGGATAAACTAAATGGAATATTTGGCTCTGTAATATGCCAGTCGGGGCGATAAGTTTTGATTAAAATCGTTGTTGGTAACTGCAGGAAGTTTATTAAGTTTCTGCAGTTTCTTAATCATAGTTTGTTAAGAAAAAACTAAACAAACTTGACTTAACTGAACTCCATGTTACTCTGTAATTATTGTAGATTCAATCAACACAACACAATAGACTCAATTTTAAGCTTGTACCAATTAATTATGATCTGTACTAAGTTCTTGACTAAAATTAATAATATAAATTAACCTATTAATAATTAACCTATTAACAATAATATAAAAGAAAAGGTGCCACCAGATAATTTCGAACTTAAAATCGAGCAATAAATCGGGCGACGCTACAGATATTGTTCAGCTTAAATCGTTATTGCCGTGTTCGATTCACGTTGTCGTTTATCAATAAATGGAGATGCGGTTCAATAAATTATGAGTACGCAATATGGACGGTGGGTGCAAACATCAGTCGGCCAAATTACAAGCTTCGAAAAATAACGGCACGCTCACAGCCGACAGAGAATAATTGCCGCTCGCTGACGACGTGTAGTTTATTTCGCTTATTTGTATTTCAAATAGGCAGAATACAGTTTTATGCGTTTGCATTTCTGATTTTCATCGTCGCAGTGTTTAAATTGTGCCGATTGATTGCATTCTTTTTTTTCCGGGTTCGATGTAACTGGCTGGTTGGTTTTTGTTTTTTTCGGATAGCTTGGATTCGGATTTTAAACTATGAAACTCAAATTCTAACATGGCGCTCCTTAATAACAGATTATTTCAATAGCCTTTTTTATAAAAAATTCATGATTTCCGTAAATGAAAAATTAAATCATTTTACTCAGGTACCACAAGTTCTGAATCAATAACTTATACCTAAAGGTATTCATAGTGATAAGTCGTAAGTAATAGTGACAAGTTATAAAATAGTAAATTCCTTAAAGCAGCCATTTTTAATCTAAACCACAACTTGCAAAATCTTCTCATACCTCCAAACCAGCCAGCAACAAACAAACCCAACAATTTCGAATTCGGAATATTGTTGGGTCATTCTGAATATGCGTTTGGTGAATTTCACGGCTGACCGCATAGTGTTCGGATCAAGTAAACTCGATGGGCCGTTCCACCACAAGGCGGGCTTAGGAGGCCTGTCTAATGCATCTGCTCTGTGGTCTTTAGGACTGACGAGTGTGTAAAGCGTAGTGTTGTGATAGTTTTGGTAGTTATTGATTAAATACTTTTCCTGTTGACACAGAATGTTGTACCAAACGATATTGTAGGTTTGAAACTTTTACTTAAATTAGCTAATTTAAAAAATAATTTTAGCGTAGATGTAAAGTAAATAATTTTGTATGTATCACTAAGTTCGTTACTTACTTGTCTTTATTTGTTAGACTGTAAAAAAATATAAAAAACCATTTGTCAAAGTTAAATTCTGTGAGCATATACAACATGACAAGACTAAATCGGTCTGACATTAAGTCTAGTTGATGATGTACTAGTCAATGTAACTGATCTAGTTAATCTAGTCAATCTATATCTAAGACGGTGCTTTATAGTATTAACAATGTACGTAATGCCGTATCAATTTAACTATTGCAATGGCTTGTTAGCGTAGTTAATAGTTTAGTTGTTTGTAGGTCTGGCGTTTGATTCTTGGTATAGTTCGATTGTTTTAAAAGTATATCTATTTAACAGTCTAACCAATGCTTTTAGTATGATTATTTTTTGAAATTCGAAGCGCCTAGCTAAATAAAAATACATAGTGTCTGTTTCACCACCTATGTATAAAATTTAACTGACAGATAAACCTATGTCTATTTCATAAAACATGACGTTTTTAGACAGAGACAGGTATTTTATACATGTCAGATAAATTTTATCTATAAATGGTGAAATATATATTTTTTAATTTAATGCTAATAAATCTAAAATACATACTTTATTTAGTTTACATCTCATTGTATGCATAATTTATTTGCTAGCATATATTTGCTTAAAGGGCGATTCCAACACATACTCTGTAATGTAAATTTAAACCTGAATAAACGTATTAATTTAGAACCTTGGCTGGAAAGTATCGATAACCCTTGTAACAAGATTGCAACACTATTTTGTGGTCTTAAAAGGACAGCCTAGAGCATAAAGCGTCCGCGTGAAATTGTCTAATGACATCCGCTTTGCCGATTCAGTCCAGTCGTTTGGAAACAGCCTATTTCGGAGTTTGACGATTATGTCGCAGATTTAATTTTACGGTTTCGATGTACGAGTATAGTTTGATTGAGTTTCCGATTCCGTTTCTGGCCCTGTGATAAATTTGGGTTAATTGACATAGGATAATTGTGTTTCGATGTTTGATTTCGTGCAATTATTTTAGGATACGGGTTACATTTAGTTTTCATACGGTTTACATTCTTTATTGATACACCTACGCAAATTAAATCAAACTGACACTGTGGGTTAATTTATTGTTGTTTGAAATTTAACTTTAAGGATATGTCTGTTTTGATTTAAAGTCTATTAATAGGTACAATAGATACCTACTTAAAAAGAAATAAAATACTGATCGCAGCTTTAACGTATATGTCCCAACTGTCAGATTAACAAGACGATGTTCTATTTTTAAAACGCTTGGTAACCACTGGACATTGGCGAATTTAAAGAAGGACCGCCACACTACCAAAAATTAATTGATTGAAAGCGCTTGGTACACACTTACTTGATCTATTTGTCAATTACTACAATTACTATAATTTTACAATGTAAACTTGCTTAAAAGTGAAATTAATGAATAGGTAGGTACATATAAACGGTTACTCGTAGTTTTAGTAATATAGCGCAAATTCAGCACCAAAATTTTTAAATAAAACGAAAAAGATTGCTATCCACAGTATAGAAACTCCTTCAAAAAACCTATTTCTGTACCAAAATTATCCGTGAACATGGCTGACAGCTCACGTTCCGAGAGCAGTGTAAATAACGTTCTAATGGAAATTCTGCTTCGACCCACGTAGATACATGTACCTATACAAATACATGTGCATGTTGATATATGCCTATACGTGCAAAGTCTAGCACTTTTTATTCGGTTCCGCGACTGTGAGTGTAACTAAAGGATCTTTACACTGGACGAGGTGTAAAAAAGGCAAGTGCGAGAAAAAGGTTGCCTTTTTTAATGAAACAAGTTTTGTTGAATTGATAAAAATAAAACTCTAAAAAAAATCTTTTTGCAATGACAATCGTGCAACTATCAGATTATACCTTACAAGATTTTTATAATACAATAGATTTTTGGCATCAAATGAGAGGATTAACATTCATAAAAGATTTACCAAAATGTAATTATTATTATTACCAAAACGATGGAGTAACGACCTACGCTCATTCAAGGTAGATTGGTGAGAAGCAGTTAATAACAGGAGTGTTTGGAGAGGCATGGGAGAGGCTTTTACCCAGCAGTGGGCCGAAATAGGCAAAAAAAATATTATTATAAAAAAAGCAAGTAACGTAATAGTAAATCACAAGGAAACATGGATAAACATTAAAAGTACAGGACTGAATTCGAAATAGGTGATGTTCATAAATTTTTAAGATCACGTCAAAAGCAACGAGTCTCCGAACATTTTCTGAATTACATATTTATCAGCGCAAGGTCGCGAGTTCGCGATAACTTTTTTTTTGGGTTCCTTCTACAGTTTTTTTCTTATTTTTTATTGATCACAAATGTATTATTAGTCAATAAAAATGTCATAGTGCTTTAAGAGTCTAAGTCATAAAGATAATTATATAAAAATAATTATAATATATAACTAACATAATTATAATTTGAATTGATTTTAAAAAGTATATAATTTCATTATTTTTTTAAAGTCAGTCTGAGTTCGAAAAAATATTTTTCATCATCAAAATAAATCCTTTTACCAATATTTAACCAAAACAACGTGCCTCTGAATAATTTATGAAAATTAAAATAGATACTCACATTAAATATAATCCGATATTACTAGTAACAAGTTAAGCTCCGTTCCGACAGTCGAGGCACACTTTTTTCCAAGAATTCAATTTGGCGGTGCAACGGTGTCACGGGGCGAGGCAAGGCGAGGCAAGCCGAGGCACGGTGGCGTTGACGCCTCGAATTTAAATTTCGAACGACTTTCTTTTATTTTTCAAGTTACGTTTTCTGTTGCTTTGCATTATTGGTTTCGATTATTGATATTCGGAATTTGAAAAAGTCGGTAAATGTGAATTCTTTTAGCGTATTTTGATGAAAGACTATTAAGTAGCATTACATAAAAATACATGGTTAAAATGGTAAATTATATTATTAAATTTATTGTTTTTTATTAGTTTTTGTTTAGTAGTGTCGTGTTTAGTTTTATTCTAATGTGTGTTTTTGATAAAAAAGAAAGTTTATCCGTCAACCTACGTGAAAAACAAGTTATTTAGACATGCAAACGATAAAGTAATATTGTAAAAATTTCATTACAATCTGTTTAGTGGTTATTGTATGAGAGAGTAACATACATCCACACATCCACCTACCCATTCATCTAGGCACAAAAATTTTCATCTATATATATATAAAAATGAAACCCGTTTTCCGTTGTCACGACATAACATGAAAACGGCTTGACCGATTTCGCTAATTCTTTTTTTAAAATGTTCATTGAAGTCCAAGGATGGTTCTTACGGTGAGGAAAATTCGAATGATTGCCGGGAAAGCCCTAAAACAGACCTTTTCTTTTTCCCATACAAATATTTTCTTACTAAAATGTAGAGTCAATTTGAACTTTATTCCTACACAATAAAGTTCATTCTAAGGCGGGACGAAGTTCGCCGGGACAGCTAGTTTTATTACTATTAGTAGAATAGTACTATTAGTAGAAAAAGTCGTCTCTCTCTCTACAATTGTCAGTTGTATGTAAACAAGCAACAAAACTCCATTAAATTGTTACAGAGACGTCCTTCAGAAACAAATAGAGAATTAAACGTCGCAAGAATCAGTTGAAGTAGTCAAGTAATAGCAAACAAAAACAATTTGTGATTCGACGAATACACTCAAAACTTCGTTTCTCGTTCTGGCCTCGAAAAGTTTTTCAATTAGAAGGGTTATCGTGCTGGCGGGTGACGTAAATTCTTTAAAAAAAACTAGCCAAGTGTGTGTCGGAGTCGGGATTTGAAGGTTCTGTACCTGTTTGTTTTGTTACCTGTTTAAATTGCAAGACGGTTAATGATATCGGTAAGTAACAATTACTTATTTGTAACCGAAGCTCATACTGTTCCAAGCAATTAAGAATAGTTAATTACATTTATATTATTCTTCTGAAGAGAAAGGCTGTTCGATTGTGGATTAATCGTCATGCTGCTACAGGAAATGTAGACAGCCTGCACCGTGGCCCTACTAACTCCTTCACAGAAGCTAACCCCATGCATCGTGATATCGTGGCTATCCACACTGCAGATCCCTTCGCGACAACCCGTTCCACCGCGACAAAACACGATGTGTCGCTGCAAACAGCGCGCGACCATTTACGTGCAGCTGGGTTAAGATGTCGCAAACCAGCAAGAAAGATTGATTTAAAAGAGTGCCATCAACAAGAAAGAATGCGTTTTGCGAAAGAATATTTAGACTTTGATTGGTGTAACAAAGTGGTTATATTTAGTGACGAAAAATGTTTTAGGTCTGACAAGGATGGTCGTGTCATATTGTATCGAAAAACGGGTGAGCGATTTCACGAAAAGAATATCCTTCGAAATAGGTCTAGTGGTCACGTGACCTTGGGCTTCTGGGGTTGGATGTCGTCGATGGGTCCCGGTGAGTTAGTTCAAGTAGAAGCCACTAATACAGGTCTAGGTTACTTGGATGTTTTAAAGAATGTGATGCTGCCAACTGTGCGCATTGCGTATCCTAATGAACATATTTATTTTGTGCATGATAACTCATCTGTTCATAGGGCTCAAGTAGTAAAAGATTGGCTAAACATCCAAGATAACCTGACTGTTATTAAATGGCCTTCTAAGAGCCCGGATTTGAATCCTATAGAAAACTTGTGGGGCCTTATGGTGTTAAACTGGGACTCATCGCAAGTTAGGTCTAAAGCCAATTTAGAGGCCCTTGTTACATCAACTCGGGAATCATTGCGTGTTAGTGATATGTGCTTCAATATGGTTTCTAGCATGAGAAATCGATTACAGCTAGTATTAGATAATAACGGAGCGCCAACTCGCTATTAACCTATATTAAGTATATAATTTAATTATGATATCCAGTCTAAATTGCTATGAAATATATTTTATTGTTATATTGAATGTTTGAATCTGTAAAAAAAACTGATAGGTAACTCTTTAAAATCACTACCAGGCCGTGATTCCCAGAGGTAGTAAACTTATCGCGTGAGAGATGTTATTGTTATTGAATTTAGAAGTTACTTATTCAAAATAACTTCTTTATAAATAACATGTTTATTCATATCACCGATACATGTTATATACCTCCTTAAAATGTTGATTATTTATTTTTACACATTATATTGACTTTATACAGCCTTGTCAAATTCATATCTGATAAATTTATTTTAATGTTTCGCTTTGATTCTTACAATAAATCATTGAAAGCAATCTACCTACCTATAGACGCCTTTTATTTAATGCTTGCTCCTTTTAACTTGAGTATCATCATAACATACCTAACTCATAAGTCCAATGCAAAGTAGTAACAACACTCAGTAAAAGTAGACAATAATTATAAATAAAAATACACAATAAATATTATAAACACTCAACCGCGAGACAGGATTCGAACTTGTGTCTTCTTTATTACATTCATTTGCTGCTATCCCGCTACACTACCATTGCGCTAGTGAGCGGTTTACTTGTCTGGGCGAAATTATCTATATGAATCTGTCTTGAAGCAATAAACAACAAAGAATACGTTTTGCCACAGATCAGAAAACTTTTTACAAACGAGGAGGCGTAAACGATTAGCGCACACACACTACCGCTTGACGAATAGAAATGCTCAGCTAAGTTTAGACTTATAGATAGTTCAATATTTGCTTATGTTGGGTGATACCCTGACAACTTTGTCGAGTGTACCTTACTAAAAGGTATCATCTGCATTTTTTTTCGGTTTTTAATAAGATATAGACTAGGGATGGAAATAGATTGGCAGCGAAGTTTTTCTAACAGGGTTTAACAGGACCTTTGACTACGGAACCCTAAAAAAAATTGCGCCTCAATAGCACGTCCCATTGTGTTGGAGTTTTAATTTAAATTTCTTTGCTTTTATGTGTATTAAACTTGATCCTAAGTGGTAAAGGGCGGTGCCTTTGTCTTTCTGTTCTAATTATTGCTGTTCAGTGGTTTGAGGTATTTTACATACATACATATCCGTCACGCCTCTCTCCCATTGGGGTAGGAGAGAGATGCAAACACACCTCTTTCGCTTCATCCACACTCAGATGGTGGTGGTGATTGAAGTATTTCAATCTTTCTTTATATTTTAAAGTAACATATGCTCAGTATGCCTTATATCTATTCGTCTGAATATTGCAGTTATTTATCCTGTTGAATTAATTTTATGTTGTCAATCTTGTTATATTATATTTTAATGATAGTGTAAATTCAATAGAGCGTAAGAACGAATTTATTTTTTAGACAAACAAAAGACAGAGAAACAAAACAAAGTTTAATTGTTTTCATTCTATTTAAATACAGCTAGTATTTAAATAGAATGAAAACAATTAAACTTTGTTCCCTTTATTACAAAACTATCGGCTATGGACAAAACGTCAAAATGATATTAGTATAATAGTCTTCGAACTATCTTTAAAACTAGTTTTGTTATAAGGGTAAATACGGATCTGTATCTTGAAAAAAAAGCTTATTTTATTCTAGTGCAAGGCCAAAAAATCCCTTGTCCATCTTCTTCTATTCTCGTCAAATTCTTAGTTCGAAAAGTAAACATTATTTAAAGAAGATTCAAACTTGTCTCTTATAGATAAAGTTGCAAACTAAGTGGTATTTTGAGCTAGTCCCAGAAGTTAATTTCGACACTTAAAAATGAAGCTTCAGGTCGCTTTGAACAAAGTAAAACTACTAAAAATAACTAACAAACGCGACAGTTTCAAAATAGTTTTACTCGGATTGTTTTCTCGGTATGATTTGTTTTCGTTGTTTGATACTTTTTGTTCTAATTTTGGAGTAAAATAATCGATTTTCTTATATTTTTTTTTTATCCTATAGTTTGGTAGCAATCGTATCGTTTTTGATAACTAGTATTTAGACCTAATACATCAATGATAATTTAAAACTATTCCCTTGTCTTTTAGGTTTGGGCAATGTTTAACTTAACATCATAATTTTTACCATATTTATGTGATATCGCTATGTAAAGAGTTTAGGTAGGTACCTTTTTATTATTCAATATTTACAAATATATACTACAAAAGTATTTCTATATATTTCTATTTATAATAAAACACCTAAAAAAACTCATCCTATCATTAAAATTTCAAAAACAATTCAATGTCAATCCTCGATTTCCTTTTTCATCACCAATTATGATAATATTAAAACATGATAGCTCAGAGCACGGTGGCACGAATAGGTGCCTACTTTCGCGCCTAACACAATTTTTATGGCCCGGTTCAAATTCAATTTTACTCAAGAGTTTTATTGCAATGAAATTCGACTCGTCCCCAATTTGGTTAAGCACTCAGTTGGATGAAAAATTTAGACCTTGGCTCTTACTGTAAGATCTCGGTAACGTGATATTATTTCGTTACAAGTTTTAAGTTCTCAGGATTGGTTAAGTACTCTTTGAGGTTTTTAATTTATTTTTTTAAACAAGTTTTTTTTTATTTGTTGCCTGTCTGACATATTATTATATTATACTTTAATTTGCTTCAATATTGACGTATTGGTCTTTATTATATACTTATATGCTTTAAAAAACTTAATTCTTCATTTCACTTTACAAAAACAATACAAAACCCCACAATCGTAGCAAAACGCTACGTGACGCTACGCCGTAGCAATATCGTAGCCGATACGACGAGCCTACCAAAACCAAAAACAAAAAACATTTTTAAAAGACAACACTTCCCCAGTTTTCAATTAATTCCTTTTAAATAAGGTATACGTCTAAATAAATACAGCCGTCGCGTCGGGGCTATTGAAAAAAAAGTGGAAAAACCGGTTTCGGGAGGGCTATTATCCCATCCAACCACGCTGACGTAAGCTTGAATAAACTGCCTGTGTCCAGTCAACAACGCAGAAAAGGCAAGTAAAATGTTGCTGGCCATTCATTTCGGGGTGTATTTTTCCAGTAATAGGACATAGTAAGGGAAGTAATGGAGGAGGATAGATCGTCGAGTTGTTTTTTCGAGAGAATTGTTTTATTTTCCGAGTTTTTGTGGGAGTAAAGTTTTTGATTTATTATTTAAAACAACAGTCTATTGTTAAGAATAATGTTTATGTTTGTAAATAATTAAGATTTGATAAAAGCAAAAAAACTAGTTTGAAATATGAATTTAAATCTTACAAAAAAAGTTACAATGCAAATAAAAACTCTACATAAAGAATACCACAAAACAATACTTAATTACGATAAAATTAAATCAAAGTATAATTTACAATTTAACAAATAACATTCCTGTAACTAACCTTACAACATGACATTTTAGGCACCCCAGTTAAGGCCTCCAGCTGCAATCCCAAATACAATAAATCCTAAATTAACCCGTAAATTTTATCTTGCTTAAAGTCAAAAAAGGTGGAAGAAATTAATTTCGGTCCTACCACACACATTGTTGAGGTGTCCTACGGTAATTGGCTTTGGAGATTTTTTCCCGTCGCCATATTGGTTTTTCTTTTAAAAAAAGGATTAAAATGTCGTTTTTATTTTATTTTATCCTGATTTAAAATTATTATTTTGGCGTCGTCATTTTGTTTTTGCCTGACATAATAACGTTGTCAAATATAAATTATAATTAGATAGCATCGATTGACAATCAAAGAAGGTAACATATTAACTCATGTCAATGATATTAAAAGACCAATTTTGTTTACCTTAAATAAGCCTTAAACCGACACGTGCATGTATGAGGCGACTGATAATTATGGGTGAAGCGAAAGAAGTGTGTTTGGATCGTAGCAAGTGGAGTAAACTGTTCTTTGCCTTCCCCGATGGAAGAGAGGCTTGACAGATATGTATTTATGTTTTAAATGGATTGTAGCAAGTGGAGTGGTCACTGTCTACCTTAATAGAAGAGAGGCGTGATAGATATGTATGTTTGTAGGTGTGTAGTTTTAATTTGCATCAAAATTTTACATAGCATCGAAACACCATTCAACAATTGTTACAATCGTAAAAAAACCTGATTGATTTTTGTACCCGACTGACCCCGGAGGTATTTTTAGCAGGTTATGGGATCGAGTGTGGTTTTTTCGTGTTTCCGCCTTTCTGTGGCCTGTTTTTGCTTTGTTTGCGTCCTTGTTCAGACGTAATGTGTTTATGGAGAATGGTATCGGAATGAATGAAAGCAATCTGCCGCCCACGCTTAAGTTATTTTCAACATATTGACTTGGATTATATCCTATTAATATTATAAATGTCAATGTTTGTGCCAATGGATGGATGAATGGATTTTTATTACTTCATCACGCAAAAACCATGGAACAGATTTAAATGAAATTTTACAATAACTTAACTTGGACATCAGAATAACACATAGGCTATATTATTTGCATATTATATCATGTCTTTATTCCAAGATATGACGATAAATGCGTACTGGCAGTGGTCACTGGCAGCCTCGATTTATTTATAAACAGAACTTTGGTAAGCCACTGTATGTAATACACGTAATAAAATATGTATGTCGGAGATTACGTTCATGAAGGATATTTTGGAACCATTTACAAACTCTTTACTGCTAAAATGCAAGAACTGGCATGTTTCTAACTGGTTGTCAGTTTGGCGCTTTCATATTTGAGTTGCTGTCATGTATGATGGATTCTGTTTGGAATATTGGTCAAGACAAGACATCGGAAGACATCACGTACATCTTGATAATTTATAACGTGATTGGAAAATACGCAATAAAGCCAGTTTGTTCAGTACACGCCCACTGTCTTATTTTAACTAAAAGCTTAAACGCCACTTCTGATGACTTTTCGACATGTAGAAACATTTCCTTTTTGAGTCTTCCTTTTTTGACTCTTATGATTATAGTTTTTGAGTCATCACTCTGATGATTATAGTAAAATTTTTTTTATTTCATTGCTACAGTAGTATAAAACACATTCGGAAATAAGTAGATATGTAAGTAAGTAAACAAATATTTATTCCCGGTCAAAAACAACGTAAAAAACATCGGTCTGCAATTGAATGAAATAAGAACAACATTTGATAGTGTGATCAATATTTGTTTTAAAATGAAAATTTATAACAATTTTAATGAAAAAATTACTTCCCGTTACATCCCGTTACAAAACTCCATAACAAACTTAAAGAACGCACAAAGACAAATTCCTAAGAATCACGCGCGAAAATAGCACCGATCAATCTTGATACTTGACTCAGCGTTTATGCGAAGCCTGTGCCAATACTTCGCACCATTACACTTATCTCTCACCCTGTTCTCAGCAGATTTAAATCTAACAGCTGACCTGAGATATTGCAGTTTCAATGTAAAATACTGGCTAGCACACACCGTCCATCTGTGTCGGGTTTGCTTGGGAACGTTCTAGAATTATCCAGAATTTTCTAGAACATTCTAGAACATTCGTTGCATGTGGAACGTTCGTGTATCTTTAATGGTTTGTTGCTTTTATGTGGATTTTAATAATATGGTGTGTATTTTAAATTTGATGTAATTTATGTTTTACAAAGCGGTTTGCAACGTTTAAATAGGTAGGTTATATTAAATTAATTGTTGTTCCTTAGTCTGATTAAAACTCGAGAACGGCTGGGCCGATTGAGCTGATTTTGTTTTTAAAATGTTTGTCGTAGTCCAGGGTAGGTCTAAATGTTGAGAAAAATTCGAATAATTGCCGGAAAAGCCCTAAAACAGACCTTTTCTTTTTCCCATACAAATGTTTTCTTACTAAAATGTAGAGTCAATTTGAACCGGGACAGCTAGTTTTTACTAGTAATTCGTGTCGAAATAAAATAGTAATATGAAAAATCATGATTCAATATTGTTTTTACACTAGGTACAATTTTCAAAAAACTTAAAAGTATGTTAATTTTTAAGTTAAAAACTTAAAGTTAAAAAAATTATTATATTTTTAACTTTTATTATATTATTTTATTATATAAACTTTATTTTTAACTATTAAGTATTTTTTGTTGTTGTTTTTATTAGTCTTTATTTAGTTTTTTAATATATGATAAGTTTTTAACTTAAAAATATTGTAATATAAGTTTTTTGAAAATTGTACCTACGATATATTCTTCATTAAACATCGTTTCCGGTAAAAACTTTAATCCCTTTATCCATAAAATCCGCTTCATTTGACAAGTAACGGAATTTAATGTGAAAATGTTTCGTGTATTATTTCCATTTGATTCAGTCGCGTAATACTGGTATTTAGGCTTGTTAATATTGAAAAGGGGATTTAAATGTTGGCTTTAAAAACTATTTTGCTACGACTACGTTGATGTAGATTTTGTAATTGGGTTTTTGTTAGCAAATATTGGTCGTAATTTAATGTTTTTGATTGGTTCAACTCAGAACATTGAAACCATCAAAAACATACCCTTATCATTCCTCCTACCGACCATAACAATTTTCGCGGCTATAAAACAAGACAAAAGTAATAAAAACAATTGAACATAAAAAATAAAACAACGGAACGACTTCACGAAACAATTGAAACGCGAAAACAATTGCACAATACTTGGACTTTTGAAGGATGTTGAATGACACGTCTTTCAAATTTCGAACAAAAATCGATTGTCTTTTGTTTTTAAGTGATTTGTGGCGGGAATAAAAGTAGGGAACTCTTTTTTTAATGTTTTGAAAGAAAACCTTCTTTTTAAAAAAAAAAATATTGCCCGTTTCACCATCTACCTACTGATAAAATTTAACTGACAGATAAACCTATCTATGGCAATTTCATAAAACATGACGTTTTAGACTGAGACAGATTTAAATGTCTGTCAGATAAATTTTATCTGAACGTGTTGAAATGGGCCTGTTTAAAAACTGAAAAAAAATTCAAATGTAGAAAAACTATGTAAAAACTTTATTTATTCCATCGAGAAAAATCTAAAGAATCTTTATGAAAACGCCTACTCGTTTGAAAACAATCAACACAGTTATTAGCTTAACAAATGTTTAGTTTCTGATTCCAACACGAATATTACGTTCTTCCGTTTGTAGACAGATTGAAATCGTCCTCCGCCCTTTGAGTCCCTAGGGAAATAACTGAATAGTTCTCTTGTTTAATTTAGTACGGGACTAGCCAGTTTCTGAAAACGCCATTAGAGCTAACACTCCAATAATTTAACTGCCGCTTTCGTTTTCAAAAAATAGAAGACAAAAATGATGTTTAATGGGTAGTTACCCGACTGCGGCAGAAGAAGGGTTATGTTTTTCGAGAGTATGAATGTATGTTCATAATATGTGTCTATGTATGTATGTATAATCGTTAGCACGTCCTACAGCCTAAACGGCTTGATGGATTTTAGCTTGAGAGGTTTTGTTAGATTCGTATTTACTGTGGGAGTGTCACTGGTTACATCAAAATAAAAAAAATGCGTTTTATAAACGCAGTCGGGTTTTTTTATTAAAAAAGTTAGGTTAGGTTTGGGAGACAGACATGATGGATATGTATGTATGTAAGTTAGATTATTTTAACTATATTTTCTGCAACGTAAAATGTGACTTCATAATTATAGCAGCCCGCATATAATATTTGAAATTCGTTTGATGATAGCACTGACAACCTTTTGTAGAGTTTCTGTAAAACAATTTTGTTATACAGGGTGGCCCGTCGATTGACGTCCAAAAGGAAAATTAGAATTCCTCGTGTCGTGGGGTGTCCCAATCACCCCCATGTATGTTCCGCGATTCTTTACGGTTTCCGAGTTATGACGTGTTTTCTGATTTTTTGAGATTTTTCAACCAATCACCCTAAAAAGGTTCGTAGAAAAAAAAGTACAACACTTTTTCATAATTTTTATTTTTGCATCAGATGCTTCATGACCCGTACTTTTATGCATAAAATATTCAGCTTCGTAACTTTAATAAAAGTTGGGGAAATTTAGATCGGAAGAGGAAAATTTGTATTGACTGAAAAATAATCGAAATCTTCAAACTTAAATTAAGAGGTCAAAAAGATGACTTCATGGATTTTAAACTAGCTTAAAAAATGCGCCAACTTCTCAGCTTACATAATCATTAAAAAAAAATTGATACTTAATGGGATATTTTTGCTAGAATCAGCCTTTAAAGAGAGCAAGGTGGAAAAATTTCAGAATTGGACGTATGAGCAAAATTTTTTTTCTTTCATATTTTATGATCACCTAAGCCTTAGTAGGTTTAAAGACAGTGTTATCTTACCGAAAAGTACAAAATAGGAGCCAAGATTGACACATTTGGGGGTTTTGGAGCACCTGTAAGAGATGAGTTACACATTGAGAAAATTATGCAGATATGCATCATTTCTAAAGGGTTGCACACGGAAACGGCCTTGAAGCGGCACGACTGTATCGTAAACAGCTTCTACGAAGTGGGATCCCTTCAGGACCCTCGAGTTGACCAGGAGTTCTTCCTTCCATTAAGGTTTGGCGTATGTCAATAAAAATACGAAGGTCAGGATAAAACTCAGGTTGCAGCCCACCACGTCTTTGAACTTGTTTGCGATACAGTCGTGCCGCTTCAAGGCCGTTTCCTTGTGCAACCCCTTAGAAATGAGGCATATCTGCATAATTTTCTCAATGTGTAACTCATCTCTTACAGGTGCTCCAAAACCCCCAAATGTGTCAATCTTGGCTCCTTTTTTGTACTTTTCGGTAAGATAACACTGTCTTTAAACCTACTAAGGCTTAGGTGATCATAAAATATGAAAGAAAAAAAATTTTGCTCATACGTCCAATTCTGAAATTTTTCCACCTTGCTCTCTTTAAAGGCTGATTCTAGCAAAAATACCCCATTAAGTATCAATTTGTTTTCAATGATTATGAAAGCTGAGAAGTTGGCGCATTTTTTAAGCTAGTTTAAAATCCATGAAGTCATCTTTTTGACCTCTTAATTTAAGTTTGAAGATTTCGACTATTTTTCAGTCAATACAATTTTTCCTCTTCCGACCTAAATTTCCCCAACTTTTATTAAAGTTACGAAGCTGAATATTTTATGCATAAAAGTACGGGTCATGAAGCATCTGATGCAAAAATAAAATTATGAAAAAGTGTTGTACTTATTTTTCTACGAACCTTTTTAGGGTGATTGGTTGAAAAATCTCAAAAAATCAGAAAACACGTCATAACTCGGAAACCGTAAAAAATCGCGGAACATACATGGGGGTGATTCGGATACCCCACGACACGAGGAATCCAAATTTTCCTTTTGGACGTCAATCGACGGGCCACCCTGTATTATGATGTCTCGACCTCGCGGCAGACCACGGAAAAGGTGGCGAGATGAGCTGGACGCCTTCACGAACGACTGGGCAGAGGCGGCGCGGGATAGAGAATCATGGAGAAGGAGGAGAGAGGCCTTTGCCCAGCAGTGGGACAACAACGGCTAGATAAGATAAGATGATGTCTCGTGTTTGGAATGTTGTTAGATTGTGACAGGTGTTTGTTGTTCATTGTTTCTGTTTCAAATAGACTTGATGTAGGTATGTATAATATCGTTATACATAAGAACAAGTTCAAAGAATAAGTAGAACATTATTTCACTCAAATGTACTTTACGGTACGGCTCTTCGACAAAAATGACAAATGTCAAATCCGACAAAAAAAGAAACATCTAAAATGTGAAGCCAGCTATGAGCCAGCCATGAGCCAGCCATGAGCCAGCCATGAGCCAGCCATGAGCCAGCCATGAGCCAGCCATGAGCCAGCCATGAGCCAGCCATGAGCCAGCTATGAGCCAGCCATGAGCCAGCCATGAGCCAGCCATGAGCCAGCTCAACCACTAGGATGACTGGGCAGTTGGCGTGGTTGATAGTGTACCTGCTTGCCATAACGTAGGTCGTAGTTTCGATTCCCCTAGAGACATTTACTGTGATGTACAGAGATATTTGTCTTAAGTCTGGGTATTTACAATACAAAATATTCTTATTGCACAAAAAGATATAAGGATATTAAATAGGATATTATCCTTATATCCTATATTTAATAATGGATATAAAGATATTTATGTGTATAATAATATGTATGTACTTATTGTAAACCATAATTATAATTATGGTTAGCTTGACGTTGGCACAATCTACTATGGTATGATAGCTCTACCATTCAAAAAACAACTAAAGAAATAACGATACAGTTTTCAGACGTTTGTACTCGTATTAGTTTTATATTTAGCGCTATAAAAAAAAGTTTTCCAATAAAATGCTTAGCGCCAGCTTAAGCTAATGAAGTATTTCTCATTTTATTCTGACCAAGCAATAACGAATGTTGAAAAACGTTTCGCTAGCTGAAGAACAATAAAAAGATTGGTTTCCGCAATAATTTTCAATTTAGAATACAACTTTGCCGTTGCTTTAACTTGTTTTTTTTTATCTGCTGCGCTAAAGGCGCGTGTTCATTGGCGAGCTATAAGACCCAGAACACACGGTGAAACGCAACTGCAACGCAACTGAAACTACTAGTTACTTTTAAGTTGCATCTAAGTTTCTGCTATAGACTTCCTTAGAAAACCACACACGACGCAACTGAAACGAAACGTTTGAAACTAGTTGCATTTCACCGTGTGTTTTGGCGCTAACTGTAACCGTTGCTATGAAACATTAGTGTGTTCATGAAGTGGTTCACGAGCCTGCGATGGACGCGACACAAACGGCTCGCAGCGAGCCGACGATTGACGGTTTTTGCTGCGTATAGTGCTACAAGGATCTATTGGCACTTGGGTGACATTGTCAGGAGGACATGGGTGATGAAATAAATAACTCAAAATAATGACAATTTATAACTGTAAAACGCGTACACACTAGAACTTTGTCACTGTATTGTTTTGTTACAGTAAGCGCCAAAACACACGGTGAAACGCAACTGCAACGTAACTGAAACTGCTAGTTACTTTTGAGTTGCATCGCAGTTTCTGCTATAGACTTCCTTAGAAAAACACACACGATGCGACTAGTTTTAAACGTTTCGTTTCAGTTGCGTCGTGTGTGGTTGCGTTGCAGTTGAGTTTTACTGTGTATTCTGGATCTTACAGGTCACCAATGAATACACGCCTCAAAAAGACTTATATTTTAATGATACCAAATATAGTTTTCTAAATATTTCTCAACTGACTCCTAAAATTCCTAAGTCCATCTTCATACACATCGTATAAGTAATAAACATTTACAACTACCCTACATTAACTGCCGACGGCACATAGTTGTTCCGTTTTATAACTTATCTAGAGACCCCATTTACAACATTATGTATACCGTTGAAGTTTCTAGTGAAATAATGTTGAAGTTGAAAGTTGAGACGGTCTTTGTGTGCAGTTTCGTTTGATGGCACAGTGTGTCAAGGGCTTAATTGGGTCGTTGATAAGGTTTAAATTCATAAGAAGTTACGTGGATTTCATTCTTGTTCTTACATAAGTTCTTACATTCAGAGTGTAACAGAAAAGGGGTACAAAGCCGAAACACAGCTATAGTCCCCATGAAACTAAACAACTTTTCTCATGGAACATGAGTCGTATCTCCAAAAAAATTTATGGGTCGCCCATACTTACTCGATCAGGTGATCGGACATTTTGTATGGGGAGGCGAATTTTTTTTTTCGATTTTCGACCTATGTTCCTTGGAGAAAGTTGTTCAGGTTCATGAGGACTATCGCTGGGTTTCAGCTTTGTACCCCCTTTCTGTTACACCTAGTATGCACTCATATCTGTCACGCCTCATTTCCATCGCAATAGGCAGAGACCACTTCCCTCCACTTGCTACGATTCAAACACATTGCTTGTGCTTCAGCCACGCATAAACATAACACTACCTGTTTACGTTTTTTCAAAATTTATGCAAAAAGGGACTTAAAGTTGACACACCTTAAGTCAAATTAACAAAGTTATAAAATTCGTATTCACACTCCTATTAGCAACTTGAACAAGAATCCAATTTAGTATAACTACATATCTTAGCATTTTTAAGAAGTTACCTATTACTATACTACAACTAGCTACGAGTAGCTCTTTAGGACCCAGAACACACGGTGAAACGCAACTGCAACGCAACTGAAACTGCTCGTGCTCGTGTGTGGTTTCCTAAAGGAGTCTATAGCAGAAACTTAGATGCAACTCAAAAGTAACTAGCAGTTTCAGTTGCGTTGCAGTTGCGTTCACCGGGTGTTCAGGGCCTGAGACTTAACAAAAAACAAAAACCAATCAAGCAATTATTTTTGTGATACCAGAAATAAATACATGATTTGTAAAGCGCAACTCCCTTTTTTCCACCAGTTAAACACGCATAAAATTAGTTCAAACGCAAAAGACTAATATCTCCCATTAAAATTCACGAAGCTTAAAGGCTTTAGTTTGGGTCATCCCCCTCCCCTCCCCCCTCCCTTAACCGGATTGAACCGCCACCTGTGAACTCGGATAACTTTCTGTCAAAATATTTTACTTGAAATTATAATATCACTAACTTATTTTGCCTTTGCGAAATTCCCCGTGTGGTTACCGGACGATGGTTTTCATATTTTATGTATGCGACCCAAATATTGTTTATAATGTTTATTATTTTGTTTGGAAATTTTACAAAGTGGCTACTGTGTTGATGTTAATAAGAATAATATTGATGTAAGTAGGTACAAACATATCTGTCATGCCTCTTTACCATCGGAATAGGCAGAGACCACTTTCCTCCACTTACTACGATCCAAACACACTTTCACTGAGAATTTAATTCAATTTTTGTCATTGCATGAGATGCCACTCAGTAGTAGTGGGTTTGAATCACAGCTAGTCAGCATAGTCAGTTTTTCTAGTAGTTTAGTTTTCTAGTAGTCAGTTTCAGTAGTAGTCAGTCATTCTATTCACATATCTATCTAGTCAAATATTTTAATATAGAGTAGTGATCTCATAAATGTATGACGCCTGTAACTAAGAATCTGTAGCATTATTTTCAATTCTGAAAGCGTATTGACAGGCAAACCAGAAGGCAGAGTAGAATAAAACCATATGTGTAGACAAACGAATTTTATTGCTATACTCGTACTAATAATAATCCTTTTTTGTTGCAGGTAAGCATCACACGCAGGAACACAACACAGTAGATAAAATATAAAATGGTAATTGAAGATTTATTGCCCGAAAAACCTTGAATGAAAGCAATCGATCGGTGTCGTAAAAATTCGAATTCCAAACAAAAGCAATATAACACTCGGAATTTTCATGAAACGAAGCGACCTTTTTGGTCCCGAACTCATTTTCACATTTTGTTTGCAAACAGTCGCGCATAGACTAAACATACAGCAGTTACATTTAAAATTCGAATACACGCCCCGCGTACGGCGCGGCACGTTCGTTTAGTGCAGAATTTCAATTCGGGATGTTTCGCCTTCTAGTCGGCTTTTGCCACGTACTGGCAGGAAGGATGAATTTAAAATTAGGAATTCCTTTTTGGAAATTCAAAAGCGACCATTTTGTTTTCAGCGTTACCGCCGTTTTCTTTGCCAAACCTTCGTTTAGCATAATCCTGTGTTATTTGGGAGGCATTTATTTCAAAAAAACTTATATTTGCAAAGGAAATTGTTCATATAACTAAGAGGAAAAGTTAATATTTTATCTGGATAGAAGCATCAGACGGGCTGCTCGATTCAGATTTTCAATTTGACCAGCAATTTGAATATTTCACCGGGTTTCAGAACGCAGCAGTATTTTACGACAGGTTTCCGAGGCTCGATTTGGACGCTAGATTTATTTTTATGTAGTTGAACTAGGCTCGGCTTTTTAGAAGTAGCTATATTATTTACGATAGATCGATATCTAGTCTTCTAATATTTGTTTTTTACTTACATAGTTACTTAGTGTACCGCAGTCTTATATTTTGGTGTGTAAACGTTCAATTAGACGGAGCTAAAGGGTCTACGATAAAGATTGCTTATGAGTTCATGATCGTGAGTTAAATTTATAAAAATATTTGCACCCTTTTAGAAAACACTTACACACCAGTCATTTTTCATCAATAACATAACTACAGCTAAAACTGAAATTACTCATCCACATCAATAAGCGAAACATAAGTAATACTATATCTCTATGAAACCAGGCTTTGGTTAAATTCCTTACCTAAGCTATTCAGTCACGATTCGATGATATTGAACAATTGCATTAGTGAAGGAATTCGTGCTATTCGGTGCGCTGTAATAAAATAGCAAGCCTATAAGCTGCAGCGAGACGGTGTTGCTAAATATATATAAATTGATAATATGATATCTGAATCTGAAAATTCGAAAACAAATATTTTAAACTCTATCAAACATACTGAAATAATGAGATCTACACCTTGTGTCCGACAAATTAACAAAATTACAAGTAAGTAAAAATAAGAGGTTTGAAGATTATGTCCTAACTAAACTAGTGTATATGTCATTTTTGACTTGAAAAAAAGTTGTAGGACACTCTCCATACTAAAATCTTCAAACTCTTTTTTCTAAAAATTATAAACAAAATAAAAGTTTGTCGCCCAATTTTTTTTTTAACTCCCACGAAAATTATTTCCCAAAATAAAATACAACTTAATAGTACTGTGGTAATTATGCTATAGCAGATTTAGGTACTCGAATAAGAACATATCAAAATATCATAACAAAACAGAAGACAATCTAAACAAAGTATGAATGAATCGAAAACCGGATCGGATCCAGTATAATCCGGTTAATGCGGTTATCAGTTGCCAGCGTCAGAATACGGCAATGGGCGACGTCAACGCTGTAACGGACATGCTGAGCGGAAAATCGGCATTTCCTTTCGAATTCAGTACAAGTGATGAATTTTAAGCGGGTTCGTCGATTTTGACGTGAATTTTGTTATTTTAGCGCCAAAACACACGGTAAAACGCAAAACAAAAAACAGAACGCGTAGCACGCGCTATAGCAGAAATTACGATGCAACTCAAAAGTAACTATCAGTTTCAATTGCGTTGCATTTGCGTTTCACCGTGTGTTCTGGGTCTTATGATTGTCAAAGGGTCAAGAAACATGTAAAAAAATTAAAAAAATCTTAGGAGGCCTATATGTAGGTTGATCTGTGATATAATTCTTGTAAACGATAATTAGTCTGATCTTAGATGCAATGTCTCATTTGAAATCGGAGTAAAATCTATGTAATTGCAATTACTAAAATGTAGAAACATTAATCTTACCTTGTTTTAATACATATCCGTTACGCCTCTCTCCCATTGGGGTAGACAAAGACTACTTCCTTCCACTTGCTAAGATCCAAACACACCTCTTTCGCTTCATCCACACTCATCAGTCACCTCATACATGCCCGTCGGTTTAGGGTACTCTTAACTTGGCCTTTCTTGAGCAAGTCCCCGATTTTATCGATTTGATGATTTTACTATCATCTAACTTTAATAAGTACGGGTTTAAAATATCGCTTTGTCTTTTAAATTAGTCCTATCATCAATATCAATTTAAGAGCACTCTGTGGGTAGTTCAACCCGTCCATCCGTGTGCATGTCAGCCTAAATACGAGTTCATAAAGGTTTTTAAGCATAAAGTGCTTTAAATCTACCTCAAAGTTTTAAACGCTATAAGCATAACCTTGTTACTTTTACTTAACTATAAAAAGGTATTTAATACCTAATTTCTGGGAAAGTTGTATTTAATTTAAATTCCAATATAGACAAGAACATTTTTTAGGTGTAACGTATTATTGACTCTTTACAATGTTTTTTTGAATACCTATCTGTTATGTTTAATTTTTCTCGTTTGTATCCTATCTAACATTTACCTGCCTTTACAGAAAATCTTGAAGTTACCTAATCATAATTCCATTACTACTCAAATCATATCATAGTATTAATTTCTCAACAATTTATTCCCTTAACACATAGTCATCACCACTTACAAATTCATCTTACCCCAAATACATGATCAAATCCCGCCTTTCAACTTGTATTAAAACGAGATTGGAATCGTAATTTGAGACTTGATCAATATTTAACCCGATTCTGAGCGATCGTTCAGCGTTTCCTCTTTGTTTCTCTCTATTAGATTACCTACATTCGTTTTCTTTTCAATGTCTCTACGTTATATCAGTTTGGTATTTGTATTCTTTTTTTGTTTGTTTTTCTTTTGTCTTCTTTTGTTTTGTTGTGGCGTTTGTTTCAGTGTTTTTTGATATAATAGCGGTTTGTATCTGAAGTGATTTTGCATTTAACACGCTGATGAGGTTAGGCATTATTACTTATTATTTGTATAAGAAATTCTATTATTTTTTAAGAGTTAACTTTCAGTTGAAACATTTAACATTAAATTGATTTATCAATACATTATCGTAACGATAAAATTTTTAGGTTTAATGGAGTTCTTCTATTGATTTTACGTAAATGATAACGTTAATTTATATGTATACTATTATTTTATGTTCAATCATCACTATCATCAATTTACCTATCCCATTTACATTCTTCCACGAATTTTACTCTACTCAACAATAAATACCATAATATATACCACACAAAACACAAAATCCAATACACTCCACCGTCAAACAATTTCAAACTACACTAGAAGAGACTCATTAGCAAAACCCACTCGACTATGGAATTAAGCTTCAATATTCTAGTCTGAGATTAAATTCATGTAGGAACTAAGCAAATTTAATTAGTTGTAACTGTAACCGCGAGCAAAGACGAATAGTACGAGTATATGTGAGATTTATGAAGACGTCTAAGCGCTTCGGTAACTTGAGTAGTCTATGTGCAAGAAGTATCTATGTAATAATGGTTTAATGATTTGCCGGTGATCAGGGGCTCAAGTCTGTTAATTTGAAATAGCCTTTGTTGTGTGTCGGCAGAGTATCAATGGCATTTTTGACACATTTGGTTTTTTGCTAAAAAATGGCTGACACTGATTGCGACTACATGTGTCAAATAATGATATTAACACTCTCATTGATACTAGTGTTGCCGAAAAATCGATAGTTTTACAATCGATTGTTAAACGTCAAAAACATGTACCCTATCGATAGCACAATCGATACTATCGATAGCTCTTGCGCTGCAATAGTATCGGTTAACAGCAATACTATCGATAGTATCGATAGTTTCGATCGCTGCCGAACAATAAACTATCGATACTATCGATAGTATTGCTCTCCAATATTGAATATACAATCGATACTATCGATAGTATAGTGATCATTTTTTCGATAGTATTGCATTCAGTAAGCAGGCATAATGGGTGGTAGAATATATGACATGATCACATATAAGTGTATGACGGACGAATATAAAGTAAGTATGGTCAGTTGACCAGCAATTTCGAATCTAAATTGATGAAATTGATGATGAAAAAAATGATCACTATCGATTGTGCAAAACTATCGATACTATCGATAGTATCGATTGTATATTCAATATTGGAGAGCAATACTATCGATAGTATCGATACTATCGATAGTTTATTGATCGGCAGCGATCGAAACTATCGATACTATCGATAGTATTTCTGTTAACCGATACTATTGCAGCGGAAGAGCAATCGATACCATCGATACTATCGATAGGGTACATGTTTTTCGACCTATCGATAGGCTATCGATATTGGCCTATCGAGCGGCAACACTAATTGATACTCTGCCGACACAGAACTGAGACTATTGTAAATAAGCAGATTTGGCCCCTGGTTTTATGATAGGTTAAACTTTTGGCTCCATTTACAAGATCTGGCTATTACTTTCACTCCTTCACCGTGCGCTCCATCTCTCTCTGGAATGACCTCCCAGCTGAAGTTCGTGGCTCGGAGTCGCTGGCAGTCTTCAAGAGAAGATTGCATTCACATCTCCTCTCTAAGGCTTATGGCAACTAATACATTAGGTCGCTTCTATGTGTATTTTATATATATATGTATACTATTTATATATATTTACATATATATTTTTTGTATTATTATCTATATTTGTACACTTTATTTATTTAATATGTAGTAAAATACAGTATTAAATTTATTTATTGCCCTGCTCTACTCTACAGTCTTCCTAAACTAGTCCTACTCCAAAGGTTGTCTGGAAGAGATCACTTTTAGTGAAAAGGCCGCCTTTGCGCACAATGTTTTAGTTTTAAGTCGTATTTGTATTTCTTTGTGTGCAATAAAGAATTTCTATCTATCTATCTGTGATCATCAGCGTCGCTCTTGTCGGTGGAATTTCCGCCACTCTGTTATATTCTTTGCCGTCCGTTTGAGCACTTGGATATAATGCAAAAAAATCGTTTAAAGAATACGATATTTTTAAGATAGGACGTAAAGAATGAAACAGTAATGTTTTTTAAGAATACCTATTTTCTTAAACGAGTCTTATCAAAGAGAAATATCTCTTTATCTAACCAGATGTGCAATTGAAATAAAGACGCACCTACTTAAATATAGAATACGATCCGAAAAGCGGAAATCATAAATAATAAATTCATAAAGACGTTATTGATTCGAAAACACTTCTGACATCTATACTTTACGTAGTACAAAATCCAAGCGAAATCCGGAACACTTTTCAAGTTTACCAATTTACATATTCCTTTCCGAGATTAATAATTAAACAATACGAATGAGGAGGATGTTAAAATATTATTACGTCTCATGCACGCCTTTGCGATTACGGGAACTCAGTAGAATTTGACTCGGAGTAAAGTTTCGTTGAAATATGCACAGTTTGCTAACGAATTTACTCGTTTCACGGAAAATTATTTCAATAGCGAATGCTTTAAGAATTACAGCGAAATGAATTGTTTTAGGTAGGTGAGTGATTGCTTTATATTGTTAAGGTTCTTTGTAGAAAATTGGTGTATTAATATTTCTGGTTTCAGTTGAAATGAAAAAAAAATTAAAATGAAATGAAATGAAAAATCATTTAATCCTGTAGGTTTTGACAACACTTAGGACGCGTCATTTTTTAAAGTTAATGCTAGATTCGCAAGAGTGCAGTTTTCCCCAGAGAAGAACCTAGCAAGAAACTCTGTAGGGTTGCTAGTTTTAGTAATGTATCATTTATGAGAGTAGGCTCGTGTCCCTGTAGTGGGTACATTAAAAAGCGCTGATAAAGAGTAGGAAAGGATGCTATAGTTATACTGCATCAAGTATAACACCCAATTTAAGATACATTCTGAATTAGTTTGACTCATCATAGGTAAAGTATCTTCAAGAGTAAGTTCCCGTTTCACCACCTAAAGATACAATTTAACTGACAGATAAACCTATGTCTATTTCATAAAACATGACGCTTTAGACAGAGACAGGTTAAAAATATCTGTCAGATAAATTTTACCTATAGATCGTGAAACAGGCCGTAAGACTGTTGTCCGTAGACCAAATGACATTTAAGCCTATCTTTTTTTTTGGCTGTATTTTGTCATCGGAAAAGACTTTCAAAGTTAGTAGCATAATGTCAATACTTATAACAGACTAGCTGTCCCGGCGAACTTCGTCCCGCCTTAGAATGAACTTTATTGTGTAGGAATAAAGTTCAAATTGACTCTACATTTTAGTAAGAAAACATTTGTATGGGAAAAAGAAAAGGTCTGTTTTAGGGCTTTCCCGGCAATTATTCGAATTTTTCTCACCGTAAGAACCATCCTTGGACTTCAATGAACATTTTAAAAAAAGAATTAGCGAAATCGGTCCAGCCGTTCAGGCGTGATGCAGTGACAACGGAAAACGGGTTTCATTTTTATATATAGACTAGCTGTCCCGGCGAACTTCGTCCCGCCTTAGAATGAACTTTATTGTGTTGGAATAAAGTTCAAATTGATTCTACATTTTAGTAAGAAAACATTTGTATGGGAAAAAGAAAAGGTCTGTTTTAGGGCTTTCCCGGCAATTATTCGAATTTTTCTCACCGTAAGAACCATCCTTGGACTTCAATGAACGTTTTAAAAAAAGAATTAGCGAAATCGGTCCAGCCGTTCAGGCGTGATGCCGTGACAACGGAAAACGGGTTTCATTTTTATATATATAGATATATATAGATATATAGAAAAAGATAGATAGATTCTAGATTTTCTTACCCCAAATTCTCAAACGAGAAACATGAAAGAAACATCGACTTTTCCATACCTGAACATATCAGAAACTTACAATACAAGTCCCGCCGCTACCTTTACTAAATTAATAATTTAAAAACTCGCACAATCAAGTCTTTCTGTTCAAGTTTGCAAGAACCCTACACTCATCACCTTCAGGAAATTATGTTGGAATTTTAATGCTATCGACCGAAGGGTCTTAATTGAAAAAGTTTTGTGCCGCCCCAGAGAATGTGGAAAGGCGATGTGTTGAATTAATAAAGAGTTCTGTCAAACATTCCTTGTGAATAATACACGCATACGTATGACAGGGCGCCGGTGACTTTTTAATGAATTTTCTTGGTTAGATACTGCTACTGTGTTTATTTGAATACGTTTGTTTTGTTGGAATTGAGACGTCAAAGATTCTTATTTGAAGGGTGGTGCGTGTTACTTCTTATTTACTTCTGATCTTTTAGTCCATGAGAAATTAGAAAACGATTCAAATTGATGAATGGGATGGGTATAAATTGTACATTTGTGTATTGAAATTAACAAACCACGGAAGTGAATAATTACTATCTGTACATTTTTTTACTGCTAAAATTATAAGTCAGTTTTAATCATTTCAGTTTATTAAACTACAGAGATATGTGACATATTTTTTCAAAATGGTTCCAAACTTGTGATTGTTTAAATTCTAAACTGTTCTTTGCAAGCTTCTTAGAATAACACGATGATGAATGGGTACATTTTTAAACTTTTACCTTTACACAGTTATTAAAATTGTAAATACTCGTCGGGACTGCAGACGTGGCACAATTAACTGTCTTCCTATATCTCACCCAATAAATAAAGTTTGCATGTCTGACAAATTTACCCTCTAATAAATTAGCCAATTTAATTAAATTGGTTGTATATTTTACGCGCCATGCATTCTTGTGTTAAAAGGAAGTTGTTTGGTCGGCTAATTGCAATAACGTTCTAAATTAAATGTTTATTTTATTTAAATTGCTAAATAGAGGATAGATAGAAGTAGCAAAGTTAGGTCTTTTTCCAAATCTACAAAAATACAATAAAAAACAGAGCAAGTATTCTAACTATTGATTACTTTGTGTAGGCTAAAATCACTCGGTTACATTCGCTATCATTAACAATGAACTGTATAACCCAACTTTTCAAATAAACAGTTGTCAACGTAACAAATTTTCATACTACCAGTAGAGCAGTCAATCTAGCTCTGCAATGTATGGGGAACCTACATTAATTCACAACAAGCTGGAAATCACAGATATTGTTCGAAATGTAATTATAATTAATATGTAAAAGTTTTCCATCATTCCGATGTATGGAAAAAAAAATATTTGCGTGATTTTGTATTTAGTCAGATCAGATCACTTTCCGTGGTTTCATTCCAACCTTCTCACCTTTTTACTTCCACAAATAAACGTCATCATTCAAAGCCTAAGGATAAAAAATAATTATCACGCTTTGAAATCATAATTAGACGAATATTTGTTGAACAGGAAAACATGGACGTTTATTTGCAAACAACTTTTCTCGACTGATAAATTAAACAAAGTTTAATTAAAAGCATCTCATTTTTCCGGTGTCATACGTCCTTTGCAAATTGAGTTACTTTTCCTTCGTATTTTTGATTATGAATACTTGGTTATTAAGCTGCTTTGGGAGTTAAATTGATATTTTTGTTATTTCATTTGGTATTCTTTCATTTAGTATCGTATTAAATCTTTGAAGCGAAATAAGCTTTTTTTGGTGCTAATTTTGGTACTCTATTTTTACCACCGACGCCAAAAGAGGGGTGTTATAAGTTTGACCGCTCTGTTTGTGTGTCTGTCTGTTTGTTTGTCTGTCTGTGTGTCTGTCTCTTGCACTGTAGCTCCTAAACGCGTGGACAGATTTGGATGCGGATTTTTTATCTCTATTTACAATCATTTTCTTAACTTTTTGACATGTTATAGGGCACTAGATTTGCCTATAATAAAGATAATTTGACGTGACTTGACTTGACTCTACATCAACATTTGAATGTAAAACCCAGCTCTCTCTCTCTCATTACTGATTTTTTATATATAAAAAAATACAACTGAGACACACACACACCCACACACACACCCACACACACACACATAAGACACAAGAATAATCTATGTATATTCCAATATTTATCATAGACAAGTGACCATGGACAATAAGAGTAGATAACTTATAGACTATTTGAATGCTATATAATTTAAAAAAAATTACCTACCTAATTATGGCAAAAAAAAAAATCTATTTCATTGTATACATTTTGCTTTGTACTGCTGTGGGGTCTTTCAGTAATAAAGACTTGAAACCTATTGATATTGTATGGAATGCATTAATTTGTACCTAAGAGCTGAGCTCTTGTCAGTAGAGCTTCTTTTACTCTGTACTGTCCTCTGTCTTCTGCCTTATATTTGATTTTATCTTTCACATCCCAGAAAAAAAGAACAATAGAAAATATATTGTGTCTGGGTTTATAATGGGTCAGTGGGACGTGAGAGGTTAATAATCAATAATTACCTACGTGTAACTGAAGTGTGTTGATTAATTAAAAACATAATATGTTGGATATAAAGAAGGGCCCTGTACCGAAGGTTTCTTGACGTTTTTACCTCTCGGCTATACAGGTAGTGAATCGGCAGTAGTTTTAGATCAAAAAAGTGACATCGAAAAAGTGTAATGAATTTCACCTATTTTTTAAATAAAACACTTTCCATTTTTATTTCATTTTCAATATAAATATTGAATATTATATGCTTAGGTAATGAAAATAAAACTTAATTCAATCACGCCAACTCATTAAATCTCAAACAATCGCCTTAATAAAGAAGCACGCAAATTACGTACAAAATAACCTTATTAAGCAGTATAACATTAACTCATATAAGTAAATAATTGAACTCTGAGCAACATCTTAATCAAGTAAGAAATCAATTAAGGACCGCAAAGTGAGCTAACTCGGAAACACAATTACCTTATAAACCAAAGGCTGCTGAGATGAAATTTCCATAAGTTTGAAGTCCAAGTTTCAGATTGGCTGGTTATAAAGTAAATCCCTATAGAAAACAGTTATATAGTAAGTTTGAGGGAGTCTTCAGGCTTGCCTGTTCTGTAATTTTCATAATTTGAAATTTGGTGATACATGTTTATCACTAATTCAGATAAATAATGAATGGATGCGGATTTATCCATCGAATTTCTCCTATTGTATTGATTTGAATACTTATAATATACTTACTTTGATTTTTATTTAATGTGCATAAAAGTGGTTTTACAATGACGAGATTAAAAATTAAATAAAGTCTTGACACTCCTAATACAAACATAAATAGGTGTGTCCCCACCAGTACGCTTTCACGTCCATCCTGCGCCCGAAAAACCGTAGCGCATGCCTCAAAAGGTGTCAATCAGCCGCTTGACGCAAAACGAACTGAAAATTGAATCGCAAGCTAAACATGAAAACGAAAAATGCGCTTTTGAGGACATACCTATACTAATATAAATTGGATTGATTTTTAATCGGCCAATCTTTTGCGGACTAATTAAACTATTCTGACCATTGTCTTACATATATTACAATACAAATACTGACTAACAAATATGCCATTGTCTCTTTCAACGCACAATCTATAACACAAGAAAAAAGAGTGTCGACATATCATTGACGCTCTATCTACGAGTATGTTTTAGTTCTAAAACTAAGCTGTTATCTAATTTAGTGAGGAATGTTCTTTTACCCTTTGGGATTTAAACAGGATTCAGCAAGAGGGAGGTGTTTAATCATTGTACGTTGCAATCTGCATAGAACTACAGTTGCATTTCAAAGTTTAACTTGATGCAGTGTAATAAACTACTTATTCGAATGAAGACTGATGTTCGTACTTAAAAGTCAAATGTTGTTTACTATTAGTTTTACCGATTTAAACCTGACTTAAATATAAATCATTGCATTTTATTAAAATTATGTATTTATTGAAAAAGTTGGATTAAAGAGTTGAGTGGTATGTAATGCTATCTACACATCAAAGCCGCCGGCATGCTGCCGCCGGCATGCTGCCGCCGGACTAGGCCGGTGGCTTTACGTCATACAAATTGCAGCTGTCAAAAAGTCTGTCGTTTTCGTTCGAGAAAGAGCACATGTTGTTTTTATGTTTTTGTGAGAATTATGAATTAATTATAAATTTACCAAATTATAAAAATCTTATTTAACAACATATTAGGTAGGTATCTTGTTTTAAAACTTTATAACACAAAATTGTCTGTATAACCCAGTAATAAATTATAAACTACCCACCAAGGCTGTCCTGGTTACGACCTTGCCCACTGACCTAAAACGCAACGAACGTCACTCAACTCCCCAAAGTGCTATCAGTTTAAGAATTCACGTTCCACTAAAGTAGCAGCGTCTAGCGAAATATTAATCATAGTTTTCTGAATTGGTATCCCTAAGGACGATGCACCATGCAACATTCGCGCGCTGGCAACTATTTGAGAAGTTTCCAAAAGTTCGCTCGTTCGTTGCGAATGCGACGTGCCTCTGTGCGATCGTATTTTGTTTTTGTTGGAATTAAGTACCTACGTGAAATTACTATTTTGGTTTTTGGGCGTTGATGTTAAAGGAGTGTGTTGTAAATTATGTTAGTTTCAGGAGAATAAAAACAATACTACTCAAAACTATAAACAGTTAACACTCTTTCATAATTTTATTTATTATTTACCTCTAGTTACCTATTTATTTATTTTAGGTATATGGGCCATACCTATATGTCTCCGCCTAGTCCAAAACAAAACAAAACTTTTTAAAACGAAACTATCAGTCTCGATTCCATTTATAAAAATAAATCTGTATATTTTCAAACTGGCCACACAAACCGCGCAATCCAATTTCGAAATTGTTTTAAAATGTTGCGTTGCTTTTTTTTTCGCTCTCGATCGTTTGACCAAGGCAATCCTCTATTCAGCCTATGGGCGGTCAGTCAATCAAACAGGGCTGCCTTCGACATGTTATTCATTGGTTGCAATGGATGCAGTGCAGGCAGAGCCTTTGTAGGTTCTATATTCAAAGGGGTTGCCAGCTGGAGTGGTAAAGCACCTTTTTAATTAAACTTCTAAGCCTAGTTGCGGTTGTAGAGTTTTTCAGTGGAGAGCTTGTTTAGATTGAAATACTTTTTTTTTTTAATTTGAATTGATTTTTTTTTTTACGTTTACGATAATTTCATTGGGTTTAGATTCTTTGATCAGACTAATGACACCATATTAACAACTGTGTTCTTTAAATCTCTTCCGCACAAATCACTTCAGAATTGTTGGTATCTATGCAAATAATACTACCGAATGTAATCTATAAACAATACTGTTGAAATAAGGTAGTATTTTATTAAATTCATAATCTTATTAAGCGCCACCTATTATTGGTTTGAAGAATTAATATTCTCCTTCTTTTGTTTTCTGGGTCTAGAAGATGGCCGATTTACTTTATTTTACAGAATAAAAGCAAGTTATATTTATAATGATTTATTATTTATTCTAACCATTTCAACAAATACAAACAATGAGTACGAAATAGAATAACTACCGGATTGCTTTTAAATGAGTATGTGTATATGTAAAACGTAAGTAAAAATAAATATTTCTTAAATCCATTTAAATGATTCTCGAATTTCTATAAGATTTCCTTTTACAAAAGCCTTTAGGCAGACAAAGTGTCCTTTGTCAAAAGCAGTCGGTTTGCTTCGGGCTGTTTACCGATATGTGACTCGTAATGTATTTACACAATTTAAGTGAACCTGATAACATGTTGTTGGCCTTTTTTCTCGTATGGTTAGGGTAATGGTTTCGTCTCTTTTTCACTTGAACATATACCTCTACATTATGTTAATACCTTGGGTAGTCAAGTATCCGGCTTTTTCTATTTTTTTTATTAATTCAAATATACCTAATTAATATCTATATTTTATATTTAAATATCTGTCATTCCTCTTTCCCGTAGAGGTAAGCAGAGACCACTTCCCTCCACTTGCTACGGTCCAAACACACTTCTTTCGCTTGCTTCAACCTCTTGTCTCTTCATACATACCTACATGTTTAGGGTAGTCTTATAATATATTATATATTTTAAAATTTATAATACATAATAAACTTAGAAACATAGATTTCTAGACCAATGAATCATATCAGTGTTATGGAATAATATACCTATTTAATATTTTGCAATACATTTTGAGCTCTTAATATCGCAGCTCTCTCAAACAAAAACCGCCATTTAGATTCACAGAATCATAACGTCACAACCCCAAAGTAATATTCATAGCTTAATTAACTTTATGTTGGCCGAAATGACATTTAATTAATAGCACAAGTGGTAGAGACTGATAAATTGCACTCGACGTCGAGATCAGTTCTATGGCCTCTATTTGTGTTTTGTTTTATTATATTTGGATGTAAAAGGGTGGCTTTAATGCATTTGTGATCAAGTATCTTTCTTTTGACATGTGATATATTTTGTTATTAAATAATCACATATTGACAGTCGGATGCATCATGATATCATTAATTACATTAAACGATTTTGTAAGAAGAATGTCAATTTTAGTATAAATTTTATGTTACTTTTTACGATTTTTTTATTATTAGCCATTAAGATCCCACTGCTGGGCAAAGGCCTCCCCCGCAACTTTCCATTTAACACGGTCTTCGGTAGCGTTCCGCCATTCCCGTGAAAATGCATCCAGATCGTCTCCCCACCTTTTTCGGGGTCTACCTCGGCGTCTGTGACCATCTAGTGGCGCCCGTTCCGTTATTATTACTTTTTACGATTATTTTAAAAAAATTGTGATGAAATCGGATGAGAATGTCAAACCAGGGCCGGTTTAGTCACCTGTTTAAAAATGCTGTTAGAAAGAGGAGTGATTTTGGAACCATGGCAACATCATTTTAGGTTTACCGTGTTTGTCGTACATCGAAACCACCTTTAACGTTTAAGGCTCCCAGTTAAAGCTTGAGAATGACTCCTGATTCTACATTTAATGTCGTGTTAGCTGTAACGACGTTTTCAACAAGACTGGCTGCCCATCACAAATAATAAAAACTTATTTTGAAAACAATAATAATGAAAGATACTTTAGTCAAAGCCTATAATTCTAAGAAACCATTACAGTTGGATTTAGGACAGGCTGATTATTAATTATAGTCTAGAGAAATCCAGTGTAATCACTCGGGAGGATACACAGCCTAGATTAAGTGACGTAACAGCATATTGTAAATAAATGACGTACAGGGAAAAATAATAGTTATGAAGGATTTACTTGGAGGGATGTTGAGGTATTGGGTTGGAATTAAGTAAGTAAGTATTTGTTTCTAAACCCAAAAAAAATAGAAATATGAAAGTAGATATTTAGATCTTTTTTTATTAAACCCACGTGATAGCTACAGGCGGCGATGAAGTGGACTATAAATGAAACTAAATGTTTGTGGAAAACTTTAAAACACTATTTATTCGACCAACACGATTATTAGCAAAACCAAACCAGATGGCAGAGAAATATTTACAATAACAAAATGTCAAAGTAATGTTAAAAAAACTAAAAGTAAAAGTCGTATAAAAACATAGACAAATACGACGGAGGTCGCATCACCGCTGAGTTGCTAACACCACGGATTTGACTCACAACGTGTCTGTTATGGAAGTAAAAGTCCCACAGATAGAAAGAAAGGTTAAAGAATTGTTTTAAAGTAAGTAGCTGATAAATGTAATGAAATCTTTTCTATTTTTCTCTTCGTCTCTCGTTTTACAACTAATACTTGTGTGTAAATAACAGATTTGAATATCTAACTCAAACTATCATAAGTACTGTAAAAAGTTCTTCATTGCATCAAATATTTACAATACCGCCTCTTTAATTTCAAATCTTGTTTCCAAAAATAACTCTTAATTGCATGAAGTTTATCCCAAAGCAAATCTTGTAACCGAATGGAAAATAACACCAGAATTAAAAATTCAAGACATCTCCCCCTTCTTGCCACTCCCACACCCTTTCAGACCTGAGCAAATCTCCTAAACGGTGTAGCGTTTGCAAAATTTATTGTAGCAAAGCGGCAAGGCGCAGCTACATAGAATTGCACACAAAATGGCTGCTAGCTGGCTTTCAAATTATTCTAGAATTTTCTTTGAGCTTCCAATATCTAGTTGTACATAAACAGAGATAGCCTTTTATAATGTAAAAGAGGTATTATGTGAGGGCGAGTGGATTTTTCAGCTATTTTAATACAGTAGGTTTTTAAAGTTGATCGCTTTCGAGCATAGTTGCGTTGACGTAAGTAGAGTTTGAGACGTGATAAACGTCATTACTTAATTCAGAAATCGATGTAAGAGTTATTTAAGTATTCATCATCGTAACATATAGACTCTTGTCGTAGGAGCATTACCTAAATATCCAAGATTAAGAAGATATAATTTTTTTAAATACAGTAGCTTTTTGTTGTGACAGTAATTTTTTAGACTTGTTTTGAAACTTAACCTTTAAAGCACATACAATACGTGACAAAACTATAAAATCACAATCACGACGATTAAATATATAAAAACTTTGAATAGAAAAACCGTCACATAACCATAGAATTGCGTATAAAGGAACGTCAAGCGACAAGAGAGCATAAATCTTTGTTAAAATAGCACAGACAGTTTATGCAACTGGCGGGCCGGTTAACTCTAGCAAATGCTTTGAATTCGAGAATTTCTTGGTTTAATATTAAATTGTGGGTGGTAACCCTCTTAAGCAGTACAGATATAGCATATTGGTACTGCAGAATTGGTGCCAACATGAAATCTTCAATTTCTCTTTGAACACATTTTTTGGCCATTTTGGTGAGTTCATATATAATACAAAAAAATACGATTTTAGATATTGTGATGATTAAAGCTTATAGGTAATAATAACATTCGGTGGATACCTAGTTTGACTAAGTACTTATAACTTATAAAGCATTTAAAAAAACTTCAGCTTCTTATTTTATTTTTTATTTCATGGAACTTTATTTCATGGAACATTCAAAATGGTTGACGTCAACCAACAACTAGCTCAAAAACTTTAAACCTAAAACAACAAACCAACTTCACAAATACAACGTCCCAATAAATATTAACGTTCGCTGTAATAAAATCAGTTTTATTGCCAAATTCCGCAACGGAGAACCGTTTTTTTACAAAACTACCAACAAATTATAATACGAAATCACTGTTTCGAAGTAACAAAGCCAAGCTCAGACGGAAGACTCTGCAATAAATCTGATGCAACGACAGAAAGTCATATCCTCACTTAGACATGAGTTGTGCTGCCAAATTTACGAGAGTTCCCTGACTTTTAAAGTCCTATGAATAATGTTGCTTCTGTTTTGTATAGCATTAATTTAAAGCGTAACGACACAGCAAAGAAATTGTACAGCGCGACATAGCTCTGTAAATGATCACAACATAAACAGTCATAGTGAGTATAGGGCTTTAAAAATAGACAAATTCATAGTAAGCAAAAAACCGATCTGTTCAGTGTCCTGTGCTGGGACTCAACAGACACGGCATATTTGACAGTAAACTGTCAAAGTCCTGTACTGGGATTCTCAACAGACAAGGAGATATTTTAATTCAAATCAATACAAGTGGTACAAAATAATGAAGTAAACAGGCTCAGCTGTATAAATACTATTTAAAAGTGAGGTTATTTAGTTTCGACATCGAACGAAAATAATTGACTCACAGCACAGCTTACTCAAATAACCACTTAAAATCTTTAGATGGAAGATAAAATTGAGATTTATAACCAAGAGTTTACTTAATTATGCATTGATATCATTATTTTCTTACCTAAGTACCTACACAGCATAGAATTACATTAATACCAAGTAGATATTACTTACATTATCTTTGTAAACGCAGTAGATATGTTTCTGAAATGAAATGAAATGTTTATTTAATCTTGTAGGACGAGTTTGACATCACATAAGACGGGTCATTTCTTATGAACTAAACAAGAAAACATTTCCTCAAATCAAACAGACGCATGCTTTCGTTGAAATAAGAGCGATTCGTACGAGATTTCTCATTTTTAACGCCAAAAAGGGATTTTATTTTGAGGAAAGGGGTTCCTAAAATGTTTTCTGAATCGAATGCCTGCTTTGAAGCGTAAAAATCCAATATAAATCGGAGGACAGTCCTAGAGATCTTTGGATTGCGAGCATTTTCAACCGATTACATATTCATGTTTTGTTTTACATGTGTGTGTGTATGTGGGATCCATTTTGTTTCAGCTTTTAAGTACGCTTCACGGTCTTCTAAATTTACATACAAGCAGCATTACTTACTTTTATTTGGTAGGCATTTATTTTTGGATATATGGAAATTTTCGGTATTCTTTTTAATGTCATGGAGTAAATATCGAATTTTATAGGAATGCCACACATAGATACATACATATACATATAGATAAAGTTAAAAACGTACTAAATATCCAAGAAATTAGGTGTAGTATTCTTCTACTTTTGGTCAATAATGAGATAGCTACATGTTTAATAGGCTTTTAAATTTAATGAATCATCGTCATAAGTTAGCAATCAAAGATGAAGGTTTTAGCTAATATAAAAAATGTCATCATAATATTAAGATGACAGTTTTGAAAAGTGTCAAACAATTTGGATCGATGCTTTTTCCTTCACTTTCTACCTTAATCCCGTATCGAACACTTTTTAAGGGTATTTAAAAACTATAAAAAAACACTTAGGTACTTATACTTCAAAAATAAATCACACATCAAAAATGATAAAAAATCCAACATCAGGTATAAAATTCCTATACTAATGTCCCATTTTGGGCCGATTCCGAAGCCCTATTCGAAACTATCTGTGTGGAAATACGATAAAGGTTTAAGTATCGTTTTGGACAGTCATTTTCATTCGAAGCACCACTATATAAGTGCTTATAAAACTCTCACGTACTGGTTTTAGATGTTTGACGTCCTTTTGTAACAGTTTTTGACCGTTTTGATGGTTCTATTCTGTATTAAATGTGTTTTAGATGTTTCGTGCCGAAATATTCAAAGTTGTATTGTCTAAATAATTACGTGCTGTAGTCATTGTGACGTCATTATTTTTGTGGAAAAATAATTAACTATATTTTAGTAAATATCAGTACAAAGTACATATGTAGTTTCAAAATCTGATGAAGGCATTTGTATTTAACCACTTATTAAATAGTTTTATTGATCTTTAAGAGCAAAAGGTACGCACAGTGAAAAAAAATGTCTGTCTTTCTCTCTCGTTCTTTAGGGACCTAGATAAAAAAAAACCTGTAATAATATTTCTTTTCTTAAAGACCCCGAAAAAGAGAGAAGTCAAAAACTAAAAAGATAAATCGTACAAATCCTTCTAAGAAAGTATTTAAGATAGTAAAATCTCTTAAAAACTTCGTCAAAATCAAAGGTTTTATCCAAAATAATACATATATCAAACTATAGCTATGTAATATCACACAGAACTTCGCCTATTTGAGTATTCACGAGACCCACAGTTCACCGGAAACGACATCATCTCCAGACTTCCGGCCTGGCTAAGAACCCCGTCATTTGATTTCCGGTGTCTTTATCGTCTCAGTTCTGAAGCCAGTTCGAAATCCGAATGTTAAGTTCGTTAAATATTTTTTTATTGAGTTTCGTTTTTCGAAGGATCATTTTAAGTTTGGAATTAACTTTTGGAAATGGAATGGAATTTGAAATTGTTGAAAACAAATGACTGTCAAATACGTAGGGGCCGTTCAAGTATTACGTAAGCACTATGGGGGGGCGGGGGGTCTTTGCTTTGCTTATTTTGGATGACATGGGGGGTAGGGGAGTCTAGATGATGATTACGTCATCGGTAGTTATTTACTTTTTTACACGAATGGCAACCCTCACATTGTCTTTGCTTGAAAACGAAACGCATTTTCGGGGATTCCCGCAAATAATGCATACGTTTAGGCACTCGCTTTAGAACCGAGTAGTTTCTTATTTTTAAAATTATAATTATAATATTAAAAAAAAAAAGCAATATATTAATTGAAAAATGTTTACGTAAGCATGGGGGAGGGGGTAAGAGCTTTGCTTACTTTTGCTGACAAGGGGGATTGGGGGGTAAATAATTGTAATAAATCTGCTTACGTAATACTTGAACGGCCCCGTAGGTGTCTATAGTTTGATGTTTTTTTTTGCGTATTTTGAAAATTCATGTTCTTGAAGAATACGCTCTGTATTATCAAATGTCATTTTACATGAAGGGCCTGTTTTACCATCAACAGATAAAATGTATCTGACAGATATTTTATATCTGTCACTGTTTAGCTCGTCACGTTTTATGGAATAGACATAGGTTTATCTGTCAGTTAAATACCTTAGTGGGGAAACGAGCATTAAGAATATTTGAATTTTCAATAGTCTTTTATAACGTAAATATAACACAGCGCTTATTCAAATCCCAGAAAAAAAAGAACAATAGAAAATCTATTGTGTCTGGGTTTATAATGGGTCAGTGGGATGTGAGAGGTTTAAACAATAATTAATAAAACAAAATTAAGCGAAAGATCCTAAAAAACATTGAAAACCTATCAAAGAGGTTTTAAATATCGAATGGCAATAAATGTCGTCATTTCATTAGTATTCAAGCGGCTTTTTAATTATGAGCAGACGACAGACGATAGTTTTAGAACTGTCTATTTTAGTTTAATAATAAAACCTGTCCAAAAGGAAGAGACAAATGCCTGCAAGCGATAAATTGAATTAAGTGTTTAATCCTATCCTTTCCTAAGTACCTATACAACAATTGTAAATGTAAACCTTTCTGGAGTCGCCGTCGCCACACACGGTAGACGACATGATGACTAATATTATAAATGTTATAGATGGATGGATGATAGACGTAAGGATTTTTGTTACTCTTTCACGCAAAAACTACTGAACAGATTTTAATGAAACTTGGCAATATTGTAGCTTATATATCAGAATAACACATAGGCTATATAATTTTAAGATAGCTTGTTTTTTTTTTTAATGCATAGGACTCTAGTTTTACAAATGTCACAATTTGTGCCGATGGATGGGAGTAAATATGTGAATGTTTGTTACTCTTTCACGCAAAAACTAAAAACTAGCCTAGCATGCACTCCGTGACAAGACGTTGTCATGCGTTTGTCACGCTTACGTCTCTGTCTATAGTTTTAAATGTGATAAGGACAGCATACGTGAAATATGAAATGAAATGAAAAATGAAATGAAATGAAAAATCATTTAATCCTGTAGGTTTTGACAACACTTAGGACGGGTCATTTTTTAAAGTTAATGCTAGATTTGCAAGAGTGCAGTTTTCCCCAGCGAAGAACCTAGCAAGAAACTCTGTAGGGTTGCTCTTTCTAATTTAAGTTTTACAAATCTCAGGCATAAACACAGAAACATATAATAAAATTAATATTTCAAAAGAGCTACCCATAAATAAATAATAAAATTTGACCCCGCAATATCCAGGAAAAAGTAAGGTAAGTAAATGAGAAACAGGGAAGTGAAAGGCTTAGTTTGATAGGATCCGCATGAAATAATTGTCGCGGCACGCCGTGCTAAGCCTTTTGATCAAACTTGGCACAATTGTAGCTTGCACATCAGAATAACACAAAGCCTACATTATTTTAATGTTTGAAGCTATTTTTTTAAAGATATGACGATAAACACGCACGAAGTTTCAGGTAGACTCTACTGTTGTTTAACGTGAAAAAGATCTTTTAGACAATCTTAAAACTCTTACCGTTCCACCAACTCGTTATCATCATTTATTTAAGAGCCAGGCTCTTGTCGGTGGAGTAAACGCCATCTTTGCCTTTCCTCTGCCAGTAATTTCACTTCCTGATACGACACGACGCCAATCCTCTCTTTCACTTGAGTGAAGTAAGTACGTCTTGGTCTTCCTCTTCCTCTTTTACCCTCAATCTTTCCTTCAATGATGTTCTTTAAAAAATCGTCGTGTTTCACCAACTGATGAATGAAATTTAATTGACACATAAATCTATATCTATTTCAAAGAAAATAAATGAATTATAGAAAATGAGACAGGTATAAAACAGCCCCTTATTATAGTAAAAATTCAAAGTAATTTAACTGTTTTTATAACAAACCTACACGTTAGCATGAGCCTTGTATCAGAAATTTTAATCCAAACGAGAGATTATAAGGTCTCAAGGCGCTTGGGGCTCCAATTACCTACGCTCGTGTCCCTATTTTATGCGGTGTAAGGTAGAAGATATAGCGATTAATAATTTTATCATGTTTATTATGAAATTCAACTTTATTTGTAGTTGATCAAAGTAGTCAATTACAACCGAAAGACTTGCTTTTAGTTAGTGCAGGTATTTATTCTCTATTTTGAATAGCTCCTGAGGTACACAGAGAAACGACGAATTATTTTCAGGACAAATTAAGGAGTCTAATCAATTGTGCTCCAATTTTAAGAAGCGCTTGCTAAAGTCAAATATATGGAACGTAAAACACAAAATATAAGTGGATTATTACTGTAAATAAACAATTAATTGAAGCTAATACAAAGTAATATGTAGATAGTGTATATAGTAAGAGTATACGCGGCAAATTATTTTACACGTTGGATTTTACTTACTGTCTCTGTCTGACGTAAAGGTTATGTTATTCGATAAACAAGAATAGCAATATTTCTCGATAGTAGTCATACAATGGCTGTTTGTCGACTATTAAATACCTATCCTCGTTATTACAAAACGAGTTTAAATATAGTTCTAGGACGATCTCTTATATCTTTAGAACTCGTTTTGTGATAAGGAGGTGTTTTAGTCGCAAAAGTTCATAACTCATAACACACAATAAAACAACGCGGTACGCCTATTCATATTTAATCTTTTACTAAGCCGATTTTCATTTCAGTAATCCTCAAAATTCTAGTGATTGTTACTGTTACCAAAGAGAGGGTATTTTAACAGTAATCAAGGTCGCTAATATAAGGGTTCGGAATTAAACCTTATTTAACTTGGAAAAGGTTACATTTAATTCGTCTTTGAAAGGGCACATAATTTGTTTTAAAATTAATAAACTTGGTTAAAAAATAATGTTTTGTAAAGCTTAAGTTTTTTAAGAGAGTTAGTACTCATAGATATATTTCTATTCAATTGAAAGATTAATTGTTTTTTTTTATTATTTTATTAAATATACCTTAAAGCAAGTTTACCAATTAAGCAATTATGCACTTAATTGGTAAGTAAAATAATTTTTAGGAGATTCATTCTACTCTAAGTGAAAAAAAAACTTTCATATCTACGCGATTCCAATATGCACACTTATGATTATACTAAACCATTTCTTACAGTCCATCATCCACACACCAGATTAGAAAACAAGCACCATTCCATTTTTCTCATACAACATACTCCTAAATCCACAAATAAACTATCCACAAAACAAAAGAAAAAATTACCAAAAATCTAATTTCTATTTTAAAATAATCACTTTAGAAACTAGGCGGAAGATCAGTGTAAAACGAAACTACAAAACGTGCACCAAATAGAATTAATTTACTTTAGTTTCACTTCGCCTCAGCTCACGTAAAAATGAATCAAGGACTTTAAACTGCTTCCTTCGTAATCTCTCTTTCTATTAGTTCGGGATATAACCTCAATCCTTAAGTATTTTATTGAAAATGTCTTAAAGCTGCTTTTGTAAGCGATTTTCATATTTCAGGCTTTGAAATTGAGTCGTTAATCGTTAAAAGATAGTGGCAAGTTATTAGAGCTCTGCTTTTTGTTGTTCTTTTTTTGAAAAGATATTTTCCGATGTGTATCTTTATTAGAATACCGTGTTTAAAAAAGTTATGAAAACAATGACTGCCTACTAAAGCAACAAGTATTACCTTTAAAAAATATTACACAGAGCCAGAATCAAAGATAAATGCCAGTAAATACATAACAAAGAAATAAAATATTCAAAATCAAGTTCCAAGAAACATAAAAACACTGAAGCAGTCTCCATAAACACAATGCAAATCCATACTAATATTATAAATGCGAAAGTAACTCTGTCTGTCTGTCTGTCTGTCTGTCTGTCTGTCTGTCTGTCTGTCTGTCTGTCTGTTACGCTTTCACGCCTAAACTACTGAACCGATTTCAATGAAATTTGGTAGAGAGGGTGTCTAGACCTTGAGAAAGGACATAGGCTATATTTTGTCGCGAAAAAAGGCTTAAGGGGGTGGTAATAAGGGATGAAAGTTAGTATGGGAGATCGTCATTATTCAAAGATAAAACCATGAAACTTTATATTTAGGCACTTAATACTAAATCCATACTTCCATACTATCCATCCATACTTCCATACTTACTATAATAATATTATAAATGCGAAAGTAACTCTGTCTGTCTATCTGTCTGTATGTTACTCTTTCACGCCTAAACGGCTGAACGGATTTTGATGAAATTTGGTATGGTGATAGATGATAACCTAGAAATGGTCATAGGCTATAAATAATCACGCCATCGTTCTTAGGGGGTAGGCAGTAGGTAGATAACTAAATTGAGTTAGTGATTTTTTGTCGTTTTTGTTGGGACTTTTGCTCTTTCACGTCTAAACGGCTGAACGGATTTTGATGAAATTTAGTAAGGTAATAGATGGTTACCTAAAAACGGATATAAGATCAAAATGATCACGTCATCGTACTTACGGGGTAGGAAGTAGGCAGAAAACTGAATTGAGTTAGTGATTTTTTTATGGTTTTTGCTGGGAGTTTTGCTCTATCATGCCTAAACGGCTGAACGGATTTTGATGAAATTTAGTAAGGTAATAGATGGTTACCTAAAAACGGATATAAGATCAAAATGATCACGTCATCGTACTTAGGGGGTAGGAAGTAGGCAGAAAACTGAATTGAGTTAGTGATTTTTAATCGTTTGTTTTATAAGTTTACCTCATTCACGCCTTTACGTCTGAACGGATTTTTATAAGACTTGGTTAATTTAAAGATAGAATCCTAGGCACGGACACAGGCTACTTTTTACGGCGGGAAAATACCTCATTCCCGTGGAAATCTAGCCTGATCGTGTTAAGAAGCGCATGACGCCATATCTCCTGAAATGATTTTGATGTTTTTTTTTAAACTGAGTGTTACTAAGACTTCAAGTTAGTATTTAATCACTTTTCTAACTTAGAGGGTAGGTAGGCGCCATAATTTATGGAATTTATGATAAAATTTTGATGCAACTGTCTTTATTTAACAGTTTTACTTGGATCGAAACTTAGCGAAATTCCATCACACTACTTAATTTATAGGGTAGGAAGGTACCAAAATTCAGACTACTTTTTACTTCGGGAAAATATCTCATTCCCACAGGAACGTATACATAGCTACCTATCTACAACATTAAAACTCTGTCTAGAATCACATTACGCCAAAACTATTGATCTGATTTGTATACATCGGGGGTTGGCAGGTAGGTATAGTTAGTAGTATTTTAAACCGATTTACATTATTTACTTTTTATATTTACTAAGGAAACATTCGGAGCTATCCATTATGTGCTTAGGTTGTTTTTGAACAAATTTTGATGTGAAGTTGAGGACCGGAACACGATAGAGGGACATTATTGCAGGGGGACTTACAGCCGGGAGAAAACAAAAAAACTTATGCGGACGAAGTCGCGGGTAAAAGCTAGTGGTATATAATTTTCCTGAAACGTTCTTTGTAAACACATATTCAGTTGTCACATAACATGCTACTAACGACGTCATTATCTCATAATACCACGTAAATATGTTGGTATCTCACCTACGTATATTTCTTTTAGAATATCGTTGAATATTAAAATGTTTATCTTTTGAACTTGTCCCTTTTTCCGTTTCTTTTTATTTTCAAGTTTTGTACTGTTTGTCTAAGTATACATATTTTTATGTATTATATTTATAACACACACTTAAGTATTTAAATCGAGAACTTGATAAAGAAGGGCCAAGTCAAGATTACCCTCAACCGACATGCATATATGATGTGATTGATGAATGCGGATGAAGCGAAAAAGGTGTATTTTGATTGTACCAAGTGGAGGGAAAGACGCGTGATAGATATAATATAATATGTATTACGTAAGTATGTGATATTTATTGTTAAAGAGCATTATCCAACATATTGGTATAGTAAAAATTTTCGGTATCAATTACACTACACTGAAAATGAAAGAACTTTGAAAATTGTTACATGTGAACTTTTTCAAACTTCTATATCTCCGAAAGTTTATCACTTTCGACATTTGTCCAAAATACTATCGTTTTATAATATTCTTCTCTATTGATTGATGTTAGTTTCATCAGTGGCCGCCAACATTTTTTTCTCCATACTAGCTCGAATATGTAATGTGTAGTGTAATTGATACCGAAAATTTTACTACACCAGGCTCCATACAAATATGTTCGATGCCATTTCAAAAAAGTTAAAACATGGTCCTATTTGACGTTTAAAACGTTATAAAACTGGTCAGAAGTTAAGCATCTCTCTTATCGACTCCACAAACACATAAACCTCTTAAAGGATAGCAATAAAACACAACATTATACTTTTATCTTAGAATCTTCCTCGTATAGTTAGTTCTCTCAGATTGATTTATAGCGGTACATACAAGCTTATCCCGGCCTTATCTTGTAATTAAGTTGGACTTTGACCGTAATCCAGAGCAGGAACAGTTACAACAACTATTAAGTTATCTTAATTATTAGAAATATTGTTTGTTTCAGAAAATATTCTTTGATTTTTAAGATGTTATATTACATTATAAGTATTATTTGTTTTAGATAATAAGTATTCCTTGATTTTTAAAACGTTATATTTATAGCGTGTTTCGTGGCAAACTCTAAATAAAATTGACAGAAATTAACATAATTCTTACGTTTGACAGAGACTGATTGGTAAAGTCTTCAGATAATCAATTATATAGTAAAAATCCTGGTGATCAATATTTTTATGGACGAAAGAAACTAATATAATTGCTTTTATAACCATAATCTCGCCACTTTTCCATCGGAATAGGTAGAGACCACTTCCCTGCACTGGCTACAATTCAAACACACTTCCTTTGCTTCATCCACATTCAACAGTCGCCTCTTACATGTACGTCGATTTAGGGTACTAATTTTTTACATTATAATATACATGTAATAGTATATATTATTAGATTTTGGGTACTCCTGACTTTAAAATATTCTACTTAACAACAAAGAACCTAAAGATAACACTGAATAATTTACGAAAGTTATTCCCAACAAAATTTACAACAACAAGTTTCTTAACAGTCACCATATAATCGATAAATTCGAAAAGGCAACTTTACTCTTGAATAATTCCATTAAGCCTTAAGATGCTAATGGTCCTATAAAACTGAAATTACTAATTCGAAGTTTATTACTTGCTTTGATTCATCTCAACATTTACTTTTATGTCTATTCGAACAAAGGTAATTTAATAAAGAGCCTATGATGATGTTACTTTGTTTTTCTGTTGTTAATTGATATTTTTAGTCTTTATTTTCTTTTATTATTGGTGTGTTTCTTCTACTTAATGGTATCTACACACCAAAGCCGCCGGCTTTTTTGACAGGTGCCATTCGTATGACTTAGAGCCGCCGGCCTAGCCCGGTGGCATGCCGGCGGCTTTGGTGTGTAGATAGCATAAGATATCGCACCGTAATCGCAGGTACACAAACACCCTAAAGCTGTAAAAAGACTCTTTAATAAGGCGAAAAATATATATTTGCTGTTACCTTATCGATATTAAAATGACGAAAATATTTAAAAAGTTTTCCGAATGATTTCTTTTGAACTCAGAAATCTAATTATAGGTGTAAGCAAGGGTAAGCTAAATTGAACTCCACATACTCACATACGTATGTAGAGTTCAGTTTATGTAGATTTATGTAGAACCAAAAGATGACTGATTTATGTAGGTACCTAGGTAGGTATTTTGGCAGTCTATGTAGGTACATAGACTGCCAAAATTACCCTTTTCTTTAACTCACCTATCCACCGTCTATCTATCCATTGTAGTCGGCTATCTGGAACTTACCAGCACCTTTCTCTTTGTTCACAGGGGTGGTGTTAGCCTAAGATGGTGCTGGCGCTTGTGGTCGGAGTCTTGTGCGTGTGGGGCCGCCTGACCGTCGCAAACCCTGAAGCAAAGCGGCTGTACGACGACCTGCTCTCGAATTACAACCGCCTGATCCGGCCTGTCGGCAACAATTCCGATCGGCTAACCGTCAAAATGGGGCTACGGCTTAGTCAGCTCATCGACGTTGTGAGTATTTATTTCTTTCGTTTTGTTTTGTAGCTTATTGAAAAGAAAGAGAAAGAGATAGTTTTGTAGGTTCACAGCATCAGACCGCAAACTTAAGGCCTGCAGTATACAGACTGCATCAAGTAGTTGAGACCTGGAGCCGAAGTGTGCTAATTTAAATTAGCTCAGTAGTGTGTCGGCAGTTTCAATGGCATTTTTTGACTGCTTAAAGCCGTGACCGTTTCAATAGTTCTCCACGCGGCTGTCCGGTGTCAACTGCTTGAAGCAGTGGGTGTACGTCAGGTTTTAGGCCTTTACGCGACACTACGCGAAAGATCAGTTGTTCCGTCGCGGACCAATTTTATATGCAATAACATGTACTGGCGTTCCACCGCGGCAATTCGGTGACGGAATTTCCGTCTAGTATGGAAAAGGCCATAGTGTCGATTCACAGAACGTGTCATCGGTTGAGTGTGAACAGTCAAGTGTTTTTCTATAAAGCCGTTCTGGCGTTATACCACCAAGAATATTCGACAGGACAGTATCTGTAGCTATCTATAAACCTAAAGAAAACTCATTAACTTGACAACAATGTTCAATACACAATGGTCCCTAGCTACGAAGCTTGGTATGTAATTTAATGTAGAACTGACGCCCTGAATATTGGTCCAACATCACTTGATTTGATTCTGTGTGACAGATGACAATCTCACCGGTAATATTGGATGCCAGAGAAGCAATTACGTGAGGACATTAGGGACTGTGGTAACTTATCTCAAGATTTTGAATGTACTAGGTCTGGAATTCATAAGCTTGACCGGTTTGTTTGAAATTAGTTTTTGTCTGGCGTTGTTACTAGGCATATTGGAAAGGTTTTCCAAAGGACGTGAGATACTAAGAATGTTAAATGTACCTATAAGTATCGAAATCATAAAATGATGACAGCGTATTTATTTGCTAAGTATCTGATCTTCATTATTATATGAAAAAGCTAGGCACTTGTCGGTGAAGCAATCGCCATCTTGTCCAATCTTCTATCAAAGATTTTACTTCTGAAATTCGTAAAACACGATAATCGATTGAATTTTGTTTACATATTGTTACAAGAATACTTTTACAATTTAAAAACATCATGCATTAATAAACTTTAGAAAAGCTCTGTGAGTTCTTAAAACTCTTCAACTACCAAAAAAACCACGAACTAATTTAAACTAACACAAAACTAATGGAATGCTAAACAAACCAATTTAAATTTCGGTTGCGAAATCACATTACAGTTTAATTTTATTCATATTGTGAGACACATTCGTCCCAATTCCGAATAGTGTTTAAATCTGCCACGTATCGAGAAATCCCTTCATTAAAAAGGGTTTTGCCGCGTTTCGTGTTCTATAAACTACGTTGCATGTCTGCGGGGGCGGTCGTAGATTACGGCAGGTTTGGTAGCTTGGAGTGGAAATCGTTCAACCGCATGAGACTCGGCATCATCATCAGTAAGAAATTCTTCTGAACTCTACAGACTTATATTTTTATAGATTCTTGATTAGTTATTCTCAGGCTGATAGGTCGGATTTTTTATTAAAAAATAATTCGATTTATTGTATTAAATAGCCTTTGTCTTTGGCTTGACGAAATTATACACTGGATTATCAGTTCAACCCAAATTGGGCGATGAGCGTGATTAGTATTTATATATCACGTAAGCAATAAATATTCCTATGTTAGTCGAATTGTATATAGCTGGTTTCAATGAAACCCAAAAAAATTGACTACGACAACTTTTTCCCAATTAACTTTTTACTACACATGAAAAACGAAATGTAGCGACTTCTCTCTTCGTTACACGGCTACTGCTTACGTAATACACGGATGTGCCTTAACAACGTTAAATATGTGTTGTTTTATTGTTCCTTTGCCAAAAGCCAGGCCAAATCCAATTTGTGATTTGGAATTTACATAATTGTAGTTCAAAGTTGGATATGGTCGGGAGTTTCAACTTTTCATTTTATTGGGACAATTTTAATGTGTTATTAACGTGTACCTGGGTGATTATTTTTTAAAATGACCATTTGGATGAAAAAAATTGTCCATACGCGATATTTTTTATTAAATATACTTTTAAGTATCAAAAAAGTACCTATTATTGTACAATGTTGTATTGTCTAGTAGAATTAAAAAGTTTTATGTATTAAATATTACAATTAAAAAAATAATACTTATTTTTTCTCAGTGGGTTCGGATGGTCCCTATACAAAATTATTTGTCCTCTTCACGAGATACGTTACAAAATTTGACCTAAAATAGTTACTGGAACCTTTATTTAATTATGAGTGAATATATCGCCTAGACAACAGTGAAAGCGTATTTCTTAATTATACATTATTTAATTTAAATAATTTTAAATATATATTTTTTACTTACAAAACATCGTCCGAAATTTTGTTCATTTTTGTTTATCATTTTTGTAACAAATAAATCTGGTAATAATTGAAAACTAGAAAAAGAAACACTTAGCAGTTCAACGAGTCAATGGCACGCCAGAAACGAATTTGAATCGGTCATTTCGTTTACTGTGTGAAAAAGTGCACGACGCGTGTTTTTTTGTCGACCGGAAAAATTCCAGTTTTAATTTATCCATTTTGTGTTGTTTGTCAAAATACACAGGTAAGCGGCTCCTTTTTCATTAATTGTTTATTGGAATAGTTTATTATGTATCTTTATAAAAATGTACGGTGATTTCACTCATTGAGATTTCTGTTGGCATAAACTATTTGAGATTATTTTCAAAAAATGTTGCTTCTTCATTTTTGTAACAATTTTTGATGACGTTACAAATATGACGTTACAAAAATGAAGTAAAGCTGTAATCACATCGGTGACTATAATGTGGACCACTAATTTAAACATTATAATCGGAGCGTGATTGTGCATGCGCACCCAAATGCAGTAAAAAAAGCCTCAGCCACATATAATTTTTACTAATTCTATTTTATTATGTCAATGAAATATTTTGTTTAATTATGTTTTCTTATATTTTAAGTTAAAGAGAATAATCTTTTATGTTGTTATTATATATAGTGGCTTCATTGATTTCATTATTGATAAAAAAAAATACAATTTGTGTTGATTATTGGTATTGTGTTTCATTTCATTGCATGACATTTAATACATGAGTAAAAGAAAATAGTAAAAGATAAAGTGTGCATTGTGAGTAAGCCCTAATATTACATTTTTGTTGTTTTTTGTAACAAGTTTTATTTTTGTAACACTTTCATTTTTGTTTCATTTTTGTCACAATGGTCATTTTAAAAAATAATTACCCACCTACTCGACGTTATAGTTTCATTGTTGTAGAAAATATTAAACTATTTTATGTGTAGCTTTAATATTCTTCGAAACACCTTTTTCATAAAACTTTGAAGCTAATTATCTTTACTTGTAACTGGTATTTTAATTTCTATTTTGTCTTTTATTAATTTTACTTTTGTTCCAAACCGCATTTTGAATTTTAATGGTTCTAACTGGTTTCGGAACGAAACAGGCAATTCTTTTTTTGGATATGTAACTTAATCACAATACTAATTCCTTCTGATATGAGCAACGTTATAAACTATAATAGTTTCTGCTTCCTATTAAATTGAGACCATTTTCAAAACTCTTTCATCCGTTTCAAATTCCAAACATCCTACATTCAACTCATATCCGTTCACAAACTAGAATTTGCATTTAAATCGGTAACCAAGTTGTTTTGTAATTACCAACGCGCAGTTGTATGACAATTAGTTACAACTTGCACAAAGCAAATAGAATGCAAGGGAGCTATTCTGATAACTAAACTTGCCTTTCTGTAGATCGTGGGTTCGATTCCCACTAGAGACAAACATTGCTGTGATGAACAGAGATGTTGGCGACTGAAGAAAGTGGATGAAGCGAAAAAAATGTTTTTGGATCGTAGCAAGAGGAGGGAAGTTGTCTCTGCCTACCCCAATGGGAAAAGTGTTACAGATACATATCTGTACTTTAGTTTTTGACATCTTTTACATACATTGTAAGAGATGTCAAAAACTAAAGGGTCCCATAAACTTACAGTCCGCTTGCATCTATCTCTGGTACAGGCGGCCTGCCGTTCAAGGTTCGCATTGACTATCGATACAAAATCGTCAGGGGAGGTGTCTGTGATCTTCTCCGGTTAAGTGACAGGCTGGGGCCCAAGTTTGCTAATTTAAAATAGCCTCAATAGTGTGTCGACAGAGTGTCATTGGCATTTTTTGACACATTTGGTATTTTGCTAAAGTATGACTTACAGTGGTTGCGATCAAATCTGTCAAAAACGCCATTGACACTCTGCCGATACAAAACTGAGATTATTTTAAATTAGAAGATTTGGGCCCCTGATATCTGCCGGCGAATTGTTAATGTGTGGGGCCCTTAAGTTGCGGAGGTTGCAAACCCCGTAGCTAAAGTAAGTGATTAGAATCGGCACACAGTTGTGCAACTCGTAAGCCTTTAATTTGAAGTTTCTGAAGTTGCGTTTGTGGTAACATCGTGAACTCGTGTTTGCAATGCATAAATTGAGAGAATTTTGATTATTCGAAAGATTTATGTCATGTTTGAATTTTTTTTTTTTTATTTGTTTTATTTAGGACATTTTCAATCATGTGAACTACTTAAGTAGCTATTGTTCATTTGATGCTGCATTTGATTCTCCATTTAATTTTTTCCTCCATAATTTTTTTTACCTTCAAAATCTATTTATGCAGGTAAAAAAGTACATTTAAAATAAATAAATCTCATCAATGCAAACTCCCTAGTAGGCGCGTAAAAATTCAATATAAACTATAACATTTTCAATCATGTGAACTACTTAAGTAGCTATTGTTCATTTGATGCTGCATTTGATTCTCCATTTAATTTTTTCCTCCATAATTTTTTTTACCTTCAAAATCTATTTATGCAGGTAAAAAAGTACATTTAAAATAAATAAATCTCATCAATGCAAACTCCCTAGTAGGCGCGTAAAAATTCAATAAAAACTATAACAATAAAATTACCTCTACATTTAACTTCATAGTTGTCAACCTACATAAACGCCACTACCTATCTACTTTCTGAAACAAATCTGTATTCATTCAACATAACGGAATTTCATTTATAAACGTCTAAGATTGTATACTTTTAAGATATCCATCGAACACGCGAACGTTGCCAGAATACATCCGACAGTAACTGAAACACGGTAAATTACTAGCGACACCCCGAACACCGGATTCCGGTAACTCAACTTACCCGGAACTTCAATCTGCAGGGTTGGCACGATTCGGCACAATTCGTCACTTTTCCCTCTCTATCTAAAAGTTGGAAGTGATAAAGACAAAATAAAACAAAAGGAAGTGATGAGCATTTGTAATTTTGACATCACATTTTAAATTGAAGTGTGTCGGATTCAGCTTTTTTAAAGATACATACTACAAGAGTGGATAATTTCAGTCTGTTCTGTTATGATAAATTATTGGGTTCGACTAAAGACATTTAGGCACGATCTGTGACACGGCAAAAGAGTAACAAACGCTAACCCTTGCTATTCTCTGAAAAAATATTGAAATCGACTATAGACATTTAGGCACAAGCTATGATACGGCAGAAGCTTTGAGTATATAAAATATATAAGAAGGTGCCATACCGTCTGGATCTGCGTGCCTGGTCTGGCGCAAAAGGGCTACCGTTTTGTATGGAATTTCTTATCATTTGACAGGTCATCTGAAAAACTTGCGCCAGCCTTGGCACGCTGTCATAAACTCATTTGTATATGAAAAAATATATATTCTATACTCAAAGAGCAGAAAAGTGACAAACCGACGATGAAGGTCGAATACCTCCTAAGTAACAAAAATCAAATTTTACAGGAGGCGAAAAAAACGTTATAATTTTTTTTGTACCTTTTTTATGAAAATGTGTTCTATAGCAAATTGTTATTAAATGGGGCTGCGAAATTGTTACTAGCATTGATTTTACGTACATACCAGTGGTTTACGAGTTAAGTGTTAGTTAGGAAGTTTTAACGTCACTTATGTCCATTGTTTTGATATAGTTAGGAGGTATTTTTTTATAAATTTAATAGGAAATAATAAAGAAAATCTTTATTAGATAACCCAAAAAATGCGTCTCTTGCTCTGTACTTCTGTATTGAAACTATATTGAAAGTTATTTATATCTAAGCTTCACAAAAAATCACGTAAAATTAGTTTAAGGAACGATCTGGATTAAGCGAATCCGCAACCGTTCTCCGACAGCCAGATCGCCGATGCGACACATTTATTGTTATTAGACCACAGACTAGACTTAACAGACTCACTTTCTTACTTTCTGACTACTTTCTTGGTTATTTGATAAAGATTTTCGTAATTATTTTCTATTTTTTTATAAAGTAATACCTCTTAACTTCATCAAAATAAGTTTGACATAGACACAAAGTGAAACGAATAACTCCTAACTAACACTAACAGATGATAGAGATAGGAGGTATTGGCACAGTATTGGCAGAAAAATTTTCTCATATTCATATTGTAAGTTAGAATGTATTCGCAGCATTTCAGGCTAAAACGCGCAAATTGTGATTTTAGGAGGTATACTCATTATGAATTTGTGCCGTTATTTATTACAAAATCACTTCGGTATTTTTGCCAGTCGGTGCAAAATTGAATTCTAAGTACAGTGGTATAGATAACTCATTTTGGCCCCGGGTGTCAGTTAGGAGGTATTCGACCTTCATCGTCGCAAACTCTTTTTGAGCCAACCCTACTGACATTTAAGGAAAAATATTTTAAATAAATAATTTCGAAAAACCTGAACAACATTCATCCATGCGAATCAAAATTTTTGTCCAACCAACTCTGTAGGGCATTTATAACCCAAGTAGGCTTTTGTTTTTGTTAAATCGACGGTAAACAAGAGTTTGTAACGATTTGGGGCTTTCCAATTTTCCGGCAATGATTCTTTTTGTTTTGATACCGACGAGGTTTATTTTCCTTACTGATTGCCTTTTGTGGCGTATTCATATGGTATTCATACTCAATTCACTTATGCGTATTGTTGAACGATTACGTACTCGGATGTGGCGTGTTTGTAATCATTTTGAGCGTTTCTACATGTTAAAGTCTTTTTGAATGAAATGTATTTTGTACAGACAATCGCATAGGGTTTTCGTTTTAGAAATAATTGCACTTTTGTGTGGTTTAAATACCTTTGTAAGCCATCTAAAAAAACGTTTAATTTTTCACCTACCACATGAATATTTTACTCCACCGTTTTGCAAATTTTTGACAGTCAAGAGATTGTTTTCTCTAAAGTATTTTAAATACCTGAGTTTTATTTAAATACAATATCTAATGTTTGCTGTTTATTCTTACCGCTATCTTTTGAAAATCTAGACAATATTATTCAAGATTCAATAAAAACAAAATACAAACGACAAAATTAACAAAACACTATCTACTTCTTTTACTGCAAGAATTCCGTTTTCAAAGGCTCACAGCAACATTCATATTATCAGTTAAAATACTATTATTACAAAACCATAGTGTTCCAACGAAATCCTGTGTAAATTCCATCAAATTGAATTCCTCTACCGCTGAATCCCTAGTTAAATGAGTTCTGGTAAATTCTGGTTTGATCCGGTTTCACTAGTACAAACCAGTAGGTGACTATGTGTGCTCTGAGTTCCATTGTTGGAAAGTTATACAGATTTCCGAATTGATTGAATACTCGTATTAGCGGATTGATTCTATTTGATTCCGCGGCTTAAATATCAATTTCATTGAAATGTTTGACTTAGCTTCATTATAGCTAATTAGATTGTGATTATATCTTTGGGTTTCAAACTGCGTTATATTCGCTTGTATCCATATATTACCTCTAAATATCATGTATTTACGGTAGTTACTTGTATTAAACTGGGTGTAACAGAAAGGGGGTATAAAGCCAAAACACAGCGATAGTCCTCATGATACTCAACAACTTTCCTCAAGAATCATGGGTTGTACCGCGAAAAAAAAATGATTACCTCCCCATACAAAATGTCCGATTAGCTAATCGAGTAAGTATGGGCGATCCAAAAAATTTTTTCAAGTTACGACCCATGTTCTTTAGGAAAAGTTGTTCAGTATCATAAGGACTTTCGCTATGTTTCGGCTTTATACCCCCTTTTTGTTTCACCTAGTATAACGGACATATACTCTTTCAATACTCACCATCTTTAATCTAGTCTCTATCTACCTCAACAGGAAAGAAGCTTAACATTATATGGATGTATATAAATATTAAGTATTACTTCTTCTTTCTTCTTGATCAGCCCATATATGTCCCCACCGAGGGGCACAAGCCTACTCTCTTACAGAGAGTGATTAGGCCATAATCCACTACGCTGGCCAAGTGCGGGTTGGCGGATTTCACATACACCTTCGAATTTCTTCTCTGGTGTATGCAGGTTTCCTCACGATGTTTTTTCTTCACCAGTTAGCAAGTGGTAATCAAATAAATTGATCCGTACATGAGAAATAAACTCAGAGGTACGTGCCCCCGCCAGGATTCGAACTCACGCCCTCAGAATTCGAGGCAAGCGTTCTACCAACTGGGCTACCACCGCTTAAGTATTACTAGTACTTTAATAATACATTTTCAATTTGTCATAACTACTTATTTTCCACGTATTCTTGCTAGAATAGGAAAATACTCCGGTATTTTCTACGTTTTCTTTCTTTCTAGAATGTTCTGGAACTTTCTTTAGAGTATCAAAAAAGTAAACATAGTTAGGGCTCGGCTTTCAATTGAGCGTTCTTTTTTTCTTTAGTGTCTAAGCCCGTTTGCTGATTGGAAGCTTAACTTGCTTTGCTGAAGTGATTGGATTTTCTGCCTTTGAATTTAAAATACTATTTAAGAACGTCTTTAGAACATGTGGTAAAAGATTTTACTTTAATATTGCAAATTGGAGTTTTCAAATGTCATAACGAAATATGTTATTTGCGGATTTCAAATTCCTTTTCATAGTGGTTCATAAAGTTGGTTTACAAAATCATCTTATAAGTGCTGTGGGAAAGATTTTATATAACTAAACTCGCTATGCAGATAATTTTAAGAAGTTCTCCTTCATGTTGAATCTCTTTTCTCACCAACCAATCATAAAGGGGCTTATTCGAAAACGGAATGGAATAACAAATTTAAAATTCACATAGAGATAGCCCCGGCATTTATCGATAGAGCTCGTAGATGATTCATCAATTTGAATATCGATAAAACCGCGTTCCAATATTCCATTTTTAAAATTCATCACGTTCCCCTTTTCTTGGCAAGCGACGCCTCGGGCGGCGAAGATCTTTGTTTTACGAACTTTTTGGATCTCCAGAGATTGACATTTATTTGCTTACGAGAGGCGCGAGGGTAGGAGTTTTCGAGGTTCTCTTCGATTTCTACGTCCGTGATAATAAAACCGTATTATATCTATAGATTTTAAATAAAGTTACAGTCTTTTGAATGTAAAATGACCTATTTCGTCAAAATTTGTAGCGCACCCGTTCAATTTTGGATATGACATACCAAAATGTCATATCTTTTTCCAAATAACGTATTATACTTACAGTTTAATAACTTTTATTTGAACATGATAAGTAATTGAATTACTAAAAAAACAAATCATAAATAAAAAATACATTTTAGCTGTTTTAAAAAAAATACACTTTCCACAAAAATTCTATGACGACAAAAGTTAGTGATTCTTCGCTCCGAACTTAAGAAACTATAATCCAATAAATTCAGTGAAAAAACATGATCTCAACTAAGCCAAAAGTTTCTCACACACGCAACATTGAAAACTACTTTCGCACATTACTTTTTACTTGTGGCAAACAAAATTTATTACCAAGAAAAATATATATTCCTCATGGCCACACTTTTAGCTGCCATAAATTCCATTTATGAACATACGTTTATTTTTTGGGCGTTATCTTTAAGTTATTTTATAGATAATAAAATGACTGATAAGTTAACTATAAAATTTCAAATATTTTTCCTTACCTACCTACCTATATTGAAATAAGGAAGCAAAAGTAGGTATAGAGATTTATTTCAATGTTTGAAAATAGTTTCATAACTACGTATAGGTATTGTAAATTGTATACGCCTGTAAAGGTAAGATTATAGTGAGACTAGTTTTGATAATGCTATGTAAACTGCATAATGTAACCTGTAATCTATACAATAAAGACTATTCTATTCTAAAGTCACACTCAGAATAATAGTCATTGCTCTTCCCCAGTTTTATAAGGTGTTAACAGTAGGTTTATAATATGTAGATATTTATTTAATAGTTTACTGCAAGAAGCAGATATTACATAGAGACAAAAAGAGTAGTTATACAGAAAGTACACCATATTAGGTATATATTGTGGACCCTGTTATAATAGAGCACGGCTCTTTTCTTTGATGCGATCTTAAAAGAAAAGACACAGACTAGAAACGTTTCGTTATTAGGTAATAACGCACATACTACGTATAGGTATAATTTATAACTTTTAAACAATAAACAACTACCACTATTAACTGTTATAATTTAAGGTTTTATTATATCAAAATAAGTGCCTAGAGGTTTCGTTTGTGTTCATGTTTGTTTATGTTTTGGTCTATGGAAATAAGAATAAATTCAGTCTGTCTTGTCACTGCATCCAAGTTGGTTTTGTTTTATTTTTATATCAATAACAATCCTACTCTCTTACACTCACTTACAAGTGTATCTATTCACAGGTTACCCTTTATTTATACCCCACCGTCCTTTGTCCCTACCCAACCCAATCCGACTTTAAAATTTCCACAAAAATGGTTCCAGCTCCCTCCAGACTTGGGTTCGCCCATAAACAACCTTCGAAACGGCTTCGTACTGAATAAGATATCCTCTATAAGGGAAGTGCATGCATTACTATTCTGCCGAAGTTACTTACGTAATAAGACCAGAATACGAGAATACGTTTGGGAGTTCCGATACATGCAGTATGACCAATGCTAGAAGTTGATAGATAAAGTATGTCGTTGAGATAGTTTAAAGTCAACAAGGGATATGACTTTTCAATTTGGTCGGGTGTAAAGTGCTAGGTGTGGTGCTGGGTAGTAAAGCATAGAGTACAAAATTTTTATTTAACAAGAGTTGAGTGTATTAGAATTTTTCGGAATCATAGTACATAGTTTGCCTACAGAGATGCTGGGTGTTTAAGTAGGTACATAATATTTATTTACGTAATAGTAGACTATAAAATTATAGAACAGTACAATTATACAGGGTGTAACAGAAAGGGGGTATAATGCCGAAACACAGGAATAGTCCTCATGAAACTGAACTACTCTCCCCAAGAAACATGGGTCGTAACTCGAAAAAAAATTTTGGATCGCCCATACTTACTCGATCAGCTGATCGGGCATTCTGTATGGGGAGGTTATCGCTGTGTTTCGACATTATACCCCCTTTCTGTTACACCCAGTATAGTTAAACGAAGTTAGCTTAACTTCTCTTGACATTGGCAGAATATACAATGACAGTTGTCATTTGTTTTTTTTTTTAAACTGTCGAACTTGTACGCGTGATTATAGACTTATCTTTTTACAAAAGAACACTCAATATACTATAAATTTTATGTAGATACTAATGTATTAATAACTAGAGGCTGCCCGCGACTTCGTACGCATTTTTCGTCATATCTTGGAAAAAAGTCATGATATCTTAAAATAATATAGCCTATGTGTTTTGTAAAATTTCATTCAAATCTGTTCAGCGATTTTTACGTGATGAAGTAACAAACATCCATCCATCCATCGGCACAATAATTGACGTTCATAATATTAATAGGATTCACTTCAGCTGGGGCCCTGTGCTGGGGCCCAAATCTCTTAATTTAAAATAGCCTCAGTTGTATGTCAGCAGAGTATCATTTTTTGTAACATTTGGTATATTCTACTAAATAATACAGATCATATGACCGCTGCGATGGCACAATGGATTCAAGCCCAGTTACATATTCACTGTCAACTCGATTGTCCCATAAATTAGTTACGTCATCTCGTCTCTGTCAGTTTAGGAGATAGACGTAGAGATAGACAATAATTGCTGTACCATTGCACTAGAGTTAGGGGTTTCACTAAACTGGTTTTGGTCAATTTTACATACTTTGCTTATTGCGAATGAAATTATTAGGGACCTTAGGCGACTGGTAGTTGTAGCAGAGTTGCGATTTGTCCTTTGCTATGAAAAACCAAAGTATAGATATGGTTGACCAGTAGTTAACGCGTAGTTTTGTTCCAACCATCAAACCGCAACCATTTTATTTAATTACTAGAGGCTGCCCGCGACTTCGAACGCATTTATCGTCATATCTTGGAAGAAAAACATGATATCTTAAAATTATATAATATATGTGTTATTTTGATAAATAAGCTACTATATTGCCAAGTTTCATCAAAATGTATTCAGTAGTTTTTGCGTGAAAGAGTAACAAACATCCATCCATCCATTGGCACAAACATTGACATTTATAATATTATTAGGATTAGGTAATTTGTACCATTAGGTAGTGCGTAAGAGTATTGTTTTGTAAAAAAAATACGTAAAATTAGTTAACAAGCTATTTTTTTCGTAACAGAATTAAACACCAAGGCATTTACGAAGATAGCTACAAAAAACCTAAACAAACTAGGCTGACTTAGCTTTTAAACAGTTACGCTGGGCGTGCGGCCTTGACTAACAAAAAGCTGGCCTAGTGCGAGTCGGACTCGCGCGTGAAGGGTTCCGTGCCGTTAAATAGGTTGATAAAAGCCTAATAGTAATGTCTACCAGAAGCCATTATTGATAACGAGCAAAAAATTTAAAAATACCACGTACCACGTTTGTTGTATGAGAGCCCCCCTTAATTATTATTCTGTTTTAAGTATTTATTGTTATTATAGCGGCAACGGTAATACATCATCTGTGAAAATGTTAACGCTCTTACTATAACGGTTCATGAGATACATCCTGGAAACAGACGGACAGACGGACAGCCAAGTCTTAGTAATAGGGTCCCGTTTTCACCCTTTGTGATACGGAACCCTAAAAACGAGGGGCCAAAGAAATAAATAAGTTAGAAACTATTCCGTTCACATTGCACCTGTAACTGGAAAGCTTTCTTCGCAAACGCACGTCGCCCCGAATAGCAATGAAGTGGGTTGGCCAACCAGTTTTGTTTGCGTTACGTAAATAGAATATTTTCAGCTATTTCTCACTTGGAATGTGTTTGAGGAAATATTGGTGCAGATTGTCGTTTGAAATATGAGGTGTTTTTAGTGTGGGTAATAAAGGAAGTATGCTACAATTTGAATAGAATGGTAAATTGTATTTTCTCAGTTGTGTTAGTCAGATTTTTACTAAATTATATATCTGTGGGATGCGGAGAGAGGCCTTTATCCAACAGTAGGATACAAGTGGCTAGATTAGAATAGATATTGTTCACATCAGTACCAACGTACTTTTATATTATTATTTATCTCAAAATGAAGTCGGTAATCTATTACCAATATACATTTTAAATAACTATAAAGATCACAAACAATACTAATAATATTTTACTCATATGGCCTAGACGATAAAAAAATAATGTTATCTTTTTCTTTGTACCTTCTTATTTATGTATTTAATCAGGTAAAAAATGTGTTTCCAATATTTTTATAGCTTTAAAGGGCGATTAATTATAATGACATTTTTTAATGTAGTAACCATCCCTATTGCATATTACGTAGAAAACAGTATAAGCAAGGTAAAAACATGAGTAGCAGCAGACAGGCTTTTTGTTAGGTAACAACACCTTCAAGGCAACCTGTACGTACACCTATATTTAGGTAGATATTGTAGGCGATCTTACAGCAAACTATTAGGCCCCGGATGAGCCATTGTTTACTCATTTACTATGACTACAGCACACAGTGTTTACCTATACAATACGCCATAGTACACCTACATATACAGGATGTTACAGAAATGCTGTTCTAAGCCCTAATATAGCGAGAGCGCAAAAAAAAAACGTTTCATAGAATGTTCACACTTGTGTCCAATTTGAAGCTGATTCCATTTCAAACTCAAGAAAAGAGAAACCGAGAGAGAGAGATGCGTTGACATAAAAAAGTTTTGAGACGTGATTTTAGTTAATGCTTAATTCAAAACCCAAACGTTTCTAAGTCTCAAAAGCTTTCTTGTTTCGACACGATTACGTTTCTTGAAAAAAGTTACTCATTTTCAATTTTTCATTCATATATTTAAGAGCCAGGGTCTATTGGATGTTGTTTTCATCATCTTTGCATTTCACATCCAAGTTTGACATTTTCTTTTTTCATGACAGTTTCTTGATACGACAAGACGACGTACATAAGTATAGTTCGCATTATTTCATCTACATAAGATGTGTACCTAATTCCTACCTAATACCTAATAAAATTTGCAGAAGCAACACCCTGTATAACCTAAACAAGATATCGCAAGGCACCGGCATAACACCGTCCCTAAATAGCATTGGCTGACATTATGCAAAATGCAAGATGGTTGGCTAAATCTACCTAACTACAGTCTGGTGGCGTTTGATGCATTCAAGATGCTATTGTACAGTTAGATGCAAATATAAAGTACCTAGTATATACTTTATTTCTATTTCATCTCTGGACAAAGTGAAAACAATATTGCTATGTTAAATAAGGCGTAGTAACTATTCAGTAATTTTTGGCTAAAGACTAATGGCAAAAAAAAATAACTTACTGATTTTAAAAGAAATTATTCAAAAGCAAAATTCATATCGATTTATTCACATATTGAGACGTCTTTTTCAATTTTTTGATAACGAAATGGGGTAATGGAACGATAGCGTTGATGGTATTATCTATAACACATTGTTAATCTTTATACGATATTATTTTCTTTCCTATTGAATTATTTTTATTGTATTCAATTACTGAAGAAAAACATTACTACTAACTCGTACTTACACTATAATTAAAACGCTGACTGTACCTGTTATGGAGCAGTACTAGGTAACAGTTGGTTGTGGAATTCTAAATGCTTGCCTGACAGCAATAGTTTATTAGCATACCTAGGCTAAAGGTTGGCTTACCTAGATCATTATATTCTAAGTATATTTAAAGGAATTTCAAAGTATTAGAAGTTTTCTTAAAGCTAATTGTTTATTTTTATACCTAAATTTAATTATAATATTTATTATTAAACTTTCAGTAATACATTAATCGCTTCTGATGAGACGCAGCCAATTAATAAACGCATAAAACTACGAATATAAAACATGGAAAGGCACAGCGAAAAAAAAATCATTTTATAAAACCAGAAACCCAAACAAGAATCAATATACGTTAACACTTTTCACCGAAAAAACAATACAAAAAGGAAAAGAAAAATCTGACAATCGCACAAAAAGAAGAAAAAACAACGATAAAAGGTAAATTCCCATGCAAACATACCGCGCGGTAGATAGAGAATGTAAAACGTCAACAACTCAAAGTAGATATTAAAAATTCAGTGGACGGTTAAAATATTCAGGTTGTACGTCGTGAAGTCACTTAGTCCAATTCCTCGGTGATGTATTTAAAGAGACGGGGCACTTATGTGACGGTTTGTGCTTAGGAATGCTTATAGCATCGTGCAGTAGGTTTAAACAAGTCTTAGAGCTTGTAAATGGTGAATTACAGATAAAATGGCATGGAACATATTTGTGTGGAGCCTGGTATAGTAAAAATTTTCGGTAGGTATCATTTACACTCCTACCTCTATTCGAGCTAGTATGGAAAAAACAATTTGGCGGCTACTGATGAAACTTACGTCAATCGATAGAGAAAAATATTACAAAACGATAGTATTTTGGACAAATGTTGAAAAAGATATACTTTCGGAGATATAGAACTTTGAAAATGAAAGAACTTTGAAAATTGTTACACGCGAACATTTGGGGATGTTTAGTGTAATTAATACCAAAAATTTTACTATACCAATAAGGTTGGATGCTCCTTATTTGACACATATTTAATACCTGTCTCTAAAACTAAATTTAAATAACACCAAACTTACAACATACTGACGGACAAACCTATGTCTATTTTATAAAATATGATGACGTCTAGGTATACGAGGTGAAACAACCCTTAGTAAGGAAGTGAGAATGATAGTTAAAGAATGTTTGTTTAGGAAGCCAGTGGTCAAGAGATAGAATGACTTGGGCAAGTGAGTGAATGAATGAATTGATTATCGTGTCGCTGATGAAGCGTTCGTTTTGTAGAGGTAAGAATACACTTCCCACGCAAGCGATGTGGTCTTAGTTTTAGTGGGTAAGTGTAAACAGCAAGGCAAGTAATTAAAGCTTTTACTAGTACGCTCAAAACGCTCTTCAAAATCAATCTACCTACTCGTATTCTTACATACATACATATCCGTCACGCCTCTCTCCCATTGGGGTAGGCAGAGACCAATTCCTTTCACTTGCTTCGATCCAAACACACCTCTTTCGCTTCATCCACACTCATCAGTCGCCTCATACATGCCCGTCGGTTTAGGGTACTCCTGATTTGGCCTTTCCCTTTTTCCTCGTATTCTTAACTGTCATTTATTTGGATTGGTCAATTATTTATTACGTTTGCTAATGTCTAAAAAAACATACACATGCATAAATACATATCTGTCACGCCTCTCTCCCACCAGGGTAGGCAGAGACCACTAAAAACAAAACCAAAGCCATCCCTTCACTAAATACACAAATAACAATTCCCCATTCATGAGAATTCCAAAAAAAAAAACTTTCACAGCATTCCCAACTAAAACAGACTAGCCAAGTTAGTTAAGGAGAACGAATGTGAAACTGGGACCGACTTGAATAAGTAATGGAACTTAGACTTTGCCTTTTTAGAGTTTATATCGTAGCTTCTCCTTAACTAGCACTTACTTTTGAAGCATGTTATTTAAAATAGGTAAGTAGTCTTTTTTTTAACTCAAAATCAGAACACTTCGTATGTTTAAAAAAAATGACACAAGCAGCTCAAAAGTGGATATTACAGTTATTTCTTAATAGTTTCATACATACATTTCCAGCACTCCTCTTTCTTATCGGGGTAGGTAGAGACTACTTCCGTTGACTTGCAACGATCCAAAAACACTTCTTCTGCTTCATCCAAGAAAAGACATTTACTCCGGGAGGCGGCCTTTGCGAAGCTTAAAGTGGAATAACACGCTTCCTCGGCTTCATCCACATTCATCTCATCACTCGCCTTATACATGCACGTCGGTTCAGGGTACTCCTGACTCAGCTTAAAAGTTTCATACGTCAAAAATTCTTAAAATTCTAGAGTTCAGTCTGGAACTTTTTATAAAACAAAAAAGCACTCCCAATATATAAATCCTTTATTCAAAAACCAATTTGCGCGATCGCTCCCGTCCAGTAACATGTGTTGAATGCATTACGACGAGCGAATATGTACTCAGCAAATTCTAATTCACTATCGCTTTCACATTTCTATTCTCCTGGTACATTCTTCACACTGTCAATATGTGTCCCGTCTATTTTGTAATTCCATTGGATCTTTATTCAATAATGTACTTACAGTATTCAAAATAGCGCACCTTGCATGACCCGAATTGAATATTTTTATCGTTTGTTTTGTTGTATTTTGTTATAAGTTTAGTTAAAACAAATATAATATTTAAACTTTTTGTTATAATTATTTATATAAATTACAATCTTATCTTATCTTAGCCGTCTAGTTTCCTACTGCTGGGCCTCTTTTTTTCCTCTCCACGATTTTCTATCCTGAGCCACCTCTACCCAGCCATCCCTAAAGGTGTCCAGTTCATCCCGCCACCTTTTCCGTGGTCTGCAGCGAGGTCTTTTGGCGGTTGGTTGACATTGGGCAAATCACAATATCGAGTGCAAATATTTGGATTTGAGAAGTAAATACAAATGTTTCTTAACTTAAATTGTAGAAATAATATACTATTTCTTTTAGTAACCTTTAATCCACAGATTAATCCAACACAGCGTATACGTATTTACAAAGCCCATACAAGTTCAGTAACTACGAGTATTTTAACTTGTTAATGGTATCTACACACCAAAGCCACCGGCTTTTTTGACTGCTGCCATTCGTGGAGTCCATTTCACGAAAGAAGTCCCCTAGCCGCGGCGCTGTATAGCGTGTCAAAATTGATAATGTTGCCATTTATGAGTACACGCTTACCTATATTATTTATATTTCATTTGTAATTTATCAAAAAATATCATTTTCTTCGTATTTCGATTGTATTGGTCATTCCATAAGTAAGTTTGTATACATTTTGATAAAAATATATATTTACCTATATTTCTGTTATGTAAAAAGTATATTTTCATTTAGAAAAGTCAGAGGTTTTCTCCCTACCAACTACCTACTATCAGGGAAAAGACCAGAAAATAGGGAAAATAGACCTATCAAATTTAGTTCCAAAAATATCCGGGGAATTTCATGATGGCATTTCACTCTTTCATGAAATGCACTCTATGACGTAAAGCCACCGGCCTAGCCCGGCGGCTTGCCGGCGGCTTTGCTGTGTAGACAGCATAAGGTAAGGTAACAAAACAAAAGAGAAATACCTACCTATAGGTGTTAATCTAGTCCATGTCACCTGAAACTCTAGCGTATATTAAAGTTTGAAATACGCTCACGATTAACTTAGAAGCTGTGGGATTGTTCACTTGGAATTTGTTAAGCCAGTTCATCTCAAGGGTACAATGTTCTCAAACTTCGTGTTTCGATACAACCATTAAATTTACATATTAATACTAAGTGTTCTATTGACCGATTTGGTACGAGTATAAGGGTCGGCGCACACCTGCCGGGGCGCACCGCCGAGCATTCTTGATTTTCATAATTATTATCGACATTGTTCTTGATAGCTATAAGCGGCGATGTAGTGGACTGTATAATCTGTAAATGAAACTACTTAAATACTACAAAACTCTATTTATTCGACCAACTTATAAACAACAAAACAAAACAGATGACTGCGAAAATATTTGATAATAAAAAGTAATGTCAAAAAAACTAAAAGTCAAAATCATAGTAAAACAGACAAAATGCGACGGAGGTCGCATCACCGCTGAGTAGCTAACATTTCTCATTGCAATAAAATTCTAAATCAGTGAAAACAACACCCGCGTGTAGTCGTTTAGATGCTCCGATGCGTTAACTGATTTCAATTATTATTCTAATGAGAACAATGTCGATAAGACATAAGACATTTTATTTTCAAAAACAGTACAAATAAACACTGCGTGTGATAAATGCTAGTAACAGCTAACTTACAAACTAAGAATTAGGTAGGAACTTTTTTTTTATAAAATAAAGATATATACTTACTTACCATAAGATACTTATGGCAATCAAAAATGCTCGGCGTCACGTTCCGTCGGGTGTGCGCCAGCCCTAATGGTATTCATGAGAAGTCTATGATATTCTATAACAATTTCGCGTCTGTAATTAATTTAGATCTTATCGGTTGGTGAAGAGATTAATCGGTTCGCTAGGTTCTAGGTTCGTAATTTAGATTGCCTAGGGCTTTACAATGAGTAATAACGTCTAGGAAGACAATGATCTTGTCTTACAACAGTATTAATTTTGTCACTAATTCTGTCTAGGAATTCTAGGAATAAGTCTAGGAATAAGTCCTAACCAATAAAAATACCTATATTACATACATACATATCCAACACGCCTCTTTCTCTTTAGCGTAGGTTCTCTTCCCTCCACTTGCTAATACAAACACACTTCATCCAAATTCATCAGTCGCTTTAGGGCTAAAACATAAATTCACGACACGACACGACGCGACACGACGCGGCGTCCTTCCTGTTTGTCTGTTCTGTATACCTATTTTTTACTCGACTACGGCGAAGCGCAAAGGAAGGGTAATGTTTTTTACCAAATACTGGCAAAGAGAAGATAATATATTGACTCCAAAAGGCAGCCTTTGCGAAGCTTATCGGCAAATTAAGTGGAATAAACCTTTTTATCGGCTATTGTCTTCAGCAAACCCGAAGATACTTTGGTTCGTAGATAGATAAGACTGCTAAGAAAATATATTGGGTGACCTCGCCAAATTACAAGTTTACACAAGATTTATAGACTTTCAGAGAGTATAGGTGCCTATATCGACACTTTGTTTAGATAATCCTATCCTGTTAATATTAAATAACAATCTTAGTAGAAGGAAAACGGAAGAGAGGGAGACCACGAAGAACTTACATAGATCAAATGAAAAAGGGGATAGAAGTTGTGTCTTATCAGGTGCTCAAAAGGACGACAGAAAACAGAGCAGAGTAGCGTAGACTCCACCGACAAGAGCGAAGCTCTTAAATTTAATGATGAATCTTTATTAAAATAAATAATAGATTTAAATATTTACATCAAAAATATGTCTTCCAACGCGTCCCCACGTGGCAAAGTACCCAACAAGCTGGCAGCATTACCTCTTTGGATAGCAATGCTTATCCTTTGGCCAAGGAAGCTGCCAGCTCTCGGATCATCAAATAATAAATGTCAATATTTGTGCCTGTGGACAGTTTGAGGATATTTGTTACTCTTTTATGTAAAAACTTTATATAGGTACCTATATCGACACTTTATAAAGATAATCCTATCTTACTGTTAATATAAATGTCTCTGTTTGTGTCCAATGCCCGTGAATAGATGTGAAGATGTTTGAAACTCTTTTACACAAAAATTAAATAAGAACTTTTCATTACGTTGAAATAATGTTGGCATCGTAACTTCATTAAAACAAATCTAACTACTGCATAAAATGTTCCTTTTAACTTCAAAATTGAATACTCCTTTCTAAATAGCTACAAGTACTCAATCCTTTTGAAAATATTAAACCTATTTAAATAAACCTCTTTAAGAGAAAATTAAAAAAATATACCCAAAGCAGAAAGCAACAACATTATCCAAAAGGTACTCTCGAAATGGCAGCAAAGCAACAGAGTACTGAAGCGACTTCCAAATTAACTTTCGTCATTAACTGAGCCTGCCCAATGCATTTGTCACACTCAATTTACTCAGAAGGGTTCCGTAGTACTGTCAGCGCTTTTCCTGCTGAATTCAGCGTGGTAAAATAACATATTTGTCTTTATTTTTCGTTTTGGAATGTCTTAGTTGGTAGTTTAGTTCGAGGGCTTGAGTTTATATAGGTAATAAAGTTGAGATGTTTATTTAATTTGGTCGTTCATGTTTAAAATAGCCAGTCTAGACCATTTTTTATTGGTATAACTAGCCTCATACATGCACGTCGGCTTAAGGTACTTTTGACTCGGCCTTTATATGGATGAAACGAAAGAAGTGTGTTGGGAGCGTAGCAAGTGAAGAAAAGTGGTGTGCCCTCAGATGGGAAAGTAAAAGTTACGTTTGTACCTTGTACGTATGTATTAAAAGCAGCTTCATTAGGAAAATTTAATAAAAGTTTTAAACTCAGAAGCATTGATTTTACGCAAAATTAATTACTAATACATTCTAAAAGGTTCCGCTATAGTACATTTAACTTTATACCTTTCCAATATCAACGAAAATGGGATGTTAACAAAACACTCAATTTCGATACCTACATTATTTATCCGTAAAGCGCTATTTAGCTAAATGACTGCTAAAAACACGAAAGGGATATGGGTTCCACGATTGATGAAGGCTTCCACGACCCACCTGCCAGCTTCTGCTTAAATCAGCGTAAGTGTATCGGAAATTAATATGGTGGCTTCAGTGGCTTCTGAATTTTGGCACAGCGTACCCTAAAAAGGGGATTAGACTTATGAAAAGTGGTTCGAAATATGATTTTATGAAATATGTTCTGAATATTAATTTCTGAAGTATTAGGCTGAAAATAAATTAAAGAGACTTACTTTCTTTTATCTATTTTTGGTATGTATATGTAGTTATGAATGTATTCTGTATTTTTTTGCACAACCCGCAACCATTATTACCCATTTCTCGCTATTTCTTACTTTATGGTTGCCTGGAAGATATTGCTACCTAGCAATAAGGTCGCCTGTTGCTTCTTATATTCGTACCTTATATCTTTTGTGCAATAAAGAATATTTGTATTATATTGTATTGTCTAAGACATGATTCTACAGAATTTTGAGATTGGTTTCCACTACTACATAAAAATACATACATACATATCTGTCACGCCTCTTTCCCATCAAGGCAAGGACAACATCTCTCCACTACTACAATTCAAAAACACTTCATAGTGTCAATGGCATTTTTTGAAACATTTGGTATTCTGCTAAACAATGGCTTACAATGATTGCGACCAATGCGTTAAAAAAATGCCATTGACACTGCCGACACTGAGACTATTTTAAATTAGCATACTAGATCCCCTGATAGATACTTAATCATAACTCGGACAGTCTCAAAGCGTTATCAAAACTAAATGCGGTTTCCGAATAGGCGGGTCCACACAGAGCAAGCAGCCTCGCGAGGCAGTATGTTTGGCCACTCAGGAAAGACCTCACTATCCTATTGAGTTGTGTAGTTCTTAGGGGCCCCTTTTAATTGGTCAAATATTAGCCAGCGCACCTGCTCGCTGTGTGTAGACCCGACGAATGAACATCAAACTAATTTTAGAAAAGCAACTTCTCTTTGCTAAGTATTATTATAGCGGGAAATGTTTAAAGTTGGTAAATTATTCAGATGCTCATTTCGAAAGCTTTCGCCGGTCAAAAATACTCATGGGAAATGAAAAAACATTGGCGTTAATTAAAGCGCACTTTGAGGCGGGTAGTTAGTTCTTTTTGCTTGCCATGTTTGTGACGGTGGGTTTATTTTTGGGCCGAGTATTTTCAGTATCCTTTAAATAAATGTGTTGCTATTTTGGAAAAATCTTGATGTTTTTTTATTGGAAGTCAATGTTTTGAGTATGAACTTTATCTGCCTTTCTGACAACTCAAGATCATACTGACCTGAAAACCGTATTTGAGGAAATCCTAACATGGGATCAAAAGTTTCCACAGAAATGAGTTAAGCAAGAATCTTGAGAGTATTTTAATAGAAAAAAAAACTATTTCACTAAATAATATGTTTGTTCCGGTTCAATGTAAGTACTTTCCTAGGTAGCCCACATTTCCACAAATTCTAGAAACCTTACCTTTACGTCTTCAACTTATATAAATGATATATCATTTTAAAACTTACATAAGAATGTTCCCCAAGCCCAGTGGTCTCCTTAGTAAAAAAATCCTAGAATTCCGTAACCAGAATACGTAACTCACATTTTAATGCTTCACAAATCCGACTTGACGTGAGTTCCGCATGAATACTCGCAAAGTAGCCCTGAGCTATGAAAAAGGCCTTTTCCTTCAAAACCCCTTAAATATACAGAAACGAGTAAATATAAGGGACGGTCATATTTATAAACCTGCGAGATTTGACATAGTAAATATGTTTGCGAAATTTTAAGATTTCAAATATTTTTCGGTAATGCTTTAAAATGCAGATTTCATATATTTTCAAAACATTTCCATCACAATACATAAATGTATTTTAACAGAATCGTGTAAAAACTTGATCAACTAATTGATAATGAAAGCTAAACTTTCTAGGTTATGTGTTTGACAGACGACGCGCCATCTTTATTTTTTTCTTTCTCTCTGAATCATTGGTTTGATCGTCTTTTCATCATCATCATTTTAAGAACGTCGCTCTTGTCGGTGGAGTCTGCACCACTTTTCTCTATTTCTCGTCTTTTGTTTATTCTTAATTCAAAAAAGAAATAACTTAGCTGCTTCCAAGAAAATGATTCCATATTCGAATGTATACGAGTATAATATTCCAATTTCAAATTCCAGACGTAGCATTTTAAAGAGGCCACCTTTATTATATTTGCAAGACGACACGGCTATAACAGCCAGATGCTCCCAGATGCATTATTGCCGGGACATAAATAGCACATGTCCGACGTCCTATACGTTGATCCAACCGGGTGACATGTTGGCCCAACATTGTGGCCAACGTGTCGCCTTACAAACCTTGTTGACTGATAATATTCGGGATATTGGCTGACTGGCAGTCTATTGAGGTAATAGGTTATGTTGAGCTGTATTCATGACTAGAGATGTTATCTGATATTGAGCGTTTATAGGGAGGTTTCAGTTATGAAACTGAATAACCTATTTGACAGGATTTAATAGCAATCTATAACGCGCCTCAAATGCGTAATTCTGTGAAGTCTGTGATGAAAAGAATCTGTGAAGAATCTGTCTAGCGTCTTTTGCTTCAAGTCGATAAAAGGCATACGTATTATTTTATATTTGAAACACAATGTGCACTGGAATTAAATTAATAACGCAATAAATCTTAAGCTAGCTTATAGCTAAATAAGAATAGTCGAAATCGATCTTTTGACTCAATAATGAGAAAAATAGAATAATCGTAAGACTTAACACTTTCTTTTTGCAATTGTATCTGTTTAGCACAACTTTATTATAAAAATATTTTTTCGGGGAGACGCCTTAGACGATGTCCTATTTTAGTGAAATTTTATTTAGTTTAGTAATATTTATGTAAATACAAACATTTGGTTTAAATAAAAAATATTTTTCCTCGAAATGAACTAAACATATTCCTTTGCGATAAGATCATCGAAGCTTTAAAATATGGTTCAAACACAGCAATGACACAGCCAGTTTACCGACCAATATCGAAACGGGTCCACAATTTACTATGTATGAGCAGTTTCAAACTTGACTTTAAAGGGGCGAAAGGTTTTCGAGATTTCGGACCGGACAGCAACTGTTTATATAAGTTGAAATAGGTCCCACATAATAGAGACACACAGCAAGAATACTAGTCAAACTTAATAACATATATAATATTTTTAAAATAAAATAGAACAAGAAGAAATTCAAAGAAAATTGGACTCATTTATGCTAAAGTCTGTCGCGATGTCGTTTCCCGTTGTTGGGAACGCATTCGGTGGATGTTTTGCCATGATTATTTTTAAGCAAGCGACAAATATGACCATGGGTTAGATTTTAGTATTCTTAAATGATTATTTAAAAGAATTAATAAAACAGAATTGTTTAGATTGGAATTGGTATCATACGTCCTTAAAAGAACACGTGGCTTGTTATACTGCTGTGCGGACCTCGAGTACGTGATAGATAAGAAAAGTCAGCGAGCGTGAAAATATTCCTGCATCGATACGGTTCCGTTGCATCAGCAATCACGTAGCCTATGACGTCCGCACATATCTTAGTATATAAGCGTAGCTCTAAGTCATTGCTATTGTCCAGAGCGTTCAGTACAGTTACTATATAACCATGTAACTCCAAATATAAGTTATTACAACTACGCTGCGCCGTATTATTGTCACCTACATTTACGGGCCGGAACACTGCAATAACTAATTTTTTTGTGATTTTACTCTTCATGGAATAAAACCAGGATTTACTTTTAAAAATCAGCTTTTCATTCAATTATACAGTCCACTTATTATACATCGTTCATGGCAACTAGGATTTCATTTGTTAATAAACAAAACACAGTCGAAAAGACAGTACAAGTTATTCTTTGTACAATTAATCTGTTACCACAAAAAGTCGCATTTAACCTCATTACTGCTCCAACATCCAATTCTAACGTTATTTTAAATTGCCCATTAAAATCCCTTTTTTATAGTCTTCTAAAATCTGCAGTCGGCAAACAAAGAGACGGGAGCAATAAAGTTAGCCTTTATTTCTTCTGCGATGGTAATTAGCCAAACTCAACAAAAAATGGAGTTGGTTCAGCAAAATCTAGATGTAAGCTAAGCTAGATAAGCCTTTGCATAGTTAGGTCCCAGTTTAAGTTTTAATTAGAATAGTTAGGAGCACTAAAAATTGCCTTCGATGCCTTCGATGGGAGGTTTTAAAAAGATTTTGCATAAAGTGTTTTTTCTAAGTGAAGATATTTTTTTACGTGGTAATTTACTAGTGATTTCATATTTATTTTATAAATTCTTAGATAAATAGATATAAGATTTATGATCTCAAATATGTATTAATTACTTTTAGTGTTTTTTGTGTACGCTAACAATATAACACCATCGATTTGGAATAGTCTCCCGTAATGATGATGCTTTTTGGCTGTAATAGTAAAATTAATAAATAAATAAATATCTACATTACTTGTAATATTAGTTTACGTATACAATATATTGTTAAATATATTAATAAACTCTACAAAAAACAAAAAGAACTTAAACTAGTAGGTATACAATTTGCAAAGTGGCCTTATTATTAAGAGTGATCTGTTCAAGATTACTTTTGGTATATGAACTGTATTGTATAGAAAGACTGACATAATTAATAATGGGGATGATGACTACATTCAAAAATTCAAAAAATAATTAGTCCGTCTTTTAGGCTATTAAAAAATTGGAACACGTTTTTTACCTGATCAAATACATAAATAAATACAAAGATACAGAGCATCAAAGTTACGGAGTGAGGGGTATTGACGTCACTCCTACGTAAAATCGTACTAAGGTGTGACGTCATGAGCAACTTTAACCCAGTGTATCTGTGTCATTTTTAGTTAAAGAGGAAAAAGAAAAGTCATTACATTTTTAACCAACTTTTTAGTACATATACATACCATATCTGTCATGCCTCTCTCCCATCGGAGTAGACAGAGACCACGTCCCTCTTGCTACGATTTTAACACACTTTCTATTAAAACTATCCAAAACTATGTCACCCAGCACAGAAAACAAAGTGCGAAGTGAACTTATAAAGTATTAGAGCTAATGCAAATAGCGACGACGGAGCTTACCTTGTACCTAACTTCAGTACGTTCCACCAACTTCATTACCATCACAGTAACTTCCAGTGACTTTAATTCTTAGATAAAGAACCGTGCAACTGGGCTCCTACCTTGTACAGTTGATACAAACGATAGGCTACCCAACGCAAATTTAAATTTAATTTTCTCTAGAATTAAAACTGGAAAAAACTGTTACATCATCCACGGAAGGTTGACTTTATCACGTAGATACACGAAATTGGAATGACAATGATGATACATCCATAAATACATACATATCCGTCACGCCTCTTTGTCGTAGGCAGAGACCACTTCCTTCCACTTCCTACGATCCAAACACACCTCTATCGCTTCATCCGCATTCATCTGTCGTCACTCATTATACATTTCTGTGCCTTCCTTCCTTCCTTCCTTCCTTAGCAGCCCTTTAACGTCCCCACTATAGGGGCACGCGCCTACTCTCATACGATAGTGATACCAATTTTTTTAAATAATATTGGTATGATTAGGTCCAAAAAACTTTACTAGTATCTGCTTATAGCTACTAGCTACTACACTAGATGGTAAGCATACCATAGAGTACAGCACACCCATAAGTAAATTACCTGATAAAACTAAAGTCTAAAAGCTAGTGTACCTATCTCTTCTGCCGTGTGTACCTACCTACTTTTCCTTAGTTTCTCGGGCTAATGAGAAAATGTGCGTCTGCCAAGTTTGTCTTGGCATATATTGTTTTTAATGGCTTCCAGAGGTAGTCACAATGGCTAATGCGATGCTGTTGCCTTTATACACTCTTAAACTTTAAAAAGGTTGTTTGTTCAGGCTAAATTCTTTATAATTCTTTATCTTGTGAATCTAGCGTTAGCTATAAAAAATGTACCTGTGTTAAAGTTTTCAAGCGCTTAAGAAATAAACCTATGAAATAAACGATGACTTTGACTTATATTAAAAATCCGAGATGCAGATACATATTGTAATTAGCTCTGTGAGATTTATCTCGTCATTTAGTATGAAACATCAGTTGGCACCTTATTATCAAATATCAGAACATTAATAATGCGATTTGTTTATAATATTTATTATAATTGAATATCTGCATCTCTAAACATAACCGTTAAAGTAGAAAAGCCTTGTTATTCTATTGTTTTTCAATGTTTTCAAGTCGTACTTACTCTAGTTTAGAAATAGCTTCCCTAAACCTACAACATATCCGTCACGCCTCTCTCCCATCGGGGAAAAAAGCGACCACATCCCTCCACTTGCTACGATCCAAACACACTTCTTCTGCTTCATTCACATTCATCAATCGCCCCTAAACCTACAAGTACAAATACCGATGAGTTATTAACAGCCTTCATTTCTTATGCAAGCTGAATTAATAATGGCTGAGGCCAGACTCTAGTGTCAACTGTCTTGTTAAACATTCCGCGACTATGTATTATTCCTAAGAGGAAACATACGCAGAGATCTTCTGATTTAAAATACGTTTCAGTAGCAATTTAGATGAAGATGATCATTATGCTGGAGTATACGATGTGAAAAGGGTACTTTTCTTGAAAAACATTAAATTATAAATGTTTTTAGAAATAAGTAGATATCTATTTAAGAGCACTCAACTTTCAAGACAAGCTTTCGTTAATAATTGGTTTAATAAGTTTATCATGAACAAAATTATGTACTTACGACAGTGGTGGCACCATATCACAAAAATAAGCAAAGTTTCTTTATAGAATATAATTACCTAATGGACCAAATTTCTTAAAAATTGTTATCGTTATCAGCCGATATATGTCCCCACCGAGGGGCACGAGCCTACTCTCATACAGAGAGTGATTAGGCCTTTCTTCAAAATACGAACAAAAAATTATCCTAATACCTTTCTAATCCCAAATTGCATATCTAACAATCTAATGCCCATCAATTGTTTAAAATACAAAATAAAAACATAACTGGACCCATATTTCATTATATAGTTCAAATTCATGAGCAGTTTACCTCTCTAGGGGCCTAAATCTGATAATTTATAATATTGTCAGTTGTGTATCGGCAGAGTGTCAATGACATTTTTAGACACATATGGTTACAATCAATTAAGCCTTTAGCAGAATACCAAATGTGCCAAAAAAATCCATTGCAACTCTGCTGACACACTACTAAGGCTATTTTAAATTAGCAGACTTGGGCCCCTGTATTATGCTAGTTGATAAACACCCTGCGTATATACATATACCTACCAAATTATATACTCGTAGTTTTACCCAAAACATACCCGTATATTTCACTTCTCCCCCGAGTAATATCATGCGCTATATACTAGATGCATTCATCTCAGCTTCAAATGTCACTATGGAAATCAGGAACGGTGCGGGTTTAAATAGACTTATTATAGCACAAGTGTGTTTGTTAATTGTTTAATTTGCATAGCTTTTGTTTTGGGGAATCTGTTGGGAGTTTTTTGTTTGTAGAATGTAGTTTTGGAACTATGCTTAACACGAGCTATTCGTAAACTCAGTTATGTGTTTGAGAAACTTGCACTATTCTCTATGCCACATAACTCTACATTTTTTTTTGCGTACCTACCCTTAAATACCTTTAAAATATTTAAAATAGGTACATATTCAATATTAAGGCTGAGACACACCGGATGCGTATGCGTAACGTAGACGTAAGCACGGCGTAGTCACGCGCGTAGTCACGGCGTAATCCGATGTGACACCGGGCTACGCATCTACGCTATCGTATTGCGTTGGCCTAGGCATCATGTAAACGTGTACGTCTACGTTACGCAAGCGGTGTGTCCTGTCTCAAACAGTTCCATACGTTACAACTTAGAGGTACGCATACGTCTATGCATACGCAACGCATACGCATCCGGTGTGTTTTGGCCTTTAAAGAATAAATGAGTGTAAGCTAATACATATTAATATTTAATACCTTTACGACTGAAAAGTTTTGTCAAAAGAAAAAATGGATGATGTAAACAAATATTCACATTTTAAGTCATTTTAAAAAACTAAAACTCCAATATTAAGAGACCACACTTCATACAATAATGTTTAGATTAATCATTATTACCAATTTATGATAGGTATATATCATTTTTTTCAATGTGTACATTTTAATTATGTTTTAAACACTTTCAACGTTTCCCACGCTTCTCAAAAAATTAACCAACCAAATTAAAAAGTCTTTCGCAAGCATACCACGTCGAAGCTTATCTTATCCATCCAGATTTCTTTACCCAGTTTTCCATTTAATTCCTCAGGCGTACTTTTTAGAAAGGGCTTAATGTTAAATTCCATTAATTCGGCCACATAAATCCGCGTTAGGGCCTCACAGGGACCCCATTGGGCCCTCTGATATCAAGTGACCAGTTTATCAAGAACCCCGGCTTTAGGGCTCTTGGTATTGTGTTATTTAATACATGGGTTTATTTTTGGTTTATTATTTATTGGTGTTTTGATTTTTAATGGTTCTGTGAATTTCTATTTCGATCTTAATTTTATTTTTATTCAAGACGATAAGACACAAACGTTATTATCGACCAGATAAGATTATGTATTATAGATAAGATATGATATACAAACATACATACATATCCGTCACGCCTCTCTCCCATTGGGGTAGGCAGAGACTTCCTTCCACTTTCTACGATCCAAACACACCTCTTTCGCTTCATCCACACTCAACAGTCGCCTCATACATGCACGTCGGTTTAGGGTACTCTTGATTTGGCCTTTCTTGAGCAAGTCCCCTATTTGATCGAGGTACGTTCTTCTTTGCCTTCCCCTTCCAGCACTTCCATCCACTTTTGCCTTGTATATCTCTTTGATATGATGTCTAACAAGGAAAAGAAATGGCAATCGTAAAGTTTTTTTTTTGTTTTTTTTTTTCTTCAACCAACAATCAAAAGTAAATAAGCTTTAAATATTACCTTAGAAATCTTTAACAAACATATAAACAGCCATTTAATATTTTTTAAAAAACTCTTCCAATTTTCAAATAAAGTACACATTTAACGTTAATTTAGTCCGCCATCTTGAATTCAAATGACAGGGTTCAAGCAGACGGCTCTGTGTACGTTAGTCGCGTTATCCACTGTTGTGTGCGATGTCCCTAATTAAATCGGACATGCGTGTGTGAGTGCCTTTTAGTTGCGTTTAGGTTTCACGTCAATTTTAAATCGAATAGATATTTTGTAAAGCCTTTCCCCATTATTACAAAATGAGTTTTAAAGATAGTTCGACTTAAGTTCGTTTAGTTTGACGTTTTGTCCATAGCCGAAACGTCAAACTAAATGAACTAACGTCAACTTGAGTTCGTTTAGTTTGACGTTTTTTCCATAGCCGAAACGTCAAAGTAAATGAATTGTCGAATAATCTTTATTAAAACTCGTTTCGTAATAAGGAAGATAGTGTTTTAGACTTACATAGAGCTAAAGTTTTAACCTACTACCACCTTACTAATACTACTAATATTATAGAAAGTCAATGTTTGTGCCAATTGATGTGAGAACGTTTGTTACTCTTTCACGCTAAAACCACTGCACAGATTTTGATGAAACTTTACAGTATTGTAGCTTACACATCAGAATGATAGATAGGCTATACGATCTTAAAATATGGTGCAAGTTTTGGTGCAAAAATGTGTACGAAGTCACGGGCAGCCTCTAGTCTCATTATAAAAATAAAGTCAAATTCCATTTTTGCGCAGTGACATTGCTCTAGATGTTTGCCGTCACTTGTTTTCCTATTTTACACATCATACTATGACGTCACAGTCTGTCAAAACCGCAAGTTCAAACAATGACGTCACACAAAATAGTGATCCCTCCCACTTGAATGTTAATTCACACCCGTACCCCCCCCCCCTAACGTGAGCCGTAATTTATGGATAGCCCCCAAACCTTAACAACGCACACCCACAAGTGATAACTAGAAACCTCGTTTGTATGAACGCGCATACTGATTGAGTTTCAAGGAAAATTTTACGTGTTACTTACACGAGTCTGTGGAGTTATGTATATTTCAAAGTTGTTTGTTTTTCCTTTCGTTTTGTGAAATAATTTAAGAAATCTTTTTTCGTGATACCTACTTCCTAACAGGAAATATATATGTATTATTATGTTTCTTTTTACCCGACTACGGCGAAATAAAAAGAAGGGTTTTAGAATATACATTTTTGGAAGAAGGTTATCAACTTGTGTACACAATCATCACAATTTTACAACTTTACTTCATTAGCTATGTAAATTGAACACACAAACCCAATTTTTATATAAGTAGATGCGTCTATTCATAAACAAAAGACTATTTAATATAAGGAAACAAGTGAACAATTATCCAATCGACAAAAACACTGACTGAAAATATTAGAAGTACGTACGAGTAGTATTTAAAGTCAAAACCATGATATACAGGGTGACTTTAAATTAGTGAACGATAGAAGAGGATATGCATGTACTCGTGACAACAAACAACTTTTACTATGGGACCAAGATCAAAATCATTCAAAAAATTTTGAACTCCCGATACAAAATGTATCAGCTGATAGTATAGGGGAACAATTTCTTTTTTATAATTTCGACCTTGGTCCCATAGTAAAAGTTGTTTGTTATCACAAGTACACGCGTGTTCTTTCCTATTGTTCACTAATTTAAAGTCACGCTATATATCGCCTAAAAACAAAACACTATCAATATAACATCAATTCGTGTGCACGTAACTGAAAACGCTAAAATAACTAACTACGTACCTACATTTGCCGAAACCATCTCCATAAACTTTATCTACACGTAACAAGGCCGAAAATTATTCATGTAAATAGAAAAAAATAAAGCTAGCGTAGAATGGGAGGGGACGACATCTATCCCTGTCTTCCGCAGCGTTCGAGTTATGTTCTGTGGGTGTTATGAGGTGGCATTACAGGCACGGAACTATTTTGTCGAAGAAAGGTTGGTTTATATAAGAGAAGAGGTTGTCTTTGACTTCTTACGCATTTCTCGGCATATCTTGAAAGGTTTATAAGATACCTATCAGAATAAATACAATACAAAACAAATATTCTTCATTGCACACAAAGATATAAAGGTACAGACACAAACAAGAAGATAAGAGATAACAGCATTTTTTTTTTGTTAAAACACTTTTAATTTTTTCATTCATTGTTCATTTACAGGCGGCCTTATTTCTAGGTAAGTAGTAATATCTTCCAGGCTATCTTTTTTTCTAATGTTTAAGCTATAATACTATAAAGTAAAATTAAAATCTCTTCAGTAGTTTTTTTACGTGGGAATAACAAACATTTTCACAACTATCCATACATTAATCGGCACAAATTTTAATATTTACGAGTATAATTATTATTGAGAAGGAACATATGACTTTAAATTAGTGAACGATAGAAAAGGATATGCATGTACTCATTATAACAAACAACTTTTACTATGGGGCCAAGGTCAAAATCATTTTGAAATTTTTGAACTCCCCATACAAAATGCACCAGCTGATAATACGGGGGAACAGTTTTTTTTTTGTGATTTCGACCTTGGTCCCATAATAAAAGTTGTTTGTTAGCACGAGTACATGCATATCCTTTTCTATCGTTCACTTATTTAAAGTCACCCTATATATTAAATAATATAAAAATATATATTATTATTAGGAAGTGGTCTCTGCCTACCCAAATAGGAGAGAGGCGTGACGGATATGTATGTATGTATGTATAATTATTACTAGGAAACAAGAAAGTAACACTTTCGCCCATACAGACTACTTATCAACTCTAAAATTTTATTTTCACTTAAGTATATAAATAAGTTGATTATAATTTTAGTAATGATACATAGATACATACATATCTGTCACGCCTCTCTCGCATCGGGGTAGGCAGAGACTACTTTCTTCCACTTGCTACGATCCAAACACACCAAGTAATCATATTATATTTAAAATCATTTCAAACCACAGAACGTTCAAAAAAAGTCCGTTGCTTGAATCAATTAGAAACAAATCAAAATTTCCATTTAACGTTTGGACAGGGTAAAGATTCAAAGATTTCTGGCGAACCTTAAACACAGATAGAACCTCTTGCCAATTTCCCGGTCGTGTTCTATGACGAATGAAGTTGGAAGTAAGCCAGTGCAATTCTACTTACAATGAAAAATCTAGCTCGCATAAAGATATAAATTCTGTTATGTGGAGGCTGTTATGCGCATTCTTATGGTTGGTTTTTGTGAGAAGTGAAGTGATACATGTTTTCGTATTTTTTTGGTTGATTCATTTTGTGTTATGTTTAGGTGAATGGTAAATGTTTTGTGACAAGCTGTGTCATTGTCAGTTATTTATTTAGACTTTAATGTCTTCTGCGTACATAAGATTAATGAGAAAATGAAGATTCATATTCTATAAAGAATAGGGATGATAACTACATTCAAAAATTCAAAAAATAATTAGTCCGTCTTTTAGGGTATTAAAAAATATTTGAAACACATTTTTTACCTGATCAAATACATAAATAAATACAAAGATACAGAGCATCAAAGTTACGGAGAAGGGGGTATTGACGTCACTCCTAGGTAAAAATCAACTAGTCACGAGTAACTTTAACCCAGTGTATCTTTGTCATTTTTAGTTTAAGTGAAAAAAGAAAAAATACGTGTCGAATACGTAATGTATCAGATGGACTAAAAAATTTTTTTAGTCATCATGCCTTTTAAAAAAAAGATTGTTATCTTGTAAGAAGATGAAAAAAGTGATATAGATATATGATAGGTATAATAACTATTAGAATCTTAAAGTAAATAAAACAATTTGACTATATTTCCTCCTAAAAAAAGGTACAAAAGTTATCCTAGAGGATAGTAAAAATTCTTTTCTTTTCCACTAACCAGTTACACTTGAGCCACGATATGTCCACATTTGAACGTATTTCTTTTATTTTAAAGGACGGCACGGATCATGTTATAATGGAGATGTCGCGGTCACGTATGCAACAAAAGGAACTATGATAAAGGTCTAGTTGTAATTAAAAACGTCCGGTTCTGGTCCTTTTTATTTATGTCCGCTTTTGCAAGGTCACTGTTGCTTCGAGTGCGTATATTTGAGGATAAGATGGAAACTTTGGATTTTTGAAATAAGTATTTTATTTACTGTTTCGGTATTTTTGTTTATACTTATTGTAACTTTCAAGAGACTGATAAATAAATAGGTGTTGGGTTATAGCAAAACGAGAAAGATATGTATCTATGTGTTATCGGTATGTAGGTATTGTTAGCAGGAATACTACGCGCATCTCTACTAGTAACAGTGAGGAGAGCAGCACTAGTGACGCGAAGATGGCGCCACAGATACCTCCCTTTCTCGCTTCTCACTCGATCGAGTGTGTGCGCGCGCGACCAATATTAATCTGTTTTAATCTATTCTAAATAAAAACCATTTACTCTTATTATTCTTTTAATAGTATGTATTATAAATCTCAGAGGTACAGGCCAGGGATCGAAACCGCGTCTCCGAGAATGGATGCGGGCGTTCTACCAACTAGGCTACCACTGCGTGTTACAACTTTTAACACTATAAATCAATAACCTTATTACCTACCTAAACTTGTCTTCCTAAACTTGTCCTACTCCAAAGGTTGTCTGGAAGAGATCAGTTTTAGTGATAAGACCGCCTTTGCGCAAAATGTTTTAGTTTTAAGTTTCATTTGTATTTCTTAGTGTGCAATAAAGAATTTCTATCTATCTATCTATCTACCTACTCAGTTTATATAATCAGTATAGTTATATAGTTCCACGGAACTTAATGCCAAGTTCTATTGTGTCAGAGATAATAGTAAGATTAGGGTCCTTGTCTAAATGTCCCCAAATTTGGGTATAATGGGACGTGTATGGGTTTCGGATATAGAGTACAGGAACATAATCCTGTACTTAAGATAAAGTGATCTAACGTGGTACATTGGTTTGTGTATTCGAACATTTGAAATGTGCGGCTGATTATGTATGTATAGGTTTAATGGGGATGATGACTACATTCGATAATTCAAAAAATAATTAGTCCGTCTTTTAGGCTATTAAAAAATATTTGAAACACGTTTTTTACCTCACCAAATACATAAATAAATACAAAGATATAGAGCATCAAAGTTACAGAGTGGGGGGTATTGACGTCACTCCTACGTAAAAATCGTACTTAGGCGTGACGTCATGAGCAACTTTAACCCAGTGTATCTGTGTCATTTTTAGTTTAAGAGGAATAAGAAAAAATACGTGTCGAATATTTTAAAATATACTATGTGATGGACTTAAAAAAAATATTGTCATCATGACTATTGAGCGTTACTTTAATGATCTTTTCTGAAACTAAAGGCCCTTTACAGCATTTACAGATAAAATTTATCTGGCAGATATTTTATAATTGTCTCTGTCTAAAGCGTCATGTTTTATGAAATAGACATAGGTTTATCTGTCAGTTTTTTTATCTGTAAGTAGTTAAACGGGAGCTAAGAGTTAGTAATTATTATTATTAGAGTTGTTGTCTGTTGAGTTAGTTAGTAGAAGTACTTACCTATTTACCCGACTACAGCAAAGCCTAATGGAAGGGTAATGTTTTTTCATTCTTTATTTGTTAATTCGTTAGGAAAATTATATTATGTAATTTATAAACGTTTTAGTAAGAGAATTTAGTAATAAAATTATAATAAAAAATACTTATTTGGATAGTCGAAATATTTCGTTACAGTGTAGCATACCGTCCGCAACACAGTGTATAATTATTTAAAAGAACAAAGGCAAAGCAGTTCAAACACGAAAAACGCTCGTAATGAAAAAGAAAAAACTTGTTGCTATGCCCCGTAGCATATTTCTACGGCGTAGCTATGCGCTACAAAACGCTACGAATTTTTTCGCCAACAGAAGAATTTTCGTAAATTCCGCTTATTATTTCTTAAGGCTCCATCCATCTTATCTGGAGATTATTTCCTCTACTCACAATATTAATCACTCATTTATCTGCTTCTTTATTTAGCAAATAATTTGCCAACATCATAATCCTCTAGCGTAACACCAGCCAATTTCAGCGTTATTTATTATTAGAGACGCCTTAATGAGCTCTTACCCAGCATTACATAACACAATTCCATTATTACGGGCCACAAAAGCTTGCCATAAATCAACACGACCAGTAAAAGTTGACATTTTTTTTAATAACAATAGATACCGTCATCACATCATCCTTTGTTGGGCGGGTTATCGCAAACAAGCAGCTGAAATAAAGAGCCGACGAAAGCCATCTCTTTGTGGATAAGATTTTCGTTTTAGATACAGGTGCTTAAAAAATTAAAAATTTGCCTCCGGACTTGAGCAAAGGGTCCTCTCCTTGAGTGCTCTTGAATTGAATAACTTGTTTGATAAATCTTTGAGTATTTTATTTGATGCTCTTTTTCTGTTTGTGTTTTGATTTGAACTTGTTTGTAATATTAGCTAAGTGCCTACTTATTAAAAAAAATATATCAATAAATTTATTTTATTACTTACCTACATTTTTAAGTACATAACATGATTTGCCTTGCAGTTCCTCTCATTTATTAATAAGTACTATCTAATCTAAGTATATGACTGTAAAACCCGACCAAATAAAATTGATATCAGTTGTATGAAAATTACGACGTTAGCAGATAGTTATGTCAAAATTTGGATTATACATTAGAATGTCTATGGAAGTGAGAATCGACAGAAAGTAACTTGCTGCTTTACAATCCAAAACAATCATTCAGAAGTTGTCCCTTCATTTTCATATTTTCTTCGTCCCTAGATAGATAGATAGAAATTCTTTATTGCACACAAAGAAATACAAATACAACTTAAAACTAAAACATTGTGCGCAAAGGCGGCCTTATCACTAAAAGTGATCTCTTCCAGACAACCTTTGGAGTAGGACTAGTTTAGGAAGACTGTAGAGTAGAGCAGGGCAATAAATAACCCTACTTACACAAAAATCCTTCAAATTGCCATTACAGCTTCTAAGCTCTTGTCAACACAAAAAATCCTTCGAATAACATTTAAAATCTCTTCCTAACCTCACGAAGCTAGATTCTCAAATAAACCCCAAAATAAATGCAAATCGAGTAGAGTGTGGCCCAAATTACTTAAATTTCACGCTTCCCACAAGTTTCCCATCGCGCTGGGTCAGCCGATCCAATTATAAAGTTTAATTACTCATCAGATCTACTAGTGCAGATGGCTCTTAGGTCGAGGAGTCGAAGATTTCTTGAGAGGATAGGAAAGTGATTGGAGCGTAGAAAGAGATGTGATTTTTGAGTTGATAAAAAGAGTAAAGTTAATGTTATTTTGATTTTTATGTTTGAGTAGTTTTTGAGTAACGCTAGATTCTTTTTTCTAGATTCTTTTCTGAGAAAAACTTGCTAGCGTCTAAGTATAGCGTTAGATTGAATTCAATTAAATTCAATCTTTATTTCTTAAATTCGAAATGAAGTATTTTAAAAGAACATGCTTAAAATTAAAATTAATAAAAAAATAACATTGACATACCTATTTTAAGTGTTATGCAGGCATATTTGCCAAAAATATAAAGATTATTTGAATTTCAGTTTTGCTAGATTAAAGTTTGCGTAGTAACTTAAAAAGGTAAAAATGATAATCCAAATTAACCGTGTACTTATCATGAAAGCCTAAAAAGGCTTAGAAAAACGGCTTAACCTATTTTTAGGAACAATTTATCATTAGGGAAGAGTAGTTTGTTAAAAGAAGTTCTCATTCAAATTTTATTATTATTAGTATTTCTACACATAGAAACAATGTGTGTACCTATAAATTCTAATATGCTATAAAATCTATAGCATATTTTAATAAAATTTATTCATGTTTACTTATCCTAGGCCAGTAGGCCGCGTAGGTATATTACCACGCTTTCAAATCCTACTTGATCTGAACACGGAATTTGAGAAGGGTTTATGTGACACTTTCGATTATGGAGCCACATAATAATAGGGCTGTGAGGTCAAAGGCAAAGAAACTGAACAGATTTTGTTTGTATAATTATTCAAGAGTTATATTTGGTGCCCGTTTCACTTCACACATGTTTAAATAGACCCTTAAGCTGGTTTCTAAAAAACGATTAAATAAACGATGCATTTTGAAAAGTCATCAAGGTCTTCCCCCGCAGCATACGTAATACAATAAACATACAAATGCTTTTTAGCTTAGTCGTATTACAATACAGTATAAAGAATGAACAACAACATAGGATTCGTAGGCATTAAAGAACCAGACATTTAGCGATTTAAGTGGTACTGGTCATGTTAAAACATTTTTTGTACTTATAAACGAGTTCATCTATACAAATGTTTTACAATATATAAAATAAACACAAGAGAAAAGAATGGAAAGGAATAAAGGAACTTGGAAATGGTCTCCACTTAGCAAAGTGTCATGTCTCTGGTTATTCAGAGACAGTCATGTCTAGCGACATGACGCTGATTTTCATTGAACAAAATTTCAACCCTGTGGGCAGTACAAATAAACTGCCTTTATACCACAGACTTATTCAAAACCCAGTAAAACAAATCTAAAACGAATATCGTCAACAAGTGTGAAAGAGCTGTTCTCATTAAACTTTGTAATTGGCCGGAGCCGACTCAACTCAACCTACCTATATACATCCACAGCTCAGATTTCCAAAGGTCACTTCAAGTGTTTTTGTGATGGTAATGAGTCCGCTTCAATAAGGAGGGTTGTTTTAAAGAGTGTGTTTATATAAAAGTTAATTAAACGGTTTAGAACACGATTGAATTTGTAATGACAGCAAAATTTTAAATTATTTTTTTTAAGTTATTTTGCCTTATCATCATCATATTTAAGAGCGTCGCCCATTGGCGTAAGTCTGCTTATTTAAAATAGCCTCAATGTATCGGCAGAGAGTGCCAATGGCATTTTATGAAACATTTGGACGCAATCAGTGTAAGCCATTGTTTATCAGAATACCAAATGTGTCAAAGAATACCATTGACACTCTTACGACACACAAGTGCACTATTTTAAATAAGCAGACTTGGGCCCCTGGTCAGGAGTCTTCTCCACTCAGCGCTATTCTCCGCAGTCTGTTTGAGCATCTGACAAGACACAACTTCTATTCCCTCTTTTATTTGTTCTTTATAAGTCCTCCTTTAACATTGTAAGTAATTTTAATAATATATGACCTAAAACCACAAACACATATTCCTTGTAAGACTAAGTACACTTAAAAAGATGTCCTTAATCTCCGACTTACCGCAGTTTATTACGTATTCAAGTCACGACCACGTTTATAAACAATGAAATCGCTTTACGTACCTAATCGCGAATTCGCACATTGTCAAAACAAATCTACGCCTTTTTATACGTCGTTTAGCGTTTACGATATCATTCCGATAGCCATATAATAATCGTTTGCAAAACGTCCCAACCTGTTTTCAGACATTGTGCTATAAGAGGGTCATAAATGAGAGCCACGGTTGTAAAAATGTTGTTAAGTAAATAAGGGGGTTGATGTGTGATGGTCAGTTAATGGTATTTATGAGGAGGGGATTCGTTTGTTTTACATCTTTGATGTGTAAATAAGAAAAAGGTATTATGAGTAAAGAGGAAGACCAAAAAATAAATACTTTGCTCAAGTTAAAAAAAAATAACGTCGTGTCGTATCAAGAAAGATGGTGATTACTACACCGACAAGAGTGCATGCAGTTAGTGATATAATTCATCGATCTTTGATGTAACTTATTGAAAGATATAACAGCTTTCATGCATTTCTCGTGAAGAGCTATTTAACAATGGTATTCATACAAAAATCATCCAAATGAATCAGTGGAATTTATCTCTCTATCTAAAGACTGAGGGAAAAAATCTCACAGAAAAAATCTCGACAAAGTTGCTCTAAATTCAAAATTAAATTACAGCAGACACTTTACAAAACACGTCTTACAACAAATCCAATCAATTCTACCGAGATCCAAGCACCGCAAAACAAAACACTACCAATCAGTATCACTGAAGTTTCAATGTTGCCAACATTCAACCAAGTTCGTTCCATTGCACGCTTCGTTCGAAGTTCCTGGATTCCTTTAAATTTAATTACTAAGACTGCACTTCGGATAAAATACCTTTCTGTTCTAGTCTTCGACAATGTTCCATTTTGTTCTGGAAATTCTTGGATAGAGAAAAGTGGAAGATTTAGGATAGATCGACTCGGCATTCGATACATATTTTTACGAGTAGCTAGGTAATGTTTTACAGAGAATGGTTAGGTACAAACCAGCTGAAATATTTGCACAGTTAACTTAGACTCAATGAGGAAGGAATACTTATAAGGAGTGGCCCCATTTTATTTTTCATATACAAATGAGTTTATGACAGCGTGCCAAGGTTGCGCCAAGTTTTTCATAGTTTTCTTGGTAGATGACCTGTCAAACGATAAGAAATACCATACAAAAAGGAAGCCATTTTGCGCCAGACAAGGCACGCAGATCCAGACGGTATGGCACCTCCTTCTCATTCTTACGTACTCGTCACTATACTGGATAGGCGCAAAAGGCGAAAGTACATTCAAGCGGGGTACGCAGATATTTCAGATGGATTTTCAAGCCGTTTAATTTTGGTATACCAAATTATATTAATCAGAAATAACAAAGAGAAGGATACAAAATTTTGTATTTCATAAGCTTCTGAGTACTCCTTGGCATTATATCACTAGATACCTAAAACATAAGGTTATCCCATCACCTCACGCGTAAAGCAAACCGGCAGAGTGTAAAAGTGTGTTCAGCAGTGTATTTTTCAGAGAAAGTACCATCGCTTGACCGCCTTCACCTTTTTGTCGCATTATAATGAACAACTCTCATGTGACACACAAAAAGCCCGAAGTGAACAATGTAATAAACTGTAAAACTTTACTAGAGACTTCAACGTATGTGTGTTGTTGTAACTCGGGTTTCAAGTCAAATATTTCGTGTGGTGTTTTCCTTAATATTATGATGGTATAGTTGCTTCCGTGAAAAGGATTTTTGTGACACTTTTTGAATAATGAGGAGAAACGTTTGACCCTTTCGAGTGGATGTTGTTGTATGTGTTTTTTTGTTTATTCTCTTTTGTAGAACTCTTTTGTAGACTATTGTCATATGGATATCGTGTTAGTTATTTATAAGTTCTAAAGGAACTATTAACATTCTTGTATCACATCCCACTGACCCATTATAAACCCAGACACAATAGATTTTCTATTCTTCTTTTTTTTCTGGGATTTGAAAGATTAATAAAATCCAAAAATGTATACCTGGGTACCTACCTAAATTGTATATAAGTATAATAACCTAAACTAAATGGTGTATAAATTTGTTATAAGCATTTTCATTTGATCCTATAATTAACTATGTAAGTAGGAAACCTCTACTAGCCGCTAGATTATATTTAGTTTATCTTTATTGACTAGCACGATGCAACTGAAACGAAACGTTTCAAACTAGTTGTGTCGTATGTGGTTTTCTAAAGAAGTCTATAGCAGAAACTTCGATGCAACTCAAAAGTACCTAACTAGCAGTTTCAGTTGCATTGCAGTTACGTTTCGTCGTGTGTTCTGGGTCTTAGATTTAAGTGAGTGAGAACATAATATCAAAATAATTTTGTGTCTAATAAAACTGTTTCTTTTGTTTCAGAATCTTAAGAATCAAATCATGACAACGAACGTTTGGGTAGAACAGGTGAGTAACATCATCTTTATACTTATTTAATTTAAATATATCATTATTGATAGGTAAAGGTACATACATACATACATACATACGTACAAGTAGTGAACCGGCAGTAGTTTTAAATCAAAAAAGTGACATCAAAAAAGTGTAATGAATTTTGCCTATTTTTGAATAAACACTTTTCATTTTCATACATTCATACATATCCGTCACGCCTCTCTCCCGTTGGGGAAGGTAAAGGTAATAGTTTTAAAACTTCCACTGCAGTTCATAAGTCTGCCTTAAAGACCTCCATTCATCTGGATCAGAAACGGCCTACAGCTATCATAAACCTGCAGTCTTTACGAAGTTATATGTTTATCCTCTCTCCTTTTCAAATTTCAATATCTTTAAAACCGAAATGCATCCACTCTAACGATCCAAAACGTAAATTTGTCAGCCACGTCCGAAGGATATTACCAATCGGCGAAAGTGCCTGTAAAATGTAAATGACAGTGGCACAGAGCTATAAAATATCTCCCATACCTGTCACAACCATTTGTAGCTAGAAGGAGCGGGACGGAAGAGAGGTGAAGTCAGGGGACAACTTACTTGTTCGGCTCGCTGACAAATGGCCGACCGGATGACGTCATCTCCTTCGATATATTGGCTTGTTAAGAAAAATTATACTTAGCTGGCCCTTTTTGTGGTCCATTTTTCATCTTAATCTTGGTATTATGATGTGGATATATTTTATCGAGTTTATCCAAAAACATTCTCGATAAATATTCGAGTGCAATCGATAAAAACTCAAGTAAAATTGAGTGAAACGAAGTGTGTTTCATAGAGCAATGTTGCTTGAAACATAACTTTGAAACAGGTTGTACTTACTTACACTTTTCTTCGTCACTTTTTTGTGTTCCCTTACATTACTAATTATGCCTATTTACAAATAACAGCGTGAATAGAGCTCGCGCTACAAACATACTTATCCGTCACGCCTCTCTCCTATTGGGGTAGGTAGAGACCACTCACTTCCTTCCACTTGCTTCGATCCAAACACACCTCTTTCGCTTCGTTCACACTCATCAGTCGCCTCATATATACCCGTGAGCTTAGGGTTCTCTTGCTCGTGATAAATTAGACAGTACTGAAATAATACAGAAAACAAAGTCTGGCAAAAAACTGAAGAAATTAAAAAGTGGCACCATTGTAACATCGTCCCTTTCTTTTAGATTGATTTGTAAGGGACAACGATACTGTGTTGCGACTTTTTATTAACTTTTTGCCAGTATGTACTTTCTTAACTCAACCGACTTAAGGTCTACCAACTTTAACCAAACTTTCAAAGTGAAAGGTCACTTTGACTGGTTAATTTACTATAACTGTCATACTCGCTAGAGACCTAACATGGTTATCCCTTGGGTTATTGGTAAAGCGACAGTCCGCAAACCTAATGAGATCAGTGTCATTTGCTTCCGTCATCGGTTTAGGGGTGTAAATGACCATGTAGGGGGGGAAAGATACCTTGGGTTATCTTACTGTGTGAATTTTAATTTTTAATACTGTCTGAATGTCTGAATTTTAATTCTTAATACTGTGTATTCTAAATATTACTGGTTTATTGTTAATACTGGTTACTGAAAAGTGTGTCTAGGTATCTTAATATTTTGAAGCAGGTATCTAAAAGATTTCCGTAAAATTTTAGCGATTATTGAAAAATTGAAGAAAACTAGACATTTTTGGCTTTTTTAACCACGTACGTGACTCCTTTTACAAACAGTTATCCTAACAACTAAATGATTCGAAAGTGTCATACAAAAATGTTTATACAAACATTAATTGTCTCAATGTCACAATGTAAATTATTATTGAAATCAAGAATACCAAGAAATTATTAATTTTTATAAGCACAAGTGAAAAACATAAATTTTATACGTAGTCATCTTGATGAAAAAGTAACTATTTGATTGCAACATTTCAAATTTTATCTTGTATTTTCTTTATCTTACAATCTTTATAATATCTTTGTAAATCTAAAAAATATATTATCTTTTATACTTTAATAAAAGATAAAACATTTTATAGTGACCATGGAAGTAACGTCCGAACATCCAAAACTATTTTCCGAACAAACATCCCACCCTACTATTACGCAACCAAACAAAATAGTCGTATACCTACAGGAACTAGTAGGCGAATAAATAAATCGTAAATTCCTCTTCCACAGTCATAACATTTTTATTATCACAAAAACAACTTCTCTCGAGGAAAAAAAGTTGATCCGGCGACAGAGTAAGCGGGATGGTAAGCTAATCAAACACTAGTTGGAAAGAAACAGATGTATGTCTAAGAAACTAGTGGAAACACTCAATCAATATGTCGTTAGGGAAATATTGACACATGTACAATATGTGTAAATATGTAATGCTTATTGAGGGTTTATTTATTCGGATATTCTGTGGGGTTATTATTTTGTAGTGATTAGATGTATTAAACAGTGTGAGAATTTTCTAGACTTTCTGTGGTTACTTTTGAGGTTTATTTGGCATTTGAGTAGTATTTAGTAGATAGGTTTTATTAATTTATATAATTGTTTATTGTGAAATGAGATTTTACAGTAAATACTGTTAAGTAAGATTAAAAGGTACACCATATAGGATGTATGACACATTGTGTCTGTTACAAATAGTACAAATGCTAGGCTTAATCATATTATAAACAAAAGTTTATTATAAAAGATTATACTTCATCTAAACACGTATGGACGTAGAAATGAGCAGTATGAGCTTAGTAAGTTAAGTTAAATGTTTATGATAGAGCGAATAAAAAAGGAAAAACTATTCTGTTTATGTTTTACACACTAATAAGTCGAATAAATCCATAAAGACAAACTCTCAGAATAAGTGGAAAGCACAACCCGCTAGCTAATTGTAACAAAATTTTAGCTCCACTTAAAAATCAGCTTACATCAAAATGTAAGTGAAGTTTTTAAATGAAAATAAGTAAACAGCAACCTGACTCAAGCTTTTCTAAAGAGGAATCAATGTCAAAAAGACGAGGGTAAAATCCTACTCAGAAAACCGCTTCAAAGACGTGTTACCTTAAAATACCTGGCATTTTTACTTACATATATATTTTAGTTATATTTTGTTGCCAGAAATTGTAGGTTGTACGTGAGCTAGCAACTTTAGATCAACGGTGCTCAACCTTTCTTTATTGTGTTCACAAACACGTTTTAAGCATCGTGTCGTAGGTGAAAATCAAAAATAATTAAGGTGTTAAAAATTACGTTTTGTAGATAAGCGTTTTATTATTTATTAGCGGATGAAGACCGTAATTAAAAGTACCTATTAGGCAAGATAACAGAATCTAAAAATAAAAAAACTATAGGTATAATAACTGCAACAATTGTAGTAAACATTACTGAATACTGTTTAAAAATTACGTTTAAAAATCTTGTAATATTTTAATTATAATCAGAATTAAACTAGCAAAACGAATATTAATCATTTCGTCATTAATAAAACCAAAAAGAAAAGAATTCCTACCAAAAAAGCCCAGTAGGTAACTAAACTTATTATAAAAGTTGGTGATGATAACCACATTGCGGTTCTATCACGCAGACGGAATGATCTGAACTTGGGTTGAACTTTCTCGAACACTCCAAGTTATTCGGAACCGCTTCTACCAATAGGTACTGGTATCTAACATGGTATAGTCAGTTTTGACATAAGATCAGTCATTATTATACAGGGTGGGACAGATTAGATTATCTATAACAAGTCAATGTTGTATTTAGTCGTTGAACTCTGCCACTTTGTCAGAGCAACACGCAAAGTGAAGCAAAAGTACTTAAGTGACCGTGAGAAAAGTAATTGAATAATATGACCTTTGTTACATTTTTTATTCGAAAAATTGACATCCTATAATGTAACAATAGAAACAATATAGCTTTCGACTAGCGACAGATTATTAAAACGTGATGGGATACATTGCGTCGCTTCGACTTTATATTTAAATCTAAGTCAATTACAAGTTTTTATCAATGTAGAAAGGTAAAGTTACACGAATATGATGGCTCTTTCTCTGATTGGTAGACTTGTATTGTATTTGTAGATATATCTCGGATTAGAATAGACTTTCAGTTTCACCCCGTATGATCAGTATTGGCATTGAATCCGTCATTATTTTATACCGCGCTATAAAAACTTGGGCCTTCATAAATCATTGGCAGATTACCGGGTTTCTTGGAGCGACGAAAACTTTTTAAATGGAATTTAACCTGACAGAGTTTGGAAGTTTTAGGTTTATTAAGAGCCAGTGTGGAATTCGTGGGAGATCACGTTAGCTTAGCGGTCAGAAAACAATGGGATTAGAAGTTTATTTGAGAATTTATCGGATGTGAACGTTAAACTACTTTTTGTAGATTTATTCATATTTTAAAGAGCCTCGTTTTGTAAATTGTCTTTTGCCAATGATTTGACTTCTTCATTGACACGCATGACGTTAGTTTTTTCTTACACCCAGAACACACGGCGAAACGCAACTGCAATGAAACTGCAACCGCTAGTTACTTCTGAGTTGCATCTAAGTTTCTGCTATACGTAGACTCCTTTAGAAAACCACACACGACGAAACGAAATGAAACGTTTCAAACCAGTTGCATATCTTTTCTTCTCCTCAATCTTGAAGAAAAAAAGTGTTTTATTTCAAATATCAGCATTACGTCTAGGTTGGTTTCATTATAAATAAAACAATGAGAATTTTTTATTTTAGAATGCTTCATTTAACCAATTTAGCCATAAAACAATAGATATTTGTGTTCAGACTTTCTAAAAAACTAGCATGTTTTCCCTTTATTATTTTTATTATTGATACGTTACCTATTGTTTTTTGTTTTTGCTGAAAATCAATTTTGAATTTCGAAATAACATTCCGTCATATTGTAATCCTCGATGTTTTTATTATTCACGTTCCATTTTACTCAAATTCTAATGTAAACAAAAAACAACATCAAAATTAAAAAATATCAATTTCAAACATACTCGTAGTTATATTTTCCATCATAAAATAGACGTTAAATAAACACGTTTTAAAGGTATCCGCTCATGAATTTTTATTACATTACAATTTAAAAAGGTTTGTCTTGGGAATGCATTCTGGCCTCGCATTTTTTTGTCAGCTCCCGTCGGCTGTGAACCTTTTAAAAATGTTCACCTTATTTCGGAATGTTTGGACGAAATGCTACATAATTTTAGCTTTGTTATCTACTGATATTAAGGTAACATGTTTTTGAACAGTTTTACGCCAGTTTACCTACCATTTAATTCAAAACAAGTACTTTTATGATTCGTTGAAACTTTGCTTGATCAGCTAACATACTAGTAGATATTTCAATCTCTTTTGGAACGCAAAGAAAATATTTTTTTTATCAAGATAAAATGTTATATGTTTTTGACATCTTTTTATAAACATCTCATAAATTTCAATTATATGATATACATTATAAATACGCCTATTAATGCTATTAAATGACATAAGTACCTACATTAATATTTGTCACGCCTATCTCCCATTGGGATAGGCAGAGACCACTCCATTCTATGTTCAATAAGCAGCTAAATATAGTAAAGCAAATATCGAACTTGAGTAAATTCAAAAACTCGTAACGACAAAGGATTTGCAGCATTCAAAAAACAATTTTTTACAAGAGTCGGGAGTTTTGCGTGAAATGACAAAGCGTGCGTTCGAATACCCGATTATGCGGTGATTGTGGGAATGTATGTGATGCGGATTTAATAGGTTTCATGCGGGATGAGAAAATTCCATTTATATACCTTTTATTTACACTTTAATCTTTTATCTGCTATTATCCAAGTACATTTAGTTCTTTGACGTGCATATATGAGGCGACTGATGAATTTGGATGAAGAGAAGAAACTGTGTTTAGAATGTAGCAAGTGAAGGGAAGTGGTCTCTGTCTACCCCGATGGGAAAAAATCGTGACAGATAAATGTACCTACTCGTATGTCTGTATCTAGTTTCTTTTTTTTTGTAATCATTGGTGTTTACATTTTAATTTTTAATTTACGCTTTGAAAGTTTGTTTCCAAGAGTTAATTGAAAACAAAGCTTTCAGTTTATTGTTAAGTTTAACAAAACCTCAACGCCGACCAAGTTAAATCCCTTTCGCGAAAAGTCAACCAGAAACGTAGTTCGAATACTAAAATCTGTTTGTACATATTAAATGTACGTTTTGTTGATTCCATTAACAACTGAAAGCTCAACAAATAAACAAGATCCCTGACATTTCGCCCTTAGAAATTCCCTCCCTGCTTTTTGTATAGAAATAATTACAGGGCTATAAAATCTGACAGACCATTCTAAAGTTGTTAAGTAAACCTTGTAGCCACAGTTCGTCCTTTTGACCCGTCATGACTTTCCAAGTCATTCCGAATTTAATAAACGAACGTTAAATTACATTATAATGAGTCGTAAACGAAAGCTATTTGGGATGAATTAGGCAAATTTATGGAAACAAAGGTAGTTTGTGATGCCGTAAGGGAGTTAATTTCTGTTGCCTGAACTATGAGACTATAAACTTGAAGAAATAGCTCTAAATGAGGAGAACAAAGGAGAATATATGACGGCAGCAAACATAAAGTAAGCGGAGGTAAGAATTATACTGTTATAGTCTTTGAGTTTCTATAGCTGGACATAGTACGCTCTCATTTCCTTTTAACATTTTTTCATATGCAGTCCATTCTACATAATAGTAGTAATATAGATAGTACGGCAGTATTATAAAAAAGGGTGATTATAAAATCAATAAAAAGGTTTAAAAAACTGCAGAATTATGACTCACTGAAATAGAAAATGGGCGAAAGACTGTGGGCGATAATAAAAATTATAAATTATTATTATAAATGTGAAAGTGTATTTCTTTAAGCAACGAATTAACATGATTTTTATATATGTAATAACACATCATCATCATGTCAGCTTATTGGACGTCCACTGCTGGGCAAAAGTCTCCCAAGGATCTTCACAACGACCAGTCATGCGCTGTCCACATCCGGGCACATAAAGTGACACATTATGATAATCGTGATACTTAGACCCAGAACACACGGAGAAACGCAACTGCAACGAAACTGCAACTGCTAGTTACTTTTGAGTTGCATCTAAGTTTCTGCTATATGCTCCTTTAGAAAACCACACACGACGCAACTGAAACGAAACTGCTACTGCTAGTTACTTTGAGTTGCATCTTAGTTTCTGCTATAGGCTCCTTTAGAAAACCACACACGACGCAAGGGAAACGAAACTGCAACTGCTAGTTACTTCTGAGTTGTATCTAAGTTTCTGCTATAGGCTCCTTTAGAAAACCGCACACGACGCAACTCAAAAGTAACTAGCAGTTGCAGTTTCGTTGCAATTGTGTTTTTCCGTGTGTTCTGGGTCTAAGTATCACTATTATGATATCATAATTATGTCACCATATGTGCCCGGATGTCGGCAGCGCATGAACGGTCGTTGTGAAGATCCTTGGGGGAGGGTTTTGTCCAGCAGTGGACGTCCAATAAGCTGACATGATGATGATGTGTTGTTACATAATATATGGAGATTATGATCTCCACTTTAAAAATCATGTCAATTCGTTGCTTGAAGAGATAAGTCGCGAGTAGTCTCTAGTATTTTCATAAGACCACGTCAACAATCACCCAGCAACGTCATTGATCTGAGATTTCCTTTTCAGTCCAATCAAAGGGATCTCTACAAGTACATTAAATTTTAAAGAGCTCCCGTGAACCATAAAAGAACCACAATTCGCTTCAGGCATCAACCGTCAATCTATTATTCTTTTCGAACTAAAGGTCAAATTATTCTTATACGGGGTGTATTTGATATTGTTGTGTAGTAATCATTTGGTTGAAATAATGAGTGAGTTTGTGTGTAACGGTTTTGAGAAAATGTCAGTTATTATTCTGGATGAATTTATTACTTTTTATATTTATGGCTTTTAAATAAATATTTACTCGTACTTATTCAATTTGTTAAAATCAAACATTTATATTTCGTTATGTGTAATGTAAAAAAGTCTATCTACTTTTCGATGATACGATGTGAATTTTAAATTTGTTATCATTTACTGAATTTTCAATGTATGTAAAAGTAAGTATATAATCTAAACTACTTACTTAGGTTAAATTTTTAATTAAACTTATATTTTAATTAAAAATTATTAATAAAACAAAAATTAATTTTGAATCACCCTGTGTTTTCCATCTTAAAACCGATGGTTGCCATAGCAACGAGGGTGTTCCAAACAATGGATGCTTTTGAAACCAGATCAATATCCGTCAAGCTTTTCAGACATTGCCTATTATTATTATTTTAGTTCTGTGGATATTGAGCACAATAAATGGGACGGATTACGTACCTTCAAAAATAATCATTGTTTTCACCTTAAAAAAACCTATAAGAATTGTCAAAGCATTTTGTTTTATGTCATTACATATCTGCAATTGAAGATTTTAGTGACATCAGCCATGTCACTACAATGTCATTAAGATGTCACCAAGATGTCACTAATATGTTACCAAGACGACACCAAGATTTCACCAATATGTCACTATGAGTCATCTTAGTAGCTTTGTCAAGGAAGAGTGTAAGACCCAGAACACTGAGACCGAACCCAGAGTACTGAAACGAAACGTTTCAAACTAGTTGCGTCGTGTGTGGTTTTCTAAAGAAGTCTATAGCTAAAACTTCGATGCAACTTAAAAGTAACTAGCAATTTCAGTTGCGTTGCAGTTACGTTTCATCGTGTGTTCTGGGCCTTAGAGAACTACATAATACACGTCTTTGATGGCATCTATCGCTCATAATCTTATATCTAACGATCAATACTAAATAAAGTACGAACATAATTCATCAATCACACGCACGGACAAGTTCCTACATAAATGAAATTCCATACACTTCAAATTAGTTCGTATAATGTTCAAGTTAAGAACTCAATTTGCTAAATTATATTGCCAATTAGTTTGTGGGGATATTGTCTAAGAGATATTAGGTGCAGTGAGTATGTAAACGTTAGAGGTGTAATATGAATACATGAGGTTATTAAAACGCTATAGTGGTTAAGGAGATTATTAAAAGAGCTTAGTTACTTTACACGTGGCTTTGGTTATAAAAGATGCAGTTTAGGTTATTTTAGTTGATTTTTTAAAGTAAATGATATCTTTAAATTTATATAGGTTGACTTTAAATTGGTGACCGATAGAAAAGAATATGCATGTATTTCTGATAACAAGCAACTTTTACTGTGGGGACAATTTCGAAATCATAAAAAAATCGTGTCCCCATACTATCAGCTAATGCATTTTGTATGGGGAGTTCAAAAAATTTTGAATGTATAATAATTGTGTTTGTTATCACGAGTACATGCATATCCTTTTCTAACGTTCACTTATTTAAATTCACTCTATATATTCAATGTGCAGTTTGGCAAAAAATAGTAGAAAGTTAAAAGTGGCAATACTGTAACGTCGTTGTTTCTTTGAAATCCATTTTAGAAAACAGGACGACACTACAGTGTTGCCACTTTTTAATTTCTACTTCATTTTTCTGAACTGTTCATAACTTATTTAATAAAACCTCTTAACAACACGCACTCTTAAATTCTACTTTTGAAAAACATGACGATCACTGTTGCCGTGGTCAAATTTTCCTTATCTCTTACACGTGTTATGAAATGATATCCAATTAATAACCGATCAATACTCTACTAGTTACTTCCTCGTTGTACAAGATTGATGTTTGAAGTTTCGGATTAGACACCTAACTATTGCTGTAAGGGACTTTGATGTCGTCATTGCGGGCGTTATGATGAAACAAGAACTTTATGAAGTTGTAATAGGGTGAAGACTGTGGTGACAAAACCATTTGTCGAGTTAAGATAAATATACATAAGTTTATAAGTATATTTGCATGTCACTTACGAGGTTAATTCACACTATTACAGAAATCTTTTGCAACTGACAAAGTCAGTCGCTAACGTTGAAAAGGCTCCTAAAAATAAACGCTTACCCTAAGACCCAGAACACACGATGAAACGCAACTGCAACTGCTAGTTTCTTTTGAGTTGCATCTAAGTTTCTGCTATAGACTCCTTTAGAAAACCACACATGACGCAACTAGTTTGAAAAGTTTCAGATTAATATATAATAAAGTTGCAGTTCCGTTTTCCCGTGTGTTTTAGGCCTTACGTTAAGAGTTAGTTGGTGAAAACGTGCATTAGTGTCATCCTACTAATACTGTAATGCCAATGTTTGTGCCGATGGATGGATGTATGTTTGTTACTCTTTCACACAAAAACTACTGAATAGATTTTGATGAAATTTTACAATAACTTAGCTTGGACATCAGAATAACACATAGGCTATATTATTTTGAGATATCATGTTTTTTTTCCGAGATATGACGATAAATGTGTACGAAGTCGCGGGCAGACTCTAGTTATAACATAAATACCACATTTCCGTTTGTCGGTCTTTACCTAAACCGATAGTAAAAGCTCTGACAGATACCTTTTTATGCATGTACTTATTCCGTTAAAAATTGAGCCCCTTAAAAAAGTAACAGTAATTAGTCTATTAAGTACAGTAGCCTAACAATAAATTACTTAATGTCCTTTCCATAAAAAAAAGTCACCAAGATGACACTGTAAGCCTTGTTATGGTTCAAAAAAAATTTAACACTGTGATAGGTGTTCTCTATCTTTATTATTTTAGAAATATTTTTACCCACGACGTAACGAATTTTTTAATTTTGCTCAATTACAAATGAATACTAAATACATAGTTACTTAAAGTGACATACGTCCTTGTAAGTTAAGATAATACAAAGAAACTTAGAAACAAAAATCTCCAACTAATCTCCTTGGTCAATTTTCCGAAAAGTCCACAGAGTAAACTCCGAAATGTCCAAGCGGTTTCATTGAGTTTTTCATTCGCCTTCGCAGACCGGAAGCTAATAAGTCGGTGCAATATCCGGGCTGTAACCTCGGGTCTTTGCTAACAAATCGTTGACTTTTCAAACTGACTCTTGAAATCTCGAGGCCTATTGCTTCTTGGGGTATTTACGGTCAAGTTGTGATACTCTGCGATACCTACTATTTTTAACAAAAATAATTCTAAGGACTATAGAAGAAGATATTTTATAGTAATAAAATCATAATTATTCAGCACTCTTTAAAGAAAGAAGTACATAAAACTGTAATAAAAGATAAATAAAATAACCTACCAATCTCTTGATATAAATTCATAATCACACAATATTTTGTCGATCTTATAACTTCTAATTTATATGATGGTTGTGCCTTCGATTAACGATTAGTGATGCTAAAGTCTTTATAATAGAAATCTGTGATCTCAACAAGATTAATTACTATATTTAAGTATACAGACACAGCTAGCACATTCCCAATTCTTTACCACTTCTGTTCATCCTGTTTTATTCTTTTACATAATTACCTTACTCTGAAATAGTCAAGGTCGTCCCGCCATCTTTACTCCGGTTTGTTTCGACGTCATTGACCATTGCTAGAAACTTATTCAGTGGATATTTTACTAATTTTAATAAAAGATACTTAAACCGAGTCACATTCACATGTAACATTATGATTATGATTGTTGCAGGAATGGAACGACTACAAGCTGAAGTGGAACCCTGAGGACTATGGGGGGGTGGACACACTGCACGTGCCTTCTGAACACATATGGCTGCCAGACATCGTCCTTTATAATAAGTAAGTACTTAGATCAAATCGCAGACTTGCTAACGAAAGGCCAAGCTAATAGTACCTACCCTTAACGTATGAGGGGAATTACGAAGGTGGATGACACGAAAGAGGTTTGTTTGGATCGTAGCATGTTGAGGGAACTTGGTTTCTACCGCGATGGGTAAGAGCCGTGATAGATAAGTAGGTATGTATGTAAAATACTCATTTCCCGCTTGTCGTGTGTCCTATCTGTTTTTTTAATCGGAAAATCATTTTTATACAAGCACCACGGACAGCATCTGATGATTTAGTAAAAGCATATTTTATCTACTCTCCTTCCAAAAGGAACGCAAATCTTTTTATCTATTTTGTCTGTTTACATTTTAGTAGTTAACTCTTCACAAAGCCTATAAAATCACCACAAAATAATTCAGCGAAAACAGGAAAACTTCATCGCAAACAATGTTCACGCACTAAAAATATCCATCGGAAAGTTTCAGCGATAATTCCCAATTCTTACAAAAAGTAATGGAGAAGAACAAAAGTTGTATAAGTAGTGGTTAAGTTTGTAGACAAAGTCAGCGGATAAAGTTGTCTAGATGGCTGCGATAATGCAAAATAATGGGATATGTCCCTGCGAATAAGAAGATAAGAGGGACCTAATAAACTTTATAGGCTACCCTGGTTTAAGTTTAGTTTCATTGAAAGAAATGAGGGTGCGAAAGTTCGGCACGTCGACGAATTCGCGATTAAATGAAATCTCCTGTAAATAAAAACTTATTATGTCTTTTTTGCGTCTTTTTCTGATACAGAGTTCATTCCTACTTGATGAGTGTACTTGGTGAGTCGATTATCTTAATAAAATGTGTTTAGACTTTAGTTAAGAGTATACCATGCTCCAGTGGCCTCTGGTACCCTAGTACTATTTAATTGATTTTCGCTATTCTTCGTCGACTAGTAAATTGTCAAAAGCCTACGCAAACGTTGCTCGGCAACTCATCAAAGTTAAAACTTATTAATTATGTATGTGTTGCCGAGCGATAACAACTAGTTGATGATAAATTTTGTAGCTCCCAAGAATTCTAACTACCTTATTTGTTCAAGCTCCACCAGATTTCAATCGCAAACATTCTCACTTCAGAAATTCGCAAACTAATCTACACGTGCCGTTTCAAACCACAACGTTTCGATAGAGCTACTAACCGACCATTTTAAAAAGCCATATTATTCCCAACATCACCATTACCTGCACAAGCTCACCGCATTTATATGCATTAACACAACTCAACACTTGCAAAGGATTATGGTGGTACGCTTTTTGAGATAAAGTTGAATTTTGTTCAGGCTGTGCGTATCTTGTTGAGGTGGGTTGGCTTGTAGTTGGCCAGGCGGAAGGCTAGATAAGTGCTAGGTTTAATCTAAATAGCATCAGAGTGTAGGTGAGTCTGGCTCATAGTAATACAAGCTGCAAAAGAGTGGTAGTAAATGATAAATCCTATGCATTTTTGCCGTTGCACAGGATTTATTAGTGTTGTAGCTCTGGCGTGGAGCTGCGCGAAAACTGAGCTCATATTTTATTTAGGTGACTACGAAGGTAGGTTATCTATGAAGGTACTTACTTTCCTAAGTAATTTAGAATCTGAGAAATATTTCTACAATATTATTACGTCAATCAATACTTTGCTTGCTATCTGTAGGTTTTTACATAGGTTGAACGTAGGTAGGTACAAGTGTAGGTACTACATACATACTATACAAATGTATATTAAACCCTAATTGGCATTTTTTCAAATAAAACTAATTTTAATTTATTTATTTAATTAACAGTATTTATTGTAAGATGATAGTACATAGAGACAGAAAAAAAAGAAAAGTTATACAAAAGGTACAGCATATTTCTAAAAGAAATTTCTTCCTGCAGACCCCACAGAGAGAGAAGTTTAATAAAGTGAAAGTGTAAGAGTAATTTTAATGTGTCAATAAACTAATATCTTTTTCACTTCCGACTTTTCCACACATTTTCCAAATTTATATCACACTTGTATCTAATGATCAAATTCCAACAAAGCATTTGTTTCCATCATAAAAATATTTGTCCGTTTTATTTAAAAATAGCCCCATCCCGACAGACTGTGTATTTTCCGTCACATTTTTCCTCTAGCCTTTTAAATCTAAACGTTGGTTAGTGTTAATGCACCTGTGACTCCTAAAAGCACTCGCAGCGTATTCAGTAGCAACTTTATTTTTAATGGCGCCGCGTTAGCCTAATGGAAGACAACACGACCTATATTTTATGACACAATTTTCATAAATGCGACAAAGTTGCTTATGACAACGCTTTTAGAAGGGGCCTCGAAGACAATGACAGTTTCTGAGACATTTTCTCACTCAGTCCCTTCTTGTTAAGGACGTGTGAGATGCCCTTGTTTTCTTTGAGATGTTATAACTCAGTTTTGTTTGTAAAGTCTTTGAATGTAATGGTCGTGTTGATATTAGGCTATTTACTGCTCTTTGCGATTTTGTTTTTTTTTTATTTTATTATTACTTGAAGCGTTGTGATCTTGCTTATAAGAAGCGTGATTTATTTATTTTATTTTTATTTATTCATTAACAATGCATAACAACAGATAGTTCCAAACGTTACGTTTAAGAGAAGGTAAAAGTTACAAAAGAAAACTAATAACATAAAAAAAAAATCTACTTACAAACAATTAAAATATCAAATAAAAGAATAACAGCTTAAAAACTAATCAACAGAGATATTCTCGGAATAGCTTAGACATACATGGAGCACTGTGCGCCAGTGGTCAGCGAAGATGTCATCTACGAGTATTAACTTTGTACCTAGTTTCTTACTAGTTTTAGGTACTAACCTACTGTTTCTCTATCCTATAAAGATATTAATCTAACTCCCACTATAGGTACTATTTATATATATCTATATTAATATATTTTTTTGTATTATTATCTATATTTGTACACTTTATTTATTTAATAAGTAGTAAATTACAGTATTTATTTATTGCCCTGCTCTACTCTACAGTCTTCCTAAACTAGTCCTACTCCAAAGGTTGTCTGGAAGAGATCACTTTTAGTGATAAGGCCGCCTTTGCGCACAATGTTTTAGTTTTAAGTTGTATTTGTATTTCTTTGTGTTCAATAAAGAATTTCTATCTATCTATCTATCCCACGTTAAAAACACCATGTTCGTCAATTTTAACATCAAAAATATCTTAAATTAATAATTTGTAAAATTGTAAATAGAAACCACGACTGACAGAAGTATTTGAAAAGAAATTTAATTTTATAAAGCACAAAGTCCGGTTTTCATAATATTTCAATTAAAACGAGAGAGCAAAAGCAGCGATTGAATTAAATTAAAAGTAAAAACTCTTTTATTATTTCCATTCATAACCGTTTCTCTAACTCCAACCAATTTAAGTTGAGCTAAAGTATTTTGTTCAATTTCGTTTATGGCTTTTACTCTTTTGGAATTCCGATTCCCTATTTTATGTTTCAATGGATGCAGTTAATTTGGTCTTCTTTTGTGTTAATTTGTTATCTTTATTAACTTAATTATAATATAGCAAGTAGGTAACGAAGTGCGAACCCATGCTTTAATGATTAATAATATTTTTAGAGAAGAACTAGAGGCTGCCCGCGACTTCGTAAGCATATATAGACATATCTTGGAAAACAATCATGATACCTTAAAAAAATATATCTTTTGTGTTATTCTGCTGAGCAAGTTAAAATATTTCCAAATTTCTTCAAAATCTATTCAGTAGTATTTGCGTGAATGAGTAACAAACATCCATTCATCGGTACAAACATTGACATTTATAATATTAGTAGGATGCATACTCGTAAATCGTGGAGAAAGAAGAGAGAGGCAGTGAGACACTGATGGTTAGATAAGATAAGATAAGATAGGCTTTATAATGGCTAATTAACATTGTACCTTTGTCCACAGCGCGGATGGCAACTACGAAGTGACCATCATGACGAAAGCGATCCTCCATCATGACGGCAAAGTGGTATGGAAGCCTCCAGCCATCTACAAGTCTTTCTGCGAGATAGACGTTGAGTACTTCCCCTTCGACGAGCAGACGTGCTTTATGAAGTTCGGCTCTTGGAGTTACGATGGTTACACGGTATGTGGGGCACCCTTTTTGCTAGAATTTTTACGACAAATTGGCGAGTTAGTCAAATAGGCAGTTGCTGAAAAAGTCATTTAAGGCAATGCTCTGTTAAATCTATAACTGTCACTGTCATTGACTCCCATCTGAAAAAAAACTACACGATGTTAAATGGATAAATTAATTTATATTGCATATTCGGTAACTTGGTATAAAACTTAGATCGGTTGAGTTCCAAACGAAAGAGAATTGACTAGAACAAACTATAATTGAACTTTAATGTACGTTAATAGCTTCAGATGAACCTAAGTACATAACTAACAACATAGTAACTTAGCCATTAATAACGTTATCTACTTACTAATAAAGTTGAAATTAATATTTCATTAAGTTACAGACTTAAGGAACAAATTAAAATAGGTCTAAGTAAGAATCTTATTTGCGAATACTTAAGCGAACTTTTATTAATTTCAAAACGTCTTTGTGATATTAACGTTTGATTAAATAAAATTGTATTTGTTCTACAATAAGTAAAGTATCTATTTTTATTGTTATTTCAATAAACATTTCTATTGAGATCATCATAATATTTAAGAGCCAGGCTCTTGTCGGTGGAGTAATTGCCATCTTTGCTCTCTTCTGCCAACTATTTGACTTCCTGATACGACGCGACGTTAATGTTTTCCTTCACTTGAGCGAAGTAAGTACGTCTAGGTCTTCTTCTTCCTCTCTTTCCCTCAATCTTTCATTCAACTATGTTCTTTAATATATTGATATATTAAGTATTTATAACAAATATTAATAGTAAACGATCATTTAAATAATAATAATTATAATAAATCTGTTAAGTTCAGCTAGCGATAAACACAAACAAAATTTGGCTATATACATAACTTAAAAACACAACAATACCGCGTTTTAGGGTACACATAACGCCATCTATGAAATTAAAATATAACTATAAATGAAATAAAAACAAAAGAGTTTATAAACAAAAATAAAGAAAAGAGTTTAAACTCACGTAAAGAATCCTTCCTCTGCTTCGCATAAGCGTACGAGATGCTCGTACAAAGCAGAGAAATACTTGTGCTAATCTATATACATTATACATATATAAAAATGAAACCCGTTTTCCGTTGTCACGACATAACATGAAAACGGCTTGACCGATTTGGCTGTTTTTTTTTTAAACGTTCATTGAAGTCCAAGGATGGTTTTTACGGTGAGAAAAATTCGAATAATTGCCGGGAAAGCCCTAAAACACACCTTTTCTTTTTCCCATACAAATGTTTTCTTACTAAAATGTAGAGTCAATTTGAACTTTATTCCTACACAATAAAGTTAATTCTAAGGCGGGACAAAGTTCGCCGGGACAGCTAGTACTTTTTAAATGTTGCCCTTACTGAGTCGAACTTGACTCATTTATGTTCATTAATCATCTGTCTCTGATTTCTCTAATCATTTCTGATCATCTATGATGTCATTTAATCCTTATTATTGTGGATCAATTAATTAATTTGTTTGTCTTTTAATGGCCTATCTACATACATCTGGGCCGTGTTCGGGACGTGTCATGGAAAAAAATATCATTTCATACATTTTTTATGGATTCGTTCACATACGGTGCCGTGACGACGTATTTTTTCCCTCCCGACAGGCCACGGCCCGGTCACGTCCCGGACATGGCCCAGATGTGTGAAGATAGACTTTAAGAGATAATAATTTCAAAAAGGTATACCACATACACAAAAATCCCAAATACTAAACTTTTACAATTTTCTTCTAAAATCGCAATAGCTCATTGTCCATTATTATTTATTACGACCCGATAAATATTACGGTGACGTTGTACCGGGAAAGGCTTTTCAACCAATTCGATTACGTTTTACGTAGGTATATAAATGCCACACAGAATGTTCTTTACGCAATGTTTTTTGTTAAGTAACCGGATTGCGTTCGAGTCGGCTTTTAAGATTTTGTTTCTTTTCGAGAAATAATTATTTTCTTTTTTGTCACTGATTTTGGTTGAAAGCGTGGTTTCTTTTGTTTTATATAAGACTAGAGGCAGCCCGCGACTTCGTACGCATTTATCGTCATATCTTTGAAAAAACACGAAATATCTACAAATAATATGGCCTATGTGTATTCTGATATCCAAGTTAAGTTATAGTAAAATTTAATTAAAATATGTTCAGTGGTTTTTACGTGATGAAAAGTAACAAACATCCATCCATGCATCGGCACAAACTTTGACGTTTATTATATTATTAGGATAATGTACTTATTATAATCTTGATAAGCGATATGATGGCGATAAAGTAGTATCTTCTTACCTATTGCAGAAGTAATATTAGGCACAGTACAAAGATTTAAACTAAGAAATGAAAATTCATTTTGTTTATATTTCTGAAAACAATAGACTACACATTTACGTACATATCACGACAAATAACAACGATAAAATTATGAATTACCTAATCAATATTTATCTAATACCTAAATGATGTTACGATATTTTCAATACTCCTTCACTTCAGGTTACTGTTCGAATTTCTAATTAGATTTACTTTGGGTACCAAAAGTCAAAAACGTCAAAAATATATTTATTTCATAGGCACAAAAAATTCTCTTGAAACCGTTACATTACTTATTATAATATACTTTTTTTAAGCTAGTGCTAGATTCGCAAGGCGCAGTTTCCCCCAGAGAAGAACCTAGCAAGAAACTCTGTGGGGTTGCTCTTTTCAAATAAAGTTTTACAATTCTTACAGTTTACATACTTACATTATAATAATTATTGTCTCTAAATAAATCTTTGATCCTGCAGCATTCAAACAGACCACAAGATGTAAATAGATAGCTTAAAAGTAAAGCTCTTAGCTAGGTTGAAGCCGCATAACATGACTAGCCGCCACAGCAGCACCTTCACACAGGCCTCAACGCATGTGCCAGCCATCAAACTAATACCAAACTAATATCTTAAAATCTTCCAAATAGATACTCGTAGATACGTATATGTACACATAGATTCGTATATCCTTACACATATTCTCGTAACATCTCAACCATGGCCCATCAGATACCATCAATCGAACTAAGAAACCCAATAAATCAACAAATCCTCGCTTTCACATAAATAAGACTGCAACTCACACCCTTAAAACACCGTGTTAAGGTTCACTAGGGACTACGTGTCTCCCTCGCACCTCTACCGGTAGTTAGGGATAGCTATAACGGAAATTTAGGCTCGAACACTTTGCTTTGATAAAGGGTTCTGTTTGGTTCGCGCCTGGTTTTATTGTCTAAGCAAAAATTCGGGAGAGGAATTCAGTTTTGTTTTTGTAAAGGCGCGTCTGCTGCTCCGTGTTTAGCTGAACATTTGTTCAAATCGAACGAAATAAATGAAGTTTTTCTTTGTTTTGTTCACCTCGTTCGATTTGAACACGGTCGTGTTTACCGAAATTTTGGAAAACATCCCCCGCTGTCGCCTGCGCGCGGGGTAATGGTTCAGTTTGAACGATTGATGAACGGAAAACGTTCTTGAAAACGTCATGTTCAATGAACAAATGTTCAACTAAACATTAGCAGCAGACGCGCCTTAAAAGGCGGAACTTATCTTCACACTGTAGAGGTACAAAATTGAGACATGCTATCTTAATTTAATGACTATGGTAAATCAGTTTTTATTCTGTACCCAGTTAAGTAGGTTAGGTAAGTACAGCGATATCTATAATGTAAAGTATCTACATTATCTTACTATGTTGGTATATCTCTGGTTTCCTTTCAACACTATGTACTCGTGTTAGTCTAAATAGATACTTAATTTCCTGATGAAACATGTAAAATCTGCTAAGAAAAATATAATATGAAAGTATTTTGGAGCTAGAATCGGTGAATCGGTGAATAATGATGAACCTAATAGAAACATTTAACTGGCCAGTTTCCATTGCGTAGTTTCCTATTCAAACATAACATAAAAGATTTACTTAAACAAAGGAATTTACTTAATAGGTTTGAAATGCGCCAATTACACGTGATTAACGGAATTCAATTTGTTCCAGGTGGACTTAAGGCATTTGAAACAAACACCAGACTCAGACCACATAGGAATGGGCATCGATTTGTCAGAGTACTACATTTCAGTGGAATGGGACATCATGAGGGTTCCTGCTACAAGGAACGAGAAGTTTTACTCGTGCTGTGAAGAACCCTACCCCGATATTATATTCAACCTTACTCTTAGGAGAAAAACGCTATTTTACACTGTCAACCTCATCATCCCTTGTGTTGGGATCTCCTTCCTCTCAGTTCTCGTCTTCTACCTACCCTCAGATTCCGGAGAGAAGATCTCACTCTGTATCTCCATTCTTCTGTCTCTGACTGTGTTCTTCTTGCTTCTAGCAGAAATCATCCCACCGACCTCGTTGACGGTCCCCTTGCTAGGCAAATATTTGTTATTCACAATGATGCTAGTCACTTTATCAGTAGTTGTCACTATCGTGGTGCTAAACGTAAATTTTAGGTCGCCAGTCACCCACCACATGGCCCCGTGGGTGCGGAAAGTCTTTATAGATTTTTTACCCAAAATATTATGCATTCAGAGGCCAGAGAAACCGCCAGATGATGAAGATGAGAATGACAAGCCGACAGAGGTAAGAAATGGACGGTGTAACGAGATATCCTTGACAGATGCTACTTATCTAATACCTACTTCATTGCTTAATTACTTTAATGTAGAAACTCGTTTTTCATCCCTCTCCCTTGTCAAGGCTATCTTGTTACACCAAAATTATAAATTCAAAAATAGCCTCCAACAATTTATAAGGTTCAATTTGTAAAACATTTTAACACTCCATTAATTTGCTCCTCATCATATCGATGTTTACTTTACCTTGACTCTCCAAACAAGCTGCGCCTCGTTTTAATTAAATTTGCAAAATAAAAGCCTCGCAAAATGAAGTTCTCGAGACGGGATCCCTTTTGAAACGAAAAAATAACACGCTCCGTTTTCTTGCCGAGTTTCCTTCATTCAAAACATTCCATCGGAACTGATTCAATACAAACAGAACGCTATTACATGCGAACGCCGAACCGCCCTAACAATAACCATTTTAATTGTCGTCAGCCGCGGGACTCTTCTGGGAAACGTTTCTTTCAACAGCATTCTAAATCCATTGTACTCTGTGTGTATCGCGAAAATATCGCTTCCAGACCAATTTCATTCCATTTCGATTTTCCTTTATTACTCAACGCCGGCGGGCTTAACGAGCGAGAGCGGCCCCTGTTATTTATGTTCCCCTGGTGGTTGCGGACGGATCGCGATATATACGAGCCGAGCCGAGCCGCGCGCCCGAAACCGAAACCTCCACTCGGGCCTAATTGTGTGCCGGCTTAAGCCACGTCGATACAGTGGCCTTTCCAACGAGGTCTGACGTTTTAATCTCCAGCTGATTCAGCCTTCACTAACTGCTGTTACCTAATGCGGTGCCAAATTCAGCTCTAATGCCGTGTTTCTATGGTTTGAGGTTCATCTAATACGTCTCATTCATTTGTCGGTGATTGTGTTGTACCATGGTATCGGGTTAGCTTTATGCACGCTGAACGTGGCAGCTTGCTTTATTACATCTGTTACAGCTAACTTATCTTATCAGTACATCCAATTATAATAGCTAGCTACATTTATATAATATCAAATTATATCTGGAATTTACTTGGAATTTGAACATGTACCTACTTTTCATTATGTCAGTAGGTTTCGTTAGTTTATTTGATTTCAAAAGCACCTCTACATATGTTTACAACCAATAAAGAATCTGTCAAATGTAGAGTGCGTCAAAAATCCATATTAGGACAGCTTAGGCAATAGGCACCAAACTCTTAAAACAAACTTTAACAAGGTTTCAACCTTTCAGATCCTAACTGACGTTTTTGGTGGAGACGACTTGGATGGGAAGTTCAAGGAGTGGGGATGCGAAGAGTACGAGCTCCCAGGCATGCCCCCCTCCCCTCCGCCACCCCCAGGCGGTGACGATGAGCTCTTCTCCCCCCCTCCCGGATCCCCCTGCAGATTAGACCTAGATGACGGTAGCCCTTCGCTAGAAAAGCCCTTCGTTAGAGAAATGGAGAAAACTATAGAAGGTTCCAGATTTATTGCGCAGCATGTCAAGAATAAGGATAAGTTTGAGAGTGTGAGTATTTTTTTAATATTTATAATTTTTTGAAGTTTCTTTCTAAAACAACTCTTTTGAGGAATTTCGAATTTGAAGACTTTCGGGCAAAGTCTAATCGCAAAACAGAGCCTTTATTTATTTCCCTGTTATGTTTTCTTCTTCTTTCCGTTATAGGTAAAGGATCGTTAGCTTAAATAACCCTATAACTGGCTGTTAAAATTACATAACATACTGGAATTCAACTTTTTAATGAACGAAATCTTCAATTAGGTTAGGTCCGAACAGACTAATTTCGGCCGGACACGAGGCACTTCTGTGACTCGAATTAATTATCTTTACAATAGAATTTGGTATGTCATGCTGAATATATTACACAATTATCATCCTTATTATAAGAGGACAATGTCTGAATTAGAGATGTTCATGCAAATAAATTTTATGTTTTAGTATCATTAAACGTGACAGTATTCTCCAGAAGCATTATAAAGAAGAATTTAAATGTAAACAGAAAAACAAACAGTTGTTCTATATTTAAGAAAGCTTTAAGTACTCGGATTGGAGCAAAATTTCTATAGGTTGCTATTATTTTAATGAGTTTTAAAAGCATAAAGCAGAACGAAAAGCAAAATCACAGTTCCCGGCACTAACTTAGTATGTAGCACCTATTTTGCTCTGTGCTCTTCCGTAATTTAGTTTTGGACCCCAGCCAGTTGTTCAATTGGATACAAGAGACCAAAATTTAATTTATTGCAATCCAATTATTTTTGGTCTAGTAAAATGTACAATTTAGTTTCCGGGTAGGAGATTTGAATCTTTTTGAGGAGATTTGTTTCTAGAAATTATTTAAGGTTTTTGTTGAAGTAGTCGGTGTTTTTATGAGGTTAACAATTAAAACAAAGTATTTTCTCTTGTCTTATCATCTTAGACCAACCAAAAATCCGTTCCTGCTGCAACTGCAATAATTTTATACATTTTATTTTGAGCAAAATTTTAAAACAGTTGTTTTGTTCTAGGTGGAGGATGACTGGAAGTACGTAGCGATGGTACTAGACAGAATCTTCCTATTCGCATTCACGATAGCTTGCGTCCTCGGTACAGCTCTCATCATCTTCCGAGCGCCTACCTTCTACGACAACAGCAAACCCATCGACATTCTCTACTCGAAAATCGCAAAGAAGAAGTTGGAGCTACTAAAAATGGGCTCCGAAGGGGACCCGGGTCTCTGAAATTCGTCTTACGTCTTCGGCCACTCGCCGCCGAAGACGTTCTGGGAGCTGATCGTCATGTGGTGGCACGGATGATCGCAGTAAAGCTCCCAGATGGGAACTACCAGGCGAGAACTATTTGTGCTCAGTGTAGTGCAACGCGCAACCGCGCTGTGGACGTGTAAACGCCGCGAGACGTTCGTAAAACCGTCTTTTATACAAAAACTCAATCGTGAGACTGTGTCCGTCGATATTTCAAACGGAGCAAACTCAAGACATGGCCGTTTTGTGTTGACGCCGGATCCGCCACTATTTTTATATTAGACGCTGTAACGTTTATATCTTAAGCGACGTTCTTTTGTACGTTCTCATCCGAACGGTTTCGTTTCCAGGATTATTTGATACGAGCGCACAAACATTGTACAGATTATCTTTAGGAGTTTGTATTACTTTCTCGCGGCTAAGTTTAGTTGTCGGAATGTTAACATAAACGTGCATAATAAGCAGTAAAGTTATTAATTGTAAGAATTACTTCGAATAAAATCGAGCTCAATTTCTTAATGTAGTTGATATAAAGAGGTACTATTCAATGAAGGTCGATTAGCATTCAACATTATTATAATAGTTTCATGCAAACGTCCTCAATGAGAGCTGGACAATGTAGATTGATTGTATTTCATAATGGTGATGTAATTTTGAATTATACATTTAGTATTTGATAAACTACCTACGTATTCACGTAAAAATTATAAGGACAATATCGATAAATTGACGAATGGTAATAATTTCCCTGTAGTAGTAATGAAGTTATAAGGGATTGTAGATATTGTTAGTTCTACAGCCTAGTCAAAGAAGAAAGACACTTATCATAATGCCAAAATAGATGATAGTCATGTCGCAACGGTGATATTATTTGACTAGTATATTTGTGAAACACAATTGACTGCCAATTGTAAAGTTACATTTTTATAAAAGTCGATATTCTTAGATAGTTCGATAACTTGTTTTTATTAGATTTTTTAAACGGGGTGCCAAAGTCAGAGTCACGTTTGCTACCAAAGACAATGATTACTGTCTTGAAACTTTTCTATGATAAGTTTTGGTATAATTTTAATATTGGATGATTTGCTGCGTACTACTTATTAGTTTTGGAGGTGTGAATTAGAGAAGGCTTAAAGTAAATGATGTGACTGAAAGACCTCAATTTTGCGCTTTATTTCCAGCGTTTTTATATTGCACGAGCGCATAATTTCCATAATAATAATATTAACAGTAAATTCACTAATAATCCTAGAGTACAGGGTAAATTTAGTACACAAGTCTTCTCCTTATTTGAAACTCTCACAAATTTTCACCGATTGTAAGTCTTTACACACTTATCGGCACTTAACAACTATTCTTAGATAATAAAATCATTGTTGAGGTTTGTGACCCTAGTCAGTAATTAGGTAACCTAATATTAATTTGTACCTAGATTAGATTCAATATTAGATATTTCATTTTACTTACTATTAAGTGTTACCTGTTCACTCACATTGCATTGTTTATTTAGTAGTCCTTATTTAAATAATTTGAAATGTCTTCGTGCATTATAAGCATTCTCTTCGACCCATCATGTAGGGTATTGTAGCAGTCTATCGTAATAAAAAAAATATTTCGAGCCGCGTATTTGATATGTCAAAGTAAATCATGATAATGTTTATTAGATAAAGATTACTTAGATAACACAGAGTTATTGATATTTAATGAAAAAAAACCACAGCGAGCAGTTAGGAAAACAGGGATGGTTATAGTAAAATAATTCAAAATGATTTGTGTGAGTTATCTTCATATTTGTAAGTGTTATTGAGTGTGTATAGCTGTTTGTCTGATGCGTACACTGGGCTAGTATAGATTAGATACGTAATATCTAAACATAGTATATTCTTACATGGAATGCAGCCCTGGAAGGCACAGCCATAGAAGCTCGCTAAAGGTTGAATGAAGTAAATATAAATTATGGAGTCGGAGTCACTTCGGCTCCACTCCTGTATAATACTTGTGACTGGCTTCAAATGTCAGATCCTTCGAAGGAATTTTGAACGGAATTGTTCGTCTAACTGATACTATACTTAATTTTTTTATAAGGTACACAGTCACGTCGAATAATTTAAAGTAGGAATGTGCTATTGCACGCACCGAAACACACCAATTTAGTGTATTAATTACTATTTATCAATAAATACTTTTAAGTCCACAGGCTTCCCACACTGTTCCATGATCATCCGAACTTTTATTGTAGATATTTGCTAGAAAATAAAAACGATCTGTTGTTATTTTTATATGACTGCAAATTAAAATGAATAGTTAGATTTTCTAAACACCATAGGATAATGTTTGTTTAATACGAGTTCCATTAATCTGAATGATTATATTGAACGTAATATTGGACATAAGTGGAAAATATATATTGTAAATATATCTTTAACGTGGGGTATGAATTTGGAGCGTAGATGTTATAATTTGGGTCTTATATTCCCAGGCAATACAATATTGCAATAATTCATTTAAAGTCTTTGTGAAAGAGTATAGCGTAAATTATTTTTGGTAGGTTACGAATACTTGTAGGCTTACGAAATGGATGAGCTGAGCCAATACAACGATAATACCCCTATTTATTATGTGAAAGAATTGAAATCTGGCGTAATGTGTAAACGTTTATGTTTTATTTCCAATTTTAAACGAAGTAAAATCTTGCTCAACTCCTGTATCCTATTAAAATTTAAAGCTAGGGTGTAAAGAAGTTTGTTTTTTAAGGACGTGAATCAGTATTGATGAAACCTGCAAATAATTTTGAAGTACTATTGCAGTGGGCAGCTATAGGCTGAGATGATGATGGTGGTGACTATTGCAATTATACAAAGACAAAATAACAGATCCGTATTATGTCCTCATGTAGCTCTTTGTACAGTTAAAAATATAGCTGTTTCGGCAATCTACTAAACAAAAATTTCAACCATCAATTGGTGCTGTGAAACCCATGTCAAATATACTTTTTTGCACCCTATTTAGGTACCTACTCAATTTCTAGCTGCATTTATCATAAAAGGAGGTACACTTATACATAAAAACAATTGACACTCATTACTCACACTTACACTAGACATAGGAGGCCACACACATGCATAATTTGAGTTAGATCTGCATGTACAAGCAAGGTTCGTAATTCAAATAATAACGTGCAATTATTTGACACACGTGGGACGCATTGCATACTCAATGTTAATAAGCAATGGAGTTACACATGCATGCTTTGAGTCCAAAACATGTATGATTTATTACCTAGCTACGTAAAATAAACTGCATTTTATTAACAGCTATGATCACTAAGAAGTAAAGGTAAAATAACTTGATGTTGAAGTAAGAGCTGCTTTTTTTAATAGCCTGTTGTGTCCCACTGCTGGGCAAAAGCTTCTCCTGCATCCTTCCATCCTTCCAAAAAACATCATGCAACAGATACAGAATTAGAGGGACAGTTAAGGCCAAAACACACCGGATGCGTATGCGTAGACGTATGCGTACCTCTGAGTTGTAATGTATGAAGAGTCAAAAAGATAAAGTTACATGACTACGGAAGAACAGATTTAACTAAACTATACATAATTTACTACTATATAACTACCAACTGATGTAAAGGAAACAAGAAGGGAACTTTTTACAGCGATGTTCGAAGTCTCTTACATAACCTCGAAAATATGTGAGCATGAAGTAATTTATTGGTATTGAAGGAAAGGCCTAGGATAGAATGTCAGATGCAGCTAGAAATGGAGTATAAGTATTACTTATTACGTAAGTATTTATTCTAGTCATTCAAAATTTGTGTGATGCGTAATCTTGGTTGTCTTCTTGTTACTGTCTTAAAGACATCTTAAACCTTTTCTTCTGTTTATGATATCGTCCTATTCGGTATATACTATATTGTATAATTATTATATAATGCTACATATAATCATTATATAATTAATATAATTATATTATTTATCGTATAGTTAACCGATATTGATAAGGAATGTGTCTGTTTTAATGTTTCGGGTGATAAACGGGTAAGCGAAAGTAGTGTTGTCGTATAATTCTGGCGGTAGATAGGTAAAAATAAATTTAACAATAAATCAACATGCTAGATCAACTGTCAGTAAGTTTAAAATACGTGTTTAAGTGGTAATTATAATAAAATTAGCTTCTCAATGTCTTAGAATTAGTCGACGAATGAGTCAGCTCGAAGACACGATGTCAGATAAATTTGTTATATGTTACCAAAATTATTTTGTAAGTTAACAAGTTGGCGGTGCGCCAGTTTTTCTTTTAAATTCAAGATTTAGTTACGGCCGTTACGAGTCGCTAGAATGTGCCAAATTGAATGAAATTCAACCGCCAAATGTTGGAATTGGTTATCAAAAAGTTATTGGAGATTTAAATTTTAGTGAAATGTTGGTTTTTTGAATTGGATTATTATATAATTGTGTTATTTATTATAAAATGTTGTATAACTTCGGTTTAACCAGCAAGTTTGTCTACATTGGGTCGTGGAGTTGTGACCTCATAGTCAGCTGTCACATGGCTGTCAGTAATTTTAAGGAATCAACTTAACCGAAATGTTGACGTGTACATATAGCAGATCAACATAGAAATTTAAATAATATTTATAATTGACGAGTTATTTTTCTACATTTTCTTTTCTTTACTTTTAGTGCTAATGTAGATGTAGAAATTAGAATTCGTATTATATCAATGTATAAATGTGTGTGTCGTCTCTTTCTTTTTGTAGTTTATTCATTTGTTTTTTTATCTCGTTTTGATAGGGTAAGAATTTTTAAACAGTATCTTCCATAAAAATGATTTTCTTTTTCCGGATCTTTTATTTTGAGGGATATTATATACAAACAGTGACAAATTTTATAGTATTAATATATTAATTTATTAAAGAGCAACGCTTTTGTCGGTGGAGCTTCTTCTATTCCGTTCTGTCCTTCATTTTCTTCTTGACTTCTTGATACTTCGGCTATAAACTTCGGCTCGTTCCTTAGTATTTCACGAGTATTTAAAACAAAATCTGAATCGTATTTACCTTTTCGCAATAATTTATTTATTTGATTCTATCCAATTAAGTATTTTATTGTACCTATCTCAGGTTTTAATTCAAGGTCAAGCCTCTCTTGGCAAAATCAACACTTGGTCATACAATATCCCTCAAAATAAAATGCTTTCTTACTTATTTATAAATAATAATGTAAAAAACACTTTATTTAATTCATTTGGAAGGAAGTCAAAAGTCAAAACAGATTGATAAGTAATCCATAACGCTTTATAATTAGGTTCATTGAAAATCTAGAATACCACTTTGGATTCTTGCTTTACTGCACGTATTTCTCTTTTTTTATTATACTTTCTCAATATTTCGCATTTAAACTTTATAATGAAAAAAATATATACTCTTTACCCTATAAAATACCTTGTAAGTTAGGCATATTTGCATATTTAATCAAACGTCTTCCAAAGTGACGTAAAAATTACATTAAAATTATTATCTTCATTTTATATTAATTTTTTGAAAATCTGTATATATTTTTTGTCGTCTCACAATACCAGGTTTAATAAACCTCAAATTCATATTTTGTCAGGTAACATTTTTAGAAAAAAACATTAAAATCGTTTATTTCTCAGCTAATAATCGAATTAAGTTTTTATATCTCGTAATAGTTTAAAATAATATGCATAATATATAGAATTAAATGTGTACTTTAGGTAGAAAAAAACCACTCAAAATTTGCGTTGAGCTTCCAACATGATTAGATGTAAATACAGACATAATAAAAACCACTTCTCCACTATTTTTACTTCCTTCTTAAATCTATGGCTATTTTTGTTTTATTTTATATATTTTCTTGTACTTACTTACATAGGTAGGTACTTAAGTAACTCAATTCCTTTAATTACGTCTTTCTACCATCGCAACATGATCTTACCTTTATTTAAATCGAATTAAAACTACTTTTACTGATTCATACTATAAGTCTATATAATCTTTTATATTTTTGTAATATAATTATTTATTTCACTAGTATAAATTTTATCTGAAGTTACATATAATAGGTACACACATATTTTTATTCAAAATGCTAATTGATTGAGTCGAGTTACTTGGACGACAAGTAAGTTAAGTACAATTATAATTTTGCAACTTTTGCAAAAATTTTGTCATAAGTATTATATTTTTTCATATATTACGTACCTACGCGGTAAGACATTTTAATAAATGAAAAACACCATTTTCTCTATCACTTTCTTAATAATATAATTTATGTGTGCCTTTATAAATTATACCTTAATTTGATGTTAATATAATTATGTTAAGTATTTCTAATAACCCTAATGTACTTAAAAGCTTGGCAAAGTTTGTAGGCTTCGATTTAATTAAGAACTGAGAGGAGCCAAATTAATAAGGAAGTATTTAGAACTTTCTTTGCTTATAGTGTTTCATTGAGGTGAGATATTTTGATACCTACTTACCTTATTTCAAAATTCCCTTATTTCAAATGCAATTAAACTGTTTCTTATATACAAAACTTTACATATTTTTGCCAAGCTTTTAATTATTTGTGTCAGTTATTGAGTGCTTCATTTTATTAGTTAGCTCTCTTGCGACTGATAAATCGGATATGACACGTCGATCCTAAATTAAACTTCATAATGTACACAGCAAAAATATATAATGTACATACATATAACTATATATTTTGCTGTGTATATAGCATATATATCGGAATATAAAAGAATCTTGTCCAATTTTCAGTCGTTTTCACTGAGAACTAAGTTTGAACTTGTTTTTTACTCGATAAAAGCAACATTTGGTTTTAGATTTATATTGTCGTGATTTTTATTTTCAAATACTTAATTAATTATTTGTAAATCTAAGGTAAATGAATGGAAAAGGCATTTTTTTTATTAACGTATAAATTCTTATTATTAAACAATAGCATGCTCATAAGAGAAGTTATTACTTAAGAAATCATTTGTTTTTACTCTAATAAGGAATTGAAATAACCTAACTACATAATAGCGCAATGTTTTCGAACTTTGTACCGATTTTCTAAGGGATGTAAATTATCTATGAATCTGAACAACTTTTTCAAAGAAACATGGGCCGAGAAACGACAGAAAAACTATCATAGTATCGTCGGCCATTATTTATTATTTAGGCCATTATTTAGGTGTTTCGATTTTTTTTTTTCAAAAAAGGCGTTAATTTTATAGGTTGATTGCGATCATAGAATTACACAAAAAATGCTGTTTTGAATATGATATTAATGCCTTTTCCATTAATTTATAAAATCTTCACTGTCAATCATAATAAAGGTATAAGATAAGACTCAATGTATGTTCCAAAACTTTGTCTCATGTTAATGTTAATGTTAATATAATATTCTCTACTAGTACTATGATAATGATTTATGAGTTAGTTATTGAATTGTTTTTCACCTTTCTAGTCACGAGTAACTACTGATGTGTTGTGGAAACTGAGAGAGTTTCAGAACGGATCTTTCTTTCGTTGATTTCTTTACATATTTCGTTAAAACTACAGATTCTTCATTCTTTAAAAAATATGCCAGAAATAAATAAAACATTGTCATCTAAATATTTTAAACATTATTTTATGTTTATTGTGAAATATAATGCTCTTAAATATTATAATATATACCTACTTAATTTATATATATGTATTATAATAATATAATATTTAAAAAAAAATTTAATTTATAATATATACTTAATTTACTTTCTGAAAGAGTCAATCGATGTTTGGTAAACATAGAAAGATTCTGGTTAACGATTTCTAAATTGAATCACATAGGTACCTAATGAATCTCTCAGAGGATTTCTTCATATATTGACAATTTTGATCCACTTATTATTCTCTCAATTTTCACAGCACAAAAAGTAAAGCGAAAATGACATTTGCAAAACGAACACCACACTAATATTACAAATATATCTAGTTGTTAGATAGTACATGAGAGGGAATTCCTAACTTTATTTTAATATTAAGGTATTCATACATAATAATTACATACTTAATACAATAAATAGTCTTCTATGGAAATTCTAATAACAACTTATTTAGATTTAGATGATATAGCCAATGATTCGTTCTACTTGTATGAAAGCCACTGCGTAAGGAAAACGCACTATGCTATTATAACCTATATAAAATATGATCTATCGGATAGGAAATTCTAACTCATAATAGCTCAATAATTTATGAAATCTATGAAATTGTATAATAAATAGTTCTTAAGCAATTATAATATATATTAAATAAAACATTAGGGTTACCATGCAAATTATTGTGTAAGGAACGCGAAATATTATACATAAATAATTTAGACTGTAATGTTTTAAGTTAAGTCCCATTTTGTAATGTTAATTAAATCAAGCACTACCACGTACTATTATGAAACACTCATGACTTCTTACTGCTAATATTGAAATGTATTATAAATATGAACTATAAATATTAAATGTTATGCGTTAATAATATAATGTGCATTTTTATTGATAATCAACCCAATCATAAATTATTTATTATTGTATATGTCGGAGATATCTGAGATTACGTTCATGAAGGCTATTTTGGAATCATTTGCAAACTCTTTACTGCTATAATGCAAGAACTGGCTTGTTTTTGACTGGTTGTCAGTTTGGCGCTTTCATATTTGAGATGCTGTCATGTTTGATGGATTCTGTTTGATTATTGATTTGATATCGGTCAAGAAGAGACATCGGAAGACATCACGTACATCTTGTTATTTTATAACGTGATTGGAAACGACGCAATAAAGCTAATTTGTTCAGTACACGCCCACTGTCTTATTTTAACTTAAAGCTTAAACGCCACTTCTGATGACTCGTCGACATATATAATACCTACTTGATATGTAGTTAACCGTATTTGTAGCTACAGAATATTTTTTAATACGTAGTTTCGGTCGTACCGATCAATTCGATTTTATATGAAAAACGCAAACTACGCTAAGCGGTTGATTTGCGATTTTAGCCCGGTTCAGAGGTCCGGTTTCATATCAAATATCAAACCATAAAGACTAAACCGCAAATATGCAAAGGCCATAACTAAAATGATTAAAAATCTTGATGAAGATGCTTATTAGAAATTGACAGTTTTCACAAAAAAAACAACATCACATTCTTTATAAATGTCATCGTTTACTGAAAAATCAACTAAAATTGCTGCTAAACAAACTCCAAGGATTCAAGCCGACGTTAGTTTTAGGAGCGGGTGCGTTATAGTATCCCTGTGCCATATCTACTAAAGAAATAGGACATTTGTAAATGTCGCAACTCTCTAATAAAACACCCAATCGATGTGCTGAGTCGTAAATTGTGTGTTCCAGTGGCTCAGTTTGCAGAACTTTTGACATTGGTAGGCTGCGAAAAAAGTGTTTTTTTTATTTTATTTGAATGCTAAGAATACTTATTATATTCTTAAAATATATTTATAAGTGATAGTTATTTGTTTAAAAAATAGTACAAACAAATACTGTGTGCAAAAAAATGCTATTACAAGTAAAAGTTTCTAATTTTTCCAGCACTATCGGTTTATCTCATAGTTAGGCATAGCATAAAGTGATTTATTGCATTAAAGTTAGGTATATTACTATATAACTCTAATACATATTGCGTAACAAACTGGTCGCATACTTGACAATCTGGCCTGATGTTGCCAGAGATAGGAAGAATGCGAAGAGGCCTTTGCCCATGGGATATTATAAGTCTATTAAAAAAACTTACGTAAACAAAGTTCTAAACATCTCTTCAACCATGTTCTCTCCGTGAGGTACCAAACGCTGTGTCGTCTCGCAAAGGGTTCTTAATATACACTGTCTACCGTTGTAGCCCATACTGAAACAGAATACAGTTTAATATTTGCAAATAAATGTAAGAAAGGAACGTTACAAGAAGCTTGTAAAGGAATCTCGAGAAAATAAGCTGAGATTGAGTTAGTATATGACGAGGGAGTTAGTGAAAGATGTGTAAAGCTAAAGAAAGACTGCCAGGCTTCGTTTGACAAGTATGTTTCTCATCATAATATTCCTGGGGAGCAAACGTCATAATGCATTGTGTACGTTGTGTATATAGATTTAGTCTGGTTTTACAACCCTTCCATACAACATTGTGGAATGACGTCAGAAAATGTTATTTTCTAAGATGAATTTTTCACTTAAATAAATTAGAAAACAGACCAAAAGACCATCCAGTTTCACTTAAACAGCCTAGCAGCGTGGAGAAGTCTAAGGGGCTGTTTCACCATCTGAAGATAAAAAATATCTGACAGATATTTTATACCGGTCTCTATCTAAAACGTCATGGTTTATGAAATAGACAAAGGTTTATCTGTCAGTTAAAATTTATCAGTAGGTGGTGAAACGAACACTAAGTATATAAGTAATAAAATATTTTATTGTATAAATAGCCAAATACCTAATCCACTGTATGTTCCTTGTCATAAAAATACTTACTTATCAATAATAGCTTCCAACTTCCCATACAGCTCTCGTCTATTCCTTCTCATAGCCATTGGCTTCTTCAATCTGTACTTCTGGTGGTAGAAAGCGAGGGTTTCCGTGGCGTTTGGCAGTTCGTACGCAATACCCCAGTTCAGACCGAAGGTAAAGGTACCAGGAGCTGATGACGGGGCAGGTTGTCCGATCACACCGACTGTCATGCAGCCGGCACACTGAAATCAAGGTTATAAGGAGTTTTGCATATCTGCGTTGTGTTGCCGTCCTCGCCGAATCAGACTTTAGCTGCTAACGGGAGTGAACCGTATGTAGGGGAGGGTAGGGGTAAGTGACTTGACGGACTCGGCGGAGCAGCAAGGCAAGGTGGATGGCCTAGGGCGACGCTGGAGGGTGTTAAGTCATCGTCGGCCAGACATAACATCCGAACTCTCCTTCAGTCGTAGCGGTCTCCCGTTCCACTGATCCAAGGAGGAGGAGGACGAGTGCGTGCGCTTGCGTTTGCGTGAACGTTTGCGCACCTTAATATATCCTGCGCATCTGACCGTTTCTGTTAGAGGACTCCGATTTAGTCGAAGTGGTCGCCATGGCAGGAATCGGCCGGATGGATAGATAGAAGGAGTTTTATATGCTAGGAGTAAATTGAAGAAAAGTTATTTTGCAGACGGTCTGTTAAACCTATAGCTGACTCTGTCATTAACGAAAATTAGAAGAAGATGACATGATGTTTCATGGGGTAAGGAAATTAAAGTCATGGATAAGACTTTAAAGGCATATTTACAATAGGACAGTTTATTTCATTTCAACGACATTGTTATCCTCAGTTTGAGTGAAAATCAAGTCAGGCAGGTTCAGTTACTTGTGTTTATATGTATATTGTCTTTATTATAAGTATAGGTATACTACCTAGCCATTTAAATGTAATATATCGTTAAAATTATGAACGTCTCTTGTCACGTACTTAATCCCAAAACAATATAATCTAGGTCATTAAATCAACTTGACTTATCTAAAATCTAGTAAACAAACGCAACGCTGTATGAAAGGTGATGAAAGTCAGCGTTCCCCAAAATTAGGTTAAGCCGAAAATCCGAAATGAACTTTTTCGACCTCGAAGCCGATTCGGGTTCCGCAGGTGCCCGGAATCCATAACATTTAATGAAATGGCACACGGAGCTGTTCCATATTCATAAATCGTGGTAACACAACATGTTAGAGCGGGGAATGTCGCCACTGTTTCCTTTTAGAGCTTACTATGTATATTGATAAATCTGCAAGAGCCATGTTGGTACCGGAATTTGAAGCAAGGTCATACAATTCGAGTAGCAAGTTGTCTTTTGTTAATTTTGGCGGAAAAGTATCATTCAAAAAGTTTCATTGCTTTATTTATTCCAAGAAGACTTTTTTAATCAAAATAGTAAAAAAATAAATAAAGACAGGTACGAGTATATTTAAGTACTTACCGAAAAACTCGATCCCTCGGGAAATGTGACATACCGCCTCCTTCGAGACAAAACTTTCGATCTCGATAAAACCTCTTTCGTCAAACTCATTTCAACAAAACAACTGGCCACTAACAAGAACAATATCCAATTGGAATTGAGAATCATATCGGATGGCACTTTTTAATTAAAGAACAAAAATTTCGAGCAGTGTTCGAAAAATGAACTCGCGTGCAGAAGGGTAAGCACGCCAATAATTTCCACAAAAATGGTCGCGCACAAAGTATGTCACTTTGGTAACGGTAGCTACAATTTTCACATTCCCTAACGTGATTTTACCTCGGACATTGTTGCTAAAAGCCCCTAATTGACATGGACTGAGACAGAAAATAAAGTAGGTGAATTCGTGCGCTCTACATTTTGAATTTAATTTAAATGCTTTTTAGAGTCGCTAATTGCAATGTAGCTCATATTTTACTTTAGTTTTACTTTTTGATGTGAATTTATTTTGTCGGGATGTAAGTGCATGGAAAAAGAGGAGTTGAATTAAATTAAAATGATATTTTCGAATTTTTTTGGTTATTTACATCTCGTTAAAAAAATGTTTACTTGCAATAACTTAAGATAACTTAAGCTCATTTTATATCTATCTATTTATCTATCACTTTGATAAAAATACTAGGAGTCATTGATTGTCATTTATGTTCGAGAGTTGATAAACAAATGCGCATCAAAAAACAATTACCTTAACAAAAACATTTCATTCAAAATGTTTTTACCTGCGGGAACAAAATGCCAGTTAATTTAACGTTACAATCGGCAAATCCTAAACAAATAAAATCTCCTTTATTTAGAAACTCCTTCATTGGAAACGAACGCCTGAAAGCTACTGGTTGCAATTTATTAGTCACGACGGTGATTTGGGACAATATAACCAAACTTAACATCTTGACGTTTTCTTTTAGTTTTAGAGGTAAAATGGAGTTGATTTATCGAAGACTAGACTATCATTAGATCCTTGCCTGTACTGTATGGACGAATAAAAAAAAACGACTGTGGACATATTATGACAGTTATTCTCTTATAAGTGTCACTATTATAAAAAAGAGTTTTTTCTACTGTCATTTAAACAACGTATATGTAACGTCATAAAGCCTATAATTATAAAGATTAATTACGCACCTATAGCTAGTTACTGTCATTGTCAAATTCAAACTAAGGGCCTGTATCACCATCTACAGATAACATTTATCTGACAGATATTTTATAGCTGTCTCTGTCTAAAACGTCATGTTTTATGAAATAGACATAGGTTTATCTGTCAGTTCCACTTCCTTCCACTTGCTTCGATCCAAACACTTCTCTTTCGCTTCATCCACACTCGTCAGTCGCCTCATACATGCCCGTCGATACTCTTGATTTGGCCTTTCTTGAGTAAGTCCTCGAAGCAAGTGGAAGGAAGTGGTCTCTGCCTACCCCAATGGGAGAGAGGCGTGACGGATATGTATGTATGTATGTGAAACAGCCCCTAATACGGTACGATATGTAATAGATTGTTAACTTAATGATCCTTTCCAACTATCAACTAGTACGGGTTAGTACCAAGGACTAATAAAAACTATTACTTAAATTTTATTCCCATTTTACAGTCCCTAGTTTAGTTAACAATTGACATTCTGGCCACTCACGACGGATTTACGTTCAGAAGCAGACGTGTACTTGCTTTACGACCCTAAATATGACCGTGATTTGTCTGGTCTAGAGATGGGATTAGTGGTCTAGTTTATCGATAAATTATTGATTAGGTAAAGATAATTAATTATAAGGAAAAGAAGTATTACAAAACTGGATTGTGTTATGGTTTTGGTACCTATAGTTTCCGATATTGACGGTTTTCTATACCCTTTTTGAATTTATTCGTAGTCTATACCTAATTAATAAAAAACCATCATACAAGTTGTGTATAATCATGTATATCATGTATTCTGTGATTATATGTCTATTTTAATTAAGAATGAATGTACATAATTTAAAATTATCTTTTCTAATAAAACGGAAATTAAATGCTACAGACCTTGCCATTAAAATTACTTTCATTTACAAAAAATGAAATAGGTACTTATGTATCGTTATTACTTGCTTTTTTAATTTGATATATTTTTTTACCAACTTTAACGCAACCGTATCGATATGAAAACTATCGACATAGATCCAACACAGATCTACAAACCAACGATAATGGGAGTCACATTTTTGCGGGCCCAACGGTCTAATGCACCTAATGGAATTACACCGATCCGTCATAGGGGTCGACAATTTGCTTTTTTACCCTATCGTCATTTCACATTGGCAGTCAAAACCGCGAATGTTGCCTTCTATAGTTGTCTTTTGTTTTGATGATGGAAGTCAATTATAAAATTTTGAATTTGGAATCTGAGTTATATTGGTAATGCGTTTGTTGGCAGTTTTTATTTTCTACCTAATTAAAAAAATAACAATTATTAAAACACTCATTAATCACGATCATCCATCAGTAAACGAAAAATTTAAATAAAAAGATCGTCGGTAAAATATTTTGTCTAAAATATCTTGCATGAAATAATGGTACCTGAACCTCGAAAATTGGAAATATTCTCTAAAACGCATTAACGCTTTCCTTTATACACATTTTCTCCATTTAACTCTACATCAATTTTAAAACGTACGTTTATTTCTACTAAAACTACAATGTACCTTAAGTACTTACCTACTAATTTTTATTACTTAAAAACTATTAGACGTAGCTTGTTTGTTTATACACCCACACACATAGTACTCACTATTGGCATTTATTTACACTGTCCAGATTTATTTAAGTACTTCCATTAATGCGTGGGTGAACTCTTTGTTTCAATTTTGTAATTAGAAACACTAGGACGGTCTAAATATAGATGCACTTGGTTTTCTAAGATTTACGTGCAACTTTCGAGTATGTAGGTTTTAATTTTAAAGTTCTTTTTTCTTGAGATAAAAGTCAAGATTAGAATGAATGGGATATGTTTTTTTTTACTATTTTAAGTACACATCTTTACATATAATACAGATGTATATAGATTAGCTAAACTGAAAGGTGGGAGTTTATAATTTTAAGGCTTTAATGTATTTATATTAGTTACCAGTGTATTGGATTTTTCAGTAACTGAAAAAAAATACCTACCTATGTATGTATAAAAAAATTTTTACTTCCAAAAGATCCACCAAAACAAAAATTCGCAGCGTTTCTTCAAATGTTTACAATGCTCAACAAACTGTCTGCTTGCTCTGAAACTACAGAGGAAAGTATTAGCGGACGTTTACTCCAGCTAGACCTCCACCCTGCGGTGCTAAAGGCTTTTATCCTTACAGTTTTAGCGCTTAAAAGATTTATGAAAACATATATCACGGACACTAACACTGGTACTAATAGTTCTCGATTGTAAATCACTTGTTGGTACTGCTTTTGTCGTGTGGTGTGGTTGGGTTTTTGTTGTGATAGGAAATTGTTTTTTTTTATGAGAACTAGGTAAAAAAAATGAAAGAAACAGAAAGGGGGTATAATGCCAAAACACAGCGATAGTCCTCATGAAACTGAACAACTTTCCCCAAGGAACATGGGTCATAACTCGAAAAAAAAATTCGCCTCCCCAAACGAAATGTCCGATTAGCTGATCGAGTAAGTATGGGCGATCCAAAAATTTTTTGGGAGTTACGACCCATGTTTTTCGGGGAAAGTTGTTCAGTTTCATGAGAACTATCGCTGTGTTTCGGCATTATACTCCCTTTCTGTTACACCCTGTACAGGTACCTACTCATAAATCCTTCATACAGAAGAGTCTAGACTAGACCCAATTAAATACATAAATACGAGTAACGCGTGAGTTTGTTACTCGAATAACAAATGAGATTCCATAGTAAAGTTTTATTATGAACAAGTCTATTTCGAACGTCGACAGTAATTTTAAAATGGTGTTCAGATTGTCTACGTATTGTAGCAAATGGATGACTATTTCTAGTGAAAGTTTTTTACCAATTGCTTTAATGAAAATCGTTCTGTAAAGTGCTGTAGTTATCTTTTATATTGATACGAAATATAAAAGGGAAATATAAAGTCAATATCAAAGTTTTACTTCGACTCTGTACAACTTTTGTTCGGCATTGAATCCTACTTTTTTATTTTAATAACATTTTTATATGAAATCGTTTTCCGACAATTGTGTACCTATAGTTTTTATTTGTACAGCAACTAATTTGTATAAATGTAGGTACATAAAACACTCGACGTGTGTAAAAGAGCTCATTTAAAATAGTCTCAGTTGTGTGACATAATATATTTTGTCACAATTAGTGTAAGCCATATAATTTCCGATAAGCTTATCGGAATACCAAATTTGGCAAAAATGCCTTTGATACTCAATAGTCACACAACTGAGATTTAAATTAGCCGACCTTAAAACGACTTAAACGACTTTAAATTGGACCCCTGTTTTAATGTAAACGCAGCTGATAACTGTTATAATAATTTTTTTTTTTTTTTTAATCTACCAAAATCGTTTATTATCACAAATTACATAAAAATTTTAATTTAAAAACACAAAAAATAATAATACATAAAACAGCTAAAGTATTAGCTATGTCAAAAGCCGAATCGAACCCGATGCAAAAGTGCCCATGACACTAGCAGCATTCCCACGCTGAATGGCGAGGGAAATGCGTTGCACCAGGTACGATTCGGCACGGGGATCCCCACTGTTCATTCTTAGGCGCCTCCCTAGTTCACACACCAGACCTTTAGCCTCCGCACACCAAGTCCCACTTACCTCCACTGCAAAAGGGACGAAGTGGTACCTCGACTTGAGGGGAGCATACTTAGCATGCTTTTGTATCGCGGCCCCCTCCGCCGCTGCACCGGCTGCCCTACTTGTACGAGGCAGGTGTGAAGTCGCAAAGGTGCTTACACAAGTCGCATCCCAGACCAGACAGCGTCCCCGTTCCCAAGGGATGAGAGTTAAACCGTCCGGCCTCTTGCCATCAGTACGGTTTAGACCTGGCGGCTCCAGGACACTAGGCACACCAGCAGACACAAAGGCTCGCCGCAACACCTCGTTGAGCATATGGTGACGAGGAAATCGTCCAGCCGACTTGACACAGCTCAGCCCGTGATATCCCAGAGAGTCCGCACTCTTACCGCAAACACAAGAATGAGGCTCGCACACGTGACAACCCAACCGCAGAGCAACGGCTATCCTCAGCGAATCATCATCAAGCACCGTACCCAAATGTGGCGATGGAAGCGCATGCAGCCAAGCTCCAGATTCTGGGCTTAATGCTGCCTCAAGCCTAGCCAAGTCCCTGACCCCAGCCGCCTCGCGAAGAATCTGCCTGCTTTTTTTGCACATAATATGATCGTCCCAAGAGCGCTGAACGGTTTTGTCATTCGGTTGCTCAATAGCTGGGCAAGCAGTTAACCAAACATTTAAAGCCTCCACCGTATAGGGTATAACGAGGTTGTCACCTTGGATATGAAGTATGTTAGCGACTAACCCGTTAACCCCGTGGGAGGAGGCCAAAAACGCCGATATGTTGGTATCCTGCATTCTTCTGACACCCAAACCGCCGTGGCGGATAGGTAACGAAGCCTGCAGCCATTGAGCATCATTAAATTCTACATTAGGAATCGTCTCCAAAGTTACTTTGATGTCTTGGTCGATTTTAGACATTTCATTAGGAAAAAGCCAAGTCGGAGACGTTCTCATAATGTACACCAGTTTTGGGACAGATAGGCAACTGCGGAAGAGAGTTAAGGCTACATGGGCAGGCAGCTGCTTCAGATGCTGGCGCGCCCGGCAGAGCATTTCGTTTTTTTCCGTTAAGGCCGCAGGAACACCCTCAGGGAAAATGGGAGCCCCCAGAAGTGAAAATGACTGCCGGTTCAAAATTTTCAGGTCAGGTAGCATTCCCTGGATACGAGATACATGCTGGACGTCTACTTCTCCACAAGGGTACAACTCGCACTTGGCACTATTAACAATTAGACCCATGTCTCGTAGACCAGGAATCAGTACTTCAAGGTCTCTGATCACTATATCTGGGGCCCCACCGATCGTACCGTCATCGAGGTACCAGATGTTGAGCGGAGCCTCTAACATCGCTATCACACGGTGTATGGCCAAACTAAATAGCAGGGGGCCCAAGGGGTCACCCTGTTGGGCACCAACCCGCGATGCAATTTTTTGGCCATTATAATAAAGATTAGTAGGAGAGACGTAACACTGGGTGAGAAAAGGGCGTAGTAAAGGAATTTTATCCCCCACCTCGGCCAGCATCACGTCTCTCTCAATACTATTAAATGCATTTTTAATATCTAATTTCAATATTACATCACGGGTATGGGCCTGGTCTTCAGCGAATGTGCGAGTAGCGTGAATGGCGGCCTCGCAGCCCAAAGGCGTGCCAAAGCCGAGCTGATGAGGACGAAGAAGATCCGCCATCTGACCTCGTACCGCATAACAGCCTAGTTTTGCAACCAAACGCCGAAGGACACTACCCACCGCTATAGGCCTTATACCTCCGTCCTTCTTATTAAGGGCACACAGAGAAGCCCCATACAAAAAAGGACAGACCAGGTCACACAACTTGCCATCCAGCAGGAAACAGCAAAGCCTCGATAGGGACTCAAGAAGGAGTGGTCCGTTATCACCTGCAGAGACTGCTGTCAGCTCCTTCAAGTGCTGCGGACGCAAACCGTCCAAGCCGGCAGCTGAACTGGCGTGGAAGGAGCCGATAGCCCTGGCCACTTCTGCTGTTGTGACTGTAAGTCGGTGAGTAGTAGACGCTGGTTCTGTAGAGCTGTTTATCGGCCTTAACGGGTCCGGGTGCTTCTCTCTCAAGCTGGCCAAGGTGGCTGCATCAGCAGGCGCCAAGCTGCAATCCGATGTCAATAACCTCACAGCACCCCTCAAGTCCCCGTCGTATACTTTATTTTCAATAGCTTTATATATAGACGGGGATTTCCCAGGTGTATCGCTAGCGACATGGCTTACGATGTGCTCCTCAATATTCCTCTTAACCCTACTAGTCAGGGACTCTTTACCATTGTTGGTCTCTGGAACCCTGAAATCTGAGTACGCAAAGGAGAGTAAACTGTACCAGTCTTCGAGGGCGTTACTCTGCAAACATTTATCTATAATAGCCCGTAGTTTTCCCGCAGCTAGGTTACGAGCACCTCTAGGTATATGTTTTAAGACACGTATACTCGAACGGTACGAACCCAGACTTTCCAAACAGGCTTGAAAAGGAGACGCCGTCGCTAATGGAGCGGCGGCTTCGACCTGCGCTTCAGGAACCGTCGCACTAGTACTCTGCAGAGTCTGTGAGGGAGTAGAAGTCGGAAAAGCGGGTCTTGGTCTGTGCTTACGAGTAATGTGGATGGCTAACCCGCGTTTAGTAAAGCGACGAGTTGATTCGGTAGGGCAGTGCGGACAAACCAGTGAGGCGCCCGCATTGGTATCCATTAGGTACATACAGTTTAACTTAAAAAAAAAGGGGAAAAAATTAAAAAAAAAAACTAATTAATTACACATGTCATCAACTATAAAATATTGGGGTATGTATAGGTACCTCAAGGTCAAGAATATAAAAATAATTCATTAGGCTCTCTATTAATTACAATACTTTGAATCACAAAAAAAAAAAAATTAACAAATTTTAAATTGAAAATTAATTATATAATTATAATAATTATATAATTATTTTCAATTATGACATTGACATCTATTAACTATAATAATTTAATAATGTTATCGTTCTTTTCTGTTAAAATCCAAAATGAAGTTGACGATTGAAAAGGGACATTCTCCTATCCGATCACAGAAGTCAGGGTCCGATAAATCGTTCGACAAGTCGCCAATTTCTTCAATAAATTCTGGTTCGTCTACTGGCGCCCTGAAAATGTTTAAAAAAGATCATTAAAATGTGAAAATTTTATTAGAATTACGAAAAATAAAGTCATCTATCTCAATACCTTTATACAAGTATTTCTGGAACTATTTTAACTATAACAGCGATTGTTGAGTGTGGATGAAGCGAAACAAGTGTGTTTGGATCGTGGCAAGTGGAAGGAAGTGCTCTCTGTATGTATGTATGTATTTTAAAGATAAACTATTCAGTTCAAATCTTTGAGCAAAGTGACAGTTCAAACTGCGTTCCCAAGTTCAAAATACTCATATTAAAGTAAAGTTATTGATAGTTATGAATTGTTTCTAATATAATGCTCCAAATGAAATTCTAAACAGGGTTTTTACGCACTAGCTTCTACCGTCGAAACAGTTTGATGTTTGATATAAAAATTGCAGTTGAGTGATTGTTAGATTTGTGATACATAATTCCAGTTTTTTTTTAAATCTATTCACAGTCTGTCCAAAAAGAGTAAAAATTAAAAAGTGGCAAAACAGTAGCGTCGTCCCTTTTGAATCAATCTAACAAAAACGAGACGATACTACAGTGTTGCCACTTTTTAATTTTTATTCTTTTTGGACAGATTATAAATTTATGACTTTTGTTGTGATACATTTTTTTATTTAAATGACAGTTTAGTTTAGTGTTTCAATCGCTCTCTATTGACTCCAAATTCCGAAAGCATACAATGTATTCATTTGCAAAACCCTTCCTACACTGTCGTGCTACCAGTTATTGTATCGTATACTGAAATTAATCCGACCACGTATAGGAGTTCGTCACGTTCGGGGATTATAAGGCAATTAGCGTGATACTGGAGTCGGATCGTTTATACGTTGCCGATTCGATGCGTGCTGAAAGGGTGTATGTGACAATTTGAATTTGAATTTCGAAAAGGGAGATTAGTGTTTTGTTTTGTTGCTTAGCTCTTTGTTGTCCTTTTAATATTATAAATGCCAATGTTTGCGCCGATGGATGGATGGATGGATGTTTGTAACTTCATTACGTAAAAACCACTGAACAGATTTTAATGAAACTTTACAATAACTTAGCTTGCACATCAGAATAAAACATAGGCTATATTATTTTGAGATATTATGTTTTTCTTCCAAGATATGACGATTATTGCGTACGAAGTCACGGGCAGCGTCTAGTTATGTTATAATTTTGTTTAAGGGTTTTTTACTGCAACAAACGTTTATTTATGGCAAAACTACTAATAATCTACCTATATAATTATTATTTTTTTATTGACAATTAGTTCACTATTGCTAAAATATGTCTAAATAAATGAATTCTTAGTTTACAAGCTTTGTTGTGTCAACATACGAGTATATCTTTGATATGGTTTTAAAGTTTGAAAGCAAATCCCAAGTGTAAAAATCATACATTACCACAGAATTTAGACACGCCTTACCTTAAAGAACCCACAAGATTAGACTTGAAATCTGATTGTTAAGTGCACTCATATAAAAGACGTTTCAAGTTGACTATGGTTGTATTGGAGAACTTACTAATTACTTAATTGAATAGGTTTGAAATTGAGACGTATCCCCAAAACAAAGATACCACAACAGTATAAACAGTCATATAATACGCAACAGAAACCGTAACATAAGCTCTTTTAACAATTAGCTATTCACCAACTACTTCCATACCTAGTCGTCTTATCTGTAAGGATTTGAATTCAAATGAATTCTTACGTTGGAATGAACTAGAATCCAGTGAGGAATCGTAATTCGATTTTATGGTGTCGGAAACCTAATTCGATATTTAAATATTAAAATTCGAAGCGATAGGTTTTTGTCGTTTTAAAATATTCTTGTAAATTATGATTCTAAGGCGTAGATAATTCATAGACAATATCGAGATTCGGATTTCATGTTTCAGATATTTAACTTTTATATTTTTCCTGTAAATATTTAATTATATGTTTGTATTATTTATTTTAATAAAGTTAATAACTATTGATTCAGTATATACCTACTTTGGTAAATATGTTTATGGATTATAAACAAAAGTTGTAAATAGTTATAACATAATATTAAAAAATATCAATGTTTTAATTTAAGGATATTTGTTAGTCCTTGACGCGAAAACCACTGAACACATTTTAATGAAACTTTACAATATTGTAGCTTGCGCATCTGTACACATAGGCTATAAATATTATTTCAAGATATTCTGTAAGTTCGTTAAGATATTATGGCGAAAAATGCGTACGAAGTCGCGGGCAGCCTCTAGTTACAGATATAAACTAACTAACTAAAGCAAAATAAAATGATAACTTTATTAAAATAAATAATACAAACACAGAATTAAATATTTACAGGAAAAATATATCTTCCAACGCGTCCCAACGAGGCAAAGTACCCAACAAGCCGGTAGCATTACCTCTTTGGATTGCAATGCTTATCTTTTGACTAACTAACTTATTTATTATTATGAACTTGGTAACAATACAGAAACAACGAAATTAATATCCTATAGAGTTTTCTTAACGGCTTCTTGAAGAACTTGACTTGCTAAGTAATTCATGAAAGCTGAAGTGCTAAGACCTAAGCAACTTAAGTGCTTTTCAATAATTAATTCTGTACAAGAGAGGTGTTCGAAATTAAACATTTTCTAGGTGACTTTTAAATTTATAGAGTTTTTTAAGAACTTGGGGCCAAGTCTGCTAATTACTAAATGCACCAATAGAATCGCGATAGAGAAGTGAAAGAACATCAGTCGCAAAATTTGACCATTTTGGTATTCTACTAACGGTTTAAGCGACTGCGATTCTGCGACTTTTGTTCTATATCACTTCACTCGCGACTTTTGTTCTATATCACTTCACTCGCTGATGTGTTACACTCATGGCAAGACTTTGTTATCCGGCCCGGATATAACTTTGTTAGAAAAGTTAACTTACTTAATAATTAACTATTTGTTACTGAAATCTGATCTTATCTTATTTTATTTTATCTTATCTAGCCATCGCTGTCCCATTGCTGGGCAAAGGCCTCTCTCCTCTTCTTCCATGATTCCCTAAAATACAATTAAAATAAAATATTTTTTGAACTTGTTTACGTATTTTTTTTCAAATTTACCATATTATTTTATTAATCTACTTCTTTCTTTTTATTTAGTATATTTTAAATGACAGTTTTGTCAACTATGGTTATTGATGGATGAATGGTAAGTATAGTACCCCTATTACGTAACAATACATAGTTCTTATAAGCTACCTAATAACTAATATTATATAAAAAAAATACTTACGTGAATATAGCTCGTAGTAAACGTGTACTAGAGACTTCCCAGGTGGTGCCAAGTGAGTTTTAGCCTCGCAAATACTACGGAGTACGCATGCGTGACCGTTTATATTGTGTCTGGAAGGAATTTATTTTATTTGATGAGAGGTAGAAGAAAATATAGCGATTTCTTTGGTCGTTTTTCTTTTGTTTTTTTTTCGTAGTTTATCATTGGGCGTGGGCAATGGGCACGTTCCTCTTTTGAAATAATAGCGGTTACGCACTACATCAGATTCTTGTCCGAACCGTGATATTTAGTATAGATTTAAAATATATCCGATAACTACGTATTACTGTACTAACTAAAATATAACGCACATAGTAAAAGCGGATTTGATCCGTTCCCAAAACTCCCTCTTCTCTCGATGATGTAGTTTTCTTCTAAGATCAGCTCTGAAGAACTTTTTATCTGGTAACGGGAATTTTACGTCTAAGTCCATTGTAGCAAACCATCCTGAGGGCACGTGGGTGTGGAAGGCTTTTGCTAAATCTAAAGTTAGCTGGAAATTAAGAAGAATTATATTTAGTCTCGTATAATATGATTTAAAAAAAATATTGTATACATATAAAATATATATCTCCAAATAAATAATTCATTCATTCATCTCATATGGCGGAAAATTGAAAAGACTAAGATTATGGAGCTCTGAACAAAAGTCAAATCACAAAATGAACGACGCACGGCAAACTACTAGGTTAGTTCTAAAAAGCTTTCTAGGTTCTGTTTTTGGGATTTAAATAATTAATATAAAAACTTGGACCATAAGTTGATAATGGTATAAATTGTATAATACTACAATACTATAAATAAAACACACATTTCCATCATTTCTCTTTCCCATTGGGGTAGGCAGAGACCCTCACTTCCCTCTCCTTGCTACGATCCAAACACATTTCTCTCGCTTCATCCACATTTGTCAATCGCCTGATGCGAGTCAATTAATAATTTCCTACTAAAACAACTTTTTAAAGTAAATAGGTACTTACAATACTTTCACTGCCATCCGGAAAAACCAAATATCTTCGCTTTCTTATAGATTTTAAATCTTTCTTTGTATTTGGACACTGGCCACTTAAACTCATACATTGCGGCAATATGAATATTAAAATAACTAAACGATATTCTAAGTTCATTTTAAAATTGGATACTTAGTAGATATGTAATACGTAAACTCGTGACAAGCGTTTCAGTGTAAAATGACGTTAAAAACCACGCAGCAACGCAACATGAGATAGTATGGTGCTTTGCGAATGGCTTAAACGAATTAAGGTTGCTAAATGCTAAATTTTTAATATTAAGGACGTGTCTCTACTTATTTCGTATTTTCAATCAGTTTGTTAGTGAATTAAGATACCTATTTAATAGTAAATATTGAGTAATCTGTGCCTATAGGTGATGACGCCGAACAGAAAAATTGCATTACAATAAACAATAAATGTACCTATACAAATTCTTAGTAAACAAGTGCTTTTAGGAATAAGACGTAAAATAATTATAATTTGAAGTAAGTAGTATAAGTACAAGCAGTTTAGAAACTTGCTTATTGTATTGTTTTGTTTTGATTTGTATACAAATGTATTAATTTATATACAAATGATTCCTATGCATAATCGTTCATAACATCATAATTGTATTTCCTTATTGCATTTTTTTATGTTTACTTAAAGTCACTTACCTCAATGATGGATTTAACTCTTTAATGATTATGAATTTTAATTGGGCTTGTCTGAGGGTTGTCATCTATTCATTATACCTAACAATTTTGTTTTTCTTCACGGGAGAAATCATTCTTGAATAAGTAGCTAGTTTTGTCAAACAGATAAACAGCAGTAAATATTTCATTTGATGAAAATATCGGTTTAAATAAATGTACAAAGCAATTTCTTTAACAGACAGCCCTAAACTTATGAACTCGTTATCACATCTCAGTATTCAGTGTACTGTAGTACAGACCGTTGACACGCAGTCACGATTTCTTCATTGCGTAATATGTAGATTGGATTTTATTTAGTACTTTTTAAATGTAGAAAATTGTAGACTTTTTTTTGTTGACGAAAATTAAGGGACGTAATCTGCCCATTTACAGATTGGCAAAAAAGAGTAGAAATTTAAAAGTGGCAACACTGTAGTGCCATCCAATTTTTCTTTTTGTTTAGCCTATTTCATCCCACTGCTGGGCAAAAGCCTCTCCCATGCCTCTCCAAAGACTCCTGTTATCAGCTGTTTTCCACCAATCTTTTTTCTTAGATTTATATAAAAGGGACGAAGCTATAGCGTTGCAACTTTTTAATTTCTACTCTTTTTGCCAGACCCTGTATTTTAGTTGATAAGTTTATCTAGCAAAATAAAATACTTACTTCGATAAATAAATACTACAAACATTAAGTATAGGTCATATTGATGAATTAATTTCTCCTTTTATTAAAATCCAATATGAAATTGATAACTGAGAAAGGACACTCATCGATCCGATCGCAGAAGTCAGGGTCCGATAAATCGTTCGACATGTCGCCAATTTCTTCCATAAATTCTGGTTCGTCTACTGGCGCCCTGAAAAAATATAGGACTTTTATTAATACTAATTCGATGCTCTTGACATAGGTAATCAGAAAAAAAAATACTGAAATCAACGTTTAATAATCAATTCAGAAACCTAAACAGAAAAAGAAAAAGAACAAGACTTCTTCAACGTCCGCTTTCGTGGGTTAATCATGGATTTTAATCGTGAGTTTCATTGGGATTTAGCTGTTCACACTTGTTGGATGATGGCGTTTATGTAAAATTTCCGAAAAAATATCCGACCTTTGGCATCTAGACCACTCTATGATAATGCTATGTCGTCAATTTGGGGATGAATTTACTTGTACCACCTATAACAGTTCGCGCCGCGCACGCGTCACCTATGCGAGATTTACATAAGTACTTAGGTGTATCAAACTTACGTAAATATAGCTCTTAATAAATCGTGCACCAAAGACTTGCCAGGTGGTGCCAAATGAGTTTTAGCCTCGCAAATACTTCGGAGTACGCATGTGTGACCATTTATATTGTGTCTGAAACAATAGTAACATCCTTATACATTGGATCATTGCAATGTCATTTAAAGGTCTCAAAAAACATGATTTTATTTCAAAATAGGCTGCTATGCACTTGACAGCTTGGCAGAAACACCAGTCTCTATCTCTATCTACCACGTTGAGTTAAGCTGACAGTTTTCTTATCTGAACTAGTAATTACATAGATCATTGTTCTTGTGTAAGTAAATCGATAAGTTGCTACAATCTATAATAAACTTGTATCTGTCATAGTCTAGCTAGTAGCTTTTGTCTTAGGAATATTAAAAACTACAGACGATTATATGTGAGGACGTGTCATACCCAATAGGTATTCACTATTAACTAGCTCTCTAAAATTGCGTAGGTAATAAGAATAGATTACAAATCCATGAAGAAAAAAATTCTGAAAAATGAACCAACGTAAAACTATTTTGAAGGCTGCTACTATAAGTGAACTCTGAGCGCTATGACGTCATTTGTAAGCAGTATACATACAGTGAGTACGTATGTACTTAACCGGAATTTCTCAAGTACAAGTAAGTACATTCCAAAATACAAGGTATACTTTTAATTGGTGAACGATAGAAATGGATAGGCATGTACTCATGATAACAAACAACTTTTATTATGGGACCTAGTTTGAAATCTTTCAAAAATTTTCTAACTCCCAACACAAAATGCATCAGCCACCAGCTGCTAGTGTGAAATATAGGTATTTGGCTAACGTGGTGGATTACAGCACTCTCTAAGAGTAGGCTCGTGCCCTTGTAGTGGGGACGTTAAAAGGGCTGATAAGTATTTCGAACTCGGTACCATAGTAAAAATTCGTTTTTATCATGAGTACATGCATATTTTTTCTATCATTCACTAATTAAATTAATATAAAGTAAAACTCACATAGTAAAAGCAGATTTGATCCGTTCCCAAAACTCCCTTTTCTGTCGATGATGTAGTTTTCTTCTGAGATCAGCTCTAAAGAACTTTTTGTCTGGTAACGGCCATTTTACGTCTAAATCCATTGCCAAAAACCATCCTGAAGGAACGTGTGTGTGGAAGGCTTTAGCCAAGTCTAATGTAAGCTGGAAATTAAGAAATACACTTCCAGACACCTAAACCGAGCCACCTAGTATGATTGATTTCAATCGCCCATATCTTAAAAAAAAACATATGAATGACCAAAAAGTTTTTATGCAGTTTTGTAGCTGATAGGTTTATTGTCGGTGGCTCGGTTTAGGCGTCCGGAAGTGTAGATTCCCTTAATCCTAGTTCTTACTAATATTATAAATGTCAATGATTGTGCCAATCGATGGATTGATGCGAGGATATTTCATATTTTTTCACACAAAAACTAACAAACAGATTTTGATTAAAGACAAAACTACAGCTAGGTATAAGATTTTGTGTTAATCTAAATTAAGCTTCACAAGCATCACTGTATTTTGTCAAAAAAAAATACATTTAAGAAATTTACTTTGACTTTTCATTAAAAATGTCTATAATTATAAATATGCAACTTAACCGAGCTAACTTAACGAGAACATATATTTTTATAACTTTTTACCTATCCTGGAACGACAAATCTTGTGGTTGCCAAAAGCACAACTGGAGGCAATTATGAAAAATAAAATTTACATTGTAAAGAGTCCCTCATATACTTACAATTGACTCACTGCCATCAGGAAAAACTAAATATCTCCGCTTTCTTATAGATCTTAAATCAGCTTTTGTATTTGGACACTGACCGTCTAAACTAACACATTGCGGCACTATGAATATCAAGACAACCATACGACATTCTAATTTCATTTTGACATCTATTTTAGAGTCATCTAAAAGTGTATAAAATACGTATATTTAGAGTGTTCGTGACGAACGTTTCTCTATTAATACGAAGTTAATATACAAACTACGAGGCATCATGACATGGCATGCTTGTGCGTGAACGACTTAAATGAAAAAATGTTGCTAAATATAGGATTATGAGACGTAGGGACGTCCCTTTGACTATTTAGTAGGTATGAAATTAAAAATTTACAAATATTTCTTCGGATTTAAAAATAAAAACGAATTATGCACACGAATTACAATCGCAGATGTTAATGTTGCATAAAATGTAGGCAGTAATAATCAGTGGTGTGTGTCATCTCACATTTAAGATTCAATGGTACATAAACGGGCCTCTACATGTAGGTTTCGATTCCATGCTTTTCTCCCAAAGGATCGGGTCCCTATGGACCAAAGATCTCAAAATACATACCAACATAGTAATACTAATAACACCACAGAGCAGCTTTATGGCGATATGGTGGCAGCTTTTTTGTGATTGGCGCAACCACGAACCTGAATTCAGAGGTCACTTTACCTTCTTTGCCTTCGCCCCTGGTCTTACCTTCATTAGTCGAGCTCAAGTGAACAGCGAAGAGTGAAGGATAATGCTCCAGAATGTAAGTGTAAAATGTCATAACGCCAGTTGTTCTATTAGGTGTACCAACCACATCTAAAGCCCCGCAGTCTTACCTCTCCAAACCCTCAGCCACTCTAGACTATGTTCCTGCTTGTCGCTCTGTACATACGGACCTTTGGGTGGCCCTTTTATTAAGAGTGACAAGTCACCCACTGCTAGATTCAAAGTTGGCATTTTTCTGGCCTAACGACTTAGTTTTAGAACTTTGTCTCAGGTAGATGCCTTTTGCGATGTCTTCTATTTGTGATCTTTGTGTTTAGTATGTTTTTGTGGAATAAATAAAGTAGTGAGTTATTTAACAAACAGACGTCCGTTATCTCACCCAAATAGCCCAGTTATACAGACCATCGAATTCCACCCCCACAGCCCAAACTAACGTTTATCCTTTCTAGGCAGCTACCGGGGGGGATTGTCCCCCAATGCATTTTCAAAACGTGTTGGGAGATAGACCCCGGTAGGTGCGTGCTATCTCACATTGTTAAATAAACGGTACTTAAACTTTACATAAAATAAATTAAGAATAATTGGCAAAGAGATTTGGGTATATACTAATTGATAATATCTGTTTTCTGCAGAGTAGTACCTATCGTAAAGACTTTATTACTACTCGTATAATCTATGATATCTAATGTTATGCCAAGGCAGTTCATAATAATTACTCGATTTCGATCGAATTATATAATTCCAATTTCTGGCATAAAGAAGTAAAAAAATCTAAGCTACTATTTGTATAATTTTGGCTTAATTCTTTACCGCTTACCTTTGAAATAAAGTTCAAAATGCACACATAAAAAGTTTACCACAAATATTTGAAAAATCAATAAATAAATACCATTCATCTATTATTGACAAACTTGCGGTTTTAGAAAATTATCAAGTAATTTCTTATGTCGACAACCCTACAACTATTCATTATCACATCACTGAGCGTTTGGAGGCTTAGCATGGCGCGCTGCGACAATTATCTCACGCATGCTGTCCTTATCACATTTAATACTATAGACAGAGACGTAAGCGTGACAAACGCACGACAACGTCTTGTCACGGAGTGCCATGCTAAGCAAGGTTTAAGATTGCACCGTCATGATTCTTTTTTTAAACTTCATTGTGTAATCTTAACGTTCGATTTAGATATTTAGTATTAGTCGTTCTTAGGAAGATTTCGGAGGCAAAGCTGCAATTCTTGGGCCCAAGTATGATAATTTACAATATTATCAGTTGTGTGTCGGCAGAGTGTCAATGTCATTTTCTGACACATTTGGTCGCAATAAGTTTAAGTCATTGTTTAGCAGAATACCAAATGTATCAAAAAATGTCATTGACACACTGCCGACACACAACTTAGGCTATTTTAAATTAGCAGACTTGGACCCCTGTTAGTTCACACCAAAGCGCATGATTTCGAACGTTCTCTTAAAGGACTCAGGAATCACAAATTTGCGTAAGTTATCAGAATTGAGAAACAATTCTAGGAACATCAAATTCCTGTCCATTTTTCGTCGATACTTAATTTGCCTTAAAATAGCCTTTTCCTAGGCTTTTCTCAATTTATTTCTTCTATTATTGCTTCTATTTATCCTCTGTTTTATTGGATAGTGGCATCTAATACATTTTATATCCTTTGAATCCTATTAAAGAAAGTATTTCATACATTTTCTCTTATTTTAGGTTTACTTACAGAAATTTTGACATGAAGCATGGTAGTAGACGTACTTGTAAGTCTACTTTACGCTGTTGCTGGTGAAACATGGGCCAAAGCACAGAATACTAAATAGTATAACCAAAGAAAACTGACAAAACCGGGGAGACTCCAGCCTTTAGGCTTTGTACCGACGTGCAAACCCAGGCAAAAGCTACACAAAAAGTAAAAATTGTTACTGACACTATTGTCAGTTACTTTTTGAGCCCTGGGTTCATACATATTATGTACATAGCTACGTACTATGTATAATACGATATACTACTTATGTATGTGCGAACCCACGGCATGAAAAGTATAGGACTCATAAGCACTTGCGTCGCAACACGATTTGATTTAGAAATCCGTTCGAAACAGTTAATTTATCAAAACGGTTTCAAAACAAGAGAAAAGAAGAGTCCTAATGGACCACTATTAAACATTTAATTATTTTATCTCTCTAAAGTTCTAGAGATATTCTTTTTTCCTGGAATTTGATTATTGATATGATAAAAGTCTGATAATAAAACACTAATAAATAATCAATATTTTTATTAAATAGTTACACTTTGACCAAATAGAAATTGTTCATTACATTCCGGATAGAGTTGAGCGCAATCACCTTCCGCTGAATGTGCTATATCGTAGTCTAGGATCTGATCTTCGTGGCCTTTGGGGAACCTAAAAAAAAAACTCATTTATCATAAGGGCAGAGGAAGGCCAAACGAGCGTATCTCAAATTGGAGACCTGTTAAAGAAAGACCAAGTCAAGTCACTGATGAAAGTGGATGAAGCGAAAGTAGTGCGTTTGGATCGTAACAAACAAGAGCAATCCCCCCCCCCCCTTACCTATTATAATTACAACAGTATCTCAATATAATAGGTCTTTACCTATGAAATTGCCGTTTTACAGTACTGGCCATTTCAATTAAAAATATTTTTTGTTTAGCTAAGAATTCTAATTTCAAATTAATTTCATTTTAAAAATATGGAATTCTTTTTCCAAATACAGTCATTTGTTTATTGGTTAGTGTTACATTTTCATTGCATTTCAATCATTTTCGTCAACATGGATACGTTAAAAATTCGAGTAATTATGGAATATGAGTTCCGTCGTGGCAGCAACGCGGCACAAGCGGCTCGCAACATCAACGACGTGTACGGAGCTAACACTACAAACCAACGAACCACTAGTTATTGGTTTGCTTGCTTCCGTTCTGGAAATTTCGACCTGAAAAATGAACCCCGCGGTCGTCCGAAGACTTTGGTCGATGCAGACGAATTGAAGGCGATCGTGGAAGCTGATGATACTCAATCTACGGCTGAATTAGCAGCAGCTTTCGACGTTAGCATCAAAACAATATTGGTCCATTTGCGTCAAATTGGCAAGGTAAAAAAGCTTGACAAATGGGTGCCCCACGAACTCAATGATCGCCAGCGCCAAGTACGCGTCGAGACGTGCCTTGCATTGCTCAACAGACACACAAATGAAGGAATTTTGAACCGCATTGTCACCTGTGATGAAAAATGGATTCTGTTTGATAACCGTAAGCGCTCAGCAAGTTAGTTGGATCCTGGTTCAGCACCTAAACAATGCCCTAAACGAAAACTTACCCCTAAAAAGGTGATGGTTACTGCTTGGTGGTCTAGCACCGGTGTGATTCATCACAGCTTCTTACCAAATGGGGAGAGTATTACTGCAGATGTGTACTGTGAAGAATTGAACACAATGATGGAGAAGCTGGCACGTCTCCGACCAGCATTGGTCAATCGCTCGTCTCCGCTGCTCCTGCACGACAACGCGCGACCTCATACCGCACAAATGACGGTTTCCAAGTTGCAAGAACTGGGGTTGGAAGCTCTCCCTCATCCACCGTACTCACCGGACCTTGCCCCTACAGACTACTACTTTTTCCAGAATTTGGATAACATCTTGACTGGAAAAAAATTCAATAACCAAGAGGCAGTTCAAAACGCCTTTGAAGAATTTGTTGCCTCTCGTCCAGCTGATTTCTTTAAGAAGGGCATTAATAAACTGCCACTGCGTTGGCAAAGATGCATTGATTGTATGGGTAATTACTTCACTTAATACAAATAAAAATTATATGAAAAAAAATCGTTTGAATTTTTTCATACAAAACGGCAATTTCATAGGTAAAGACCTAATAATAGATTTACTTACGTGAATGTAGCTTTCATTATTTCTTGCAAAAACGAGCCCTGTTGGTTTTTTTTTCTGGAATGTTCGCAGAGCAAACGAAACACGCACGGCTTGCCTTGTAAACCCAATCTGGAAATAATTTACTTTATTATTTCTTCGTAGTAACAAATAATATTTTATATAAAATTAGTAAAAAGAAAGTACCTATTTTTATTTAATTTAGATTAAAAACAAATAAAGATCATTGACTAATCAGTACTCTAGACTCCACGAACAAACAATTGACACCCTCTTTTAGACTAGAGTGTTACTGAACCATCATGCTTTTCATGTATTAATTGTTAGCCCCTCGTGCCATTACGATACGCACATGCGATTCGAGTTATCCTTAATCTCGAAGACTAGTCACCGCGAAGTATCTCACATACATTTGAATGCAGGCTCGCACACTACGATACTGGTATAATGTATGTGATATACTTCGCGTTCTTGAATACTTGAATCGCGCGTGCATACCGTAATGGGAGAAGGGCTTTAAAGCTTACCCTTCAAAAAACGTCTCCAACTTAGCATACAAACTCTTCCTTCCTTCTCTATGGAACTCTTTACTCGATTTATCCAAGTCATGTATGTAAGTTCTGTTTTTATGTCTTTCGTGCAATTCTTCTTTGGTCATTGGCTTCAGAAGATTGTATTTATTCGAATCAATGCTTCGTTTTGCAAACGCTGGATTTACGATTGGTTTTCTAGAAAAAAAAAAAAAATTCTTTGATCGTTGTTTAATTTGGGTTAACCTGTCATGTCTCAATCCTGGGCAAAAGCTTAATTTGGGCTACTATTTCTTTGTAAGTTTTACTTTTGTTTTTTAATGGAAAGTAGTCTGACTAGTCTGGTCTGACTAGTACTGTAGGTCTAGGTGGTATTAATCCTTCTAATCCCAGAGACTCGATATCGAGCCCAGAGTTCTGAATTTGTTAGTCAAAACTTCGTTCCCATGTCTTACTTAGAAATCTTTGAATTAATTTGGTACTAATTCTATTAATAGTAACAGTGTAAAGAACACATAACAAAACCGTCAAAAATCACTCGTATTCAAAAGAAATAAAATATTAATCAATATTTATATTTTACTGTCACAACGTACGTGTAAATTGATACAAAATATTTCCTTAAAAACCGAATTCACAAACCTGCGATAAGGTATCTTAGATACGATCTTTCCGTCCTCATTGAAGTACACAATGTGTTTCACGTCCTGTCGTTTTTGTGCCTCGTATTTATATTCTTTATCTTTGAATATGTGGAATATATTTGGGTCTGTTGGTAGTTCCCATGCTAAGGCCGCTGTGTTACCAAACCAGATGATGTCAAGTTGTAGGTATCCCATGTTTTGAGCGCAGAATACTAGAATAATTAAGAACACAGTATTATGCCAATAGCTTTTCAATATAATCTTACAGATCCATAGAACCAGAGGCAAGTAGACGATTAGCAGCTTTATTGCTAAAGGACTATATTTTCAGACCTTGAAAATATTCAGTGTTGCATTATTACTTTATAATATCATAAGAAAATTGATGAAACGTGATATTCTTGAAACTGTGTTTAATAAACTGTGTTTAATACATTATTTTATTTGGCTGTGTTTAGGTTTAGTTTGTTGTTTTAATGATAGGTTAAGATTTAATTAAAATGATCTCATGTAGTGTAATGTAATGTAATGATATAATATAATGTAATGATACGATTGTAATGTAGAAGGTACTTAAGTGAATAACATCACCGTCTTGGGAGCGTATCCTGTAAAGGTGATGTTTTGACTGTGTGAGTTATATGAATAAATAAATAAATAAATATTTTTCATATAAATTTATCATTAGAAACTGGCGATTTTTTTGTCAATATACGTCTAAATATGATGGGTAAAGACATGAATAATTTAATTTGAAAATAATCTATTAAATATTAATTTTGTTATTTCGATTATTACACAAAATTGTATAAAAATCAGCAATATTTATCTTCCCAAGCGAACTCTATCATTATTTTCCAATTCGCAAAAAGCATGCACTTAAAATGAAAACTTAATTACCCAGTTGAAAAGAGCTTCCATCGGGAAAAATCAGATACCTTTTTGTTCTTGACAGCACTTTAATCGACCCAGTATCGGAAACCGTCAATGTATCATTTAAATTGGCTATTGATAATTTTATTGTCGTAAATATCAACAATGTTATTAATTTCCACACCCCGGAGTCCATATTTAATCAAACAATTACACTGATTCTATTTTCAAATGCTTCCAAATTCAAACAAAAAAAACGTTCTAAAAATTCGAATTAAAAACAAAAAACTCGCAAAACCTCTTTCGTGAGAACTCAAAAGAGAACAAATGACTATCGCAGCTAAAGATGACAGTTCAAATTGCCGCCTTTTGTCTTCTTTACACACAATTATACCCTTTCTAGAATGTACTAAACAGTGAACGGGATAAACACATTCTAAGAGTTAACGGAGCAGATTTTAAATGAGGTTCTAGTGTGAGACGTGGTCTTATTAGCACTAATGTACTCCTTAGAGAGAACAATCCTTTGGTATTTAAACTGTTTACTTCGCTCTTAACTTAATAGAAAAACTAGCACGTTTGCTAATACATTGTGAGATTGTACATTTTGAGTTATATAAATCAATATTTCGGTTTCAAGTCCATCCATATTATTTTCAGTGAGTTGCAGAAAAACTCAATTAAGTTATATTCCTTTACATTTATACTTGTCACTGTTTTTTTTAAACATTAGATTAAGACGACAATTTAATGAATAACATTTATGAGCCTTTTCTACAAAAGTTAGACGGTCGTATTGCTTTCACTGGTGGTTAGATGGTTGCTTTCATTTGAGTTAGAACTCCTACTACATTTAGTGCACGGTTCAACAAAAACTAAAACAACCCAATTTATCCGTATTATACCAGCTAGTATTCTTTGGCATAGGCACAGATAACAGAAAGCTAGCGGCCTAGGTTCACATGTCATCGTTTTTTTTTAAGTCTTCGACTATCTCCAGTATTAAGGTAAGTCATTGAATTATCCATTAATCATAAATTATTTTTTTTGTTACCAGAGGTGTTTTCTTATTATTAGGGGCTGTTTTACGATCTACAGATAAATTTTATCTGACAGATATGTTATACATGTCTCTGTATAAAAGTCATGTTTTATGAAATGGACATAGGTTTATCTGTCAGTTAAATTTTGTCTGCAGTTGGTGAAATAGGCGCCTAACATGACTTTTTACACAGAGACAGGTTTAAAATAACTTTCAGATAAAAATTATCTGTAGAAGCTTATACAGTCTCTAAGTCGTCTATTTTATTATTTAAAGGATTAAATAAAATATATATACTTTTTAAGATACTTGTAATGCTGTTAAAAAACTTAAAAGTGAAAATGGACAATCATTCGCTGTTTCACAATAATTTGGATCTGTAAGTTCAATGTAGTTAGATTTCATCTCTTCAATGAAATCTGAGTCATGCTTTGGTGCCCTGAAACAAAATACAATATTTAAAAAAAAAATTATACACAAGCAGCTATAACCCGTCGGAAACATCGGCGCGTCTCGCTGAAATGCGCTTTCCTCCGCGCTTCCTCCGTTTTCACATATCCAGTATAGTGACAAGTACATACGAGTTGCATGACGTCACAAACCCAGGTGCGCAGATATTTCAGACGGGTTTTATGAACCAAAACGCCTTGAATATGATGTGAAGGCCGCGTAGAGTTAGTAATAATTAAGATCTCAAATCAGTTCCATATTCAAAGGTGGTTCCAAAATCCAGAAATAACTCAAATAGGTTCCTTATTTTTTTATATTTTTACTTCTTTGTTTTAGAATAGGTACTTGTACTCACTTGAAAAACTCAAATAATCTTGACTGCGTAGGCATACATAGCACTCGAAATACATGCATGTTTTGTTATTTTTTTAATACTAGAGGACTGATTCTAGTTGTTGTAATCATAACTAAATTGCAAATCTTAATATCCTTTTAAAAAGTATAAAAGACTGAAGAGACTAAAACTAACCAGAATTACCCACCGATAAATCTTATTACGAAATAAGGCGTCCATAGGTGTTGTTATGAAATATCGCTCTCTTGGGGGTAGCTTGTATACTGTACTATAATATCTAGTTATAGTACCTATTCGTATGTAAGATAGTTTCTTGTAAATCCTGTTATCCTTTTTCCTATAGGTACTCGTAGGTGTAGTATATAATATGTATATAGTTTCTTCTACATTCTATAAATGTCAATGTTTCTGACGATGGATAGATGTGTTGTTGTTTGTTACTCTTTCAAGCAAAAACCGCAGAATAGATTTTATTGAAACTTTACATAGGTGTTCCAGTTAGCATATTAAACCATATTATTTTGAGATATTATCCCCGTTATTACAAAACGAGTTTTATTTATAGTCCTAGAATAAACTCAGATAAATGACGATTCGGCTTTAGAAAAAACGACAAAAAATGACATTAGTCCTAGGACTATCTTTAAAACTCGTTTTTTAATAAGGGGGTTCGTGTTTTTTTTTTAATATGACGAGGAGCGTACCACGTACGACGCATTATTTTCAGATATTGTGTAATTTTTTCAATATATGTCGATAAATACAAGAAGTCGCGATCAGCCTTTATTAAGAAATAAATGCTCCTTTATAATACTTACGTAAATATAGCTCTAAGTAAATCATGTACCAAAGATATTCCTCGCGGTAACAGATAAATGTTTGCATCACAAAGGCTTCGTAATATACAGGCACGGCCGTTAAAATTGTGGCTGAAAAGTAATACATAATTTAAATAACAGTTATGGCTATAAAGCTTCAAATAAATTGCAAATAAGGTATTATCTAATCACTCTCTGTATGAGAGTAGGCTCGTGCCCCTCGGTGGGGACATATATGAGCTGATAACGAAGGTATTATATTTAATGCTATTCACACACCAAAGCCGCCGGCATGTCGCCGGGCTAGGCCGGCGGCTTTACGTCATACGAATGGTAGCTGTCAAAAATGCCGGCGGCTTTGGTGTGTAGATACCATTAAATATAAATATATTTACATCAAAATTCTTGTGAAAATACGACATTGCCGCCTTACTAATAATGGTGTCTAGTTGTTTACACACCACAGCCGCCGGGCTTTGAAAAAGACGTAAGCCGGCGGGCTTACGTCATTTTCAAACATTTTCGATGACATTTTTGACAAATGAAAGCCGCCGGCCTTGACAACGGCCTTGGTGTGTAGACACCATAAACATGTGACTTCCAATAAACGTATTTAATCCTATTCTCTCCCATCGGTGTAGACAGAGACCACTTCCCTCCACTTGCCACGATACAAATACACCTCTTTCACTTCATCCACATTCATCAGTTGCCTCATACATGCACTTTGATTTTTAAAGTAATCTACTTAGCAGTTATTTCAACAACTTACAAATCCAAAGCGTCACTCAATCTATCCCAAATCTCTCTCTTCTGCTGATGATGTAATTTCCTTCTAGAATGTTCAAGAGTGAACTTCGCATTAGGTAGAGGGAACAGCACATCTAACTCCAATGCTAGGTTCCATCCAGAAGGAGCGTGGGTCATGAAGGCTTTTACTAAGGATATTGTTAGCTGGGAAATAGAAAAATATAGGTATTTAAGAAAAATCAAGATTACCTTCTCTTTGTCATATCATATTATGTCATGAAATATCATGCTATCCCATTCTGATATTCGACTATGAAGTTGACAAATACAGGTTTCAGCTAGCGGAACTTTTATGCAAAGCAACGATGTAAGAAAGAATTATTGCGAATATACCCACTCGTAAGTAGTATTGTTTATTAAAAATATTTTATTGCGTTTCACATATTTAGCACCACAGAAAGATACTGCTACTCATCATTTCATCAACAATGATTAATTAATTTCATCATAAGCTTATGGTAAGGTTTCAAAGAAATCTGTTCAAGTGTTTTTGTGCGAAAAAGTAACAAACAACCTTACATCATTCATCCATCTATCGGCACAAGCATCTACTAAAAAAATTACTCAACTCCTAATCATATAGGATTAGTGAAATACTTACAACAACATTACTCCCATCAGGAAACGTAACATGTCTCCGTTTTCTAAGCAAACCCAAATCAGTTTTAACATTCGGACACCTTGTTTCATTAAACTCACTATTTACAACCACTACAACAACATAAAGCACAAGAACATTCCAGAACATTGTAAGTTTTGTACAGAATTTAATAAAGTAAAGGATTTTTGTGTAAAATTTGTATGAGTTTCAATAATATTTCTGTTTTGGAGCGTGCGTTTGTAAACGCTCGGGTGGACGATGCGACTTGAACGTGTGACTTGTTTGTCATAAGGTTTAATGTGGATATTACGTGTTTTGTTTTTCTTTGTGAGATGTTAATTATATTGTTTTTAAAAACTTTTTTCATTATTAAACTGTGACTTGCTCTTGGATGTAAGGATGTTTGTTACTTTTTCACGCAAAAACAACTGAACAGATTTTAGTGAAACAATATTGTAGCTTGCACATCAGAATGACCACATAGACTATGTTATTTTAAGATATTGTGTAAGTCTTCTAAGATACAGCGATGAATGCGTACGGAATCATTATTGCTATAAGATTAAAGAAATCAAGTAATAATTACTAAGTTTGTTTGAATCGTAACAAGTGGACGGAAGTGGTCACTGTCTACCACAATGGGAAAGAGGCGTGACAGATATTTTATTTATTTATAGGTACCTACATACTCGTAGTATATTGTAAGAAGATTGAAGGTACATAGAGACAGTAAAGAAAAAAGAAGTAGACATCCTATAATCCTATAAATATTATAAACGTCAATGTTTGTGCCGATTGATGGATGGATGGATGTTTGTTACTTCATCACGCAAAAACTACAGAACAGATTTTGATGAAATTTGCAATAATGTAGTTTATGTATCAGAATAACACATAGGCTATATTATTTTGATATATCATGATTGTCTACCAAGATATGACGATAAATGCGTACGATGTCGCGGGCAGCCCTTAGTATGTATGTTACAAAATCAAAGCATATCCTGTAGACATTTAGCGTTAGAATCACAAGAATCTCCGTCGTGTTCAGTGAACCGGGATGTATGCTCAAAGTATTAGACCTACCTTCTCTCATTAGCTTACGTCCAACACCTCTGTAGCAATCTTTACTTTATACTCTATAGCGCACGCTTTAGAGAGTAAAATTGAATAGTTTGATTAGAGGTAAAGGCGATTCGATAGAATTAAGATCTTATATCAAGAGTACTGTTTTCAGTATTTGAAAGTTTTCAGTGTTATTTTGAATGAACCTCTGTTATAAATATTGATGTGATATATTTGACTATCAAACTATTACGTAATTGAGATAGGAAATCGATTTTAAAAAATAAATAGTAAGTAGGTATGGGAAAAAAATCTTCACATAGATAGGTATAGGATAGGTAGACTTCGTAATTGAGAGTAGGTATAAATAGGCTAATATATAAAACGGCTTTGTAGTTAGTATAATAATATTAAACTTATACCCCCTTATTACAAAACTAATTTTAAAGATAGTCTTACGTTAGTACGTTTATTTTGACATTTTGTCCATAGCCGAAACGTCAACTAAACGAACTAACGTCGGACTATCTTTAAACCTTGTTTTGTAATAAGGGGGATAACGTTTTTTTTGTTACTGGCTACTTTTCTTCTCATTCTTTTTTTTCAGGTAGGTATCTTAAAATGAAACACCCAGTCAATTTAAATTAACGAATTTATTGGTAAATCTTCACATCCTGGATATTTCACAGCACAATCTTTAATTTCACTTTGATGAGCTTTGTCGTATTCTTTATGTTCTTCGTATTCAAACTCTTCGCCTTTTGGTAGTCTGAAAGATGATGAAATATCAAATTAGTATTGACTCATTAAGAAGTATTGTTGTATTTTTGTTGGCAATTAATCCAAAAAGACAGTATAGCGCGTAATGTGCAGACTTTATGCATCTCTTTGGTTACAAATTCTATACTCACTTGTCAGCTATTCTCGCTCTAACATTCTATTGGACAATTTTATTACAATAAAAATCCGTGTTAATCGCAAGATCTGTAATTTATTTATCGCCCTAACCCTTCAATCTTAAGCTCTTGAGCTTCACTGGTGCAATACAGTCCGCCCGGGAATTAGATCCATAGTTTGTGACAACAGAAATCAGAGTAATAGGTAGGTATCTATTTTTCCTTAAATATTATTTATAATAGGTATTTTGTGTGTTAAATAAATGTGTTTGTTTGTTTTGGATTTTATCGTGATATGATAGATACATATATACAGGATGTAACAGAAAGGGGGTATAATGCCGAAACACAGCGATAGTCCTGATGAAACTGAAAAACGACCCATGTTCCTTGGGGAAAGTTGTTCAATTTCATATTTAATATAGAAGTAAATGTAATGAATAATCTTTTTAGATACATAGATAACTATTTAGATAGATACCTACCTACACTTTTTCTTACATTATTATCATTATAATGAGAGTAATTTTCACCTTATTTTCATATAATAATGTAAATCATAAATTCGAAATACTTACGTGAAAACAACCCTGGCGAGTTCCTGCAAGAATGTGCCTTGCGCCGCAGATCTGCCTGCCTCGCATAGTTTATGAAGAATGCACTGCCTTCCATCCCGTCCAAGGCTGCACAGATTATAAAACGGTCTTTAAGGAATTACTTCTAAGTATTTTGATCTCTTAAAGTCTCATATATGTTGTCACTTTTATTAGCAAGTAAGATGTTAACTACCTGTTGGCAAACCAAATAAATAAATAAATAAATAAATAAATAAACAAACAAACAAACAAACAAACAAACAAACAAACAAACAAACAAACAAACAAACAAACAAACAAACAAACAAACAAACAAACAAACAAACAAACAAACAAACAAACAAACAAACAAACAAACAAACAAACAAACAAACAAACAAACAAACAAACAAACAAACAAACAAACAAACAAACAAACAAACAAACAAACAAACAAACAAACAAACAAACAAACAAACAAACAAACAAACAAACAAACAAACAAATAAATAAATAAATACCTGTTTCACCATCTACAGATAAATTTATCAATTACAGTCCAGCTGTGGAATTCATTGCAACACACTATACGTGACACTCACTCTCTCCACATTTTCAAACGGAAAGTTAAAGAGCACTATCTTTCCTTATCATAGAGAATACAATATATGTATATATTTATATAAATTATAATATTTATGTATGTGTATTTATCGAATATACATGTGTAGGTTTATACTTATATATTTATTGTTTATTGTAGTGACTATCCTGCCTTCATGCTATCACTTCTCTCTTTGTGGGGTCTGCAGGAAGAAATTTCTTTTAGAAATATGCTGTTCCTTTTGTATAACTTCTCTTTTTTTTCTGTCTCTATGTACTATCATCTTACAATAAACTGTTAAATAAATAAAATTATCTGATACCTAGATATCTATGTACTTGTCTCTGTCTAAAACGTCATGTTTTATGAAATAGACATAGGTTTATCTGTCAGATAAATTTATCTGTAAGTGGTGAAACGAGCAATAACTCTTAATATAATGATGATGAAAATTGGAAGAAGGCTAGTTGTCTATCCCGATGGGAGAGAGGCTTGGCATATATGTATTAGGGATGTAACGTATATTCGCATTCGCATTCGCATTCGCGAATATTCGCATGATTTTTGATATTCGCATTCGCATTCGCATTCGCGAATATCTTTTGAATAAATTGCGAATATGAAATTGAAAAAATACAGAGTGTCAAAACAATATTAGGTAAAAGACAAAGACAGACACAGTCTCCCAGACTTACTGTGGAAAAAATTACTGTTGAATCATACCTTATTTTAAAAGCCGAGACATCTACAATCTACATGTACTGGTTTAATGAGCATAAATTAGGGTATCGGAATATGAATCATAAAAGTATGATTACTTTTACCCCCTTAACTATTTTTTGTATAAAATCTAATAATAATCTCAATAATGAGGTAGATATCATAAAAAAATGTGTCGTTCTCTCGTCCCCTTTGCCGCGTTCCACGCCTATATGATGACCTTAGTCACTTTTTGTATTAAATTAATTATTTACTAATATTATTGAGCACCTATTACATTTTGCGAAAATTGTATTATATTTGTGGTCGTTGGTCAAAACCACTTGACTGCGATAACCAGCAGTTATCCATAAAAAGTTATGGTGGTGAAAATTAAGAGGAAATTCACGTTATTAAATAATTTCCAGGTAAAAATTATAATATACAGGGTATTTGGTAGCTGATGTATTAAGCCAAGACATATCTATGTTCCTTACATACATAATCCAAATTGTGATTTAGCTATTTTTTTTTTATATCAAATCGATCAGATGATGGATCCTTTTGTGTGAAGTCGATTGTATAAGCACAAATCACGTAAAAAAAGATTGTATGACATTACTGTGATGATTTTCCTCGTAATTTTCACCACCTTAAATTTTACTGGACTGGTGGTTATTGCAGTTAAAAGTGGTTTTGACTGGATATGAGTTTTGACTGTAACATATACAAAAAATTGCACAGTTATAAAACTTGTGAGGTTATCCAAAAACTTCTATAATTTTCATTCATGTTTGCAAAATGGGTCAAGAAAGGTCCCAAGTCCCAATGTCATTTAGGAGGTTATTAAGTACTTAAAGTAATGCATTGATCTGTCTTTGTCTTGCCTACACATACCTACATATCTGTATATTCGCATTCGCATTCGCATTCGCGAATGTCAACAACAGATATTCGCATTCGCATTCGCATTCGCGAATGCTTAAAAACCGACATTCGTTACATCCCTAATATGTATACAGGGTGTAACAGAAAGGGTATATAAAGCCGAAACACAGCGATAGTCCTCATGAAACTGAACAATTTTCACCAAGGAAAATGGGTCGTAACTTTACATCCCATACAAAATCCCCGATCAGCTGATCGAGTAAGTATGGGCGATCCAAAAAAAATTTTCGAGTTACGGCCCATGTTCCTTGGGGAAAGTTGTTCAGTTTCATGAGGACTATCGCTGTGTTTCGGCTTTATATACCTTTTCTGTTACACCCTGTATACAGTATAGTAAAGGGCGATAAAGAATGCATATCGAGCTTTGGAAAGAGGGCAATCGGCTAATTCCGACTTCGTATAGCGATATCTATGTCGCACACACCTAGCTTAGCATGGCACTCCGTGACAAGACGTTGTCATGCGTTTGTCACGCTTACGTCTCTGCCTATAGTTTTAAATGTGATAAGGATAGCATGCGTGAGATACTAATTGTCGCGGCACGCCGTGCTAAGCCCCTTTTGTTTTATCACTAATGAGTGAAATAAAAAAAACAACAATATAACTTTTGAACCTACATAATAACTCTTGAACTATTAAAAAGCCAAGATCAGAAAGGCACCAAAAATAATACTCCTACAATATTATCATTCTGAGAACTCAATTATCATCTATAATGAAAGCAAAGGAATTTATTCCATTCAGTCCAAACATTTGCAACTTCTATTTTTTATTTCATACAAAAGAGAATAGTTTAGTTCTGTTCCTGACTTTTTCCTGCTGATTTCATGTACCTAAAGCTGTTTTCACACTTCGTTTTTAGATTTAATATTTATTCTATGCCATTACTTTTTAAAGAATTTTGTTTTATTTAATTTTGTTTTTGTGTGTTGATCATTTTGGGACTAGGAATAAATATTTAACTATACCTACTAACTATTTAAGATTACCGTAATGGTTTCCAACAATATAATTATTGACTGTAATTTTAAATGTAGTTTTCAGTCTTCCCCGATACAATACCTGCACCTGAAATAGTCTTACAGGTCTTACACCTAAAATTATTTCTGTGAAATAATATAGTTACACATTAAAATGGAATTATGTAACTAAATTCCTGAATTTAAAAAAATCTAAGCAAAATTTAAGCTACACCAATCGCACCCGATGCAAAAGTTCTCTGTGAAATGTAATAGTCTAAGATCTGGCCGCTAAAAACTGTACCTATCGCGTTTTCGCTTGAAACCAACTCTTTACACTTATTTATGATTAGGAGAATTCATATTAACTAGGTTGTACGTTATGGGTGTAAAGATGCAACAGAATCGTACCTCTTTGAACCTGGCTGCGAAGAGGTGCGGTAAGCTCAGCAGCGGCAACCATGGTTTTTCAGAGTCCTTAAGGATATAGCCGTAAGGTGGATAATATTTTATTGAAAAAGCAAGTAGGTGGAGTTTCTTTCCCAGTATGAATTTTTCATATTCTTTTTTAAATACTTGCGGCCACATTTTAATGGAATCCTAGTCAATATGAATTCTCCTAATCATAAATAAGTGTAAAGACTTGGTTTCAAGCGAAAACGCGATAGGTACGGTTTTTAGTGGCCGGATCTCGTACTATAATAGAGCCCCATAAACATTTAAAATAGTTAACTACTAAAAGGATGTTTGAAAACATTTTTCAACAAAACATTTAATAACTTGTTTCTATAAAGCTTTATAAATTGTTCAGGAGCTGTTTTCAACTATTTCAAGGCTGGCGCACACCTGACGGAGCGCAGTGCAGAGCATTTTTGATTGTCATATTATTATCGATATTGTCCCCATTAGAATAAAATTCAAAATCATTTGACACTACGTACATTCGCATTTAGTCGCTTCGATGCTTCGATGCTCATTTGTTGTGTTTACTGATTTTGAATATTATTCTAATGAGAACAATGTTAATAATAAATGTGACAGTCAAAAATGCTCTGCGCTGCGTTCCGTCAGGTGTACACCAGCCCTTAAACTCCGATGTCGGAACACCTTTAGAATGCTGTACATACTAAATGGAAAAGCAAATTCGAATTAAGAAAAAAACCGGCTAAGTGCGAGTCGTACTCGCGCACGTAGGGTTCCATACCATTCACTAGGTTAAAATTAGCCAAATAATTCTGTAATAATAATAGCAATAATAAATAAATATTAAATATTGAGAAACATTTCAAACACATCAAGGACTGATAAACATACATAGATAAATATATAACACCCAATTATTAATATAAAATATAAGCTTTAGCTATAACGGTTCTTGAGATACCTGGTGCCAAACGGACGGACAGACACACGGACAGCCAAGTCTAAGTAATAGGCTCCCGTTTTGACCCTTTGGGTACGGAACCCTAAAAAGGTCGAAAGAATAAAAAAAAGTACTCACGCTGTAAATAACTTCTCCAATTTTTCATACAAGCCAACTCTGCTATATCTATGAAACTGCACGCTCTTCTCGTCCATATGTTCTCGCTTTAAATAGTCTCTGTTCTTTTGTTTTTCATGCATTCTCGTTTTGTCCAATTTCAGTTTTAATTTCTCTCTGAATGACGTTTTCTGTACGTCAATGCTTCGTTTTGCGAACGCCGGATTTATAATTGGCTTCCTGTAATATTGATTTTCGGTATTTAAGGGATTATCAATTATATCGTAGTTATAAAGAAGATATTATTTGTTACAAAACTAAGCACAGTTTTTAAAAAACAAGACAAATAGCACCAAAAACCGTTCCTGTGTTATAATGGTCTTTGTGCATTTGCGGTTGTACGGTATCCACAGTAGTGTGCCGTTTAATATTAAAATCGCTAATCGCGCTAGGAAATTCATTTGCTGAATTGTTACGATTTCATATCAATCTTAAACTACTAATGCGTAAATGCTTTGAGCGGCAGGGAAAGAAGATATTTGACGCCAAATGACGTAGCCAATTTATTCTTCTCGTCAAAAGACGTTAGCAAAATCCACACCACCTATGTCGCTCCTAATTAAAAAACGGTAACGTGCCAGCAACGTAAATAAAAAAGTACCTACCTCTTATAAGGAACTTTAGCCAATACTTTTCCTTGATCATCCAAATAGTAGATTTCATTGATATCTTGCCGCCTTTGTCCTTTACGTTCGTATTCTTTGAACATTGTAATAAAATCCGGGTCGTTCGGTAGGTTCCAAGCGAGAGCTGCAGTGTTGCCATACAGAAATATGTCGCCGATTGGTATAAGTGCTGCTGTTTGACAGCAGAATACTAAAACAGGGAAAAGTATTTTTGAAAATTGAGTAAGTATATAGATAGTAGTATAGTTATACATAGTAGCGACGTTCTTAAATAAGATGATAATGATAGGTATATGTAGTTATAAGAGTTTATACGTAAGCAATACAGAAATAGTTAGTATGAAAGTTCAATCCCAAAATATGAAAAAATAAACTGCCAATATAAATTTACTTGAGGGTTTTAAAAGAAATAATAATTATTATAGGAACACAGTTTAGTTATAAAGAACATAGTTCTACTTTCTATATTCATTCTTGCAGATTCAGGTGTGCTTATTGATTTCACAATAAATTACGACAAACATGACAAATATTCATCACTAGGGAGGGAATTACGGTAATATTTCAAAGAGCTTAAGCAAAGGTCATTCACCTGTCTACGCAGGTTATAACTCCAAAGACACACATGACAACACTAAACTTATTAACACTGTGTTCCTTATTTGTATTTACCTACCTAATTGAAGAGAGCTGCCGTCTGGGAAGATTAAAAACCTTTTTCGTCGGGAAAGGAGTCGCGTTTCGCTTCCATTCGAACTGAGCTCGTCACTTGACACTGTTTTAAGAGAATACGCTAAGACGAAAAACAAAAGACAGTCGTTCCAATTCATTTCGACTTTCGAATTAGTTCTGAATTTGAAAATTTTGCTGTCTCGATGACTTTTTTATTTCTTTTTTAATTTGTATCCGCTTACACACAACTAAAAAAAATACTGTCAACTTTTTATTTGTAAACTTGACGGTGAGGAAGCTTAAAATAGACTGTCTTGTGAAGCAACTAAGGCATGTACCTACATCACGCCAATTAACATAGTTCGTGTCAACCTATTCACAGTTACGTTCGTGTAGAAAATATTACAGATCGGGTATGTTAAAACAAAAAAAAGGCGTGAAATTATTCACTCAATTTGCGTTTGTTAATAGTTATGGGACAGGAAAAGTCGTGAGGAATTCAATTCTGCATTTTAATAAACCAGATCATATTTAAAATATTGTATTTAATGTTTTACAATGTTTTTTATTTGTTAACTTATATAAATCTGTAGTTACAGTTGGTATTGGTATAGTCAAGTATTTGACCATTTAAGGTACCTATTAATCTAGATATCTATTTTATTACAAACCTAGACTGATACTCGTATAATTTACAGACAATTTCTAGGACATGATATTTATGTAGAGTGCGTTTCACGAAAGAAGTCCCCCGTATATTTTTGAAACTAAATTTGACAGATCTATTTTCCCTATTTTCTGACCTTTTCCCTGATATTAAGTAGAAAAACCCTTACTTATCTTAATAAAAATATACTTTTTACATAACAGAAATGTAGGTAAATAGATATTTTTATCAAAATGTATACCAACATACTCATGGAATGACTAGCACACTCGAAGTATGCAATAGTTAGAAATATTTGATAAATTACAACTGAAATATAAATAATATACTTAGGTAAAATTTGTACTCATAAATGGCAATATTATCAATTTTGACATACTATACAAGGCCATAAAATTAATTTAAAAAAAAAAGCTATACCTACAGCGCCGCGGCTAGGGGACTTCTTTCATGAAATTGACTCTGAAGCTACTTGTGAATAAAATCTTTTCTGTTCAAAATAAGTTTAAAATAAATTTCATTGCATCTATGAATACCATTTGGTATTGTTGCAATGAAACTTATAATGCGACCAAATATTATAGTCATCACTTCACTCTTGTACAACAGTAGCAGTATATACTTCTGCAATTGGTTGGTTACATTCAGGATATAAAACGTCACAAGATTCTTTGGTGATGTGCGCTTCATCGTAGTCTTTGAAATCTGGATCTTCTAGAAGACCTTTAGGTAACCTGAAAAAAAAAGTTGGTGGCAATAATTAGCTATGGTCCCGAGATTTTTTAAGTCAACATTCTTTTTTTGAAAAATTAAGGTCTCGTTGATTTTGTTAAAAATTACACGATATTCCCAAGTATCTACAAAATTATGCAAAGTTTTAAATAGGAATATTTTTTATGTTAATGCACAAAAATTACATAGTTATGTAGGTACTCGCATGTGGCATTCTTATTTTAAAAATAATAATATGTAGGAATGAAATCTCCACAAAAAATAATATTTCAAAAATCTGCATTTATTTACACTGTCTGATAAAATTTTTATTAAACGCACTTTTGAAACCAACCCTTACATTGTTAAAACTAAAAACGCTTTAAACAACAGGAAAGACACTTCTAAAATAGTTTAAAAAGCTAGAACTTACGTGAAAACTGCTCGTAAGAGTTCCTGATAAAAGCTGGCCTGTTGGGAATGCTGCGACTGGCCAACTAAGCATAAGGTTTTTAGAAGACATTGCTTGCCGTTGCCGCCGAGACTGGAACAACATTCTTATTTTAAATTTGAGATTTGAATTTCGATTCTCAATTTTAAACTGATTAACACCACCACCTCTAAGTACATTTGACTAGGAAAATAATATGTAGAATGTCGAGTATATTAAAAATATATTAAAAAATCTAAAAAAAATCACTAATATTTTTAGAAAATCTCGGTTTAATTTCCACTCCTCTTAATTTTAGATAAATTTTATCTTTAAGTACTCAGTGCTTTTTATAATCTCTAGCCAAGATGTGTTGCGGAGGTTGTTGCGGATGCGGGTGCTGCGGATGCGGCTGCCCTTGCATAACGATCCACACATGCTGTACAAAGATCTGCTGAAGAGCTGGTCTCCACAGCGCTGCGGCCACCGGGCGAGCCATGGCGCTCGGTTTGCTCGCCAGTGCATTTAGTTTCATGTGTATATAGGTTATGGCCATAGTGATGAAAGTAAGAGTATAAAGATCACAAAAAGGCTACATTTTAATTTGTAATTTTACCAATAATTGAGATTCTAAAGCCCTGTTTCACCAATAACAGATAACATTTATCTGACAGATAAACCTATGTGTATTTCATAAAACATGACGTATTAGACAGTGACAGGTATAAAATATCTGTCTGATATATTTTATCTGTAGATGGGTGAAGCAGGCCCTAAACGCAGAATTGAATTGTTGTTTGTTGTAATGTATTGACTAAAATTATCTTTTTCGTTAGTAACGGTATATTTACGTATAATAACATAAGGATAAATCCAAATAGGCTATGAGCTTAAGTGGGTATTAATATTTAATAAGTCAATTAAAGAGAACAAATGAGTTAATTGTTACTGTTAAAATACAGAGCCCTTGGGTGCTTGTGAGCTTTAAATAACTTCTAATTTGCATATATTATTACGATCATAATATTTTAAATTTCCATATCATTTTTAATCCAAATAAAAATAAATTTTTACCCTTTCACACAAAGCAAGACCGAGAGTAGATATTATAATTTTGATATTTACAATTTAAAAGGAATTCATATTTAGAACACGAAGTAAAATAAAGTAACAAAAATGAACTCTAATCCAATGCAAAATCGCATGTACACAGCAAAAATAAATTCTCAATTTTCAAGAAGGAAACCACTCGAAAGAATCGACAACTTTTTTCATCGTAATCAACTAACTAACGTTTGAATTTCGAATTCCATTGTTATCTGGCCGTAAAACAACCGAACATGAACGCCGTCAGAAAAGAAAAAACAAAACACATACCCTTGTAGCATTGTCTCTATTTTACGATAGAGCTGCGCTCGGCTACTCCTGTGAAATTCGATGTTCTTCGCGTCCATATGTGAGCTTTTCAAAAACTCCCGCCTGTGCGAGGACGCGTGCATCTGTTTCCTGTCTATTTTGAATTTATCCTCTTTTTTCCCCGAGTCTAGTGAGCCGTCTACGCTACGCTTCGCGAACGCCGGATTTACAATAAACTTTCTGAAATGGAAATTCTGCTGAATTCGATACGAGGTTTTGAAGGAGTCTCTTTGTTACTTGTTTCAATGTCATTAGTGTTTTGTAAGTTTTTAATGTTACTAGCTGTAAAGAAGTCGTTAGAAAATACCGACTGTAATCAAATTATAACAAAGAATCTCTATGTAAGTAATTTCATAGACTTTATATATTCAACTGTATTTTTTTTAATATAACACCTACCTACAAACAAAAATATAGCTTCAAAAGTTCAAATTCATTTTCAAATCATGCAAGAAGTTTAAGCAATTGTGTAGTAGCAGGTGCTCAAACGATGCTAGAGAATAGAGCAGAGTGGCGAAGACTCCGCCGACAAGAGCGACGCTCTTAAATATGATGATGATGAAACACGCAAGAATTATCTTGAGGGTCCATTTCTAAAACTTCATGCATACCTACTGGGGCCCAAGTCTACTAATTCACAATATTCTTAGTTGTATGTTGGCAGAGTATCAATGTCATTTTTGACACATTGGGTCGCAATCAGTGTAAGCCATTGTTTAGCAGAATACCAAATGTGTCAAAAAATGCCATCCACACTCTGCCGAGCCGACACACAAATGAGACTATTTTAAATTAAAAATTAAACTGCAGCATCTTGTTCTCTTACCTGTGATAAGGACGTTTATAAATAATCCGGCCATCTTCATTAATATAATAAATCTCCTTGGTATCGATTCTCCTATGCAACGGATCTGCATGGTGCATGAAAGGAGAGTACGGGTCTTGTGGGAGTTCGTATGCCAAAGCGGCGGTGTAGCCCCAAAGTATTATATCCTCTATTACGTTCACTGACGGGAATGTTAAGCAAAAAACTGGAAATTAAAATTCGAATGTAAATTAATAATAGTATCGAAAATTCTTGGAAGAAACTCAAGGTTTATTTAAACTCAAACCCCCTTATTACAAAACGAGTATTAAAGGTAGTTCTAGGATTAATGTAATTTTTGTCGTTTTGTTCATAGAATTACGAGTATCTTCAAAACTTGTTTTTTAATAAGGGGGAAAGCTTTCATGCCAGCGATGTCATAGAAATAAATCTGTTTTTGTTAATAACTTCAATATACTTACCTAACTGAACTGAACTGCCTTCAGGAAAAACTAAAAACCTTTTTCTTCTCGAAAGAATTTCACTTTTTCCATGAATTTGAACTGCACTAGTGTCGTTGCTAACTTCATCAAATATTTGTGCAGTTGCATACACTATTAGCAAAGAAAAAGTTACTGAAATTCGAAATATCATTCTAAATTTAAAATTAAGAAAAAAAAGAATAAAGAAAAGTTCTTTTTTCAAATTCTAAAAGGCGTTATCTTTCACCAATTTTTGGATAATACTTACAGTAAAAGTTATCTACGTATAATCTTCAGAAAATGCTAATCACGATTTACAAATATGAATGTGGAAGCCATTTTGGATTAGCGTGATATATACAGGCTGTTAAAGTTTTTATTTCGTTCTTTATACAAGTGGATATTGGATGGACATTTCGTTTTTTTATATAATAGGTAAGTATTCTTAAATAACCGTTCACGTAAATATCATTCTCTACAAAATATTCTTTTTAGAAAATATTTATGAAAAAGAAATTTTTTTTGAAAAGGCCATAGAAAAAAAAGGAAGAGAAGGAATGTATTATTATTTAATTCTGATTTTTTTTGCCAACATGCTATATGTTTGACCCCAACTTACTATAACCAAACCAGTTCAGAGCGACGAAGAAAAAAATACATGCAAATTGTAAACCAAATAAACTACATTACATCCACCGTTACAGTGTCTTACTTACTCCTAAAGTTTCAACATTTGCCCTACATTAGTGCAGTAATAATTTGTACTTGGTGACAAAAATATACCTAGAACGTCTTATAGCTTTCTTTACTCTATATTCGATATTTAAAATAGATACAGAAAAACAAAAGATAAACAAAAGACGTTTGAAATTGAAAAGAACATTCCAAATATGAAATTATGTTCAGAACGTATCAAGTTGTATTGTTGTGCTTCATTTGTTTGTTAGTGTTCATTTTAATAGATTACGGAGACGCAGAAAAAGACGTTATTCGGCACAGACCTAAAAGATATTTGAGTTTTAATAATATTACTCGGTGTTTTGTAAGTATGTCATACTTTTTGTACCGTAATGGGCAATAAAGGATGCACATCGGCAATCATCGCATTTCCGAATGCAAACGAATGCTAATTTTTATTTACTGATGAATGATTTCTATTTAAATATTAGATTAATCGTTATCAAAATTTGATTTTAAAACAAGTATTTTATTGTTTTTTTGAACTGTGACTGACGAAACAAACGTCATGATGTGTGCGACACAAATATGTCTACACTATATTCTAGAACTAATTCAGTTTTAAGTCATGTCACGTCAAAGACTAAACTTCATGGTCATGACATTAGTTCTAGAACTATATTTAAAACTTGTTCTGTAATAATGACTTTGTTTTAGCTCCGTCTAAACTTCAAAGCAAACATGGTGCCTTGGAACCAGATCTTCGCACAGGCTTTAGGGTTCCGTATGAACTGGGACGCCCCTCCGAACTCCTTCCATCCATATAAGCATTTCCAAAGAAGATCTATTTATAACAGCTTGGAGATCTTGATGGACAAGTAAGGCAATTATTTATATTATACAAATCTATCATGATTTTTACCCGACTGCGCCAAACGGAGGGTTAAGTTTTTCGAGAGTTTGTATAATATGTTTGTGTTACAGGCAAAGTGATTAATCCAGATATTATACATAATAACCAAGGCAGTAATTGGATACAGGTGGCAAAGAAGCGGTTGCGCTGGAGAATAATAAGTCTAATGATTCTCCAACGTGATCTGAGCTTGCATAGTTGGTCTTTCTACATAATGCAACCTAAACCTCTTTCGGCATATTTATCACAATTACGGATTACTTTAAGCAATTTCTTTTCTGACCCACAATTGCCTATCAGTATATCACTTAAACTCAATACTTACCTTACCAAACGAATGTACCCAGCCTACAACTCTCCAGGCAAAGTTTGAAAGCTAATTTAGTCTATTGCTTTCAGAAACGGCCTGAACGGCTTCCACTGCATACGGCGGGCCATTTGCGAAATGAGAGAGGTCAACCAACCAAGAGAGATATACCACAGAATTTTAAAAATGATTTTCAGGTTCGTATTTATTGGTATACTGGATGTCTGCGGGTATGTGTGCTTTTATCAGAGTATTTTGCAGAAAATACATAATACCTTTAAATAATGTAGCCGGTGTGTTGTGATGTGTAAGCTACAACATTGTTGAGTTCCATCGAAATCTGTTCAGTGGTTTTTGCGTGAAAGTTAAACAAATATCTTCACATCCATCCATTGGCACAAACATTGATGTGTCAGTTACGTGTTTTCTGCGACACGGGTAGTCGAACACGTCTGACAATGACACTGTCAGCTATAGCTTTAATGGGGATGATGACTACATTCGAAAATTCAAAAAATAATTAGTCCGTCTTTTAGGCTATTAAAAAATATTTGAAACACGTTTTTTACCTGATCAAATACATAAATAAATACAAAGATACAGCGCATCAAAGTTACGGAGTAGGGGTATTGACGTCACTCCTAGGTAAAAATCGTACTGAAGCGTGACGTCATGACCAACTTTAACCCAGTGTATCTATTTCATTTTTCAAAAAAAATTTTCAGTCATCATGCCCATTGAGCGTTAACCTTTCTTGCAACAAATGATAACAATATTTCCTACTTTTCAGTCAGAAGACTTCAGCAACTGACAAATGGCACAGCATAAAGGACGACGAGTGTTATCTTTCTTATAACTTATGCCCTCTCTCTCTTTTAGATGTATCACGATATACTGATATTTAAAACATTTGTTATTTTATTGAATTAAAACTCTTTCTTTTAAATTTTAATCTTGAATTACTTTACAAATATGTGTTATTCTGATGTGCAAGCTACCAAGTCATATTACCAAGTTTTATCAAAATCTGTTCAGTAGTTTTTGCGTGAAAGAGTAACAAACATCCATCCATCTATCCATCGGTACAAACATTAACATTAATAATATTAGTAGGATAGGCATTGATTTGTATTTAGTCGGGTTTGGAATGAAAAGAGTTGATCCTTATTACGTAAGAATAAGTATTATATTTATGAATAATTAAAAGCAAAATAAAGGTATAAAATACACAGATCTGGGCCGTGCCCGGACACGGCCCGGACTCGTTGTCATGACGACGTATTGTTTTCCCTCCTGACGGGCCACGGCCCGAACACGGCCCGGACACGTTGTCATGACGACGTATTGTTGTCCCTCCTGACGGGCCACGGACCGGACACGTCCCGGGCACGGCCCGGATCTGTGTAGATAGACCTTAAAGCTTATATTATAGCCTTACGTCAGCCAATTAAAACGTGCCGTTTCATAAGTCAAGCGTAATTAGGTCTGGTTTACTCTCACAAATAAATCCGTTTACTCTCACATTAGTGACTTGATTACCTTTGTGACTAAATCGGCATTCCACTGATTAACCACGAGTATTGTCTCCTACTAAGTATTTCTCGATAAATGTGTTTATAGCTTACTTGAGGCTGTCTGCGATCTTCTCGTCTCTCTACTTCTTCTTCGTCTATCTTGGAAAATGTACTCGATATTTCAGAAGAAAACTTTCTTATAATTTAGCCTAAGTACCTATGTGTTATTTGGATGTGGAGGCTATAATATAGACTCTTGCTAACATAGCAATAACAATCATAACATAATCATAATTTAAAAAATGCACAACAGTTTTTCCGAGAAAGATTACCTAACATCCTCATCTCTATCCATGTGCAATTGTGCATGCATGCATGCATGTGCTTGTGCATGTCCAAGCTAGTAGTGCCAATGGATGCATATATCCACCGCACACCAATACATAGGCCTTTTTATCTGTAGTTAAACTGTTTTTTTTAAGATTTGACACTAAAAGCAAACAAAGTCGCAGGCAGCAACTACTCATTTTATAAAATAAGATGTTTATAGTTTAATAACCTCCACTACTTTTTAAAACCAAGCAATCAACCAGAAACTTTTCATTTACGTTATAAACTCTCTTCTAGAACCAATAGTTCTAAAGGAAGCCAATATAAATACCGTTGAAAAGACCGCTTCGAATCTCGTGCGTGACTTGCAGTCTTCATAAGATGCTCTTAATTTGCTGCTGATACGTGCTACAGACGTGTAAGGACACTTTTATTCAGCTTCTTATTGGAAAAGGGAATCTGGCTCTTTGATTTGCTTCGAATTTTATTTCTTTGTTCTTTTTTTGATTTTGCAACTTTTAAGCCTCATTTCACGACTTACAGATAAAATTTAACTGGCAGATAAACCTAAAGATAAACTTAATATCTATTTTATAAAACATGAAGTTGTGAAAGTTTGAGTTTTTATCGTAAATAGTGAAAGGGACCTACTTAAGTATTTTATTATGCTCCAAAAACTTAGTACACAATAACATGGTTAAGTACATTTTGAAATAGAAGAATTTTTTTTAGCTAAACTCCGAACTTTTCGTTCCAAAAGTTACGTGAAATACAAAAATGTAAGTTTCTTGAGAACTTTAGGTATTTGATATCATCTTAACATTCTATGATTCTTTAAAGATCGTAACAGGGTGTAAAAGTATCTTCACTAGGGCACTATTATGGTCTGTCTACACAGATCCGGGCCGTGTCCGGGCCGAGACCGAGCATCAGTGTCCCGTCAGGGGCTTTCTGTTCACACATGTCCGGGACGTGACCGTGCCGGGCTTTTGATTCTGTTGCCAGGCCCGCCGCTAGAGGTTTTGTCGCCCGCTTGCAATAACAATTATGCCGCCCCCCTGATATTTGTAATGTATATGAGTTTTCCCCAAAAAAAAGATTTTTATATACCTACTTACTAAAAACCTTTAGTCACGCGGACTACGCGCGTATACGCAATTCAAACGCGATCCGAACACAACCTTCTAACATAAAGCACATGGGATGATAGGAATGGTTTTGATTTGCATTCGGGCTATCGCACGCTACTCAATAATAATATAATGACGCGAGGGGAGTTTCTGTATTAAAATACCATACTATGACGCGTGTATTAAGGCACACTAAACTACGACGCTGCCGGAAGGTGTTTTTGTAATAGAACTCGCCATGTTACGATACAAGAGGTTGTTGCCCGCATGACAGAAAAATCATGTATGGAATGATAGGATTAGGGGGCCGCGCATGTGAATCGAAACACGCATGACAGGATAAGGGCAATGAGTTCTTAAATAAATAAAATACCTACATGAAGTGTTCTTAAGGAGAACGTGGAGGAATTGGGGGCCCCCAAGACCGGAGGCCCAGGGCCCGCCCTTTCCGCCCCACGGTTAGTCCACCACTAAAAAAGTAGGTAGGTACTAAGACTAGTGTCTTGTCTAGACAAAAGCTCACAGGGGATACCCCTAACATCATCAGTCCTGTTTGTTGACGGAGGCCGATAAATGGCGGTCAACGTAATTCGGTCAGCCTTTTTACATGCTATGATTTATTATTTTTTTCTTACGATCTATTCATTAGAATATTATAACAATGACTTGGATAAGGTACGTAAGAATTCGCCCAATTTGCCGCCCCGAATTCACTTAATTTGCCGCCCCCCTGGGCTTGCCGCCCGCGTGCGACGGGCCTGCTGTTGTCATTTTGTCATTGACAATCCGTGTCATCTCTAGTCCATTCTTGCCTTTGAGTATAGAATATATAAGGAGATGCCATACCGTCTGGATCTGCGTGTCTGGTCTGGCGCAAAATAGCTACCTTTTTGTATGAAATTTCTTATCGTTTGACAGGTCATCTACCAAGAAAACTATAAAAAACTTGCGCCAACCTAAGCACGCTGTCATAAACTCATGTGTAAATAAAAAAAAATTGGCACCTCTTTATATATTCTATGTATACCTACTCAAAGATTCTTGCCAATGAAGTAGGAATAAACATGGAATTGCCCCTTTTTATACTAAGATGTCCGTCTATATCCTAGGACGCTGGCCGCGCGATAATATGTGCGAACATCATAGACTACGTGATTGCTGATGCAGTGGAGTCATATCGACGCAGGAATATCTTCACGCTCGCTGAATTTTCTTACCTGCCATTGGGCAGTGAGAGTAATGAATGATGATGAATATTTGGAAAATTAAAAAGCAAAATACGTATTTTTTTCCTTCTCAATAACAATCGACTTAAAAGAAAGACAGACAAAAAAATCTTAAAAAATATGTTTTTTTTTTCCAAATATTTAAAGTACAGACACGACCCCTCTAGAAATTTATTGTATTTTTCTCTAGATTGCATAAAAAGTAAAAAAAAGTTTAAGTGAATACGTAGGTCGTAGGTACATATTTTATTGGGGTTCTTAAAATTATATGGGAAAAATTCAGTATACAGCAGGCAACTATTTTATTATTGCTGTCCCTTGCAGGTGTACGCATATTATTATGCCAAGTCTATAGTTTCTAGTCTTAGGTTTGAGTCAATCCTCTTCTAGAATGAAACCTACGTAGAGCTTTAATCTTGAATATAAACTTTTTGTTAGGTATATGTAAATTTCTACATTTACCTTTGACATTTACCTAAGAAAAAAAAATTGTACGAGGGTTGATTGGAAAGTTCGCGGCCTAACATACAAATGTTTAATGTACTTTAATAATGTTGTCCTTACTGAAATACATTAAACCCTTTGGCTGTTACAGTATAAAATTTTGTTTATAGTTTTGAAGTTAAAGCGTGTCAGGTCACAAAGTATGCAGCTTTTTTTAAAACTATACAAAATTGAACAAGGGCGCTGATCAAATATTTGTTTAAAAAAGGTATTAACACAAATAGATGTAAAATGGTAGGACTTTATCATAAAACGAGATTCCCGTCCATCGTCTACCACTGTAAAAAACTGGTTGGAATGATTTAAACGTGGACAAGAGACCATTGAAGATGATTTTCGCTCCGGCCGGCCCACCGCGACTACGACCAAAGAAAACATCCACAAAGTGTGTGTTCTCATATTGGAAAATCGCAGGTTGACTATAAAGATGATTGCAGATATTATACGCATTTTATATAAGTAAACACAAAACCTCATTGTTAATTAACTCAGATTTTATAAAGTATACGCTAGGTGGACTAGGACCTAGACTGATTGAATCGAACAAAAACGAGTGCGTTTAAGATTTCTCGTGACTGTTTGGAGATGTTTGGAGCTGATCCTCAGGACTTTTTGTTACTATAGATAAAACCTGGAATCAGTACTATACGCCAGAGTCAAAAAAAGTCCAAGCAGTAGAAAAATGCTGATGAACTGTCCTCAAAGAAAGTAAAGGCAATTTAGTGTGTTGATGGAGTCATAATGTTTGGACTACCTTTCAAAAAGCCAAAAAAGATTTTTTTATCTAATAAAGAGGACTTTTCATCAAATAAAGAGAAGAATAAACCCGTATTTTGCCGACCTTCAAGAATCATTTGTTTAAACCCGTATAGAAGCTTCGTAAAACAGATGGAGTGAATGCGTTGAGTTTAGCAAAGATAAAAAAAATTGCATGTGATTTCTTTTATTTTTTTGATAAGGCTGCGAACTTTTCAATCAACCCTCGTACAAAACACGGTCACGCACCGGTGTCAAATCGGAGCCGTCGCCTACGTCACGCCGGCGACCCGCCGGGCCCCGTCCGGGGCCCGTCAGGAGGGAAAACAATTCGTCGTCATGACAACCGGACACACCGTGGCCCGTCAGGAGAGAAAACAATACGTGTCGTCATGACGACGAATTGTTTTCTCTCCTGACGGGCCAAGGCCCGGTCACGTCCCGGATCTAACACGGAAGCTTCGTTGCCGGCACGGACACGGACGTGTTTGAACGAATCCATAGAAAATGTATGGAATGACATTATTTCCCCGGACACGTCCCGGACACGGCCCGGATCTGTGTAGATAGACCTTTATACGACCTCTAGTAATTAATTTTACACGCATAACTAGTCACCTACTTTTATGATAAGAAGTGTTGTGTGTTTGTTGTTGTTGTGTTGTGTTTCTAACCTCCTCCTTTTTTTGAAGTTGTTTAAAAAATAAGTAACCAAACCCCACCATCACACTTTAATAAATCCATAAACTTCAAAAATACAAAAAACGGATTATTTCAATCAATGATCTCTTAAAGTAGTAATAAGATCCAGTATAGTCTGTTCTTGAGGACAATTGTAAATGGAGGAGCATTCAAACATCTGTCTGCCGGCTGTCGCTGCGTCTTTATACGGGGCTATAGATTCTGACCAATCAGGGTCTTTATCCTCGAAGGGAGTGTGGCCGTAGTCTGGGCTGGAAGGTAAACATAGTGAATTTAGCTACATACTATAGGACCTATAGTATATCGGAATGAGGCGTGAGCGTGACAGATATGTACCTATAGTATAGGTACCTATCGTATAGGTACATATCTGTCGATTTTCGAGGTAGGCAGAGACCACTTGCAACAATCTAAAAACAATTCAAAAATAATGAAAAGTAACAGAATGATTAAAATGAGAAAACATCGGTATATGGACTTGAAAGTGTCATTTTACACGCGATATCACAATTTCAACCAGATCCTTATGTTTAATTATATTAAATCCTTAGTAAGTGCTGTTCTTAGGTTATGTTTTGTAACAATTCTTACGATTCCGGTAAGAACCTAATAAATTTTTTTTCATGCACGATCTATGTACAGGGTGTCCCAAAAATAGGCCTGCAAACTGACACTGGAGGTAGATGGACTTAAGGTGCATCAAGTAAGCCTAACATGCCCATAGAAAAGTCTTATGAGTATCGAGTTAGACCCGTTTTAGTGATTTTTGAAAAAAGAACCACTTTTTGATGGTTTTTGTATCAGAGAGCGATTAATATTCAATTAATTAAAAAGAAAAGTACGTTAACGGCTTCTTCGATAGTTACTTATGATATGGCGAAAACCATTCGTTGATGATTAAAGTGGAACATCGACAAATTAACTGTCAAAGTTAATTTTAATTCTCTCCCAAAAACAATAGCTCGACATTGAGCATCTGCCACGAAAAAAATTTACTCTGAACTTAATGAACAAATGTTTTTAAAAACTGCCTTGTGCTATTCCGAATCCAGAATGGTATAACATGTCTTGCAAAAACAACAAATTCGGGGTATTAGACATCGAAGACTTACCTAAGTCGGATTATTTCAAAAACTTAGAAGTTGAGTTAAGGTGGTTAAATTGACAAAATCGAGTAGTTAAGAGAAGTAATCTAGTAGGGCGTCTGTTTTTCAGCCTGACTAAGTAATAGGGAGTGATAAAGGCAAAAACTAAGTCGCTCTTTGAACCAAAATAGTCTAATGGACCAAAACAGATAGTATTTGAATGGTGCCAGATTAGACATGGGTTTGGTGGAAACATGGGGAAATCAATAAGGGGATATTAAAAAACGGTTTATTATGAACATATCTTATTTTTTAGGGTTCCATTTTTATACTTTGGGTACTTACTAAGGGTCGGTCTATCCATCCGTCTGTCACCACCAGGCTCTATCTCATGAACCGGTATAGCTAGAGCGTTGCAATTTTTACAAATGATGTATTATCATTGCTGGTATTACAAAAAATACTAAAAATAGAATAATGATAATAATTAAGGATGGCTCCCATACAACAAATGTGATAATTTTGCTCGATATTAGTAATGGCTATTAAGACACTTGAAGTAGTTACAGAATACTCTAATGAATGATACGGAACCCTTTGTGCACGAGTCCGACTAGCACCTGGCGATTTTTTTTTACAAAACAGTGCTCAAATTATCTCCTCCTGAACATTATGCACAAGTGTCATCTTATGTAGGAATTATGGCCTTATCTCCTCATGGTCATCAACGGGGTTTGTTCTGAATATCGGCAAACAGTATTCGAAGCTGCTCAAGAGCTCAAGCTCAAGCAAGTCCCCATGTTTCCACCAAACCCATGTCTAATCTGGCACCATTCAAATACTATCTGTTTTGGTCCATTAGACTATGTTGGTTCAAAGAGCGACTTAGTTTTTGCCTTTATCACTCCCTATTACTTAGTCAGGCTGAAAAACAGACGCCCTACTAGATTACTTCTCTTAACTACTCGATTTTGTCAATTTAACCACCTTAACTCAACTTCTAAGTTTTTGAAATAATCCGACTTAGGTAAGTCTTCGATGTCTAATACCCCGAATTTGTTGTTTTTGCAAGACATGTTATACCATTCTGGATTCGGAATAGCACAAGGCAGTTTTTAAAAACATTTGTTCATTAAGTTCAGAGTAAATTTTTTTCGAGGCAGATGCTCAAAGTCGAGCTATTGTTTTTGGGAGAGAATTAAAATTAACTTTGACAGTTAATTTGTCGATGTTCCACTTTAATCATCAACAAATGGTTTTTGCCATATCATAAGTAACTATCGAAGAAGCCGTTAACGTACTTTTCTTTTTAATTAATTGAATATTAATCGCTCTCTGATACAAAAACCATCAAAAAGTGGTTCTTTTTTCAAAAATCACTAAAACGGGTCTAACTCGATACTCATAAGACTTTTCTATGGGCATGTTAGGCTTACTTGATGCACCTTAAGTCCATCTATCTCCAGTGTCAGTTTGCAGGCCTATTTTTGGGACACCCTGTATAAAACGCGTCACACAATCCCTTGGCATCTAAAACATGCATCTAACCAATCTAATCTAATCTAGCCACTTGAATCCCACTGCTGGGCAAAGGCCTCTCTCCTCACCCGCCATGACTTTCTGTCTCGAGCTTCCTCTATCTTACCAAAAATCTCAAAAAACTAAAAACCAATTCTTAGAGCACACTAGCGTAATACGGGACACATAAAGCTTATGCTGCATCGTAACCAAGTGGTTACAAACTGGCAGTCTGTAGGCGAGGATCTGTGGGTTATTCTAAATTTGGAAATAAACGGGTTACCCAAAAAAATCGCAATTGGAGCCGTTTACTTACCTCCTCCAGTAAAACTAGAAGCACTTCATAGTTACGTCATTAATGCGAGTCGCATCTTGGATCTTACTGACAAGGTAGTCATCGCGGGTGATTTTAATCTCGGAAATATCGAATGGCTTAGACAAACGGACAATTCCTACCTTTCTCCATCTAATTGCACTGGCAGGCTGGAAAAGACGCTGGTTGACTTTATGGATTCAAACAATCTTCACCAATTTAATGATATTGTTAATCATGGCGGGAGGACTTTGGACCTCATCTTAAGTAACATTGAACAGCAAATCGTGGTGTCTAGTCCCTTGAATCTTTTAAGCAAACGCGATCTACATCACCCAAATTTGCTCATAACTGTGACAGATACAAGTCACCCAGTACTCAGTAGTGATAGAGTCTTGCACTTCAGCTTCTTTAAAGCTGATTACGAAAGTATTATGAATGAACTAATGGGGGTAAGCTGGGATTTGGAGTTCTCAACTTGCAGGGATATCGAAAAAATGGTTTCGGTTTTTTACAGTATCCTGAATCAGGTCATTGAAAAATATGTACCTAGGCGTCGTATGAAGCCGGGTCAATATCCTTGTTGGTTTACTCCCGCTCTTATCAAATTATTAAACGAAAAAAATAAATACAGACTTAGATATAAAAAGTTTGGCAACCCTCGCGATAAGCAAGACTTCCAATGCCTACGGTCGATGTGCGAAACACTACTGGATTCCTGCTACAACAATTATAAACGGAACATTGAGGATGCAATTCATAAAAATAGTAAGGCATTCTGGCAATATGTGGGAAGTAAAAGAGGGGGTAATAATTCTCTACCCTCAAGTATGAGGCTTGAAGACTGTGTTGCCAACTCAGGGCACGATATTGCAAACTTATTTGCATGTCATTTCTCTTCTGTTTACTCTCGATTGGCACCCGTCACTGCAAACTTTTCTTTTGCGGATCATGATAGTCTATCAGGGAATATCATTTTCAGTGTGGCTGACGTTGCTAAAAAATTGAGGTGCTTGGACGAGTCGAAGGGGGCTGGTCCCGACGGTATTCCACCAATTTTCTTGAAAACCCTTGCTTCAACTTTAGCTAGCCCTTTAGCCGCAATGTTCAATCGGTCTATAGCAGAAGGAACATTTCCATCAGAGTGGAAGAAGGGTAAAATTGTTCCTATCTTTAAAAAAGGGGATCAAGATAATATAAAAAACTATAGACCAGTTGCAATCTTGTCTTGCATTGCGAAGGTGTTTGAGTCCCTCTTGCAACCCATTCTTGCTCGCTATATCGCGAAGTTTTTGTCGCCATACCAGCATGGTTTCAGGCAGGGCTATTCAGTTCAGACAAATTTAACAACCTTTATATCCGATCTTTCTGTCATGGTCGATGGCGGCTATCAAGTGGATGCCGTCTATACGGACTTTGCTAGCGCATTTGATAAGGTCAACCATGAGCTATTACTGAAGAAACTTGAGGGGTATGGCATCCACGGATCACTTTTGGCATGGTTAGAAACATACCTAAAAGAAAGACCGCAAGTTGTGGCTGTGAAAGGCTTTCAATCGGAAACGTACGTGGCATTGTCTGGTGTCCCTCAGGGCTCTATTCTCGGACCGCTCCTATTCACAGTATACATAAATGACATAATATCCCAGATTCGTCACTGCGACTGCGCTCTTTTTGCTGATGATCTCAAGATATATAAAAAAGTTGATTCAGATGCAGATATGCGTATGATACAGGACGATCTTGACAGAGTCCAGAGCTGGTGCCAATCGAACTTTATGAAGTTAAATGCGAGCAAATGCTCCTTTGTCCGTTTTAGTCGCAAATTAAATCAACATCCCTCGTCTTACTTTGTTGACAACACGGCGCTAAAAGAAGAAATTGAAATACGGGATCTGGGAGTCATAATTGATAATAAATTGAAGTTCGCCTCACATATCGACAATATTGTGCGGAAATCTTCGCAAATGATGGGCTTCATAAAAAGAAACACTAAGTCCTTCAAAATAGAAACCAAGAAACTTTTATTCAATGCACTGGTCCGTAGCCGTTTAGAATACGCGGATGTGGCCTGGAGCCCGTCATATTCAGTCCATTCGCAGCGAGTGGAATCAGTTCAGCGAGCGTTCACGAGACATCTGGCTTTCATCTCACCGGGAATATCACATAGAGCTCCTTATACATGTAGGCTAAAGTTCTTTAAAATAAGCTCCCTTCGTATTCGTCGCGAAATTAATGGCCTGTGTTTCCTACACAAATGTGTTAATGGGACAGTGTCTTGCGGTGTGTTGCTTCAGCGTCTTAACGTATCAGTTCCAAGTCGAATCCCACGTAGACCAATTACAAAAACATTCTGCTTGCCAGTCTTCAGAACAAATGTTGGTAAACATTCTCCAATTTTTTCAATCTGCTCAAATTATAACAGGCTAAGTGCACTAATTCCAAATTTGGATATATTTTGCGACTCTTTAAGCTCATTCAAATCAAAAATAATTAAATATTACAATTCCTAGATGTTACACAAATCATAAATTATTCTCACTTCGAAAGACATCACTTTCTTCTTTTTAATGTACCTATTTATATGTAATCCTATTTTCTTTTCTTTTAAATTCAATTATATCAATTGTGCCGGTACTTTATTATCCATTGTAAAGTAAATTTGTGCGTGTAAATTATAAATGTTGTGTACACCTGTAAGTGGTATATGTATCAGTACTGAACATTGAAATCTTTGTATGGATTGTTTTATATATGTACTGTTGGTGTTCCTTATAAATAAATAAATAAATAAATAAATAAATAAATAAATAAGTGGAATTTCCCGGTGGGCCGAGATAAGTGTTGCTGAGCGCTATTTATCTCAATCCTGCATTCCCGACAGTCTCCGCGAGATTAATCGTCTAGTGTGCACCCGCCTTGCGTTCGAGAGAAAATGTTTTGATTTTTTAAATTAACTGTCGGCTTTTTTGCTTTGCCTTTTCAAGATTGTCGTGTTATTAAGTGGATAGTTAGGAAATGTTGTTTTATATTTATGTTTTACGTTTTATGTTAATATTGGTGTAGTTTTAACGCTTTTTAGTTTTTCTATTTTTACGCTATTTTTATATACAGAGTGTAACAGAAAGGAGTATAATGCCGAAACATATCGATAGTCCTCATGAAACTGAAGAACTTTCCCCAAGGAACGCCCATACTTACTCGATCAGCTGATCGAACATTTTATATGGGGAGGCGAATTTTTTTTGTCGAGTTACGACCCATGTTCCTTGGGGAAAGTTGTTCAGTTTCCTGAGGACTATCGCTGTGTTTTGGCATTATATATACCCCCTTTCTGTTACACCCTGTATAAACCAACCATACGGGAATCTAAAGTTTACCTACAGATATATTCTGCCTATCACGTCCCCCTGCTTGGCTAAAGCCTGGATGAGCCTAAAGTTTTGAAACCTGGCATATCTTGGTTGGTGCGCTAGGATTCTTCGCTAAATGAGTGTCTTATTTAAATTTTTTAAATATCTTTTTGCTATCACTAATCACTTAAAAAACTACTTACGTAAGTAAAATATGCATTAGTTCTCCAATAAGACCTTCTTCTTCAACCGGGTATTGAGCAGCTTCACAAATTGCACGCAGCGTACATTGCTGGCCATCTATACCTTGTCTGCAAATAATGATAGTATTTTTAAATGTTATAGCATAAAAAATCTATTGTTTGTTGATACAAAAATAATAAATGGAACCCTAATTGCCTAGCTCAAAGATTTTATCGCCTCGATATATGCATTGGGCACAGTCAATGCAAGGCAACTGTTCTTTTATAGGGAGTAAGTTTTAAGGCATATACTGGGTGTAACAGAAAGCCGAAACACAGCGATAGCCCCCATGAAACTGAACAACTTTTCCCAAGGAACCTCCCCATACAAAATGTCCGATCAGCTGATCGAGTAAGTATGGGCGATCCAAAAATTTTTTTGAGTTACGACCCTTTTTCCTTGGGGAAAGTTGTTCAGTTCATGAGAACTATCGCTGTGTTTTGGCATTATACCCCCTTTCTGTTACACCATGTATACATTGGGCACAGTCAATGCAAGGCAACTGTTCTTTTATAGGGAGTAAGTAAAATTAAGGCATAATTATGATGCTCCTAAAACTTTTAAATACTTTCTCCATAAAACATTACTTAATCATAATATAACGGTCGAAATACGACATACTTCAAATGTGCTATGTCGTAGGTACAATCTACACGTAAGTACCTTTTTTTTTTTTGTTAGCCAATAAGATCCCGCTGCTGGGCAAAGGCCTCCCCCGCGACTTTCCATTTAACACGGTTTTCGGTAGCCACCCGCCTTTCCCGTGAAAATGCATCCAGATCGTCTTTCCATCTTTTTCGAGGTCTACCTCGGCGTCTGTGACCATCAAGTGGCGCCCATTCTGTTGTTTTTTTTGCCCAGCGATCTGGATGCATTCTACAAACATGACCGGCCCAACCCCATTTTAATTTGGCAGCTTTGTTGCCCACGTTCCTATACAATATATAAATTGACAGATTAATGCATAATAGTACAGAAACAAAATACATACGTGTCCAACAGCCCACTGAAAGCTTTATAAAACGTAATTCTTTCATTTCTCTTCATTCTTATAATTTCCCTCTCTTCTCTCGATACAGTCTTAATAAAATAGTACTGAGATAATTGCGTTATGTTTTGAAACTGTAAATATTGGTATTGGAAGTTAGCTGCGAAGGCTAAGTTGATCATATCCCTGTTTGGGACGGGGAGACTGAAGCCTATGAGCAGCTGAAAAGTGTTGAAAGTAGGCGTGGTTAAAAAAACAAATGAATTAAGATAAATACATACATACATATCCGTCACGCCTCTCTCCCATTGGGGTAGGCAAAGACCACTTCCACTTGCTACGATCCAAAAACACTTCTTCACATTAAGATAAATACATTATTGTTAAACTTAAATCTAATCAATAAATTTATTTATTTATTAATAAGGTCATCAACGTACAATGAGACAAAGTACCTAGATAGCATACAGGTCTATCTACTCAGATCCGGGCCGTGGCCGGGACGTGTCCGGGCCGTGGCCCGTCAAGAGCGAAAACCATACGTCGTCATGACAGTGTGTCCGGGACATGTCAGGGAAAAAATATCATTCCATACATTTTCTATGGATTCATTCACACACGTTATCATAACGACGTATTGTTTTCCCTCCTGACGGGCCACGGCCCGGACACGTCCCGAGCACGGCCCGGTCTGTGTAGGATCTGAAAAGATAGACCATAAATGCTTACCTTATACGTCGCTCCATACGGGAACACCAAAGGAATCCCATTCACTTGTCTCTTCTCCCGTTCATTAGCGTTAACTGATCTCTTTGATTGTGTTGTATTTAGATAAAGTATTAATATAATCCATGTTATTCTGCAAAAAGTACTTAAAATTATACATTTAATGATGTTTGATTAAGGTTGTAGGTAGGTAATCAAAAAAGTCAAAGATAATCACAATAGTAAAGAGATTCTTTACAATTAATAAAGATGAAGAATGTTATGTTCGATGCACAAACGTGTCATATGACGTTTTTCAATAAGTTTGCAAGTAAAAAAACAACCTTATGCTATCTACACACCAAAGCTGCCGGCATGCCGACGGGCTAGGCCGGCGGCTTTACCTCATACGAATGGCAGCTGTCAAAAAAAACGGCGGCTTTGGTGTGTACGTACATACCATTAGGTTTTAACTATCACAAATTAAAATATTATCTATTATGATACTCTGAAATACCTTGAACGATAGAATGTACCTGAATGCTTACCATGCAAATTCTTTAAATAGGAACTTACTATTAAACAATTACTTATTATTAAAAGTATTAGTGCCCGTTTATGCCAGTAGTAACTGGAACGTACATAGATAAATAAATCAATAAAAGTCTACATACTTACCTCATATTTTAAATTATCCAAACACATTTACATTAAAGCACAAAAAATTGAGACAAAATTAAAAACATTTACATCCTTTCCTAAATTGTTTAATTTTTCATTTTGAATAGAAGTCTATCCGAATATCTTCTTAATTCCACATTTGAAACTACTCAACAGATTTTCATACGATTTACACCAATAATAAAAAGAAACTCATTAGATTTTAACCCAAATGAACCATCAAGAAGCTAGTAGTACAATAAATGGCATTTCACTACGGAACTCTAAGTAAGAATACAGAGCTTATGTGCTTGTAAACTGTAGACCATTGCATTGTAAAGCTGTGTTCACACTAGCTGTTCGTCGAGGAAACAAATAAGCAGGAAGTGATGTTGGTACTCAAAGTAATGTGAAGTTAAAAGGTAAGGGCTTGTGTTTCGTAGGTAAACAAAACAAAAGTATAATATATTTTTTTAAATATTATACTTATAGGCACGTCAGTGTTATCAGAAGGAGTCGCCATTTTAGGGCGTGAGATTATGGGCCGAAATAATTAATATAGTGTAATAAAACACCACTTCACACTATTAAACGTCTAGATAATTAACAATCGTTCTTAGCTTTATTTAACGTTTCACCGGGCACGTAGTCGTGAGCGAAACAGATTTTCTGTGTTTTACTCCCCAACTGTCACAAATCGACAGAAGTCACACCACCTTTTACGTCACAACTGCCAGCCACCCCACTAGCGCTCGGTGCTACGTTTTTTTTTTAATTAAATAGATTCTAATTAAAATAGTCTTCTCGATTAATTCGATTTTAATAATCAGCAATCATAACCGGCGCCGTCATACTCGTATATGATCGTTTAAAAAGGAGTTCGATTTGAGCTTTAGTATAACTGTATTTATTTATTTAACAGTTTATTGTAAGATGATTGTACATAGAGACAGAAAAAAAAGAGAAGTTATACAAAAGGTACAGCATATTTCTAAAAGAAATAACTGTTTTTATCTAGTTACGTCAATTCTATTTAATTTTAATAGTGCATACGGTTTGATTTTATACCATGTATATTATGTTAGTACTATTATTCAATATATTTAAAAAAAATTGTCATCGTCTAAAAATATTACTGTTTACAATAAGATACTAGCTTAACTTCACCAGTGTGTACAAATCTTTACAGTCACATGACGGCTAAATAGATTGACTCAACAAACCAGTCACAAGACTAGTTGATACACTTTAGGAAAACCATTCTATTACGTGTTGCAATAGCAATTGACATTGGTATTGCTATTGACTATTGCCTACGAATCTGATCACAAGAAAGTCACTTGTTTTGTGAAATTGGGAGTTTTTTTTTTATTATTCTTTCGCAAATAACAGCATTGTAAAAAAAATCAATTTTTCGCAACTAAAGAAAAATAATATACAAATAAAAAAAATAATAATAATAAAAAATAATAATAAAATAATAATAATAATAATAACCCCCCCATGGGACCACCTTGCCGTGGTGGGGGGGCTTACGGAGAGTCGGGACTTTTGTACGTTAGTCACAACATCTGACTAAACCACCTTTCACAAAAAGTGGAGGATTGAACTTATTTCGGTGCCATACCACCTGGCACCACTACCCTTTCCAAACTAACGGTCCTAACCGGGGGGGCTTTGGGGAATGAAGAATTATGAAGAGGTATAATACGAGATATAGTTTGCGGTCGCTGCCCGGGGGTGATCGCCGGGGTGCATCTGGAGCCGATGCTGGATTGCACAGCATGCGAACCATCGGCGACGCGGGGCTGAGCAGGCGGGCCTCGGTCGAACAATATGCCACAGCCGAACAACCACCATCAACATCATCATCCCTTTTTTCATCAGTACCTACCATCATCGCCACCATCATACGTCGATCATTTAGAGATACAATCATCCCCATCCGGTTTTTCATCAGCATCATCCGTACTCTTTACCGAGGACGTTGTGCAGGAGACTAACTCAGTCGATTTTCCTGTGCCCGCTATCGGTGAACATCGAACGCGAAGAAGATGGTCCAAAGAAATGAACATCTTTATCATGCGTACATATTTCATTCTCACATCATTAGAAACCGACACTAAAACATACCTTCCGAGATTACACGAACAATTTAACCAACAATACCCAGAAATGCAAGCTACGAGACAAAGAATAGGAGACCAAAGACGAGCTATAGTCAGGAAAAAACTACTTAACGACGATGAGATAAAAGACATACGCCACGAAGTAGAAAACTTTCTGAAACTGCAACCTTCTGGAAACACGCCAGCTAACACCGCACCTGAAACACAAACACAAAGATTAAGATGGGATAATAACATTAATGAGACCATAATGAGAATTTACTATAGAATCACAAACCTCGAACAAAATATGACCGCATACAGAGAAGTCCTACACCAAGAAGTTATCGCACAGTGCCCACAGTTTTCCCATGTATCAGTTCAGAGAATTGCCGACCAAAGACGAGTCATAGTTCAAAATAAATACATAACCACAGAAAGACTGAAAGAAATCCAAAATGAAGTTGCTGCCGAACTAAATATTTCTCCCCCTGATAACACAAATAATACAGTGCAAATTGAAAATGATGCCCTAAGTAACGAAACAGAATGGCTTAATAATATAGACCCAGATATTTTAATTCAATCAACAACTGAAACAGGAACTGATAACCAGATAGTACTAAATTACAACATAGAGATAGAAACAGCCTTTACACAAATATTGAATAATTTTACAAATACAAACCCAACGCAACGAAATTATATACCTAAACAAAAACCCTCCAAAAAACTAGCAAGCATAGTGGAATATATAAATAATAAGATTCTCCCTGAACATATAAATGTAGACACGGATTTCGATACCTTTCAGACAGTGTTATACTGTGCTGCGTTAACCGCTGCAAAAGTAAACGGTGCCAAAGTAGATATCTCACTTAGTACTGAAAACGGAAGTAGACCTAAAAGACAACAAAAACGCAAACCAAAATGGCAGATTAGGATGGAGCGCCGAGTAGAAAATTTAAGATCTAAAATAGGTAGATTAACACACTTTATAAATGGCAACAGAAGTCCAAACTTAACCTATCAAGTAAATAAAATATTAATCCAATACAAAATACACACACGCCATGAAGAACCCAACACAGACTTGCCTCATTTCCTTGACACTCTGAAACAAAAACTTACAGTTGTAAGCAGTCGCCTGAAAAGATATAAAGCATGTACACTACGGAAAACTCAAAATAGACAATTTAAAGCTAATGAAAAACAGTTTTACAATAACTTAAAGTCTCCTACCTACAACACCCAAGATGAATCTGAAATAATATCACCACAACCGGAGGAAATGAGGCAGTTCTGGGCTGGGATCTGGGAAAGGCCAGTCCAGCACAATGGGGAAGCGGAATGGATACATAAGGAAGAAGAATATACACAAAACACTGAATCGATGAATTTTGATTTTATACCTGTAGATACCTTTCAGAATGTTATAAAGAAACTACACAATTGGAAAGCTCCAGGCTCGGATAATATTCACAACTACTGGTATAAAAAATTCACTTTCATCCACCCATTTTTACACAATTACGTAAACAGTTTTATTTTAAACCCAGAAACTCTACCAACCTACACTACAACCGGAGTAACTTACATGCTACCAAAAGACCAAAATGACCGTGCAAACCCTGCAAAATATAGACCTATCACGTGCCTCCAAACTATCTACAAAATAATAACTGCTTGCATCTCAGATTTAATTTATAATCACACCAAAGATATATTAGTTGAACAACAAAAAGGATGCCGGAAGTCCAGTCGAGGCTGTAAGGAGCAACTCTTAATAGATTCTGTTATTTTAAAACATGTTCAGAAAAACAAAAGCAGTTTATACTCGATGTATGTTGACTACAAAAAAGCTTACGACTCCGTACCTCATAGTTGGTTAATAAAAATCTTAGAAATTTACAAAATTCACCCACAAATAATTACATTTTTACAAAATACTATGAGTAAATGGACAACACGATTGAAATTATTTACATCTAATAATACAATAGAAACTGAACCAATTAAGATACAACGCGGTATATTCCAAGGTGACACTCTTAGCCCTTTATGGTTCTGTCTTGCCCTAAACCCACTCTCAAATCTACTTAACTCGCCGACTACTGGATACCCGCTCGAATATATTGAAACAGACGAAAATAATACACTGACAGACAGACCGACATGCTTGCTCTCCCATTTACTCTACATGGATGACATCAAATTATATGCTTCTACTGAAGATGGACTACAAAAACTGGCTAATATTACAGAAAAGTTTTCTAAAGACATATGTATGGAGTTCGGAATTGACAAGTGTAAAATTAATTCAATTAAAACGGGACAGACGTACCTGCATAGCTATGAAATGCAAGACGGACATCTCATTGAACCACTAGATGAAAACAGCGCCTACAAATATTTAGGATATAATCAGTCGAAATTAATACACCATAAAGAAATAAAAATTAATTTAACAAAACAATTCAAACAGAGAATAAATTCCATCGTAAAAACTCAATTAAACGCTAAAAATACAGTTAAAGCTATAAATACTTACGCAATCCCGATCCTCACGTACTCGTTTGGTATCATAAACTGGTCTAAATCTGATTTAAAATCCCTGCAGCGAGTTATCAACACCACTCTCACCCGAAATCGAAAACACCATCCGAGATCTTGTGTTCAAAGACTGACATTACCACGTCATGAAGGAGGAAGAGGCCTGATTGACATACCAAATCTACACAATAAACAAATAATCAACCTGCGTTCATATTTTCACCAAAAAAGTGATATATCACCGTTACATAATGCAATAGCCCAAAACGATAAAAAGTTTACTCCCCTTAACTTACAGGATAGAACACAGCAAACATATCAACCTCAAACAAACATCCAAACAAAAATAGACGAGTGGTCCCGTAAATCCCTCCACGGAAGACATCGCCAAGACCTAAGCCAACCTAACGTCGATAAAGCAGCATCGAACGAATGGCTTAGACGAGGCGTGATGTTTCCCGAAACCGAGGGGTTTATGTTGGCCATTCAAGACCAGGTCATAGAAACAAAAAATTATAGAAAGTATATTATGAAAGTGCCCAATTCATCCGACGATTCATGTAGACGATGTAGGAGCTCCCCTGAAACGATTCAGCATTTAATTGGCGCTTGTAAAGCAATAGTCCAAACTGATTATAAATATAGACATGACCAAGTTGCCAATATAGTCCACCAAAAGCTAGCACAAAAACATAAACTATTACCGGCAACCGATCCGCCACAGTCCGATACCCCATACTACAAATACAGTCCCAGCACAGTGCTGGAGAGCACCAGTCACAAGATGTACTACGATCGCGCAATACTCACAGATAGAACCATTCATTATAATAGACCCGATATAACGCTCTTAGACAAAGTAAATAAAGTAGCTTACCTCATAGACATAGCCGTACCCAATACACACAACCTGCAAAAAACCATAGCTGAAAAAATGAGTAAATACACTGAATTGAAGGAAGAAATTAAAAGATTATGGAAGTTAAATACAGTACATATTGTGCCCCTGGTGCTCTCCACCACTGGAGTTGTTCCACGCCAACTTCACCACAGCCTGAAAACAATAGATTTACCTACCAAGTTATACATTACCATGCAAAAAGCAATAGTATTAAACACATGTCGCATTGTTCGCAAATTTCTACAGGATGACACATAAACCCCTACTCAGTAACTGTTACTTACTTGGTTTCGGCCCGTAAGTATGCAGTAGATTACCAAAACTTCCTAAAAGTTTTGAGAAAACGAAAGTTTGTAACTAATAATAATAATAATAAGCCCGCAGGGCAGCTTTGTGGCGAAGCTGTTGGTGATTGGCGTCACCACGGACCCGAGTTCAGGGGGCACTTTACCATCTTAGCCCTCGCCTCTTGGCTTGCCTTCATTGGCCGGCCTCGAGTGAACAGCGCAAGAGCGGAACCTATGCTCCAGGGTGGAAGTGTAAAATGTCATAACGCCGGGGGTTCTACTAGGTGTACCACCGACGTCTAACGCCCCGCAGTCTCACCTCTCCGCACCCTTAGCCACTCTAGACAATGTTGCTGCTTGTCGCACCTTGCGTGCGGCCGTTTGGGTGGCCCATTTAATAAGAGTGGCAAGTCACCGTCTGCTAGATTTAAAGTTGTGAGATATTTAACATGCAGACGTCCGTTATCTCACCCCAATAGCCCGGTTATCCAGTCCACCAAATCCCATCCCCATAGCCCAAACCAACGTTCACCCTTTCACCCGGCAATAGTTCTGCAGCTATCGGGGACTGTCCTCCAATGCATTTACATAGTGTGTTGGGGGATAGACCCCGGTAGGTGCATGCCATCTCACATTTTAGAATAAACGGTACTTAAAAGGGCCTCTACATGTTGGCTTCGGCCCCATGCACGCCTCCCAAATGACCGGGTCCCTATGGACCCGAGATCTTTAAAGATGTACCGACATAATAATAATAATAATATAAAATAAATAATGTGCCATAATGTGCCAACGATTCCACGAACCGATTGGCAACTAAGGCCTGTGAACATAAGATTTAACAAAAGTGACCTTACTTAATGACAGTGACAGTTGACAACACTCCACACCAGACCAACTGTCAACAGCCTCCAAAACACGTTCCTTGTTCAAAACAATAACCAGCGGCATCGAAGTCCGCTTTACCGTTGGCTTACACAAAATAACTCACTTCACGAATGAGTACTAAAAACTTAATTCTCCCCGGCTCAATGAAGACTAAACACCTCAATCGTGTACCCACCAAAACTACATTTCTACAACAATTACCTACTACCTTGTGTCGTATTCACTTACCATACTTTTAATGTGTTTACTCTAATTATTACTATAATTCAATCCACTTACCTTCTGTTTATTTATCTCGTCCTGCTGAACCATATTTAACCTTTATTATATGCGAAAAGCTAAGCACTAAGTTTTATTTATCAAAGCAAGATTTGGTTTTTTGAATGTATTTCTAACTTTTTTCCATATTAATCTACTCAATTTTTGTATTTTATAAAAAAAAAAACTGATTCTACCTTCATACTACTAAATGTGATTTTGAAGAGAAATTTTTTAATTTGGTGGTTCATAATTTTACAATTAGGATACCTACTTAGTTTTGTTTTACTAATAATAGTAAGCAAATATATGACAACAACAAGTAAAGTTTGATTGTTTTCTTATGTAAAAATAAATCAAATCAGGATACACGATGATACAAATAAAAATAAGTTGTAACACAACAGTCTTAATTTTATTGTTAGTAAATAACAAACAACTACTCCGATGCCCTGTTACCTAAACGAAACTTAACTGTTAGTAGGTATACACAAAAAAATTCTTATTAAAAAATATCCCTTTATCTTTGGTGGTTTATATAATATATATGTTACCGGAAATGTATGAAATCAAGGAATTGTATACAAATCCTAGGAAATGTGTACAATTCCGATGCTCTTTAGGAAATATATAAAATATTGTTTGAAAATTTGTTTAATGCATAGATATCCTAAGAAATGTGTACATTTCCTCGGAATTGTATATAATTCAAATATCGTATTAGGAAATGTAGAAAATAAATGATTTCTGCTATAACATAAAACACGTGGTTAAAATGAGCATAAAAACATAACCTAACCTAACATAACCTTTTTTAACACGGGGAAATGTGTTATGCATACTGCCACCCCCGTGGGGCAAGACGGTTATGTGGGACTCCCTTTCCAAGACGAGAGGTATACCCACTAAAACTCCGCGGCGGTCTTCCCAGGCAGACTGGGGGAACCCTGGGATTGAAACCTAACCTAACCATCAATATCTATCTCAATTTTTTTACATTTCCGATTGCTATTTAGGAAATGTATAGATTTCCTAGGAAATGTATGAAGTATAATTTAATTCACACATTTCCGTACCATTTTAGGAATTACATACATTTCATAGGAATTGTATACAATGACGGATTACATACATTTCCGGTAAATAAATTTTTATTGCAATTTCATTACTTATGTTGTTTGATGTAAGATTCTGAAACACGTAATAACGTCCGAACTTAAAAACTATAGTCCAAAACGAAAATACCACAAAAAGCGTCATTGTTTTGTTTATTGACGTTAAAAAAATTGCGTATAATTGATTTCGTGTTTGTTCAAGGCTGTTTACTTAAAAAATTGTTTTTTAACATAAAATTTAAACAAATAAGTATGTAGGTCCCGAAAATCTACGAAAAAAAAACTCAAAACTAATAAAATTCCATGAGAATTAGAAAAAAATATGTATATTGCAAGAACAGTTGCTATCGCCGTCCTTCTTCCTTCAATTGCGATGTGTGCGAACAAGACAAAACAACAAGATGACGTGTTGTCCAGAAATCGACGGCAGCTCCTGTTTCCTAATTCTACTTTAATACAGGTAAGTATTTTTTTATTTATTAATTAACTTAAAGTTTTTAATTCCAACTAAAGCAATAATACCAGTAAAAAGAGTCTTCGGAACAACTTAATCTCAAATTCGTTTCCAGTTAAAACTACAAATCCAGATAGATAGAAACCCTTTTCATAGATTTCGGCAATCTATTTATAATTAGCTTTTCCCCGCGACTTCCAATATAGTTCAGAATTTATCCCACGGTAACCCATAAACATTTTCTAATTTATAACTATTAAATGACAAATTGACAATATACCTTACCATTATCTGTATATAATAGTATCTATAATTTATACTTTAAATATCTTAAATTCAATTTACAATCCTGTAACCTCACGCATCTTCCAACAAAGACATCATCTCCAGGATTCCTTGACCCTCAGGACATCCGCTGTAGATAGACGGACAGTCGAACATCTGTCTACCAGCCACTGCCGCGTCTGTGAACTGAGACATCGCTGACTCCCATGCTGGATCCTTCTCGAAAAGTGTCCGACCGTAGTCTGGTCTAAAATGATATATAAATTACATTAGACTAATTCCACATTAGCGTATATATATTTTAGTAGCCTATTTCATCCTAGCTGCTGGGCAAAGGCCTCCCCGCATCCTTCTATGCTTCCCTATCTCCGGTAACTTCTGGCCAGCTTGCCAAGTATGCATCCAGATCGTCGCCCCATCTCCTCTTAGGCCGACCTTTACCTCTGTGGACGTCGAGCGGCAACCAGTTAGTAGATATCTTGACTCATCGATACGGATACATACGGCAAAAATGTCCAGCATTAGCGAATTATTATGTGGAGATTGATAGTAGGTATTATATAGGATAGTAGGTATTATATAGGATTGATAGTATAAATACATATCCGTCACGCCTGTCTCTAATTATGGTAGGCAAAGTCCACTTCATTGATAGTTAATAGTTAGCATTTAAAATTAGACTTTTCTTGTTATACAAATTGAACTATATTCGTGGTGTTCCGAATCTACTAGAGGCCGCCCGTAACTTGGGAAATAGTCTGTGCAGGGCCCAAGTCTGCTAATTTAAAATAGCCTCAGTTGTGTGTCGGCAGAGTGTCAATGGCATTTTTGACACATTTGGTAATCTGCTAGCTTAGCATGGCACTCCGTGACAAGACGTTGTCATGCTTTTGTCACGCTTGCGTCTCTGTCTATAGTATTAAATGTGATAAGGACAGCATACGTGAGATAATTGTCGCGGCACGCCATGCTAAGCCCGCTTCTAACAATGGCTTACACTGATTGCGACCAAATCTGTCTAAAATGCCATTGACACTGCCGACACACAACTGAATATATTGTAAGTTAGCCGACTTGGGCGCCAGTCTATCTCTAGCTTTAGTGTTATGCAAACGCAAAGATACTTACGTTAATAAAATATGCATTAATTCTCCAACAAGACCTTCCTCCTCAACAGGATATTGTGAAGCCTCACAAATCGCTCGCAACATGCACTCTTGCCCATTCATGCCGTAGCTTGTAAAATAAACAAAACACAAACTTAGAACCCTTGTGCCGGAAAAAACAAGTAACAAAGCGCGTAACAATCAAGTGCTTACTGAAACTACAAAAATGTTTTATAAATTCGTCTTTGAAGGAATGGAATTAATGCCATTGTATTGTTGGTACGCGTAGAAATTGATGATGAAGATAATTTTATTCAAGAAAAAGTGTGATGTCTTCTTTTGAGTTCTGATTAGGAAAACGTCAACTTTTCCGTCATAGATTTTGGGTTTATAATCACGACAACTTAGTGCATGGCTTTTGACTAGATACTAGACACATAACAGTATCAACGTTATTACAAAGCGAGGTATAAATAAAGTTCTAGAACTAATTTAAGTAAATGGCGTTTTTGCTATAGAATAGACAAAACGTCATGGATATGAAGCTAGAAGTATGTTTCAATCTCCTTTTGTAATAACGGGGTGTATGTTTTACCAAATATTAAAAAATCATTTGCAAATATCGTAATTGGTTCCAAGAAAAGTTTGCCAAAGGTCAAAGTCCAAATACTCACGATTCCAATAAATTGATAGTAGCTTTATAAAATATAAGTCTTTCATCCTTCCTCCATTGCAATTCAACATCTCTTTCATCCCTTGATACAGTTTTAATAAAGTAATACTGAGATAAGTCGGTGATGTTTGTAAACTCTGTGTATTGAAATTGGTATTGGATTGCCATACCAATGTTCATGCCGTCTGTGGTAATCATTGGCACGCCAAGGCCTACGATAAACTGGAACATTCACAAAATTGTATCAAAAGCTTTAATAATCAAAATTAAACCAGCGTATCTTGCCTTCTGCTGATTACTAATGCAACTAATGTCTCCCTCTTTGCTTTCCATTCTTTGTACTAGTCGTTAGGATTTGCCATTCTTCAGTTTATGACTAAATTTATGATTTATGACTAAAGCAACTTTATGACTAAATGACTAAATAACTTTGACTAACTAACTTGACTAAATGACTAAACTAACTTTATGACTAAAGCAAACCTACTAGAAACTCTCCATATATTTGTAACACTAGACTTAAAAACTCTCACATACATACATAGGTAATATTTGTCACGACTCTCTCCCATCGGTGTAGGCAGAGACAACTTCCCTCTACTTGCTACGATCCAAACACACCACTTTTGCTTCAACCACAAAATACATCAATACCTAATCAATCATTATCTTCAATTACTAACCTTAAATGTACCTCCATAAGGAAACACTAACGGCAAAGCATTAACTTGTCGTTTTGTCCTGTAATCGGTGGTTATATTCAATGATGTATCCGCAGCATTCCAATGTACACTCAAAAGTAGTATCAATTGAGTTAAATATGTTTTTCCATTCCATTTATGCCTGATAATGAGATAAAATATTAACTAGATATATATCGTAGAATTAAAAGTAGATATAGATAGAGCCTGTACGCATTTGTGTTTAGGATACCTACGCAAAAGTTTATACGCCCTTCACCATGGCTTAGTAACCGATACGCGTGGTCGTCTATGGCAATTTATACATTAATCTTCTTATCTTAAAGCGCATTTACTTTCGGTCAATCACCGACGACGGCGGCCGCATTCGGTTTAACCGAAACGCTTACGAATATAGCCAAACCGAATACGGCCAAACGAATACCTGTTTATATTAGTCGGTGACTGCAGCCGAAACGGTCTAACCGACTAATGTAAATGCGCCATTAATGAACGAGCACACTCTGTCTCACTGATAAACAAAGACCTCCCTCCTTTTTCTCTACGATTCTCTATCCTGAGCCGTCTCTACCCAGATATCCATGAAAGTGTCCAGCTCATTCTATTACCTGTGTTCTGCCGATTAACATTAATAGAAAAGTATTGAAAATCATAAAAGATCAAACAATTAACTTACATGATATCCAATTGATATAACTCCCTCTTAAACTTAACTATTAACTATATTTTCTTACAAAATTAATCTAAGAAATCATTTTGATATGAATCACATAGATCCAAGTATTAACAGCACAAGATTTACAAAAAAATGAAAAATCCACGACAAAAATCCACATCCGAGGAAAATGTGTTAAATCATTTTATATAATCCGCTAGGTTTTGGTATTGGGTGTTTACTTTAGGCCTCATTTTGTGAGCCAACAAATAAGTCACGAGAAATATGCTAAACGGATTTAGGATAGCTCATTCTATTTGATACTACTTCGTGGTATACTTTCTATTTGACCGGTAAACTAGCTTAATATTACCAAGAACGGTCACACATACAGTAATTTTAAATATTTACCAGTGACACTTCTAATACTCGTGTAAGTTATTAGAGAAAATGTTTTCTTGGTTACAATGTTGGTTTGTGTTGATTAAAATACTAATTTTGATATTAAATGTGAATGGATCATCAATGGAAGTATTATCGAGAAGTCGAAGACAGCTTTTGTTTCCAAATTCTACTTTAGTGCAGGTATAATAATAAGAGTATAAAAGTATATCACTATAATAAGAATATCACTCTCGTAGGCTCGTACTTCTGTAGTGGAGACGTTAAAAGAGCTAAAAGATGATGATGACAATAATAGTGAAGGTATGATAGGCCGGATAAGGAGCAAGTGGTTTCAGTCATTCGTTTCAAAAATTGATCTTCTGGACTAATTAACATCTTTTTAGTGCATCGTAATGTTTTAGTTAAGGTCAAAACAGTTTTATTCAAAATCGGAACATCGTTCGTTCACTTTTTGAAAATACTTTTTACTAAAGTTGCGTTCCTCAAACAAAACACAATCCAATAAGAACAAAAACAATATCGCATCGTAATCGCTTTAGCTTTGACATTTTTCCATATTGCAATCCTTTTTAAATCAAAGGCTGCGCAGTCCCTTTTGATCTGCTTTAAGCTAAATTGAGTGTTGTGAATTCATCATAAAGGATCAATAGTCACGCAATTATCTGTTGTGAGGATTATGTACCATATTGGCATCAATACGAGTACTATTATGTAGTATTTGTTAATGAATGTGTTTGGAACGTAGCAAGTGGAGTGAATTGGTCTCTACCTACCCCAATGGGAGAGAGGCGTGACGGATATGTATGTATTTGTTATTACAGTCTGTTTTTGATTGAAAGCCATTTAATTGTATTTCTCTCAAAGAGGACTATTCACATTGACAGTGTATTATTAAAAGAGTAGAACATAGTGTGGCATAGGGGCGTGCTTTTCAAATCTTTTTATTACAATATACAGGCTGTATTATAAACGGCCTGAATAAAAATGTTTTTTCTCATTAAACTTACAAACGTTTGCTAGAAACTTACATTGCAATATTATTATTTTTATTTTTTCCTTTTTTTGCAAAATACCCAATCTGCTAATAGATCTAAAATGTTTCAATAGGCATAGGCCTATATGGATATAGATCCAGCAGTGGAGCGCAATTGCTCATGATGTTTCAAAGTTTGGCATTACTTTGATAAGTTACTTTGTCCAAAACTTGTGAATCTTATTAACATTTCATAATCATCACATTTCAGTTCAACGTAGGCATCGGTACGCCGTCACCATCAAGCATGGTAAACGTCAACTGGGCACTCCAAGCTAACTTCCAAGCACCGTGGAACCGATCACAAATACCCTTCGATATTCTTGAAGCCAACTCTGGTTATGTAGGATACTCGAAGAAGAAAAGAGACACCGATAATGAAGTTATGAAGATTGAAAGAGATGGAGGCTATGAAAACGATGCGAAGTTATATCACTTTTATCAGTATATTGAAGAAGTTTTGAATAGGTGAGTTTGAATCGTTGCAGGGGGGAAGGTCATTAAAGATAAGGTTCAGTTAATCTTATAGCTAGTTTCAATTTTTTCAAGATAATTACAATACAAAATGTCTTTCACTTTTATTCATGTACTACCAAGCACAACGTGAAATGGCCACCTGCCTGTTGGACCGACGCCTTAGTGAAAGCCGCCTATGTTCAAGAGTGGGCAGCAACTATAGGCGATAGATGGATGGATGGACTTTTATTCCTTATTCTTTTCCAGTTTTGGCTACAACGGCACGGCGTGTGTTTTACAAACGCTATGTCACCTTGGAGCAGAACCACTTCATTCTGCAAGCGAAGACGATCTCATTCATGAAATAGCTGGTTTTGTTTTAAAGTGAGTTCGGTTTATTTTATTGTTAAAACCTTTTTTTTTTTGTCAAGTTGAAGAGACTGACGATAGTGGATGAAGTGAAAGATGTGTGTGTGAATCGTAGCAAGTGGAAGGATGTAGTCTCTGCCTAACCCGAACAGTATTGAACAATAACTGGTTCAAGATCTTTTAAACTAGTTTAATTTTATTATGAATTTAATAGGTAAGGTAATTTACTATTATTTACTTATAGTTGAATGTGTTTCCCATACCAATGTCAAATAATGGGTGCTAGACAAACGAAAGTGTGTGTGAGCTCTTCTTGATTCCTTGGGGAATTCTAAAAAGATGAATCTGACATTATTATTTCGTGTCTAATGGTATCTACACACCAAAGCCGCCGGCTTTTTTGACAGCTGCCATTCGTATAACGTAAAGCCGTCGGTCTAGCACGGCGGCATGCCGGCGGCTTTGGTGTGTAGATAGCATTATCTAGCCGTTGATGGGACTGCTGAGAAAAACCTTTCTCCTTCCTCTCCACGATTCTCTATACTGAACCGCTTGTGCCCAAACATTCATATTACTTACTAATAATATACTTAATTCATTTTTCAGTCCCAAAAACGATGTAGACTTTGGATTAACAGAAAAGGATGAAAACTACCGATACATAGCTGCCCATCAACAAGGAGAAATTGGATTGGACTGTTCTACCTTATACAACTCTTGTTCTACGTCTTTTATTGAAACTTTTTCGAAACGGCATGAAAATATTTAAAGTTTCATACTTCGCAACGTATTTGTTATGGATTTTTCAATAAAATATTTTAATTTACTAGTTTTTTTTTTCTATTTTATGCCTTATCCCCCCCTGTTTTTTGAGTTAAATCATGCTTTGAAGTTTTCGAATCAAGATTATAATGAAAAAAATAATATTGTATACACCAAACTAATAGCATATTACTGTTTTATAAGAATCTCTTATGAGTAAAAATGATGAAGGAAATCCGTCCCTTTCTAATAGAGACAAGTAACCACAAATTCCATTTAAATCACTAATTTTAGACCAAAATAAAACAAAAACACATCGCCAACAAATTCTTTAATCATGCCAGTCCAAATTTATGCAGCGTATCTTCTCCGATTTTAGTAAAGGTGTCTAGTACTGAACCTTCACACTCAGGGAACAGTCTTTCGCAACCTAATCCGTTGTTAGCTTCTCTCCCAAGTCTTTCAGCTGCGTGATACTCGTTGTCCGTGTGGTGAGATAAGGAGTCTTTTGTTGTTGATGGTCTGTGGACAACAATTTAAGAATTATTTTAAAATTCAGCGTCACTGGTTCATACGTCAGTGCTAGCAATCCATAGTATATGAGATTCGTGATGCACAACAGGGTAAATTAAGAAAGAATTTTAAAATTATCATCATCGTATGTTTAAGGTCAAGTGGAGGACGTCTCATGGCCAAAGGACTTTTTTTATGAGATTTCCACTTATCTCTTTCAAAAACAGCTAAAGAATAATGTAAATCAACACTTGCAGACTATGAGCAATTAAAAGTAAAGTGATCATTAATATTTGAAACTAGCTGTCCCGGCGAACTTTGTTCCGCCTTATAGTAATAAAGTTCAAATTGACTACATTTAGTATGGGAAAAGAACTATTTTTGGGCTTTATTGGCAATTTTTCTCATCGTTAAAACCATCCTTAGACTTCAATGAACATTAAAAAAAAAGAATTGATAAAATTGGTCCACGCATTGTTGAGTTATGCGCTTACCAACATATTTTGCGATTTATTTTTATATTATAGACGAGAAATTCTACCAATAAACCTATTAAAACCACTTAGTATCCTTACTATCTGAACCTAGATTTTTTTATCTATTTCTTACTCTTAACCAAAGTGCTCATAGACAAGATCGTGATAACGCATCTATTAACTGCTATCGAAGATTTAAATTAAAATCCTTTTAAAGAATCACTGAATATAAAATTTTCAAGGGTTTATAACCCAAAATCCTTTGAAAGACATTTTCTTAGCGCTACAATAGGTACTTACGTGAATAATATATGTGCAATTTCAGCTAGCAAGCCATTCTCGTGCGTGAAAGGCACCTCGGCTGCTTCGCAGATTGTACGGAGCAAGCACGGTCTACCTGAGTAACCATATCTGAAAAGCACAGATTTTCTTTTGTAAAATAAAGTGTCTTGAAATTTTGGTGATGATAAATAGGACGTTAAGGAAGAAAGTGTCTTTGGATCGTAGCGAGTGAAGGGAAGTGATCTCTGTCTACCTCGATGTGAAAAAGGCCTGACAGATATTACTGTCTTATCAAAGATGTAATAGTTTTTACATATTCTAGAAATACCATCAAGAATTTGACTTTGTCAGAGATGATAAGACAATAGGTACCTATTATGATGTCAGCACTTAATATACAATAGTAACAGAATTCTTAATAAAATGGTCTACTCAAACATGAAGGAGAAATCAAAATACTGACCTTTCAACCATACTCTCCAGAATTTTATAATAATCCCATCTATTCATTCTTTTAGGCTCTTCTACCTCAACTTCTACATTTTTAGCATCTATTTCCTCTTGTCTTCTTATAGCTTCTTCTAATGATAGCTCTGTATTCACTTCAGATAAATCTGTCGCATTATATGTACCACCTTCAGAGTACCTTAGAGCTCGTTTTCGTCTATCATTAAAAGTGATGTCTACTAGAGTATCATTATCGTCTTGATCTTCTATTTCAGTCATACCTCTAGCATTATCATTATCTGTCTCTTTTTCTTCTTCTATATTATTGTCTGTATCCATGTCTCTGGATACTGTATCAGCGAAACCGTAAATTCTGCTTGTGTATTCTGAGCTGTTTGTAGGTAAGTCATATTGGAATTTGATGACAGTGCCTACAGTGACTGAAGCCTCTTTCAAATCGACTGGTATACCAAGACCGATGATAAACTGAAATTATGGAATCATTTATTACATACGTTGAACACGTATGTTAAGTCTGAAAACACGTACATTAAAACGCTAGTCTGAAAACGCCTTAACCTATTCAAACATAATAATGGGCATGATGACAAAAAAAAATTTTGGTCCATAACATAGATTATTTTAAAATATTCGACACATATTTTTTCTTTTTTCTCTTAAACTAAAAATGACAAAGATACACTGGGTTAAAGTTGCTCGTGACGTCAAGCCTAAGTACGATTTTAACCGAGGAGTGACGTAAATACCTCCCCCCCCCCTGATGCTCTGTATCTTTGTATTTATTTCTGAAGTTGATCAGGTAAAAAATGTGTTTCAAATATTTTTTTATTATATTTTTATTATATTTAAAAGACGGACTCATTATTTTTTGAATTTTTGAATGTAGTCATCATCCCCAAAATCCAGAACGAAAATTATAAGATAGATACGTCTTCAAACAATACTAATAAATAAGACAAAAATAATTAGATTTCTGTACAAAGTTGTTTGAAGGTCAGATCTACCTTGGCTATTTCTGATACAATCAAAAATATTTCATAAAGAAATTTCCTAAAAGTACTTATAAGATCCCGTCTAATTTTAATTAAAATTTCTACAACGCTCGCCGAAACTCACGTAATAATAAAAAGCAATTAAATAATGACATTTTCAATTATCTACGAGTGTGTTTGAAGGAATTCCAGAAAAAAACTTGACTAAACGTTCTCATCAAAAACAGAAGTCGACAAATTACTAAAAAGAATACGAAATAAATACAGAGACAAAATGAAACCTAAATCTCACTGTACACATCAAAAAGCGGGCTAGAGCGAGCGACTTAATTGCATTTAAATTCACGAACAAAAAACACTGCTTCGTTAAGCCGGTTGGTGCAAAGAAAACATCATATACTTAAATTAAATCAGACGTTGTGTAAATTTGCATGAATTCATTGAAAAGGGAAAAGAATTACCTGAGCTCTCGCGGGGCCTCCATCGGGATATACGAGATATCTTTTGTGTCTATAGGCGAGACAAATTGCAAGTAAATTGAGCAACAGTAAAGCTCGGTACATGGTTAACATGACGCGTGTGCGCTCACTGAATGTTGTTTAAGAAAATTTTTGGTGTTTGCATAGAACCTCCGACGAAGTCTAATGAACCGTTATGTTTTCCTACTGATTTAGCCGGCACGGTTGCTTCGTTGCCCCCCTTCGCTACTTTGCTCTGAATTATCGACTGAAATCAGGTTGACATGTACTTTCCACGATTTGCTTGTTCCGCATATTATTTTTGAATCATTTGATTTACTTTTTCAGCTTGATCAACTTTTACGGCGTGTAATAATTCAAAAACGGAAGAGAGGGAGACCACGAAGAACTTACATGAATCAAATGAAAGAGGGCATAGAAGTTGTGTCGTATCAGGTACTCATGAGGACGGCAGAAACAGAGCAGAGTGGCGTAGACTCCACCGACAAGAGCGACGCTCTTAAATTTGATGATAATGAATAATTCAAAATGACTAGAAAAATATGAACTCTTTCATATGTAGGTATTATCTACAAATAAGTATGATAATGTTACGATAGAGACTTCTACCACAATAAATATTGGTCCAAAAAATGATACTCGAATTTTTCCACGGTTCCTTTCGACGATATCACAATTTTCCTATAAATACATCTTCGCTTTAATCTGCTGTTAACATGTAAAGGCTTGTATCCTATTGGGAATCATTCAGTAGGTTTATTTTGCGTTAGAGAATTCAGGTTTCTGTTAAATTTACTCTCTGCTTTTTGACTATGCTTGATTTTTTACGAGATTTACGGTTAAGAAGTAAGTGTATTTGGATACTACCCGGATGAGAAAGAGACGTGACAGATATGTATGTAGGTATGTGTAAAGATACATGCTTCTTGATTTTCAGATTTCTAGCATAAATGAGGAAAAATTTAGGTTACCTTCGAGAAATAAGATAATATTATCGATTTTCTCGCTTGTTCCTAACTAATTTAATATTTCCATAACTCAATATTCAATTCCAAAGCACTGTTGCGAAAAAAATCATAATACCTATGTTCTCTTAAATAGAAATTAGCAAACCAATAAAATAGCGTAACATATTGCAACCGCGGGCAAACGGTAGCAGAACCCGGAGGAAACCAAGCACAACCACAAAGTCCCATTAGCGCCCTTCATTTCAATAAATTGGCAACAGCAAAAGAGAAGTTCGCTTTGACGCGGTATTCATTGCAACTAAATATTTCGCAGACAACTTTAATGTGGCTTAGGATTTCAAACCCGACGTTTGACTGCAAATTCTCTGTGAATTGCTCGAAAATTTTGTATCGCGATGGCAAATTAGCGTTTCTGCAAATTTTGTAATTATCTGCATAGTTTTTTATATTGTTTATCTTCTTGGAACGTAGTACAAAACAAAAAAAAAGAAGTTCTAAAAACTAAAACCCGCCTACGGAAAACCTGCGATCTTAAAAGTAAGAAACAAGAAATAATTCTTGTCTTCTTAACTAGATACCCCATAAATGCACAGACGTAGCGATTTTCAGAGGAAAGCCGTGGTCGTATGCCTCTGTGCCTTGATATTAATAACCGTGCAATGTCGGAACCTGTTTAACGTACCTTTGTAATAAGGTAGGTATCAATTGCTTGCAGGCAGCCATTTATAGTTATATGGAGGCATACGACCACGGCTTTCCTCTGAAAATCGCTACGTCTGTGCATTTATGGGGTACCTAGTTAAGAAGACAAGAATTATTTCTTGTTTCTTACTTTTAAGATCGCAGGTTTTCCGTAGGCGGGTTTTAGTTTTTAGAACTTCTTTTTTATTTCACACTTTTTGGTTAAACCAGTGATATCTACGTACATACTACAAAACTCATACAAACACATACATGACAACTATTCAAACTCCATGTTACACTTTCAATCTATCTTTTCATCTCAACATATTGTACTAGCGGGCATCCGCGACTTCATAATCATCTACACCACAGTTACTTTTCAAAGTGGATAATAAATTATAGGGTAACAATCCTAAAATATTGCAAATTTTTTGATAGAGTACATAACACTAAAAAAACTACACAAAAAGTACCTAGATAGGTAGGTACCTACTTTTGAGCAGAGATGCACAACGCTTTCCTGGTCCAAAGTAAGTAGCGTAATCCGTTTCGGATAGGTATGAGTGTGGATCAAAGATGCCTTTTATTTTATTTTGACGGGGCGCTGCGCCCCCAAAGCCTTATAATCTCACACTGATAATCTGTCCATAGTACAAGTATATGTAAAAAGTATCTATTCCCTTATTGCAGCGGGGGGCTGCGTCCCCCCAAACTGACACAATGACTTCTTTGTCCACAGTAGAGTTCAAGAAGTATTTTGTTTATTTTGGCGGGGGGCTGCGCCCCCCCAACACCCCCCCACACAGTGACAATTTTGTCCAGTATAGTTCAAGAAAGTTTTGTTTCATTTTGACGAGGGTCTGCGCCCCCCAAACCTACACAGTGACTTCTTTATCCATAGTAGAGTTCAAGATGTGTTTCTTGTCTTTTGGCGGGGGGCTACGCCCCCCAAACCCCCCCATACAGTGACAGCTTTGTCTAGTAGAATTCAAGAAGTGTTTTGTTTAATTTTGGCGGGGGGCTGCGCCCCCCAAACCTTCCTACACTGTGACTACTTTATCCATAGTAGAGTTCAAGAAGTGTTTCGTTTCTTTTGGCGGGGGGCTGCGCCCCCCAAACCCCCCACACAGTGACAACTTTGTTCAGAATAGTTCACGAAGGTTTTGTTTCATTTTGGCGAGGGTCTGCGCCCCCCAAACCACCCTAAACAGTGACTACTTTATCCATAGTAGAGTTCAAGAAGTGTTTCGTGTATTTTGGCGGGGGGCTGCGCCCCCCAAACCCCCCCACACAATGACAACTTTATCTAGTAGAGTTCAAGAAGTGTTTTGTTTAATTTTGGCGGGGGGGCTGTGCCCCCCAAACCGCCTTACACTGTGACTACTTTATCCATAGTAGAGTTCAAGAAGTGTTTCGTTTATTTTGGCGGGGGCTACGCCCCCCAAACCCCCCCACACAGTGACAACTTTATCTAGTAGAATTCAAGAAGTGTTTTGTTTGATTTTGGCGGGGGGCTGCGCTCCCCAAACTATCCTACACACTTTGTTCATAGTATGAATGTGAGTTCAAGAAGTCTTGTAGGTTATTTCAAACTTCCCTTTTAAGACACGCTTTACAAATTAAAATCACTGCTTGAACTCATGATAAAATAAACAACTTTGAATATGGGATCTTTGTCAGAGTCTAAAAATGTTTGCTTTTTCGTACACGTTACGTGGGCAAAATGTACTTATTGAGGGACCGAAAATGTTTGAATGCCAACAAAGTTGATTCCATTACTTGTACTAACAAGTTGTAGGTAATTTAGCTTAAAACTAGCCAAAACAGTCAACATAATTCTGAAAAGGCCTGATTTGGCAAGCTGTAGGTAAGTAATCAGTAGTTTCAAAGTAATTATGATAGAAAAGGCAAGACGTTAAAAGACATATTTACAAGTAAAACCGCGTGCTAAACCTAGTTATATATATAATATTTGGAATGTACTCGCTGAGCCCTTTCATTTGATACCCCACACATTATCCTTTGTAAAATTTATTATTTTTCGTCGCGACTTCTTGTCCACTAGTTCACAAGCAAATCCGTGCGCAAAACCTAGTGATATATATATTTTTGGAATGTGCTCGCTGAGCTCTTGAATTTGATACCCCACACAACACCATTTACAAACTTTTATTTTTTTCTTCGTGACTTTTTGCCCACTAGTGGGCAAAGTATTGAACTTATTGCAAAACTAGGTATCCTATGTCACCCGCCGTATTATTACGCATCTTTTGACACCTCATTCATTAAAATCGGTTCAGTAGTTTAGACGCTACGGTGGAACATACATACATACATACAAACATACATACATACATACATACATACATACATACATACATACATACATACATACATAGACTGCCAAAAACATTACCCATCCTTTTGGCTTTGCCGTAGTCGGGTAAAAACAACGTGATATAAAAAGAAGAATATTACGAATCGTATTACTAGGTTTACAGCTACAGGTTTTAATGAATGAACTTTATGACACTTGACACCTTATTATAATTACAAAGAAATTCAAGCTCTTGATACCTATACCAATATTATTATAAATGTCAATGTTTGTGCCAATGGATGGATGGATGTTTGTTACTTCGTCACGTAAAAATCGCTTTACAGATTTTAATGAAATTTTACATTATCTTGGCTTGGACATCAGAATAACGCATAGGCTATATAATTTTAAGATATCACAACTTTTTTCCAAGATATGACGATAAATGCGAACGAAGTCGCGGGCAGCCTCTAGTATTTTAATATACCTGTATTTGCCGCTTAGGAAAACATTTATGTTTAAAATGCCTTTCCAAAAGGTTTCCATAGTATTTTTAAGTGATCTTTCAGCTTTACTTGACGTAAGTATAATTTGAGTAGCAACTCAAAGGGCATTGACCTTAATTAATAATTGAAAAAGCAAAGCATACACTCTAGTACAAAATTATCACCTACGCGACAAATAAGCCGGCGACATTCTTAGAAAATGTCACAGACTATGTAAATCTGAAGCTAAGCGTGCTACTTACTGAGGATTAACTTGTTGCTTTAAATGGATTTTATTTTGTACTGTAAATCTAGAATACTCGTATGTTTTCATTAATTTCATAGTTGATTTGACTTCTTTTCGAGTCGAGTCAGACGAATATTTAGAACTGTTTTAAAATATCAAATACTAGCTTAAAGATATAGTGGACGTTGTAATACTTGCAGTTTAATATGTGGACTCACTATTTATTGATGTAGGTATATTTATTTTATGTATTTACTTTATTTATACTTAAGTGCTCTTCTGCACAAGCAGCTGTGGCAACTTCCCTCCACTTCCTTACCGAACACACTTCTTTCGCTTCATCCAGATTCTTCAGTCGTCTCATACACATTTTAAGGGTACTTCTGACTTAACCTTTGTTTAACTAGCTAGCTTGTTTAACGATCCAAACACACTTCCTTCGCTTCATTCACATTCAACAATCGCTTCGTGTATGCATGTCGGTTTTGGGTATTCTTGTCTTAGCTTTTCTTTAACTAGCTAATTCTCTTTCATTTACCAGTTTTGATTGTTACTGGTCCTTTCATTTTCAGATGTCTAACAATACATCAAATATTAACGGAACACGATGAAAATAGAAGACAAAAGCGGTATTTACTCTTCACCAAAGACACGCAATGGGGTGTAAGTATTAAGACGTCTTATTGCACGAACTCTGGTTTGTTTATAAGGAATATACCTACAGGGAAATACGAATACAGGGGCATGATGACTTAAAATTTTTTTTAGTCTATCACATAGATTATTTTAAAATATTCGAAGCGTATTTTTTATTTTTTCTCTTAAACTAAAAATGACACAGATACACTGGATTAAAGTTGCTCATGACGTCACGCCTTAGTACGATTTTTACGTAGGAGTGACGTCAATACCCCCCACTCCGTAACTTTGATGCTCTGTATCTTTGTATTTATTTATAATAATAAATAATAAAATTATTATTATTATATTAAATTATATTAATTTATGTATTTGATCAGGTAACAAACGTGTTTCAAATATTTTTTAATAGCCTAAAAGACGGACTAATTATTTTTTGAATTTTCGAATGTAGTCATCATCCCCATTAAGCACTTCCTAATCAAAATCAAGAAACTTAATCAAATGATGAACTACTTTTCCCTAAGAACATGTCTTACACTACACCACAAAAAATATATACTTAATCATCGACCATTATGTATGAAATGTTTAAAAAAAAATTTCATGAGCCTAATCATGTTTCTTGGGTTAGAGTTGTTCAAAGTTTTCTTCGGGGAGTGTATAAACAAAATAAAAACATTTTATTCTTGTGTTAGCGTTTTTGACGCGGGGCATCATCAACATACTGAATGTAACAGAAAGGGGTATAACGCCGAAACACAGCGATAGTCCTCATGAAACTGAACAACTTTCCCCAAGGAACATGGGTCGTAACTCGAAAAAAAAAATTTCACCTCCCCATACAAAATGTCCGATCAGCTGATCCAGTAAATATGGGCGATCCAAAAAAAATTTTCGAGTTACGACCCATGTTCCTTGGGGATAGTTGTTCAGTTTCATGGCGACTATCGCTGTGTTTCCGCGTTATACCCCCTTTCTGTTACACCCTGTAGATTTGACTAAAATCGGAACTCCCTACCTATGTATTAAATTAATTGGTTTCTTATGTGTTTAGGTATTTGCGACAGTCTCCATGCCTTTACACCCAGAGACGACAGTGAGCGTGGCTTGGTTCTTCGAAGCGAATTACTACAACGTTGACAATGCAACGTATTTTGAACCTTTACTTGGCGATATTAGTGTGAGTTAAAATTTAAACTTGTTGAAAAATATTTAAATAAATAAAATGTTACGTACCAAAAGAACAAAGATAGAGCTAGAGTGAGGAGAGATAAGTAAAAGAGAACAAATATATAAAAAAAATATTATAAGACAAACAATAAGTACAATAAAATGAAATAATTAAAATGAAATGAAACAATGGAAGGATTAGCATTGTCATCCAGAGAGGTAATGCTACCAGCTTTTTGGGTACTTTGCCTTGTGGGAACGTGCTAGAAGACATATTTTTCCTGTAATTATTTCATTTTATTGTAGGTACTCCATAAAAAATGACACAGTGACGTGATTTTCAACGAGAGAAATTGTTAGTCTTATGCTATTATTTTCAGACTTCTAGAAAAAGAGACACCCGTAACTTCGAAGAATATAATGAAATTTTGACACGCAAGAAGGAAATTTTGTCACGGAAGAGAACTTATACTTTTATAGAGGCAATGTTAGAAAGGTAAGACAGGCATTGTTTTTTTTACATACATACCATACATATCCGTCACTCCTCTCTTCCATAGAAATAGAAAGAGACCACTTAGCTCCAATTGCTACGATCCAAACATACTTCTTTCGCTTTATCCACGTTGACTTGGCTTTTCTTTAACAAGTCACCAATCTATCTATATATATATAAAAATGAAACCCGTTTTCCGTTGTCACGGCATCACGCCTGAACGGCTGGACCGACTTCGCTAATTCTTTTTTTAAAATATTCATTGAAGTCCAAGGATGGTTCTTACGGTGAGAAAAATTCGAATAATTGCCGGGAAAGCCCTAAAACAGACCTTTTCTTTTTCCCATACAAATGTTTTCTTACTAAAATGTAGAGTCAATTTGAACTTTATTCCTAAACAATAAAGTTCATTCTAAGGCGGGACGAAGTTCGCCGGGACAGCTAGTTTGATATAAATACGATCATCTTGGCCTTTCCCCTCCTAACATTTCCATTCACTCTTGCCTTGTCGCTCATTCGTTCTACATGCCCAAACCATTTAAGCATCCCTTTCCCAATTCTTGCCACTGTATCCTCTTTCGGCCAACATCCTTCCCTGCAATAATATAATATATGAAATATATCGTCGCTGGAAAGGCAAAATTACTTAAGCGCCAAAATGGCCATTTTGAGTTATATATATATTCGGAATCAGCGTTTCATTCTGCGTCGATCTGTCCGGGTCCCATAGCGATCTGAGCACTTTTTTGGCGCTTCAGTAAAATGAAAAATCCGGGAGTTTTTCTAATTTACAGGCCTGAAGCGACACGATTTCGGTGTTTTTTTCGAGCTAGTCGTTTAAGCAATTTTGTTTTCTCACAATAAATACATTAAGCCTTTAAAGAAAATTTGCTTTAGCACTTTTATGCGATGACTGGCTTATAAGTAATTTTGACTTACTGTATTCTAATTTAAAAATACGTATAAGAAAATTTGTCTAGGTTTTTGGAAACAACAAGTGGCGTATAAGTAATTTTGACTTACCGTGTTTGGGTACATTTGTGGACTATATGTAACTTTGCTGTCAAGTAATTATTTTAGCCAAAGTAACAAAAGTAAAAATGGAAGACTATTTATAACGTATTTTACATCGTTTAAGTAAGTAAATAAGGAGCTTTTTGAAAAAAAAAAAAATACTGCTGTCATACTTTAAAAACTGACGTATAACGCGCTTTATCAGTCAATCTGCTTAACAGAACCGTTAAGATTACACTTGTTTATTTGTTGCTACTGCTCACAAAAAATCGAAAAACAAAGGTATTTACAATTAGTACCTACAACTATTTGAAAAATGTAAAAAACATGATATTTTATTAAAAAAACCTTAATCATTAAATAAAGTAAAGCTTTCAATAATAATAATCACCTACATGAACTTACCATAAAATACCACATATTGGCGACCTTGATAAGGAGAAAGAACGCATAAAACATACTGATAGATACGACTTCCAAAATAATACCATGGACAAAAAAACCGCGGCTTTAACTACGAAGAAAAGGTTGGTGCAGAGAAGGCTGTTTTCTATAAGCATCAACAGAAAACAAAGAAGAAAAGGCTTTGTTAGCCAACAAACTACAGCATTTATTAAAGACGTTGCAGCAGTTAGATGTCCTTATAAAAATCCTTGCTATCGTCATTAATAGAGGAAGTGTTGGAAAGTGAAATGTCCGTTATGTGGACAAATGATTCGAAATTGAAGAAAAATATAAAACTGATTCAATAAAAGATTTTAAAACAGAAGTTGTAGAGAAAGTAGACAAAAAATAACGAAAATACAAATTGCCGACAATAGAGCTCACAAGGTTTGATGGAACTATTAAAAATTAGCTTGGGTTTTGGGGACAGTTTGAGATGATTGACCAAGATGACAAACGAATTCCTATTGAACAGCAAGGAGCTGATGTTAAGAATCTCGTGCACAGTTAACCAGCACGCGATAAATCATAGAAGCTAGTTATAATATAATCACGCTATGGAATGGAAGAATTACTGATAGAATTGTACGTCAGGGAGTTACTTGTTCGTTTTGCAAGGCAAAGAAAACCTGGTGGTGAGAAATGTCAGCATTTATTCTGTCTCTAGTTGAATCAATCAGTCTATTTATCCTTAAATTTAACTTTTAAGTTATGGGAGCGTACCGAATCAAAGATAACGAAGTAATTTTGGTGACTCTCTCACTGCATTAATGATTTTGTTGCGAATGGAAGTGGAAGGTCAACAACGAGTGGAGATGTCACGGAACGCTTTTACAAAATATATCTCTTAAGAATCTGCCGCATCGTGCCTATTGATTGCAAGCAAAAGAGTGCCACAAATAAAGCAGTAAAGAAGAGTTTGCATTCTGTGTGAAAAATAAATACAATCACTTAGGTAAGTATAAAATGCTACAAAATAAACAAGATGACGCTAAAAGAAAAAAGAGAACCATTTAAATAATGTGAAAATGCGTATTGGAATCACTTTGGAATGGTCTGAGGAAAGGTCATTAAGCAAGAATTTGCAAGACGCCGCTTAAATGTTTCATTTGCGAAAGAAAAAACGTACCTGTAGTAGCCATGTGTGCAGGAAAAGAAACTAAATCTGTAGAAAAATAGAAAAAAAGAAGCCTCTAGTTCTTCTTCAGCATCAGCTGCTCCAAAAGAAACGACAAATTATTATAGGACTGGATGTGGATATCAAGGACAGGAATACAACTGAAAAAGTTAGAGTTTTATTTGGTTATGGATCCCGAAAAACTTACATTAAAGAAGATGTTCAAAAGTTATTTGGAGGATTTATTTAGGGAAATAAGAAGCACGATGTTTATGAGTTTGAAACAGACGGATTAGGTGGTAGATATTGTATGAACATTAAAGCATTAGGTCAGAAAACTATTTGCAATTACAATGTTAGAGTAAAAGATTCAAAATCGATCCAAATTATTTGAAGAACACAGCATTAACTTGAATGGCTCTCAAAAAATCTGACTGAGATAGGGGCAGCAGACTATGCAGGGTTGATGATGACATGACAAGTGGTATTGTTCATCTCGGAAATAGAATGGCTGGATTAAAAACGATTAAGTATGTAGGACTATTTCGCGTGAGCAGTTAGGTACAAGTTCCAGTTCTAAGTTATTTCTTTCTTAACCCAAAAAGTAAGTACCTACTTAGATCTATGTCCAGATATCTGTTTAGTCGTAAGGTACCTTGCAAAAGTAGTTTTGGAAACGCGACTCGCGCGTTTAACCCACGTTTCGTTTGCGTAGCGTTCGCGTTTTGACAGATGTCCTAGAGCCTGAGAGCCCTACCTTCCTTACTTTCGAAAAGCTGAATGTTATTCTATGTGTATGCCCAACATAGGTATGCTGTAATTTGGTCTGAATTTCCTTAAAATCATACATTTCGCGTCCTCGCCCCTCCTTCTACTACTCCACTGCTATCTATGTAGTAATATTGCAAAAAAGTTTGAATTTTTGTATCCATAAGAAACTAAAACCCTCCTTTTACATATTGGTGATGAGTTTTCAGTAATTGTCGTGATTTTATGAACTTTACTTTTGGCACTTAAGTATTCAAGTAGCCATCATTTTAGTATAAATAAAAGTTGTAAGTAGTTTATTAGGGGTTTTCAAGAAGTAACGAATGTTCCTTACGTTTTTTTACTCAACTGAATTCATGCAATAACCTATCTTTAAGAATGTTTAGTGATCCAACTTATTATACAGCGCATTTCCTAAGAAGTTTTGGTACAATGAAATTACTTTTGTGAAAGTCCTTTAAGAAAATTTGTCGTTTGCCAATTCGTTTAAATGGGAGTTATAAGTAATTTTGATTTATGACTATATTTTAAGAAGATGGCGTTTAAGTAATTTTGCTTTACTGAAATTTGAGGTAATTTTTACTTAAGCGACACTATCTCCTGAACTAGCTGTCCAAATACTATCATTTGTATTTCCGGACATAGACAATGAAATATTAAAAAATCGTTACTTTGACCACATCAAAATTTGACAAAAAGGAAAAAAGTTATGATTAAAAAACGTAAAAAAAAAACTTTAAACGGCTTTTTCTCAAAATGGCCTTTTGGCGCTTAAGTAATTTTGCCTTTCCAGCGACGATATGTTACACTTTATTAAGCAAATGTTCATATACATACAGTCATGGGTATCCCGGTCAACCGTGTCTTCTTCGTGCTATTTGTGACAACGCTACTTCGCATTTTCTTCACAATGGAGTTCTGGGTGACTTGATCCATCTTTTGCTTACGTAAGGATCACATATTTATTTAATTTTGAATTATTTCAAATATACAAATAAGTCAATAAACCGGTCACGCTGAAGAATCCATGGAGAGGCCTTTGCTCAGCAGTGAGCGGCTAGATACTGAAGTGATGTTGATAGAGTATGGGAAAGCCCCTAACAGTGGAAAGGCAAGAGAAGCCGTTGGATGTGGGCAGCGCATCACCACGCATGACCGGTCGTTGTGACTCCTTGGGGAGGCTTTTGTTCAGCAGTGTATGTCCATAGGCTGACATGATGGTAATGATTTCTCTAACCTTAGAATAACGTTTAAACTGATTTTTCAGACCATCAGCATCAATACAAGAAGAAGAACTCGACGATTGTTATTACGAAGCTGAATACCTCGGATTAGAGAACCAATGTGAATATTATTACTACGACTGTCCTAACGACCTTTTGAAGCTTATTTCTATGGAATTTAATCATCATCATTAAACTTAAGGGCGTTGCTGTTGTCGGTGTAGTCTACGCCACTCTGCTCTATATTCTGCCGTCAGTTGGAGCACCTGATAGACACAACTTCTATTCCCTCTTTCATTTGATCCTGTCCTTCGTGGTCTCCCTCTCTTCCGTCTTCCTTCCACTTTTCCTTCCTTGATGTTTTTTACAACGTCGTGTCGTATAAGTCATTAATTCAATAACTTTTTGTAATTCTTGTTAATATTATTTCATAATATAAATAAAATGCTACCTATTAAATATGTGTTTGTATATTTTTGAAGTGATCACAATCTTTAAGAGTACCTATTTTCGGATTATTGTTTGATATTAAGTCAACATAGACTCAATATTCATGTCATGTCCTCATTATTTCTGTAACAACAGCAATTTTATTTTAATAAATAAACAGTTTACTTAGCTCGACTGGTCAATTCTTTTCATCCAAATCCATCGTGAAAATCACACAATTGTATAATCCGACTAAATACAAATCATAAAAGGAAAATATAAAATGGCAGGGATTCATTTAACACGATAGGTTATAGTATAAAGAACATTATACCATAAGTTCAAAGAAATGCACGCTTTTTGGATCCAAAGGAGATGCGTCTATGTCTAACTATTTCAAATGTCAATAAGTTAGACAAGGATACTTTGGGGGTCACAATTTTTTTTCTGAAGTAATAACCTTACGCATAAGGCCATAGAACAATAGTTTATTTTTTATGACAGTATTCTAAAATACAGTTGAGTTATTTCGACAGTGATTCTAAACGAGTAGAATTGCCGACTGTATTGGCAGAGTAAGCTTAATTCCGTTGCCGAAAATGTTGCATCCGGATTGACGCTGGGTAAATACGATGTGAGCGTCTGTAATCAAGCATCGGGGTTGCAGTTTGACTGTTTGCTGAAAGTCAGCGATGCAATTCGGTGCATTAACTCTACCAAAAGGTTCTGCGATGATTTTTATTCAAAGCTCGATATCTACAGGCAGTTACAATTTTAGATTAACAAATTTGTGAAAAGTATTGTTAAATGGAAAAGAGCAAAATTTCAAACTCAAAATCAAAAAGATTTATTCATAGGTTATATAAATTTACACTTGAACTCGTCACATAAATTAAAATGATAAAAAACATAATAGGTAATTTAAAAAAAGGAACTACGCTGGCTTCGGACAGCAGATTCCTCAGAGAAGAAGCCAGAAAGAAAATTTAGACATTGCTCCTTAAAAAAAATAGTTTACAAACTAAAGAATAACTTAAATATCATAATCGTGTGGAGCTAGAGCATTTGCACACTACGCCCTATTGTCATTAGAAGTTAAGCTAATTAAACTGAATTTAAGGCAAGATCACAGCAGTTCAATGCCTACTTGTACATTACAGTCAGCAGTTACCTTATTAATTCAGATGAACCTCCCCTACAATATGTAGTACCACGTAAACAAGACCGCTTCAACCGAAAATAGCTTACTAATTTATACCTCTCAAGCGATCCGTATGTAAGCTGTCCTTAATAATACTCCAAGGCTTTTGTCACGTAAATTCTACGATTACAACTGTCAAGACGACGTAAAGCCAATTTGTACTACTCTACCAACTTTGTTTTGCTGTAATCCTTGATTTACGCAACCGGAGTCTTATGTGCAGGTAATAAGATTGAAGAGGTGCGTTATGTGGGTTTGGAATGGTTTTGTTGTGGTGTTTTCAGAGGTGTGGAAAAAACGGTTGGTGAAATATTTATCAGATGATTCTCCCATGACTTTTATGGTTTTATAGTGATTTTACTTGCGTTTTTATAGATAAAACCCTTTCTGTATCGGAAAGTAAATCTTAGGGTGTCTGTTACTGTTCAAAAATACCTATTGGACATATATTTTCTTCAAAGTTCCAGAGTAGAAGCTTTGACGTCACAATTTTGTTAAAAATGGCATCGAACATATTTGTATGGAGCCTGGTATAGTAAAAAAAACGGTATCAATTAGGCTCAACATCCCCTATTCGAGCTAGTATGGAGAAAAAAAGTTAGCGGCCACTGATGAAACTTACGTCAATCGATAGAGAAAAATATTATAAAACGATAATATTTTGGACAATTGTCGAAAGTGATATAGTTTCGGAGATATAGAACTTTGAAAATGAAAGAACTTTGAAAATTGTTACATGTGAACATTTTTACTATACCAATTAGGTTGGATGCTCTTTACTGAAAGGAGACCTTACGAGGAACTTTAAAGCATTGTATTCTTGTCATTTTTGAAAGGAACGGGATGAGAGGAATTGATTTATTGTCTCCCACCCGGATAGGTCCTTGCTAGCTTCTTCTCTGGGGCAAACTGCACCTTGTGAATCTATAAAAAAATATATATACCTGACTATGTTACGGTTTTAAGAGCATTTTTGTTATAATAATAATTATTAGTTATTTATTTTCCTCCACACAGAAATTAACATTCAATAGGTACAATCAGTAAACAATTAGAGTTGTACAAAGTATCTGTGCGGGAGACTGGTGTCTGTACTGGGAGGTCTTGTATGACAGATCACCAGCCTCTCTGCTCTTCGGAACGGTTGACATTTTTAACTATGTATGTATTTGTTACAGTCAAAACTCATATCCAGTCAAAACCACTTTTAACTGCTAAAATCAGTTAAATTGATGATTAAAAATAAATTAATAAATAAATTGATAAATTGAGGTGTGATTTTGGCAGTCAAAAAGGGTTTTGACTGGTGCGGTCAGTCAAAACCACTTTTAACTGCAATAACTACCAGTCAATATCCATAGAAAGTTAAGGTGGTTAAAATTACGAGGAAAATCATAACAGTAATGTCATACAATCTTTTTTACGTGATTTGAGCTTATACAATCTAATTCATACAAAAAAGTCAATCATCTGATCGATTTGATATATTCATTATTATAATGATCACAATGACTAAATGGGATTAAGGGTGGTATAGAGCGCATGTGTAAATGTGTTGTGCCTATGAAATAAATATATTCTGACCGATTTCTTTTTTTAAATGCAATGTCTAAGAACTTACTCGTGCGTACCTACATTCACTTCTCTTCAACCTTTCAATTCTTAAAAAAAAACCGAAAAAAATCCGTTCAAAAATTTAAATTCCATTGATTCTAGAACAATTATCACCTAAACTGGTTCATTTTGTTCGTAAAGACATAAACTTATTGTCACATAACGGTTGTCTTTATTGTTATACATGCGACTATACAGGGTGCGAGTTTTCAGTTTTTTCCTTGCTCTAAAATTGATTGTTGTGCCCTAAATATCCACTATATTTACTACATATAAAGGTACGTATTATTAACATCCTATGTAATTTTGTGCAAGTGCATGATTCAACGATTATGATTGTAATTAAAAAGGTATAGAGTATCTACGATTCCTTAAATTCTTTAGTTATTTGTAGCTACATTTAAGGTCCGGGCCGTGCACGGGACGTGTCCGGGCCGTGGCCCATCAGGAAGGAAAACAATACGTCGTCGTCATAGAAGTCACGGCCTGGACACGTCTCGGGCACGGCCCGGATCTATGTAGATAGGACTTTAGAACCGTTGTGAACAGACCCGTGCTTCTATTTTCATATCTGCTGTTAGTAGATTATAATATTCCACCATCTATTTTTATACATGTAGTAAAAAAGAAACTCATTTTGCAGAATGTAAACTAACTCATCCAGATTGCATTATTAATTTCTCAACCATTTCCTATTTTCCTTCTTTTCCGTCTTGCTGCACGTTAAAAAAGCTAAAATCACGCACTATAATTTAGCGTACACGCTGTATATCGACTTGGTCATTTGAAAATTTACAGTTGTAGTTCAACTCTTGCGCATATGCTTTGTTAGTGTCAATGTATACGTATAAGTGTTTTAGAGGTGTATAGTAAAATTGGTTTCATAAAAAAATATTTAGTGAAAATGAAGTGCTTCCGATTGTGTTTTGTTTTGTAAGTTCCTTTTTTTATTTTTTTATTCTAATTTCAAAATAAGCTCAAATCAAAATTAATAAACCCTTTATTTGAATTTGTTTACACACTAACATAATTAGTCCTGTTAAAGTTCTTTAACCTGTAACAATCGAACAGATTTCTTTTAAATTTTGACAATTAGTTTTATAAGCCTATCCATATGTATACGTACATACATACATATCCGTCACGCCTCTCTCCCATTGGGGTAGGCAGAGACCACTTCCTTCCGCTCGCTTCGATCCAAACACACCTCTTTCGCTTCATCCACACTCTTCAGTCGCCTCATACATGCCCGTCGGTTTAGGTTACTCTTGATTTGGTATAATCTAGCGTTATCTTAATGATATTATATATTTTCTAAGTGCGTTTCCGTTAATTATTTTTCCAACAAGTGGGAGTTTTCACTAATTTCAAAATCACAGTTAAGTTATGTTACATTACGACTTTATTATCAAATATATCTTTTACGATTTCAGATTTCTTCTCTGCTCAACGACAAGCAAGGCAAATATCCAAAAACGTGGACTTATATTTCCGGATACCAGTCTTTATGGGGTAAGCATTTTTTTCTTAGTAAAAGGCAGCGTCAGCTTACCAAAAAAGATCCTGCTGTTCAATCCGGCCGTGCGCTGAGTAGATGGATGATTTCCTAATACATGTGCTTATACTCAGTGAGGACTGTAGGCAACACCAACAAAGAAAAAAATTAGTTTGTCTATATTTTTTTTCTATAGAAAGTTGTACTTCCTGTTTCCTACTTCAAATTAATTACTTACAAACTTAATCAGTATCAGATCTAAATCACTGTGATAACGACTCAACGTATAAAATTGTCATACTATCGGCATCTATTTGCGTTAATCGGATAATTGAGTTTATAAGTTTTCTAATAGATCTAATATAAGAGGTATTTACAGGCTTACTTCTAAAGTTCAAACATTTAGAGTGACCACAATTACCCTCATGCTGTAAGAATTTTTGTAAAATGTATCCTATATTTCCAGACTTTCGTGGCCATAGCCGTGCCCATAGACATCCCGGATAAGAATGTGTTCGTGTCATACAACTTCGAGTCCAACTACAGCGTGGTCACCAACATCACAGAGATTGATGAAGTTATCTTCCCTAATTTACCGGTGAGTTAAATTTTATACCTATGTATAATGATCGATTGTTCAATACTCTATGGTTATTAATTCCAATTCATTTTCATGTAGTCCGATAAGCAAGCATATACCTTTGTGTCACACACGTGCTTCCCGTACTGTACATATTCATTGTATGTTTATAAGAGCCAGGCATTTGTCGCATTCGCCATTTTTGCCGAAAGGCAGAAGTAATTCTACCAACAATCTGACTTCTTGATACGACACGACGTAAATTTTCTCGCACTGTATTGAAGGGAATTTGTATACCTGTGTTCACGCACTTATCAGTACAATCAACACAATAATCGGTACAAAATGTAAATTATCATTGTCATATTTCTGTTTATCTGTTCCTACCTTTTGTATAGTTATACAACAAAATTAAGCCTCAATCCCTCAAATTCCAGGTAATCAGCTCTCGTCAAAGCCGCAGTATAACTAGAGAGCTAGCTTACACTGTGTTGGAAGCACGATTCAAGGAGTAAGTGCCTTATTGCCACAATCATACATATTTTGAAATATTCTAAAGGCCAAAACACCTCTGAGTTGTAATGTATGGAACTGTCACCGCTTGCCACCGTTTGCGTAACTTAGACGTAGACGCAAGCGGTGACAGTTCCATACATTACAACTCAGAGGTACGGTCTACGCATACGCATCCGGTGTGTTTTGGCCTTTAGTCGATGTTTTAAACACGTGATACTCGTATCTATCACGCCTCTCTCCCATCTGGGTAGCCAGAGACCAAACACAATCCAAACATACTCCTTTCGCTTCATCCACATTCATTAGTCGCCTCACACGTGCACAAGGCGAGACAAGTTGATGCTATGACTAAATTACCTGCTTACCTTTCCCTTAACATTTGCAGACACGGTATGAACGGCAAAGACTGCCTTCTAAGAAACATCTGTGAAGCGGCTGAGACTCCACTTCATCATAACGGCTTGTTGGGGCATATAATGCATATTATATTCACGTAAGTTTGACTCTATTTAAGTAATTTATACAAGCTAAAGCACACTAAGAGATTTATCTTAAGGCAAAACTTACAGCAAAAGGTATATTGTAATTATACTTTTTAGGATCTATAGACATAGCATAATACTTGGCTTAGTAAATGCGCCGTGACAAAACATTGTCACAATTTCTCACGCACAATTACGTTTATAATGTTGATTAAGCTAAATAAATCTATTCTATCTATTAGGTACCTCAATTATAAGTTTTTTTCATGGCTTGGTTGGAATTCTTAAAAATAGCCCAAAAATGGAGCTGGGTGATCTCCTTTGAATTCATAACATAGAAACACATCGATACCACGTTTTAAAGTATACATAACGCCATCTATGAAATGAAATATAAACTAAAATAGCAGGGCTTAACACAGTATTTTGTCAACAGTCCGTCATCATCAAAAGAGGAAGGTTTACCTGACGAGTACTATGAAGCTGAAGCTGATGGTCTTCATGGTGACTGCGACAAATACATCGAGCTCTGTCCATTCAGTCTATTTGATGTTATCACTCGGCTAGTTGAAATTAGGCACTCGACGTAATGGCTTTGGAAATGTGAATAAATAAATGACTTTTGGATTTGTTAAATTTTGTTTCTTTTCTAATAAGTAAATAATTAAACGAGTAAACGAGTAAAGAATGAAGTGAATGAAATGAATGAAACAAAGGAAAGGAATGAAATGAATAAAATGAAAGAAAAAATTGAATTGCTGTAAATGTGGTACAAAAAAATGTTAACAAAAATAAATTAATCAATTTCTATAGGTACTTTCGACATGTTTTTTTCATTTTAAAAATTTTAAAAATGCTATTCAGAAAATGACGGGAAACGGGTTTCAATTACATAATTATATATTGTATTAAAAATAATAGGTACTTATGATTGAAAAAAGTTTTTTGTGAGTAGCATTAAAAAAAAAATCCATGCCAAATTCTACTTTTTGATAAAATAGTGCGCTAATACATTAGAAAAAGGTATTCAAATAATTGAAATAAACTCTTAAAGTGAAACATTAAAATGAAACAAAAGATTTTAATAAATGACTTTATTAAATAACTTTATTTTGCTGAAAATTTCAGTGGATTTAATGAAATTTTACACATTCACGTTTACAATGATCTCTACTCAGTTTATAAAATTCTTAAAGAACGAAAATTCACAGCCATTACAACATTAAAATTGTATTAATAATTATATGTTCTAAATATTATTTGTTTAACATCATATGCTTACGAACTAAGTTGGTAATTCGTGAATGTAAGGTCTCTTACACACTATCGGTTGAAACGTGTCAGCACACATTACATAATAGTTACTACGTGTCAGTTCGATTTTATATGAAAAACGCGAATCGCGCTCGTCGGTTAATCGACGGCGTTTCTGTCACGTTATATTGTCCAACCACAAAGGAGTTTCAACCGCTAATGCGTAAGGGCTTTATTTTACCTAACACATTTTTATAGGTATCTACGACAACTGAATTTAGTATAAATATCTTAATTTTAATAATTCATAAGTATTTTCTTATTTTTCTTGTTAAAAGTGTCTTTATCATAATATTGTATTACGAATAGGTATTTTGCAATTTAATAGGTAGTTATTGATGAGTTCTATAATACTCTGAGGATCTGTTTCATTACCTACAGATAAAATTTATCTGACAGATATTTTTAACTGTCATTGCCTATTTCATAGAACATGACGTTTTAGACAGAGACAGATAAAAAATCTATCAGATAAATTTTATCTGTGGATAATGAAACAGGCCTTAAGGTTTAGTTAAACTTAGATACTTTAAGTTTGATAAATCATTACCAAATCGAAGACAATTCAGTGCATATCGTTTAATTTGCATTTATTTATCATCATCATCATGTCAGCTTATGGACGTCCACTGCTGGACAAAAGCCTCCCCCAAGGATCTCCACAACGACCGGTCTTGCGCTGCCCACATCCAACGGTTTCCAGCGACTTTAACCAAGTCGTCAGTCCACCTTGTTAGAGGCCCTCCCACATTTATTTATAATCAATCTAATTGTGGAAAGGCCCCCAAGAAGGTGGATCGACGACAAAAAAAAGTCGCAGGAAGCCGCTGGATGTGGGCAGTGCAAGACCTGTCGTTGTGCAGATCCTTGGGGAAGGCTTTTGTCCAGCAGTGGACATCCATAAGCTGACACAACAATCTAATTAATAATTCCAATAGTTTCCACATCTTTAGGATAGAAGAAGTTATTCTTCCTCATAGGGATTGAGGATATCTGCTGGTCTACCGGTACCCTGGTATCGTAGAGGGAGGGTGATTGGAAGATGATGCCGAAGGTACCGACGAAGCAGGCAATGGTGAACAGCCAGAGGAAGAATCGATCTAGGACCATTGACATGAATTTCCAGTCTTCTACTACCTGTTGGCAAAGAAAGATTATGATTTAATATACCTACAAAGAAACATTCAAAATAGATAGTCTAAGTAATATGTGTATGTGTGTGTATGTGTGTGTGTGTGTGTGTGTGTGTGTGTGTGTGTGTGTGTCCATGTGTGATATTTGGTGATGAAAAGTGTCTTCGCAAGTTCTTTTCACACAATGTAGGTAGAGCTACAATTAAGAGAAAGTCTTAATGTTGCCACACATCAAACATAAATCTTAGCACAATTTAATATTTATGTTGTCAACACATTTCAATATAGTGCAAGAAAATCAATTCAATTGGACAACAATGTTTTGCCTTATTTCTCGACTCTATACGAGTACGGTGTACGTACAAGCGATGGATCAATTTGCCTGCCAGTGTAATGAAAATGGCATTTTGTGACAAGTATTTTGTCGGTTTATCTATGTACCTCTTTTATGCGTGACGATGCTGTACTCTTTGTGAAGAGGATTCTTTCCGCGATTTTTTCCTCGTGAGAAAAACTTCTCATTAATAATAAGAAACGTCAAAACATAAATGTTTTGAGGGCCTAAATTGCTTCGATTTGTAAACAGCCTAACAGAAATTGAATACCTAAGTAGCGAACGAAATTTTTCAGCAAATTACTTTCATCGGCACAAACACAAACACCGAAAGCGTCCTTTGATAACGCAAATATCTTCGTCCTGAATTCTAAGCTTGTCTAAATTAATTACGAATAACAAAAAGCAAAACTCCCGGCAATTGTTTCTCAAAAGTTGATAAAGAACAATTTTCTAGTCTCCATTTCAATCGATTATAAATACGAAGAACTCGAAGACTTCTCTCTGGTAATTCGGCAATAATTTAAAAGTTTCTCAAGGAAATCCCGATCAATTATTCTAAAGAGCCAATTTGACGTCGACTAGTCTTATTTACTTGTTTTCAAAGACGCTTGTATTTTAATTGGAGCCCTTTTTAGCTGTAAAAGTTTTCAGAGGACATTTTTCCATTATTTCCGCCTTCCAAAAGGCTGAATAATAGGAAAAGCGTATCAAGGAACAATTTCCTGGCAGAGATTAACCGTTTCTAAGCGATTATGGTAGGAACAATACATTATAATCTGTGGAACTCTTTGAGGTTGGGAGCGAAAACATACACCTTGTCAAGGCAGAGTTAATGAGTGTAGGCTGCAGGGAACGAACGAAAAATTTAATGGATTTTTCTTCTTTACCAAATGGATTATTAAAAAGATTGTATTTTCAGTTTTCGCCTTCCTATTTCATATAAGCGAGTATAATTAAACTTGTGTACCTACTCTACTATGTTTTAACTAAGCGGTCTTAGCTATTGGTGGAAAGGGTCCATAAATAGCACAACACGGCTAAAAGGACGCAATGAAATAAACAACAAAAAGTATGAAATTCAATATCATTATGATAGAAAAAACTGACTACAAACAAATCAGCATATCCACTATTTTATCTCCCAAAAGATACATTGCCAATCTCTTCTATAGCTTCCAGTCTATTAAGCAGAGAATAAGTTTTTCAAATACCGCTACGTACACACTCATTTTTCTCTTTAATGTTCCTATTCTAGTGTAATATGGAAAGAGTGGGCCAGGTCCCCTGGCGGCGGGCCCGGACGCTATATATTTAAAAGTCGACCTTTTCAGAGAAAATTTTCATACATCCCACGATCTTGTGTCCTATATTGCACTGACGTAAGAGGAAAGAGGACAGATAGATGAAGATATAAAGACAAACTTGTATATTCGATGTTTAGTTTAAACACACATTTTTACTACTCGTGGTACATGATACAATGCCTATGTAGGATTCCCACACAATTTTCTTTAATTAAACTAATAACTGTGTAGGATTCTTACACAGTTTTCTGCAATTAAATGAAATGAAAAATCATTTAATCCTGTAGGTTTTGACAACACTTAGGACGGGTCATTTTTTGCAGTTTTCCCCAGAGAAAAACCTAGCAAGAAACTCTGTAGGGTTGCTCTTTTCAATTTAAGTTTTACAAGTCTCAGGCATAAACACAGAAACATATAATAAAATTAATATTTCAAAAGAGCTATCCATAAATAAATAATAAAAATTTGACCCCGCAATATCCAGGAAAAAGTAAGGTAAGTAAATGGACATGGGACACCTAATAAACATTCATGAAATGGTATAAATCAGTAGCAATCTAGAGTGGAAAACAAGTGTCATTATGTAAAATTAAATTCGTATAAATAAGTATTTACAATACATAGTCATATAAATACATAGTTACATCTAGAATAAAATAGACAAAAAAATACAGACTACGGCAAAACTTAAGTCACGACAAACTTACGGCAGAAACCTCAAGAGGCACGTCTGCACTCAACCAATTTCTGTGACGAATGTTCCTGACCAAGTGAACCATGTCTGAATTCTAAAAGGTAATAAATGGATCTGTGGACTGAAGGAATCTTAAAGCAAACAGCGAATTTTTGAGACATTTCTATCTTCAGTTGTGCAACTCAATTTTGGTTGCAGTATGGCTTGTCTCGTGGGGATGGTTTTTACCTGACTGCGCGAGAAGGTAATTATGTAGGTATGTATAATTCTTTAGCACGCCCTACAGCCTAAACGGCTTCATGGATTTTGGCTTGAGAGGTGTCATTAGATTCGTATTTAAAATGAAAGTGACACTGGGTATATCATAATAAGTTAAATAAAAATTTATTTTTAAACGCAATCGGGTTTTTTATTAAAGGTTAGGTTATTTATAGACACGTAAAAACTGACAAAAGTTAGAATACTAAGACTATGTTAAGTCATACTTCTAGAATGTAGATTTTAATTATGGCGACTGATGAAAGTGGATGAAGCGAAAGGGATGTGTATGAATCGTAGCAAGAGGAGTGAAATAGTCTCTTCATACCCCGATGGGAAAGACATCTATGACGTATGTATGTTATTATGTTGAACTTTTCCAGGAACAGAATCACAAAATTTCATATGAATAAAACTAGATATCAACTATTTAATAACTGTTTTAATATCGACAAAACAATATCCATTTCATTTTAATGAAAAATTCTTTGAATTCTTGCCACAGCCAGGCAGTTCCATTTAAAATTCACTGTTATATCACTCAACTTTAAAACAAATGACAGTTTAAAACGAAATCCATATTTGAAATTTTTTAGTTCAAAATTCGAATAAGTAATTGTAAAAATGAACGCTTGTTAACATCTTAGCTAGGTGCATTGATTTGTATTTAGTCGAGTCAATCCTGCTTCCTACTAATATAATAAATGTCAATGTTTGTGCCGATATGGATGGATGGATGTTACTCTTTCACGCAAAAACTACTGAACAGATTTTAATGAAACTAAGAAATATTGTAGCTTATTAGAATGACACAAGGGCTATATCATTTTAAGATATTATGACTTTCCAAGATATGAATATAAATGCGTACGAAGTCGCGGGCAACTTCTAGTTAGAATTTAATAATAGGCATGATAACTAAAAAAAACTTTTTAGTCCATCACATAGATTATTTTAAAATATTCGACACGTATTTTTTCTTTTTTCTCTTCAACTAAAAATGACACAGATACATTGGGATAAAATTCATGACGTCACACCTTAGTACGATTTTTACGTAGGAGTGACGCCAATAACCCCCACTCCGTAACTTTGATGCTCTGTATCTTTGTATTTATTTATTTATTTGATCAGGTAAAAAACGTGTTTCAAATATTTTTTAATAGCCTAAAAGACGGAATAATTATTTTTTGAATTTTCGAATGTAGTCATCATCCCCATTGACTGCTTTTGCCCACTTTTTGACGGTATTTTTAAACAAAACAATGACCCGCAGAAACAAATGAAATATCGAAAATTGAAATACTCTCGAAGTTCAATTATTTGCACTGTATTGCCACAAACCTGGTTTAGGTTGGACAGAAATTCAATCTACGTTTCGACCACTGACTGAATTGTTATCATGCTATCCACTAAAATTCGGGCCTATTCAATTCAGTTTCAAATATGGAAGTGCTTATCGATGTTTCAGTATAATAGTTGATGTAGGTACCTAAATAACACTCATATTGTGTCAGTTCCTATAAAATCATTCATTTGTAGTATGGCAGTAAAAGTATTCAAAAACAGAGTTTCACTAAACAAATCTATACTTTTAACCAGCTGTAAAGCTTAATATTGACGTTGCTTCACCAACTGTTTCAACTACATAATGGTATCTACATACCAATGCCGCCGGCTTTTTTGACAGCTGCCATTCGTATGACGTAAAGCCGGCGGCCTAGCCCGGCGGCATGCCGTTTTGGTATGTAGGCAGCATTATACGTATATTGACATTGGCAGGATCTTTAAATGCAGTTGTTATTAAATAACAACAAAAAAAAGATTAAAAAAAAATCCTGCCTGTGCTGTGTAATTTTCACATCAGACTATATTATTTTAAGATGTAAGCTTTCCAAGATACGATGCTAAATGCATAAGAAGTCTCAAGCGGCGAGGGCTCTAGTAAAAAAATAATAACTAAGTAAATCTAAAGAGTTTCGATATCATAGCTGTGACATTCTCCATCCCCGTTTACATTGATAAGAAAATCTCTTCGGAACACCCTGTAGCAGCTACTTGCAACATAAGAGCACCCTGTAGCACCTACTTACAGCGTAATATGTTGTTTTATAAACCTTTGCCGCGAACTGCTAGTTTAATATCGTTTTAAAGCTCGTTCCAGAGTAGTTTCGAGGATGTCAAGCGAGTTGTAAAAGTGTATAGCTTCTTAATACCTTTCAGGGCTAGGAAATGGGTAGAGCGGGTGGGAAGCGAGAGTTTTGTTTTAGCTGGTTTGAGTGCTACGTGGGTTAAAATGTATAAGAAAGAATACTTAATGTTAAGAATACATAAACGATAGATTAGATTTTTTTTGGTCATGGTACACTAAAGTCTGATCTATGAACTGGCCGCGTTGGAGAGCTATTGGAGAGGCCGATGCTTAGCAGTAGGCAGCTATAGGCTGAAATGATGATGGTATCACTGTAGTACTCAAAACATGACTTATTTACGTGTACATGGTTAAAATTGTAGAGGCACTCACTACTTTATCATCATATTCGAACCAAAGATCTTGACAACGAAGATTTTATGCCTCTGGGTTACCCAGAATGGATTGCAGAAAAACTACTTAGTTAATTACACAGTTTACAGAACTTTCGTAATAATTAATAACACTTCCTCCGCACCCAAACAAGACGTTATCTATCTAAAATAATTCACAAAATCCTAACGCCCAATTATCCCGAATCGCAGCTCGAAGATATATTTCATTCTACTTCTCATTCAAGCTCTGTCCGTGGGCTTAGATAAGGCTACCATTAATATACAGAGGAGCGCAAAACGCCCAAAAGGAGCAAAAGGCAAACAAACTGAATGGACCATTTTTAAAACGTCAGAGAATCGTAGGGAGGAATATTAATAGCTATTGGGAGGTTATTGATCGATTATTGGCGAGATAACGCCTCGTTTGTTTGGTTTTTTCGACCCTGGTATTTCTCGGTTGCTAGGTTGAGTTTGAAATTGCACCTCGTAAAAGCTACGTGTGATGTTTGAAACTGTTAAAAACGTTACGAAGTACTAAAATTTGAAGCAATATCGGAATTATTAAACTTTAAATTTAGATTTGGCTTTTAATAACGTCTATTTAATTTTAAAATATTCTAACAGATTTTTAGAGTATCTATTTTCATTAAAATAACTTAGAAACATGTTGATCAAAATTTACTTCTTCAAAATAAAATCATAAAAATAATATCCAAAAATATAAATAGATATTATAAAAGGAATTCCCTAAATTCCGAGCTCACGAAAATGCTAAAATATTCCAAAAAAATCTTTCTAATTTAGCGCCTCCCAAATTCATATTCCGGTGCCCTAATAAAAGGAACGAATAAATGAATGGGAATTGAAATCTATTTACCGCGAAAAAGCGCGCATTAATCCACCACGTACAAAAATGTATTACTAGCTTAATCCAGGGAGATGGTTTTAAAATTTATTCGCCCAAGGGTGCTATTTATATCGTCGTTTCAAAAATGAAGTGCGGTTATCTTGAAGACGTAAAAACGTGTTTGGCATAATAATTCGGGGATTGATGACGGAAATTCTGGAGGCAGCATTGCTGTCTTGTGATAAGGATATTGGAATCTATCTAGCTTCAAAATTTGATTAATTATGTACGTTTATCAAGCCTTTTAGTTAATATTTATTTCACAACACAATGACGACAAATTCGGACCGAAATACTCTTACAAATAAGTTACAATTCACGGCAGTTTATCTCAAACAACGCATATTATTTTTATCTCTTTCTGACACATAGGTCTAGAAAGTGATTGACAGAGATGAAAATATTCTCCAAGTTGCATTATCAATATCCGTCAATAAGAAAACCAATACTGCCTCCTATCTAACCTCTTACATCCTTTCAAATACGTGCCTCACATAGGTGTTGTATATTACATTGAAGTTTTCAAAATATTTCCAGACATTTTATGATACGACATCCACCCTCCACCTCTCGAACCTGTAAAGTTAGTTTTCAGAACAAGTTAACCTCAAAAAAACGTGGATTGCGTAATTGTTTGGTGCATCGTAAGATTCGTAATGGTATCTACACAACAAAGCCGCCGGCTTTTTTGACAGCTGCCATTCGTATGACGTAAAGCCACCGGCATGCCGCCGAGCTAAGCCGGCGGCTTTACGTCATACGAATTTGGTATGTAGACAGCATAAGGCGGGTCCGCACCTCCATGTTTTGAACAATTTTCGGTAAACATTGAACGAACTGAATGAAATTTTCCTTTGATTCGTCAGCAAAATCATTCAATTTGAACAAAATGTTCGTTTAATGTTTGTTCAAAACATGAGCAGCGGACTCGCCTTTAGATTCGGTAAAAAATTAAAGCACCAATAAACATATAACTAACTTGTCGAAGTTTGACAACTCATTACTTTAACGTCCTTCTCAGCAACATGGAGTAAAGATAGAAGTATGGAATCCATTAAAATAAGGTGTTTAAAGTGTAGGTATTATTACATTTTCCATTATTTTTTATATTTATATTTTTTATTCCTTTTTATATCTATTACATTTTCCATTCTTCGGTTCCACCCTTGATAAACGATAAAAAAATATTCATAACCTTAAATATAACACATTACAGAAGGTAGCAATACCGTAAGATCTTCGGATCGTGCCCCGAATCAGGTCAAACAAAGTTTCGCCTTCATCAATGTTCGCAATCAACAAGATCCGGAATGGTGCTGATATACCCAATGTAGCTTTATACTCTTTCTTATTAAGTACGGGGAAGTTTATACAAGATATAGGCTGGTTGCTTATGTATAGGTATATAATACATAGCTCCTTTTATTGCAACGAAAGGAGCCGTGGTGGATGAAACTGAAAATTTAATAGATTTTTGGATGCGTGCCCGTACCTTTTCGATTAAATTGTTCTAATTTCAGCTTGACTTTGATACGATCACGACTTTTACTTTACTTTACATTTATAACAAAAGCAGAATTTAAAAACTTGATTAATATCAAATGTTCAATTCAGAAAGTGGCCGTTTTCAAAGATTAACTTCTTGGGTGTAAATGACGTAAGCTGTCTGTTTTGGTGCTCTGTGGTTTTAAACCTAGTAAAGTATACAGTTATTTCTAAAAACACTCATTACTATTGTGACTCAGCTTTTTCCGGACTCGCGCACCAAAACTCCAACGAAAACAATAAAAATACTAAAGCACATTTAAAATAATAGTTTCGTTTAAGTAAATGCAAACAATTTCAGTTACAATAGCAGATCCCGGCTATTACAGTACTTTCCTTTGGCACAATGGTCTGAATCGTAAAAATTCCACTTCAAAAATACAAAACTTTAGAGAAATCCGGTTTGTTCAACTGAATCGCTCTGCCGGCCACTTTGTACAACTATTTGTGTAAATAAGTTTCTGTTATTTGGAACTGGGTTTGTGGAGGCCAGATATGGAAGTTGTTATGTTTTAAAGTTAGGGTTTGAATTGCTGTTTAGTTTAAGATTTTGTGGCACATTTCTTTTATAGATTCTTGAACTATATGATGTACCTAAGTTACGTTTAGTTATGTGTATTAAAACACTTCATTAAGATAACTATGATCTACAACTGGGGACTCGTTTGCTCAACTTTTGTCAGCTTGGCAGTACAGTCAGATTGGCAACGCATTCAGCCTGTCATATGCCCAACCTCGATGTGACACTCTTTCAGATGTTTTTGGATTAAAAGTTAAGTGTTTAGTTTTCTTTTTGTATTTCATATCAACTACACTGTAGAGTAAAAATACGAATGTCAACTCTTAAAACTGACTTCAGAAATTCTTAGTAAAATACCAAAACAGACTCCATTAGCTATTTTCTGAGAAACAACACTCTCACGCTTTCCAAAAAAAATATATTGATTCCATTTATTACCCAAAGCTACACCAACAAATAAACGTTTGTACGAATGTTTGCGGCCACAATATCAGTTAAACGAACCGCATTTGTGTAAGACAAGAGGCACGACAACAAAATCTTATTAGATAAGCTACAATTTACGGCGAAACACATATCACTCTAGGTGTGAGTAAATATTTATTTATTTGGCCCGTCGTTCGTCGCGGCACACCTGGTTGAAGTATGTGTGTGGCTTCGGTGTTACTATTTTGGTGTACAATGAAGTTATCTTAAGGAAATGTAAAGTTCGCTTGATGAATTTTCGCTATCGTCGAAATAGGTTGTATTGCATCGTAATGGTATTTTTGTTACAGCACCTATCTTGAAGGCAGCACAATAGGTAGTATAATAAATATTTTTTGAGTAAACTTATGTTATCTTTGCAGACTGATATTGCGCTACCTAACCTAAGCTTCTTTAAATTTAAACAAAATATATGAATAATTTATCCAGTGATAAGCGAACATGTTATTTATTAGCTTCATTTATGAGTTAATCTCTCACATCCCCCACTGACCCATTATAAACCTATACACAATAGATTTTCTATTGTTCTTTTTTCTCTGGGATGTGAAAGATTAAAACACCGGTGCTATGATATCAAGAGATATTGCGTGAAAAAAACGTAAATAATTACCAAAACTATATGATAAGTCCCCACACATAGCTCTACCGAACGAACATAACAAGTTGAATGTAATAAAACATTCATTTGTTCATCACGCCGTCGGCCCCTAGAGATCGTTCGCATTCTGTACGCGAGATACAACTGGATTTAGGTTATTAGCTTTCAACGACATTCTTTTTGTAAAGAAAATTGCTGGTTACGCAATTCTTACGTAAAATTTAATTTACAAAGATGTGTAGGTGACATACATTCTAAACGTGAGTTAAAAGCTAGAAAACAGACGGATCCCATGTACGAAATGCAATACAACAATCTGTTTCATCGACATATAATAAGAGCACACTTGTCATCCGCACACGTGGGATAGCGTTGCGTGTAATAAGTGTGCTTTTAATCATAATATTTCTATGTAGCACATGTCATTATGCGTTGCGTTCCTACGTGGGACCAGTTTGTTTCTACCTTTGATGTAGTTCTGGAGATAAAAACTAGTTCTGCCAGTTCTAGAGCTCTAGTTCTACAAAGACGAGTTCATAAAAATCCAGGCCTGAAACAGTTTTTAAATGAATTTGGTGATCTGCCTAGCTGGGATTCGAATCTCTGACTGGTATAACCTACGGCATGGTAACTTTAAAAAATAAGTCGCGGTTCGCTTCTAGAACAAAGTGAGACAAAAACTCGCATAAGAGGCTTTTAACCCAGAACTGTTCGATCTGTCTATTAAAAAATACGTCTATAATCTTTTGTATTTAGCTGTTAATAATAAAGCAGTACATCACATCCAAATTAAACCACATTAAGTGGACATTGCAGTGCCGTGTCGCGAAAAGTGACCGTTTATTTCAACTTTTTAAAATTCGAATGACCTAGATCTTTCTATTCGACAAATACAATTTAAATATTCAGTAGCTGTTAGCTGATGGGGCATTAAATTATTATAGGCACTTGATTGCTTGACATCCCAATCGATGTTAATGCCCTAATAATGCTAAGCCTATGCTAATTTTGAGAGGAAATTCGGCGTGTTCGGTATTATGGAGTGACCTTGGTTGCTAGCGTAGGTTTATATTTGGAATGTCTTTGTGTTAAGTACGAAATTCCATTCCAGAATTATAGGTATATAGGTACTTATTTTGTACTATAGGTATATAAAATTTTGATGCACATCTATCTGTCATTGTAGAGAAACTGAGGATGATTTGAAATTACAGTGAAAATTATTTGAAACATACATCATCATTATCATGTCAGCCTATGGACGTCCACTACTGGACAAAAGCCTGTATAACAGCAAATATTTTACGAAATTTAATGTATTTATAATAGCAAATTGTCTACAATCGTCTAAACAATGTTGGCTGTAAAAAATAATGATAACTCGAAACATCAATTAATTCAAATCGCTTAAAAATCGAGTTTCACGATAATTTACGAGAGATCCATTTTTTCTGGTTAAACCTTTCACTTTACTCCATATTACACCTCAATATTAAATACTTAGAAACTACCACAGCCTCTTAAACCAGCATTTTATGAGCCCCATTACAAATTGCCGGTAACAAGATAATTAAGGAGCCAGTAAAACTTCTTAGAGATGCCATTAAGTTATTCACTTAACTACTAGCTCACAAACTGCAACACTGTTAAGCTTTGAAAGACGGGGACTTAAGGGCGGTATTCACTGAACGAGGGAAACGCTGACGCTATGATCGGCATTACACGTATTTTTACACACACTAAAAATTCTGATAAGTTAACAAGTAAAATGTAATCAGACCGTCCAAGCACAGGAAGACATCGGTCGAAAACGATAATTTTTACCCAAATATTATGTTAGTTAGGCAAGTAATTGTATTCGACCAATTCTCTATCGTCAATTTTAACAAAATTTATAGCATTATAATTTTTATCTTATCTTATTTAACCTTCTGTGTCCCACTGCTGAGCAAAGGCCTCTTTCCTCTTTTTCACCGAATCTCTATAAAATTTAAAACATTCATACCAGCAATTTCGTCCCTAGTTATTGCAAAACTCCAATTCCATGAAGTTAAACTTCAAGACTAGTCACTTGTTCGTAGCAGATTCTACGAACGGCCGAATATTGCCGACATTATGCGGACTCGTCGCGATTCTTTCGTTCATGTAGATGCCCCTTTAGGTTGACGACCGTGCCAATTGGACGTTATAAACTTAACTTAATGTGGTGGTCGTGAGCACTGGTTAATCCGAAGTTATACAGTCCTACTTGTTACTTTGTTCAAATTCGGTGGTTACTTTGTGAAAATTTAATCTTGGAAACCACGACGATTTTTAGAAAATATTCTGATGTTTAAAAGTTTATTTTTAAATTATAAATGACACTTTTGAAGTCAGCGAGTTAGTCAATCAGTGTTAGTGTATAAATAATTCTAACCTATATAGGGTTTAATAATTGGTAACTAGATTTATTAAGAGATTCTGACTGAATTAAATAATTTGCTACTAAATATTTAATTACTAAATATTTCATTCTCAATGTAAACATGAAGATATCAATATAGTTCATGATCTAAGCTACGCAGGTATATTTTGATACCACTCCAAATCACATATTGAAACTTGTGACCGCTTCTAATTTGCTCCCTCTCGAAATACTCGGTCTCGAATCCATTAAACGCGATTGAAAACGTCTCTTGATTGTAAATTGAGTACCGTTCAAATTTACAACCTTGTTACATAACAAATTAGAACATAATATTACTAGAAATAACGTTTAATATCTAATAACGTCAGGAAAATAGGTATAAACGCTTCCTCTTCGATAAAAAACTGCGTAAATAAAGTTACCTTTAATTTAAGATATGAAATGTCGTCGAAATAATTAGATTTCGTAATAAACCAACGGTGGGGAGGCACGGAATGAGTCCGGGGCCTCTCAATAATTAAGTCATCAACTAAATCTAACTTAATTTGAATTTGAGCCGGCGACAACTTCCTCTTCGAGCTACTTTTGTAAATTGTTTCTTTTGTCTCGGTTTATGTTCAACATGAGGTATTTATGTAATCTATTCATTCGAATAAAGTTTAATTCATTTGATATTACATCGAATATCTACTTGTGGGTCGGATTAATTTATCGGATTCCTCTATAAGTATTTTCATATTAACATCGATAAAAAACCGGTCCCAAAAAGTGTGAGTAAGTAGTTTACTTAATTATAAAAAACTTCAGTTTAATAAATGGATCCGACAAAGGAAAAATAGAAGTTTTACTTTGATTTTATTTAAAATATTAAGTATTGTAAAGCACTCTATTTTGTTCTCAAATACTTCATTTTTTCTATTGTAATGTTTGCAATATATAGAGACAATGTTAAGTTCCTAAAAAAATTCTAACACCCCTTTGTTGGCAATATTTTTCAATATTTCCTAATAGCAAAGTAATACAATATTTTCAAAATAATATAGAGTAAGCTCTCACCTAAACTTAACCCAAGCTTAGCCTAATAATAAAGGCCTAATATCTAAGTGCTACACATCTATAAGTACACATCTATAGCAACAAATGACTATAATTCGGTGAACATTAAGAGGATTAATACAGATAATGGAGTTCGACTGTCGCAAGCCTGAACAAATTGTTCCTAAGGGAACCGAATAAGTGTGGATTACTCAAATTCCCAAGTAATTTTACAGGTGTGAAGTTATTCCGTGAAAGACGTAAAAAGGATGTAATTACATTGAGTGTTTCAGCTTTTTATTGCCGAGTTACTTAATGACTATGAAACTGAGTCATTTTCACTTCGTTTTCATTTGTTTTTGATTGCGTATTTTGTTTTGATTGCTCGTGCGTGGCAGGTGGTCTAGAGTTTGTAGTGATCTTTTAGAAAGTGACATACAACTCAAGAAATGTCTACAAAACTAGAAAGTTGCAGATCAGTGTTATCATGATATTCTGAAGCCAATTGTCCACGAAACGGCACGTCATTCATCAATTGACGATATCAAGAATGCTTGACGAATGCATGCATCTTGCGAAGAAACAATCAAATCAGTGTTCTGGAAGCGGCAAAACTTGTTCGTTATCGTGAATCTAATCTACTGTTTAAGTATTTGTATCTTATGTAAATTCTATACCTACAAGGTGCTTGTATAGAATATACAATGGCATAACTAAAACTGACAATTCAAGTAGCCAAAACACAAAAGTCAAAAGTACCTTTGCATCTCCCAAAAATCTCGTCCCCATCGCACCATTCCTTCATTAGACGGCGGTTGTGTTCAGAATCTAATTAAGTAGCCGCATTAGAACGAACAAACTCAGCACATTTGAATTGCAATCGATCTAAGATCCCCAAGGAAATCCATTCGTTACTCACTGAATAGTCGCCACTTCGAACGTCTCCGGGGCGCAGTTAAAACCTTCTAGTATGAATGAATTTGAATTTCGAACAGTTTTGTAGTAGCTCGGAGTTTTCCGTTAAAGTTTCGTTGAGATTATGAGATTTTTGTTAAGTTTTTAGGGTTTGCGTGGATTAGCATTTTTTACATAGTTTTTTTAGTAGGTTTCTACTTTGTACCACTTCAGATACTAAACCTAGATATCTGGAAGTTTCTGATCGGTAAACTCTATTACAGCCCTATAAGTCTTTTTCGAGCTCGTTAAGGCTTTTATAAACTGTATGATGTTCATTTAAGTATGTCATTTGTTTTAAACGCGGAAAAAGGTTTATCATTTGTTTTTTTTCGCCGGAAAAGATAGGTTTCATTATTATAACGAATAACCGCGGAGATAGGTTACTTGGAGCGTTATGCATTCTTATACTTAAAGAATCTGCGTGGTTATTCATGATCTATCACCTGAGAGACTGTACTAGAAGATTACAAATGTAAAAGTTAAAATAAAACATTGTAAAAATCTTGTATTTTCAAGTCAAGAGTCACTTTTTTCCTCAACTTTTAGATTCCTTATAATTTCCGGGTTAGATTCAAAAAATCTCCATTAAAAATCCGAATATTCAAACCGGCTACGTCTTAATTATCGCCGAACAACAGCTACAAAGGAATTCCTCTTTTTTACATTAACGAGAAATTAAAATATTCATGTACCAAGCGGCTTGTAATGGTTTTTTCAAAAGTGAAATAATAGAGGGGCCTGTACGGATGTCGGGACTGTAATACAGAGACGGATTTAGTAAGGGCCATTTAAACTGAAAATTGTTCAGAGCCCATATTTGGATGTCTTGGACTTAAGTTTTTAATTCGTATAATAGTCTTCGCAAACGAATGTTATAATAAAAGACATAAATGTGGAAAACTTCGTTCGCTACAAAATAGATATACCTAAATGATTTTTTTTTTAATTTTGTAAGTTTGCTTCTAAGTTTAATATTATTACTTTAAATGAACCATAATCCATAATATTCTAAGTTTTAATCAGTCCCCATTTGCCTTAATCCATCCCTGGCAGTCAGCAGAAATCGCTGGCCATTATGGAAATAATAAAATTGTCGTAAATCCTTCGAGAGGCCGTTTACAAAACAAGTGGGCCTCTGCTTTATTTGTTTTGAATTATGAGTCTTGTAAGTTGTCTTATTGACCGTAAATAGATATGTTAAGGAATATACATTTATGGATATTCGTCGTTTGGTTCATGTAGACGGATATGTGAATTCTATCAGTTTTCGAGATGGTTTTGGTTAGCATATATTTAAGCAGTTGCAGTAGAAAACATTATGGCGACTGAAGCCAGCCTTGCTTTCTTTAGCTATCTTTATTATTGTGTTACGATTTTAATTAGTTTTTAATTATTCATTATTTTTTGAAACTGAAGTGGGTAAGTACGAATACTATTCAGTTAGACAGTGCCGAGCCACAAAAGCAATGCTGAAAAAATCTAAAATGAAGACTGATGAATGTTGAGGAAAAGAAAGAATTATGTTTGGATTGGCATATGAAGGGAAGTGATATGCCTACTCCAATGGGAAAAAAGCGTGACCAATATATTATACGTATATGTGTGAAAAACTATTTCTTACCTCATTATCTTTATCAGCGTCCTTGATATGTTGAGCAATGAATCGAACACTCTGGAGAGCAGCGGCTACCTCCGGGGACAGGTGGCGGGGCAACATGTTTTCTGATTCCGTCACTGGATATAAACAAATAAAATATAATGTTTTGTAGTCTAAATAGTGCTAACTAAGAACAGATACAGTTATGGTATCTACACTCCAAAGCCGCCGGCTTTTTTGACAGCTGCCATTCGTATGACGTAAAGCCACCGGCCTAGCCCGGCGGCATGCCGGCGGCTTTGGTGTAGTAGATAATATAACAGGCAGCTTTTTACGTTTCACTACTGGGTAACGGCCTCCCTCCTTGCTCCCTATTCAGTTCTGCGCAAGGAAAAACTAACTACAAATACAAGGAATCTGATTATTCGAGCCATCTCATGACGCCTATTCAGACAACTCTAATGGGTAATTATTAGATCATTCTTTCTACGTACAGTAGTGTCCTATAGTATAGTGAGTGTGCGTATGTGTGTGTGTAAATGAAAGTGTATAATTTATGAAAATCTTTTTTTCATAGATTCAAAGCTACCTGAGGGTCTCTGATGAGCACCAGCTCCCATCATCTCATCTTCAAGTACTGGTGATTTCCTGTAGTCTCCATTCTCGCTATTCTTCGCGTCCCCGAAGGCGTCTGTTAAACTGTCCCGGCTAGGGACAAAAATAACCATTATTTACTCAATTAAAATAGGCTACACAGTTTTGTAATTCCCTAAATTTTATAATATGTTTGACATAGTTTTAAGCAGGCTAGGTAGGTATATAGGAAAGAATTGTTTTCTATGAAGAGCCGGCGAAAATATCTATTTATAACGAAACTTTTTTGCAGAACTTTTTCGAATATTATAAAACTTAATTTAACGAAGTAAACAGCGACATACCTAACAAAAACACTTCAGAAAAGTCTTATTGAAACAAAATATGTAAAGAACTAACTTTACGTACCTACACCTATGCGATGTTGAGCATTATTTAAAAAAAAAACATTACATGAATAGTGCAAGCACATTAAACACTTATTAAACTGTAACATCTCAATAACCAACACAATCTAAGCAGAATCCAGACCTCCCTCCGCATCCCTTTATCAAATCCAGCGTAAAGTCCCATTATTTCTGCATTGCGGTTCGCAGACTCGCGCGTCCCTGCTTGATAAATGTGCACGCAAAATACAATTTTATAGCGCCAAAGCCCGGATACGATGGCTGATAAATGAATAAAAATTGCAGGGAACAGGTGGTCTGGTGTGTTAAGTCTTTAATCGCTGGTTTGAGCTGTGATTGTCGTTTTTATTGCTTAGTTTTGCGTCACAGTTTATCATGAAGTTTTATAACGGTCGAACATTTTTTTATGGGTGCTGACCAATGATTTTTTATAGGTATAGATATGTTACCTTTATAGTGATTGGCGTTTAAATCTGTGCCGAACAATGATTACAATGACATTAATGACAGCACTTCAAATCATACTCGAAATGTCTTCAGACTAACTGAGACTAGCTACAAGTTGTCTTAAATAGGTCTATTTACAGTCTTCAAAATGTGCGCGCATTTAACATATCTATATAATATAATATCATTGGTGCTGACACAAAATCGAATCTGACACTCGACAAGAAGGAAATGACTTGAAGTTTTGTTTTTAATTTTCCATAAAGGCCTTTTCCTTAGAGGCTCATATATATTTAATGTCTATTTCATCTGTATCTATAACTTTTTAGTAGTAAATTACATTGTATAAAAACACACCACCAATGAAACAATAATAATATCTATACAACATAATATTATACCTATGTATATACATACACATACAACTGATAAAATAACTATTCGTAATCGACAAATCAATAAATAAGCAAAGAAAAACAACTTTATGTCCAATTAACATAAAAACTAAAACGTTACACCGATTGTAACACAAAACCTTTTTATTTTACAAATAAACCGCCGAAAAACAAACCAAAACAATAAGTACGAAATAAATACAAAATTTTCAAGACAAAGCCACGTAAAGCTGTCCATTAAGTAGAATACATTATTCTAAAAAGGAGGCAGGCGACGACTCTCTTAATATGGCCCCAGTGTTTCTAAATTACATTAGAATATTGATTGAGGATCTTATAATTTGAGGACAATAGCCCCCAGGCCCTCTGCTCTCAATTGACAATTTACGTTAGATGTTTACTCCGATAATGTAATTTGTCACAGCTTTAGCCTTTTAACTAGTTTAGATATTATTGAAACTGGGTCAAAGGAATGGATCAGAAGATAGTTAAAGTAATTGATTGTTTATATTGAAATACAGGGCGATTTATGATTTAGATTAACTTGTTGTAATGTAAACAATATTTCATGTTTGTATGGAATAATCAGTGGGTGAAATCCATGCGTATAAAAAATATATGCGGTCGAATTGAGAAACCTCTTCCTTGAAATCGGTTAAAAATCACTGCTAAAAGGATTAAACTGTTTATCCCAACTTTTACAAAGAACGCCTTGCAATGACATAATTATCATACTACCGTCATTGAATCATATTATTAGCCCTTTCAGAGACAGGTACATATTTTGATCAGGGCAACCATTTTCCCTGTGGACAACTTCAACTCAGGTCAACGACAAAGTCAAAGTCAGTGTCAACATCAACTTCAGCTTAAGCATCAACTTCAGCGTCAGCGTCAACATCAACCTTAATGTAGAGGCACGTAGAGGTCAAATTTAACTAATTTATAAAATCCTATAAAAACTTGATCCTCACCTCATCTCCAACTCATTCGTATACCCGTTGGATACGAATGTATCATCGTAGTCTGGCAGCGAGTACTTAGTCCTCCTCATCATAAGGATCTTGGGCATGAACTGCAGGAACAGCTTCTTCATCCACGGCGACATCGTGTGGGTTGATGGGGACCTGGTTAGGTTGAGGTCTTGGAATTATGTATGAAGGTCGAAGTTTTGGAGTTACAGAAAAAACTGGTGAAAAAAGTTCTCTCTATGAACTAGTGACTAGTTGGGTAAAATTTGTCATTTTTGAACTAAACAATAAAACCCTTTCACATTTCCTGATTTCCAGATAGCTGAGGTGCGATGCGTAGGGCTATGTACACCTACGGGTTCTTAAAATATCATATAGATTAACAGGTTTCATACATTCCAGCGTTAAGTATATTTTTTAAGTCTAGCAATCTAGTGTGGCTACCAACTGAATTGTGTGAAAGCTTAGAAAGGCACTCGTTATCAACAATTTAAGTAAATGAACCTTAATTTTCACCAACGTTTTCTGCAACCCCTTCTACGATTATTAGTGACATTATAATACTAAAATGTGACGTGATTTAACTTGTGATATTTTCCTTAATAGTTAAATATCCAATAAGTATCGTGCCGTCTTCTTCTAATATTTGATAAATGTAAGTGACAGATATAATTTAATGAAGCTTTAATTTTAATTTCATTTTCAGCAAGTAAGTATTTGTTGATATTGTGAATTTTTGTTCAGATTTTTATACATTTTGTTGAACAGTAAAATATAGAATTATTTTATTCGGCGATAAAATAATTCTCGTAACTAAATAGTCGTATAGGTGTAATAAATCAAATCATTCTGAATGTTACATCGTAAACACGCCCACAGAGGTGTCATTATCTAAAAGCGACACGAATAATTCTACCACGATAAAATCTGATAGTTTGCGTTGAGGTGTATAGTTGTACTGGATGTGATATGTTACTAATATAACAAGAAGTTTGGTCAAAATCATACTAGCTGTTTTTAACGCGTTTGATACGAACAATAAAAGAATGTTCATTTAGACACTGCTTATTATTCTACCAAGTTTAGAATGACAGATGTTGAAGCAAATGGAGCGAAGGTTTATCTGCCTACCCCGATGGGAGAGAGGTGTGGTGTGACAGTTATGGAGGTAAAAAATTAGGTAGTCTCGATGAAAACATTGAGTAGTGTTTTTTTTGAGACGGGTTTGAATGAAAAAGTCTCTCATTCTTCTAAAAGTCATATCATACATACTAAATACAAAATAGGTATTAAGTCCAAAAATTACATTTAAAATTTTCTCCACAAATGCCTGAAATGTAGCCATATCCCTTCCAGCAAATAGTAACTAATTCCCGCCAATTATTCCACATGGATGTTAGCGTTTATCGACCCATCTCCCGACAATAACTCACAAATTCACAATGTTCTATTACCGTAATGACAAAATAACAATACCTCTAGATTTATGCGTCGTTCAACTCACTCGTTCATTAGAGAATGTGTTTGGTCATTAATTTCATTGATTTGTTTTATTGTAATGTGGTAATGAAAGGGGTTTATAGTTTAACGAAGTTTTATAGCTTTTAGGCCCAAAACATACGATGAAACGTAACTGCAACGCAACTGAAACTGCTAGTTACTTTTGATCGAAGTTTCTGCTATAGACTCCTTTAGAAACACACAGATGACGCAACTATTGTGAAACGTTTTAAGGGCTGGGATATCCACATATTTCTAAGTCAGGGCTACCCGTGTTCAGAGTATTCCGTTCTAGTATAGACGCCTGACACGGAGCGGTGTGAACAAGTTCATACAATTCGTACGTAACTAATTTTTGCAGTGTTCCGTCAGGGACGTGTTTCCAGAAATGTGTGGTTAGCCCTTAATAATGAAGTGGCGTCGTCGTATTTTAATTTTGCAATGGCTGGTCTTAATATTCAATCGCGTAAAATTTTCTCGATCAACAGTGTTTACATATAAATCCTTCAGAAGCCGTCCCAAATTATCGAATCCCTTAGAAACGATATTTATCGAAATTGTGACGTCAATTTGTTATTGATTACCTACAATATCATGTCTTTGAAAACATCTACCATTGTTTCTTTATAACCTACTTCATCATCATCATCATCAGTCTATTGCAGTCTATCTAAGTACCTACTTAATACAGCAAAAATTCTACTTTATTATTTTTAAAAATTCTTACTTTATTTTTTGTGTGTTTGTCAGAAATTCATCAGAGAAAACCACCCTACAATTTCAATTAAGCAGTTGCCTAAACTCTGGCTCGAAAAATCTCAACCGATTCCGTTTATAACCGCGTGCATTTAATAAAGAGCATTCTCTAGTTTAGAGTGCCATAACACAGGCCATATTTCACCCACTATTGTCCTGCTATCGACGTGACAACGTTACAATGAACGACTAGATTTATGCCGCACAAGCCTTTATTTCGTGAACCAATTTACAGGTCAGCTATTTTATTTGGCAATGTCTTTTTTTCGCACAATTTCAGTGAATTGAGTGTGATAGTGGACTGTATGCATTTCCTGCTTTAATTCCGTTGGTATGTTCTATTTGGGGGGATTTTGGGTAAGTGGAAATAATTGTTAGGTGTTATTCATTGATTGAAGTGTACAGAGGAGATATTCTGTTCATTTAGTGTTGGTCCCAAAATGTTGACTCTAAATCTAGTGCTAGCTCCAAAATCAGGGCTGGTTTTAAGTAATTTATTATATCAAATCACAGGAGCGCTACCTGGCCATTTCTCTTCTTCAATGGGCATGATGACTTAAAAAATTTTTTAGTCCATCACATAGATTATTTTAAAATATTCTAAACGTATTTTTTTCTTTTTTCTCTTAAACTACTAGGATTTTAACCGAGGAGTGACGTCAATGCCCCCCACTCCGTAACTTTGATGCTCTGTATCTTTGTATTTATTTATGTATTTGATCAGGTAAAAAATGTGTTTCAAATATTTTTTAATAGCCTAAAAGACGAACTAATTATTTTTTGAATTTTTGAATGTAGTAATGTAGTAATCATCCCCATTGCAATATGTTACGTAAAAGGTGTACCGCTTCATACACCGAACCTTACTTTGTGTCAATCAATGCATACGAGTGTATGTTGGTTTGGTACCTGTCTTATTCAGAAGTTCTGTTAAATCCGAAATGGAGAGTAAGTATTATGTATCTGTATTATCAGATTTCAAAGCTGTTAGATCTTTCACATCTATACCTATATTTTCCTAGACTATGCTCGGCATCTTAAAGCCCCTATAATACTCTAAATAACATCCTGCAGAGTATAATATTCCATGTTGATATACGACAAAGACAGGCATTGTATCCTTAGATTCATGAATGTGACTCGCAACTAACAAAGGAGAGAATTTATATATTATACGCTTTTGTACGATAACTTTATGAGCATCCCTTGCTTGGTGCAATTCTTATGTAAACGCTTCTGTAAATTTGTGGTTGCAATGCAGTCCAAAATGGGTTTTTTTGCTCAAGTTTGCAAATATCTAAGTTTGTGTTTTGTTTTCTGAATTAGAATGCAGTTTTTAATTTCCTTTTGTGAGATTTTTTATCTTTTAATAAGTATATTTTATATTCTGTACCGTACCGTGCTGAATAATTTCATAAAAATTGTGCCCCGTAGAAGTTGACAATTTAGTATTGCAATTTCAAAAGTGCACAGTAGTTGATACCGTTCATTTTGTAAAATTTTGACAGCTTATCCAATATTCATTTGTGCACAGTGAAAGCTTAATCTTGTGCAAATATATTCTCGAAAGCAATTTTCAAGATTTTCAGTGATTACCTTACAGTGACGTTTTTGGTTCAAAAATTACGGTGTCCATTTTATTATAAATCTTATCATTGATATTTTAAACACTAAACTTGCGGACGTATTAGCAAGTTTGGGAGACAAAGATAAATAAAAAAGGAAAGAGAAAGCAATAGATTTAGTTGCCGAAGGAAAAGATATACATGAGGCTATAGTCTCACCTAAAATGGACGTTGAGTACGCATACCGTCATCCAAACGCTTAGAGACACCAAAATCATTGTGAACAGTAAATACTTTCCTAATAACGGTATTGCCAGTGAAGTCGGGGGTATAATCTCAGCCAGTAGAAGGAAAAACACCGTCAAAGACACCAGGATGGAGATGCTTAATGATATCTACGAGAGAAAATGACAAAATGTAGCACTTAATGACTAAGTTCTGACCAGTGGAATTAGAAACGTCTGCCGTTGATTTTAAAGTTGTTTTGTTGTTGTTTGTTGTGAAGACGCTAGAAATAAACGCAGATAAAAGATGCAGCGAAGAATTAGAAGAACTGCTGAAAATACTGCAAGCAGGAACAGACAATAGTAACAATAATGAAGCATTAGTAGATCACATAGAAAAAGAAACCGAAGAACCAATTTAAGACGCAATAATCAAATCGGTAGAACCACAATTTCGAATTCCCCTGGCCAGTGTTAAAGTACATAATTTACCTGAAATGGACGTTTAAAATGCAAACAGTGACCCAAACGGAGAGCGAGACCAGTATCATTGTGAATAGCAGGTATTTCCCGAGTAGGGGTATCGCCAAGGACGTTGGCGGGATGATCTCGGCCAGACCAAGGAAGAACACGGTGAGGGACACCAGGATTGAGATGCAGAGCGATATCTAAGGGAAAGAAGTCCTTTTTGAGTATGCCTACCAACCAATCAAAACCACTTTTTGCAAACTCACATCAACCAATCACAAGACGTGTAGCTCTCGTGATGATCGCGTGTGTTTGGTCGATTTGGTGATGCAAAAAAGTGGTGAAAGGAGTAGGCATATAAAATTGTCTTTCCACTGATTTAATTGGAAAGTGAAAAGAGTGATGGTTAAGGTGTATTGCGAAAATGTGTGTGCTGCTTTTGGGTCTCTTTTCAAAAGCAGTTATGGACTGCAACTAGATTATATAATTAGCTTTGCATCTGCTTTTGGTGTTGGTGATGATTGAAGCAGAATCTATTTGAATGATAGTTTTCTTCACATTAGCAGTATATTTTATAACATTTTTGAATAATAACTAAAGTTAAAGCATAGAAGCACATAAACGTAAAAATTGTATTGTACAATGTTAAAATGCAACAATAATACAAAAAGGATCTACGCTAAAGAAAACTAAAAGCTATTTAGGGAATAACTTCGCTAATAATAACATCAAACTACATTCTTGATAGAAAAATGAAATAAAAATTTATATCTACGAGTATCGTGTTTATACTCAATCCTTTAAAATGGTTTCTTTAAAGAGTCACTAAGTTAAAATTGGTGGAAAGACTACGAAGAGAGCATTTTATGAAAATCTAAAAAAAATTAGGATACATTGAAACTTTTATGGTCACAAATATTCCACATGCTTTAGAAAAAATACCTAATGAACACTATAAAACAGAAAAACATCTAAATACATCAAAACAAACACTATCCTTAACACCAAACAGTACTAAACAAGCTAATATATTGAGCAAAATTATTCCCCCTCATTCGTGGAAAGACAATAAAGTTTTAAATGAAAACCTGGATGACACTAACACAGTTACAGATCTAGCTAATGATGGATCAAAAAAGACTACTGGGTGGTTAGGCGGATGGAATATGGGATGGAATGAAAGGATGGACGCTAGCCCCTCTGTACAAGAGACCTCACAATGGATGTTGGAAGCAAACTCAATTATTTCTAAAACTTTCAGTTAAAGAATAGAGAAAAAGATGTATTTGATAAGAGGATTTCGGAATTAATAGATAAAATTATTGAATTTCCAAAATTTGCAAATGAAGCAGAAAAAAAGCAGCAAAAACAATATAATAATTACCTACTTACTTCTTGAAAATAATAAGATCATTTGTAGCATGAACCAAATACGTAAAGAATAAATTCTTAATGTTATTCTAAAATATACCTATTCATGATTGCTTTTTACAGAGATGACTTGATTTAGAATAAGTTTATAAATAGGTACTTGCTGCAATTTCTAATACTCTCCGTTTTCCTACCTCTACAAGTCTACAGCTTGCCTTAGCAACAAACGATTAAAACTATAAATAACATATCTTTTTGTTTTGATTAATTAGTTTGCTTCCAACATTTAAAATATTCACAAGACAATGATTTGGCTTTGGGACTAAAGTTCACACGACAACACTGTACTACCTAAGATTCAGTCAGATCTAGCTATAATGAATTCACTATGGTCATGATACTTAATTACGATTACAAAGATACCTTTTTTTTCAAAAGTGAGTAAAACAGTCAACCTACTAAAAACTATAAGCTTCTTTACAAGTATTTAAGCGAAAATTAGAGGTAGAGACCGCTGAATTATTACATTAGATCAAAACAAAAGAGGGAATAGAAGTTATGACGGATTATGTACCCAAATGGACGGCAAAGAGCAAAGCGGGACTCCACCGAGACAAGAGCGACGCTCTTAAATATAGGAGGATGAATAAATTGACCATTATAATACAAAAATGCATTACAATGTAGCAATAAGGCTATTTGTTTTTTTCTAAAAATCTTGGAGAGGAAGGAGTGAGGCATTTTCCTAACAATGAGGCGGCTATATAAGATAAGATATGGCTCTAATTTTTAACTAAATGTCATTTGTATCCTTTGTGATTCTCTCAGTTGTATTATATTAAATCCAGATCCATAGTGAATTCATGAACGTAATTTACTGTCTACTAAATATCTAGTCACTTACCTTTTCTCCGGAATCCGATGGTAGATAGAATACAAGAACAGTTAAAAACGTGAGTCCAACACATGGTATTATCAGATTCACTGTGTAGAATAGCGTCTTTCTTCGCATTGTTAGTTTGAATGTTATATCTGGAAATTGAAATCGATAGTTAGTGTTTTATAGAAATAATAAAAGTTACGAAAGTTGGATCGTAATAAGTGGAGGGAAATGGTGTCTGTCAGCCTCGTTGGGAAAGAGGCGTAACAGATATGTCATCCTTATCATTTAATTTAACTTCTTGATACGACATGACGTTAACTTTCTCTTTTACTTGAGTGAAGTAAGTACGTCGCGGCCTTTATACATAGATGTGTACCCATGTATAAATCTTACACAAATTAATATTAGCTATAGATGTCGACATTACTTGAAGTTTTCCGATTTTGTTGTTTAGGCTATGTTAATGTTAATATTAGGAATTTGACCTATGGGGCTCTACCAGCATAATTTCAAAACGAGGTTCAAATATAGTTTTTCGACCACGAAGATCCTACTGCTGGGCAAGGCATCCCAAAGGTTTAAATTATGGACCAAAAAAACCTTATTACGAAACGAAGTTTATCTCTTAGGCCGGACTATCTCTAGTACCAAAGCCCGCGTTCTTCTTATTATAATCTCTGAAGACTTTATTTAAAATCTAGTTTATTATTTTATATTATTTATATAAATACCTACCTGAAAACGGTTCCGTGCAACAAGGATAGTATTCCTCGTTCCTAGTGGCGGGTACTTCAAGTATGTCCCATTCTACAGACAAATAGAACTCGCTTAGATCTATGCCGACGTGGACCAAGCTACTGCCAGGGGATTGGTCCATATGCTTTAAGTCAACCTGTAACAGAAATTGCTTGTATTGTGCTAAATGACATACATATCTTAAACAGACTATGTAACTACTAAACTCAATTTGATGGCTTATATTAAAAAAATGCAAGTTCTTTATGTTGTTTTGTCAAATGCTGTTTGTTTTCCCAAAATAAATCAACTTTAGATATTGAATGGACTCAGAGAAACAACCAACACACGGGGAAGGATGTTTGTTACGCTTTCACACAAAGCCCAGATTTTAATAAAACTTTTCAATATTGGCTCAACTCACACCGAAAGAGCGGCGAAGGGCAGCGAAGCGGAGCGCAGTTTCAGTGTCATATGAATTTTAACTTTATTTTCATTACTATAATACTTATTATCGCAAGAGAAACTCGAACGAGTCGCGCGGATGCCCGCGGCGCCGCAGGAAGAAAGTTGCGGGACTCCGCGCTTCGCTGCCCTTCGCCGCTCTTTCGGTGTGAGTTGAGCCTAACTTGCACATCGGAATAACATATAGGTAACATCATTTTAAGATATGACGACAAATTCGTATGAAATCACCGCCACAAGATACTCGTATAAAGTGCGTATAGTTCAAATTTTTTATTATAAAAATGTACCTAGATTCCCTACAAACACCTTCCCTCGGTATTTAATTATTTTATAACTTAAAGAACGCAACTAGCGGAGTACTGGTTGAGTTTAATTATGTTTAAGACATACCTGAGCCCCATTATAAGTCCACGAACCGAACTTCATGAAGCAAGTCTGTTCGTCAAAGGGGAAATATTCAACGTTGATCTCGCAGGAAGACTTGTAAATAGCTGGAGGCTTCCAGTTCACCTCACCGGTATATTTCAGAGTTGCTTTCGTCATTAGGGTTACCTTTAATTGAAAGAAGATTGATTTAGCATGATAGATGTAAAAAGAAACACTTTGTTGCACACAAAGGGATACAGGCATCACTTATAACTATAACTATAATATTGTGTGCAAAAGAGGCCTTATTACTGAGAGTGACCTCTTTCAGACAACTATTGGATGACGGTGACTCCTAAAATGTCTAATTAGGGTGATTATAGTGCAATCTCATGTGAATAATGTGAAATACGCAACTAGGTACACAAAACTTTTTTTAGGGTGCCGTCCCCGGGTGAAAACGTGACTTTATTTGTTTTTTCGCGCGCGAGTCTGACTCGCACTTGGCCAATTTTTTCATTTTACAATAGAAAAGAAGGGGTTTGGTCCCTTGAAACATATCACCCCTATTACTTACCTCATAATTTCCATCCCAATTGTTATACAATACAATATCTGGTAACCAAATGTGTTCTGACGGTACATACAGCATCTCCACACCTCCATACTCTTCGGGATTCCACGTCAGCTTGTAGTCGAACCATTTCTGGAAAAGTATTACATATATTAAATGTATATTTAATTGTTCATTAAGAAATGTGAGTTGTTATTAGGATTAATAACTAAATAAGATTAGCTATAGGATATAAGTAGGTTAAATAAAGAGTTAAGTTTATTCCAAACACACTTCTTTCGCTTCATGCACATTCATCAGTCGCCTCATACATGCATGTCGATTTAGGGTACTCTTGAGTTAACCTTTTTTAGATGTGTTTGGATCGTAGCCTAGCAAGTGAAGGGGACTTCAGCTGTCTGCCTACCTTGATGGGATAGGCCTCTTTCCCGTTATCCCGTATGTTAGGAGTAGGAGTATTATATTTTATGTAATGTTAAAGACAAAGGTTGGTTTTGTAAATTTTCTGATGTGCATAACACCTTATTGCTTGCTAGTTTCCTATTCTTTACTTATCTATTTATCACACTAAAACATTAAAAGTAATCTATTAGGTACTTTACCTGTTCAACCCAAAGGTTTGTAGTCATAACCTGGTTCTTCAAGTTGACTTCCATCAGTTGAGACAGCTTCAAGCCAAGTCTGACTGTCAGTATCTCGCTAACATTTGTCACCGGACGTATCAAGCGATTATAGTTGCTAAGTAGATCGTCATACAGTCGTTTTACGTCTGGGTTCGCTTCTAAGAATTTTATGCCTGGAATTTTTAGGTTAAAATTATTCGAATTTTGAATTAAGATTTTCAAATATGGAATAAATCTTCGAATTTGACAGTCATTTGTTTCATCTAAGTGGTTAGTTTTTGAACACGTTTTAAGAAATAAATTAATATTAATTTTTAACAAGTGTAGAGGAAATTAAAACAAATGACTGTTTAATGTCAACTTTAGTTAGAACCCTTTATGAATAACTTAATATTTTATTTATAAATCTTAATTTTACTTTCTTTAAAATTCTATGAATTATGAATTAAAGTTCGTTCGCTACTTACCCACACAGCTCCGGGCGATGTTCAAAATAACCAAAACGAATCCCAGCTTCATTTTACTTACACTTTTAATATTTCTACACTAAAATTTTACCAACGACACATGTTTACAAATTCAGGATGCTGTATCCTCTGAGATAAAATTGTACCACGCAAGCGTAATCAATAGAGTAGACGGATGTGCTACGGTGCTACGCCGCTACGCCCCTCGTAGCAACGGCTACGATTGCCGCGCCAAACGTGTGCATTTACGAAAACTTCTTGTTCGTAAAAGTTCTTGGTATTGATAAGAGATGGCGCTTTTTCATTTTTTAATTTTTAGGGATTGTTTTTGCAACTTTATTGCGTTTAAATAAAAGTTGGTTTAAAAATCGAACACTTTAATATTTAAGAACTTAAATTACATTTGTAAACAATCAGCCAATAATTCTAAGACATAGATTCATTTTATCAACAAACAATGTTTTTAATCTCTAATTTTATAGTCCTCTATAGTTACAAATTATAGTCTATGGCTACACCAAAATATACATCTTCTCTTCTCTATTATCTCTCATTCTGCCTTACTTTTATTCTTTGTAAACTTTTGTGGTCAAATGTTTCATCGGAAGGCTCAACGTGATCTAAAAAATAAATATTTTGTCGTTACAAGGGATTAAAGTTAAAAATATTATAAAACCATTTAAAAAAATACGGACAGCCATCAAATATCACAGATGTAAAATGGACTTTTTAATTCATCTTTACCAGCCCTTCTAACGTGCCCACTACAGGGACAACGACGGCCTCCAATCTAGGAGACACTTGTTCGATCCCTGGCCTGTAGGTATATACCTCTATCTTTTTAATAAACATACTTTTTTAAAATACATACCTCTTTCAAACTTATAAAGTTTGGGTAAAGGCCACAAACTGAAAACAGGGTAAAAATACGCGACTGGCATTTTCTTTACGACTATAGAGTTTTCCTGCTTGCTGTGGACCATTTTGGATTCTGAAACAAAAGAAAACTGATTTTATATGTGACTTTACTGTAATGTTCTCTTCTCTACGAGTTTTTGTTAAGATTATAAACTAGAGAGAGGAGACGAGAGAGAGAAGCATGACGGATATGTATGTTATGTACTAGAGAGTATCAATTGCATCATCATTATACATTTTAGAGCGTCGCTCTTGTCGGTAGAGTCTGCGCCGCTCTTCTCTATTCTCTGCCTTACGTTTGAGCAACTGATACGACACAACTTCTATTCCCTATTTTATTTGGTTTATATAAGTCCTTCGTGGTCTCCCTCTCTTCCGACTTCCTTCTACTTTTCCTTCCATGATGTTTTACAAAGTCGTCGTGTCGTATCAGGTGATCCAACATTGCACCGTAAAGTTTACAATCACAGCTCCCACAGTTAAATCATTAACCAATTTACTAACAGGCAATAGACCAGGAATGCATGAAATATTGCAGTACAATCTTCCGCGTAATCAACCCAACTGCATCTGCATAGTTAGTTTAATGAGTTTGGCATTGAGTATCTTCCTAGTTTGAGAGTAGGAAGTGTTTCGAGACTTGGACTCTATTACGCCCTATGTTTCCGGGTAGAAGGAATAATCTGGAATTTAGTATAGACTGATTAAGATTGATTGATGAATTGAATGGATAATTTAAAATATCATCCTAAGGTCGAGGTAGACCTCGAAAACGATGGACAGACGATCTGGATGCATTTTCACGGGCGGGACGCTACTGGAGACCGTGTTAAATGGAAAGTCGCGGGGGAGGCCTTTGCCCAGCTGTGGGATCACGATGGCTGGCAAAAAAAAGGCCCAGGCAAGAAATTACACGCCATTTTAACACAAGGCCCTATTATTACTGCTAATACTCGTATTTCAAAATCGTACAGCCAGCATCCTAGTAAATAGCCCCAAGTCATTACCATTGTCCAGCCATATTATTCATGTCACTATGTAAGTGTAATACGAGTATAAGTTTTGGAACATCGCTCGCCGTTATTGTTCCTAGCCGCTATACTGTCATGGGTCGCCCACGAAGCGCTACAAAACCATGATTTGAACGATGGCGGCAACGTTTGATTCTTTTATTCATTATATTTGTAACATTCGTTATAATATTGTTATGTTTAAGTACCATTAACAATATCTTCATAGATGCTCTTAGGTTCAAGGTTCTCTTGACCTTTCTTTAGTAAGTTCCCGATTTGATCCAGTTACGAAAGCATTATTATATAGTATTATCATCTTGAATCAGAATTGGAAATGCATCCCACATCAATCAAAATGCATATAGTTACAAAACACTCGACACGTCCTAAGTGGTTCGTAAACCATTATCTACGATTTAGATCATTGCCACTAGCTTGTATCTAGGCGAACTCTTGCGCATGTCAACGTACGTCGTCGGCGTCTTTGATCCCTTACGATACAGAATGACCTATATTTTAAACCGGACGTCGATTGTCTCACGCACCTATTTTAAGACGTGATTCAATTATATCGACACTTGAATTCGCACTTGCGTATTGTAAAGGTGAGTTAACTGTGAGAAAGGTCACAGAAAAACTGAGATGGATGTGACAAAGACGGAAGTACCGCATCTGCAGAAGATTTAACAATCTGTACCCAAGTAAGTAAGTAGTACTGTTATGATGTACCTACTGTCCAACTGATAAACAAAAATCATACATTCTTTACTTCTCTTAGTTAGATATGAGTATAACAATCTTTCAGTTCTTCTCAATTGCAAATTCTCACTGCTGCTTTCCTTCAGGTTTTACTGGCTACCAATAGGCACCCATTTTCAACGTTTCGGGTTTGTCAAAATCGAAGACAATATTGTTACTCGAAAGGAGACCAACAATACAGGTATAGGGTAGGTCTTTTATATTAAACTTGAAAAAGTTGCCACGAAAAATGAAAATATCTGAAGCGATTTACATTAACATAGTGTTTTTAGTACAGCATTTGAATGCAACTTGAAAGGCTTAGTTCTCTAGTGTTTTAATTCAAGTGAAACCGTACTAAAGCAAGCAGCGTTTACATGTTTTAACTAAAGTACTGTCCTAAAAGCACGAAATGCTAAACACCAAGATCATCATGTATCTAAGCTTATGGACGTCCACTGCTGAACAAAAGCCTCCCCCAAGGAACTCCACAACGACCGGTCTTGCGCTGCCCACATCCAACGGTTTCCAGCGACTTTGACCAAGTCGTCAGTCCACCTTGTCTGAGGCCTTTCCACACTGCGTCGTCATCAAACCAAGATCGTCATATCCAAAAACTGTATGTATTTAAGTACAAATGGCTCTATAAAGTTCCATGCCATAGGTCGAGGAACAAAACAATGACCGTTGACTGACACTCTTCGTTCGTATATTTATCGTCTCCTACGCATAATTTTAGCGACTCGTCTAAGGAAGTGGTTTACAATTGCCGTTTGTGGGTGGGGAGATGTAAACAGAGCTCTGTGACTGACCTGATAGTGTTTATAGTGTAATAGTATATTTGTTCTGAAAGGAGACTTGTTGTTCATCGAACATGGCATAGAAAAAGAGAAATACCTTATGAAGTACCTAATAGGCTCTGATTTACTGGCAAGCACCTCGTATGTAATATAATATCATTGCTGGCAACTAATTAATGGATTAAGTAGATTCTACAAATAGATACCTAGTTAGAATAAAATCAAAGAAGTTTATAATAAAATGTAATCAGAAACAATAAAAGAAACTGCCAATCTAGTTTACAGAGAAAAAGCCTTTCGATAAACTAATAGGTACCTATTTGGGTATTAGGTACTAAATTTCATTAATGACCGTATTTTCTATTCCATAGACCCTCTTTCCAGCAGATAAATAATAAGTCGTTGCATACGTTAATTAACGTGGGTAATTAAATAATATTCATACTTACTTATAACTGAAGTCATAAAATCCTATTTGGTACAATGTTACGTACCTTACCAACATGATACCTAAATGCAGTAGGTATGTAAGTATAAGTGCATTCCGCAATTGTGCATAGCGCGCAGTCAACATCCCGTTTCCCGGTTATTAAAGGTAATAGCCACCGTCTATTTCTCACTTGAGATACAACCCTTCGGAAATATCTGCGCACATGGATTAATGACGTCATGCAAATCGTACGTACCTACACGTCACGGTACTTGATAGGCGATAACGGGGGAAGCGCTTTTCAGCGAAGTGCGTAGATATTTTCTACGGGTTATAGGTATATACCTACTTCTTTCGGAACGTACCTATTGCTGAAACGTTTATTTATTCAGTTTTGGGTGCAATTTATCATCTATCCCGACTTATTGTAATGCAAATCTATGAGGTTGACAAGTGTTCAATTAAGTACTTAGGTAGGTACTTATATTTATCCGGCGATATGTCCGTTATGGAGTTTGAAATGACTAATGTATTAGACTAATATGTTTTTCTCAAAACTAAAACCAACCAGCCTTCTTAAATGTTAAATTGCAAGTAGGTAGGTATTATTTCATAATACTTAATAAAGAAGGATGTTATTGAAAACAAAAGACGAGCCGGAAGAAAGGGGAAGTCAAACAACGGAAATGATTGACTCAAGAAAAACATTGATTGGTAACCCATTGAAAACTTTTTGGTTAAACACTGACAGTGACTACCTATTTGATGATTACTAAATGCATTGAACTAGTGTGTACAGCTCAATGCTCAGAATTTTGGTGCTGGTCGCAATTAAATGTGTCAAAATCTAGACTACTTATTAAAAAGTTTAGAATTAGCATATGTATCGATCTCGCCTCCCCACACAACTAGATACTCTCTAGTCAACTCTACTCTCTATAAAACCAAACGCAGTGTGGTCCGCCACTTGCCAGATGGACCGACCAACAATCTAGTAAAAAACCACAGTGTCTCTTTGGATGCAGCTAGCAATGAATTGATCGCGTTGGAGAGCCATTAGAAAGGCCTATACTCAGCAGTGGGCAGCTATAGATTAAGTTGGGACGATGATGATCAATCTCTAAATCTATAGGTACGGTATTGATGAACCATTAACACTCGCTATTGTTAATGGACAGCAATGCATCGCTTCTCTCGGATTTTGATTGCAAACTCTCGATTTCCTCAATGTTTTACGAGTTCTAGTAGGTAGATACCTTGCATAGATTCAAAGATTAAAGATAAATTCATATATTCAAAGATAGATTCATAGATTCAAACTCTTCTATGCTGTCCCAACCTATCTTTACTTTTTAGCTATTTACACCTTGTGGTTTCTTTGAATGCTGCAGGATCAAAATTAATTTTTAGGGACAATAATTATAATATAGGAAATATGTACCTTTATACCTGTGTAACTGTTTATAAGAATTGTAAAACTTTATTTCAAAAGAGCAACCTCACAGAGTTTCTTGCTAGGTTCTTCTCTGGGGGAAACTGGACCTTGCGAATCAAGCGCTAGCTTTAAAAAAATTACCTATATAATAATGTAACGGTTTCAAGAGCATTTTTTGTGCCTATGAAATAAATATATTTTTGACTTTGACTCTACTCAGCCTATAACTGCACACTGCTGAACATAGACCTCCCCAATTTCTCTCCAAAGCGACCGGTTCAATGCCACCTGCATCCAACAAGCAAGACCCTCAGTCGACTCAGTCTAAGTTAATTTCACAAAAATATGTCATTCCTGCCTAACCAGGAATCAGGTCATCGTATGAGACAGTATGTGACACCAAGAATGAGGTCGGTCTTAAAAAACGAATGTCAAGTGTGGTAATAACAGCAATAAGCAGATTACTCTCACAATGTCCCTACTGACCCCAATATACGTCCCCTTTAAACATCGTAAAATTCATTGTATTAAAGTTGACAGGTTATTTGAAGAATGAAAAATGCTTTCTTCTGATTAAAGTAGGTGGATTGCTTGGTTCAAGGTTGCAGTTTATTGGTTTACTGACTTCTTGGGGCTGTGGGAGTTCTAGATTTTTTAATAAACTCGTAGTTAAATAAATTAAGCTTATAAGTATTAAATTTTAAAAGCATTTTTCATGGGGATTGTTCCGGAAATATGTAGGTACATACAATAAAGACCATTACCTATCTGTAACAAATATTCCATCAATTTTCAAATACAAGTAGATAGGTAGTATCAGCAAATCACAAAATTTTCGATATCGATGATCTCATAGGTAGAAAGTGTTTAACCTAGGAAGAGTTTTGTTCGGTTATGAATTGTATTGCATATCTATTATTCTAATGTGGAGAAAAACCGGGTAATAAGCTAACGCTAAAGCTAATGCTTATCTAAACACTAAATAAAGGCATTGTTAAAAAAAATATGAAGTCGCTTCACTTTTGGATGAAGCCCAGCAATGGGATCTTAACTTACAGGCTAAAGACATTAAGAAACACACCTACCATAGAATTAAGATACGATAAGTTTATCTTACCTTTACTTTCAATCCTTCTAGGCGGCGCCGGCACAGGTTCCGCGGCGACGTGAACGAAGAGCGCGCACGCGCAAATAAAGGCTGTGGTGCGCGCGTGCGACATGCGTACGGATTTGATGGCAACTGACGCACGGTTTGGCGGGAATCGTTGTCAGCATTTCATGAATTGAATGAAGTTTGTAGTGGGTTGTAATTTGTGCTGATAGGGCCTGCATGCCCACTACATATTCTTAAGCAATATGAATTAGCCGCGCAAGAGGCCATTTCTAAACTTGCTTAAGATATTGGTTAGTCAGAACTAGAAGATACTGATTTAGCAAAAAATAAGCAATTTAAAACCTATTATAACTCTTAATTAATAAGCAAAACAAAAGGAGTAGGTATACATACTATATCTATCTATTTTCCGCAACTTTTCCGTAAATAGAAATTTTTTTGCCAAAAAAGAAACAACTTCAAAACGGAAACTAAAAAGTATGAAATAAATTAACTTGTACAGCAAATTTCGAGTTTATAAGTGATTAAAAGTAACATAAACAAATACATAATTATGTCTTTAAAATTTTTGAAGACGGTGATAAGTAAAACAATAACGAGATATAGGTAATATAGGTACTTAATCAACCTTTTTACATCTCAAGGAAAGAGGTGGCACCGTCTTCAAAAATTTTAAATACATAATTATGTATTTGTTTATAATGTTACTTTTAATCACTTATAAACTCGAAATTTGCTGTACAAGTTAATTTATTTCATACTTTTTAGTTTCCGTTTTGAAGTTGTTTCTTTTATGGCAAAAAATTTTTATTTCACAATTTTTAGTTTCCCTTGACTGTCCTTCATTTTCATTATCAGACCCCTAATAACAGTCACAACCCATTTAGATGAAAGGTCTCAATAATATAAGTTTATCAAGCCCAAACACAAAGTACTTGCTGTAAACCGTTGTCGAGTTCCGTCGACTGCATTTCCGCTCCATCATCAGGTCAACGTCAGACCCTCTTTAAACATTAGAGCATTAAAATTCTTATTATTGCATAATATTAAGAAACACACTAGTCGCGATGCAATTTTTTCGAGTGTTTCCCTCGATATCTCCAGGTTTCCACCATCAGGTCCTGGTTTCCTTACCATGGAACCACCCTTGGGATACCCCCTTTCTAACAAAAAAAGAATCATCAAAATCGGTTCATGGACGACGAAGTTGTGTGAAGAAACATAAGAAACAGACTAGTCGAAAATACAATTTTTACGAGAGTTTCCCTCGATTTCTCCAGGATTCCACCATCAGATCCTGGTTTCCTTACCATGGGACCACCCTCGGGATACCCCCTTTCCAACAAAAAAAGAATCATCAAAATCGGTTCATAAACGACGAAGTTTTGCGTGGACATACATAAAAAAAAATATATATGTATACGGTCGAATTGAGAAACTCCTCCTTTTTTTGAAGTCGTTTAAAAATAGAAGAACTGAAAATCAAGCACAGAATTCAAACTCAGCGTCTGTCATATATGTCACAATAATGTATAAACAGCTGATTTACTAGAAGTTGATGAAAGTATTTGAAACGGTGAATTCGTCCGCGGAATTATTTTACTTATTCGTGATGAATCAAATTTTGTGATGCAACAACTTAGAGATGAAAATTGTCCAGTGAGAAGATGTGAAAGGCTTTCGATGCTAATGAACTGTAGCCTGAACAAAATATTAAACGAAAACCAAGTCCTAAATTACCAGCTTAATGAAATCACTAAAAAACAACACCAGGCTATGACAAGGGCTATACATCTTAAAGAAAAGAACTTAAAATTGCAGAAAAAAGTCTTCACAGCAAAGGCTGAAGTTGCAAAACTAAGAGATCTGAATAACCAACTCAAACATGACAGGCTTTGATAACCGCATCAAAGCATTGAACGAAGATAATTTGATTCTATTAGAGAAAATCCAATTTGCTAAAAATAAGATGATAGAAGCTACCAAAAATGCTGCGCGATTGGCCGAAGCGAACTTCTTTTTAGAAACCTTACTGAGTGGAGTTCTCTCGGAAATCAAAAGTTTGGAAGTTGAAAATGAAATGTTGATCACGAAGCAGAAAGAAAGGCGTAATATATTGCTTTATGGCAAAAAATAAATTTACCTCACATCTGGATAACTAAACATATTGTCACTCTGCTTTGTAATAGAAAAAAATCTGTGAATTTGTTCAAAATAAACTAATTGCTTTTTACTTTCCTATAGCAGCTAATAATGATGATCTATTTGCTGTCTATCGGCTACAAAATGTGACATATTATAGGGTCAACGAGAGAATGCGTTCCTGACACATGTGACTAGTGATGTAACCTTACGTAACTGATATTTTTTATTACCTACTAGAAATTAATATCACAATGTGGTTCGTTATTCTCGTTTGCAATTTTTACCCGACTGCGCCAAATCAGAAGGAGAGTTATGTTTTCGAGAGTAGGTATGTATGTATGTATGTATAATATTTTAGCACGCTCTACACTACATAAACAAGATTAAATAGAATAGAATAGAAAATATTTTATTCAGTACCAATCAAAACAGATTATGTAGTACATTAAAAGACTTAACACTAAATGGTCTCGATCGATACTGAAAGGGCCATCCAGCTCAGTATACTGCTGCGACTCCAGGCCACAGCAACTGATTTTCAGCTGGAACCCTAGCAAACTAAAAATAATAAAAGGAAAAAGTGAAAAAGTTGATAACATATTTTCGGCCAGTGCTAGCAAAAAAAAACAGATTTCGAAAATAACTGCACGCACTAAAAATAATAGTACATTTCGGGCTTTCGGAAGAAAACGTGGAGCGTTTTGTCCAAAAAGAGAATGGATTATACATACTTATAAACGCTCCACGATTTTTTTTCGAATGTCCAAAATATCCTTATTATTTTATAATTTTTACTGCGTGCTAAAAGCGCGTTTTTTATTTTTTAAAACAATTAATTTGATAGACATATCGTTAGACCGTTAATCGTTACTTTTCGTTAATTCTGACCGCTATTGTTACATCACTAAAAAAATTAATGGCTGCCAAAACCTTGTAGCAGCGCAGTATATTTTTTGAAAATTATTGGGCGAATAGACAAAAACATTTTTTTATCGTAAATTGAGAGCCGACTCAAAGTTATATCGGCAAGTCAATCACCACCTGTCAGGAACGCATTCTCTCGTTGACCCTATAATAAAAAACGCAAAACAATCTTTCTATCAAGCGCTTAAAACTTTAGTTTAAAACACAAGGAATCTGTCTGTAATACCCTTTATGGGGCAACTTTCTAAAGCATACACCAATGTGATATTTAGGATAAACAATAAGAATCAGTTGCAAGAAAGATCATTGCCATCAAAAAACATATGCATTAGGTAATCCTATTAAACTAAAAGTCAAGAGAAAGCAACCAAAAAATCAATGGTTATTTAACTTAGCAATCATTCCTACAACTGACAATTATTTAGTACATTAAACATACCAGCCTGCAATAAAACAACCCGACTAGATGTAAGTCATTTATTAACCCTTAAACGTCTATTCCCTCATCATCTTCTCCTTTTGGCGAGCCAACTTCTTTTTCGACAACTTCTTCTTGGCGGGAGCGTCGTCAGCGGGGGCTGCGCGTGCGACGGCGTCCTCACGCTCACTGAGGCAAACCTCGATGTGGCAGGGTGATGACATGTAAGGGTTGATACGACCGTGCGCGCGGTATGTGCGTCTGCGAAGGCAGGGGGCGCGGTTTACCTGCAAGAAAAGAAATTTGAATTGAAAGGGCTGAAGAGAAAGGTGAGCGTGCAGTGGCAGGAAGTTCCCACCACTTCTTTTCCATTAGGCACAGCTAGATGAGATGGGAAGGGAGTATTTCAAGATGCTAATAGGTACTTAACTTAACAAATAAAAAAAATTGATCTTAAATTAGATGAGGATCAAAAACTATTGCTAAACAAAAATCACTAGGCCAGCCATAAGAATTCGGTATTAAGATGAGAAATTAATTTGGTATCAATTAAAAAACAAATACCCATATCCCACAATACTAGGCATCAGTAACATCCTCTTATTGGCAAAATAAATTGCATATTTAAAAACAATGTTAAATGCCATACATCTTTAAGAATTCTACCACTTCTCATTGGTCGAAGGCCCACAAGATATTGCAATTAATAGAATTCGGCCAGTAAGTTAAAAGAAACAAGATGTAAGTAACAATAATAAGGAAAACCAAAAAGTTCCCCTAAGAAAGATATTGCCACTATTACTTTTTGCCTTTAGAAAACAGTTTGTATAATGAATCAACACACACTGTCAAGCAAAAAAGGCATTTTAAGACTTTCAGACTTAATGTCAAATTCTGCTTCTTAATTATTCTACAAAAGTTTGTGGCATAAGTTTTATAGTCTATGATTTAAATCATAACTTTCATTCAACATTATTAAGGCACAAAACATGAAAACTATCTACATATTACTTATAATAAACCAAAACAATAGCTGTGGCAAACTTCTCGAGCATATTTTATATGGCAGAAGAACCTTAATTTACCTTTTCATTGTACAAATAAACTCCAATTTAATAAAGTACACAGTTAATGACATTGCTCAAGATCTTTGCCATTACTTTTTCTAAAATAAATCTCAACATACCTGAATATGGTCAATGACCAGCCTGTCAACATCTAAGCCTTTGTAATCGGCATTTGATTCAGCGTTCCTAAGGAGCTGGAGCAGGAATTCAGCAGACTTCTTGGGCCAACGTCCCTGTGTGGTGCCAAACTGCTTAGCCTGGGCACATCGGCCAACGCCACCGTTAAAACGACGGAATGGAATGCACTCCTTCTGTTCAGTAACGTTCTTGAGGTAACGAACAGCGCGGCGAAGAGGCATCTTTCTGATTGCCATCGCAGTCTCGTATGTGTTCTGAAAGAGTAGGTTAATTTATGGTTAGGTTGAGAAATGTAGGTATAACAACAAAGATGATAGGCTGGTAAGAGAATAAACTCTAGATTTGTCGGTATTGAAATGAACAATACTTAATTTTAAAGGTTATAAGCGCAGGATATTGAACCAAGAAGGGGGCAAGTAACTAACCTACACTGATATTAATCACACATTACAAATATGATCAAATCTTAGTTATATGGCAATAAATCCAAGTAAATAACTTTCCCAGATGGCTCAGACACTTGTACTATAGTAGAAAATCACTACAATAACCAGAAAACAGATATAAACTGCAGAGACAGTACATGTGGAAATTGACATTGTTTATGTGCCGAAAACAATCGATTATAAATCATACCTTGAAGTGAACACGAAGGTTGGAGCCACGCGCTTTGCATGACTTCGCTGGATTATCCGGCTCCTTCGAATAACGACCCATCTTTGCTTCTGAAACACAGATGCGGCTTCGTTACAACAACATTTAGGTTATCATTAAAAACTTCGAAGCTTTTCACAATATCACGGAAATAAACACACGGATAACTAGAGAACACTGTTAACTGGGACACCATGACGGGATTTAATACAAAAATTAATAGTTTTACAGATTAATTTAGATTTTATCAAACACGAAACCAACCTCTCAGGATAAAAATTAGACAGGAAAAGGCATAGACAAACTTTTTTGACGTAAACTTGACACTGACGTTTTCTTAAAAATTGCCAGTACAAAAAAATACATACTTGTTTATGGTTGCACTGAAACAAAGCTTGCTATTCACTATTGTATTTTGATAATTTTATTTAACAGATTTTAACCTGTGACAGAAGCGATGTTTGTATCGGATATTTTGTATTATTATTATGCTGTTTTTTATATAGAATTGGGGTTTTGTTTGTCGACAAAAGCAACACATGAATATTTTGACTTCAAAAATGAAACCTTTAACTTAAGATATAAGTACGTACTTTTTTTTTAAATAAAAATAATGAAACTACCTTTTTCTATAGATTATGTTTATATATTTTGTTATACTAATACATATGTTAATTACATTTTATTTGCTATTTATAAATACAGCTAGTTATTTTAAATACATAATTACAATAGTCTAAACTAAAACGACCTATTCAAGAGAATGATATGCATTATTATGTATTTTTTATTTATGCCGTGAACTATATAAAAAAGGATTTCAAAAAATGCTAAGCTAATGAAGTTAAATAAAGTAAGCGTAAAAATATAGGTACTCTTAATTCATTGAATAATTGAAATGATATTTGATTCCTGAAAATGCACTTATAATTTCTAAATTTTAATATAAGGACGACGCGGATTAGATCCCTATCGGTACAGACTAAGGCTCGACCGAGACATGGTTTTCGTTCTCGGCCGAGACCGAGACCGAGACCGAGAATAAATTAATGTCTCGGCCGAGACCGAGAATAGACGAAGCGTGGAAAAAACATTAAAACACTACATATTGTTTATAAAAAATAACTGTTTTAGTAAAGTTTTAATTATCAAAGTTGAATAACATTATATTGTAACATAAAAAAGTAATTTTTACTAATACCTGATCAAATTTTTAATTTTGAAACGAACAAAATTTTGTCTCGGCCATGGCCGAGAATATCGGCCAAAATGGGCCGAGAACCGAACCGAGATTCTCGGCTGGATTTTTGGCCGAGAATGCCGAGACCGAGACCGAGACCGAGACCGAGATCTCGGTCGAGCCTTAGTACAGACAGAACGTAAGTAAATAAATACTACCTACATTTTTAAGAATAATTTTCATAAACGAATATAAATATAAACAATTATGTATAATAATTCATTTTAAAAACCAAGTAACTTCTTATTGATCTCGTTAAGGGTTCATAAAAATGTTCTTTTGTAAATTAGGTACTTACTTACATTGTATTGCAAAATTTTATATACATAAAATATAAACTTACTACATAAAATTTATATAAAAAAAAATATGCATTATGATATTAAATTAAAACATGTACAGAACAGCAGTAAATCTGTGACTTAGCAAAATGACTAGAATACAGTGTAAAGAAATTAAGTAGCTACTTGTTACTTTAATTTTTTCTTTATGAACCATTTTCACAAAATCATTCACTTTTGGTCTACTTTATAATTTAAATATAAATTACATTTTGAAACAATAATAAATCTAAATTATTGCTCACAATATATCGATTTCACTAAAATGAATAGGAGCCTTATATTGCGCATTGGACTATTTTTTTATAGCAACACTGTACATATAAAACAGCGCCATCTAGTGAAGTGTAGTGATAATTATTGTTCAAAGTGTTTTCTACAAAATTGTTTTTATTGCTTTGTGCAAAAACTGCGCTACTAAATTGTTAACGTTATTTTTACGATTAAATATCGTTAATGTTTATTAATGAGGCGCTGGTGCTGGCGGCGGAAGCAAAGGAATAGGGGCAACGCAGACTGCACATCCATCCCGTTCTGAAAGAAGGTAGGCATTTAAAAACTTTTAATTTTGTTCGTTATTTACTGCAATCTGCAAACTCTTAAAAGTTAATTTGAGATTTGATCACTACCGGCCCTGATACAACTCGAGTGCCAAGTTATTTCTTACACGTTCGGCAATACAATTTTAAGGTTTTTTTACAATATATTTACAAGGTAACATATAAAAAACTTTATTTCTTAAATATTCTTTGATAGGTACATTAAATATATAAATCAAAACATCATGGTAAACAAGCCAGTATGTTCTCCAAACATTCAATTAAAAGCGCTTATCGACCGCGTCTCTAAGCACTTCGCTCTAATCCTCATATAATTGCAGTGACGTTTCCAACAGGCAATTAGGAGTATCGAATCTTGGTGTAAATATGTTTGCGCAATTAAATTTAGCATTAGTACCTATTCTATATTCATGGTAGAATTACAATTATTATGTGTGAAATAATATAATACACTTGAGAAGGTAGTAGGTGAACCAACGTAACTATTTAGGCACCTACTTAAAAAAGCGTGGATAGGTGTAGGTAGGTAATCTTTTTTTTTTTACTCGTTTATGTACTCAAACTTGTATCTATACCTACCTTATTATCCACCTTGATACTTTTGATGCTCCCACATTTTACATGCAGTATGGGACCACCATTAACCTTCAGCCTTCCCTCATATAGGTTTTATCAAACAATTTCTTACCACGATCTCGCATGTAATGCACAGGCGGCCTCAAGTCAGGAAGCCTCCAAGGCTCCAAGGCCTCGTCTGGTCGTTCCACCTTCGGTACTAGGCTGCTCCAACAGGATTCTTCTGGCCGAGGAGTAGGAGTCGCGCGGCATGGCCAGGTGCATTGCTGGGGAAAAAGGTTGATTTAGTTTAAGAGTTTTAGAGGCAGAAGTTAGATCACATTAGCGTGCAATAGGAGAGGCCAGTGTCCAGCAGTGGACTGCAATGGGTTGACGATGATGATTATGGAAAGCAGAAATCGAGATGGGCATGTATGAAACGACTGATGAATGTGGATGAAGCGAAAGAAGTGTGTTTGGATCGTAGCTGGAGCAGGGAAGTGGTCTCTGCCTACCCCGATGGGAGAGAGCTAGGCGTGACTGATATGTACCTATTTATTTAACAGTTTATTGTAAGATTATAGTACACAGAGACAAAAATAGAAAAATTATGCAAAAGGTACAGTACAGCATATTTTCTAAAAGAAATATAGGTATCTATGTGTGTAGGTACGTGGATATAAGAGTATGTTTAGTCAATTCATCATAAAACAGACATCTATTCAGCTTACGTTACAAACAATTACAAACATGAACAATAGCATTTAAACGCCACTTAACATTTTGAAGAGTCGATAAAAAGTCGATAAAACTATAATATTTACCGGATTTCGTGTGACAACTGTGTGTGTGGTTCGATTAAGCGCACGAGGGGGCTATCTCGACATCGTGAGATATCTGATGGCACACGACACGACAATTACTTAAATAACGCCCTGCGCTATCACTTAACTAATAATAACCCTAATGTAATAACTGCGATTTCATGTTGTCAAACTTTGTAAAGAACTAGATTTGCTTTAGGCTTAAAAAAAATATCACCTATATTTGTCTTTCTATTGTTCTAGTCTATTGTTTTATCTGGGCGACTTGGGAACATCATCTCGACTTTTTTCTTAAAAGGCTAAGGCTATTAATCAACCTAACGAGCAATATTATCATATTGTCACTCTAGAGTTTAGTCGACCTAGAGTCTAGTCTCAGCTCTAGATTCTAGCTCTAGTCTAGACTACAGTCTTAGAAATCCTTCCTTTTTTATTTAAGTACAACTACTCACAAACAGAGTTAAACATAAAATTCAGTAAAAAATTACTCATAGATGCCTAACCATGAAAAATATAATGTTATTATATTATTTGTAAGTTTTAAAAGCACAGCTTTCCGCGCTTATTATGCAACAAACAAAGCTCGCAGTAATTATTGTTGTTTGATTTAAAAGCAATTGAGCTTTATGCACTTATGAACCACGTAGAGGTGGCAAGTTTATTTTAGCTACACGAAAATGGTTACAATAAATCATCTTACAATAAACTGTTAAATAAATAAATGTTTTTGAAGCTTAGTTTAAAGTATGGAAGATATTTAAATCAAACGCTCAATAAGAGGACGATGCAAAGCAAACTTTTTAGGGACAATTTTGTTTATATTGAAAAAAAATCTTATGTATTAAATTATACCGTACGTAGTTAAAGTCGGTTCTTAATTGGTCATAAACTAGGTAATGCCTATATAGGTACCTAAGTACCTACCTAAGTAGTAAAATTTTTGGGCAATACGATGACGACACTCAGACATATTCGGCGTTTTTCTAATGTACTTGGCAAGTTAAAATAATAAAGTTAAATGGTATATTCCATTCTATATAACTTAATAGATATTTTTAATAAAGACCTAGATATGTTATAATAGTTGTTGTTTGTAATAGTTTTAGGTTTTATCTGTATCTATTTGTGTGCAATAAAGTATTTCTATCTATCTATCTATCTATCTATCTATCTATCAATGTGGTCAGTTCTAAGCCTTCTTAACACTAACCTCATAAACTATTAACAATGGTTCCGTACAATCATTGACGTAAGCCACTGTCACACACAAGGGCGTTTCATTAAATAATAATTTTGTTCCCTGATTGACATACATCCCTGCACGCTAGCATTGGTACTAGATTATAGTACTAGTTGCATATTAATGTTCTGAATTATGTTTTCTATAGTTTGGTTAAAGATTTGAACTTTTTTTTAACGGGTTTGGTTGGAAAATAGTCAGTCAAAGTCAGTCTTCATTGTGCCACGTAACTGCCTTCTTCTGTTTTTTGATAAAGTCAGGACAATCTAATGGATGGTCATATTGAATAATAATTTCTACTTAGGTGACAATAAATAACTATTTTATAAAAAATATAAACACAAATAATGTAGATTAAATACAGTTTTCAACATCACAAACGACTCCCTAAAAATGGGACATAAAAATCTGTCAATACAACAAAAGAGCAAATATTTAGGGGCATTTCGCCCACAAGTAAAGTTGAATAGCAAAATTAATGTTCCGCGTACGACTGCCGATAAAGTGCCCCAAATGCCACCTCCCAAATGAGGTAAATAAAAAAATAACATGCGAAATGCCAACTTGGCATTTAACTTGAAGTTGTTATTTGATGGTTTGATAAAAATCTATCTCTACATAGGTGGAAGTTTTAGATTAAGCTTAGTATGTGTAGATAGGTGACCGGAAAGTTCCCAGACTTACCTAGTGCTAGACAGAAAATCACAAATAATTCTGCAAATTTCGGGGTTTGGTTACCTACATAGATATTATGTACTGTTCGATCGACAAGGTGTTCAAGGGCAATTGTCAGTTAATTAGGTTTAGAATATAGGTTCATTCGCTTCGCTTTTTACTTAAATTCAGCTTAAGTAGTTTTAAATTTAAAAATACATCGAGGCGGCTATCCATAGTACAAAATATACTACTTAATTCGTTTTGTTTTACAACTATTTATTCTTAAAACAAGTTAGTAGTAGAGTAGGTAAAAGCATAAATTAGTAGATAAGACCTAGGTATATAGATATATCCAGGTAGATAGTCAAGACAACGCTTCTAACGTTCTATTCCATTTATTACAATAGAATAACAAAAGTTCATTTAATTTTGTCCGATAATATCTTATTCAGTAATGTTGGGAATAATTTGATTATTTTCGGAGTGAGCATTATGAATAATCAATGAATTCGAGTAGTAAGTCGAAATAATGGTCTGTTTTAATAAAAAAAGTGGAGTTTTGTTTAAAAAGTGTAATTTGTTTCGATTTTTATCGCGTAATAAAACGAATTGTTCCAAATTGTATGTAAACTTTGATGTGTTTTCGAATTTGTGTTACTGAAAATGTTGTTTAATGTGTTAGAAGATTTCTAAAATCATTTAATATTTATAAGTACCTACTTACTTAGGTGTTTTATGTTAGTGTTACAAAGAAATGTGACTCTTTTGTTTTTTCTAGTTTTTTCTATAAATTCTACCTAATTCATAAAATAAAATTTATAATTTAGTACTGAACTGACCTATTCATCATTTGACCTAGATTCTAGGCAAACAAACGGGTTGAATTCGTGTAGGTACTTTTTTTTGAGAAATAAGTATGTCGCATCAAAAATGTAGGTCTGTGTCATCTGGCATGTACCCAGTACCCTAGCGAGGAAGTGGTTCCACCATTTAGGTATAAGTCTCTGATTTCTCTCTTATTTAAAGTCAAATAGAGATGATGACTACATTAAAAAATTCAAAAAATAATTAGTCCGTCTTTTAGGCTATTGAGAAATATTTGAAACACATTTTTTACCTGATCAAATCCATAAATAAATACAAAGATGCATCACACAGAGCATCAAAGTTATGGAGTGGGGGTATTGACGTCACTCTTAGGTAAAAATCGTACCTAGGCGTGACGTCATGAGCAACTTTAACCAAGTGTATCTTTGTCATTTTTAGTTTAATAGAAAAAATAAAAAATACGTGTCGAATATTTTAAAATAATCTATGTGATAAAAAAAAAAATTTTTAGTCATCATGCCTATTACAATACTTAAGTACTCTAAAACTAGGTGAATTCAAACTAGAAACCTACAAATCCTATGAAAATCGAAATAAAACCAATCACAACTTTGTAATCGGAGCGTGTAATTAACTTTACATACAATGTTGCATTGCTTCCCTGCAGAGGCAGTCCCTAGGGACCGCAATGGAGACTGCACATGATCATTGATATGCAATGTTTGCTTATTCAATTACCAGACGCTGAGGTGATGGATTATTTCGTATGTGAGTTTGTTAAAGTAGTGATGTGTTGGATTTGGATATTAAGTAGGTATAAGTTTTTAGGTTTATAGGTAGGTATATTTGTGAAGAATCTCGATTAGATCGTGGCCTTGTTAGGAAATCAGGTGTACCCTAAACCGACGTGCATGAATCAGGCGACAGATGAATGTGTTTGGATTGTTGCAAATGGAGGGAAGTCGTCTCTGCCTACCACGATTGGTTGATCAATCTCGGATATGTGCCTATGTAGGTAATCTATTTATAGAATATGCAAAAACAACATCTACGTAGGGTAAATGGCAAGCTTACAACCCGAACAAACACTATTTATTACATAACTAGCTGTCCCGGCGAACTTTGTCCCGCCTTAGAATGAACTTTATTGTGTAGGAATAAAGTTCAAATTGACTCTACATTTTAGTAAGAAAACATATGTATGGGAAAAAGAAAAGGTCTGTTTTAGGGCTTTCCCGGCAATTATTCGAATTTTTCTCACCGTAAGAACCATCCTTGGACTTGTTAAAACATAACGCGATACTTTAAACTGATACAAAATTAATTCTGACTCCTTTCCTTATCACTCCTATTCAATGACAAACAACCAACACCACCCCAAAAGAACACCCATTTTGAACAAACCATTTACTTTTGTAAAAAAAGAAAAAAAAAAACTAGTTTGTAAAGCAAAAAGATTTTAACTGGAAACGTGACCGAAAGAAGGAGCCATAGAGTGGGGAACAGCGTCGGTACGAGTGATTTATATCGACATCAACGATACAATTGAATCGTTTGCTGCAATCCCGACAAAGTATCTATTAGAGACGTGCTTGGATTACTGAGTTTAGGGGTGGGGTCGTGGCTAGTATTTTATTAGTTACTTTCTTGGTTTGTTGCGGTGTGAATAGATGAAAGTTTGCGAAATCCTTTTGATGATTTCTTATAAATTGACCATTATTTTGACAATTATCTGGTAATTAAGGTCTTTTAGATTCTACAACTTGTTTTTTTTACCATATTTATATTTTCAACGATAAACAAACACCCAATAAAATGTAAGATTTAGATTTTTTAGTCTTCTAAAATATCAAAGCCTTAAATAAAATTGTATGAGATAGAACATAACTAAGTTATAATGACGCTGATTAAACTGTAAGACCATAAAACTAGTCGGTGAAATAAACTGTAATTTAAAAAAAACATAATAAATATCTCAATCACAAAATACTAGTTCCAAAAAATACCAGCTCTGCCCCTCCCTAACCCAGTTATCGTATACCGCGGTGTAACAGTGTAAAAGTATTTACGGCGTGTCCTCCGTTGTAACTTTAATGTCCGCTTCAGATTGCCTTACTTTGTCTTACTGATGGCTGTAAGGCTGTATAACAGAATTCCCTTGCCTCTATGTGTCTTTAGATTACATAAGCTTAAAGTAATCTTGGTTTCGTGAAAGAAAATTGGATAAAAGTTTGCGTAAAATGAGCGTGATGACTAAAAAAATGTTTTTGTTCCATCACATAGATTATTTTAAAATATTCGACACGTATTTTTTCTTTTTTCTCTTATACTAAAAATGACACAGATACACTGGGTTAAAGTTGCTCATGTTGTCACACCCACCTTAGTACGATTTTTACGTAGGAGCGAAGTCAATACCGCCCACTCCGTAACTTTGATGCTCTGTATCTTTGTATTTATTTATGTATTTGATCAGGTAAAAAACGTGTTTCTAACATTTTTTAATAGCCTAAAAGACGGACTAATTATTTTTTGAATTTTCGAATGTAGTCATCATCCCCATTGCGAAGAAATGAGATAATGGATAGACACTTGTGGAAAAGGCCTTTAAAATAATTAGCTATTCATTAAATGTCGCTGGTATCGTTTTACGAAAGACTAGAGGCTGCTCGCAACTTCTTATGTATTTATCGTCATACCTTAATAAAAAAACATGCTATGTTAAAATAATATAGCTTATGTATTATTCTGATGTGCAAGCTACAATATTACCAAATTTCATCAAAATCTATACGGTGGTTTTTGCGTGAAAGAGTATCGAACATCCATCCATCCATCGGCAGAAACATTGACATTTATAATATGAATAGGGCAGGGAAAAGTAGACCTACTCTGTCACATTTTTACTTCTTATTTCGTCCTCTAAGTTTACCAAAAAAATGTTAACAAAACCCCGTCTCGATATTAAAACACACATGAAATAAGTACTTAACGGATATAGGATATGTTGTTTTAATTTAGTAGATTGAACGGTCGTTCATACTAAACTATGATGGAGTGTTTTGTTTGATGACGCGCCCGTGTTTGTAAGGGGCTTAGGGCTTGCAGGTATAGGGTTCAAAAAAGAATTATTAAAGTAAGTAAGTAAGTAAATATTTATTCCCATTCAATACAAAAAACAAAACAAAATAACAATTGAAAAAATAACAAAATAAAATAAAAAGTAACTTAACTCTAAAACAGGTATTATCATCAAAATCACATCTATAGTTTTTTAGTACATACATAAAATCTGTGACGCCTGTTTAACATCTAGGTAGGACTACTTCCCTCTACTTCCTGCGATCCAAACACACTTTCTTCGCTTCATCCCAATACTTCATCCACATTCTCGTGTAATGCCTCTTTAAATATAACAACCACTTAAAAATTCCGTTTTGAATTCATTGTACCAACTTATTCAATCTTTTCCGTCGCGTCGCTACGAATGGCAACGCTCCGTAGGCTCTGTAGCAAAACGCTACGAGCGCCGCGTTACTATGAAAATTACAACGGGCAATATAAACTTTCAAATAATGTTTAATACGAGTATATTAGGCTCAATGTTAACTAATTAAGTTTCATTTTTAAAAATAAATTTATGTTCCACTTGTTTATGTAACACACCTACTCGTGCAAAAACAAAAAACAAATATTTTTATATCATTGCATTCTCAGTAAAATATCATCAGTCCAAATACCTACATATGTACGTATATATATAACAAATAAAAACAATATAAATCCATCCTCAATTCAATTTAATAATTCGATAGCCCGCGGCCGATAAGCTGATTGGACTATAGGTGAAGTCGCTCGTTGCATTCTATCCGATTTTCAGATTAATCTAGGTTTTGATTCAGATTTTCCATTTAACTGAGTGCTGTCTAGATTTATTTATGAAGTAATTGCTTGGTCTTTGATGTTTTCTGTGTAAGCGTTTGATTCTTAAAAGTACCTACACAATACAAGTTTCTCGTATTGAATGACAATGTTATGTTGCTGAAAAATAACTAGGTACCTTACCTACCTAGTGTTTTTGAAGTATTTTCTCATTTATTTAGGGTTTAAGTACTTATAAAGAATATGTTTACTTTACAAGTGTATTTAAGGAAAAACAGCCGTCGATGTTAAATTATGGATTCTTAAATAAAATCATATTTTAAAGTAGCTTGTTATACCAACGAGTATGTAAGTAGGTAGGTAATACAAATATAATACCTATACCAAGTGCTGTAACTGATGATTTTCCGAATAAATAAAAATAAATAAATAAATACTATTATTACCTATGTACCTACCTAGGCACTCCATAATGTAACTTAAAGTATGGTATCACAGTACATCCCTACCTCTTACCTATAATTAAGCGATTATGTTGTAACGTTGGCAACCCTGTTTGAAGGGATTACCCCAAGGGTCCTCTGCCCGTGTTAATTATACAAGTGTCAATCATTAGACTCAAACGCCTCTTTTATACGTTAACGCCTATTCAATAGGTTATTTTGCTAGTATTTACAACCATTTTGGGTTAAATGTTTCCAGGTTAATTAGAATTTTGTTGGTTAAATTTGAGCTTCATAAATAAATCGTAATTATATGAAATATGTAGGTATCTAGTATCGGAAAATGTTGGCTACTTATCTTATGGCTATCAGGCCGCACCGTTTTTGCTTGCAAAGTTAACCTCACAAAGTAAACCAGTAGGTACGTAAATAGGTAAACGATTGAAACTCCATAAAAAGAAAACACGAAAAACATTTTACTCAAAAGCCAGTTAGAAATAAACGGTAAACGAAAACGCGTGCAGTGCGACGCAAAACAGAAAATCCTCAATTAATTGGTCCTCGGGCACCGAATGGTACTAAATTAAACATTTTCTCTTATTTAAAACCGAAATGAAGTCCATTTAAATTCGTTCCGACAGTAATTACAGCCTTTACGACGTGCCAAAGCGTCCGGCGGCCATTTTGTGATAAATTGCCACGAGAAAATGGCGGCATTTGAACGAATGTCTCTAGAGCTTCCGACGGACGAGACTCGAACTTAAATGGCGAATGTTTGGAACTGAATTAAATTAATCAATGCATTAATTACTCAAGTTTGTTGGTGGTTTGAAGCATTTTCGTTTTCTTTTGAGTTTTAAGATTGTTTAATACTAAATTACTTACGTATCTTTGTCGTAATTTACTTTATAAACCTATCATCATCATCAGCTCTTTTACGTCCCCATTACATGGACACGAGCCTAATCTCATACGAGAGTGATAATAAACCTATAGGTAAGTAAGTACCTTGGGTTTTAGCATTCTGTCTATCTACTTGTAAGATCTAAAGTTTTCCTACCTACCAACATAAAAAGCTTTTTCAATTTTTCTTTATAAAATACCTACTTATTCTTGCAATTAATTAATAAAAGAAATCGTAATCGGATTAAACTCGAGAACAAACGTTATTCAAATTCAATAGCAGAGAATTAAGGTAGCTCTTCAAAATAGGGGAAGTTTGGGCAAAATGGACTCTTGGAAAAAAAAGCGGCGATTACTTCCTTTGGTGATTGGAAAAATTTTCCGTTTCCAACTTTTCAAATTGGATTCAAGTCAGCTCGGTTTCCTTCCAATGTGGAGTAGATAATGCGACGGCATTGAGTAGGTACTGAGGTATTGCATCTTTGAGAAACGTTTAGAGCGAGTTGTATTTAGTCGCGTAATACCTACTTGCCAAGTAGGATTTTTATTTTAAATGCTTTGGAGTTTTTACTTTTTATTTAGTCAAAATCGAAATTGAAGGGTTCTTTCTTTGGCTTGAATATGTTTAATACTTTATTAATTTACGTAATCTTTGTTACTTAAGTACGATTTTTTACTTTGATCTAATAGTATTGCCTACACAAATAAAATAATTTAAATACTTATTCCTACGTACATTAATCCAATAAAGTTAATTTTAAAGTTTATACGTAGGTATATTGAAGAGTTGTTATCGATTTTCTAAAGCAATTAATAAAATTGATTTTTACAAAAGTGGCTCAAAATCTGAAACCTCATGCAACTAAACTGAAATATATTTTGGAAATGTTAAGAATAAAACTCAAAACATACATACATACACATCCATCAATCCTCTTTCTCATCGGGGTAAACAAAGACCACTTCTCTCCACTTGGTAAGATCTAAAACACACTTCTTTCGCTTCATGCACTCAAGATATCATTATAATCACTTACCACATCTTTATTCTGATCTTCCTCAGTGGTTTCAATGTCTACGCTCTCATCGCTGTCTCTGTCACTCTTCGCGGAGCGAGCGGGCGACGAGCGGAGCGGTGAGCGGGGTGGTGAGCGGAGCGGAGAACGGGGAGATCGGGGTGAACGTGTTTGACGGGGCGATGTTGATATTGGAGATCTAGGTAAGATTTTGTTAATATAAAATATGTGTATTTTTGCCGTCGTTTGTCTTTAAAGTGGCTAGAGATTTCTCTAGAATTTATTGCAAGGTATTGCATATTAAGTCATAAAAATGTTAGCAGAGGTGTTGAAACATTTTAAAAGACACGAGGGTTTGAGAGCTCTAACATAGACACACTAACGCAATGCCTAAGATAAAATCATTAAAAAAATACAGCCGAATTGAGAACCACGATTTTTTGTTTTTATGTCGGTAAAAAATATTTTTTATAGTCCTTTTTACCTTGTTGGCGATCGTGATGTAGTTATAACAGGAGACAGTTGTGGTGAATCCAGTCGCCGCACTGGTCTGAATGCTCGTGGTTCTTCCATTGCGCCTACTGTACTGAGGGCTGATAGAGCTCCTATAGAACAGCATCAATGTGAATTAAATCATACATATCTGCTATACCTTTTCCCCATCGGGCTCAGATCCTAATTCTCTCAATTTGTTACGATCCAAACACTTCTTTCGCTTCGTCCACATTCACTAGTCGACTCATTTACTTATGCAAGTTGGTTGTTCGTTAATTGAAATCTTGATTATTGTTCTTTATATCAATAGATACAGCTGGCCTATCTTGTTTTAAGGTATTTCTAGGTGAAAACCTGAATGGAGGGGCCAAGAAGAACTGAGTGTTCATCTACATGACTATTTATTTGCTTAACTCTTGATTTTGTAATTTTAGATGGGAAATTATTGAAGAAGATTTCATTGCATACTTACCAGGCGTCCACAATGTAGGTTTGAGCCAAGGTATAGCATAAGGTAGCGGCAGTCGAGCCCCCCACACATAGTCTGCTAGACGGGGTACCGGAGCGTGGGCCCCCGGTGGACTAGCCGCAGTCCTCTTAGGCTCCACCTCAGGTTCGGCCCTGCGGAATGGGACCCTTCTGTGGCCCAATTTTAAGCTGAACTTTTTGGGTCTATTGTTTAATTTAACAAGTAATTGGGAAGATACCCTGCGCAAAGAGCAAAAGTTATAAGGATCATGTAATTTAAAAAAAATTGGACTATTGTAATGGAAAGAGTCACGAAAATCACTAAAATTACATATCTACAATATCTTTGGTATAAGACGAAATATTTAAACAAGTACTATAATTATCTTTTAGTGATTGATAAGGCCGCTTTTGCGCACAAGGCTTTTTGTGTGCAATAAAGTATTTCTATCTATCCATAATAATAGTATAGTCTACTATTTACCTAGCAGCAGACAACATCCTCTTCCTCGTGCCCCCATTAAACATAGCCTTCACATCTTCCCAAGCATGTACCACTTCATCCGGCGGTGAACCGCTTAACTTCATATGCCGCCGCCAAGAGTTGAAATTTGCAGCGTCAGGCTGTATGTATTTGTCGCCAGGGCCCACTCGGTGAGAGTGGAATATGAACTTGTTTGGAGAGAAGAATAGGCCGCAATACGCGCATTTTATGCATTTAGCTCTCGATGAGTTGTATCTAAAAGTTAAATTGTGAGTTGGTTTCTCGTTTTATAATCTACCTAAGAACGTTGAGTTTTTAGTTGTCACTTCATGAAATATAAAAGTACCTAGACCAAGTATCATGAAATCTGCAGCAGGGTTAAAAAACACGTAAGGCAAAATTTGGCGTGTAAGTACTAAAAAAAATCTTTGATTTAAAATGAAGGTAATTTATATCAAATTGAACAGAAACAATAATTTTTGGTAAGTATCACTAGGTAGAAATAGATTTAACATATATAAGATTAGACAGTCTGAAACTAGAATTATCATAAAAAACTGTAATTACAAGCTATTAAAATAATTAAAACAATGACGTCACAAACCTGGCCGGCAGAAAAGCCCCTCGACAGCCCCAAGCACACTCATGATGCACAGCAAAGGCGAAGTCATCAGGGAGTCTAGGTGGGGCGTTGTCTCCTAAGAACGACTTGCATAGTCGTTCTGCTTCCCGACGGGTTATCATACCTTGGAATTATATTACATTATAATTTTTTACATAACCTTGCACATTATAATGGATATTTACGTAAAAAATATGCCTAGTGAAATTTATTGCGTCCGTTTTTTTAATAGGTAGCGACTGTGCCTATTCTCCTCTTTTAGTTTGCAATTTTATCTCATGGTATTTTTATTTAACATTTTAAATAAACCTTCGTAACTGCTTTAAATCCGCTTATAAAATACTCTAGGTCTATCAGACAGAATAACTATTATTTCGAGTTTCATCTTTTTCCAAGTTATGGCAATAAATGCGAACGAAGTTCCGAGCAATATCTGTAAATCAGGTTTTTGGGAAATGCCTTGATAAATAAGAACGTATTCAATATCTAACTGAAAAAAATCTAATAAGTAGGTAATGCGCATTGTAAGTAACATCACATTTTTATGCGGCTAACCGCAATCTTAAATTTGTCCGATAAAGTAGTTTTTATCTGCACTGCGATGCGGCTGCGGCTAATACTGCAGTTAACCGGACGGTTGACTGCATAGTGCGGGGGGGGGGCGCTAAGACTGAAATAAACAATTTCATGTGCTAAAAAATCCTTTTTGCTTATTAAGGCCGTGGCCCCAGTAGGCAAACTGTTAGCGGCCGACTGAGTGACCCGCAAATTTGTGGCGAACTGAAAGAGTTAGCTGCAAACTCAAATCAATGAAATCACCGGTTTTGGTGGGAGTCGGCCGCTGTCTGAGATCAGCGCGCGTAACGCTGCAAACTGCGTACAGTGAGCGAAAACTAGCTGACTGTGGACACTCCATTTCGCCGCAAACTAGTCAGCCACTAACAGTTTGCCTACTGGGACCACGGCCTAAAGCGACATCTTCTAGATGCCTTTTGCCACGAAAGTGACCACTTAATATATCACTTACCACACCTCCTCGAAGACACAGGCATGGCACCGGCTCTCCTCAAAATCTCCAGCTGCACAGGCGTGCATTGGACACAAGTAATGCCGAGCGCCACTCGTCGGTTATGTATTTCATTGTAGGAGAACTGTTTGAGCAATGTATTTGAGATCTGAGCGAGGCAGAGTCGTTCAACCCCTTCAATGACTAGAGATACTATTGGGACGCCGTAGAGTAGGACTGTGCTGACCTGATGGAAATATAGGTTTTATAGAACTTAGTTCAATTAATGTTATCATACTTTCTTCAATGTCAATGTGTGTACATGCCTATGGATAGATGGATGGATAGATGAATGGATGGATAGATGAATGGATGGATAGATGGAAGGATGGATAGATGGATGGATGGATAGATGGATGGATGGATAGATGGATAGATGGAAGGATGGATAGATGGAAGGATGAATAGATGGAAGGATGGATAAATGGATGGATGAATAGATGGATGGATGGATAGATGGATAGATGGATGGATGAATAGATGGAAGGATGGATAAATGGATGGATATGTGAGGATGTTTGTTATTTCACACTAAAACCACTTAACAGTTTTTGATGAAATTTTACAACAATATTTACTACAAAGCTTGCATATCAGAATAACTCATTGGCTATATTATTGATAGTACCTATGTAAGTTTTCCAAGATATTACGATAAATGCATAAGAAGTTCAGTGTCAAGGATAGATTATGCCCTTAGGATTTCATGACCGTGTCAAAGAACAAAAGTATTGTTATATACTCGTATCTAAATTCTAAATAGAAATTCTCACTTACCTGATTAGGTTTACTGTTGAGCTGCATAGATTTGTGTTCTGCTCGAGGTTTGAGTGACTCACGGGGAGATAGGGTTAAGTTCGTCGCCTCCATCCTAAACAATATTTAAAACAATTTTAGGATATCCATTGATCTTATTTTATCTAGCCGGCAGTGTTCCACTGCTGGGATATGACATCGACAAATGGGGATGATGACTATATTCAAAAATCCAAAAAATAATTAGTCTGTCTTTTAGGCTATTAAAAAATATTTGAAACACATTTTTTACCTGATCAAAACATAAATATATACAAAGATACCGAGCATCAAAGTTACGGAGTGGGGGGTATTGACGTCACTACTACGTAAAAATCGTACTAAGGCGTGACGTCATGAGCAACTTTAAGTCAGTGTATCTGTGTCATTTTTAGTTTAAGAGAAAAAATACGTGTCGAATATTTTAAAATAATCTAGGTATGTGATGAACTAAAAAAAAATTTTTAGTCATCATGCCCATTGTAGCTCCATTGACAGCCTTTTATATAAAGCTACTTGTAAGTCTGATTTAGTTTCGTATCGGCTTAATATAAATGATCGTCCGATAAAAACCGGTTTCCAACACAAAACGAGAGAAAAAAGGCACTAAAAACGGGATCCGCCACGAGCGAGAACACACATATCTTTCAACGTTACTATTCCAAAAACATCAGCATTTTCTATTTAATTTATTAACCCACATTAACACCGAACACATAAATTATAATAATAACTTCATTTACATCATCCGCACAATAAACTCGCTATGTGATTGGGAAACCAAATAGTATCGGAGCAGAATTAATCGTGCAAATAAATGGGCAAAACTGACCATTTTTGCACAAATGTGTCGTTTTGCGTGTGAATATATTGTATTGAATGAGTTATTTGTCAATTAGCAATAATGATGGAAATAATTTTCTAATGATAATGTTAGAGTATAATGCATACGAAGCGCTGGGCGAGAATAGCCACAAATTGGGTGCCAGACGGCCAACGTCGCCGAGGTAGGCCAAAAAAACGATGGAGTGACGACCTACGCTCATTCAGGGAAAATTGGTGGGAAGCAGCTAATAACAGGAGTGTTTGGAGAGGCATGGGAGAGGCTTTTGCCCAGCAGTGGGACGAAATAAGCTAAGAAAAAAAAAAGTCAGAGTAGAGGCCCATGTCTTCTATAATATTAAGTGATAAATCACTGCTATAATAAATATTTAGCAAACCTCAATTTTAAAGATCAACTATAAGATTATCCATACATAAAGGTACATATAGATACATATAGGTATCTAGTTACTACACACATCTTATAGTGTGTGTACGTGTAAAACGTAGCATTTTGGTACTTAGCAGTTAATAAAAAACAGTATCAATGAAGATTGTGAACAAAATAATTAACTTAATAACAAACACTATATGGAACCGATGACATTGGCGTTAGATCCACAAAGGGGAGTGAGGGGCTAGTTGGACACCCGCCAAAATAATTGATTAACAAACGACATCACATTACAGTAACGATTGCATATGTTACTAAAAGGAGGGTGTCATTTTACCCCATTTTGTGGTGATTTTCGAAATAAATTAACTTGTAGGTATAGTTTTGCTTAATAGCGTCAATTTGGGTAACGGCGAATAATTTTGGTGATTCCTGTATGATATTAGTAGGTAATAGTGTATGAGTTTATATTTTAACATGATTGAGAGATTTGTTGAATTAAACAACATTACCAACAAATTACATACTGTAGAATTATTATCTATCTTTTTATAAATACATACATACATACGTCACGCCTCTCTCATTGGGGTAGGCAGAGACCACTTCCTTCCACTTGCTTCGATCCAAATACACCTCGACGGGCATTTATGAGGCGACTGACGAGTGTGGACGAAGCGAAAGAGGTGTGTTTGGATCTATTTATATGTTGCTGCAATATATTTTTTTAACATTACCCTTCCTTTTGGCTTTGCCGTAGTCGGGTAAAACTTTCTGGACTATGAATTTGCAAATCAAAACACTACAAACAATTTTATTATCACAACAAATAAAAGAACATGAAAAAATAAATAAACAATCATAATAATCCTTACAACCGTAGAGAATCGAAGCAGATTCACCAAAAAACGATTAGTTCCGATACAAGTGCCGCATATGTGATATCTCTTGGGGTTTGTTCACCCCAACCACCCCTACTAGCTCCATACTTGCCCTTAACTGGCCCCATACTTACCCTAAACTGGGTCTATCGTCACCATATGGCCTATCTTGGATTAATTACTACTAAGTTTTATAAAATATGAATTGTACATTGTTCGCGAATGTGTGGTGTCAGTTGAACCGTGAAATTGTGAATGTGATTAATATGATGAAAGTATGTCTAGTCTGGATGGTGCATTAGCTGAAGAGGCGTACGGGATTCATTATTCGTTGCTTTTGTGTTTTTTTTTATATATATATCTATGCTTCCGCATTTATAGTTGCAGTTAGGAGGATAAACCTCAAATGACAGTTTTACATGGAACTGCGCGGTTTCTTACGCACTAGCGATGAATCGAAATTATTTACGCGCGGATCTTCCGCTCTTGGCAGGTTAAGCCAAACCTGTCAATACACACACTATAGGTACATTTTTGCGGTACCTACCTATACCACACAAAGTGCCTGTTTCAACGTAAACAGATAAAATTTAACTAACCGATAAACCTTTGTCTATTTCATATAACATGAGGGCTTAGTTAGACAGAGATATATATATATATTATATTTTCTGATATTAGATGAAACGGATAGTGATTTGGCCGGATACCGGATACCGAATAACCGGCAAGCTTGTAGGCCGGAGCGCCGGATATCCGGCCGCCGAATATTCCGCCCTAATTTTGAATTCATTTATTGATCATAATTTGCCACTTATTAATTTTGACTATTAAAATTAAAACATTTACGTATTTGTCGTGTGGTTATAAAAATAAAGGGTATCTATAAATCTATTGCTGTTTGATTTTCACTTCGTAAAATAATTAAAATTTTGTGAATTCTACTATCCGGCCTCCGCCGGATAGTGACCTACTATCCGGTATCCGGCCGGATAGTGAAAACTAGGCCGGATAGGCCGGATACCGGATAGTTACCGGATATCCGTTTCATCGGATATTTAATATCCGTCAGATAAATTTTATCTATAGATGGTGAAACCGGCCCTTACTTTTAACGGCATCACATTCACATGAAAAGGTTTTCTTACAAATAACTAAATTCAATAACTGAAATAAATACCACAATTTAGTATCGCAATGAAATAGTGTGTCCACACTCCAAACAAATCAGTGGACCCGCAACCCGCAAGTGATCGTATTGACAACATGTTGTGCATTTCTGCGGATAATCCGTAACTAAAGGGACTCTCGACGCTTTGTGTGCGTCAAGTGTAGGGGATACGAGGGTAGAGTGCCCATTATTTATATAAGTAAAGACTAAATATTTTAGTTTAAGTTTGATTCGAGTGATCAATATTCGATTTGTCGTTTAAGCTTTAAAAATGTAAACACATAAAGCGAGTGTAAGTTTCACATTAATAACTACTGTCTCTATAAACTTTCCCTAGTTTATAATTTTAGATATACCTTATCGTAGTAAATTGGAACTATTTACTTAGAAGCTACCTAAACCTTGGTTTTAATAAACTTTCTTTATCCAACGTAAATAGAGATATGGTCTCAAAAGCCTGGACACCCTACCAAAATCCTTTCTTAGGCAAGTGTACCTCTGAGATCCACTCAGGCGCCTTTGTAAGCGCAATACTATTTACATTACATTGCAAAGTATAGCTGTAACGGCGAATTGTTACGCTCTGCTGTTTGTTACGTAGTTTACTTGAGAGTAATGTGTTTTTGTAACTATAATGGGAAAGGGCTGATTTTTAAGTGATGTTTTGGAAAAGAAAACTCGAGAATTACATTAATATTTGTTCTATAGTCTTTTGTTTTATAGAGAGGGTAGGGATAACTGGACTAGTTATTTTTAGATTAATATTGTCGTTTTCTTTAGTGTTTTGTTTTATGGGGACAGTGGGGATGACTCGACAAGTTATTTTTTAAATATATTTATTGTGTCTATGTGTCTCATTTTAAATAAAGTATTAGTAGATAGGACGGCAGAGAATAGAGCAGAGCCAAAACTCCATCGACAAGACCGATGCTTTTAAATACAGGGTGTAACAGAGAAAGGGGGTATAAAGCCGAAACACAGCGATAGTCCCCATAAAATTGAAAAACTTTTACCAAGAAACATGGGTCGTAACTCGAAAAAAAATTTAGAATCGCTCATACTTACTCGGCTGATCGGAAATTTTGTATGGGGAGGTTTTGGCCCCTTTCTGATAAACCCAGTATAATGATAATGTTAAGATAGGCATCAATAAAAAGTATAGGTGCGTACTCATCTTTTGAAACTCACAATGACAATCACATAACTAGATACAAAGTAGTATGTCCTTAGGTACCACTCATCAAAAATGTAGGTACGTACCTATAGGTACTCAGAAGGCCTTAAACAATGTCATCCATCTCCAAATGATACTCCATTTACCTACCAAAGTTACGTAATCATTGTAATCCTAATAGAATAGCTCGGGAATAAACCTTTAAACAAACTACGTTTCCAATTCTAAAGGTTTGACTACAAAATTAATTCGCGAAGCCCTGTTATTTACTCTGACTTTGTCCGCTTAATTGGAGTCGACGGGCAAAGACTCGGGAGTTAATTCGTCGATTAATATTTAATGATCGCTCGGGGCGGTTTCTAGGTACAGTCACACGCGGAAAGGAAATTTTGGAGTGAGGAAAATTGTAATATCGTAATTTTGAGTACGTACGAGAAAGTATTATTTTTTTTGTTTAAATTTCTGATATTTAACAAAAAAATAATAATCGGAGCAACATGCTTAAAGTATGTTTATTAAATCCAGGTAACATTTGATTAATAATTTATTTTATTATACAATTATTTACAAGTGTTTTCTTAACTGAAGTCTGTATTGGCTTTGCCGTCGGATAGCGTTTAGGCGTTTTGTTTCCCCTCTCATTGCATTTTATATCTTAATTAAATTGAAAATACAGTCTACCGGAGTTATTATTTAAGAAATTAAATATCAATTATTATTAAGCTGCTTTGTTGAAGTTTCATAATACTGAAGAAGAATAACGATATTCCAACACATTTTAGTAAAAGCATCTCCAAAATTCACAGTTTCAACCTAAGCTCCAACAATACAATAAGAACTTTCGTTTATTTCGTTTTAATAAAGCTTCGCTGGACTCCTGGCTTGTAAAATTAAATTCTAAACGCGGCCCACCATTTGTCTCCATTGCACAATGGCCGTATTGACACACCCGTCGTAGTCGCTGTCGTGTTCCTACTGCTGATTTTTCACACAATTGAATTCGTAACTAATCCCAACGTTTTGTCTGTTGAATTTAATTTGCTCTCTGTTAATTTTTAATTGTAACATTTCTGTAATGTGAGTTGGGTTTGTTTTATGTTATCTCTCATGTTGAATTTATGGTAGGTATATGATTCATGTACGTAAAGGTATCCAAGCTAAGGTAAAAACTGCGTTGAAATTATCAATACTACCTAAGTACTTTTCAAAAAAGAAAATGTAATTGCTTTTTGCAGCTATATTTTGAAGTCTCAATAAAAAAGGTAATTATGTAATTACTTACACCTTTTAAAGTTATACAACACCTTTAATTTTAGAAAAAAATCAGAAGCCAACACAAAAGCACCTACCAAAAAGCAAACATCAAATAAAGTTAAACTAAACAATCTCCAGACATAAATAGATGCAAATATCTTCAGAATTTACTTATAAAAGTAATTGAATCGCCGCCTCTGAGTAATAACATCTGCGGAGTTGATTTGATGGGAATCACTTCGGTGGAATCACGAGTTTTTATTAACTTTGCCCCTTGAAACAAGGGGATTGGCTGCCTTCGTTACACGGCCATAACTTTACCTTGTTATGTGATTTGTAATTGAGTTAATTTTGCTTAGATTGAAATTATTTGTATGTAAATTGCGGTTTAAATTTGTATTTTAGTCAATATCTAACCAGATTTCATTGTACTTGTAATAGGTAGGTATGGGTTATCACAAAACAATGTTTATTACTTCTTCCGAAACAAAAATTAAATAGTAATACTCCATTTGATTACTTAATAAAAAAGTAAAATAAAAAGTTAATTCAAGACCTAATTAATGTTATTTATTATAGTATTATTAACTCTGTTATTATATAAGGACGGAATGAAAAATCTTCGCATGGCAAATAGCTATATTTAGCCAACTTATACATTTGAATAACCAAGTTTTTTCAACTCAAAATGTTGTTAAACTTTAAAAATAAAATTTCAAACTTGATTCCCGTCGCCTCAAACACAATCCGCGGTTCCCGTTCAACCAATAATTCTGTTTTCAAAGTACAATCACGAAACAATTGACAACGCTTTGGTAACGCATTTTGAGCGAATTGAGTTCCAATTTTAAAGCACAATATAAAGTTTAGAAAACGAGTTTATACGTATACGTAAGTACCTACTAAAATGTCGCTGTTAAAATTGTGATATGCTGATTTATAAATAAAGAATTTGTTTTTTTTTTTAAACGGTCTTATGGGGAAAAAACTGGATAGTACACGAATTATTGATAAGAGATCTACCTAAGTAAGTACCCATCAACATACAATTTTATTTTTTGGTGTTATTTTTTAACCAATAATTCAATTTCATAAAATAAAGATAATTATAAAACAGATAAAAATCACTCTTTAACTTGAAAGATGAGATTCAAGAAAAACCGCTTCAACAAAAAAAAAATCGAGTCACTTAAATAAACAAAAGCATATTTATAATTCAAAAAGTAATCTTCCAAGAACAAGCAAAAATAAAACAATAATTCCCATTCTATTACACGAAAGGAAATCTCATCAAATACAGTAAGTTAATGTGGAAATAATGAATGCGCCGCGAATCGTCCCGCTTGTGTTTCAATTATGGGGTCCGATAGTCCCCGGCCTCCCCTGGGACTTGAAGGTGTCTCTTTAAACAACATACTCGGTATATTTAAGAAGGAATTTTAATCTTCGCTTTCGTAATTATTTTAGAAAATATTTTTGTTTTTGTTTATAACTTTTTAACGCACGTTGGTATTTTTTTTTCAGTTTACTTTCTTGACTAATAAGTATCTAGTAAATAGTTATTTTTATAAGAAATACACAAATCATTTTAATAACATGATGGTAAGTTGGTAACTCAGTTATAGCACGTATTACTTATAATATTGAATATCAACGTATCGTATCTAAATAAATGAAAAACATTATGGACCAAGGTAAATAAAACTTTAAATAATTAAAAAACTTTTAATTAAGAGGAAAGAAGTCATTTTATTTACGAATTCCTCCAAATCAGCATTATTTTATAAAATCATGGTTTGTTTACTATATACTACCCAACATACTCAGGGTTAATTTAAAATTAAAGTTAATACTTCATTAATTTTGTCTACAAAAGAAAATTACCTACCTAATATTTATTTAATAAAAAAACAATAAAATTAGATCATGAAAAAATCACTTACCTTCCAAACCCAGCAAAATCCACCACCGAATAAAAAATTACAAAATGAACCACTTTAAAAACTCAAAACATTGGACTTCTTCGTAGACAGTACACCCTATCACCTTCCGAATGACACTGGCCTCGCTCTTCACCCGAAACCCCGCCCGGGTGCAAGCCACGCCCACAACCCCTACAACCAACCAATCAGCTACCGAATAAAACTTTATTTACTTCAAACACCTCCCCCCTTACCGAGGGAAGTTATCGATTGGACGGTACCGACCACTTATTTAAGGCGGGCGATATGACTGAATTAATTTTGTGATTGAAATTACAAGTATAAAGGTATTAATTTGTTCGCGCCTCGCTCGTTCGGTTAAAACGAAAGCTTTTGTTTTTAAATTGTTATGTGAGTTTGGACTATTTTTATGGGGCTTGTTCTTATTTTGAAGAAAATTTATGTGCTTTTGTTTTTCTTTCTTATTTTGAATTGTAGTTTTGAACTCCAATTCTATTAAGATCCTATTTAGGTATGGTTTTTAGTAGTTATCATTTTTTTTGACGATATGGATGCATACCTAATAAACTAGATGGAAAGATACGAGGAGACCTTTGCCCAGCAGTGGGATCTAACGGGCGTATAAATAAACCTTTTTTTTTTAGGTTACACCTAATCAAAGCCAAAGTACCTATTTTGATCACAAATCCATAATCATTGGACAATAACAACCCCTTCCAATTAAATTAACAACAAAATAAAAAAGTCAAAAATACAACAATACAATCCTTCCATCAAAAATAATGGTCTACGCACACTGGCGACAATTTCGCGCTATTGTCAAAAAAAATGTCATCTTGATAACGCCTTTCGGAGATCATAAACATAAAATAAACGTGGTGTCATAATAAACAGTCTGTCTGCCTCCGGATTTAACCCTCAATTATAGAATTAAGTCGCGAAGGGTTGGAATCCCCGTTGTGAAGGGGTAACGATAAGTATTATATTGTTGGAAGTATCGATGATTGAGTTGTGATTTGCGAATTTGATGGAGGTGTAGCTTACGTACGCAGTTAAATTATGTTTAGGCGGATAATTAGTAGAAAATTTTCTAATGAAACAGATATAAAATTATACTTTTTGCGAATTCGATGAAGGTGTAACTTACCAAACATAGTTAATATGTTTAGGCAGATAATTGGTAGAATTCTTCAAATGAAACAATAAGATATAAAATTATACTTACCTATCTTTTTAATTGATGGATGAGAAGTTGTTAGGTACCTATATTGTCACTCTCTTAAGTGAGTGCCTATTTTCACTTGTCAATGAGTTTTTATTATTGTCCTGCTTTTGTACTAAAAATCTTTTGCCTACAATAACCTCTATAACTTAATATTTTGCTCAACATATATTTTTTTGTTTCTTTAAATGAACTTAAACAAAGAGCATAATATATTTAATAAACGGCTAAAAATACATGTGAATATGTTATTAAAAATACTACACTCTAATAAATAAAATATAGCCACTAAACTAAACTTAACCTAACTAACACTAATACCTAATTCACAAAGTGATTTAAACTAACACAAATCTGCTTATAAGTAAGTAAGTTTCAAAAAAAATACTCTTGTCGTAGACTTTAAAAATAGGTAGATAGTTTAAAAAACTAAAACACGCTTTAGCTCGCACTAAACATGCTCCATCATCAGATCAGTTCGCAAGTACTTACCATATTATTGTATTGTCATCAGAACTCAGAGTGTGTGCAAAATTTCATCCTATTCAAAGACCGGGAAGTGGGTCAAATTAAGATTCCAAGATTTGTTTACATACCTACATAGTTACTTACAAGTGAAGCTAATATAAAGCGTGTAAAAACATACTTAAGAACCTTACTACATACTAACAAACATACCTACAACGCAAGCTAAATAAAAGCTTTAAAAGATCAAAACTATCGACACTACAAACACCCTATCCCAAAAACACAACACCATTGAATACTGACATAATGAAGTGTCACATTACAGATGACAATATGTCGCCTCGCTCGGCATTGTCACGCTCAGTATGCGGTGACCCTAGTTTATCGTTAGCCAATATTTTGTTTGATGGTTCAATCGTTCTGCTATGTCAAAATAACGATCAAGAATATTTAAATCCTTGGTTGATAACACAAGTAATACATCCGGTTGCGAAAAAAAAACATTAAATAGGTATACTTATGTAGGTAATGTTTCATTGACGTACTAAGCTGATATTCTGGTTAAACCTATCCTAATAATACATTATTATGTCAAAGTTCGTGTTGATAAATCGATGGATGCGAGGATGTTTGTAACTATCATGCAAAAACAACTACATAGTTGTTACTATGTAGTTATTAATACGTAAGCTACATAGCTTACGTATTAAAATGGGCATGATGACAAAAAAAATTTTTTTAGTCCATCACATAGATTATTTTAAATTATTCGACACGTATTTTTTCTTTTTTCTTTTAAACTAAAAATGACACAGATACACTGGGTTAAAGTTGCTCGTGACGTCACGCCTAAGTAGGATTTTTACCTAGGGGTTACGTCAATACCCCCCACTCCGTAACTTTGATGCTCTGTATCTTTGTATTTATTTATGTATATTAATAGCCTAAAAGACGGACTAATTATTTTTTGAATTTAAAATAGACAAATCAATACACCTACCATAACGAGCTATTTTAGTTCAGGCATCTAATCACGACTTCATCTTTTCACTTAACTAGGTACCAAAAAGCTACTTTTTATTTCACAGCCAATCCATTTAATTTAAAGCATTTCTTTACCGCAATTCTCCCTTTTATACGCTTTTTCTCACTTTTTCTAAACACACAACCGACGGCTTATTTTTTTACCTTCACTTTTGAACCGTATTGGTCCAACTAATTGGGGATAAATTCCACGTGTTTACATTTTAATGATCGTCATATGAATAGATTTGTTCCGGTTTCTTGTTAAACACGTGTCGTGATAGGTTGAGCCGAGATTTATTCTGTTTTGTAGTTTTATTTTGGCTGCTGGTGGTTGGTTTTTGTTAGTGTAGACTTTATTGGTATAAAGAGGGTGGGTATCAACTAATAAAGTAAAACGTAAGTATAATACATACATAGTAGTGTATATTTAATGTACCTAACTTTTTTGCAATAAATTAATATCTACTAAATACCTACTGCTAAATTTGAATAGATATTAGCAGGGTTTTAAAACAAGTACATAAATATTAAAACTGTGGGCTTCTTCTAGTGGAGTGTTGTGAAGAATGACTGGTCTATTTTTTTACGTTTTTTTGCTGTTGTTTAGGTTTCTACGTTAACGACGTGTCTTAAGAATAAGTCGTTGTTCTCGAAATAAAGCAGTTCCAAGATGGGTATCGAGCTCTAAGCGCCAAAACACACGGTGAAACGCAAATGCAACGCAACTGAAACTTTTGAGTTGCATCGAAGCTTCTGTTATAGACTTTCTTAAAAAACAACACACGACGCAACTAGTTTGTAACGTTTCGTTTCACTTCGATGCAACTCAAAAGTAACTAGCAGTTTCAGTTGCGTTGCAGTTGCGTTTCACCGTGTGTTCTGGGTCTAACTAATCACCCTTTAGGTAATTAGAGTGACGAAAATTGAAAATCCCTTCTAAAAATTCCACCCACACACCTTGATATTCAAATGACAAGTCAAACAAGCGGAATCAAAACAAACCGAACATTAACTTAATGACTGGATTAACATTCAGTTGCAGGAAGGTCGAATAAACTAATGCCCCATTATACTTATTGCTGTCACTGTGATTGTCAAAAATCGGAATAAGATGGCACGATGTTTAATGAATTATTAATTAAATGAGCTCTGATGCAACAGCGAGTAAACGATTAGTTAATGAACGTTCTCTCCTAGAGTTACCTATCATAGGTAATGTAATTAAGCTATTATGAACGACGTAAAAGAACTTCCTCCTGGAAAAAAAAAGGTTTTATAAGGAAATGTAGGACCACTCTACCTATTTGAGCTAGCCTATTTCGTCTCAATGCTGGAAAATGACCTTCTTGTAGGTACTCCATTTAGTTCTATCCTGTGCCAAGTCTACACTGAAATAATCGAGCCCGTTCCGCCATCTTCGCCTATGTTTGCCGTGATATGACAGGCCAGTTAGCGTAGTCGGTAGTGAGTCAGCCTCATACGCACGGGTCGCGGGTTCGATCCCCGCCGGTTAAGAAACATTTGTGTAATGAGCATAAATGTTTGTTCCGTGTCTGGGTGTTATATATTTATCTATGTATGTTTATCAGTCCCTGATACCCATAGTACAGGATTTGCCTAGTTTGGGGTTAGGAGACCGTGTGTAAAAATGTCCCCCAATATTTATTTATTTATATCGTTGTTGGGAATCCATTCTATGGATGTTAAGAGACTTGCGACAGACGAAGTTTGTATTGTATTTTAACTACGAGTCTGCTACGAGCTACGGCGTAGGCTCTACGCTACGTAGCACATCCTATCTAAAACCAATGTGCGCAGTCGTAATGTTCCACAAAATTTATCTGCCATTTATTCTAAAGATAAAGATAAAGATATTTATTTGCATTAGATATGGTATGACAAAGTTATTATAACATATTGATTTGAGATTCACACATCCAGCCAGTTTTCATTAGCATGCAAATATAGGCTTTAAAAATATTGTCATTGTTATTAAATTAATTCTAAATTTATACTCCATCGAATTACGGTACACAATACACACAATTTTGAACATTATGCTCAGTGAATTCTTTTACTGAGTAAAAAACATGTTCCATTAGCCAACGCTTTAGATTTTTTTTAAATTGTACTCTATTTGCCGTTTTGAGATGATCCGGTATTAATTATAATATCTCTATTATCATCCTACCAATATAACATAAATGTCTTTGTGTCGATGGATGGAACTCCGATGATGAAGGTATGTTTGTTACTCTTTCACGATAAAACTGTCGAACAGATTTTAATGAAACTATACAAAATTGTAGGTTCATCAGAGTAACACATAAATTTAACCTATTATTTAATTATATTACGTTAAATTACAAAGATATGACGATAAATGCGTACGGTACGAAGTCGCTGGCAGCCCCTAGTAAATTAGATAGGTATACCTTCTTCCTTAATCGTAAAGTTATGACGATAATGCATACGAAATCACTGGCAGCCTCTAGTAAATATACCTATACATATAAACATGTATAAGAAATGTCCTGAAACGTACTTAGAAACAATTCCCTGTTTTCGCTAACGCTGTCAGACATAACTAAAACTGTGAAGGCTGTTACAACGGGGCTCGCAGTTAATTGAATACGATACCCGTACTATTGGTTTCGGTGAGATTTTTAGTAGGTGAGTTCGAAAGTATGAAATAAACAAGTAGGTCTTTTATTTATAAGTTGGTTAAGTATGATAGGATTATGTTAATGATGCCTTGATTTGAAACCATAAATAACTGTATTTTGATTTTCTAAAGAAGTCGTGATACTGTTTTGTACAAATTAGTAAGTAGATAATAGTATGAGAAGGCCTAAAGTTATCAATATATTATTTTCAAAATATTGATTTCCTTTATTTCCTATTTTTTTACCGATTTATTGCTTAATGCTGGTATAAACAGAATTTAATGACATTGAAAGGTGTTTTTAAAGGTCATTGATATAGGTAGGTACTATACCAAGTGATGGACGTTTTTAATTTTTATACCCGAGTACGGCAAAGCCAAAAGGAAGGGTAATGTTTTTACAACTTCCTTAAATCATTATAGTTCTCTAAATTTCCGAAGTCTACTGGTAGTACAGTAGTAGTGGTCTCTCGCACTCACCAGCGCGGAAAGTTAAAACGAGCCGCCTCCCTCCACCCCTCCTCGCCTTAAACAGAAAGGGGGGGCGGTGTAAACTTTACTAGAATTAATTAAATACTGTTGTGTTTTTGTATAAGAATGTACTTCTATTTTTTTAAAGTAACAAAAACGATTTTTTTTTTAATAGGCAGATAGCGTTTAGCCGGTAGCGTCTAGTTATTACTAATTACTTACTTACTTATCTACTTATGCATTTCACTAAAAGTAGTATGTATTTAATGAAACGAAACTGAAATAACCTTCGTCTTTACTAAGCACCTGTACCTACCTACTCCTAAGTTCATATGTTATCTGTAAATCTTACAGGTACCTACCTATAACCGTAAGATTACCAAAGATTATAAAAAAATATTTACCTAAACCGAGCCTATAGGTTTAGGCTCGGTTTAGGTAAATATTTAAAAATATGTCACCAATTATTTTATTATAAAAAACGCAAGCTCTTGACTTCATATCTCAGCAACAAAAAATCTAAATTAAATACCTATGTAGGTAGGTACCTAATTCATAAATGTATGAAAATAGTTCTTCTATCTTTCACACAAACCTCAAAACTACATTACTATAATCCGGTTACATAAGTAATACTATTTATCGGTTCGCTTGTTTTCGCCTTAGATTACCCACGAGTAATCACAGACCGATTTTCCTTAAGGAACAGAGAAGTAATAATGTTTAGGGGCTCTACCTAGTCTTAATTATATTTGTAGCTTTTGTTACAGAATAAGTAAGTAAATATTTATTTCCAACCCAATATAAATGTAAGTACAGAAACAAAACAAAATTAACAAAATTTAAAACAAAGTAACAAAATTAAACACAAAACAAAATAAAAAAGGAACTTAAAATTTAGAATCTTGAAACTGAACATAAAAATAGAACGGAGAAACAAGAATGAGAAAGAAGATATAAGAACTTAAGAAAATAAATACTTAGCTATATGCCACTACACTTTACCTATTTTACCCATATAGTGTTATAAGTATTTGCTTTTATTTTTGTCCATCTTTTCCCATATTTTCGAGTCATCTAGACCAACAAACATTTGGAATGTTAAATGCAGTATTCGATGAAAATTTTAAATATTCTTTCTGAACTTAATTACTTACAACTTAAATAAGTATAAGAACTTAAATAAAAATAATTACTTAGCGTTAAGTTATAATATACTCACCTAATTTAACACAAAACGTGGCTGCGATAGATGCCGTAGTTTCACCTATAAGTTTTATCAACTGAGAAAGTTCATAGAACATACAAGAAGGTAGGTAGGTACCTAGATGCAATTGCAAGGCCTATACCTACCTATTTGATCATAATCCCCGCCTACGTACAACACAAAGCAATCTCTCAATTGAAAAGCTTGCACAATCGACGATAATTTCGCAACAAGCTGACAATACTATTAGCCAAATACTTAACCGACGATTTGCTAAATTTTCATGTTTGCTTTCAATATAATTGTGTTCAGGTTATCTGTTCGGATTACAGAGGATTACCAACTCCGTCGGGGCTTCAAATTGAATTGTAATAGCGTTCTGGTATTAATAACACTGAGCGAATAATGGCACAGGGTTGCTTTACTTTGTGATTATTTGCATTGCAGCTTTTCTGTGGTTTTGCGATTGGATTTTGTTTTTATTCTAGACGTGCTCTGTGCTCGTTAGTGACCATTTGGTAATCCGTGCTTTGATGCTTGGGAGCGTTTTGCCCAGAAACAAAAGAACACCTCCTAATTCCTTCTTTTTCTGTGGTTTTGCGATAGGATTTTGTTTTTATTCTAGACCTTGCTCGTTAGTGATCATTTGGTAATCCGTGCTTTGATGCTTGGGAGCGTTTTGCCCAGAAACAAAAGAACATCTCCTAATTCCTTCTAGGGCAGCAACCGGTACAATATCTGTTCTAAAGATGTCGCTTGTAGTCATAGTGTAGCTAAAGTTGCATCTTACTATCTCATAATACTTTGTTCATTAATAAATAATCGTTCAACTATTGATTTAATGGAGCATTTTCTTTAATGCCTCATTCTGCTAGTTGTTAGAAGTAATAATTTCTTGCGTAAATTATCCAAATGGTTTTTGGTAGAACAATACATATTTGCGTTATTTGAATTGATGTATTAGGTTACAAAATGTATATTAAATTGGTATCAGAGACAATTTTTCAATCAAGATAATCCAACATAAAATTCCACAAAACAATTATTATTTTAACGTAAATGTACTAACTTAGAAAGTTTATTATGTCATAAAAATGTCAATTTAAAAACACAAAAAAATAATAATACATAAAACAGCTAAAGTATAACGTTAAAGTTATACTTTTTTTTTGTTTCTTTTTATTTATTTTTTTCGTTTTTAACGTTATTATTATTATTATTGTAACGTAATCGAAACAAACGACAACACAAAACACAAACATCACAAATTCGTCAACCCTACAACGTATCGCGAACAATGGTTGTGTTCAACGTGGCGCGTTATTTTTTCCGCAAATTTTAATCGTCTCTCCCTCAATTCCGCGAATCTGCAATATTTTGTACAATAACTGCCCTTGTGTAGGAGCGCCATGGGTTTATGAGGGTAGAAAGGGTTTCTATCAAATTGTATTTAGGTAGGCGGTTAAGTACAACAAATACCTTGAAGTAACATATAAATTGTACAAATAAATATCTATAATTTAGAAGAGTAGATATTTAGATTTTGAAGAGTTATATGTTTACCTACCTATAGTACTAGGTAATGCAAACAAAATGACGCCATGGGTTTATGAGGGTAGAAAGGGTTTCTATCAAATTATATTTAGGTAGGCGGTTAAGTACAACAAATACCTTGATATATAAATTAGACATATAAATTGTACAAATAAATATGAGTTTGAAGAAAAGATATTCAGTTTTGTAAGACTATTTGTGTATTTACTAGACCACAAACAGATCCCAAATGACCTAATTTGATATAGGATGCTAAGCTAGCTTTTATGGATGTCTATATTTTACCCGACTACGGCCAAGCCTTTTGGCTTCCTTTTGGAAGGATAATGATTTTTCCAAAATGTTCCTAAGTTTTCTTGGATATAAATGTTGTCAATCGATGGAGTCCTTAGATATTTCTATTTACTTAGTAGTTAGGTATTTAGTAACACAAGATTGATGAAACTCACGTAAACAGACGGATTCACTCAATTAACCTACTTAGTGCTACTTATCCAAAAACATAACAATACCTTTCGCTATCGACTTAACTATGCGCGTGTTACGAACAACATTCAATAAACAAAAATGGTCACCCTAACCCATCTGGGGACCAAAATCCGTTTGTTTAACGACGTCTTTCTACGCGCGTGCTCATTCAATGGGCCTATTTGACCCTAACTCCGTACGTATAGGGTTAATACGGCCCTGTAGGTACAATTGAATAGGAGGTAAGCAGGTACAGGATTTGGGTATTAAAAATTATTTGTGCAGTCAATTGTTTGGGAGATCCCTCGGTTTAGATAAGTGTGTGTTTGGATTTGTTGGTGAATTTGTGATGTGATCTGTTGTGGTGTTTATTTGATGTGAACCAGGCTCTGTATGAGGCAACTGATGAATGTGAATGAAGCGATAGAGATGTGTTTGATTCGTAGCAAGTGCAGGGAAGTCTGTACCAATCCCAATGGAAAAGTTCCGTTCTATTCTATCTATCGTCTTTTAAAACCTACTCTTTTCGTAACACAAAAACATTAAAATTATGAAATTCTTAAGCTGTTTTATGTATTATTATTTTTTTGTGTTTTTAAATTGACATTTTTATGACATAATGAACAATTTAGTTCAATTCTTAAGTCTATAATTTTAATATGATACTTAATAATAGGAAAAAAGGGTTTTAGGGTCATAGGTACGTAGTTAGAAGTAGGTACAGATACAAAAAGACATTTTTCCTAACTTAAAAACAAACACTGACTTACCACAAGACATGGGTAGATAAAATAAGAAGCTAATAAAAATGTATGAGCGTTATAGGTCTCTAACAAGAGGGTGGTCTCGTTGTTTGCACGGCCGGCTATGTATGGTGAATGCTAGTTATTCCGCGCCAACGGTAATTGTGACAAATGACTGAGTTGTTACCGCTCTGCTTTTGTTTTTTTATGTTTTGTAATGTAGCTGGTGAGTTTTGGGTGTTTAGATAGCATTTTTTTAAGGTAGTCGTGTAACTAAATAAGTTAGGAACTGTGGGTAGGTACCTAAGTTTATTTATGAAATTGATTTAATGATATGAATGTACCTACACTAATCTAACACCCTCTTCATTAGCGTCTCACATCCCACTGACCCATTATAAACCCAGACACAATAGATTTTCTATTGTTCTTTTTTTTCTGGGACGTGAAAGATTAATGAGCTAGTCTCTTGTCGGTGAAGTAGTCTCCATCTCTACCTTTCTTCTGCCAATTATTTAACTTCAGGTTACATGATGTTAACTTTTTAAAAAAGTTGTTAAAACGTAAAGAAAAGAAAGATCAAAGAGTTCTGCGAAGGAATCACAATTCAGCCCACAACCACAACACGCCCTCTAGTAAAGTAAAATAAAAAGACATTCTTGTGAGCAAATTCTTTCAGTTCACATGCTTCGTGTATTAGGTATCTTAAACGTTTTACAAACAAAGGCTAGATGGCGCCAACTAGTAAGTACATGGTTGCGTGAGTGAAAAATGTTTGAAGTTACCTTTGAGTATAAGGAGGTGCCATACCGTCTGGATCTGCGTGCCTGCTCTGGCGCAAAATGGCTATCTTTTTGTATGGAATATCTTATCGTTTGACAAGTCATCTACCAAGAAAAAATTAAATTAAGAATTTAAAAAACCCCCGACTATAAAAAGTAACAAATAAAATACTTATGTAGTACCTATTTTGTCTACTGAACATTGCGTAATATTTCATACAAATTAACAACTTTCATACAAAATTCATTACGTCGGGGGACCGCATTCTATTTTCCTTACCAGTGATTTAAATATGACACTATGATACTTACCTATATCATTTTGCGTCGCTAGGTAGCGGTTAGCGGTCTTAGCCTCTTAGCGGTCCCCCGACAAAATGAAGTTTGTATGAAAGTTGTTAATTGGTATGAAATATTACGCTATGTTCAGTAGACAAAATAGGTACTACATAAGTATTTTATTTGTTACTTTTTATAGTCGGGGGTTTTTTAAATTCTTAATTTAATTTTTATTTTGAAGTTTTTAAACCTTTATTAGATATATATTACTAAAAGCTCCTCCTGTTGTCAACATTGCATTATATTAAAAATTAAACACTGATCAAAACGAATCCAAACACGACATACCTATCTGCTGTTACATTTTTCAAGAATGGATGGAGTGCTGGAAATTCGGGCTCCATCGTCAGCTCCTCGCCTGTTGTCACCATTGCATTATATTCAGAATTAAACACTGATCAAAACGAATCCAAACATGATATATCTGCTGTAAAATTTTTCAAGAATGGATGGAGTGCTGGAAATTCTGACTCTATCATCAGCTCCTCACCTGTTGTCACCATTGCATCATATTAAAAATAAAACACTGATCAAAACGAATCCAAACACGACATATCTGCTGTTACATTGGATCTACACTCCTACCACAGCTGACAAAAGAGCTGATGACCTTGAAATGGCTGAACCGGTTTGCATATTATATATCTAAGAACACTTCCAGGAATACCAGCTTTAAATTAAAAAAACCGCATCCAAATCCGTTAACGCGTTTAGGAGCTACAGTGCCACAGACAGACAGACACACAGACACACGGACAGAGGCGTCAAACTTATAACACACCTCTTTTGGCGTCGGGGGTTAAAAACTATGAAAAACTTGCGCCAACCTTGGCACGCTGTCTTATAAACTCATTTGTATATGAAAAAAAAAATGGGGCCATTCCTTACATTCCTTCCTCATTAGAAGTTACTTATATCGGTGGACTGGCATAGTTCTCGTGACAAAGGACATAAATTGCTTTCTCGCACACTCTATCCTTTACTTCAACGGCCTTTGAATAGAGACGGCCATATTGATATAGTGACATAGGTATAAACTTTATCGCGTGAATTGTGGTAGCTTTCGAGGGGATTTCCCCAACATTCAATGCTCGAACTTGAAATAGGATTGACACTTTCAATCTATAAACCAAATATTGACATTAACTTTGAAATAAATCATTTTTTTATAGAGTAGGTAGGAACTTGATTGAAGTATCATCTAAGTCTAACAATGAACAATTGATGGCTTTAACTAAGTAAATAAAGAAAACAAGGATTCTTATCATATTAAGAAGGCATTTAGCTAATGATGTAGTGTTATTTGCCTATAGATTGATATGATTTGAAAAGAGAGTGTCGAGTCGGCTTATCAATCTCGCTTACTCATACAATAACCAAAGTACAATAACAATGGCTTACAGTGCAGTGCTTGTTTGACATTCATTCATGTTCCCGTCTATTTGGACTGAGAATAATCGTTCTGTAATTGTGTCTTTTTAATTTGGTTAAGGAGCCTTTTGGTGAGTACCTCTTTCTTTATATAAAAACATAGTTTTTCATGTTTTTAGATCTCACATTACCAATTGGTAGAGTTCGAAGGTACCTATAGTAATCTAATTACTTTGGTAAGTACTTACCTAATCATAAACAATGGTCAGGAAAAAAAGAAATATCATTGTTAAATAGTTCCTACATATGTTTCTTGATCTCTAAATGTTTCTCAAAATACGATAATTGGAGTACCTACATAGGTACTTGGTACCTTTTTACCTAGAATTAAATTGAATACTTTGTTGGGTTAGTAAAGTCTAGTAAACTAGTACCTAAGTAGGTACTTAACTGTGTAGGTATAGGTATAAACATTTTATCATTAATTTGTTTAGACTGTTTTTTAACATGTTTTTTTTTGTATAAAGTATTTTGGAGTGCATGGTAGAGTCTTTTGCCCAGCAATGTGACGAAATAGGCTAAAAAAGCGTTGACCACGGCATTTATCTAGTTACCTACTACTTACCTACATTCATTTCAATTGTTATTTTCTTAATGTGCGTTTTGTTGGCTGGCAACCATAAATAAATGTTTGTTTTAGCAAAAATGCATCAATTCAAGTTCGCGGCCCCTCCCCAACCTACGACATTCACTGGATATGCTTTCTACAACATCTATAAGGAAGCTGAGTTTTTGCGTCACAGCGCCAATATTGAGACTATTCTGTCCCGAGGACATGAACTCAGACAGAAGCTGAAGGAAACCAAACCAGGAGAGGTGGTCAAAGTTGATGGCATGAACTTGGAGAAAAAGTAAGTTCGACTTGATATTTTTTATTAAATGGGTATTACGACTTATTCCAAGGTGAATTCGATGCCCTGACAGCAGAATTGGATGAAGGGCAAGGATGAAGACCTTTGCCCGGGGGGACGTGACAGGTTGACTGTATCTGAAGTTATTATGATTACGACTTAGGTTTTGATCTAAAAGCTAAACTCAAACTGTTATTTTTCAATTTTTTGTTTTTACGTAACTACCATTGTCCATCACCATCATGATCACCATAAGCAGAAAAGTCACTTGTAGGTAATTCACGTCAATGAGTGAGTACCTACCGACATATAAGAAGTAGAACTGATATAGTATGTACTAGTAAATATTCATTCTGGATAAGTACTTACCGAACGAAAAGAGTACACGGTGACAGTTAAGTATGTCTGTATTTAGGTACTTACGTACACTGATTTACATTATTTCAGCACACCATTGCTGATCAGGAAAACAGGCGCAGGTGTACAAGTAGAAGACTACGAGTTCACTCTAAACCGTCTTACCGGCATAGTTGCAGCGTATGCATTCGACAACCGCCATAGATTCCCCGTCATCAAATCCAGCGAGGCAATCGCTCTAGGCTTAACCTGGGATAACACTGACATAAACAAATGCCGACTATACCTATCCGCTGTTACAGGTACTGAGCATTTCTATGACCAATTTTCATTCTGGCCTCTCGTCTGTGGCTTAAGGAAATTAATTCGACACAAAATAACACCAGAACTTATAGTCAAGATGGCGAAGATTAAAAATAATAATGGAGTCAGGCTTGCTGATGACTTGATGACAAATAAACGAATTGTAAATAAGGTGTGGATGTATTTCCCGGGGGCTACTCCGAATGATTTTAATAATTTAATGACTATTGCCTCTCCTGAAATTAAGAAGCTTTTTGTAAAATGAGTTGTTTGATGGTGCGTTCTATTCTCTATTTTAATGTTGGCCTGATTTAACCGATTTATAAGAAAGTTCAAAAATCAAAACCTTCTCGACTAACCAGGAACGTTGTAGTTGTAAGTTTTTCTTTAATTTGAAGCCACTTACTGAAATTCAGATTTCTTGGCCAGGCATGTTAAGACCATCCGTCTTAACATGCCTGGCGCGTCATTGACATTTCGTGTTTTTTTTTGTTAAAAGCTATATTTGTAAAACAGAAATATGTGGAGAAGCATGGGAGAGGCTTTTGCCCAGCAGTGGGATAACATAGGCTAAAAAAAGCTATATTTGTATTAGGCAACTTTTAACCAACTAAAAATGTGTCGTTTATAATACTATTGTATGAATCTCATATTATTATGAATAAAAATAGAGTTAAATCATAGCGAGGTCGCATAGTATAAAGAGTAATAGAATGTACCCACTTTGAGGATAACGTTTGATCTGTGCGATTTTGTAACTTTACAATCGCCAAAAGGCATTTGCTATTTAATTATTTTATCTATAAGCAATGCTTTACTTTATTGATTAAACTATTTTATTTCCGCATTTGTTTTCTTTTTAACTTTAAGTAGGTACCTAATTACCTATATGTCGTATTATTAAATTAGGTAAGTACTTTAAAATATATACTTTCATAATTTTAATTTATAGTTCATGTACGTATAAATGGGCCATACAGACTTAAAAAACAACAAACGTCTCTCCTGTTCCCGAAAGTTAAGGACACTGGGAGCTAATTTCTCAACTTAATGCATATATCCGCATAATCTGTGCCCGATGTAGTTTTGGCCTGTATAAACATTTTGAAGATAAGATTCTCCAGTGTCCTTCATCATCAGGAACAGGAAAGACAATTTTGAACCTAATTCTGTGTATGACTCAAATATCTTATCAATATTTTCTAAGAATGCTACATTGACTTTCTCTGTTTGACAAGTGAGCGATAGCCGTGTTGTTTTACAACATTGAAACATTAATGATAATAAAAATAATATAAACAAAACGACGACTGATTATTGTGGATGAAACGAAAGATGTGTATTTGGATCGTAGCAAGCGAAGGTCTTGCCTATCCGAAGCGAAGGTGGGATAGGCGTGTTATAATATAATTTAGTATGGGTTATGCTGACACGCATACACGCATAGAAACAGTGCACACGGCCCCAAAATCTAAGTAAGCATTCTTTGCCGCCGCGTGACTTCGTTGCCCTAGTTCCTGTTACTTGGGTAAACTGCTGACTCCAAGCCTCGTGCCTGCAAGCAGCGGCGCCCACGACGCCGCCATGGATAGCACTCTGATTCTTACATCGGTCGGGTCAATACCTAAATTAGTTTTAATCAATTTATACTTTGTAATTTTATATTGAAATAAATAGTGTTAAGAACAAATTTCGGTTTTTTTTTAGTCCTACGGCCGCAGCCTCCGTAATTGGCGTGACAGATATGTTTGTAAACAAAACAACAATATTATTTTAAAGCATTTTTATTAATTTCAAAAAATAACTAGCATGTAATCACGCGATATTCCTAAATTCAAATATTCTATTAGAAAATACACTCAATATCTAACAGCAGACTACAGACGATTACAAATAAGAGTAACAATTCCTATTCAGTTCAATTTCTTTATACTTTGTCATTTGCCCCAAAACTGTGTTGATATTTCCAGCGCAAAGGTTCGTTCAAACTGTACTCACACCAAGTATTTAGTCAAGTTGTCCCTCCCGCTAGAAACACCAACATTATATCTAAATAAACATTACCAATTTATGTATCTCGTTAATTTCTAATAATCTACTTACTTTCTAATTTGTTTTTACATTGATATAGACGCGTCAAGCGATATTGATCACTCAATGATACACATAAAGGTTGAACTTTGTCAATCAATTGGCTATTATGATAAAAACTACATTATCCTGAACGCTCTAAATTCTGAAACTTTTGGATAGTAAGTAGGCAAGTTCTAAATCTTCATTACTTGCTCATAAACTTGGTATAAACGAGGCTTAATAAGAAATCCTTCAAGTGTACTTGCCTATTTACTGTCCAATATTTCCAGCTTACAATACAAAGAGGACTAGGACAATATGCCATCGTAATGAATGGTTTATGTGACATTAAAAACAAGTTCCAAATGTTATAATTAGTTTGCGGTTAACCTACCAGAATCGTTTGCGACTAAAAGCGAGTATCACTTGGTTCGGGTCATAACCGTCTGTCATCTCACTCTTATATAGGTTTCCATGTAGAGACAAAAGATCGATTTAAAACCCATTACGTGTCAGAAGTGTTTGGTGTTACATTTTACAAAATTGAGCCACTTTTTATTACAATTCCCGGAGTAAAATTACTAAATGTTTCTCATCTACATTATATCTGATAGCGCAACATCAATTTTATACATTCTGTAATAAAAACTTCTATATATAGATAAAATATTTTATCATTATATTTTAAGTATGATTTGTTACAATTTTAATTTACTTTTATAGTCCCAATGTACAATTTATATAAAATATAATATTTAAATCACTTTTCTATTAACACAGCACTGAAACAATTACAGTAATTTATTACGTTCCATAGGAAAGTAAAACAATTTATAAAAATTAAAGCATTTTCTTCCAAAACTTTATACTCAATTCCTTTTATACAATATTTAAAAAATCAATACGCGTAAATATTAAAAAAACAATTGAAAATGTGTAATTCGTCAGAAACTATTGTTAAATGTATTAACATACCTAGTATTGCTATAACGTTATCGATCACAATTGTAGAATGCATGCAGAGTAGAATCCACGACAAATGAGGCAAGATTTTGACTTTGTTTTATATCTACGAATGATTCCGTGAAAAAAAAAACTTCATACAATGCACATCGTAAGCAAAACCAATTAAAATCGTGAACATACTCTTTACCTTGCGAACTCATTACGACTGTAGTGACATTTACGAACAAAAGAAGTTATTTCGTCAATCAATATTTAAAAAAAAGTGCACATTCAAACCCGGTGGTACTAAACATAATAGCCTCAAAAATAAACTCCGTTGACAATCAAAAGTCCTTACAGATTATTGCATTTGCATCCCATTGCCAGAATTGATATGTGATTAAAATTATAATTGTGAGTGCTACATAGAAACATTATTGGAATTATAAAATAAGGATATAAGAAACCAGAAAATAAGAAAGACATTATAAAGTTCATATCGAAAGACTAGCATAAGTGTAAGTTGTCACTCAATGTAAACGAGGCATGAATCTTCCTCTCCCGCCATAAAAGCAATTTGGAATTCAAAACGGCCGAAATTTCTTGGAATACGGTTATAATAGAAATGCGTACTAATTACGAATCAAACCCCACAAAAATACATTTTGAATTTGATAAAGAACTTGGCTTCCTGAGTGTTGGATGGAGTGTCATTCAATACTGGACTCAATACATCACGAATAGGATCGACAGAAACGCTTCAAAACGATTTGGCTACCGAAGACTTCCGAAAACATCCGAACGTATCCGAACTTACCCGAACCATTCAATGAGTAATGATAGTAGAATGCAAGCATTGCGGTACGACATGGCGGTAGGGTAGCCTGTAGTTCTTGACCGTTCTCGCGGCTAAGCACTTGAGAGTGGTGTAGCGGAGCGGGTTGACAATGGCGGAGAGACTTTGGTTGGTGGCCTTGAGGATTTCTTCGGGCGTTTCGCCTTCGTAGTTGACCGTATCTATGTGCGCGCCGTGGGCTAGGAGCTCGCGGACCACTTCTGCCGGGCAGGGGTTTAGCTGTTGAAAAAAGTGGAATATTAGAACTTTCATCTTTCAAAAGACATTATTAGATATTAAGATACAATTAAACATAACGGTCAGCAATATTATTGTAGTCTCAGACGCTCGCTGCAGTTTGAGCCATAAAACGCGGGAGCGGTGGGCGATTGTTACTCATTAACAACACTATATTTTTCCTCTTTCTGTCTCGTACAGATTTTTTGAAAACAGCAAGGTTTTAAGAATACTATAGCATACTTACCGTGACAGAGTTTATCTCGCATTCTCGTATCTATACCTACGCTGTTTTAGGCACTACCTTTAGAAAAAGACAGGAATATCTTTTGTTGCGCAAACCTTGTAAGAAAACTTGCAACTTTTTCACGCTTTTTCGTCTGTCGGTGTACGAGTCGTAACCTCACCTTGCAGACGAGATGCAGCGGCGTGTTCCCGTCAGCGTCCCTGGCGCCGGGCTGCGCGCCGAGCGTGAGCATGAGCGCGACGAGCGGCTGGCAGCAGGGCTGCGCGTCGCCCGGCGCCGGCAGCCACGCGCCGCCCGCGCCCGCGCCGCGGCTGCGCGTCCCCTCCGACGAGCACGCCACGTGTAGCGCCGAGCGGCCTTGGCGGACCTGAAGGGGGGATACAATAAGTATTGCTGATAATATCTTTGCGTAACCTAATCTAATTGGGACCTAGGACACGATCTCTATCTAAATAAGGCCGAAACCGCACGACATTGACGATTGCAAAATGAATGCTTGTCGAATGCTCGCATCTTGCGTAGAAACGATCAAATCTGTATCCACGAAGCGTCGAATGTCATTCCTGTCCAATTAAGAGTTGATAGATAGGAAGTAGGACTAAATTAGTCAGACCGGTCCCGCCGTCTTTCGAATTAAATAAAAATAAAATAAAGGTGGAGTTGCAATACCATATTCGGTTTAAAACAAAGATAAAAAAAAATACCATGGGCAAATTCTCACCTTAATATCTAACTTAACGAGCAAATAAACAGCCTTATGAATCTTCCTGGAGACTTCCTCCGTGCACTCGGGTTCCTCGAGCAACCTCGCCATCAAAGCGGCTAAATGCAACGAAATCACCAACACTCTCTGTAAAGTGGTCAACGTTTGTTCTCTGTCGATGCTCAGCTTTGACTCAAGTAGTTCCATTCCCCTGTTGATCTCTGAGAGGGCTTTCGTAAATACCGGGTCGATGTCCTCGAAGGTAACTGGGGGGACTATGCGACCTGAAATGGGGGGAATTTTCTTGATTAATGTTATAACTAAGTAAATTTTCGACATGACAAGAAGTTATTACTTAAATGAAGTTGCGAAATGCTTAAGTTTTGAAAAAATTGTGACTATGTTCATCCAACAGATGAGTTTTTTTTTTTTTATCGTAGTCTGTCGGCCTAAGATTCGACTCTTTATGAAAGATCATTTGGCGATGTTTCGTAGTACCCAAGTTTCAATAATCATTATCACAAGAAAGATTTTGGAATTAAGAAAGATTCATCAAATAAACCCTCAATAATAATTTCATCAATCTTGGCAAATATTGATCACTTGACTGAATCATACCTCTAAGCGGCGGACGCGCCCTCTCTCCCAACATATAAGAAAAGAGCTCGGCGAAGCTGTACAGACTGGACTGCGTGAGTGGGGACAGTGGCGGTAGCACCGTCCGTTGCATATCCAACGCGTGGTGCCAAAGCTGCCGGCAGCGCGCGAACCGACCCGCGTCCGCGTACACGGCGCCGCGGTAACGCACGTAGTAGGACGTGTCTGGGTGCGCTGGGCCTGAAGGTAAGCACGATGATTTGTCAGACAGCTTGTTGGAGATATTAAGTTTGATGAGTTGCTCAACAAGGGCCTTTTTCTTGTCATGCGTGTTTTGATCAGCATGCGGGTGATAGCAACGCTACTGACCATACGCGTGTTGGCCACATGCCAGGAAGAACATGTATAGAATAATAGGATTTAGAGGGAAAACGCATGACAGGAAAAGGGCCCTAAGTAAAGACGACTTTCGATAAAACTTTCTTAAACACAACATGACCGAAACTTAATAAATGAAAATGAAAAGTATTTTATTAAAAAATAGGCAAAATTCATATCAATTTTCCGATGTCACTTTTTTGGTAAGCTACTATAAATACACCATTGGCTACTTGAAAAACATGTCTTTATCTACAGCTGGCTGCTAAATTCCAGACATACCTAGGATCCTCTCCCTGATGACGAGCGCTTGCATCCTCATCGCGTCAGGATCAGCCAGGAGCTCCTCCAACTGCTGCGCGTTGCTCGGCTCCACCGCGTAGTCGTACGCTTCAATCCGTGGCACGTCTTTTGGCTTTGGTATCGGCTCGCTGCCGTCTTCTGGGAATCTGGAAATGGTAAGTTGAATTAGTCACTATTTATTTAGTAGTTAATTGCAAAAATAAAGTTTCATTTTATGTTCAAATTTTTATCCCGTCGACACAAGCATTGATTAATTGGTTGTGTTTATTTCCCCTCTCAGCCTAGCGATTATATTATCGAACTGTTTGATGTTTATTTTAAAGTTTACTTGTGTTTTTGATCCTTTAAGCGAGTGCTACATTACCTAATTAAAAGAGAACTTACCTGTCTACGATTTTTAGCACCCTGTCAGCTATATAACAAACCCTTTTTAACTTAAAAAGTAGTAGCCCTTACCTATCATCCATAGCCCGCTTCCACAACGCAAGAGCGCCGACCATATCCCTCCGTTTGTCCACATACGTCGCTCCCAATAGTTCTAACGCATCGACTCTCTGTTGTCTCGACACTAAACCGTATTCCGAGTTTATTAAATGCTCCACGATGTGTGTGTGACCTGTTACTGAAGCCGCTAGTAGAGGTGTCATACCTGGAAAGGTGGAGAAGATATTAAAAATCGAGTTTGTCGATACATACATATATGTTACGCCTCTTTCCCATTCGTGTAGGCAGAGACCGCTTCCTTCTAATTCAATTATACTTGTTTAATTACTATTTAAGATTCGCTTATAAATTATTTCGACATTGGGCGGTTTAGTATAAAGTATGTCCGAATTGAAGTCCAGACACAGACGACTAATAAAAACAAAATTTCTCAAGAAAGGATGACAAAGACAATAAAACCATTGTCTTTCAGTATTCGGGTAAGAGAGAGTCATCTATCTCTTATATAATACTTTGGATGAGAAAAATGCTGTAGTAAAAAGAAGAAGAGAGAAGAAGTCGAAGAAGAAGAGAGAGAGAGAAAAGTATAGTTCGGAAAAGTACTAAACAATTAAACAAAACCTGATGCATATTTTAATGTAAAAGTATCCTTACTCCCTTACCATAAGAATCGACATCCATCGTCGCTCCATGCCCCAAGAGCATCTTCATGATGTGCAAAGACCCGCTTTCAGCACAGTCGTGGAGCGCCGTGTTGCCTTTAACACTCTTCCTATTCACATCAGCGTTTAAAGATAACAGATACTTGGCGATTCTAATGTGCCCTTTGTAACACGCTATCATTAGACACGTGTGTCCGTGGCGATTTGCTATTTCTATGTCTGGAAAAGAGAGAGGGATTTGTTAAGAAAAGTGTGTGAGGAGAGATCGAAATTACAAGTATAGTAGGCTATGTGTTGCAAGCAAGATATTCCATTTCGTTTTTTCTTAAGAAAAATACTAAAAAGAAGATTTATTTTGTTTTTTCGAGAAGAGAGCATTACAATTTGTAATCAGAAGATTATTAAATTAAAGCTACTGCATAAGGAAAACATCACAGAGCAACCCTACAGAGTTTCTTCTCTGGGAAAACTTGCGAACTGCACTCTTGCGAATCTAGCATTAACTTTAAAAAATTACTCATCCTAAGTGTTGTCAAACTTAACGTACAGGATTAAATGGTTTTTCATTTTCATTTTAATTTTTCACAATTTGATATTTACTAGAATAGCTTAAAGCGAACGTTGTAATAATTAACAATACCCTTGAATATTCCGTGATGTAACTAAGTTTAATTAAGTACCTAATGTTATGCTAAAGTAAATATTGGTAAATCCCACTTAAGCTACGCTTGGTTGGTTGAAGCAATTGTTTGATTTAATTTATTAGTTGTGAAGTTGGTTAGTTTGACTGCTGAGGAATTCAAGGAGTAACAAACTAGAAACAATTTAGGATTGCTTAATTTTAAGCCAACAGAACTATGACTGTTCGCATTCTTCATTTATTTGAATACCTTGTAAAGATTGCCTTCTGAAGTAGGAGAATAATAGTAAGAGAATCAATTTGGAAACTGCTTTTAAGGCACCACTGCCGGACAACTGATCAAAGGCAAAAATCTTGATTTCGTAGGATAATGTACATATAACTTGAAAAACGTCAAATTTTTTTGTAAAACTAATGCTAGATTCGTAAGATAGCAGTTTTAGATAGATAGATAGAAATTCTTTATTGGACACAAAGAAATACAAATACAGTTTTCCCCCAGAGAAGAATCTAGCAAGAAACTGTTGGGTTAGTCTTTTGAAATAAAGTTTTACAATTCTTATAAAAACGTCACGGCACGTCAGGGTTTGCCTTTTTCTGATATAATTTGAAAGCTTACTTCCAGTAGCCAATAATATAAATATGAGCACTCACCAGCCCCATTCTCAACAAGAAACCTAACAATGTCATAATGTCCGTCGAAGCAGGCGGCCCTAAGCGGCGTGCTCTGCGTGCGAGTGGTCGAGTTGACATTCGCTCCCGCTCGCACGAGTAGCCGGACTAGGGGTAAGTGACCCGCTGCGGCTGCGCACCATAGTGGAGGCGCTCCTTCTATCGTTTCGCCGTCGAATGTCACTGGAATAGCAGAAAATGAGAGGTTAGTAAGGTAAGTAGATAATATAATAAAATGGGCTTGTTTCATCACTTACAGTTTTTATACCGGTCACTGTATAAAATGTCATGTTTTATGATATACACAAAATACACATAGGTTTATCTGTCAGTTGAATTTTATCTGTAAGTGATGAAATGATACTGATTAATTTCCGGTATTTTGGATCGTACGTAGCAAGTGGAGAGAAGTAAGTAGTCTCTGCCTACCTCGTTGGGAACTTGCCAACTTCAGCGGAGACTGGCACACTCCTTGAGGCTAGGTTGAAGTGGATTGATAGTACTTAATCCAGCCCAATTCAACCAACTTTCTATGTGTTCCGAAATCTTTTACACTTACAATCAACTAATAAATCAATAATAAATTAGTGAATGTTTGGTTTTATAACATATTCTAAATATGTATGAAAATATAATTTAATTTCCTTATGAAAGGATGAATAGTGTTGCGTCTTTCTTAACAATAATTAACTAGTGATACTGTTAGTCAAAGTTATAAGTTTCTGCTGATGCGTTTGCGCATGTTACACAACGTGCGTGTTTTGTTATTGTAAAATATAAGCAGTTTCTGTAGCGAAGGAATGTGTTTGTTTTACTAACTTGTGCAAGTTTACATTAGACGATGGATACTTATGTTTTGTATGTTAAGTGCTCTGATGTTTAACAAGGTAACTATTTTAAACTTCATCATGTTTGTAATAAAACTTTTTAAATTATAAATTACTAAGGCCCACTTGCGCAACCAAATAAACCTGGAGTTAGCTGCTAACAAAGGGTTAAATAAATAATTTGTATTGATTTATCTTGATTTAACAACTGTGTTAGCTAACTCCGGGTTTATTGCGTTAACTCTGGGCTGCGCAAGTGGGCCTAAGATAGATAGATATCTTATTGAATAAATAAATTACTAAGTGGTATGTAAATGAATAAAAAAGTATGTATCTAAATGACGATAAGGCTAAGTTTCTTAACACTGAACTACCAGTGCCAGTAGAAGGTACGAGTATGTAGAAGAAACAGTTACCTACAATGTAAAACATAAAAACCAAAGCATTTGAAGGAATATAAGACAAAATAAATAATGAATCATTTTGTAAAGAGTTACCTACTCGTCAGAACAATATACGACCCCGATAACAAAGCGGCGACCTATTTAAATCTACTTAAATTATTAGTTCAAGTACGCATGCTAATTAAATCAGTAAATAAATACGAAACAAACGACAATCTAAATAAAGATACTTAAATTCTAGAAAACAAGAACAAAACAATGAAATGACTCATTAAAGACGCTGATAAAACAAAAGATAATCAAGTTATAAAGGGATTTACACAATCAACAAGTATCTACTTTTTAACTGATAAAGGTTATACACATGAATGAATGTATTTCAAACTAGAAACATGTGTCAATTTACCCAGGTGTAATGGATCAATGCCAAACAATTGACGCAATCGGATTTGGAAACCCATTGCCTGACAAATACTCGGCTAAAATTAACTCTAAGATACAACAGGTAGCAAAAACTTAATTTAGAGAAGCCGTTATGTGGAAAGATGCCGTAAAATGGAATTGGTTGGAACAGCTAGAGTTTAATTAAAAGTAGATGGAAGTTAATTGAAAATGAGGTGAGGTAAAGAAGACTGATAAATGTTTGTTCGTGGTTTTGATAATGATGGTTAGAATGATGAATTGATATGACTAGAGATCATAGTATACTATAAGGTGACTTTTAATTAGTGAACGATAGAAAAGGATATGCATGTACTCGTGATAACAAACAACTTTTACTATGGGACCAAGTTCGAAATTATAAAAAAAAATTGGTCCCCCATGCCCCATACTATCACCTGTTCGATTTCGTATTGCGAGTTCAAATTTTTTTAAATGATTGCGACCTTGGTCCCTTAGTAAAAGTTGTTTGTTATCACCAGTACCTACATGCATATCCTTTTCTATCATTCACTAATTTAAAGTCACCCTACAGACATAGAAGTAATTTCGGTATGAGAAAATTGCTTCTTATAAAGTGCTAAACCCGAAACAAAAAAATCTTTTCTTTACAGAAATAAAGCAATAGAAACGATATTTTTAAAAGAAAATGAGATTAATAACAATGTCAAAGACCTTTCAGGAAACGTCGTCCTAATTAAAATAGTTACAGTACACAAAGATGATTGTTTCTCCTAAAGAAAATTGGCATAAACACAATGGTTCCGCCGCTACGCATTTTATTGCAAGTTCAACCTTTGTTTTACGCTAAGGAAAGATGAGGAAGCGTTGGAATCATTCCAATTTCGTTTAGCAACACATTTTCTGAGACAAAAGCTGTTTACCTTCTAAATACTTTTTCCTGGTACTCTATAACGACGCACAGTGAAAGTTTAAGAATAAGTGCATTACAATCGCCATAATTATGTTGACATTAAAATGCGAGCAATCGTCACAAGTACGTAAATTATATGAAGGATAATAGTAATAATATTTAAAGCAGTAATGGCTTTACAACATCCGTGAGAAATATCATGAACAAGGAAATCATAATATCAAAGATTATGGTGAATAATGTCATTTGTTATTTATCATTATGTCTCATCTATCAGGCAATAGGCATGACGACGAAAAAAAAATGTTTTAGGCCCATCACATAGTTTATTTTTAAATATTCGACACGTATTTTTTCTTTTTTCTCTTAAACTAAAAATTACAAAGATACACTGGGTTAAAGTTGCTCGTGACGTCACGCTTACGTACGATTTTTACACAAGAGTGACGTCAAAACCCCCCACTCCATAACTTTGATGCTCTGTATCTTTGTATTTATTTATGTATTTAATCAGGTGAAAATTGTGTTTCAAATATTTTTTAATAGCCTAAAAGACGGACTAATTATTTTTTGAATTTTTGAATGTAGTCGTCATCCCTATTGTTAATGATTTCTTTCTTAATCTGAACTTTTTATATTATAATAATTTTGTTCATGAAATTAATTGCCTAAATAGGTAGGTAAATGCAATGCAGTACATGCAATGTCGAAGTATTGCATGTACTTCGACAAGTAAATACCTACGTTTGTTAGGTAGGTTTACTATCTTTAGCAATAACAGATCTAAATATTTTTGTAATTCAATATCTCCTAAATAACCAAAAACGAAGACGTTATCAGCAAAAGAAACATCACTCACGATGAGTATAAAATATAACTACCTACGAGTAATGAATCTCTAGTTACCTGAGCCAGGCTGCTCGATGTCAGCTTTGCATCTTTCAATAAGGTATTCAGCCACGTCGTAATGGCCGTTTCTGCATGCGATCACGAGGGGAGTCGCGCCGCCGACCTTCGCACCTACTAACATGTTCAGCTCATCTGCGGAGCGCCAACTGTGCAGGTACACCTGGAATAGACGAGAAGAATTATGTTAAAATTTGTCTCTTCTTGATTTCATTTCTCTGTTTGTGGGGTCTGCAGGAAGAAATTTGCTTGTACCCTTTGTATTATTTTATGAGACCTTTGTAACTAATTAGAATACGGATAAATCCGAAATAAAGATTTTTATTGTTATTATTAATCATAGCGCTGATTAGAACCACTTTTAGACGTCAATTTTGAACAACGGAAAATATGTTATTTTTCGCGGTGTTGTATGAATTTATGTAGCGGGCCGGCTCGCCATGAATATCTGTCCACTGTCCGATGTAAAACTGGCATCTATAGACGCTGTGAATCGACTCTTGTGTAGGAGTAATAAAGAGGAGTTATAAGGAAAGACAAGGACGAGTGTCCAAGCTAAGGGCCTACGTACAATTTACTTAAAACATTAAAGTTTCTACCCACTCAATTCAGGGATTGTTTTTAAATTTCAAGTAATAGTCGGGAAGTTAAATCAGTGGGTGTTACTGTTATCCTTTTCTGATTTAATGGAAAGAAAGACGAAACGTAAAAGACTGTTAAATAACTTTTAAGAATAATTTGAAAGACACTACTTTTAAGAATGATGAGAAGTCAGATGAATATGCTTTTCAACCTCGTCAAGTTATGGCGGTAATAAATTCTAATAAATACTTGTATGACAGACAACAAGGAGTATTGTAAATTAATAACTAATATTTAAATAGTAATTACCAAGGTGCCAAGTTTAACTTATCCTATTAACAATCATAAATTACAATGTCTGGTTTACTATACCTACGTTAGTCCTTTTTCATGCAAGTTTCCTTATTGTCAACACAATGTCATGCATCAATCAATATTCAATGTTTAATTTAAACGGATAAAAACTTTTGTACTTATACAATTTTAAATTAATAAAAATAATATATAGTTACTTTAAAACTATTGTAGAATAAATAAGGAATCGGTAATATTTGCCAAACACTGCACAAACCTTTAAAGGTTGGTTTACAAAGTTTTTTAAATGGTCTCCGCGCGGAAACCAAATATTCATCTTAGGTTGGTTTACGTACAATTACTTAAAGCACTGGCAGTTTTACAAATAAACACATAAAAACTTTTTAAATAACATCTAACACCATTAAAAAATAAAAAATAAACGACCAATCCGCGTCACCTTTTACAAAGTAATAAAAAGCAATGATTTAAAAGTACCAACTTTAATACTACGGTTTCATTTGGCTAATGAGACAAGTCATTACATCATGCCACAATTATCCAATAGACCAATTTATGGTAGAAATTAGCTTCATAATGACAAGGTAACGAAGAAGTCACGCGATCAAAGATAATAGAACAATAATGGTGCATTATTTAAATGATAGCAAAAATATTAAAAACCTCTATAGTAAAGAAGTAGTAAAGAAGATTGACGTAAGAAAATAACCGGATTGCAAATGTATCGTGTCGTTGAACTTTATAACACAAAGGTCAATGGTGAAGCAATAATTGCTGACCTAGATTCCGTTTTTTACTATTACTTTTTTGGTGATAAAGATAAGACGTGAGAATTGTGATGTTTTCGACGCAATGGTATGTGATGAAAGATTTCCATATCATATGTCAGATGAACAGGCCAGAAATTTTTAACACTGCTAGGTATTTCGGTAAAAATGTCTTAGATATTAATCGTTTCGAAAAATATTCGTTAAGTTCAGATGTGTTTCATAATGTTAATAATATAAGAATAATATAATATAAGAGGAGTAAGATAAACTAAATCATTAATCATTCTTTTTTTTATCATACGTCTGAAACAGACCCCGAGTTCAAGAACTAAACATCACAGATTAGTTTCAAGGTTTTAAAATTACTCCTTTCAAAACCTAAACACCGTGCAAAATTGTTAATGTTGCAATCGCCAAGAGCAATGGTTCTTTAAGAGAGATTTAATACTAGTTGAAATGTTTAAGACGTGTCTATATTCAAAATAAAGGCGTAAATATTTTTGAGTACATGTTTAAAAATGCAATTGTGATTTGTCCAATGAATTTGATGAGCAAAAGTGAAATCTGTGGGCTCGTAACAACAGCGGGTTTGGCAAGCGTCGGTGCATGGCGCAACGCACCGCCCGCTTGCAAAACTTGGCTTTAAAATTTTACAAGCGTACGATTATTTACAGCTGCCTCAGTTTAGTGGATCTTGTGGTTATTCTATAAAGACTACATTTCCACTTGAATAGAAGACTAAGATTAATAAATATACGTCGTAAAATTCAAAATAGACGACACTGACAAATAATATGAAAAAGACATTACAAAGGAATATTTTATAGAGTGGCGGCTATTAGAATAACAATAAAAATTCATAAGAAATGATAGATATTGGAATATTTTCAATAAGTCTCTATTAAACACACATATATCATTATTTCGTAGGCAAAAATGTTGTTTTAAAAGCTAACGCTAGATTCTCAAAGTAACAGATTTCCCCAGAGAATAATCTAGCAAGAAACTATTGGGTTGCTCTTTTCAAATAAAACGAAGATACATAAACACCCAATGTACTAATAACAAGCTGGTGTATAATAACATAAGTTATGAAGTAATTATGACATCCTCAATAGGAAAGCAATAAAATAATTAGACAATAAATTCACAGATAAGTACCTTCACTTAACCCGATTCTCAAGTAAACTTGCGTAATTTAAATATTAGTTATAAATCGAAACCAAATCAGAAACACGTTAGAAAGTCATAATCATGTTGCTTAAATATTATAAAATGATAAATGTATTACAATCTAGAGCAACTAAGGCTGAAATTTGTAATTTATTACGTAACGAACAAGATGTAGTCGCGGTCAGATGGCCAAGGTTGCCAAAATTAGGATTAAACAAACATTATATAATCAAAAATTCAGCCAAACGTGAGGTACCTACTATAAATATCTGCAATTTGTAAGGAATTCCCCAAGCTTAAAGTTGTCTTCGGTAATCAAGATTATTTTGTAATGACCAACTTTTTTTCCTTGTAAAAAATGCATCCAAAGTTACTTTCTGTTGAGTAAGATTTTGTAAAAAGTTTTTGGTAATTTTTCAGTTTTATTTATTAATTTTTGCTGTCATCAAAACAAAAAGCAACTTTGATACAGCTATGATATATGAAATATGTACCTAGGTAGCTATATAAATATTATGTATCTACCTCATCCAGCAATCCCACACTGGCCACAGCTTCAGTGAAGACTGATTAATCATTCTCAATCGAACTGAATTATATAAACCGAAGACAATAAGGTACAACAGATTAAACATTGAACTGTTTCACAATAGTATTGTAAGGTCCAGTGTTTTACAAAAGTAACGATGAGTAATTCAATTCATACAATACATGAAATGTTGAAACCTTGTAATTGTGACATCTTGGGTCAGGAAATAAATTTAATAAAGGACATATTATCGTATAAATTACGTTGGTGTTTGTGTTTCAGTGGACACGGTTTAATTTGAAAAAAAAAAACATTATACTAATCAAAAATTAACACTCAAAGAATGTACGAAAATTGCGCTTAGACTTCATCTATGTAACATTAACACATTTAGTTTAATACTTTTTAAATTCCCAATATCATAGTGTCTTAAGTATAAAAACTGTCTTTATGTTACTATAATGAAGTAATTTTGGAGGTTCGTGCCGCATAATGACGACTATCATCATTATCATCTTAAATTTCTCATCTTTTACGTAATGTAAGATCTTTTATTCGCCTCGGTGATTAGTTTTTTACTCTTCTACCACTTTTCTATTCCTTTTCATTTTTCATATTATCTATGTAAGTTGTATTAGTACATTAATAATTAACTTTTTTAAATTCATTTCGTAGGTACTAGGTTTAGAGGTTGCATATAGGATATACGACCTCGAACTAAAGCGTTTCTTTATCTATGGCTGATTTTCTATTTTTAAATCCATTTACCTTTTTAATACGTCTGAGTAGTCTCCGTTGGCGGCGCAGAAGCGTTTTTCCGCAGTGCCGCAGCGTCTCAATCCAGCGGCACCGGACGGGCATCAGGTCCCAAACGCCGGCCGACATGTCTCAACACATTTTTATCACTCTTATAACACTATTCGGTTCTATATCACTGACTTTTGTTACTCTTATAATACTTTCAAAACTGATGGAACTGTAAAGATTTGTTTTATTTTTAGTGAAAGAAAGAAGAAAGAAGAAAAGGTCCTTTCGACCGCGAAACCGTAAAATAACTGGCGTTAGTCACTGGTTTACCCGACAATATATTTATCAATACGAAAACAGGCCAACTGACCGATTTCACACTTTCATTATGTGTTTGGACGTTATTTAATGCGTTCTAAATAAAATGACCGAATGGAAATATTGGGAAGTTAAATTACGAAACGTGTGTTTGTGTAAATTGTTTTGACATTGATATTTGGCGAAGAAGAGATGGATGCATGTGTACGTACAAATAAGATGAATAAAGATTAATACCTAAAGAAAAATAAACTACCTCTAATTGATAAGTTCATTTAGTAATGGATTCAGTAGTAGATTCTTTAATAAAAATTAGACACAACTCTAAATGTAAATCCGCAATCAATAAGTTGATGGCTTACAATATCAAGTATAGAAAATAAAAATCAAGTATAAGACCTATCTAAGATAAACTAGTAAAACATCGAATCGCAAGAGTTACTACTATCTCCTAAAAATAGTACTAATTAAAAAAGTAAACACTGCACACCTATTCTAACGGCGATAACATTCTGGTAGAAGCACGTAGAGTCAATGACATTGTCACCGCTTTGTACTGGCAAAGAGAAAGGTAACCACAACCGTGAATTAGATGGCCCGTTATAATCAAATAAGAGCGAAAGGGGAAACTTTTGAATATGGAAAACCTTTTCCGAATTGGTGAATGAACTGTGTGTTGGATTAAGGATATCAGTGTCACTGAAAGAATGCAGCTTCTGAAAAGATTTGGTTCAGAAGACCAATGGCTTTTTTGCTGATTTCAGGCTCATGACACTCCTGACGAGTCATGTTTGGTTTGTTTATGGCCCCTCGTAATTAGATTTCGATTTTAGAACATGACCACCAATCTGTTAAGAATCAGTAACTAATCGAAGTTTTCCCGTAGCCAAAGATTTCTGTATCATGAGAAGACACTCTCCGAATCACAATTGTAAACATTTCTACGAAATGAATACACAATTTATGAATACGTGTCACCGGCCAGAAGACGCAAACAAATTAACCTTGTGAAATAATAACGAAGCTAAGTTTTCTTCAATTGACAGAGGACATGTTATTGGTGTCACGTTTTCCTCAGTTTGTGACACGCGACTGGCATACTCAATCTTTGCCACATTTATTTTCGTATCACAGACAATTTTAGTATCTATTTCCATTTTGTTTTACATTTATTTGCTTAGATAATTTGGGTAGCTGTTAGCATTTTTGTTTTATTGTTTGCTAATTATGGGTAGGGGGTATTTGTAGGTGATGTAGGAATACCTATAAATAGATAAATGTTTTCGGTAGTTTTTCACCCAGCTAATGCGAAGAAATGAGAGACAGGTAGTAATATTTTTGTTTATCACGTTCGGAATAACAGATTAAGTACTTTTCCTATAAGAATATGTCTTAATCATTTTTCACAAACAACATTGATATTATTTTATCACCTCGCCCCACTCTGAGAATATTTACGACGTGAATTCGAACACATGTTTTCACAAACATTTCTTTGGGATCATTGACATGTCGTATCATATCGAAATTGTTATTTTCGGCAACCAACCGCCGATTTATCAGAATTTGGAGCAAGGAACTGTAGTAGTCTTCCGTGCTCTTTATTTTGCTATAAATACACCTAAGTGTAAGTGTTTTTGTACCTAACTAAAGGTACTATACTAGCAGGTTACCATATTACCAGATTTAACAGCCAATTTCTGGAATCCCCGATAATTGTATCGTCTTATGCTCTTTATCAATGAAAGGGTTAATGAAAGTTTTAATGTGGCGTTATCTTTAATAACATTTTGTTTAAATGACCGTGAATGTAATTTAATTAATATTTTAAAATACCAAAACGTAATAAAACGAAAAGTTTTAAACACATTAAAGATACTTCGAAATTAAATGAAAACTACGAATAAAATACGCTTTAACATATTCTAAATATTCAAACGACGAAATAAAGAAGGAATAAAGTGTTAGACGTCTTAGTAAACAATATTCAAGAAACTAAAAACAACTGTAATTGCTTAGATTAACAACACATGTCTGATAAATTGAATCGCAGAATACAAATGTAACAGGAAAATGCTTGAGTTTTTATTAGTTGCACGCAAAATAGAATAAAATAAGCCTGACTATAAGTTATACTATAATTTAAAAAAGGTTGTAAGCTAACTGCTTTATTATAATAATTATATAAATTAGAATATTGAAATGAATTGATCTTATGATAAGATAAACTTTAAACTGTTAATTGAAAAGTAACGAACTACAAAAGGATATGAATCATTTAATATTAATGGGGAATGGAAACTTTTAACTTTAATCAATTCATAATGAAATTCGCCATTAACGTTACCATTAATGATCAAAAGCGAATTTGTTTACAAACACTTAATGTTTGTTTACGTAAATCAGTGACGTCAAATCTTTGGATATTTATCGAAACAATGGCCTAAGTCTACAAGGTTGGATTAGCAGTTTTAGATTCTGCTAGATTTGCGTCTAAAGTTCTGAGTAATAAGATCGAAATTCTATCGATAGCTTTGTTTAAAGTGTTGCGTGTTCCAAATTGCACAGAAGTGTTGTTGTTATCCAGAAACCACGTGTAAAGCATACTAGGATTGTATGTTTATACATTTAGAGTATCTATGTATACTCCATTCATTACACGCAGAAGTATCTTTAAATTCTTTGCATTTTAGGGGTTGTTAACATATTTCATTTAATAACAATAGAAGATTCAATAGTTAACTTAAAACCCGAACAGTATTCACAATTGTACTACCTGAGCCTCAAGTAAACTATTTCAATTTATGTTATACAGTTACGCCGTCACGGACATGATTCATGATTCAACGCAGGGAAATCGAGCATAAGTGGAAATATTTTGTTTATAAATAGCAGAACTACCTTTATTCTCAGTATATGACCCGGTTCTGGAAAGTCGTGCGTCAAAAAGTGGAAATACCTAGGAGGAAATGCAAATGGTGACAAGGTTTCTTTTTGCGGTGAGATATCTCCGATTCGAAGACCTCAAGCTATTTAATTATTGCGAAATTTTATTGATAATTTATTTTATGACGTAGACAAAGCATGGCTATTGAATACAAATGAAGAAAAAATAACATTTAAGTTGTAGGAAATAATTGCAAAAGGGCCTATAGATATAGACACCAATAATTGGTAGAAATTAATCAAAAATATCAGGCTATTACCTAGATTAGAAACAAGAAAACCAATGATCTTGATACTTCAATAAATATTCCACACCTTTAATAAAGGCCAAAGGAATTGTCGATTTTAGTCTTGCAATTGATTTCTGACGGGATATTAGACATTATAACACGATACCAAGTTTCAAGACTCGCTAAACCAGGTACAACATAGATGGGCAAGGGTCTAGTTCTAGAAACTAGTTCCATAAGGAGCTATGTCCGGTCAACGACCTCAAAGCCGCAGGAACTAACGAGTAAAGGGAAAATTACTAGTTTTTTACAGTTCCGGTGATTATATGAAGGGACATTAAATATAAGGAAGCGGGTAAAAAAACGAAGTAACAATTGAATAACGGCCAATGACAGTTTAGTAATAAGGTAGCAATTGTAGTTTGTGTCTAATGTGACAATAGATATAATTAAGAGGAAGAATTGAGGTAAAATGTTTGATAGACATAAAGGTTGTGAAGACGTTGATGCAATAAGACTGTCTAACTTAATAAATGTACATCCATTGTTAGAATAATGATGATTCTAATGTTGTTTCAGCGTTGCATCATCATATTTGACTGCAAATCTACTTCAAATCATTTTGATACTGTTATTTATATCAAATCAATCACGATAAAATACAGATGACTCCTGTAGCAATGCAACAGGTGTCATCAGAAGGGAATGATCATGATCATCAGAAGGCAACGAAGCCTCTACATCTATCTAAAACGATCTATAGAACAAAGACACCTTTCTGGAGACTGAAAACATTGATTCAAGAATTTAAATGATTTCTTAAAGACCTGTGAAAGAACTTGTCGCTCTTGCATTGGTCTTAGACACAAGAAGCACGGTATAACAAGGAGACAATCGTCAGAACATAATATGAAACTTCTGGTACTTATTATTTTGAACCCAATTGACCTAAAGATGACTTCAAATTGTTGATAAATGTTGACTAACGCAAAATGTAAACTGGACCTCAATCGAGGTTGGCGTATAGTAAACTTTACTATGCAAATAGCAAATGTCAACAGCGATGTTTGCTTTGATAGAGGAAATACTATGCGGCCTTTAATTCTCATAGGAAGGACCTTCTAGGTTATTCTTTGAAGGGAATTTGGAGATGGAAACCAGAAGATGTTTGAGGATCTTTGGGGTCTTGAAAAGGTCAAGGTTGTGGAAATACGAAATTGCTTTTGCTTCATGAAAATAGTAGCTTTCAACTTTCATTTCTTTTGAACTACGCTAATGAATGATGTTAACGATGTCCTTGTTGTTTCCAAGTAAATGAAAGTCTAAGAATGCAGTGCCATCAATGCTTCGCCAGTAACATCAATTGCTGACTGCAACGGTATCGCCAGAACCGCCAAGCTACTATAAACTCTGCTGCTAAGTGATTCCGTCTATTGTAGCGTAAACAGTTCTAACAACACAATACTATTGACGTAATGTAGGTCATTGTGAGTCTCTAACACTGAAAGAGCGGCGTTACTTGCTTTCTAATTCACTGGCTGGAAATTTTAAGGATCAAGCAGTTGGAACATTTGAATTTGAAAATGGAACGCACACAAAAACAAGCCGGGTTGCACAATCACATGGAAACTCGAACTAAACTAGCGGGTAAAATGCGCGAAGTGCGCGGTACCGACTGTCCGTGGTCATGTCGACTGCAGCACTGCAGGCTAGCGACCACTCTTTCACCGACCGGTTACACAAACCGTTGTTACGTAATCAAACCTTTGCCTTTCCAATGCTGCAATGGTGTAGCAATTTCTGTTGGGAGTGATTGACTGTTCTATACGTAATAGATTAAACCGATGAGACGACAATGTAAACATGAGACCGGTTTTTTTGCGTGATGTTTCGTTATCATTTGTTTGGGTTGTTTTTTGGCGATAAACTTAATTGTTATAGTCATTGTAAAGAACTGGAACCTCAATAGACACAGACAAGAAGAATGTTCTTAAATAATAGGTCTTCTTCTGCTAATAAAAATAAAGACAGCACTTGAAGGCCACTGTATTAAAAAACAAAAAGCAACAACTCAAGCCGTAACCACATCGGTATTAAATAACAATCCATAAACTGATTACACATTGATTATTTTAATAATAAACATATCTTGTTACTTAAACATCTAGGTACTTTTGCAAAACAGCAAATGTATGAGAAACATTATCCGTGGATATGCAACTCCACATTTTATGCAACGTACTTACATAAGGTTTTACGTGGCAAATGGCAAATACATTCAATAAATAAGAAAAGGCAAAGATTAACTATTTTCTATCCGTCTTATCTGCCTAGCTCGACTATCAGTTAAATGAACTTACTAGTTGAATCAGGAAATCGTGGATGTGCAACTTGCCCTTTGCGACGTTAAATAATGATAGCATATTGAATGCGGATTTGCAGATTATCTTATGACGAAAATCTTTTAAAGTACGTACTTTTTCAGGTATCTTTTTGCCACTTGGCAGGGTAATATATTTTCTTAGTCACTTAAATCTTTCTGTCTCAGCTCAGATTTACTTACAATGGAATTACCCCATCTACGAGTACTTGATCATAATTCAAAATTATTTATGTCCCATTTTTTATCAAACAAAATCTTTAGAACAGAATAACAAAAGGCAATTACATCCTCAGCATATACACAAATGAATACATTATTTGAATATTTTAAAAAATAGGTACCTACCTACCTATTAAATAAATCACAGTCTTAAACTAGTTTTTCTCTGTTATTGATTCCATAATTGCATCGCCAACTAATAATTACAAAACGCACATTTAGATGATGCGGAAAATATTAGTGCCATTTGTAATTATAAAGAGTGACTGGTAAACAATGTCCAATACTAAACACGTGTTTATACGTGTGATGGATCAAGCAAAACAGCTCATAAGCCGATCAGCTGTATCATATTTTTCTTAGAGGCGATTTACAATATTTAAGTGTTTAGTAGATTGCTTCAGGATAGTTCTTTAGTTGATGCATGTACCCTGTTATTACAAAACGAGCTTTAAATATCTTTGAGTACCTATAGAATATATGGAGGTGCCACATTTTTTTTCGTATAGAAATGAGTTTATGATAGCGTGCCAAGGTTGGTGCAAGTTTTTCATAGTTTTTTTGGTAGATGACCTGTCAAACGATAAGAAATTTCATACAAAAAGGTAGCCATTTTGCGCCAGACCAGGCACGCAGATCCAGACGGTATGGCACCTCCTTATATATTCTATACTAAAAGTTATTTATAATTCTAGGACTAATGCCACTTTTTGACGTTTTGTCTATAGCCGAAACCTCATATATCAGAGTTAGTTCTAGGAATATAAATAAAACTCATTCTGTAATAAGGGGGTTAAACTCTAACATGCTTTAGTACGATTCTACTCGACTAGCACTAAAGAACTTGCCTTTCAAGTTGTACTAAAATGCTCTCTCAAACATTGGAACAATGTAAATCGGGCCTCAGAGGCAGATAATCTTGTTTGCCATCTGGTAAGACAAGGGGACGACCTTATGTATTTCAGTAATCGATGGATAAAACTACATAGAGAACAAGCAAGGAGCTGTCCAGAAGTGCGTCGAAATAGGCTAGCTTATTGCTGTAGGACCTTTCGATTTAAATTCCTTACTTAATTACTTTCCTAATCGTTCTTTTTCCCGAATACTACGCAATAGGGTTTATGTTTTTAAGAGTTATAGCTAGTTAGGTATATTCATGATCTTAAAATAGCAGTATAGCAGTAGCTAAATGAAAATATAAAAAAAAAAACTAATATTATTTTAAATATTGTCAACATCCATGTCAAAAAAGTTTAACGTTCTACTTAAAAACAAGTTTAAGACAGCTTTCGTTCTCATTTACAACATTATGTAACGAATTTACGTCGATCGAAATATTTGTGGAGCACCCAAATTAAATAATACTACACAATACTAATGCAACTTTGAAATCAAGTTAACCAGTAAGAAATAACTTGGCAACTGATCAGCATGAGCATTCATCACAGCGAAGCCTCAAATTAACTATTGCAGGTAGTATTATTAATATTACACAAAACGTATATAACGAGTTATTTGCAACTGCTAGATTATATCTTTTTCTAAGTATTAGTAAGCAGGTACTACATAAGAAATACGAGTAAGGTTCCGTATGACTGACAACTGAGATCCCAGTCTACTCTATTCTTATAATAATTCTATCTTTCTATATCTTTCTCTACACGAGGAAGACACATGCTGAGCCGGGTAATATTCACTGTTGTGCCATAGTGCACACTTTGATGTATTAACTTATAGCTTTGTACCTTATTAGACTAAAAATACAAAGTACCTACCGACTGTTAATACCATCTAAATGTGTATTTTGTTGACAGAGCAGATTGAATAAATATATTTTCTTTCTATCTATCTATCTATACAAACGACGGCTACTGTAATCTAAATGAAGGGTTCGCAATCAGATATGAGAACTAAGTTCATGTAGATACAAAACTGACACGTTACTCTCACTGCTTGCGTAAGAGCCCTTTCACAACGCTTTCCAATACTAAATAATTAGGAGAAACTTAGAAGGAACACCAGTTCGATTTCCGTTTGCTTTATTTAATCGGTTACTAGACTTGAGATTTCTTGTTCTTTTATAGAAGTAGGTAGGTACCTACTTGGTTGTTATTTACGAATCGATACGATTGTGAATTTACGAATACTCATCTAACAAATTTAGATAAGCAAAATCGATACCTAGCTTTTAAATTTTTACGAAAACAACCGTGTCGTCGTGCTTGGCAAAAAAGATGTGAAGTGAATAGTACAAAAGAATTTGGCGAACACTTTCGTAGATAACAAAAGAACAATACTTATCAGCGAGCCATAGCAAAAAAATTATAAATACCTAACCCATTCAAATCGTTTTTCTAAACGGCGACCTTCAAAAAGTAAAATCTAGGTTTACAGGCCAAGTTATTCTTGGAAGATAAAGTAGAACGCATTCACTTATCATAAATAGGTATTTTAATCAGTATTGTTAACTTTTTGGCAATCTCTGAGTCATTGGTGATAGTAAACGCCGCAAGAATGAATAAAGGACCCCAATCACATCAGCGAGCCTACTGCTTAAGTATCATGGTAACTATTGCAGGTAGTCGGTGTGTAAAATGCCTGAGGTTAAGTTAAGAGACGAAGCTAAGTAAATGCTTATGGCTACAAATAAATTGTCAGGCGCATTAACTTAATAGGTAACTTGATGTTGAAATTATAGATGGCGGGCTCATTTGATGCTTTTTTTGTTATTGTTAGATTACCATTTTGATTAAGTACTTTTGAAAATATAATTGTTGTTTATTATGAGCCCAAATAGGAAACTTAACATTTCTTTATGTACTTAGTCATAACAAAAGGCTTAAATTGCTTCAATGACATGAAAACGGATTATAATCTTGGACACAATCCACTTTAGAGTGTAGATTTTTATCAGAGAGAAACTTTGTAAACATAAATTGCCGTTAAATAAAACATTTAGCTGATGTCACTATCATTTAAATCTCTTCACACCGCATTACATTTTCTTTGTGTTTTAGTAAAAGCGTAAAAGTGAAACCAATAATTGTTAACTGAGTAGAAAATTACCGTCGCGTCTAAAATTCTGAAAATTGCTATGACAATTTTTATGTAAGAATTTTTTAAAAGCTTTTTGATATTTGGCTATTATTAGAGGCTGTTTCACCATCTTCAGATAAAATTTATCTGCCAGATGTTTTATACCTGTCTTTGTCTAAAACGTCATGTTTTATGAAATAGTCATAGTTATATCTGTCAGTTAAATTTTATCTGCAAGTGGCGTTTTGCCACTCACTTAGTGTCTTTTATGATGCCTAACTGAAATCTATTCACCAAATATCACGTTACGCATACAAAAACACGTTTCTCAACCAAACATTATACTAGGTTAAGATCAATGTAACAAACTTACAACCTTTAACTTGACATTCGAGTAATAAGAGTGTGGGTACTGCTTAGGGCCCAAGTTGACTCGTGCGTGTTATAATAACTTTAACGTGATCTAAAAACACGTGACGCACGAGTTTTACTTACAAAAAATTGGCGAAAACAACTAACAGTACGAAGGATGAAGAATTAATCTAATTTTTACAAGCTTTAGTAACACATTGTTGTGTAACACAAATGTACTCATAAAACAAATAATTTACTTTTTTTTTGTTATCGGTGCGGCGGATTGAAAAGTGAATATCGTGAAAAAAAAAGTACTTATGAGTAGGTATGAGTTATATCTATAGAATATATAATTAAATGAAAACCTCAATAATGAATGCTTCTACATCTATACCTACACTGTGTAATCATGATTATTTCTTACAATTAAGAAATTAATTTGGTTGAAAAATGCCTGAATACAATACCTATACACCCAACATGCATTATCTTAGCATAGATACAAACAAAACCTACCGTTTTTCATAGCCTTACGTCAGACCTCAAAAAGCAGCTTATCATATCAATTGCAGACTAATAATAAATTAAAGACCCAGTTTTTTATCAACGTTAGGTAGTCTAAAGGTGACTCAGTGAGGTATAACTATACACGTATAGCATACGAGATTAAAAAGTCACTGAACAAAAAGTAGTCCTATTTAATTACATACAAAGATAAATGTTAAATGGTCGATGACATTAGGCACCTTGAAGATCGTGTCGTCAATGGCATTAGTTAATAAATATGCATAAAGATTCAGTTAGAAAAACTGTTGGCAACACCAACACAAAATTAGTAAAGTTAATTCGTAAATGCGACAACACTTTCTGTTCTCTTCTGCTTCCGAACAATTATATCTATGCCGTGTAGTAAATATTAAGTAAAAAGTGAATAAAAATCAGTTATTTCTCATCAATCTCAAGTCTTTACATTCAACCAGCCCCAACATCTGTTCCTAACAAAAACAAAACCACCTACTTATCTACCTAATATTGGAATGTATACCTACCTACTTCATTAACATTTGACAAATAACGAGTAGGAATTTTATGTTTTTAATATTGTTTTCGTTATTCATAATTAAGAGATTATTTAACATATTTTTACATAAATTTTCGGTTGTATGAAAAAGTTTTCTGTATTTCAAACAATGCATAGAAATAACAAGATAGTTTCTATTCAGTATTGGGAGATGTGACTGACATCATCATCATGTCAGCTTATAGACGTCCACTGCTGGACAAAAGCCTCCCAAGGATCTCCACAACGACCGGTCTCGCGTTGCCCACATCCAACGGCTGACAAACATCAGACAATTATCCTTGTTTAGCTAAAATAGTAAGTCTCGAAGATCAAACCATCTTACCCTTAATAGAAACCACATATTTACCACATTGTTTCCCTTATCATAGTAAAAAATATCAATGCTAAGTTAAAACAGTTGATTTCATGCAAAACCTAATCAGCGGGTTAACATTTACAATGATAAGATTAGTATTTTTCCACAATCGAGATATTTAGGTTATGCTATCTGATTTCCGGCGGAGATTTTATTGTTTATTCGTGTAAGAATATGATAAACTTCATTATTATTTTGATCAAAATAAATCTATTAAAACAATGTAATATTAGGTGTAATATTGGTGTGACACCTAGCCATTTGCATTGATATTCAATGAACTTTATTCTATTATATTCTGAAATTTTAATTTTTTTCATAGCTAGATATATAAAATAAATACTTTAAGAAAAACTAAAATAATCAGGCGCTAAAAGTAAATTAAAGTAATCTCTTTGTGGACTGAATGAAGAAATAAGTAGGAATAAATTAATAATCTATTTGAAAATCTAAAGTCTTTAACCTGCTGTTTGACAAGTACTCAACGCAAACCAGTTTCACACTGCCAGATTAATAACGTCCACTTATAGCCTGTGATATTATAATTAAAAAGTAAAAAAAGAACATGTAATAAGTAGCCAAAGTAAACTAACAGCTCGGTTGCAAGTATTCCGATTACCCAGTTATCGGTCCTACTAGCCTGGTTACGACCAACTTTCGCGCACTCTCGAAATCCGATAGACGATGCTATGCCGAAACTCTTACGTCATAATTATACGATGATTTGGTGGATATTGGGGTTTGAAAATGTCTTTTCGGTAGCTGAAGTGTGATTCTAACGTAATATATTTGGTGATGAATGAGGCAAATGCACGTTTGAATAATTTAGGTAATATAAAACTCGCGTGTGATATATTTTGCGTTTAGAGAAAAAATCACACAAGCCATAATAAAAGATAGTATAAGACCACAAACAAAACTGTGTAACAAATTGAAACATCCATGGTCGATAAAAGCCATGATAAATCTTTCGTCAGAATAGAAAAACAACCTATTTACATATAAAATCGTCGTAGATATACAAAAACATACCGTTCAAGGTTCAATTACGCAACGTTTAAAAAGTAAAATAAGTATAAAATTTCAATATCGCGTCATCGCGTGTCAAATATTCATTGCTTCGTAAAATATTAGTCAAAAATTTAAAAAGCAGAACAGCAGTAAAAAGTAAATTTTTAATCAAATTTAGTTTCAACACGCGATAGGAGACCAACCATCCTATGAATTTCGTAAAACTTTAGAATAAGTTTGAACCGTACAGATTTTAATTTAAAATTTAATTTCCAGCTAATTACCAGTAGTTTTAATTTTACTGGCCATAACTAATTCGAGATACATTTATTCGTAACTTTCGGGAACACGTGAGACACTTTCTGTTAGTGTTTGGTACCTACTTATGATTCAATTATTAAACATACTATTTTGATTTGATTTTAGAAGGATACTCTCAGCCAACTTTCCAGCGGCAAACAAAATTCATTTTATCACGTTCTATTTTTAATGAATTCAAGTATTACTCTTCCACGTTATCAAGCTAGAGCGCTTCAAGAAAACAGCATCCATAAATAACTTTAACGCCACCGGTTGCCTGACTTACGAAGGTACTTTAGTATGAACCCATTAATTTTAACGAGATTTAAATCTACGGAATCCTTAGGCAAGAAAAATCTGGATACAGATCGTGTCGGTTATGTGTGATAGATATGATAGCATTAAGTTTAAATATATTAAATAAAAGTTTTTTTAATCTGTTTAAATTTATGTAGAAAAGTAAAGGAAATGTCATTATTACCTAAATGAAGGAAGATTTTACATATTATACCAGTTTAATTAGAATCACATACGAGTAATTTTCATACGTCTTAAGTGGCATTAATTTGGTCAGACAATGGAACGAAAAATAAAATCAAATTCCAGTATGAAATCCAATTGGAAACCATTTCACTTTTAAAAACCACTTTCTTCAAGGGTACCCTTCTCTCCCGGGAACGGGTGCATTGCATAAACGCTTTCGCCAAGATTTCTCCTGAGTTATATGCAGTTTGTCGCAAACGCTGAATAATTGCTGCCTAACTACTTTTCCTAAACTATTTAAAACTGACCCCTGACATTTATCTTTCTTAGATTTCACTAGCTTGTTGTTTGGCATACGACGGATCTAGATAAAATGGTTGTAAAGGGCCCGCCTACTATATTACACTAGTTGTGAGGTAGGAAACGGGAATAAACTGCGAACATAGGAGTTTTTGTAATCGCGTAACATAATAAGTAAGTACTAGGTTTCATTGTGTCTGTAACATAAAAAAATAGGTAAAAAAAACTTTTTAAGTTAAACGGTTTTATGTTAAACATACATTGCAATGTTTAAGATAAATGTACTAAAAACCAAAAAATAATAAAATAGATACAGTCGTGGGAATTATAAACATATGCATAGACTAGACTAAAATAAAACCGTGGGGCACGTCAATTGTCTACAATCGTTGATTAAAATGTTTTTTTTTTTTGTAATGTTACACTATCTATAGGTACCTAATTAGGCAGTTGTTCAACCGACAACGATGGACGTGTGATAATAGACAATTGCCGTGCCCCACGGTTTTATTTTAGTCTAGTCTATGCATATGTTTATAATTCCCACGACTGTATCTATTTTATTATTTTTTGGTTTTTAGTACATTTATCTTAAACATTGCAATGTATGTTTAACATAAAACCGTTTAACTTAAAAAGTTTTTTTACCTATTTTTATTTTCTAGTTTTTAGTTTCTATTTCGCATTCTGTTTAATTCATTTAGTGCTTCATTATTGCAAGGTTTCTTGCCCGTTACTTTATTGCAGTCCAACTCCTCTATACGTAGTCCCTGCAAAGATCTTACTGTACTAAGAGTCACGTAGGCTTGACCTTCTTCAAACAGTTTCGCACCTAAGTATATTTCAATTTTTCATAGTAAATTATATTCTACTTGTTGAGACCTTTCATTTGATACCCATGTTGATGGGATTGATAAAACCTAAGTTATCCGCCATTTTGTAGAGGCCGCCATCTTGGATTTTAATTTTATATAGTACATTTAATTCTACTGGTTGAGCACTTTCATTTGATACCCATATTGATGGGATTGATAAAACCTACGTTATCCGCCATTTTGTAGCGGCCGCCATCTTGGATTTCAATATTTTATAGTATATTGTATTCTGCTTGTTGAGCCCTTTCATTTGATACCCATATTGATGGGATTAATAAAACCTAAATTATCCGCCATTTTGTAGCGGCGGCCATCTTGAATTTATAATGATAATGAATAAACATAATTGTATTGTCACCAAAATCCAAAGTGTATACAAAATTTCAGATTAATCGGTTGACAGGAAGAGGGTGAAATTTGAATTACTAAATTTGACCCAAGAAAGAATAAAAAAAAAAACAAACGGGGTGAGCTAAATAAAACCGTTTAAAAAAACAGTAGCTGTTACAAGACGCGATTGTCTAGATATGCTGGTATGCGAGTTTTTATTGAAAGATATGTAATTTAATCAATCAGACTCCTTAAACCATGTGCTTTAGACACTATATGAGACTTTACTAAATGGTCGCGGCTGAAGCCTTAACCCAGCAGCAGTATGATTAGATTGTCTTGAAATTAAGATATTAAAACTTAATGCAAAATGTACTACATAAGTACCTACCCATCTAATTACTTAAGTACGGAAGCAAATACAAACCAAAATAAATATCAATTGATTATGGTTAGACATGGAAGCATCGTTAAAAAATCAATACAATGCATATATGGCAAAGTGTTCTTTACAAGCATCAATATAACATTGGCTATTGCGCAAAAACCTCGTTATCTCCCATTTCGGTAATGCCGTACGCGCCACCTACGCATCTCTATAAAAAAAAGCTAATTGAAAATAGAAACATTTGGTTTTGCAATGTCAAAGTCGCAATTTGGCTAATATGGCGTTTTAATATTAGCGTTGGGCCTAAAAATAAATTCACTTTCTAAGCGTGGCCGAAATCGATATTATTTTACCTACTCTAAGTATTACCCCAGATAAGTAGCTTGACTATGAATGTGTAGTTTAAGAGTTTGATATCGTTAAATTATGAAACTTAGTGTCAAATTAATTAAAATTGATGTATGATGCTTGTTAAGAATAGGTACTAACAATCAATCTCTTCCAATTATGTTCTAATGCCTTATTAACTCTAGGCTAGAAGTTAAGTAAAAGTATCTCCCTGACCGTCTTTAAATACCTCAAGAACCCTATGACTCAGGAACTCTTAATACAGAACTTTTTCTGACAAAAGGAACAATATAATCCGATTAATTTACAAAGGACTCCGATGCTCAGATGTTCTCTCAATTTATCAATTCGGTAAAGGTTTCGAGGTCACTTTAAATTGCTAGAGCAGCCCACTCAGCGACGCTTTATGAAAACGATTTCTCCTAAGTTATTCATAGAGAAAGTGCTAAATAGGTTCGAAACAATAGATTGGTAATTTAGTTTGAACAATTGTTATGTATTTGTACGGAGCTTTTGTAGATTACAGACGACGGTGCGTAGAATTTCAAATAAATTATAGGTCGGGTCGTACTTATGGGTAATCAGTCGAAACGTGTAGCACTTAGAAGAATAAACCTGGTATTTACCATAGGTACGTTGTCTAGGGGTAAAATGTTGAGTGATGTACCTATGTAGGTATGCCTATGCCCAAATATATTTGAAACGAATCTACTAATACTCTTCATAAATAAACAACCTACCTACCTTTTGCAGATTTTTACCTTTTTTCTAGTTCTCAGTCGTAAATTTAATTATGATATAACTTCCATAATTAATAATAGATACCTGACGTAGCAACTATAATGACTTAAAGCTAAATGTCGCTCGTCACGACATTGACTTCTAGATACTAAAGTTTTTTGTGCAACAGCATTTGAATTAAAAAGATTATTAATTCATTACGCGGGTCATTTGAACTGAACATTATCAAACATAACACGTGAGAGTGGAAATTGAAACAATGCACTAATTGTTTTAAAAAATACAATGAAATGGAGGTCAATGTCTTTTCCCATGAGACAACGTAATCGCGCTCAAATAGATCAATTCATTGTCAAAAATTGGCGCCGAAATAAATGGATCAGTGCCAAGGCAACCTGGATTGTATTCTCCTATGGCAAGAAAATTGTAATTTCAACATGTTAGGCGTATTAATTTTATTTTAAACAGAAGGAGCTTTAAAAAGTTATTAGATATATTAAAAAAAAAAACTGTAGATTTAAATGAAATTCTTAAGTATTGAGAATAGATATAAAGCGGCATAAGTAATTTATTTGTATACCTAATGGTACAGACCTGCAACACTGCTCTTTTTGAACATTTTGTTTTTCCTCAAACTATAGATTGCTTTAATTGCACCAATAGATTTGTAAGACACATTAAATAGTTTCAGACATCGTGAACAAAGCAACAGCATTAAATTTGCTTAGCCACAATACTATTTCTTTCGAAAGCACTCCGCTAATGGTTTTGTTTCGTAGTTCAGTCGATATGTTGCCCAATTAGTTGCAAAACACTCGACTTAAACAAATACGGTATGAGATAAATTAGATTAAGAATGGAAAAGAATTATTGCGATTATGTACTAATTGATGTTGTTCTTTTTTACTCGTTTCATTTTAGATAATTAATAAATAAAGACGTACGCATCTTGCTACATATTGGGTTTTTAACAAATTCATCATAAAGAAGCAACTTTTCATACAACTATAATTGCAGAAAAGGTATTAGTTCTAATACTCCATTAAACATAGTTGATACTATCATTGTCAACTGGCACTCAATCAACGAATACACAAATCTACATAGCAATGAGAGAGAACTAGCGAATAAATTCAACATTAAGACAATTAACCTAAAAAAAGAGTAATTTCTAATTAAACTCTAGTAATTCTAGACCTTTTCAATGACGTACTAAATAATATCTCATTGAATGATGAAATTCGAGTACCTTATTGCTTGCGTAATCAATATTCATCAGGCACCTATTTATCGATTCAATTAACCGTTTGTATTTAATGAAATGACAATAGATCTTTACAGTACAGTCCCTTATTGAACTTCCTATAGAATTGCTTTTGTTTAGAGGCCTTGTCAAATCAGCTGTTGTATTTAGCATTATGGATGTCGTAATAGATTAAAAGGTATACATATTAAATATGAGACGCAACGTCTCTCTTATTTTCAACAGAAACTTCCAAATCTATATACCCTATATTACAAAACGAGTTTAAATTTATTTCTAGGACTAATGTCATTTTTTGACGTTTTTCCTACAGTCGAAATGTCATTTACCTATCTGAGTTTATTCTAGGACTATACATAACTTGTTTTGTGGTAAGGTATTTTAAATATAAAATATGCAATAAAATAAAACATTTTATAAATTTTTCATTTACACAGCAAATGGGATAGTTAAGAGTATTATGTTTATTGTGGTTATGGCATATGGCCAAACTTCTTTAGATAATCAGCGGGATCTGATCTGAACTCTCTCAAATTAAAATAAATCAGGCTTTAAAACATCCAGCCAATTACAGGTCAGGCCATACTTATAACTATAATTAATCATTAATAATTATGAATATAATTTTCACTCGGTTTTGAAAACGAAAGTTAATTACTTAATTAAGCTTACAGCGTCAATTTTAACGACCAACTGTGCAACAGGATATTATTATAAATACAAATGCGTAAATAGAAATCTCGCGGGCAATCAAGAATTACAAGTATGAAAACATGTAAACAGGTACCAACTGATATGATATTCACCTAAGTTGTTTGTTACAGTTTTTTATATTATTAAGACTAGACGTAATAAAGTATAACATACTGACGTCAAATAAGAATCGACGCGAATGTTTATTTCTCATGATTGTCTTTGATAATATACTTTTAATAACTAAGTAAATATCTATAGATCTCATTTTCTTTATTATTGTAGGTACCTACATAATGCGTACCAATAAATAGTGACATTAGTGACCCGATTTATGTTTTCTAAACTTTTAGATTTATTTTAGTTTTTTTTTTTTACTTTTAGTCAATGCCAGTGCCTGGCAGAGGATAGGCCTAAGGGCGGATGGAGTCTAACTCTTAAATGAATGAATGAAACTTTTAGATACTTATACAATTAACCTACGCTCCCCAATTCGTTTTACAATTCTATAAAATCTCACGTTTTCAGCCGCAATCAGACATTCTCCCACAATGTTTAAAATCTAAGAAGACATGGGAAGTTGAGGGCCCACTCAAACGAGCCAACTGGAAGACTATAGTGCCGTATTACTGCTAGCAGATACTTCAAATCATCTGTTAAATCGTACTACCTAAACCATACCACTTAAATACATTTCCCAAAAGGCCATAACTTAGATACTTATTCATATCAGTTATCTGGAATATTCCGTTCAGCTTTCTGATTTAGGTCATAGAGTAACAGACTAACGTCTATTCCCAAGTGGTAGGATGAGAGATTTTGATATGTGATATTCGCAAAGGCATATTAAATCAAAAAGTACATAAAATACAGACAGACAAGACTATATACTTTTCTAGAAAACATTTAAAAGGTTTTTTGTTGCTAATATTTTATGTTTCTCCATCTTTTTTCGAGGTCTACCTCGGCGTTTGTGACCATCTAGTGGCGTTCAGATGTGGCGATGGAGAGACGATATGGATGCATTTTCAGGCGAATGGCGGGTTGCTACCGGAGACCGTGTTAAATGGAAGGTCTCAGGGAGGCCTTTGCCCAGCAGTGGGATCTTATTGGCTACAAAAAAAAAAATGTAAAGTATTTGTATAAAGTATTCTTAACCGTACCTATACTTACATAACCGTATCGTGTGAACAAAGAAACATATAAGTATGCGATTCCCTACGCGTTCGATAGATATACAGAGATGTGCTATCATAGCAGAGAAGATGTAGGTAAAACACATACTACGTAATAAGTAAGTACTGTCAATTGTTAACCCTAGACATAGACTTGAATTTTCATGAAATCGACTTTCTTATTCGTCATTGTCCGAGAGTAATCGATCCCAACTAAATCAAAAAGAAAGGTGCAGCTGACGCTTCTCAATTGTCATCGACATGTTTTTACACCAAAAAGACGACTGAAACTAACAAAAAACCAGTGGAATACCGTAACAACAGTACCGTGACCGTAACGGTATTTAGCAACCGGAAAGTGAGTGCAGGTCAAACGTTATTCCGCCGTGAACCATTGAACTTTACATAGGTCGATTAAAAATAGATCATCATCTGTCATTTGTGACATAAAACTTGCATAAAAGATCTTGCACTGCATTCTTCATTCAAGGGGCACGCTAATGAAACATATCAACGCAGGGTATATTAACGCTTATCAGTGATAATAAGGTTTAACTTCCAGATCAGATTTATAAATGTCAAACATCGAAGAAATTCGATGTTTGAACTTTGGCCATAGTATTTCCATTTTAATACTCTAATCTAAATTAAACGTTGAATTTCAGTAATGATTAAATTTACCCGAAAAGAAATTCACAATTGAATTGGCCGGGAACATCTCATAATAAAATCTATATGACGTGATAAACAACTGTGATATCATCCTCATAGTCATGCAATTATATTGAACGGATGCGAAGTCAGTCCGCAAATATTATTAATATTAAACTTTAAATAATGAATGGAATATAAAAACTCGTTTAACAATTCTCACGTCATCAATCATCCGCCAATCTCTGCACTTCTGGTTTCGCAATCAATTTTATACTCTATATGTATAATGTAACTTCCTTTTTCCATATGAATATGATAAATGAATGATCATTTTGTTTGTTGTGTAAAAAGATAAACAGAAACTACAGTAGATCTTCTTCTGTTCTTTGTCTGCTTCGCAGTATTTTCCTTAGTCTTTCAATCTTACTTTTTTAAAGCATTAAAGAAAAGAGGGAGACGTTGCCTTCCTCAGCTTGTAAATCTGCCTGTACCTATCTTATTATAACATTTGCGTATTTAGCCTACCACAACATACTAAGTTAGTACATTTTCATTGTTATTTTTATAGCAATACAAGACTTACGCATTAGTGTCCCGTCACCCTTAGCCTTTGCCCACCGCAGCGTGACGGCGGTAAAACAATCATTATAATTACAAATGTTACGTTAAAGTTCGTTAAAAGCTACGAAAAAATACTTCGTGACTTAAAATGAATGGTAGCTGCGTTTCTAAATGGGATTTCCTCATTTTTTGCGAGTTATTTACACTTAATGTATATGTAAATGTAATTTAATCTGCTTATTTGTTATTATTAAAATAAACATATTAATTTTTATTGCAAACAGATATAGTAACATTGATATAGTTGGTGCCAGTCAAAAATGCTGAAGGAATTTGATTTGAAGGCCTTTAAATTATAGCTACGCCTACTGAACAAAAAAGTTTTTTATGCCTTAATTAGGTATATTTGACAGCAAAAATTAAGATCAGCTTTTGAGACAAGATTTTTTTTTATTAATTCAAAACTCAATGGAACGTAACAACGCGCCAAAATATTAATAAGTTACCTACGTAGCTAACCACAAACAAAAGAAATATCGTTTTTATACGGGGTGGAATTTCAGTCTTGCAAGGTGATTATGATAACAAGCACATTTGAGGCATAGTCATGATACTGACTCATTTAATAAGTCAACCCCGAATCGATAAGAACATCAGATATCGATTAAAGAATTTAAACTTTGTCAATTGAATCAGCATATGATTCATGCTTTCATTACTTTAATCAAAACTAGTAATCAAGTATAATCATTACAAGCAAATTTAATATTACTATGAGGATTATTTTCCAACAATTCCATTAAATAATCTGTCAAAATGTCACTCTATCGAAATAAAACACGTAACTAATTGCAACAAGCAAGAATTTTCTTGACACCCTTGGAGTATAAACTATCATACTACTCGATTCACAATTTATGTGTTGCGAGTTGTAGTGACTGCAATTATTGTCTAGTCACGCTCTCGTTTTAATTAGACAAATAAAGTGGAATGCAACTGCTAGATAAATAGGCTCTTTCTTTGTTTGTGTTGTGATGTGAGGAATATTTCAAATATTTGGAGAAAGGGTAAGGAGTCGTGAAAACATAGTTTTCATTACTTAAAGATGTACTTAAAGATCCGTACTCATATAACACTACTATATAAAGATCCGTACTCTCATACCGTATTACTCGATAGTTTTACACAAAGTTGAGTAAAAATCAACGTGTGGACCGCAAAACTCACAGCTTTTTGAGCTCGAGAAATACCGTATGTGAGTACGGAGCTTTAGAGTGGTTTGATCAGTGTCACAGCATTGACAATAGTCACATCAAATCAAAACCAGATTCTTCAGACCGTCTCAGTCAATCAATAACCTAACCTAGTCTATATCTCTAAGAAAATTTTGAAAATGTCGCTTAGTAGCATAATTCCGGCTGTTGAATTGTACTTGTCCTGCTCCATTCGAAAGAGCTTTATTTACTTTTATATAAAAACCACAACAAAATAGTGTTGCATATGACGCAAATAAACAAGTCGCATACCGTTTAGAAATTCTTTACATTAATTGTCAGTTTAATAATAATATTATGATAATAAGTAAGTATTTATGCACTGTTTTCCTGTAGTGTATTGCTGCTTTAGAAATCTAGTATAAGTACTGCAACAAAACGCATAAATCTAAATGCAATGAAACTAATAGTTTATATTGTTTACTTGGTCATAATGCGCTTTTCTATAAATACTTAGGTATCTACGAGCGCCTACTTTATGTAGGACAGACACTTGGGCCTAATTTCTATCTATAATATATTTTATTTACTGGGTACCATTCATAAATTCAGGTTTGTCGAAACATTTTCGCATCTTACTCGTATTTCATTCACGATTCTGTCATAAACCATTTATTACTAGCAATAAATTGCTTATTTTTAAAACAATAAACATGATTATAGAGTTCGTAAGCGTGACTATATAAAAGTTACTAAATCAAGATATTATCTCTAAGACAAACGGAAAGTTTTATCACTCATTTGTGCTGTTAGTTTCTAACTTATTTGAAGTCCAAGTTTATTGAGTATTATCCATAATTATGGTTTTTAATTATGGTCGTAATAATAGCATAATAATGGAAAAATATAATTAAATATTTAAATGATCTACCAATAACACTTACCTTAATATCAAGTCCACAAAATATTGACATATTGTAACGTAATGCACTCCTTTATAAACGTACGTTTGACACTTTTCTCCTTCGCTTTCACCGAAAGGTATTTGTACGCGTAAATTTTGAATTAAACAATTATTTTCAATAACACTATTTGTACGAGTACACTGAAGTCCATCGACATTAAAAATAAAGAAATAATGACAGAAGGATTCGTAAATTGTCAAATAATGAATTCGACAAGAACTAATTTAGCATTATTTAGGGTATGTAACTGCGACGTAAATGTTAAAATATGTAGATACGATATTGACATTGCACATCGCCGTCAACATTATGTTAAAGGTTGGAAATCTATGAGCAACGCAACGTTTTTATAAGATATTGCTAGCTGCTGCAGTTCCAAAATCTAGTAAAAGTAAAAGAATTTACCTTTACTTTGGCCCATTATAATGTATTAAGTACTTGATTGAAAGAGGCATGTCGCATTCACACCCATGAAAATCACGAGCAGCAAAATACGCCTGTTTATGAAAACTTTGTTTCAAAAACCGAGGCAAAGAGTTCATTGCCCGGATCTTTTATCCATTTTCCATCCCATATCAATTATATTTACAAATACGTATCTCTGATGCATCTATACGAACAAAATGCTAAACTTGTTTGCCAATCGATTTTCATAACGGTTATCTTGGTGCATATTGCATACTAACGTCATTTCTTTGTTGTAACAAAGCTCACAAAATTCATTTTAAAGTGACGTTCATCAGATGACTAGTCTTTAAGTTATTGTTATGGTAAAACTCTTAAGAAATTCATATCAATATTGATAACAACAAAGTCGATACTTTGTTGTTTTCAATTCATATGATACTTTTCAGTAATAAGGATTCGAAAACTGGAAAAGTCCGAAATTAAAATAATTGGCAATTGGAATTTACCACCCACGGAAGAGTTAGGCTTTAGTTGATGGGCAATACATTTAACCTTGACTTTAAAAATGTAAATAATGTTGTGACATTAACTTTAATACCAAACAATGCATGGAAATTGATAAAATCAGTACTATTGGATATTAGCAAGATCTATAACATAACGAGAATAAACCTATGGGTCATTTATGGAGCGAACGATTTATCAAAACATGTTTTGACCTCTTAAGGCAGACGGAAGATATTGCGAGACCTTCTGGTCGAGATTTATGGTATACTCACTAATATCGTCGTTTTCTGGTTTAACTAATAAATATATAATGGCAAACTATAGTCATTTTTACATAATAATACTTCCTTAGTACCGCAGAATTAAAATTCTTGCTAGTACCTACTCGCTCATACAACTGTATATTTTTCTCTTGTAATAGTTGATTCATGTTACACCATATGCCCTCTATATGGAATGTACTAGTCCTACTAAACGGCGCCAATTAATCTCGTCTAATCATTATGATAATCTAATAATTTATTACAACGATAGTAGAGAATAACATTATAAATTCAAATTTGTTTACAGATCAATTGTAAAATAACTCGATTTGTAACAAGGTTAAATATTGATAAAATGTTCGTTAAAGTCTAACAAATAAACGGGAAAATAAATACATTTAAATGGTAATAAGTTAATAAATAATAGGACCTAGGCAATGTAATGACGATCTATGGAAAAGGTCTTTTAAAGGAAAAACTTTGAATACCCATTTATAGAAGGGCATTTTAAACTGCCAACATCAAATTCGAATTCTTTATTTGCACACCAAGATGCACATTTTCTTTATTGCATACTTTATTCTTTATCAGAGTGATAGGTTAAACACAAATGGCATTTTGAAGAAAGACTTTTGTCCAGAATAAGATTTGCTTTACCTGATGATGATGATGAACCACCGAAATATCAGATAAAGCGCGTCTCATCATTATAGTTATTAAACTTAACATATAAATAAAAACAAGTTAATCGATTTGAACTCTTCCCCCCAAGGTCGATAAAAGATCTCACGAAATGCCAGTCAAACAAACCAAATTGCCTTCTCTCTTAAAGACATATGCATTTACAAGCGGAATTGTTTATTGCACTTTCTTAGAAACTTTATTTCTGATGAAAGACATAACTAACGTCGTTTTCTATAATTGGATGTATCGCTTCTAACAGTCATATTTATCTCGTTGGTTCTTCTGTATGACATAAACCAATCAATCAATTGCAAGATCCACGTTCGAGTGATTGTATCACTCAATTAATATTTTACTAAGTATTCGGAAATCTTTAAATCAAGTAATTAATCACTTACTTACGTAGGTACGTCCAAGTTGTTGGAAAATTTTTGTATAGTGCATAGGTGTCTTTTAAATTTTATTTTTGAGGGGCATTTCCGAAAACTGTCTTCTTAAACGACTTCAAGAAATGGAGTTTCTCAATAAATTGTATTTCCAGTTATTTCTTATTCGAAATTCCTAACTCCAATGCTACACACTAAATATAAACAAATATCTTCTATTGTGGCGACGTAAGTTCTTGGCAAACCCGAAGTAAACAAGCGATTTTGAGCTCATACAATATTGGAACTGCTTCTATTTGAGGTAGATTAGATAAGTTTATTGCCTAAAGGTTACATACATACCTACATAGGTATACTATACCTATATTTATACTGAATAAACGTAGTAATCAATTGCATGTTTTTATTTGTATTTCATCAGTTGTATTCTAGATTTTACTATAATGATAAACTTATTGTTTGTAATTGTTTAATTAGCTCTATTTCTTTCTAGTCAATTAATACACTCTTTTAATTAGGTACGTAGATCATTATTTTTTATAAAAAAAATGAGAGAAGGAAGTAAAGAAAAGGATTTATATTTGAATGTGTTGTAGTAACAAGGTATGTACAATATTTATTTTGATATTCAGTCGCCCATGGTTAGGTACATCCCTACAACCTGTCAAAAGTTACACTAATATAAGAGGTAGGTACATGTATGTTTTTAAATACTTTAAAAAACAGACAACAATGACTGTCTCTCATTATGTTATTATAATATCGTAAACATAGGTATACAAATAAGATGTTTGGTCAAAAGGTAGCTACAAAAAAATGGAAGGACCGACAACGTCTTATGATAATTACGTAACTGTATATTTTTAAAAGATTAATCCTCAGTCGCGAAATTAAAACTGAATATTGCGCAATTTAATAAAACATAGCAATCTCAAAATATTTAATACAACTTTCACTGAAGAAAGGAAGTGAACTATGGCTGTTTCGAATCGAATTCAACGATTCATTTCACGTTTCAACGACTCTTCATCAGTTTTATTAAACGATTGTAAAGAAATTATATCGATTGCTATCGCTGCAGTTTGTAAAGAAAGCAGAATGTTATTGCTTTAGATTTCACTGCAACTGGATTCAAATGTGAGAATGTATTGACATTTAGATATCCAGCAACATATCCGGTTTGTGTAAATACGTATATCTACCTATAACTAGCTAATATCCTCTACAAACTACTGGCTTCACATCTATACTTACAACAACATCTACCTAAATTTATAAAATATAGGTGTATATAAACTAAGCATCTATTTTTCATAAAAAAGGGATCTTAAGCCGCTAAAATCAACATCTAATGCTTTAATATGATTTATATCTGTAAGAAGAACAAGGAAACTAACATTAAATACGTGAAGATGACCAGGAAGTGTCTTAATGTCGATGACACGAACAAGCCAAGGCTAAACACTAGGAAAAAGTGTTAGTACTTGACGTGTACTATGTTATATGATTAAAAAAAAAACAAATCTTCTGATACAGAGTAAGTAATATTAAAATCACAGAAAGCTTCAAAAATGCCACTTATTTGTGACTCTTCAGGCTAAATTGATGTAAAACGAATACAGTAATGAGCTCACAAAGAAACATGATCACAAAACGATCAAAACTGATTAGGACAACAACATTAATCATAAGAGTCGTCAAGGTCCAATCGATTAACTGTTCCGTAATTCATCTCATTCTAGAAATTACATTTATACATTTGTGAAAAGGAGACAGGGAATAGTTGAAATAAACATCGCCTCTAATGGAAAATCTAATATGGACTAAGGAGACTTTATTGTCATTCTATCAGGAAATGCAGCAGAATTAACGACCACTTTGTTCTAAGTAGGTTTAATTGAATCAGCACATGTTTCAACATGCTGTGAGATATAGGCACTGTCATGTCACCCATAGAGCATGACTTGCAGTTTACAAATTAGTAGTTGCCAACTGTAATCAACTGCCAACACTAATTAGAACGTCGATTGGGTACCAATTGAAAAATCGAACGTGCATCGAATATTAAGTAGCTGGCCATAAATAATCAACTTTTACAACACGCAAGATTTAATTAAAATCCTGAACAATATAATCCTCTCATAAAATAAAGTCTCGAGTTATATCATGGCAGTTGTTGTACAAATATTTTGATGTTAACCTTCTGCATAAAACAAATTGGTGAACGCAGTTTTAATTGCACTTTTAAAAAAATCGAACAATCTTCTTTATTAAGAACATCTTTCGATCAATAATGTACGGAAGTGGACTGTAAAAGATCATTCGTTTAAAGATTTACCACTTCAATGCATTTCATAGGCTTTAAAGATAGGGTTTCTCTTGTTTCTTTACTAAGTTTGCGTATAAAGGTATAAATAATTGGTCTATGCAACGAACGCTCTGTATGCAATGAGGCAAACGGAGCGAAGACGTCTAAATAAATTGATTGATTTAATGGTTGAATATAAACTATGTTTAGTACAGCACGTTTCCATCCTAGCAATTCTAACATGAAGATAGGAAGAGCATAAATACGCTGGAAAACCCAACTGGCCACCAATGTTGTGATATAAATTACAGAAGCCATTTATTTAATGTAATCAAAATTGGAACGACAAGTTTCTTAATAAAGCAATGTACAAGATGTCAAGAGTCGGTGTTACCAGTCGGAAAGGATTTTCAACATACCTATTTCGTAAGTATTTACGTATTTTATGCATGTAAACTGAAATGAATCCTGAAAGATGCTTATTCGTTCCGCATACTACAGAAACAAGGTATTCCAATGCCTGAAGAACGATTGATTTAGCTCGTTATACTTGAACTGACGTTTAAATGATAGCGGTATTTTATTTGTTACTAAACCTGCTTAAGCAGCCCCAACTCATGATCTTTTCTAAAATTTTGGTGATAAATCCGTCAACTAATCTGGCAACACTGTAGACGTCCTGATACGGTCACGGCACGCGCGCAGGTGCTTCCGCGGCCCACAGAGCTCGATGACCTCCGTCTGCATTGCCCGTAAGCGTAAGTACCGACTTTTGAGGCGATTGCGTCGGCTGTCAATTCATTTACGTGAGATGATGTTTGAATATTGAAACGAATTAATATATTATATGCAGTAATTTCGTTATTTTTCTTTCGTGCTACGACATTAATAAATTAAAAAATTATTTAAATATTTAGATAAAAGCAATTGTGATATCTGATTGCAGATTAAGAATGGACACGAACGATGTTATCAGAAATTGTAGTCAGAATGGCCTATTCAACGAAAACCTATAAAAAATCTTCAATTAAATTATTTCGTGTAAATTATTATCTTTATTAGTATGTTAAAAATAAGCCTGAATACCACCTTCTTACCCTTTAACGTTATAATGACACGAAGAACATCGAGTTCTCTCACCATTAACTTGGTATCAACAAACTTTATCTCATTATAAAGAAGGTTGACTTTACCAAAGCGTTGAGAAACGGTTTCAACTTACCTGCAACAAATATAATACATAAATTAAACTTCATATTTCGATATTAGTATAGCTTTTTCGCTACTTTTTTTTAAATTAAAATAAAAGTCTTCTTCTAATAATATACGAAACTTAGCATATTGATGGGTAAGACAATGATGTTAGAGCTATATTAGTTAATATATTCACACATGCATACAGGCTGCCCGCGAGTTCGTACGCATTTATCGCCATATCTTGTAAAAAGGTCATGAAATCTTAAATTTATATAGCCTATGTGATATTCTGATGTATAAGCTACAATATTGCCAAGTTTCATCAAAATCTTGTCAGTGGTTTTTGTGTTAAAGAGTAACAAACATCCATCCATCCATCCATTTGCACAAACATTGACAATTAAATTATAATTTTAGTAGCGTAGCATAAATACCACAGTTGTTAAACGATTAAAACCTATGAAGCTTCTTAAAGATGCAACAATATATATATTTACACGTTTATTCTTACAAAATAGATTAAACTAGAAATGTCTACAGCCTTGAAAGACCTTGGCTTGAGTCATACGAGAATCAATAAACTCAGCCAAGGGTACTGAGAGCTAAACAAGTTTTCGATGTCAATTACATGCCGTAGATTATTTACTTTTTATGTACTTTTTGTCATATTTCCTGCGGCTGTTTATTTAATTATTGGTCGACAAAAGGGACACTGTGACATCCTGTCTGATGATGCGAAGGTGGAAGTTTTGCTTATATAGATACCAGGCTTTTGATATTACTTGGTTGTATAGCAATATTGTTCTTAAATGTAACGGGAGCGTAACACAAATGAAATATTGTTTTCTTATTTAATTCAGAGAGTTTAAAGAAATAAATTGACAGAATAGGCAAAGTTGCAATTTACCTAGCCAAAACCATGTTCAAAGATACTTGGCCGCCTATTTATATTAACTCTCTTATCTCTCTGTCAATATGCTATAAATAATAATTTATATGATGTGTAATGTTTACTTGCATAATATAAAATTACAATAATTTATGTTATGATGAGAAATTATGATACACAAACAAGCATTTATAAATAATGCAGTTCGAAAGATTTCACTTAAGATCTGAGCTGTGGGTGATCTGTTTGAGAGTTCTTACAAAATGAGGTATCAAGTCATTTCTGGCAACTAAAACATACTTTAACAAGGCATCCTGTTAAAACAAATGTCATATAAACAGAAAGCGCCAAAAACCGTTAAGACGCAAAAATTCTGTTCGATTTTCAAAACATTTCACATGCTGGCCGGATGCAACGCTGATTCACACAAAAAGACACAAATGTGAATAATTATTGAGCAAACCGGCCCAAGATCCTGTTTTATAACTTGTAAACAAGGCAATTACAAATAGCTATAAAATATTTTGTCGCTGATAAAAATGATAATGCGATCTAATTTTAAATCTGCATGATTTTTCTCGAAGCCAAGACTTGTTTTAATTACTTGCCTACATCTTTTTACAATTAACCACTGACTGATACTTCAATCAATATTTTTTATCACTCTTAAGCCGTGTTAAATGTCATAAAAATGAATTAAATACGAAATTATATAAAATATTACTTTTCTATTTATAAATCTTGACCTTAATAAATGGCCGGAACTGTTATGGTTAAACCTGTATATGAAAATTAAATATAAAGTGTAGTATAAAATTTTGGGAACATGTCGTCTATTTAAAGTCTTGTAATAAACCAAAACATAAAGACTTACAATTCGGTCGCAGCGGCTAAAAAAATATTTACGACGCTCTAACAAGGCCACGCAGAGGTTACTTGCGAATACATCTTTAACATGTTTTCTTCCTATTTATGTTTTCCTGGTACATTATATGGCTGTTGAAGCTTCCCTACTCTAATTATCCTTAAAAAATTACTTATTTTTGCCATTTAGACAGTTTCCTTATTGTTAACAAACGTAATCTATTAATACCATCTAGCTAGGCGAATAATTAGAATACACTGAATTGAAAACATTATCCGCATTCTTCAAAGCATTATTAGATCGTGTGAAACTTTTATTTTCCCATGTTAATTTTAATTGTTTAATGGATTATTGGAATTAAAAAGCATCGATATAAAACTGAAGCAGGGAGTCTAATAAATTATTCATTTTTATCGTTCTGTCTCTACTTTCCTATAAACAACAAAGCCTCAAAGAGGAAATGACGAATATGAATTGAATCAGCTGTTTGTTTTACGATATCATTGTATTTAAAAGGAAAACACAGAAAAAACTAACTTTGTAATCCAAACAAAATGTATTTTTATAGCCAGTGTTTAACTTACAAAATGGCAATGAATCCGTATAAAATACAGAGCGTCTCAACCGGAAGGCGAAGAAATAAAAATAATCCGTCCTACTTCCTCATTCATAAAACAGATACAAAATCGAAACAAGTGAAAAGGGAAAGAGTAGGTCATTCGTTGATCATTTATTATGTGTTTAATCGAATTTGACCTTCAATGTGACAGTTAATCACCTTAACCCAGGGACGCATTTTTAGGGTAAATTGTAGACGGATGCCTTTGTTTGGTCTATCTTTAGGTATCCAATAGCGTTGCCCGAGAAATCCGTTCTTAGATTTTGTTATAAGGTATTGAGGTTGAGGTGTGTCCCATTTCAGAGTAGGAAAGATGGATCAATATGATGCGACAGATTTGTGAAAAGTGGAAATCGAAACGGTGCGATGAAGACCAAGGAGGTCATAATATATTTATTGATCAAATATACGAGGGAATAAAAATTGTATCGTATCAGGCCATAAAACAGAAATTGGAAAATAGATCGGTAAGGCATAGAGTTGTAGACTCTAATAACAAGAGCATTGCTCTTAAGTTTGAAGAAGAACTTACCCTGTAATCTGAGAAATCTCCACGTATCGTACGAGACCTCATATTGTAAGTACTAAGCTATCTTCCCTAATCCGGCCCACCTATATCCATACTTATAATCATTAATCAAACATACATAGGGCTATCGTTAAACCTTTACCAAGGGCGATACTCTTGACCTTAAGGATTAAATGCCTATAGGTGTGTAGGTTAGGCCTAAATACCTTTGAAAATTTTCATGAACGTGAAGGTTACTGTTGAGTCGATTAAGTATTTGGGGTTTACAATGTGGCAAGGTTTTGTTTAATATTTGATAAGTCTTTTCCAATATCTGATAGGACAATTCTTAACAGTCAAAACTGTTATTTTATCAGAAGTACTACTTTAACAGAATAAAAATAAATATGTGGACAATAATTTAACTTAGCAGAGATCAATATGATTTATGAACTTTCAGTACAAATTGAATAAACTACTTTATTTCAAAATTGAAATAACATTACCTGAGTCACGCAAATTGGCTTAATCATACCTGTACTCGCAAGTAATGATTTAAAAGTTAGGTCCAACTTATTTTACAATAGTACTGTCGGATTTCTTAACTTTTCAAAACAACTATTGACAAATCAATTTATTTGTATCGCAACACAAACACCATCGATTCACGAAGCCCTTTCGATCACGTTCTTACACAATGAGCACCATTGGTGGTCCTATCAGGAAATCTCACTCTGAGGTCATAGTACTTACACGATCACTCGAAATGATACTCTATAGGAGTATTTAATATGGCATTTTGTTTCCGGGTCCACCCTCCGACTGAATATGACTATTATATTGTCACAGATCTTATGACACGGCACGCAAAGGCAATATTGAGTGCATAAAACACCGCAAATAACCTTCGCTCGATTAAGATATACTTTCCATATTTAGAATCATTTGAAAGTATCAGTTGTTTTGTAATTCGAAGATGTTTCTAACCATAAGTTTGACATTATACAGAATCGACAAATGAGACAGTTTAATCTATGGCAATGCTAAATGCAAATGTCATTTTCATAACTGAAAGTGGAATACCAGAATATTCCATTGCCTGGTTGGAGACTCACTGCAGAGACTCATTTCCGTTTTAATAGGAAACGTGTCGATAAAGCTTCTAGCTATCGAAGAGTTCCTATACAGACCGAAGCTAGATGAACGTTTCAGGCTATGACATTAATGGCTTTTGTGGTTAATGAAGTTATGTTGGCATTTACTTCATTATTACACAGATTTAGACCCAAAATCATAAGAAGAAAGTTATTAATCAAATCAGCATAAAATAAAGAACTAAGTCCGAGAAAGGAGTATACCAATTCGCCTTAAAAAAAAAGCCTAAGGCTTGGCGCCAAGCCAGTCTCATACAAGTAATTGTTGTTCTTCCAACTTATGGCAGTCGTAATAGATGACTAGTCATGATCCACCAGATTCAAAGGGTCTATAAGAGATTCTGAGCTGTCATAGTATACCTAATAAAGCCCAAGTTATTCAAAGCCACACCGATAATTTCCTTTGTCATTTCCTTCAAAACAATTCAATTTTCTCGCTTCCTCAGAATCTCAAACATCAGTTACCATTACATAACAATTGCATTCAAATAAAAAGGACATTGCCATCTGATTCTTATCACAATAATGTTTTAATTAGCAGTTATCTTGACAAGATAATAACATGCTAGGAAGCATCCGAAGCGTCGACGTCGAAGGATAAAAAAGTTTAATTTCTCGTTATTTCTTTGCTGACTGCATAACCGGGCGATTGTTCTACTATCTTCGCGGAGGAGGAATAATTTTAGTATGCAGCTGCTAGGGTGTAGCAACTTTTGCTGATTGAAATTATACACCTCACAGAACAGAGAGGCTTATGGGAAGACACTCATTACCATTAATTAAATAAGTAACTCAAGGTTATTAAATAGTAATTATTGCATATAAGTACAGGCATAAAGTAATTTCTCTTTCTGTCTAGCTGGTTATATATAGTGCTTTCGTAAATAGTCACAGGTAAGTATACTAAATACTATGAAGTGATAAGCAAACGTACTATAAATCTACGTTTCGCTCCACATGAGCGTAGAAATCTAAATTACTACACCTTTCTATCAACCATGAGTTGAATTGATTCGATGACGTAAGTTACGTATAAGTAGGTACACACATTTGAATCGTAAACGCAATACCTAAGTTCTAGCTTTGTATATTTGTTCACGCGTACCTACGCCTAACTATCGTTGTTAGATAACTTTTTTTATAGCCGAAGCAGATTTCAATTGTTATTTTATTAAAAAAAAAGATAACACATCGTTTTCTAGAAACGATAATTGTTTTGAAAATAAAATAACTTGAATATTCATGTCATGTGATCATTCAGAAATATTGAGTTATAAGAACACCATTCATTCTTAGAAGACAAAAGGTCTATAAAAATCTGTCCACTTTCTGCATATCATCATTTTTTAATGGTACCGTTACAAACGCACGCGACATTTAAAGTACCGTTTAACATTCACAAAGAATTTCAATACACCTTTATGTAATAAGACTATTTTGTAATGTAAATGTTCCTACTTCTAGTCCACGATAACTGTTGCATAAACGTTCAAATGACGGAAAAGCAAGTGACAGACTTATGTTTTAGTTTCAAAGTTACGTGTCGCAAAACCCGTTGGTTTGATGAAAATTATTTCCGCAACAGAGGTATTACGGTGCCGCTTGCGCCAGGCGGCAGGTGAAAAACCAAATGGGAGGTATACTTAGCTGATTGCTTTATTAGTGCAATGATCTGAGTCTATCTTTTTTGTGGAATTGATGAATATTTTTGTCTTATAATAGGACAAATCCATAAAGGTTTGGGCGTAAACGAAAAACTTTAAAATACCAACAGTGTATAATGCGCATAAGACGGGAATAAGACCAAATATTTGATAGTTCGCTTTTCCGATTCCAGCATGCAGTAAATAATGCCATAGAGCCAATTAAACTAACCAAATTATCAACATTCTAATAACCGGTAAACCTTTCAACGTCATAACATAAAAACCGTCTTAAAAACATCACCCAAAAACATTAAATTAACAAAACAAAATCTTTAACCTAATAAACTCATTTAACATCAAATATTATCGAAAAGAACCGTTTCACATCCTCATTGTCACCTACTTTAATTTCTTTTGGCAGGCATCCAAGTATAAAACCTAACAAAAACAATTTGAACAAAGATTAGGAAACTAAGGCATCCTTCCTGGTTTCTCTTAGTCATTGGACAAAGAGTTTGTTTGAACAAAATAAGCAGGAAAGCTGCTGCGATTGTTTTCGTTGGTCCAAGTTTAAGAGATATTTTATGAAGGCTAACTGTCAGAGGCGTGGTTCTGTCTGATGAATTTTGGAACAGATTTGATTGACATTTTTCGAGAATATTTACAAGATGTAATGTTCCGTAATGTTACCTAGACCTGTCCTTTATTGAGTACATATAAACAAACGTCAATTATAGGTATTAGTTTTAATTTAAATATCTCTTGAGGAAAGACCAACAACCAAATACACTTGTCATAAGATTAGAACACTGTAGGTATTATATGTTATTTACTTCTATACTTATTATATAATTGTTCAGCAAGCTTAAATTATGCTAATATTAGTAGAAACAGGTTAATGGTATAAACATAATATCTGACCTAATATTCAGAAATATCTAGTAATGTAAACACGAATCTTATAGGTATTTTATGTTTGAGTTCAGTACCCATTTTACAGGTTATACTTTTGGTACAATCTTTAAGTTAGATTAAGAATATATAGCTATAGAGATATCTTATAACAACTTTATATAAAGTTGTATATTGGATAAGAAGACACTGAAGAAGACAAAACGTAAACACTTCCTACTACGAATATATAATGACGGAGAATAGATAAGATATAGACATATAGAGATTCATAGATAGGTATTTTAAAACGTCAAATAAATAGAACGCAATATTTTAGTTTTTTCGGCTTCGTTTCCAAAAAGGCAAAACCGTTAACTACATTTTCCGCCCGTTTGTCATCATGAATCATTATAACAACGTAAACATTTTCACATATTGACGACGTAATTTTTTTTTTTGCTTTAACGACTTATATATAAACTTATTTAACGTGAAAAAGTTATTAGTTATTATATATAAAGTTATTTTTTACGATTTTCGCACATATGAAGGAATGAGTAAATGATCAACTACGCAATACTAACTTGCTTATTTATATGTTAAACGTATGCTAAGTAAAGTATCCATCAATATACTAGTTACAATGATAGAAAGTAGGTTGAATGCGTACAATTTACTTAAATGCCTAAATAACAAGCAACTTATTGAAGTAAATAGATAGTCGAAAGCCAATAATGTCGTTTGTGCGCTGAATTAATATGACCTGTGTACCTTCTTCTCTTGAGATATTTAAGGAAAGCTTTTAGCTTCTTTAGGGCTAGATTCGATCACTAGAACACCCAGGAAAGGATATCAAGATCTTTGGCAAATTTCAGAACCTATCTGCTTTAAATCAGCTGTTATTTCACCTTCCTTTAGTTAGATAATCGAGCACAGTCGATTTCGATTCAATTCTTACATTAAGCTATTCAACCTGACGGCAATCTTTTATCTTCTTACATCTATGACTTTTTTTTCTAATGATGAATCGAATTTAAAAGCATGACACATCATACTTAAAGTAACTTCATTTTTCCCAGGCATTACACTAAGGATTTTAGCATCAGTAACAGTACAATAACCGAAAATTTCCGGCCAGAAACCAGTTCATACCGCTTCCATCCGCTTCCAACGGGATCTTGGACCGCCGCAACCTGGTTTAATTATAACGCGTCTCTTTGTGAGTAAACTACTGCATGTGGGATGAGTAAGCAACATGCTAAATGCGTGCGACTGGTGTGTATTGCTTATTTTCTTTTGATTGCGATCTGGAGGCAATAAAGTTGCGATTGGATGTTTGAAATGTGAGGTTTCTTTCTTTGTTGGGAAGACTAGGAACGTTAAGTACTTGTAATAGTTAATACAGTCATTTATCTACTTACTTCAAATCGACCTTTATTTTCTAAGTACAAAACAAACCCACTTTTGATACAATTTAAAATATAGGGAAACTAAATGTTATGTAAGTACATGAACAAATAATTATTTTTAATACCTAATTAATTAAATTTTTAAAAAGACAAAATTAAATCTTCAAGGTATAAATTAACAACCTTTTTAAATTTTCCATTACCACGAAAATAAATATGATGTATTTAATTTAAGTTTTACTTATAAAAAAATACTTCCTTTTCCTGCTAAATAGGTAATTATTTTAAAAATGGAAGTTTTAAAATACATAATACTTATATCTATTGGAGAAAAAGTTGAAGAATAATTTATGAAAATCTAATTGTTTAATTTAAGCCAGTTAAAGATTTGGCTCTAAGATGTCATGTTATGTGGTACCTATGTACCCGTAAGTAGGTAGGTACCTACTTCTTTACATCGAAATAGAAAGTGGATTTCCTTTGTTGCTTACACAAAGAATACTCAAGCGATTAGTCACTATCTTTTAGGATTAAGGTTTTGATGTCTCACAATCGCAACTAAGTGATAATTAGTCAATTTACCAAAAACTTTCTTTTTCTAGGGGCATTCACTGGCCCTATCAATATAGGTTAGAATCGAAATCTAACATGAGCTAATCATATTATTATCGTAGGTAAAAATGACATTGTATTAAAATTACGAGTTTCACGCAAATAAAATAACAACCGGAACACAATAGAGTTGAATAGAGTAAAAACGTTTCTTAAAAACGCGACTAGCTAAATCAATTTTAACGTCACACGTGACGATAAACTGAGTGTGCACGTGGAACACACACACGTGTTAGGCAAAATGCGACTAAAGAACTAGGCAATAAAAGTAGTATTCAAGAAATGAAGTTTTATTCCATTTGAATTTAGAATACTTTAAAACTCAATCATACTTCGCCCACGCCATCGTGAGTAAACACAACTCGAATGGGGTCAACGCTCTTCCACCTACTTTCCCTTGGTTCCATGTGCCATCTAATAGTGGACTGTGGAACGCGCGGCAAAACAAGGATTTGAATTTCAAACTTTTATTTTTTCTTGCTGGCCAGTTTCCTGAGTATTTGGTCTGCAAAGGGTGTATTTTTGTCCTAAATTTAATAAAGGTACAAAGCAAGTACCTAAAAGTGATTCCAGAATGTAGGTACTTTTTGGTGAACACTAAAATGTTCCTTTACAATAGCCTAATAGCTAAGGAAATTAACATTAAACTTTTGACAAAAATAAAGTAGCAAAAAAGGTAAAAAGAGAAATAGTCCCTTTACTCTTTTTAGTTTTACCTATCTGTTGCTATTGAGCAAGAGATTGAATTGTAATTGATAACAATATAATTTAAGGCATAATCACATTTATCATTCTTTAGACAAAGGAGTCATAATTCACTTGATATCTGCCCTAGGTAATATCATCATTTGCAAGGCGGTCTAAGAATTGTTTATTAATGAAATAGGAAGTTATTTGTTATAATGAATTCTCCAATTCTTCAAACATAACCTACTTATTTAAAGATAATATATTTTACCAACATAATTTACAAAATTAGGTAGGTAATAAAAATCTTGGGTGATGGTCTGAATTAATTTACCTAATAAGTTGTCTTGTACAAGTCATAACAAACTTGTTTTAAAAAACAATCCTAATCAAATCACTTAGCCTCATCTCAAGATAAAAAAAAAACTAAATTAGTCATAAGATGATGTCAAAAATTAATCTAATTTGCTTAAGCAATGTCTAACTTAATTAAGGATTCAGTTAGGTTGAAACTTGGAAGTAATTTTAATAAATAAAGTCTGTATCTAAATTAAATTACAATGTGGCAAGCAGACATTTTTTTTTTACTAGCCTATCGTGTCCCACTGCTGGTCAAAGGCCTCCCCCGCATTCTTTCATGCCTCCCTATCTCTGGCCGCCTCTGGCCAGTTTGCCAATGAAAAAATTTTTTTTGAAAAAAATCAATTTGCCTATAACGGAAAGGATACCTTTATATTTTATAGACTATAGACTCCTTTAGAAAACCACACATACTGCAACTGGTTTGAAATGTTTCTAACTATTTGGAGAGTCTATAACTCAAAAGTAACTAGCAGTTGTGTTTCCCTGGCTGTACTGGGTCTAACTAGTAAAAAAAACTAAGTATTTTATGATTAAAAAACAAATTCATACACTGAAACAGTATTTCAAACGGATGCTACTAATTTGGGAAAACCCACTAGGATGTAAACATAGCTATAAATGTGTTAAGATTTATAATTATTTTTGAGTTTTTACAGGTAATTCTTATACTGAGTCAGTAATAAATATTTATTGAGGAAACAGCTCAAGATAAGAATTATATTTTCAAGTTCTAGAGTACGTAGAAAACGAATTATATTTTCAAGTAAGTACTAGGAGTACAGAACAGAATAATATGAAAATTTGAAATTGTTTTTGATAGAGTTTTAAGATTGACTTTTTTAAGGACTTACAATAATGGTAGATGATTTTTATTTTTTTAACAGTTACATAGAATATTTACATAGATATCACAGGCTATAATTTGTTTTGATGCCTTGCGCTTAATATATTTTAAGCGCAAGTATATTTATTAACAAATAAATATATTTTACTATTGTTGGGTATATTACGTGACTTATTGTGCTCCTACATTGCATACATATAAACATAAATTTAACAAACTTTTAGTATAGAACATTTTTGTTATAAAATGTTTACAAACATTTTTGAATACTAATAGTTTGTTATGAAATGTTATTAAACATTTTATAACATGCAATATAGGAGCACCATTACACATTTATTGATCCTGAGTTTGTCTCTATCTGGTAAAGATAAGTCATTGATTATATTCAATTATTAATGCATTTAAATAGAATGCCCATTTTAGTGGTCTGTAAGTATTGTATTTCAGTTGTTTGCAATTAGAGCGTCTATAGCTACTTCATTGTACATCTTGTTTTGTCTCCTTGTGTAATAAAGAATATCTATTGTTTGTATTGTGTGACAGACAGAATGAAATAAATAAAATATTAGGTAAGTAAATATTTAATGATCTAGGTACGGTACCTAAGTTCTCTATGTTATATTAGATTGAAATAAAAAATATTTTGATATGAACACTTTTAAGATGTAGTGATACACCAATTTACAATAAGTATGGTTCAAAATAGTATGGATAAGCTAATTGACTTAGGAAGAATGTATTGAGGCACAAATAGCTGATTAAAAAAAAAGTTGGTAACCAACTCAAAACAAATTCATGAAGTTCAGCATGGTACTTTTTTGATTGTTTGAGTGCACTGATAGCCTTATCACAAATGGCATTGGAAAGGCATCGCAATTTCTTTATGTAATCAATCTACTACGTATACAAAATCAGGCACAGATAAAAATATGGACGTTCTAAAAGTTTATTCCCAATCGTCTTCGATCAAGTTTCTGAACGATATTTGCACGGTAAAATTGGGAATTCTCCACTCCATAATCATAAAATAACCTCGAGAAACGAAAAATAACAAACATTTTTAGATACTTACTTTCAGTCGTGTGAGGTTCCCATCCCGAGCTGCGTTGAAAACGGCTGTTTTGAAATCCATTATGGTTCTCTTTGAGACGCTAAATAAACACAGTAAACTAAATCCACTTCAGCAACAGCACTTCCTTCTGAATATAATCATTGAAAATGCACTATTTCACGTAAAGCAACCGAAATTGTTGATTTCAAAACACTCCGACACAGCACCTCGCGTTTTATTGAACAGCTGCAGCGACAGACGACGCAAGCGAGCGTCCGACAGACGGCGATCTGCCAATAATAGTGACGTGACGCGCTAAATGTTTTCGATTCTATACAAAATAAAACTATAGTAAGTACTAGTAACTGCTACTCGTACTAGCTGCAGCTTTTATCTCTCGCTCGATTGGAAAACCAAAAGATAAATAATTCGATGTGGATTATGTTTTAATTACTAAATGGTATTTATCTATAGTTTCCGTTTTGAGGGTTCCGTATCCAAAGGGTGAAAACGGGACCCTATTACTGAGACTTGGCTGTCCGTCCGTCCCAGGCTGTATCTCATGAACCATTATAGCTAGAGTGTTGAAATTTTCACAGATGATGTATTAACATTATCACTATAACAACAAAATACTAAAAATAGAATAATAATTATAGTGTGTTGGGGGATAGACCCCCGTAGGTGCATGCCATCTCACATTTTAGAATAAATGGTACTTGAAAGGGCCTCTACATGTTGGCTTCGGCCCCATGCACGCCTCCCAACCCAAAGGACCGGGTCCCTATGGACCCGAGATCTCAAAAAGATGTACCAACAAATAATATCTAATAATAAATAATTAAGTGGGGTTCCCGTACAACAAACGTGATTTTTTCCTTTTTTTTGCTCGATATGAATAGTGAATGGTACGGAACCCTTCCTGCGCAAGTCCGACTCGCACTTGGTTTTTTTTAAACAAATTAAACATTAATTAGTAGGTACACAAACAACCCACATAACAGTAACAGTACGAATCTTTGAATTTGCGATTAAAAAATGACTTGATTGCTCTTTAGTTTTGCATGATATGTTTATTGTAGAAGTGAAAGTTTCTAAATTAATTTTCAACCCAATCAGCAGAGCGATTTTGTAATAAACTTTATGTATTCATTTTAATATGTATTTTTGAATTCCTAATATTTAAATACTAGTAAGTAAAGCATGCAGTAACAGTTATTAATGCGATGGACATCTCAAGGAAACCTGCTATAGAAAACCACAGATTATAGAATAATGTTACTATACGTAAAAAAAGAATGTATAATTTTGCATGTAATTTAAGTTTCTTAATGGAATGGAGTCCATTTACGTGATTCTTTAGGATTTTGTTGACATGCAACTTAAAAGCACTCGTCTAATGAAAGGCTATGCTTGAAGTTAAATGCGACGATGTTAGTAACAAATAATCTAAAACTTATGTCTGAATTAAAACTTGATTAAAACACACTATTTTAAATGACACAGAAATGACAAAATAATTTTGCTGGTCACATTTTGAACTACAGAGTATACAGTGAAGACAATGAAAGAAAATACTGTGAAAACAGCGCCATCTATGAACTGTATTAACAAAATTATGATAAATTTATTGGGACTCATTTCAAAATAATTCGCTTATTTATATAAAATAACTGTGTAAGTAGCGACATTAAACCGTAAAAAAATGCATTTTATTGTGCTTGTTTTTATACGTGTGGAATCAGTATGTTTCCGAAATCATTTTGTTCTATTTTTTTAAATCAAGGATTTTTGATATCTATGCAAGCTTGTTATTGAACTTGTAACACAGATGGCGCTAAATTATTTTAAAATTAGTAGGATAGGTAGGGTGCTGCATGCAACAAGATTGTTATATCTGTGAGCTGTCACGCCGCCGCGAACGAATTGAACGAAAATGATGGATGACATGACAGACAGCCGAACAAAAATTATTACGGCGTGGATTGGATTTATAGATAAAATTTTGTGAAATTGTTACACGCTTGTTTTATGAAGTACTTGTTATACAATTTGTTGTGTGTTTTACACCATTATTGGTAATCGTGATTTAGAAAAAATAAGTGAAGATAATGACCGATATTTTAAAAGTTTCGAGTCAAAGTTTGTGCATATCATTGTTCGTTTTTACGGGCTCCCCGGTGTTTTCGGTTTTATAGCATCGGTATAAACGTTTGGTGGGCGATGTTGAGTATAGTATTCGCTACCCAAGGACCTTTAATAAAATATTTTTGATTGTTTGTTTTGAAGTCGTTGGGTTTGTACAAGCGAGATGTACCCAACGCCGACGCGGCACCCGGCGGCCGCGGTGAGGGTTTGTGTTATTTTCTAACTTTACACGCTTTATTATTTGTTTCCACCACGTTCTAACCTTAGATCAGGCGTATAATTCCGAATTGAAGGCTTACAAATGAAAAGTAAGTAGAAGAAAGTAGTTTATGATCGGTTTTGAGAGTTTTTACCACCTTTGTGTCTGTTTGAGTTTGGAATTATAACTGTAGTTGTTGCTATTTGAGGTGTGAGTTCATTGTCTGCCTTATTATTCGCGTGTCTTTTTTTTCAGGGCCCACAGCCTACTCCTGGACCCATAAAGTTTACTATAGCTGACACATTAGAGCGTATTAAAGAGGAATTTAACTTTTTACAAGCACAGTATCATACGTAAGTATTTGATTATCTGTTTGCTAAATGTTTTATAAATTCTTAAAGAATTAAGATTCAAGAACAGCAAAACTTTAATGTCCAGCTGTCATATTCTGAACAGTGTCAACTAAGTAATAAGTTAGGTAACAACTTGATACAAGTAAAACTGAATAGCTTGATGTAAAATTTACCTGATGAATGGCAATTCTTGTTTTTGAATTCATATTCCAATTTCCAGATTAAAATTAGAATGCGAGAAGCTGGCTAGTGAAAAGACAGAAATGCAAAGGCATTATGTGATGGTAAGACAGTCTTGTAGTACTTATAACTTAAAAAGTGTTTGAAATGTTGTTTACAAGCTACAATATTGTAAAGTTTCATTAAAATCAGTTCAGTGGTTCTTGCATGAAGGAGTAACAAACATTCTCTCATCCATCTCCACAAACATTGTCATTGTATAATATTAGTCGGATAAAAGATGTCTAACCTACAATATTGTAAGTTTCATTAAAATCTGTTTAATGTTTTTTATATCAAAGAGGAACTGTCCTCCCATCCATCTAACAAGCAGCACAAACATTGACATTTATAATATTGGTACTTTAAATATATGAACTATTTTATAGTAGTAAAACATGTTCTTCAATAACAAATGTCCTCTTTTCAGTACTATGAAATGTCTTACGGATTGAATGTGGAGATGCATAAACAGGTAATTTTTTTAAATTTATAATTATTCCTTTTGGCTAAACTTTAGTATCTGTTACACCACCTTCAGATAAAATTTACCTGCCAGATAAACCTATGTCTATTTCATAAAACAGGGTGTAACAGAAAGGGTATATAAAGCCGAAACACAGCGATAGTCCTCATGAAACTGAACAACTTTCCCCAAGGAACATGGGTCGTAACACGAAAAAAATTTTTGGATCGCCCATACTTACTCGATCAGCTGATCGGGCATTTTGTATGGGGAGGCGAAATTTTTTTTTTCGAGTTACGACCCTTGTTCCTTGGGGAAAGTTGTTCAGTTTCATGAGGACTATCGCTGTGTTTCGGCTTTATATACTCTTTCTGTTACACCCTGTATAGCACCTGTCACATAAATTTTATCTATAGACGGTGAAACATGGCCCTTAATGTAGTCAAGCGGTAGTAGTTTTAGATGAAAGACCATTTCAAAAAGTGTTCCAATCTCAAATGAAAAACAATTGAATCTCATATTATTTATTTTCATTTTAAAACGCCTAATCTTTGTCTATGATTCTAATTTTAATTTCTTTTTTTTTTTAGACAGAGATAGCAAAGAGATTGAGTGCAATAATTGGGCAGGTGCTCCCGTTCCTGGCTCAAGAGCACCAGCAACAAGTGGCTTCGGCTGTAGATAGAGCTAAACAAGTTACTATGACGGAATTGAATGCTATTATCGGGGTAAGTTAATCCTTTCTCTTAAGAACTTCTGTAGAATAATATATACTGCAAAATAAAGTGTATAGACTTGAGGAGTAAAGTCATACTCAAGTCTGTACTTTTTATTATGGCAGCTTTATGATAGAATTTGTGTAATAATTTGAATACAATACCTAACACATTGCTGGCTGGCTAGCAATGAAAACAAAATCTACGCTAAGTTAATCTGCAATGTATGTAGATGTAAAATGAAACAATATTATTTAATAAAGCTGCCTTTAAGGTCACTAACCCACGCATAATCTAATACTAACTTACTATTAGGCTTTTCATTGAATGTCAGTGCCTATTGTACTCCATGGAAGAAGTTTTATATATTACGGTGTGCCACAGCTTTTTCTTGTTAATACCTACTACATTTTATTGTATAAATAGCTATTAAATGAAGTTAACACTAATGAATAACTGAATAAATTCAAGGACAACCCTAAAATATCATAAGTAGGTAAGCCCAAAGCAAGCTCCTAAGGCGACTGATGAATGTGAATGAAACGAAAGAAGTGTGTTTGGATCGTAACAAGTGGTCTCTGCTTACCCTGGTGGGAAAGAAGCGTGAAAGATAAGCACTGATGATAAAACGTGCTAGGTAACAAAAAAGATCAAACTTTTTCATAAACTCATCAAAAAGTTTTATATGATTTTTTTGACAAAAAAGTTTTTATATCAGAGCAAATTTTCATTGAATATTTTTCTCGGCAGCAACAGCAGCAAGGCCTCCAACAGCTTCTAGTAAGTTCAAAATCAAATTCGTGGTTTACTTGCGTGTTGTGATTAACATACAATTTTGTAGTGGTTTTAGTAGATTTTCTTTTTTTTCGTTTATGTTCGTAGTCTAGCACAGTTTGGGCTGTTTTGTCTTTCATGTATAATTTTTCATTTGTTTTTTTTCTTATTATAATAATATTCAAAACATTCGCTTCGATGCTCATTTGTTGTGTTAACTTATTTTGAATATTATTCTAATGAGAACAATGTCGATAATAATATAACAATCAAAAATGCTCTGCTCTGCGCTCCGTCAGTTGTGCGCCTAATGTTGGCCTGTCTGGCTGCTGGCCTAATGGCCCTAATGTTTTGATATCTCAAAGCTACTATTGAGAGTTTCATAAATACACTAATCTTACACTAGACTCTAGCTAAACCAACATGTATTGTTAATTGAATAAGCAACATCTAATAATTTAGCAATATTTTTATCTTACTACATTTCAATTAGCAAGATGTAAAAGGTATTTCAAAAATGTTTACTAGTGAATGTTTTTAGATATTTTTGCCTTGACATAACTTTCACGTATAAAAAAAACTTAAATTGAAACGAACCAACAAAAAAACATACCTTATTTAACTTTTTTGAAGCTTACATTTTAATAGATAATTAAATATTTGATATAAGAGTCATACTCAGAATTAGGTTCAAAATTGTCTTTCCTGTTCCTGATGATTAAGGAAACTGGAGCAGCCAATCCTCAAAATGTTTATACAGGCCAAAACTACATCGGGCACAGATTATGCGGATATGCATTAAGTTGAGAAATTAGCTTCCAGTGTCCTTAACTTTCGGGAACAGGAGAGACATTTTTTTTTTTATGTCTGTATGACCCATAAATGATAATCCAGATCATAAACAATATTAAAAAACTTTGGAACTTCGAAAAAAGTTAGGCGTACTGGCAGTTTTATATTTACACCCTAAGTGCCTGTTCCACCACCTCCTGATAAAATGTAAGTGTCAGATAAACCTATGTCTGTTTCATGAAACACGACGTTTTAGACAGAGACAGGTATAAAATATCTGTCAGGTACATTTTATCTGTAGATAGTGACGCAGGCCCTTCAACTGCAAAAATTAAAAAAAAAAAACACCAAAAATATAATGCTACCGATTCAATCGTGTAAAAGTATCGCTCCACAAGTACATAAGTATTAACAACAGCTTGTAATGGAAAAACTAATTGAATTATTGTGTTTTATTGTCTAACCTCACATTTCATTGTATTTGCAAGCACATTCTGATTGTATGTATTATTCTTAACTCGCACAAGCAATAAAATACGCTTTAATATGTCATAAAATGCAAATGGCTTGTTAAACAAAATTGTGTTGATTTTAATATTCACTTGTATTTGTTTTTAATTTATGTTTCGCGTTTATTAACGGTAGGGAAGTTCAAATTTTTTTTTTAAGTTGCTACCTACTTCATTGATATACAGTTTATAATTTTTGAAGGTGAATTTCATCATTTGTCACTCTTTTCCTCTTAGAAGTAGGTAAGTTAATGTAGGTACAGTCGTGCACATCAAGTTGTACATAGAGCAGCTTGTTTCTTTATATCGACCTTATGACGTAACGATATTGTATAGCTCGATCTGTTTTCTACTGTACAACAGTGATGTTCTCTCTCTGTTGTACATATGTCATGATCCATTCTAATCTGAATTGAATCTGATAGACAAAATCCTGAAGAAAAAAATAATTTATTGAAGAATATATTGTAACTCAGAATTCGAGGCAAGCGTTCTACCAACTTAGCTACCACCGCTTGAGTTCGAATCCTGGCGCGGGCACGTACCTCTGAGTTTATTTCTCATGTACGGATCAATTTATTCGATTACCACTCGCTTACGGTGAAGGAAAACATCGTGAGGAAACCTGCATACACCAGAGAAGAAATTCGAAGGTGTATGTGAAATCCGCCAACCCGCACTTGGCCAGCGTGGTGGATTACGGCCTAATCACTCTCTGTATGAGAGTAGGCTCGTGCCCCTCGATGGGGACATATATGGGCTGATAAAGATAAAAAGAAAGATATTGTAACTTGCCCATACGAGAAAGAATAGCTAATAAAATATAACTTAGCTATGTATTTCTCTCTGTAAAATTGTAGTCTTATACAGGGTGTAACAGAAAGGGTATATAAAGCCGAAACACAGCGATAGTCCTCATGAAACTGAACAACTTTCCCCAAGGAACATGGGTCGTAACTCGAAAAAAAATTTTCGCCTCCCCATACAAAATGCCCGATGGGCGAGTAAGTATGGGCGATCCAAAAATTTTTTTTGAGTTACGACCCATGTTCCTTGGGGAAAGTTGTTCAGTTTCATGAGGACTATCGCTGTGTTTCGGCTTTATATACCCTTTCTGTTACACCCTGTATATTCCACTTTTTTTTGTTTGATACCTACTCATTTTCAATATTTTCTTGAATATTTTAGGTGTCCGCCCATCTCAAAAATATATTTAAGTATGCAAATATTACCAACTTTTAATAACAAATCAAACAGAGTTATGATTTTTTTGTTGTACTCACAAAAAATGATTTAAATACAATGTAGTTACTAATTTGTACCATTTTAGGTTGTTATTTGATAACTAATGGCTACTAGCTACTAGTGTAGGTATTTCAATTCTTTAAGGTCGTTAGCAGTCTTTACTTAAGAGATAGGTACTGACCTATCCTGATACCTTCAAGTACATTTTTACTTTATTTAAAAAAATATAAGTAGCTCCTGCTATAAACTAAAAAAAATATACCTATTAGCCTATGATGTTTGCATTTATATACTTACCTACAGTTAATGTACCTAGTTAGACACTCGATAGGGTGTCAAAGCTGATTTAGTAATTTATCAAATTGTATTGATTTTTTCTTCAGTTTCTTAGCTGTACTAAAGTTGTATTGTAGTTTATTTATATATATTATGTATTAAAGTTTCTTTTCTTTCTAAGTTATGGGATGTTCATGTTGTGTTTACCAACTAAATAGGTACCTAATATAACCAAAGTTTTTAGAAAGAAAAACTGTATTTTTTGTGCCCCTTTAGTAGGGACGTTAAAAAGGGCTGATAAGAAAGTGTTTCCCGTGATATCTGCCTACCCCGATGTTTCCTAAGCGTCAAAGATATGTACGTATTTCTAATGTTAGCTTAAAGATGTTGTATTGTCAACAGCAACAGATCCATGCGTCGGCGGGTCTGCCTCATGGCGTGGGCGCGGCGGGGGGGCTTTTAGGCGCGGGGGGGCTGCTGTTCGCGGGAGGGGCGCCCCCTCCGCCGCATTTACCACCTCCTGCACATAAGGTCAGTTCCGATATAGCTTAGTTAGGTGGCCCTTTTCCGGTCATGTGTGTTTTGATTCGCATGCGGATGATAGCATGCTACTCGCTATACGCGTGGCACGCCCACATGGCAGGAAAATCTTATCTTATCTAGCCATCGTTGTCCCACTGCTGGGCAAAGGCCTCTCTCCTCTTCTTCCTCCATGATTCCTTATCCTGGGCCGTCTCTGAGGCAGGAAAAATATGTGTGAAATGATAGGTTAAGGGCTGCACGCATACGGCCTAAATCCGCATGCGGATCAAAACATGCATGACAGCAAAAGGGATCTTAAGTTATAACGTTATATTATAAGTTTATATTTATGGTTAACTGTAGGTACCTGCTACGCTTTAAGTAATGTTGGGCAAATAAAAAAGGTCACTTTAATGTGCCCAAAATGTGTTATCTGTGCCAGACGTTTGCTTCGCACCTAGCTCACATCTATATATATAAAAATGAAACCCGTTTTCCGTTGTCACGGCATCACGCCTGAACGGCTGGACCGATTTCGCTAATTCTTTTTTCAAAATGTTCATTGAAGTCTAAGGATGGTTCTTACTTCTTACGGTGAGAAAAATTCGAATAATTGCCGGGAAAGCCCTAAAACAGACCTTTTCTTTTTCCCATACAAATGTTTTCTTACTAAAATGTAGAGTCAATTTGAACTTTATTCCTACACAATAAAGTTCATTCTAAGGCGGGATGAAGTTCGCCGTGACAGCTAGTATTAAAATAAAAATGTTTGTTCAATGTTTTTAAATAGAAATGTAGACTTTAAAAATACGACTAAAATAGCTCTACACCTGCCTTGATTATTCGATTTGTTAACTTCATACCACGAAAGATCACAAGAAATCAAGTTTTTCGTACATTGTAAACGCTTGAATAAAAAATACTAGCCAAACTATCAAATCAACTCAATAATTAACCAACTCTATCAAACAATAATTCAGAAGCGCTTCGAAATTAAACACGTACGTATTGAAACACTTTTCCACCCCTTTTAAAAAACACAAGGGTGAAATTTCAGATTTCGCGCTTAACATGTCAGATGAACACGATAAGATTGATAAATGCGAACTTTGATTAACTTCAGTCATTCGTTCAATGCATTTGGAGTCCATAGCGGACGTGAGATTCGTTCAGTTCAGTCTACGGTACGCAAGGGTGGCCACGTGCGTCGCTCATTACCTACAGTATCGATCGCCCTACGTTTCAACTGACGCCATTTTCCCGCCTTCCCATTCCCGACGAAAATCTCGTTTCCAACTAGAGCGGCATTGTAAAAAATACTCTAATGTTTACTTAGTTAGGATTATTATTACTTAACCGTGATAATGAGTATTTTATTATGTTTTTCGAGGATTTGATATCTCTATTTTGTATTGTATGTTAACTTAGATAAAAAAAGATGTCTTTGTTAGTTTTGAGATTTGGAAAGACGGCGTAATTTTATTATTGAATCAATATTAATTGCGAAGATTCGCATATCATTTTCGAAGTTTTTACGTAGCCTATGTAATTTGAGTCCTAATTTGTTACATAGGTATTTAAAGAGTACCTATCTAACAAAGAGATTAATTGTTAACACGATAGAGCTCGTATTTTCGAACGCCGACGCCGCCGGTTTGAAATTGAAACTAATTGATTTATGGTGTCGTCAATAAAATTAACAAAAATCATATTTTTAATTGATCGTTCGAGACTTTTCTAGTCTAAGGGGCGGGGCTAGAATGTAAACCTTATTGGTTGTACAACATGTTTATTTATATCACTCTTTATTGATTTCGGCGCAGTATGAAACGCAGTAGTTATTCAAATACCTGACCTGTCCATTAATTATCGGGCTCTTGTAATTAGAGGTTGCCAGTGCGTGTGCAGTTTTTTTCTTAAAAAGTCAAAGGAAAAGACGGAAAAATTCTCAATTTAAACGATAACATGGAGAATACAGTGATGGATTTGTCCACCATGGGTAATCAACAGGTGGAATTGCCACCTCCGCCGGATGTGAAGCCGGTCATCCCAGGGGGTCCACCACCGGCCCCTCTGCTCCCTGGTCAGCCACCGCCAAGGGAAGATGAGCGGCATCTTGCATCGCGATCAATGCAACCGGTAAGCGATTTCAAGTTTCGAACCAATTTAATTTATTGACGCCATTTTGTTTTATTGATGACTTGCGATATCTGATTGTGTTTTGTTTTACAACAATGCTATAGCGTGTTGGGAATTGGGACTGGTTGAGCTAAGTGGCGGTTGACACGCGAAACTGATGAATGGATAAACAAAATGTATTTACAGTTCGAAATTATGTATCTGTATGAATCTATTGTCTTTTTGACCTATGACCTTTTCTCTTTTGTGATTGCGGAAGATTTTATTTTTGTTAAGGTGTATTAGTTAGGTACAATAAATTCTTATTGATTGATAAGTATTTACTTTAGGCACTTAATGATTAAAATCAAGACCTTTGTTCTCAGTTGTATATCTATTTGTTCATTCATGAGATTTATGATGTGGGTGGTGCTAATATTTTTATACCTAGTGTTTGTAGAACTAGGACCTTGTAAAAATTGTGTTGAAAAGGTCCACTCCTGAACCACCGCCTAACATTTTGCGGTTAATAGCAAAACTGTTTTAATTGACATTTTGGTAATATTTCATGCCTTAAAAAAATCTAATTACAAAATGTTACAAATCATTTAATCATTATTTGGAAATTTCAAATCTGTTTCCAAACACAATTTCTGTAACCGACATTTTCTTTTCACCCTTTTTTTTTCAAATTTTCCCCGAATCTTATGCCGCGAAACCTACAGCCATCTCTTTCCAACAGCGCCGCTCGGTATCTCCGCACGAGCGAGAGCAGAAATACCGGCCGCCTCGTTCCCCCATCGAACCGGAGGCTTTAGACGCCAAACGTAGAAAGGAAGAGAAGGTACTCAGCCATGTGAGTCTGTGTAGTGTATGTGGCTTTTCTTTTCATTTGTATATGCTTTTTGTTGAGTTTCGGAATTTTAGATTTTTAATTTTTGATGAGGCAAAGGTTTGTTGCCTGTTACTAGCGCTTTGAATACATGCTTAACGCCTAATAAATATTAAAGTCTTATTTGTACACCCTCGGATACATCAACCTAGACTCATTGGACTTTGAACTGTTAGAAGACGCTCGCGAAGAAACGTGTGAGAGTGTGCGATACTTATAGTTAGGTTATTTCTTCTCAGTCACGCACCGGGCATCTGTATCTTTGTCCCTCCCTTGCTTACGATTTTGTGTAGATACTGTTGCAGTTATAGTTATTTTTAGTGAATATTTTGATGTGTCCGTGAGTGTACTGTCATCTCGCAGCTTTTCATACCCCTCTCACATTAATATTAATTTCACATAGATTTCTTATTTTCTATGTAACACAGTCCGTAAAATTCGGTATTGCACAGTCTTGTATGATATGAGATTTGTTTACTCGGTTTTAAACATGGATAGTTTTACTAAATCATTTTATTCAAAATCGAAACATGGCTTTTTACTGTTGTTGGAAATTTTATTGAATATAAATGTTAATGTTTTTGATTACATTTTAGGATAGCGACGCTGAGAAGAGTGACCAAGATCTTGTTGTCGATGTCGCTAATGAGGTAAGACTTGTAGGTAGTTTTACTATTAGGTTTTATTATGTAATTATTTTCTTTTAGAGTTTGAACTGTTGACTACTATACTATATGACTAAAACCAGAGGCTGTTCGCGACATCGTATACATTTGGCGTCATAAAATATTTTGGAAGACTTACTTAATATCTTAAAATTTCACGTTCTATTTATATGTCATTCTGATGTGCAATCGATAATATACTATTGTAAAGTTTTATCTGAATCAATTCAGTGGTTTTTGCGTGAAAGAGTAACAAACATACATTAAAATATAAGTAGGATTAAAGCAGACATCCGACCGTAATTTTCTGTTTCTCTACGCTGCTTCTTTAAAAGCATTTAAATGCTTTAAATCCTGATCCTGATCCTTTTTAATCTCTTTTATCTTTCTTTTCTTGTAAAACCTATGGTGTGCAAAATAAAGAATTTGAATTTGAAATCATCCAATTCAACACTGAAGTTTTTACTTCCAAAAATATTACAACCAATTGACATTGCAGGAGGAAAGAGGCTCTCCGAGTGCTAGAACGGAGGGCGGGGAGAGGACCGAGAACGGACCGAGACCTCCGTCCCAGTCTGGGTCATCTTCAAGCCGGTCCACGCCTAAGAGTACTAAGGATGTAAGTATTTCAGAGGTTAGAGGTTGGTCTAGTGCTAAAAAAGAGGGACACACACACAAGTCAACTATGTTCCATCAAAGATCTGCAAAGTGGAGATACTAGTTAAATTCGTTGCTAAAAAATCCTATTTTGTTTGAAAAAATGTTAGGACATCTATCTATCTATAGCAGCTCATATATGTCCCCACCGAGGGGCACGAGCCTACTCTCATACAGAGAGTGATTAGGCCGTAATCCACATATTATGCCTTTTTTTATTTTATTCCGCTTTCAAAGATAAACTCTTTTCATCGCCAAATTATTCATATTTCGAATATTTCAAGAAGGATATCACAGTTCAAGAGGTAAATGAAAGAAATTATAATTTATGTTACGAAGCCCGCTAAAACCAGAGAAAATTGAATGTCTTTGGACCTCATGCGACACTAGCGCCTCTACTAGCAAATTTGCACGCGATAGCGCCCATTCACTGGCAAATTCAACAATCGGCTATGACATATCATCATCATCATAAATTTAAGAGCGTCGCTCTTGTCGGTGCAGTCTGCGCCACTCCTCTCTATTCTCTGTCGTACGTTTGAGCACCTGATACGACACAACTTGTATTCCCTCTTTTATTTGACATATACAACTTGAAAATACCTTGATATGACTGACTATGTTATACCAGGAGAAACCCGGCACCCCCGGCGCGAAGCTAAACCGCGCGCCGACGCCGACGGGCACGCCGCGGCCCACGTACGGGTTCCCCGGGTACACGGGCTACCGCGCGCCGCAGCCCGCGCATCCCTACGACAACAACCATCATCGGACCAATGGGGTTGCGCCGGCTAAACCGTAAGTAGCCGTTATGACGTTTTAGTGCGAAGGTGACATGGCACGACGACTTAGTGAAAACGGGGTCTCGTTGGATGCAGATAGATAGGAGACCTATGCTCACCAGTGGGCAGCTATAAGCTGAAATTATGAATTATTGGTAGAGGGGTCAAGTATATTTTATAAAAAATACTGAAAAGTAGAATGTTACATTTTGTGTGATAGATCTTCAACTCAAAATGTAAAGTTGAGAATGTATTTGGTTTGATATAAAGAAGAGTTTTCCTAGTGAGGAAATTATGAAATTAAAGTATCGCTAATACAGTCAAGGTGCCCATGTGTTCGACTCTTGAGTAGACAAGATATCTCCCTTCGATTCCTGAAAGTAAAGACACTGGAAGCTAATTTCTTAACCGCATAATCCGCGCCGGGTGCTTTGATGGCCTGCATATTTTTTTTTGTACAAACTCGAATATCAATAATTATCAAGAACAGTAAATATAATTTAGAATCTATCTGTCTCCTTTAACCTATTCTCATGTATCTACAGCGCGTACGCATACCACTCGTGCGGCGGTCCGCTGCAGCCGGTGCCGTTCCCGGCGGACGCGCTGTCCGGGCCCGGCGTACCGCGCGGCGCCCGCCAAGTGGCCGCCTTACCGCATGGCGAGGTAAACTACTTAATTAACCATTTTTTTTTATATACCCCACTACATACAAAAATCTTATTTTTCTTTTGTTTTTTTATTCTTAATTACCACTGCATAAATCTATCACGCCTCCTTCCCATCGATATACATAAATAGAGACCATTTCTGTCCACTTGTTACGATTCAAACATACTTCGCTTCAAACATACATCTGTCACGCCTCTCACATCTGGGTAGACAGAGACCACTTCCCTCCACTTGCTACGATCCAAATGGGTCCTGGATTCAAACACATCTCTTTCACTTTTTAAAAACCTGGTTTATATTGCTGTCTCTGTCTGGTATAAGGAGTAAAAGGTGATAAAGCATCTACTACTGGGATTTACAATAAGTCATAAATAATATTATATTTTTAAGGTGGTATGCGCCGTCGCTCTATCCGTCACCAGCGGCGCCCGTCACGCGTACACGGGCGGTAAGGGATGTGTGAAACTGTGGGACATCACCAACCCGGGCTCGCCTAATGCTTTGGAGCCGTTATCCCAGTTGGATTGCTTGGTAAGAGAACTTTTCGAACCTATTAAAAACTAAACTTAAACTAAACTAAACCTCACCTAACCTTAACTTAACCTAAACTTTATTTAAAAAGAGAATCGCTAAATTCATCTCTGGGGAAAACTGCTACCCTGCGAGTCTAGCATCAGCTTTTTAAAAAAATAACTTTGATATTTCCAAAACGTAATACGTATATTTGCCTACGAAATAGTTTTTATTTGTAGAATTTACGATAATTCTACCAAGGGTGATTTTAAAGCATCATTTTTACGTTTGATCTGCTTTCTGTTGAAGTATTGGCGGCAGTCGCGCGATAAAAATGTCATAATATAAGCTCCAAAACAAAAAAGGAGCGACAAAATATTCATAATACAGAAAATGCGACTATGTATAATTTGGTAGAGCGTTATTGCCAAAAACGTCCATAATACAACACAATATACCTCAATATTATAGCAAAAATATTTCCCTATCCGCAGCAACGTGACAACTATATTCGCTCAGTGAAACTCCTGCCAGATGGGCGTACTCTCATAGTAGGTGGCGAAGCGTCAACTCTGTCTATCTGGGATCTAGCATCGCCAACGCCGAGAGTTCGAGCTGAACTTACATCATCTGCTCCTGCTTGCTACGCGCTCGCTATCAGTCCTGACTCTAAGGTAATATTGATGTATTATAGGAATTATAATTGAGTGGAAAGCAGGAAGTCTTTGAAGAGGCATGGGAGAGGCTTTTGCTCAGCAGTGGGACGAAATAAGCTAGTAAAAAAATAGGGATTAATTTATTGTTGATTTCCCAACAAGACATCCAGTCCATAGACATAACAGTTTTAATTTAAAAATAAAAGCCCATTATCTACACATAATAAAATGACTTTATTAAAAAATGACATTCTGTTTAGTCTATGTATTGGTCTTTTCAAAAATATTGGACATAAACTTTTTGCTGGATCAAATAAATAGAAAGATACAGAGCATCAAAGTTACGAAGTCAGAATTTTTGACGTCGGTTGCGTGTTTTTCCTTGAATGAGTTACAAAATACTCAAAAACATTGACCCAAACTTTAACATTTCAAATCATATTAGGTTGGGGAAAAAGTTTCTTCGTATTTTATATGAAAATTCAAAAAGTTTTTTTTTATAGTTTATTTACATTTGACTAAAGTATGTAGGTGCCATTTTGTTCCATAACTTTTTGCCATCTTGTTGGTAGTGACATGATCCCATTGCTGTAAAAATTTTGAGGCTTCTGATCGAAAAACTGCGACAAGTGGTTTTGGCAGTCCTCTCGTGATGTTAACCTGACACTGCCTAAGGAATTCTGCAGAGACCGAAACAGATGAAAATCTAAAGGTGCAAGGTCAGGACTATACGGCGGATGCATTAATACCTCCCAGCCAAACTCTCGTAATTTTTGCTGAGTGGCTAAAGATGTGTGAGGTCTAGCGTTGTCATGGTGAAAAACCACACCCCTTCTGTTGATCAATTCTGGCCGCTTTCTCTCAATTTTTTGCTTCAATCTCATCAATTGTTCGCAATACAGTTCTGAATCGATGGTCCTGCCTGGCGGTAACAGCTCATAATGAATGATGCCCTTCCAATCCCACCATACACACAGCATTACCTTGTTGCGAGTTAACCCGGGTTTTGCCACAGTCTGTGAAGCTTGACCGGCCTTTGACCACGATCTTTTTCGCACGTTCTTGTCGTATGTGATCCACTTTTCATCACCAGTTATCAGCTTTTTCAAAAATGGTTCGGTTTCATTACGTCGTAATAAAGAATCACAAATGAGTACACGGTTCATTAGGTTTCTTTCAGTGAGCTCATGAGGCACCCAAATATCGAGCTTTTTAGTGTACCCAGCTTTATTCAAATGAGTCAAAACCGTTTTGTGGTCAATGCCAGTTCTTCAGCTACATCGTAACTACTAATATGCCGATCTTGCTCCACTTTTTCAAAAATGGCATCAATTTTGTCCGTAACAGGGCGACCAGAGCGAGATGCATCTTTGATATCAAAATTTCCGGCTTCCCCAACCTATTATAATTGACAAAGTTAGCCTCTACAGTCTACACTGTCAAATGGAGATTAATTGATTGTCAACTGTTTTTGTAGGTTTGCTTCAGCTGCTGCTCGGATGGCAACATCGCGGTTTGGGATCTACACAACCAGACTTTAGTTAGGCAATTCCAAGGTGAGTCATATTTTAATTAAAAAAAATACATAAAAGTAACTCAACAAGTGTCAAGATTATGTTTAATAGCGACACCAAAACGCACTAATTTCGCGATGTTTACTTTAAAACCATTTTTCATTTAAGTTGTGCTAAACAAAACCGATTTCACTAAGGGCAGCTCACAGACCGTGCAAGTTTGCCTAATCTTCCAGACACATCTTGCAAAACCAATTTTGCACAATCATCCAATCACATCTTTGCATGCAAGACACTTATCACCTGGTCACACTCACATCGTGCAAAACCCCAAATTACACCACCACCTTTGCGCTTATTTTCCACAGGTCACTCATGCAAACCAGTTATCACATTATCACATCGTGCAAATTACACCACCACCTTTTCGCTTATTTTCCACAGGTCACTCTGACGGCGCGTCGTGCATCGACATCAGCCCGGACGGGTCGCGGCTGTGGACGGGCGGGTTGGACAACACCGTGCGCTCGTGGGACCTGCGCGAGGGCCGCCAGCTGCACCAGCGTGACTTCACTAGTCAGATATTCTCGCTCGGGTATTGTCCTACTGGTGAGTCATAAAATCATTTTATTATCTAAGTTTTCTCGAATATCTAAACTACATTTTATTATTTTCGCAATGAAATATGAAAAACACCAATTCCAGTTTTTTAACGTTTTAACCTTTTTAACTGGGCGAGCAGGTTTTCGAGGCAAGCATTTGATCAATTAAGACAGACCTCTAAGGGCTTGCCAAATCTATATTACAGAAAGTTATTAGAGACAATCTATATTATTTGAAATAAATTGAATTGAATTGAAATTGAAAACGAATATCCACTCTTCTATCGTGTTAGCCAAAATAAACAAAAGATCTGTTACAACCCGTATATTTGCATAATTTATGTCCGATGTATTTTGGCCAGTATAAAAAACAGGAGTTGTAGTTCCCATACCATTAATCACAGACAATTGATATAACAATTCTATTTTCAAACACAATTTCCCCCCAGGATCCTGGCTAGCAGTAGGCATGGAGAACTCGCACGTGGAAATCCTTCACGCTTCCAAAGCTGATCGCTATCAGTTACTACTGCACGAGTCTTGCGTGCTGTCACTCAAGTTTGCGGCTTGCGGGAAGTGGTTCGTTTCCACTGGGAAGGACAATCTGCTAAATGCTTGGCGTACACCGTATGGAGCTAGCATATTCCAGGTAGGTTATCTAATATTATTGATTTATCTGTTGTCTAGCCGATGTTTTCCCACTGCTGGGCCTTTGCCCAGGGGGCTAGCTTAGGGGCTTAGGAGATTGAAGGCCTTTGCCTTCAATCTCCTAAGCCCCTAAGCCTCTGTCTAGTCGTAATTTGGTTCAAATATTGATGTGTATAATAGTAGCATTTCCCAGTCTTTGTACGCGTGGTTTGTATGTACCTAAGAAGCTCACCTTTTCACCAGAGTTGTGCTATACTATGTAGCTATGGATGCCTTTGATATCCACCAATCATATTTAGGGTGCCCTCATATTCAATGAATTGTTGCATCCATAGCGACGTAGCATCGCACATCTCTGATGGAAAAGTAACCTTATTGTCATAACATAAATATTGAAAAAAATATTCAATAAAAGTAGCCTGTGTTAGGGTACATATTGCAGTGTCGTTAAAAACTGGTCAATAGTTTTTGCATGAAAGAAACAAACAAACATTTGTTAATAATAATATTCTATTCCAGTCGAAAGAATCATCATCGGTGCTCAGTTGCGACGTCTCGGCCGACGACAAATTCATAGTAACAGGTTCTGGAGACAAGAAGGCAACTGTCTACGAAGTAATGTACTGAACTTAATCTCAACGACATGGTGCGGTCTAAACAGTGAGACAACATTAGCTAACTTGACACCACGTTTATATGTACCTCTATAAGGCTGAAGGTTCAAGTTAATTTTTGTTTTTTATTTAAAATGAACGTTCCGTTGGCTTTTAAAAGGCTGTTTGAAGCCAGTTTAAAAAAAAGTTGAGCATAGACAATAAATTAAAAAAAAACTAAAGGAGATTTTGACAATTTCCGATGTTAGTCCCGCTAGTGGAAAACTCCCGACTAGTGGTAAATAAAACTACTTAATTTCCGTCGTCAATTCTCACTGTGACCGCTGTTGGTTGGATATTGTTGGGAACATTTGGGCGGTATGCAAACTTTTTTTAAGAATGTTTTAAGGGAGGGAGAGAACAAATATATTATTTTCGTCGCCTGCAATATTAGGTCGTTTTCGGGAAATATCTCGAATATTGAAGGGCGGGCGAAACATTAAGCACCATCTTACTATACATATAAGGTCTGTTTTTCTACAGTTTGTCGAATAGTATACCTTTATACGCGGGAACAATCACCTCCTAAAGAAACAAACTCTAGAATCTATGCGCAAAGAAAACTTGTGAAAAATATTTTAACCTACAAGTAAAGTCAATTTTAATTATAAATTGTATTTTTTATTTTAGCCAACGGAACTTTAATTTGCCAACTTTTAAAAAAAAAATTAACTAATGTAATAAATAGATCAATTTTGCACCGTTAAACTTGGATATTTTAGTATTATTGTATATTTTTATAATGAAAGGATAACTTTTTTTTATTATTTTTTAAGTTGAACGATTCAACAGTCCATTTCTTACGAGTATTTATTTTGTTAGTGACAGTAAGTTTATGATTTGTAACTTACAGACTGATAGTTTCAGAATAAAGGGTAATTAATTATGTAAACGTTAAGGAAATGATGTTTTCAAAGACAATTTATTAGTAATATTTGAAAGAAAATCTTTTTAACGTTGAAATACTCTTAAATGCACGTTTTTTGGTGCTAAAACGAGTTACAATATTTTTATGAATTATCTTTTTGTGTTATTACCAGATTTACATTATTGAAACTACTATTTTGGTACCTTCTCGTACAATAGTGAAAGAATTGACTTGCACCAATGAAAAAAGTCTACTATTACCTGGCTACATTCCCAGTGTTGCCATTAAGTTCATATAATTTTCGATTAAAAATAATTAGTACAAGTTATAGTTCCTTATTGTTTTATGTGAACAATTTAGAGAAAAAAATATTTGATTATTGATTCGTATAAAAATACAGACCTAAATTTCTGTGTATGTTTAGTACTTATAATCACTTTTCATTTTCAATGATCTGCAAAATGTGATAAAAGTAATTGATTTATTGATAAATAGTTCCAGTGACGTCAAATGTATGCAATTTTAGTATTTTATTGAATACGACAAGAATTAATTATGTGTAGATGTCCAGTTGTTATTTTCCTGTAAAACTTAATGGATTTACTTTAATTATATTTATTATTTCGATAAAGGTGTTTGTTTTCTTAATCCCCATTGATAAGGCCTAGCCAGAGTTACCCAGCAAAAGGAGAACTCATTTACAACACAAGATTGAAACACAAAGAACTTTATTTTTATTATGTAACAAGAAAGTAACCAGATAGAACAATGAGATAGAAGAAGCAGAGAGGGAGAATGATTCCCTTTCGGAAGTGTTCCGAGCATCTTCTCTCCGCGAGGTCTCCGCGCGCGCGGAGACCAATTAAAATCTTTGGTTCTGTTTTTCATCCTTGTTTATCCTTGCTTCAGTACCTACCACAGTATAATGATATTAATGATCAATGATATAAAATCAATATAAAATAGACTGAAGTTTGTATAAAGATTATGCGCTTATTATGCGTGCCAAAGACTGTATAGAGAAAACTTTTATTCGATTGCGTCGAACGGAATGCATGTAAAACTAGAGTTCATGTAGCTATTTACTATAATTTTGCAACATACACGAACCGTATACACCACCACCATTGCAAACATACCGGTGCAGATTTTTGTTTTTTGAAAGATTATTTTTGCTACAAAAACACATGCAATTGACGTTGACATTTGTTTTGACATTCACCGTGTTGGCAAATACTGGATTCCAGTTTATTTACAATTTCCTCTAATTTTGCCCTTTAAATTATGATACAATCGGAATAATTGTGATTAGGAAAGAAAGGCGCATTGATTGTAATATATTAGTACCATCAAAATGTCGCAACAAAACCTATTGGACATAGTTCCGGACAATCTTTTTCAGACACATTCCATCAGTGATATAGATCAAGTACAGAAGAAATTACAGTATGAAATCGAAAGGAAAAGGGAAGAACTTCGAGCTATGGTCGGGTGAGTGTTGCTAAGACCAGATAATGCTTGTAAAATAAATCAAAACTAGCACTCTTCGCTAGTTCTTTCTGACCATTCTTGTCATTTAATAACATAGATTTTTGATGTATTTTTTGGAATTTAGCTGTTTTCCTTGTTGTTTTGGAATAGAAAATGCCTTATTTACAATAAAGTCACCTTAGACATGTTAATGTAGCCTCTTAGTCAAGATTTAGTTAGGTAATATCAATTTTTTACTATTACATGAACATTTTCTCTCAGTGAACGATACAGAGACCTCATCCACGCAGCAGACACAATTGAAGAGATGAGAGGCACTACTGGTAGTACTTTACAACGGATAGAAGGCATGATGGCCGCCTGTAGAAATCTTCATAAAACACAGTTCACATTTAAGATTGAAGAAAAACCACAGCTTCAAAGGTAAAAAGAAACATTAACCTGGACTTTTAGATACCTATTGAACTCTAAAAAGCATTGTTATTATCTATTGTATTTTGCTGTTTTCTTGCAAATAAATAATTTCATTTCATTTCAATTACCATTTATGTTAACACATTTCTGCTCTCATACATAGGTAGTTCTTAGTTAGGACTACACTTTGCATTGACAATCTTTGCTTTGCATTCTTGGCTATTAATGATAAATTTATAACATTCAAACTACTATTTACTATTAGAGTGAAGTAAATCCAAACTACTATTTATTTACCATTATAGCTAAGTATACAAATTGATTGTGAATGCAGCTCTGATTGGAACGTAATAAGTGGAGGAATCTATTCTCTATCTACTGCAATAGGAAAGAAGGGTGACAGATATGTACCTAACCTGTATGTATTCCGTTCACATACATACATATCCATCACGCCTCTCCCATTTCAGGAGGAAGGGACCTCTTCCCTCCACTTGCTACAATCCAAACTCACTTTTCGCGATATCCATAAATAAACACACACAATCACAAATTCACATCCAATTTATAAATCATAGCAAGTACAGGGAAATGGTCTCTGTCTAACGTAAGCGTGATAGATATCTATGTATTAAATTCACAAATATCTTCAAAACATTACAGCTATCAATTCAACACAAACCCAGCACATGGAATAGCAGTACAAGTGAAGTTGCTAATGGAAATACCGGAGAAGATCTGGACGTGTATTGAAGCTGAGGATTTTGTTAGAGCGACACAGTTGTTTATAATGGCGAGACATGTTAATACAGGTATATTAATAGTTTTATTGTTTGGTGTAGTTAATTTACTTTCTAGAATGTAATGCTTCTTTTATGGAAAAATGGAGTATAATATAGTCGTAGCTCAAAAAAGTATTTCCATCAATAGATTTTATGCTGTTTTTTTTATTGTAGTTTTAACATAAATGTCAGGATAAGATGTTGTCTTCATTATTAAAAGAAACTTTAAACTTTTACATTCAACCTTCTGCTTTTCATTTGTTTTTATTTTCATTTTATACAATACACTTATGTACAAAAATTTCTAATGGCTGTGTGTGGAAATATAACAATATAAATTCTAATTATGAGAGAAGTAGTCAAGATACCAAGATATAATTATTATTACTTAAAGTTTTTGTTTTCCAGATTGTAAATAATCTTCCTGTAATTAAAGCTAGATGTTCAAATAACAGATAAACCCTAATGAAACAGAGATCAACTTAATAAACACCAGTCATATAATTTCTAGGTTTAGTCTGACTAATCATATAATTTGCAGGTCTACAACTCCAAATAGGCAATAAAACAGTGAAACCAGGAATGCAGTCTTTGCAGAGACTGGTGCAGCTGCAATGGAGTTCAATATCTAACTTTAATCAGAACATCATTCATGTTTGCCGGGAGAAGCTTCAGGATGTTGATATCAGTGTTGAGGTAAGAAGATGAAAAATTGAATAGAGGAAACAGTTGCTCAGTCGGGTACAGAGACTCACCATAGTTTTGTAAAGAAGGAAAAGTGATACATTCATCTCTTTTGCACTTGCGCGTGCGCATGCCAAAAGCTTCCGAAAAGTGCAAAAGAGATGAATGTATCTCTTTTCCTTCTTTACAAAATGATGGTGAGTCACTGTACCCGACTGAGCAACTGTTTCCTCCTTAACCATACTTTGTATTGTACTCTGTTATTTAGAATTTTCTTCACAGCTTTACACTTTCTAAAGGATACTTACATAATAGTGTTATTTACAAGTACTTAAACCTATTCTATTATTTGTTTAGGGTACGTGTTTTAAGTTAATATAGTACCTAGTCCCCAAACTAGGATACCCTGTACTATGGGTGACCAGGTCTTCCGTCAAATACACCTTAGAGAGTTACCATATATAGAACCTTGTTATATCTAACTATACCTCATTGAGCAATGCTGGATAAGTGAAAATAGGCCAAAGTGCAATAGTAGAAACAAATTCCAGGAAAGTTCGCAGATATTTCCTATCACATCTCGTGAAATTAACGCAATATCTTAAAATAATATAGCCTATGTGTTATGCTGATGGGCAAGCTACAATATTGCAAAGTTTCATTAAAATCTGTTCAGTAGTTTTTGCATTAAAGAGTACAGCTAACAAACATCTTTATGTCCATCTATCCATCTGCCTTCACAAACTTTGACATTTATAATATTAGTAGGAAGCAGAGCATAGAAGTAGTATGCATTTAAAGGTTATAAAAGAATTATAAAAAAAAAAACCTTTTTTTGTTTGGGTAAATAATAAAACTCTCATATTTCGACTTTCGATTACCCTATAGAATTCTTAATTACACAGGGTTAGTAGGATAAATAAGGTTAATACATCTTACCTATGTTGTTGTTTGTTGTTCCTATGTTTTAGTTTTAAGTTTTATTTGTATTTCTTTGTGTGCAATAAAGTATTTCTATCTATCTATCTATCTATCTATCTATCTATCTATCTTACATTTTATTCCTAAGCTAGACAACCAATATTTACCAAAAAAATTCTTGTCCAACAGGTAGCCTGTTCCTGCCTTATAAGCTTATACCTCCTCGACTCCCAAAGGATGGTAGAACTACTAAACTCTCTCATAGCTTTACAAAGCAATAGTAGTTTGAAATCAACATTGCAGTTTGAATTATCAAATATATTGGAAGGAGATGTCAAAGCTCAGATCAAAGAGAAAATTGTGAACGGAGTTAAAATTGTATTGAAAACTGTTATTTTGGTTTATGCTTGCTTTGTTGGTGAGTTTTCTTTTGTTTTATATTAAAACTAGCTGTCCCGGCGAACTTCGTCCCGCCTTAGAATGAACTTTATTGTGTAGGAATAAAGTTCAAATTGACTCTACATTTTAGTAAGAAAACATTTGTATGGGAAAAAGAAAAGGTCTGTTTTAGGGCTTTATTCGCCCGGCAATTATTCGAATTTTTCTCACCGTAAGAACCATCCTTGGACTTCAATGAACATTTTAAAAAAAGAATTAGCGAAATCGGTCCAGCCGTTCAGGCGTGATGCCGTGACAACGGAAAACGGGTTTCATTTTTATATATATAGACTAGATACTGCCCCGACTATGTACGCCTTTATCGTTTTACCTTGGAAAATTGACTAAGTGCCTCCACCATCTACAGATAAAATGTAACTGACAGATAAACCTATGTCCATTTCATAAAACATGACTTTTTAGACAGAGACAGATATAAAATATCTGTCGGATAAATTATGTCTGTAAATGGAAACAGCCCCTAAAAATCTCAAAACATTTAGCTCATGTGCAAGCTACAATTTTGTGCATCCATCAATGTGTCTGTTCGTCCGCCCGCCCGTCCATCCGACTTACAGTCCTTCTGTCTATCTGTCCGTTCGTCCGTCCGCCCGTCCATCCGTCCTTCAGTTCTTCTGTCCATCCGTCCGTACATACGTCCGTCCGTCCGCCCGTCCGTCCGTCCGTCCGTCCTTCAGTCCTTCTATCCATCCGAAAGTACATACGTACGTCTGCTCGTCCGTCCGCCCGTCCGTGCATCCATCTGTCCGTCCATCCAGGCACAAAATTTCACTTTTATAATATTCGTATGTTTCTTTCAGACAATGGCGGCGGTGCAGTATTAGAGAAATTAAAAGATTTATTCAGAAAGGATTCGCAACCATTGATCGAATTGGTACATTTTAGTGATCCAGCTGCCTTGAAGTTGCTACCACCAGTGATATTAAATTACAGGTCAGTATTTATTATTTGTAGTGTGGGAAGGCCTCCAACAAGGTGGAGTGTCGACTTGGTTAAAGTCGCTGGAAGCCGTTGGATGTGGGCAGCGCAAGACCGGTCGTTGTGGAGATCCTTGGGGGAGGCTTTTGTCCAGCAGTGGACGTCCATAACCTGACATGATGATGATTTATTATTTATGTTTCCTCACGATATTTTCTTGCAACGTTAGTATGTGGTTCCAAATGGAATAATTAAATCCATACATGCAAAGTTAAACTCATGAGGTCTGGGATCGAACCTGCGCTTTTTAGATTGGACGCGGACATTCTACTAACTACGCTACCACTAAACCTATGTTACTGAAGAAATTCGAAGTTTTTATTATTCACATTTATCATTAATCACAATTAGTGTCAATCATATTAAATTATATTTGTCACATTTATTATTTTTATGCTATCTATTAATTATTGTTTGTGAATTTTATAAATGAAATTCAATTCGCATTGGGCGGAGACTAATCATAAATCACTCTTGTATAACCATTTCCACAGATTGACATCAAACAAAGATGTAGAAGCGTTACCGAAAGAAGAAATAACGAAGTGCGTACAGAAATGGAGCGTTTGGGTGAAATCGTTCATAGATGACAATGTACAGACATTGTTACAGAACATTACAAGGGTTAAAGTTTTACATGAGATTCGGGAGGAGGCTTTTAAGATTGGTAAGTTAGTCAAACAGACAAGATCAGTTAGGCCAGTTAGTCAATTTTCGGGACTGGTTATGGAATAAATACCTATAATACGACCTATAATTACCTACTTAGGTTTGTACTAACAGTCCCATTACTGTTGCCATGTCATTCTTGGCTTATTGCTCTAATCCCATTCTATTCAAGATATTGATAACCCACACTCATCTTTTCCATGATTTTAAATTTAAAATAGTTGACTAGTAGTAAAATACTAGACATCTGTAGATTTCTTGTTGTAAAAATTGTGGAAACTAACAATCTGCCATCTTTAGTTCTAGAGATACAGTTAGCCTGTCACATCCCATTACTGGACAAATGCCTTATAGTTATAATAACATGCCTAAATTCCTTACAGAATCCCCACCAAACTGGGCAACGATATGCTCATCTTTAGACACCGCAGAAGTCCACATATGGTGTCATTACTTCCAACCATTATTAACGTCTAGAGTCAAAGCTATTATAGACAGTCGATGGTCAAAGATCTACGATATTTTCAAGACGCAAATTCTGATAGATTTGTCTAAAAATGATGGCGATGTAGAGAAAGAATGTGATGTTAATTGGTTTGTTTGGAAGGACTTGATTGGAGAGACTATTATTGAGTCGAGAAGTGATGTCGTTAAAGTTATGAATTCTTTGTTAAAAGGTGGGTAAATTGACTTTTCATACAGTTCTTCTCCGATGGCAAAGAGGCGTGATAGATATGTCTGTATGTTGATACAGCTTTTTCATGAATACGCCACATTTCATGAAACTAACAAAACAATTGTTAACCGAAAATAACGCAAATTTAAGAATCTGCTTGAAAAAATCTTGCATACAGTGACGCTAAAACCCTATCCCCTTATTACAAAACGAGTTTTATTTATAGTTCTAGAACTAACTTTGATGAATGACGTTTCGGCTGTAGACAAAACGTCAAAAAATGACATTAGTCCTAGAATTATATATTATTAAAAGCTCGTTTTGTAAAAACGAGGTAAGATGTTTTTGGAATTATGTTACAAAAAGACATTCATTTAAATTTATTTATTTATTTAACAGTTTATTGTAAGATAGTACATAGACACAGAAAAAAAAATAGAAGTTATACAAAAGGTAAAGCATATTTCTAAAAAAAAATTCTTCCTGCAGACCCCACAGAGAGAAAAGTGATAACATAAAGGCAGGATAGTCACTAACTTTGTTACTTCGCCTGGAAATTAGCTTCAAAATCAAGTAGACATCTAATGCATAAGATTAATCTTCTAGGTACTTACAATAATCCTATTGTTTCTCAGGTATGTCCCGCCAAGACAGAGGCTTCACGCCAAACTTAGAGAAACTCTGCGTCAGCATAGACGGCGAGCTACAAAAACTACTAGAAGACCTTAAAATATATCTATACAAAGAACGCAAAGGTACGGCCAGAGATAAGTTGATATTTGCCTACGATGATGATGATGACACTGAACAGATTTACAGTGATAAAAGTGATATTGAGATTTATTTGAGGGATGTTTCCGATAAGAATATACAGAGGTAAGATTTTTTAATCCTAAAATAATATTTTAAACTCAATGTTTGTGCCGATGCATGTTTGTTACTTCATCACGTAAAAACCACTGAACAGATTTTAATGCAATTTTACAATAATTTAGCTTGGACATCAGAATAACACATAGGCTGTATTATTTTGAGATATCATGTTTTTTTCCAAGATATGATGATAAATGCGTACGAAGTCGCGGGTAGCCACTAGTAAGCATGTAAAAATAATTGCAATAATATTATGTATAAGTACAGTAAAGAACGATAAAGCTCTCACCTAAGATCCCTTCTTGATTTCCCGTCTCACTCTTCTGATTCTTACTCTTATTCCTTTTCTGTTCATGCAGTCCGGCTGTGGAATTCATTGCCACGCGCTATACGTGACACTCACTCTCTCCACATTTTCAAACGGAAAGTTAAAGAGCATTATCTTTCCTTATCATAGAGAATACAATATATATTTATAAAAATTATAATATTTATGTATGTGTATTTATCGAATATACAGGGTGTAACAGAAAGGGTATATAAAGCCGAAACACAGCGATAGTCCTCATGAAACTGAACAACTTTCCCCAAGGAACATGGGTCGTAACTCGAAAAAAATTTTTGGATCGCCCATACTTACTCGATCAGCTGATCGGGCATTTTGTATGGGGAGGCGAAATTTTTTTTTCGAGTTACGACACATGTTCCTTGGGGAAAGTTGTTCAGTTTCATGAGGACTATCGCTGTGTTTCGGCTTTATATACCCTTTTTGTTACACCCTGTATATGTGTAGGTTTATAATTATATATATATTTATTGTTTATTGTAGTGACTATCCTGCCTTCATGCTATCACTTCTCTCTCTGTGGGGTCTGCAGGAAGAAATTTCTTTTAGAAATATGCTGTACCTTTTGTATAACTTCTCTTTTTTCTGTATCTATGTACTATCATCTTACAATAAACTGTTAAATAAATAAATAAATAAATAAAGAATCGACAATATTCGCATTTCCGAATACAATTATTTGCATGTCAATGTTTGTACCGATGGACAGATGGATGGATGTGAGGGTGTTTGTTACTCTTTCACGTAAAAACTATTGAACAGATTTTTATGAAACTTGGCAGTATTGTAGCTAATACATCAGAATAACACATTACTTATATTATATGAAGTTATTGTGTAAATTTTTCGAGATTTGACGATATATGTGTACGAAGTCGCGGGCAGCCTCTAGTTTATACTAAAATATTCTGTAAAGCTAACTTTTCAATTTTTCAATTTCCAGTATGCTTCAATACATAAAAGCATGTTTTGAAGAACCCACACTCCAATCGACTAATTTACAAAAGAAAACAACCGCCATATACACAGCTCGGTTCACACAAGCAACTGTCGCCCTTATGCCTCATTTACGCAAGTGCTATATTCCTGTAACTAACAATCTAGAAATGATGACCATAGACGAGCAATCTTTGAAAAGTTGGAATGACATTTGTGGGGTGTTAAAGGAAAATTGCCTTTATTGCTGGTGGAAATGGGTCGATATTGTAATGGAGAAAGTGGATGATTTGACTAAGGGTTTGCCTCAAGTTTTTACGCTTGAAGCAAATGTTGATTATTTGATGATGGTAAGACAGAACACCTTTATATTACCTATTTTGTTTCTTAAAATTAACCAACTGCGTCGGTAATGCCAAATATCCAGGTCATAAAATATACAAATCATAATACCTGTTCCGGCCAGAATAAATAGGCGACAATAAGACGGCGCAGCGTTGTTGTAGAAATTATATTTGGAGTTACCTACATGGTGATATAACCAGGCAACTAGACTACTGGACGGCTGGACAGTAGGTCTGGACTGGACAATATCAATGACTTAGAGCTACGCTTATATACTAAGATGCTGGCCGCGCGATGATATGTGCGGACGTGATAGGCTACGTGATTGCTGATGCAGCGGAACCATACCAATGCAGGAATATCTTCACGCTCGCTGTCTTGTCTTATCTATCACGTACTCGAGGTCCGCACATACCCATACCAAAATGGAGAAAAGGAGCTGGATGCGAGCAGCCGATCAGCAGATCGATCTCAGTGGCATGTAATAGGAGAGGCCAGCAGTGGACTGCAACAGGCTGATGATGATTATGATAGCAAAATCTATATACATACATATCCGTCACGCCTCTCTCCCATTGGGGTAGGCAGAGACCACTTCCTTCCACTTGCCTCGATCCAAACACACCTATTTCGCTTCATCCACACTCATCAGTCGCCTTATACATGCCCGTCGGTTTAGGGTACTCTAGCAAAATCTGTAGTTTACAAATCTTCTGATAGTCTTGGATTGAAACGATAACATTCACATCCGTGCAAAGTATCTTAAGTAGCAAAATATCTGAATCTCAAAATGTCTAAATTGATACATTTCATTTATTTTCTTTCCACAGCAATGGGACGTTATAAAAATCGAAGAGAAAGACGATGAAGGGAACGCGATAGAGTCCACAATAAAAGTACCAGCGGGTCCCTCTTTAAAACTACAGGAATATTTATATTCCATTAGTCGAATACTAGACGAAGTTGTCCCACATACACTACCAATAGAAATACACACGTTATTCATCGAAAAAGTAACATCCATCACTTTCGAACATTACAACAGAGTGATAAGAGAGAACGAGACGGATATAAATCAGAGATGCGCCCTTCAATTGTTGATGGATGTTCGTCATTTGACGCTGTTACTTGTGCCGCGGGAAAATAAGAAGTCAATAGAGTTTTCTCAAGATGTTTGCGAGTTTTTAAGACAAAAGATTGATCCATTTGACTACGATGTGTTTTATCCGTATATACAAACTAATTTGAAACGGTCTGTTCAGAGAGTGCAGGTTAGTTTGAGAGCTAGTTGCCTTTTTCGCTTTTTGAAATAGTACTAGTTTGGATGATATATTATTTTGTGTTGATGTTATCCAGATTTAAATCTTATTAGGCGATGTAATATCTAGAATTTAACTTAAAGATATTTAGACAATAAAAAAAACAAGAAAAGAAAAAGGCTTAAACTAAAAAAAGTAATAACTAAACTAGCCCAAGATAAATACATTTCAATGAAATATATTCGTAATAGGAGCCTTTTCTTAACACAAAAAAAAACAGCTTGATTAACTTATCTAGCCTTCAGTGTCCCACTGGCAGGCAAAGGCGTCTCTTATTTTTCTCCACGAACCTCTATTCTGATCTGTATAGTAATAATTATTAAAACAATTTCAGACTCTCCTAGGAAGCCTAATACTCCACCACGGCCAATTAACCGGAATAATCGGCACGAAACCAGTTTTATCCGGCGGTAGTGGGGATAAAGCGGCCACGTTACTCGCAACGGGCGATTCTCATTGGTTCTCTTTATTGCCTGTCGCGGCTGCGCCTAGCGCCTTGAAGAAGCAGGAGAAACCGGTAAGTTAGTTTTAAATGGTTATAGGGTTTAACAGAAAGGGGGTATAAAGCCGACACACAGCCAATAGTCCTCATGAAACTGAACAACTTAACTCGTAACTCGATAATTTTTTTTAAATCTCCCATACTTACTCGATCAGCTCATTGAACATTTTGTAAGGGAAGGCAAATTGTTTTTTGAGTTACGACCCATGTTCCTTGGGGGAAGTTCTTTAGTTTCATGAGGACTATCGTTGTGTTTCGGCTTGATGCCCCCTTTCTGTTACACCCAGTAGATCACAGTGGCGTGCAATAGGTGAGGTCATGTCCAGCAGTGGATTGCAACATGATGATGATATTATCATATCCATATTATGTCACTAAGGCCGTGGCCCCAGTAGGCAAACTATTAGCGGCTGACTAGTTTACGGCGAATCGATTTAGTACGCCCTTCCATATATTTGAAATGGAGTGTCCACAGACAGCTAGTTTTCGCTCACTGTACGCAGTTTGCAGCGTTACGCGCGCTGACTATCTCAGACAGCGGCCGACTCCCACCAAAACCGGTGATTTCATTGATTCGAGTTTGCAGCTGACTCAAATTTCAGTTCGCCACTTTGCGGCTCACTCAGTCGGCCGCTAACAGTTTGCCTACTGGTGCCACGGCCTAAGGGCCGATTTGCATTATCTTTGGCTCCATGTATACTGACGCAGAGTCTAACCGAAATTCCAAAACTGAACATAAAGAATTCAACCTGAACTTAACAGCATAAACACACATTCAAATTGATCAAAGTAAATGTGGTTTTATTTTTTAAGGTTTACGGAAGAAAAATGTTAGGGAAATAACTGGGTATGATTAGTTTGTGTCCCGTGTGACAATATTTTATTCAATAACAAAGTATTTTTTTATATTAATATGTGCATGAAAAGGCTTGTTTTTTAAATCTCCAAAGTAATAGTTAACTAAAATCAAAGAAAGCATTTAAATGTAAATAGTTTCCGGTTATAAAATCTAAAAAAATGTGACTAAACTGAAAAAAGCTATTTGATTAACAAAATCTTCTTTCTATTTGTTTTAAAACATTTCCAAATCATAAAATAACTTTTTCAGACAAAAAAGAAGCAAATGCCGTCAGCGAGCCCAAGCAAGTCTAAATCGGATATATCGGAATTGATGACCAGCTCCTTGCCTATAAACTTTGCAAACGCCCGTTCAGGTGCAGCTTCATTCTTCAATTCTATGACGAGCGATTGGTTTAGTGGTTCCTAGATTATAATAGGTCATGATTACAATTTTATTAGTTCATTGTCTCCTAGACTATATTAGCAGCAGTGGTTTAAAATTAGTAAAAAAATTATATGGATTCTGTTTATTCGCTCCTAGACTATAATAGCAAAGAGCCAGTGATTTAAAAAATAAGGTTTCAAATGAATGGAAAAGCTGTTATAAATATTACAATTATTAAAAAAATATTATTATGCATTTAGTTAGGTTTCAATATAAATTAATATTATTTGATTATGTTAAAGTGTATTCAAAATATTTAAAATAATTTAATAAAATTGCTGTAAAATTATTGTTTTTGTATAATTTCAAGTAAGATTAATTACATTAACCTTTCTTTTCGCTTCGCCATAGTCGGGTAAAAACGAGTCAAATATAAGACAAACATTATTAACTATAATTTATTTTAATTTTGGTAACTATACATTGCGCAGTAAAAAAAAACTTGGCATACAATATCGTAAATTAAAGCAACAGATTTTAGAAGAAACAAAATAAGTATTTTTTCTAAATATGTAATTTATGCAACTTTAATTAAGCTTTATTTTATTATGCTTTATTTTTTTACTTTGGTTTTTACACTATAAAAAAAACTTAGACTTACAAATTAAAAAAAAATTAAAAATGAATGTTGTACACCCTCGAATACATCAATCTAGACTGATTTGTACAAGATTGAAATGTACAAGACGCTTGCGGATAAACGTGTGAGTTCATTTCAGAGTGTGCGATATATTTTTGTTATTTCTTCTCAGTCACGCACCGGATATCGAGCTATATCATTGTCCCTCGCATAGCTATAGTTATATTGGGTGAATAGGTTGATATATCCGAGAATGTACAAAAATTATTTTGGTTAAATCAGGCAAAAATCCAGATATAGCAAGCTGTAAATTAAAAATTTAAAGATTTAAGCGACTGTATCACTCTTCTTAGTTTCGTCTTCGACTTTCCTGCCTAAAAGCCTGAAATTGTCGTTGTAACCATCGCTGTAACCGCCGAAGTAGTTGCCCTGGTTACCCGGGAACCGGTTGTAGTTGTAACCCGGCTGGAACTGGTTGAAACCGGGTCGGTTGTAACCTTGGAGCCCTTGGTAACCAGGGGTGTTGTAGCCGGGGTAACCTCCGGGGTAGCCAGGCCTGTTGATGCCTGGGCGACCTGTGAATTGTAAAAAGTAAATAGAGTATTATTTTTTGTATTTTTATTGACAAAATGCTGCCCGGGGGCTCGTATGCATTTATCGCCATTTCTTGAAAAACTTACACAATACTTATTCTAAAATAAATAAGTAGCCTATGTGTTATTCTGATGTGCAAGCTACAATACCTAAAAGTTTTGGTTCAATCTAAGTGGTTTTTGCGTGAGAGAGTAACAAACATCCTCAGTTCCATCCATCCATCGGCACAAATATTATCATTTTATAATATTAGTAGGAAGTAACTAGTGTTGTGTTAGTGTAGTTTTTGTTTCTTCCGATAAAATATCTATACAGGGTGTAACAGAAAGGGTATATAAAGCCGAAACACAGCGATAGTCCTCATGAAACTGAACAACTTTCCCCAAAGAACATGGGTCGAGACTCGAAAAAAAAATTTCGCCTCCCCATACAAAATGCCCAATCAGCTGATCGAGTAAGTATGGGCGATCCAAAAATTTTTTCGAGTTACGACCCGTGTTCCTTGGGGAAAGTTGTTCAGTTTCATGAGGACTATCGCTGTGTTTCGGCTGTATATACCCTTTCTGTTACACCCTGTATATTACTAATACATTAGTATTTATTTTCAACAGGATAAACATTTATAAACTTTATTGCAATGTATGACAGTTGAATAAAGTAATTCACATTTTAACCAGTAACCTTGACTAAAAAAAGAATAACTAAGTCATTGAACTTGTCTTAAATAAAGAATGGCCAATGCATGTTGCATACTAAGATATCTCGCGGTGACGTGCAGCGGTGTAGGAATGCAATGATTAGCATGAATCGAAAGTGATTTAAGATTTTATAAGCGATTTTAAACAGTTGATGATTCACTTGCTTCATTTGAAACATCGCTCGTAAATAAATAAATACTATAATAAAAGTAATGTAATTGCGCCATCTTTACGTACATACATATACAGAGTGTAACAGAAAGGGGGTATAAAGCCGAAACACAGCGAGAGTCCTCATGAAACTGAACAACTTTCCCCAAGGAACATGGGTCGTAACACGAAAAAAATTTTTGGATCGCCCATACTTACTCGATCAGCTGATCGGACATTTTGTATGGGGAGGCGAAGTTTTTTTTTGAGTTACGACCCATGTTCCTTGGGGAAAGTTGTTCAGTTTCATGAGGACTATCGCTGTGTTTCGGCTTTATACCCCCTTTCTGTTACACCCAGTATATCTGTCACGTCACGGAACAAGTAGGTAAGTACCTACTTATTTTATAAGTACCGTATGTAATTAATTATAATACATTTTAGTCATATTGATGTGTGCTATAGAACCTATGTGCTAAATTGTACTTCTAACAAAAAACCATTTTAGATTTCTATAAAACCTGTTAAAGGCTTTAAATAGTTACCTATTGTGTTTATCATGTTAATTAAAGTCTAAATAATATTAGAACATCAGACTATCTACTAAAACAATTTATTGATATTGACAGAAACTAATTACAGCCGTTTCCAATATTCTATCTATCTTACCATACTGGAGATAGAAATAGTTATCTGTCGGTGGCAAAGTCTATGGGATTCTTCTGAAGGATAAATCATAAGTGACAGCTACGTGACATCCGTGACATGCGGATCTCAGACAGTTATCTGTCTTTGAATATTGGGAACGGCCGTAAGACACATAGTTACTCGTATTCTATCTTTACCGTTATTAGGTATTTTTATTTAAGTATTAGATGTTAAACATGACAGGAAAAAATATCCGGGTCAGTTAACAAACCTCTACGGAAATATCGCTCCCGGTATCGGACGTAACTACCCGGGTATCGGCCATAACTACCCGGGTATTGGTCATAACTACTCGGGTATCGGCCATAACTACCCGGTGGTTCCACGTAAGTTCCTAGGTAAACCCCGTTAACTTCTGGGCCATTCCCAAACCTTCCTGGGTATCCGCTAAAGCTGCCTGTTCATAATCGTGTTGATATTATAATATTTGGCGGGATATATCTACCTAATTTCTATCGTTTCTTATAATTTTTGTTTCAGTACCTACTAACAACGACAAAAATTGCTTTTTTTCAAAAGACAATACCACCCGTATTGTCGTCTCTACATAAGATCTTACTTACTTAAGTACCTACCTACTATGTAGTTACTGCTCTAATATTACCTACGTATTCTAGTCTTGTTTTTATACCATTTAACTACGTATCTACTATTTAACAAAATATAATGCTTTATTTACACCTCACCAGGGATATTACTTGCTGTCTCTAATTTAATTTATAGTTTATTTTATATTTAAATGAAATGTTCATATAAATGGCAATATATAAGCTGATGATATAATGATGAGTTAGAATGATAATGTGTAAAAAATAACATTAATCAAATAACTAACCTTGGTAATATTGACCACCACCGGGGTAACCTTGGAAACCACCCTGGTAACCATTTCCGTAACCACCCGGATATCCTCCGAAATTACCGCCCGGGTATCCGCCAAATCCGCCTGGTAAAAATAAATAATCAATTTATTATAAAAAATACAAATAAATATTAGAACGATATTAAAGGTAAACTTCTTTCGAATTTATAGAATTCTGATTCTGACACGCGCCTAATAAAGACACTACTTACACAGTTTCCAAAAACCTTTATCTTAAGATCTGTAATAAGAGCATCTAAAGAAATAACCATGCACGTCAAGGGTTCATATTTATATCTATAGCTAAACATAAATAAATTAATGTAAAACTGCGATTTGCATTGTTGGCCGCACTTGGCCAGCGTGGTGGATTACGGCCTAATCAGTCTCTGTATGAGAGTAGGCTCGTGCCCCTCGGTGGGGACATATATGGGCTAACAACAACCAACATTGCGAAAATGGATATTGCAATCTCATTCTCTTAATAATGCCTTATTTCATGGTTGTCTTGAACTCTAAGTTCAACAGCAATAATGCTATTTTAAACTATAATTACCTATTAGTATTACAAACCTATTATCTATTTACTACCGTTCGATTGGCCTTATGTCCTTACTTATGCATTTACAGATGCCTTAAGAAATAAAATGCAATTATTTTGTCATCACGTTTGTAGATTTTCTGTTGAAGTCTTTACATCCCTGTCGCACCAACTATTAAGAAGCCCGATTGTATACGAAAATACATTTTGAAATCAGTTTTTTACCTCCATATCCAGCAGGATATCCGGGTTGCCCGCCATAACTGGGGTAACCTACGTTGTCGTAACCCGAAACGCCGCCATACCCGGGGTTGTAGTTGTTGTAACCATTGCCGTAACCGGGTCTAAGTAACCCGTACCCTCTGTTGTTACTCCTTCTGTTTTCGGTGGTTATATCATTTGCTTCTCCAAGCCGTTGTGACGCGCTCACTGTTAGCGCGCATGCTACTACGATTATAGTCTGTGAAATTAAAAAATATATCGATTAATTACCTATTTTGAGTAGGTAATAAATACTTATTTAATTTAAAAAATTGTCGATCTGCATCTACGGTATAATATATCTTTCGCACAAGAAGTTACTTTACCAAATTAGTTTTTTTTTGTTTCGTGTTTTATACTGTTACAACAATTTCACAAAAAATACCTAGGCTTTAAGTAGGTTCTACTGGTGTTTTTTTTTCGTGTTCTATATTGCTAGGACTATTTGTGAAAAAAAAAACGCTTTAAGTAGCTCCTACTACGAACTTCTTAGGATTTCTCAAAAGTCCACAGACCAATACAGTAGCAACCATTTGAAATATACATAAATTGCCACAAAAAAACAAATAAAAACTTTTTACAATAACCGGTTAATTAATTAACAACTTAATAAAGACTTAAAAAAACTGAAGTTCAAGTAAATTAATAAGTGTAGTTCTGTACAAGCAATTACTGCAGAATTTATGATCATTGTAGCTTTTTTGTAGAGGGTTTGTAACACGTAATCTTGATTCTAATTTATTAATTTAAATTAAGCTGTTTGCTTAAAATAACTTGGTTAAAGCTACTGAAGTTAATGTTGTAACTATGAGAAGTTAATTGAAACTTAAAAAAAAACTTAAGTAGGTACTTACTACTTACGTAATTAAATTCTATTAATGTTGTAAATGGGTTTGTGCCTATTAGTGAATGTGAAGATTTTACGCAAAAACCACTGAACAGATTTTAATGAAACTTTACAGTATTGTAGTTTACATATCAGAATGACAAATAGGCCATATTATTTTAAAATATCGCATTAATTTTCGATGATGTGACGATTTAAATGCGTACGAAGTCGCAGGTCGCCACTAGTTTGTTTTAAATAATTAAACGAATACTCACAATCGAAATTAAAAGCGATTGGCTACATTCGGACATTTAAATAATCGAAATATAATAATTTCACATGAAGGTAAATTTTGTTCTAGCTTTGCGATTTTATAGGTACCTAAGCAGGTAAGATGTACTGACATTTTATAGAAAATATATTATTTTTCGATTTATTTTATATTTTGTTTCTTTTTTTACGAGTTGAAAATAATTGGCTATATTTCTTGCTTGGTTTTGTATTCTATCTGAATTCTTCGATGCCGTGTTTATTTTATACATATTTTATATACATATAATCACTATATTATATTTTATAGAATTTATTTTATTACGTTTTTGTTTTAAATATTTAGAAAAAAAAATACTGTAGGTAACGTTGGTCATAGTTTGTTTTGTTTCAAAGTTTAAATAAAAGGTTATTGATAAATCGAAACATTTAAATCTTTTTATCAGAGAAAAAAATAATCACATCTCTACCTAACTCTAACTGAATACTGAAAACCAATAAAATATTCAGAGTTAGAGAATTGCCACTATTTTTAAACCGGTTTAAAACAACAACACAATAACAAACACAACCACATCACTAATAAACAAAAGAAAAACATCTCACCAAATAATTCATTGTAATTTTATTTTAAGACTTTAAATCACTTTTAAACTAGGTAATTTAATATGAAACCGCGCGTGTGTCGCGGCAGTCTTTCAACAATTGATCACTGGTGGCGTTTATACAGCCTTTATATCACATAGTTCTCAAGATCACTGGTTTTTACAGTAACTCAGACGCATAATCACTATTATAAGACTATAGAGGATGCCCGCGACTTCGTAGGTACGCATTTGTCGTGTTATCTTTGAAAAAATCACGCATCATAAAATATAGATAAGTAGACTTTGTTATGCTCGTGGTTTTGACTGATGTATCATCAATCATAAAATTTAAGACATTTTTTTTATTTGAGATATTTTTTTATTTCTTTTTTATTTATGACTAGAGGCTGCCCGCGACGTCGTACGCATTTATCATATCTTTGAAAAAAAAACACGAAATAATATAGCATTTGTGTTATTCTGATGTCATCTGACCATCATCATTTAAGACGTAGGTATTGTTTTTCTTATTTGAGAAACTTTCTTAATATTTATTTTTTATGTACCTACTTGGTATGATTATGTTGATATGTACCTATAAGCTACAATATTTCATCAATACGTGTTCAGCAATTTTTGTGTGACAGATCAACAAACGTCCTCACATCCACGCGACACAAACTTTGACATTCTCCAATATAAGAAAGATTTTTATGTTCTTTCCAATACTACGGATGTAGGAATTGTATCATCTCTGATTAATCTAGTTTTACTGATAGGAAATATGTCAAATAGTTAACTACTTCGGAAGTGTATAATTACAATGTGAGAATTCAGTTTTTTTAAGTGTAATTAGATTACTGCATGTTTGCTCTATTAGAATTGAATGACGATATAATTAGAGCAATAAGACCCAGAACACACGGTGAAACGCAATAGGGATGATGACTACATTCAAAAATTCAAAAAATAATTAGTCCGTCTTTTAGGCTATTAAAAACTATTTGAAACACATTTTTTACCTGATCAAATACATCAATAAATACAAAGATACAGAGCATCAAAGTTACGGAGTGGGGGGTTTTTACGTCACCATTGAGTAAAAATCGTACTCAAACGTGACGTCACGAGCAACTTTAACCCAGTGTAACTTTGTAATTTTTTGTTTAAGAGAAAAAAGAAAAAATACGTGTCGATTATTTTAAAATAATCTATGTGACAGACAAAAAAATTTTTTTTAGTCATCATGCCTATTGCAATGCAACTCCAACTGCTAGTTTCTTTTGAGTTGCATCTAAGTTTCTGCTATAGACTCCTTAAGACACACGACGCAACTAATCTGAAACGTTTCAGATTAGTTGCATCGTGTGTGGTTTTCTAAAGGAGTCTGTAGCAGAAACTTTGATGCAACTCAAAAGTAACTATAGCAGTTGCAGTTGCGTTGCATTTGCGTTTCACCGTGTGTTCTGGATCTAAAGGAGTCTATAGCAGAAACTTAGATGTAACTCAAAAGTAACTAGCAGTTGTAGTTGCGTTGCTGTTGCGTTTCCCCGTGTGTTCTAGGCCTGTGAAGTGCGACAGACCAATCATATTGTAATGCGATTGTAACAAAACAAACAAATAGTTCCGAGATTACTGCCTGTTAGCGTAACGCTTAATTATTGAGTTTGTAACTTTATATCGGGCGTTTAATAGTTTTCTTTGATGTGAGTAATCAAAAAATAGGTAATTTTGTGGAAGAGGATATCAGTAGGTAATTGTACCTTAACCAAAATTATCTTATCTTATCTAGCCTTATCTAGTGTCCCACTGCAAAGGCCTCTCTCCTCCTTCTCCATGATTTTCTATCCTGAGCCGCCTCTGCCCAGTCATTTGTGAAGGTGTCCAGCTCAACTCGCCACCTTTTCCGCGGTCTGCCGCGTGGTCTTTTGGCGGTTGGTTGCCATTATGTTACATATTAGTATGTTATATATTAGTATCTAAGTAGTAAAAGACGATACCTAAACGTTAATTTGTTGTGTGTTGTGTAGCTGTGTAATAATCGAAAAAAGTATTTCGTATTTTCGAAAGAATACCTATTATATTTAATTCATTACATTTATGTAAATTAATATGAATTACTTATACACAGAAGTTGGTAGGTAGGTATTTAATTATGAAGCCAATAAATTTTTCTAGTGGGTAGGTACCTAGTTAAGGAGGTATAGAAATATAGGCTCCTACTATTTTAATAAAATCTTATAATAATTATATTATAATTATGATAAACCTCATGCCCGTCCGTTCCTCGGCAATATGATTCTATAGAAAGAATGGACGTAAGGTTCCATAATGACGTTTAGCATGCAACTTAAAACTTTAAAACCGGTTAAGATAATAATGTCAAATACCAATAGGTAGGTACCTTAAATTACCTATATTTTTTGCATTAACAGAAAAAGGGCGTTTTATTTGTATAACTCTTTAATTAAGGTCAATTTAATGAAGACATTATGAAAGCACCCTTTAAAATTAAGCAACATCCAACCAGTTAAAAGCATTGAATTTAAAAGCACGATGTTCTAAGTAGGTACTTAGGGTCGTACCTAATCACCCTTAACAATTATTAGAAACTTCACCTTATTGGTTTTCTACAAATTAAACTCAGAATATTGAAGCTCAGTTAGTCATTTTATTTTAAATCGTATCTATTTATTTCCGAATTCAAAATCAGTAGAAAATACTAAAATGTCCTTTTGTTCGAAATTCAAACAACTTGCCTCAAATCCCCTACACCTACGTGATATTTATTAGCATAATTTATATCAAACATCGCACGCCAAAACAGAAGAGGTCAGTCCAAATCTCATTGTATCGCGAGGCCTCATAACTTCTTCCGTTTCCCACGAGAGGGGGGTCCGACGTGGGGTTTCCTATTAATTATTCACCTCGCGTGTGATAGCTAAATTTAATTTGGCAGAACACGTCTAGTCTATCGTCTAACAATAAAACAACTATGAATTTCCCATAGTATTTTCGTTCGACAATTCTGTATGTTATTTCGTATTTATTTATCAAGGACGAAATGGTATAGGTACTTAAATTTGGTACTTTGAAGTAAAATCTACTTTATCTGTAGGTATCTATTTTAAAAATGATGTTATTCTATCTTGAAAGGGATTTTTTGTTATTGGAATAACTCATTGATAAGAGAATTAGGTATCAACTTACCTAAGATGTTTGTCTTTGCACATATGACGAGCCTATAGAATTTCCCACTGTTACTCCAATCTAATCCAAAAAGATTAAGCCGTCTTTCTAAGACGGCCGCGGGTCGTCTTAGAATCGGTCTTTGTCTATGTTTAAAAAAAAAGTGAACTATAGGTACAATCTTTTTTATGTACCTACTACAACATCCTAATAATATTATAAATGTCAATGTTTGTGCCAATGGATGGATGGAGGTTTGTTACTTCATTACGTAAAAACCACTGAACAGATTTTGATGAAACTTGGCAAAGCTTGCAGTTGCACATCAGAATAGCACATAGGCTATTTTATTTTGAGATATCACGATTATTTTCCAAGATATGACGATAAGCGTACGAAATCGCGGGCAGCCTCTAGTCAATAATATATTTCTAAATAAGCTGTAAAAGTAAAATAATCGATATTAATCAATAGTCGGCCTTTTTAAGGATCACCTACTTTACTTATGTTATTACCTAAGTACTTAAGTAAGTAGGCCCCATTACATTACCCTACGCGAAATTAATATTCATACAAGCCTATACCACCAATCCCAAGTGCTTAGAAATATTCTAAATATAGAATTCAATAGCACGGAAGACGTTTTATTGTTATTATAACACCAAGAGGTAACCCTAAATAAAATAATAGCATATTGCTCCTGTAGCTATAACGGGCAAGGATAATGGCGCCAGTTTGAATAGCAATCATTGCTTAGGAGTATTATTTAGGGTTCCGTACCCAAAGGGTGAAAACGGGATCCTATTACTGAGACTTGGCTATCCGTCTGTCCGTCCGTCTGTTCGTCTGTTCGTCTGTTCGTCTGTTCGTCTGTTCGTCTGTTCGTCCGTTCGTCCGTCCGTCCGTCCGTCTGTCACGAGGCTGTATCTCATAAACCGTTATAGCTAGAGCGTTGAAATTTTCACAGATGTGTAGTACCATTGCCGCTATAATAACAAATATTAAAAATAGAATAATAATAATAATTAAGGAGGGTTCCCATACAACAAACGTGTTTTTTTTTCTTTTTTTTTTTGCTCGATATGAATAGTGAATGGTACGGAACCCTTCCTGCGCGAGTCCGACTCGCACTTGGCCGGTATTTATAACACCTTTATTTGTTCATAGGTTATACTATTACCTAAATAATGAATTTGATAGGTTTATAGGTTGGTTACAGAGTTCTGTTGGTAGAAAGTGGATTGGGGTTTCTTACGCGAGAATAAATATCTATCTATATGTATGTTCATATCTATAGCGTTCTTTAGATAACATGAAGTGAACGGAAACTCCCAAATATTTATAGGAGATATGTAGACAGTGTGAACTGTAAAAACCTTGCATAAATCTAGATATTCTTAGATTTTACAAGTCATTCGCTAGATAGTGTTTCAAGACACTAAACAGGTGGTTTAAGCATTATTTAAAGACACTTTTATACCTTAATTGTTCCTCAATTTTGTTGTTTTCCCAAATCAATATAAGTTTATAAATCATTTTCGTTTAAGTACCTAACAAATGAAATCATTTTGAATCACTTACCTACATCTAGAATGCCTACACTACAAGTCAACTTATTAACTCAAACAATTCATATAGGTACATACAAGTTAGAGCACTAAGAAACCGCCCAAAAGTAGAAAACCATCTTTAATTTAATTCAAAACATCTCGCAAAGCCACACTCTTACTTCAATACCATAAAATAATAAAATGCAAAATTTTAGCACCCATAAACCGTTGTGAGGACAGGTAAGGATCTCTAGGGAAGCCTTAGCCCAGTTTACATCCAGTTTTGCATTAAGACCTCATAGACCTTACTCCCACGTAGTGACGTGCACACACGTATTTGTCATTTTCGCATTTTTACAATGATTATATATAGTCTCCTTAGTCGTTGTGGCCGTGACTTCGACCGTGAGGGCTGTGTTTCATCTTAAATAGTTACAATTTTGCATTTATTTTTTTAGTTGGCCACACAAAAGCACACGAACAAACAAATGACGATCTTTTAGACCAGATTTTTTTTTGAAATATATGACAAAAGATAGTCAAAATTGTTTCTTCATGGGATTTCATCTGAGTGTCGCTTGAGACTTTATAATATTAGCTTCAGTTGTAACTATTTTCGATTTCTTAATGCAATGAAATGAGATCTATCTAGTACCTACCTACTTATCTTAGATTTATCGAAGGTTACATTCAGTCAAATCTAGGACAAAAGGTGAAATAGGCTTTATTGTGCTACTTTAACTTGAGCTGCTTATAAACAATACCTACTTCAACATTTATCTAATAGAGTGGACGTGTAAATGAGAGATTTGCTAACTTTGGATTCTATAATAACACCAATGTACTTAATAATAGACTATTAGACTACTATAACACTACTATAATACTTGAAGGGCTCCGCAAGTTTTGCAAGAGGTTACATCACAGAATTAAATGAAAAAGGTTAACACTTGGGTGGTCGAATGACGACAATCCGTTTGATTTATCACAAAACATTATTAAGCAATATGTTAATAAACAGGTCGTTACCCTGTAAGCGATTTTGACTGTTTTTGGCTTACTGGTTGTTTTGAAAGACTTTGACATCACTGCTCTTTGATAAAGAGGGCTTAATAACGGCTTGTATGATGACAATTATTAAACTTGGGCTTTTATACTTACACTTACCTACCTACATTTACTAATAGATAAGTATAAAGTTGTCGTATCATTAAACGTATGGCTATAAGTTTATGTATTATTGTCTGGGCATAAAGGAAACCCTGCGTTGTGTCGTTCACGCGCCGCGGTTCTACTGTCATTTGCACCAATCATTTTGTGACGGTCTGAATTTTTCTATTTGTTGTGTTTCAGTAACCTTTCTGTATGCAATTGTTTCATTATCTGTTTTTCGTGAGTTCCTTAACCTCATCTTATTACTTCAAAGTAACACATTGGAACCAAGAAATAAACAAAATAATACTCATTCGTTGACGACCCTATTTACGATACTCTGTGGTAAAACTCGTTTACTGCGTTCGTTTTACATGAGCCCGGAATTAAACTAAGGTATTATGATTGTTTAAATAGGGCGTAATAAAAGACCCATCTCGCGGGGTTTTTGAACTTTACCCTTTTATCTATGAGGTTGATATTAAAATTGTTTAGGGTGACTTTATAGGCACGTGTTGTATTTGATATATAAATACTGTATACAGACGTTTAGGTTAGGTACCTATTCTGTTATAGAATATTAAAACTTGATTACAATTTATTGGTTCTGCGTTCTGCCGTAGTGGTAGTCTATGAAACCTCAATTATTTAATTCAATGTTATCATCAACAAAAATTCATCGTTCTCACAATTTTTCTCATTTAAAATTACTGCTAGCTTAGCATGGCACTCCGTGACAAGACGTTGTCATGCGTTTGTCACGCTTACGTCTCTGTCTAGAGTTTTAAATGTGATATGGACAGCATGCGTGAGATAATTGTCACGGCACGCCGTGCTAAGCCCCCTGTGCAAACCACTCAACCGCTTAACCTGACTAAATCTAGCTAGACAATACAAATTAGTGAAAATTATGACGTTGACAGGCGGTCATTTAAAAAGTTGTATTGCTTTGCTCAGTTGAATGATGAGAGGCATTGATCCGATGAGGGCGATTCTAGTACAGATCCAGCTAGTTTGAGACATTACATAAATAAGTACGTTAGAAAGACGCCAAATCTGAATAACAACGTAATCTGAATAACAAAGTAACGAAATGTGGTCTCCGTGTTAGGCATATACCGCACTCCTTCCTTCAGGAATTCCGCAATGTTCGTAAACTCTCTGCATGAAGCTATATCAGCATTCAAAAATCATTCTAACATTGCTGTTGTAGGGGACCTTAACATTGACATTCTTGAACGAGACGGCTCGCCCAACAACAACACATCAGACTATCTATGCATGGCTGCGGAGCATAATCTTAAACCAGCTATTACTTTGCCCACTCGACTTGAAACATGTATCGATCATGCCCTCGTGAAATCCAACTACTCTATCTTAGGTCTAGTCTGTAACTCCAAATTCACTGATCACAATCCCATCATGGTGGGATTTAACACTAGTAATAACAGCAACACAAAGAGAAATAACTCTAGGCTTAAAGAGATTACCGATTTTGAAGGAGTTGCCCGAGAGTTACAAGCTGTTGATTGGAGCTGTGTCTCAAAGATAAATGATGTTGATGTAGCAGCTACAACCTTCGTTAATGTTGTGAAATCAGCAGTTGAAAATAACACTCGTAGGGTGCGAATTAGTAGACGTAAATTCACTATAGAACCCTGGATGACCCCGGGTCTACTTCGCTGTGCACGGCATCGTGACCATCTGCATCAGCTGACACGTCAGTTACCAGATGATAGGGTTTTAAAAATATCGTACACTAGATACAGAAATTTCTATACCGACTTAATTCGAAAACTAAAGAATCAACATGAAAGCTTAGAAATTGAATCTAAGAAACACTCACCTAAAGGCATGTGGACATCCATACTTAAAATTTGCAACCAACGTAAGGGTTCAGAGTCGGCTAAAGAGCTGCTCAGCTTGGCTTCGAGTCCATCCGAATCTCTAAATCTAACCAATGATTTCTTTACATCTATTGGGCAGAAACTAGCTTCCTCTATACTTAACGAATCTAAGCTCAGCGAGGAAACCCTTGCAGCATCTATAGATGTAACCGCGGGTCCCGCTAACTCTTTTTTCCTCACCCCAACCGACGAAAGAGAAGTGGACCTCATTATTAGTCAACTTAAAAACGCCTGTGCCCCAGGACTTGACGGATTTAGTAATCAACTTATTAAATCTGTAAAATATTTTATTATTCATCCGCTAACCTATATCATAAATCTAAGCCTTAGCACAGGTCGCTTCCCTAATATCTGGAAAACCGCAGCTGTAACGCCAATTCATAAAGATGGTGCTAAAGACGTTCCCAACAACTATCGCCCAATTTCTCTTCTCAGTGTATTTTCAAAAATACTGGAGAAGGTAGTGAACTCTCGTCTTGTCTCCTTCTTGGAAAACCTGGGCTTACTCAGCTGCAGGCAATTTGGATTTAGGAGGGGGAAATCGACGGAAGACGCAGTCTCAACCCTGGTAGACCTAGTCGCATCTCAGCTTGATAAAGGTAACCAATGTATTGGTGTATTCCTTGACCTAGCCAAGGCCTTCGATACTGTGTCGTCCCGAATTCTTCTCCGGAAATTGGAATGCTTGGGGATACGCGGAGATGCCCTGGCGTGGTTTGATAGCTACCTTACAGATCGCAAACAATTAGTTAAAGTTGACTCCACCTCTAGTAGACTGAATAAGGTTGCTTTTGGAGTCCCGCAGGGTAGTATTCTTGGGCCCACTCTATTTATAATATACATGAACGATATCCACAATTTGTCCATTCCAAACACAGAGACTATCTGTTATGCTGACGACACGGCCATGCTGTTCTTTGGAAAGAGTTGGGAACAGACTTTTCGGTCAACAGAGATCGGTTTGAGATGCGTGTCGAGGTGGTTGCAGCGGAACCTTCTAACGCTGAACACTAAAAAAACTAAATTTTTATGCTTCCATATGACAGCCACTACTAAATGCCCCCCAAATACAAAAGTAAAAATTCACAAATGTTCTGTGGAAGAACCTGTTCCCCACGATTGTAATTGCGATTCCATTGAACAAGTGGCTGTGATTAAATACCTGGGTGTAACACTCGATGAAAATTTAAATTTTAAATCGCAATTAAGTGCCTTATCTGGTCGTGTTCGTAAAACTATTGGCATCATGAAAAAACTGCGTGACATCAGTAACCTCAAAATTTTAAAAACCGTGTATATTGCAATCTGCGAGTCAATTCTTTATTATTGTATAGGGGTCTGGGGTTCGGCTGCTAAATCAAATTTTATAATTTTGGAAAGAGCCCAACGGAGTATACTAAAAGTAATGCTCAAAAAACCAAGGCGGTATCCGACAGATTTTGTATACTCGGAAGCCAAGGTATTGCGTGTCAGACATCTCTTTGTCAAAAAGGTTTGCCTTAGTGTACACAGATTGACACTGAATGATGCTAATTACCCACGTTTGCTGTCTAAACGCGTTTTCTCGTTACCAACACCTAATCCAAAAACTGTTTTTGCGAAACGTTTCCCTGCCTATGCGCATATCGCTACCTACAATAGATTTGTGAACATCTGTAATATAAAATCAGCTACAGTCAATCAAGCTAGAATATTAATCATAAAATACCTTTCAAATCTAAATTATGACAAAACTGAGGCCCTTCTTCCCTTTTAAACTTTAAACTTTATTCACTATCACACCATTGAGTAACTCTTTTTTTTTCCTTTTCTTAGACTTTATAGAAAATTAAAATTTAATTGGTTAAAAATTATATTGTTTATAATTTAGGTAAACCAAATTGCACAAATTCTGTAAACTAACTGTAATCTGGTTCCCCAAGATACAGGCTCTGCCTAGTTTGGGGACCTCTGTTAATTTAGTTTAAGGCTGGATCTACTTAGGACTAATTTAAGTAATTGTGTACCTATACCGTGTAACTCAATGTGTGTACCTTTGTATTTCCTATTTCGGATAAATAAACAATATTTTCATTTTCATTTCATTTTCATTTTCAACAAAGACACCTCACTCTTGCGTCAAATCCAACATTTTCCAAAAGAAATTACGTACCATTGAAATCTCAGCGTATGCTTCATCGAGAGTACCTAGACTGGGAACGAATTACCTGCTTTTTCCTTTCCCATCCTGGCACGTTGAGTTTAAATGTGCCTATTGTTCCCTAGATCAAGTTCTACAGTCTATTCTGTAGAAAATCACGGAGAGCAGGGACGGAAGGGGCCCAAAAACGGGGCCTCATAGTTGGCAGTGATTTCGGGGATCTCGCTTTTCTTTTTGCAGTAGTGGAAAGTTATAATGTTCAAGTTTCAAGTCGTATTTTAAGATGTAGGCTTGTCATGTCAGTTGGTTTCACAATAGTCTTCCAGAACTTCTTGTTACCTTTTTGGTTAGGACAACAGGACGAAATTCGTATTAGATTATGGTCTCAGTAGAAATGTTATTGAAGATGTACGAACTGTTTACAAGTCTGCAGAATTATCAGCATTATAATGTACCTACTTAATTCTTAACTATTTTTATTTATTTACATCTTGAGTTTCAAAAGGTATCAAACCTTGTTAGACCATTGAGGCCCTAAATCGGTGGCCTCCGTTTAAACTACGCCCCTGTGTCCCAGATGGATGAACAATGGCGTCAGGCAGGAATTCCTCCTAGCACTAATTAAGTGAAGACTATTCTAGAGGTTTTAAAAGGGCCCGACAATGGCGATGATTGAAATAGCGCCATTTTGAATCGTCAATTGTTTTTAGGATAGTGATTGGTTCTCGCGGAGTGCCTTTCTGTCCTTAATGGCTATTTTTGAGTTTTCTCGGAATTAACACTTTCAGTTTTGATGATAATTTCCGTAGTTATGTTTCGATTGAAGCGAAACGTTATTGGAAAATTAAAATATTTAAACTCTTGAGCGTCACATGGATCATACGTCGCGTCGTCGGTGTCAGCAATTTAGTAATAGTATTTGAGATTTGTGATTGTGACGCATATTTTGCTACTTTATGCTATCTACACACCAAAGCCGCCAGCATGCCGCCGGGCTAAGCCGGCGGCTTTACGTCATACGAATGGCAGTTGTCAAAAAAGCCGGCGGCTTTGGTGTGTAGATACCATTAACGTACCTACGTAAATTTATCCAACTTATTAAAAAATCTTATATATTATACTACATTAAAAAATCGTACCTATTACCTACATTAAATACTAATATACCTACCACTTCAAATGTATTTAACATTAAGAAACTATAGAATGTTCATTACCTTTTTAAAATAGATATTCTGTTAACATAAAATCTAATTAAATTAACTTACAAAACACCACTCCTCATTCAATAAGTATTTTTATTTAATTTCTAAAGATTTAGTAATAAAAGAACCACCGTTACCGTTCCAAGAAAAGCGAGTAAAAAAATAAAAATTATTTCTTACGAAAACGTTTCAAGACTTTTTAAGTGACGTTTTCATTTCCTTGGAAACAGTAAATTAAAATGTGTTCGCTAATTAATGCAAAAAAAGAATATTTAGAAGAGAAAAAATGGTGGGATGTTTTGGATGTTTTAAAAGGTGGCGAGGAGCGTTTGTTTGATTGTATGTTTGTAATACGTTATAATAAAGTAAAGAAAACCCTCAAAATGAAGAAAAAATAAATTAAAAAACAAAATGGAGTAAATATAATTTTATTAGTTCAAAAAACACACACACTTTAGTACTTAGAATTGACATTTAAGATGGATAGGTTTAAAAATAAATGAAAATTTAGGGGCGTAACTAATTTATGAAACTGAAAAACTTTTGTCAAGAAACATTGGTCGAAATATTGAAAAACCCATGTATCTTGGGGAAATATAAATTTTATGGACTGATATAACATCCCTTGATTTTTATGAGATAATAATGTGGAGCATGTATCTTTACACATTGCAATACCGTAAATGACGGAATAGTAGTGTTGGGAAAAACAATCGATAAAAAATTAATAAAATAAATTACGGTTAATCGCATCATTGATTCAAATTAAAGTTTGGATGATCTATTGATTTTTTTAATCGTCGTCGCCAGGACTGTGCAATAAAAAGGGGAACAAAGTAATTATGCTTAAAAAAAAGATAAAAAAAGGGGTACCTATCTTAAGTTCAAATTTTTTTTTGCCGATTATCCAAAGACCGAAAACTTTTCGACTATTTTCGTTTCGTTTTTTTTTTACTTTGCCGAAATCACGTTTGCCACTATTTTAGTTGACCTATTATCATTTCGTTTTTTTTCTTTACTCCGATGTTTTATTTTGTCGAAAAACTTTCGACTGAAGTTATGCAAGGTCACAATAACGATTGATTGAAGTATTGTATGTCCAAACATTCATTACCTAAACCATTTTTTATTTTTTTATTGTGAATTACAATTAAAAGAATTAAAATAAAATGCATGCAGATAAAAGACTTTTATTTATTTACAAGAGGTAGGTACTTACCTTTATTAGTTTAGTAAAGCAACATACAAAATGCATGCAGGCATGTAGGCAAGCATGCAGACATGCAGGCAAGCATGCAGACATGCAGGCAAGCATGCAAGCATGCAGGCAAGCAGACAAGCATGCAGGCATGCAGGCAAGCAGGCAAGCATGCAGGCATGCAGGCAAGCAGGCAAGCATGCATGCAGGCAAGCATGCATGCAGGCAAGCAGGCAAGCATGCATGCAGGCAAGCAGGCAAGCATGCATGCAGGCAAGCAGGCAAGCAGGCAAGCAGGCAAGCATGCATGCAGGCATGCACACATGCAGCAACCAGGGATGCAAAAATCATGTTCTAACCTAACCTATCCTATTCGAATTTGCCTGGTTGTGTTTTTTTTAAATTTTTTGTTTTTTTTTCCACCCCCCGCAATTTTTTCAGCTTAACCGGTTTTAAAAACCTACAAGTAACATACCTATACATTCGACAAGATGTTGTTTTGGTAAGCTGAAATTATGGCTAATAAATCATCTAGCAAATGAAAAAAATCCAAAAGAGTCTTCGGACAGTAGTAAAAGGTAATTTTGAAAATCGAGTAAAGGTGTTTCGGTAAAATGATACTTACGTCAAATGACCTATCGGTGTTTTAAATATATGGCGAATAATTACATGTGGCAAAAAAGACATCGACCGAAAGTTTTCGGTAGAATGAAATTCGGGAAAGTCTAGTTCGACTAAGTAATCGGTTCCCAAAAAAAATATATCTGCAAAAAATGTATTTTCTCCTTTTGTCTCTTTATTTAATTTTTTATCCTTTTTTTGTAAGTATGTTTATTTTTTTATATTAACAAGCAAACCCACATAACAAGAACAAGTGCCCACCGATCCTATATATATAAAAAAAAAACAAAGCTGGAACTAGAAATGGAAGCTTAATTAAGCCGCTGAAGTGTTTTGATGGCGGCGCATTAATTTTATCTTGTTTTTCTGCTTTCACGACCAATTATCTAAGAGTTCCGGGAATCTTTCTGCGAGTTTTAATTTCATTTCCTTCCCAATTACTTATATTTCGGTTTGCGATCAACGAGGGCCTTACTATTGGTGCGTTTTGACATTTATATTGTTATTTAAATACTGACCATCCGCGACTATGTACGTATTTATCATCATAATGTTAAAAACCCTAAACCGACGGGCATGTATGAGGTGACTGATGAGTGTGGATGAAGCGAAAGAGGTTTGTTTGGAACGTAGCAAGTGGAAGGAAGTGGTCTCTGCCTACCCCAATGGGAGAGCGGCGTGACGGATATGTACGTATGTATGTATGTATGTATGTATGTTGAAAAAATTACATAGGTAATATCTTAAAGCCTTTATGATATTCTGTTAAGCAAGCTACAATATTGGAAAGTTTCATTGAAATCTGTTGAGTGGTTTTTGTTTCAAAGAGTAACGAACATCTTCACATTCATCCGGAAGTTCATTTCCCATTTAGAACACGAGAACAGCCGGTCAAAGGAAAGTAAATATTAAAAGCAAATCTAAAACTCTCATCATATCATCATTAGCCCATTGCAGTCCACTGCTGGACATAGGCCTCTCCCATAGCACTCCACTGTGATATATCTTCGGCTGCAAAATCTCTAGCTAATCATATCAAAAGTCCACTCATTCTCACAAGGTTGTCACTTTTAAAATAGCGACTTAAACATCTTAGTAATGTCGTAAGCTCGTTATTTTGGAGGCTGTCCCTTTGTCTCCCAATGGCTCTAATTTCATTTCCTCTATTTATTGTTAACTAGTTAGGTACTTGCTGCGGTTTTATTTGTGTATCAGGAATTATTGAAGTTTAAATTCTAGCTCGAATCAAACTGAATTATTAAAGTTTAATAATAACTATAGATTTATTTTTGTTGTTTTTTCATGAAAATACATAATTAAGAGTCCTGCCTACCTACTTATTATCGATTGAAACAAACAGACAATCAGAAAAAACATCACATTAATTCTAAAAATGCAAACGAATGAATAGATCTACCCAAAATTTTGATTTCTTAAGCGTTAATTAAGTGACGAGATAATATAAGAAAATGGGAAACAAAAATTAAAAATTATTGTTTTTTTTTCCTTTTACGTCTATTTGAGATTCTTTGGCCTCTTTAAGTTAATTTCGTTTTTGTCGTTATTGCTTTGTGGAGAAGGAAAATGGAGTTCGTCTAATTGTTGAGTCTTTGTTTTGAGTATTTTGACGTTTCCTGTAATCTTTATATTGTTAACGCTTTTCTTTTATTTGTTTGAATTTTGAATTTGGAAAATAATATTTGAACAATTTTATTTAGGTAATCTAACATTAAGTATGTAATGAAGTATTTTATGCTCTCTGGCTAGAATCAAGAAACGGTTGTTGACTTTTTAACTAATAACTCTACACACGAAAACATGGGTTACGTACTTTTCACATAAAATGTCCGATCGTTTTTGATCTTAGTAAGAAAAAATGAAATTGACACAATATGTCTTTAAAAAATGTGTTCAAATTCATGAACAGACTACATCAATGGATTTTTATGAGGAAATACATATCCTGTTGTATCGATAAATATTGATAGACTTGCACAACACTATAATTCTCGTAACTGCAATCCCTAAGAGACGTAATAAGGTTGGCCGTCCAGCCAAGGTCCCTTAGCCACAATAAGTGACGTCACTCCAGCGAAGCTTGTGACAGCTCAAAAGAATTGCTCGGGTCGCGCCTTTTCATGTGTCAACGAACAATTATGTAAGGTTCACTTGTTTTAGTGTCATTATGCTTTATACAATATGCCCGTAAGATAAAGGAATATAAGTGTACTGGCTAAAATAGTGTATTTAGTTAAACTGAAGTCTAAGAGCCAAAGAAAATTAATGCTCATAAAAAAGCAGTACAAGTTATTTGGTAGATTAATGACTATAAAGAGAGGAAAGATGCTGGGTCATCTGATACGACACGATGACTTTGTAAAAACATCATGAAAGGAAAAATTGAAGGTAAACGAAAGCAGGGGTCCTAGGAATTCACGTAGGACTTACGAGTACATAGATCAAATGCCGGCTGTTGGTCACCTACTGTTGTGAAAGCGCTCTTAAAAGCTTAATTTTTGTTATACTTTCATTGCTGAATATGTCGATATTATTGCTCGTCTTTCGATCTATCGATATTCAAACTATCGACATTTTGGCAACACTAATCTACATACTTGTACAAATTCTTATAACAGTTCTGACACTAAAATGTCCACAAAACCACTTGGATTTTGTGAATTAATTCGCGCGTCTCTTCGATTAAAGCCTTGACCTTAATCATTAATAACTGGTAATTCTCGAAAAGGAAAGTGGCTTTAAGGGATTCCCAAAGGTCTTCAACCAAGGCGTATCGTATCTCCCACACGTTTCGTAGATAAAGTTTAGCAGTAGGTTTATAAAGAATCATTAATTTTTGAAGTTTTTTAATAAATGGGTGTTGTGGCAGTTATGCATGGTGATGCAAAAAATATGCGTGACAAATATATTTTATTCCTATTCATTAGTTAAATAAGTGTAGGAGCCTACTTACTTTAACTATAACGTAAGTTTTGCGTAGGAATTTGGTAGTTAGATAACTTTGAATGTACATATTTTTAATTAAAAATAGTACCTTTGTATGTATATTTACATTCTATTCATCGTTCTACCTATTTTCTCTTCACAAGTATTGCTATTTTAATGTATTTCTCTTTATCTAGATACTTAAAAACTCTAAATGGTCTACCTTTACACATCCGGGCCGTGGCCTGTCAGGAGGGAAACAAATACGTCGACATGACAAGGTGTGTGAACGAATCCATAGAAAATGTGTGGAATGATATTTTTTCCCTGACAATAGATAGACCATTAGTAAGTACTTACAAAGTTTAAAACACACCTTGTCAAACCCGATGACTCACAAACAAGTGTACCTACTGTTCTTAATAATCTATGTCACTGGTTCTATGACATAACAGCCTTGCCACCAAAATCTATCACAGCGAGCAAGGTCATTTTTGTTTTGGACGCACGCGATACTATGAGCCTGATTAACAAAAACTACGGAAAAAAACGCTACATTTATAAGAGGTCAGTTTTTCGTATAGGTAAGTTAAGTAAGTACGTGTATTTTTATGGTTGACTAGTCTGTTTGCGATTTCGCATGATTTTAAAGTCATATCTTGAAAAATATATATGATATCGTAAAATAATATAGCTTAAAAGTTAATCTAATGCCAAAGCTACATTATGGTAAAGTTTCATTAAAATGTGGTCTGTTTTTTTGCGTGAAAGAGTAGCAAATATCTTGTATGTATAAATACAGATCATAATTTTAAAATGGTTGTAAAAATGATTATGATTTTTGCTGATGCAAATTACGACACTTAAGAGCCGCTAGTTTATAGATACTTCGCTACTTTTAGTGACACCCGTCATTCTAATCATGTAAGATTTTAAGAATTATAACAGCCCGATACCTCTTGATTGTTTGCGTCATTCGATTCTTAAAAACTTTGAAAGGAAACAGTAGTAGTGTAGTTTTTGATAGATATCATAGAAGTACCTAAAAAGGACAATGACTCGAAAGAAACCAAGAAAAAAAAAGAAGGTCACTTTATACAATTTAATCGTTGTGGTTAAATAAAAAATACAATATATTACGTGACGTGATAAGTAAATATTTAATACGGGTTAAATATTGTTTGTCGAGAATATTGTATGTTTTTGTGTTAAAAAATTATTTCGATGCGGGGATAAATAATTAGATACTTTTTGAAGTACGTGCGCACTTAATGTTATAATTTTATATAGGTATTTATTATATTATTTATTTATTTAATAGTTTATTGTAAGATGATAGTACATAGAGACAGAAATAAAGAGAAGTAATACAAAAGGTACAGCATATTTCTAAAAGAAATTTCTTCCTGCAAACCCCACATAGAGAGAAGTGATAGCATGAAGGCAGGATAGTCACTACAATAAACAATAAATATAAGTATAAACCTACAACTACATATTATATAAATACACATACATAAATATTATAATTTATATAAATATAATATTGTTTTTTTATATATTGTTGATAGGTACTCACTCAGTATCTTCTATGATATTAAAATGAATCGCAAAATGTGTTGGTAAGCGCATAACTCAATAACGCCTGGACCAATTTTATCAATTCTTTTTTTAAAATGTTAATTGAAGTCCAAGAATGGTTTTTACGGTGAGAAAAATTCGAATAATTGACGGGAAAGCCCTTTTTAAGGCAGAACAAAGTTCGCCGGGACAGCTAGTTGACGAATAAATTTGTCTAATATGTTCTATTATATTCTTGAGCTTTTGTACGAGTATATTTTACTTAAGGTGTAAAAAATACCCATATAAAGTATTTATGCCAACTTATTACTTTTAAAAATATTACCTATGTTACTGCAATTCTTAAAGATTTTTCACGTTCAATCTTTATATTTCTTGTTCTTGTTAAAATCCTTGTATTTTTATTTGTCAATTATGTCAATGCGTGATCGCCGCAGGCGGTTAGTTGTCATACCTGTAGGTAGATCCTATTGTTGATTATTTAATAACACACTTTGTAACTCTGGAATTACATGGAAATTATTGTTAAAAGCTACTAGAACATTGACATAATGAATAGGTTTATATAAATGGGTTTTTCATGTTGCCAAGTGTTAGTCGTATCAAGTGCTCAAAAGGACGGCAGAAAACAGAACAGAGTGGCGTAGACTCCACCGACAAGAGCGACGCTCTTAAATTATGATGATGTATTTAAGTATTTTAAACTAAATGCCACTTGAGTTGCAATAAAAGGTCTTTAATGTAATTATTCATTAAATATAGTTTCGTTTACTTCTGATTTTCGAGAGTGTCAGCTATAAAGATAGTTAAATTTCGCTATACAGCTACATATATACTATGCGAATACATAAACTAAAATAAAGACGGCAGTACCTTTTTTCAAAGAATGAACCAGTTAATAGGAAAATGAATCTTTTTAATTCAGTAAGATAACACACAGTTTCATTAGACTATTCGAATAAATAAAATATAAGCAGATTAAATAAATTACAGTTTATCACTTTATCTAGAAATAACAATGTTATCTTTTTCGTCAATCGATAGTTATTTATAAAATTAATACGTATTCGCTTCCTTTCTTGATAAGATTACATTTAAATTAATTTTGTCTACAAAATTCGAATAACAGCAATCACTTATGTATAAGTTTGAAAATGCACAAAAAACTTATAATATTTACATATAAAAATACTCATATACCTACAAAAATGCATATTTGGGATTTTTATTAATTAATGAATTATAATAAATCTACGTAGAGGCTGTCCGCGAATCCGTACGCTTTTATCGTCATATCCCGGAAAAAAACATGATATCTTAAAAAATATAGGCTATGTGTTATTCTGATGTATAAGCAGCAATAATACCAAGTTTCATCAAAATCTGTTCAAAAGTTTTTACGTAAAAGAGTAAAAACAACCATCCATCCAACAGCATAAACATTGACATTTATAATAATTTGCCTTAAACTTAAAAAACTGAAAAAACCTTACAGAGATTACTTATGAAATTACAATGATCTCTTTACAAAAAGCTACCTACTATAGCTATCAAATTCTCTCCCAAACCTTTCATATGGCGGCATAGCGTTCCGAGCTCTTGGAATAATTCTCGGTGCTTCAATTTCATCCAAATCTATTAGAGCAACATTGTTTTTATTGCCTCTCATCTTTCCACAATAGTAGGCACCTACTATAATCATTCCAACTATTGTTACGCTGACAACACTTAACAGCGAAATTGTCAACCAATTCCAAACAAAGAATGATTCTCCTTCTCCTCCATTGCCGTTATCCTCTCCTCCATTCCCATTATCCTCCCCTCCATTGCCATTGTCTTCTCCCCCATTTCCATTATCCTCTCCTCCATTACCATTGTCTTCTCCCCCATTCCCATTATCCTCTCCTCCATTGCCATTATCTTCTCCTCCATTACCATTGTCTTCTCCCCCATTCCCATTATCCTCTCCTCCATTGCCATTATCCTCTCCTCCATTACCATTGTCTTCTCCTCCATTACCATTATCCTCTCCTCCATTACCATTGTCTTCTCCCCCATTCCCATTATCCTCCCCTCCATTGCCATTGTCTTCTCCCCCATTTCCATTATCCTCTCCTCCATTACCATTGTCTTCTCCCCCATTCCCATTATCCTCTCCTCCATTGCCATTATCCTCTCCTCCATTACCATTGTCTTCTCCCCCATTCCCATTGTCTTCTCCCCCATTCCCATTATCCTCCCCTCCATTGCCATTGTCTTCTCCCCCATTCCCATTATCCTCTCCTCCATTACCATTGTCCTCTCCTCCATTACCATTGTCCTCTCCTCCATTACCATTGTCTTCTCCCCCATTCCCATTATCCTCTCCTCCATTGCCATTATCCTCTCCTCCATTACCATTGTCTTCTCCTCCATTGCCATTATCCTCTCCTCCATTACCATTGTCCTCTCCTCCATTACCATTGTCTTCTCCCCCATTCCCATTGTCCTCTCCTCCATTGCCATTATCCTCTCCTCCATTACCATTGTCTTCTCCCCCATTCCCATTATCCTCTCCTCCATTACCATTGTCCTCTCCTCCATCACCATTGTCCTCTCCTCCATTACCATTGTCTTCTCCCCCATTCCCATTATCCTCTCCTCCATTGCCATTGTCCTCTCCTCCATTACCATTGTCTTCTCCTCCATTGCCATTATCCTCTCCTCCATTACCATTGTCCTCTCCTCCATTACCATTGTCTTCTCCCCCATTACCATTGTCCTCTCCTCCATTGCCATTATCCTCTCCTCCATTGCCGTTGTCTTCTCCTCCATTGCCATTATCCTCTCCTCCATTGCCATTATCCTCTCCTCCATTACCATTATCCTCTCCTCCATTACCATTGTCTTCTCCTCCATTGCCATTATCCTCTCCTCCATTGCCATTATCCTCTCCTCCATTGCCGTTGTCTTCTCCTCCATTGCCATTATCCTCTCCTCCATTACCATTGTCTTCTCCTCCATTGCCATTATCCTCTCCTCCATTGCCATTATCCTCTCCTCCATTGCCGTTGTCTTCTCCTCCATTGCCATTGTCCTCTCCTCCATTGCCATTATCCTCTCCTCCATTACCATTGTCTTCTCCCCCATTCCCATTGTCTTCTCCCCCATTCCCATTATCCTCCCCTCCATTGCCATTATCCTCTCCTCCATTGCCATTATCCTCCGCTCCATTGCCATTGTCTTCTCCCCCATTTCCATTATCCTCTCCTCCATTACCATTGTCTTCTCCCCCATTCCCATTATCCTCCTCTCCATTGCCATTGTCCTCTCCTCCATTGCCATTGTCCTCTCCTCCATTGCCATTGTCCTCTCCTCCATTGCCATTGTCCTCTCCTCCATTGCCATTGTCCTCTCCTCCATTGCCATTGTCCTCTCCTCCATTGCCATTATCTTCTCCCCCATTCCCATTATCCTCTCCTCCATTGCTATTATCTTCTCCTCCATTACCATTGTCTTCTCCCCCATTCCCATTATCCTCTCCTCCATTGCCATTATCCTCTCCTCCATTACCATTGTCTTCTCCTCCATTACCATTGTCCTCTCCTCCATTGCCATTATCCTCTCCTCCATTGCCATTATCCTCTCCTCCATTGCCATTGTCCTCTCCTCCATTGCCATTATCCTCCCCTTCATTGCCATTGTCCTCTCCTCCATTGCCATTGTCCTCTCCTCCATTGCCATTATCCTCTCCTTCATTGCCATTATCCTCCCCAGCATTATCATCTTCATCACCGTCACCATCGTTACCATTATCATCATCATCAGCCCTATTACCAATTTGATTATTTACGTTACTTACTATTTCTTCAACATCATAATTGTTTCCTGACGTGCTCTGTTCCGACTGTATACTTCTTTTAATTTTATTCTGATCATCAGATTTTTGTTTATTTAATGATAACAGATCTATAAGACGAATTTGATTGGGATCTGTCTCAATGTTTGTGTCAGTTATTTCTTTGTCAGGATAATCAACATTTATGGTATCAACAAAAACGATGTCTTCTTTTTGACTGAATCCAAGGAGTATTATCTGAAAAATAAGTAAAAGACAATTAAACTTTTATAGATACTTGACTATATCATCAGATATATTTTAGTAATGTGCCTTTTGCATTGCAAGATTTAATTTGAATATTGAATAATTTATAGATAGAGAGATTTTGGTGAGTAATTTTGAGGCTTCCATATTACAGTTGAACAGTAAGATTTTTCACAAGATTAGTGTATTTGTAAGGTAGAATCTTGTGTTCACAAAAATAAATTTTACATTGTTTAATAAGTTTCAGAAACATAATGAGAACTGTACTTACATGCCCATTAATTTCTCTATCAATTTCCAGAGATATTGTCTGCCATCCTTGTACAAAATCTTCATTAGATTGATTATACACGAAATCGAGATTAAAATCTGCATCGCCCACTAGAATTTCAAGTCTGCTGTCTTTGGAATACGTTTCAATATATACTGAAACTTTTATTGTACATGGGGGTGCTTTAATAGGATAAGAAGAACAACTAAACGTTGATGCTTGAAGACCTTTGAACTTGCTTTCATTTGTTTTTGAAACCAGTTCCACGTACGTCCATGAATTTTCAGCACCACATTTCACATTATCAGTTCTTTCTAAGTCTAAATTATAGCTAGCACTTAACACACATGATGTTGCTAGAATAAGCACAGAAATCAAAGTTAAAATCAACGAAGATGCCATTTTAGAGGTCTTTGTTATGTATAATACATTGTATAACTGACGATCGCAAAATGATACCCTATCATGCAATTAAAAGTAAAGATAAAGGGACATAACAATAAGGTTGTTATTGTTGAATAGAGTGCTCCCCTATCTAGCTGATAATCGCGATAAATAAAGATACCATTATTGATTTATAAGTTTAAGGTTATTATTTTTGAAATAAGACACTTTTTAAACAGAAAATAAATCTTTTATTCATAAATCTTAACCGAATTTTTAATGTTATTTAAATTTAGTAGTGACTAGTGCAAAACTTACAATTATTTGCAATAAGTATAGACAGTATCTAAGTATGATATTTCTACACATTAAAATGACCTTAATTAAAGTTATCCTTATATGAAAATCATGAAAATGTTTGTGATGTGAATTTTTGAATCTTGTAATCTATCACAATTAGAAAAACGCTTTTGTCGTGTTAAGAGGTCAAACTATTGACAAAATACAATTTACAAATGTCTTAAGTAAAGATATTGACGTGAGAATGACTAAACCTAAATAAAGAAATCTAATTACTATAAATACTAGAGAAACCAGTGTCAGAATAGACTTTAGTCACTCTTGGCACCATAATTGGCGAAGGAACTGCAATTTCAATATCATCAAAAAGGAGATTAGCTTTATCTTTTGTAGCTTTACGTTTACCTATTTCATAAAATAAGAAACAGATAATAGTTAAAATGATTAATGAGATGATTGTCACCATAGATATAGTAAATGCATTCCAGAACCCATTATTGTCCGTTACAGGGATAATTTCTGCTGACTCTCTCGAATCTGGATTTATTTCTTCTGAGCTGGTTGACACATCGGGATCTACTTCCTCTGATTCCTCAGGATTGACAGGTAAGTCAGGATCTACCTCCTCTGATTCTTCAGGATTGACAGGTACATCAGGGTCTACCTCCTCTGATTCTTCAGGAGTGACAGGTACATCAGGGTCTACCTCCTCTGACTCATCAGGATTGACCGGTACATCAGGATCTACCTCCTCTGATTCCTCAGGATTGACCGGTACATCAGGATCCACCTCCTCTGATTCCTCAGGACTGACCGGTACATCAGGGTCAACCTCCTCTGATTCCTCCGGATTGACAGGTACGTCAGGATCCACCTCCTCTGACTCTTCGGGATTGACAGGTACGTCAGGATCTTCCTCCTCTGACTCCTCGGGATTGACCGGTACATCAGGATCTACCTCCTCTGATTCCTCAGGATTGACCGGTACATCAGGATCCACCTCCTCTGATTCCTCAGGACTGACCGGTACATCAGGGTCAACCTCCTCTGATTCCTCCGGATTGACAGGTACGTCAGGATCCACCTCCTCTGACTCTTCGGGATTGACAGGTACGTCAGGATCTTCCTCCTCTGACTCCTCGGGATTGACCGGTACATCAGGATCTACCTCCTCTGATTCCTCAGGATTGACCGGTTCAACAGAATCTACCTCCTCTGACTCCTCAGGATTGACGGGTACGTCAGGATCTACCTCCTCTGATTCCTCAGGATTGACAGGTACGTCAGGATCCACCTCCTCTGATTCCTCAGGATTGACCGGTACATCAGGATCTACCTCCTCTGACTCCTCAGGATTGACCGGTACATCAGGATCAACCTCCTCCGATTCCTCAGGATTTACAGGTACATCAGGATCAACCTCCTCCGATTCCTCAGGATTTACAGGTACGTCAGGATCTAACTCCTCCGATTCCTCAGGATTGACAGGCACGTCAGGATCTACCTCCTCCGATTCCTCAGGACTGACCGGTACGTCAGGATCCACCTCCTCTGATTCCTCGGGATTGACAGGTTCATCAGGATCTTCCTCTTCTGATTCTTCAAAATCTTCATCATAAATAATACATTGTGCAATATTGTCCGCGTCATTTATAAGATTTGGTGGAATGTATCGAAATGAATCGATAAAGGCGATGGAACCCGCGGCTACTTGGCCAGTCAGAGTAATCTGGAATTAAAAAAATAAACTGTATTCCAAATCTATTGAATATAAGGCCGTGGCCCCATTAAGCAAACTGTTAGCGGCCGACTGAGTGAGCCGCAAAGTGGCGAACTGAAATTTGAGTTCGCTGCAAACTCAAATCAATGAAATCACCATTTTGGTGGGAGACGGCCGCTGTCTGAGATACTCGTAGTAAATCCTGAAGCGCTCGTAACACTGCAAACTGCGTACAGTGAGCGAAAACTAGTTGACTGTGGACACTCCATTTCAAATATATGGAAGGGCGTACTAAATCGATACGCCGCCGCCGCAAACTAGTCAGCCGCTAACAGTTTGCCTACTGGGGCCACGGCCTAAATCTACTTGTTTAACAATTTCTATCCTTTGAAATAAGTATCAAAACGTTAAACTCAACATAACCTAACTAAATGAAAATTCTAACTCTAAAATTTTATTTGCACACCATAAATATAAAATATAAACCAATACTAAGTGGTAGTGTGAAAATTAAGACGTTGATGTTCAATTAAAAAGTTGGGTTATGTACGAGTATACTAATGTAGTATAATGTAGGTAGGTATAATGTTTACATGTAGGCAGGTAGGTAGTGTAAGTATATAGGTAGGTATAGCGTGTAGGTACTTACCTACATACGTAAAGTGTATATGTACTGTAATTGAGTGGTGAGTGGTGTAACAATAATTTAAACGTGAGGAATTGGTCCATTTAAACGGTGTTATTCAATACATAGCAAAACATAATTTCGGTTAAGTATTTGTAAATTGGCGCCACTGATATCTCGGTAGGTATGATTCGTAATTTTTTGTATCGTGACTAATATGCAAAGCTTCTTATCTCATTCGTTTTGTAATATCGACTTAATTTTTTGAAGCTTTGAGGATTTTTGCCTAAAAAATAACGAATACCGGTGTGAACGGAGAAAATTTTGAATGTTGTATACCTACATTATAGAAAAGGATATTGAGGAATGCTTTTAGTGTGTTAAAATGTTGGATATCATCATTATTACAGCCCTCGTATCGTACGTCTTCGGACAAAGGCCTCCTATGTTGCATAAATACTTAGAAAATACTAATAAATGCAATCTGTGCTCTCTATTCAGGGTCCATATAAGCTACCTACTGTCTACTTTTTTAACATCCTGTAAACCCATGGTGTGCTATTAAAGAATTTGAATTCGAATTCTGTGGTTAATAAGAACTTGTAGATATTATGTGTAAAGAAACTGTAAAATAAAACTCCATTTAACAACAAAGGCGCTGATTTAGATTTCTTCAATACCTTACATAAGGTAGTGTACCTACCTATGTGTTAATGTGTGGTAAAATCGATTATAAATATACAAACGTACATATCCTTCATAAGTGCCCGTGCCGCCCAAAGTTCCAGTCAAGGTATGCCAACCATCTTCATAATTTGGTAGAAACGCCGCCACAGTCAACGTCGCAACTTGAGCATCATTATTATTCCCACCAACTCGCTGATTTACAAACACATTTATTTGATCCGTTATAAATGTCGATTCCATGTAAATGTGGACTTCAAACCGACCAGTGGTAGACAATGTGAGGTTAAAAGATGAAGTGCAGCTCATAGCGTTTCCAGGAGATGCGAAGCTGCTACTAGATTCATGTCGTGGTTCTAGTGAAATTTCCGAATAAGAATTGACAGTCCAAACACCAGAAGCTCCCAAAGTAGTGCACATTCCAAAGTCATTACTGAATAAACTATCAAAATCATTTTCAAAATTATACGTCACACACTCTTCACTTTTAACGTAGCTTATTACCACTATTAAAATGAAAAACTTGTTCAAAATCATCTTGTGCTTCTATAAAACACTACTTATTGTGTCAATAGACGTGAAATCTCTATAATTAATGTGATTGTTTTGAAAAAATAGCTTTTTGAATGAGGATATTATCGTGGACAAGATAAACTTCTTTGAATCTGTTTTAGATAAGGTAATGATTAATACACGATGATTAGATGGCTACTGGGCCTCTGAATTATATTTCTGTTTATGAACTACTACAGGCTGCCCGCGACTTCGTACGCATTTATCGTCATATCTTTGAAAAAACACGAAATATCTGCAAATAACATAATAGCCTATGTGTAATTCTGATGTCCAAGCTAAGTTATTGTAAAATTACATTAAAATCTGTTCAGTGGTTTTTACGTGATTAAGTAACAAACATCTATCCATCCATCCATCCATCCATCCATAGGCACAAACATTGACATTTATAATATTAAAAGGATTTAGATTCTTCTATATCCTTATAATTTATTACACAGGTATACCACTATGAAACATTATTAGTAAAGCCTTTTTTCAAAGATTTAAGGACCGACCTTTTAAAAATTGCACAAGTTTTTAATTCCCATCAAAATAAGAAAATCTTTTGGTTTTAAAACTTATAGGTACCAATAATACAGGATGACTCTATCATAAGATATTAATGGCATGAAGTAATTGAAGTAGTGCATAATTTTAGCAATAATTATTGTATTAATCTTTCACATCCCAGAAAAAAGAGAACAATAGAAAATCTATTGTGTCTGGGTTTATAATGGGTCGGTGGGATGTGAGAGGCTAAAAAACGTCATGATGTACCTATACGTAGGTACCTAATTCATTAGGTTTTAGCTTCAATGCGCGATAGTCGATAAGTACTTGATTGACAAAGCTAGATATCTCCCAAAGAATGTCAATTGAGGAATCAACTACCATTTAAATACTTTGTGAAATACTCGGATTCTTCAAGTCCTATGAATGATAAGATTAGTGTACTTACTTATAGATTATATATTTATCGAATGTTGCAAATTTTTAGACATGGGTTTTTGTAAAGATTCGATAAAATTGATAGCATTGAAAATGATTCACAAATTAATGACGTAATAAGATATTGATCTTGATATTAAAGATTGATATACCAATCAGTGTTCGCGTTAATACCTTATATTAGACTGTGCTTTTGATTTGTAAAAACATTTTTTGTCTTCATATTTATCCATGAAAGATTTTTACTAGTGATGGGCCGAGTACCAGTTTTACCGAGTAACCGAGTACCGAGTATTACTCGGTTTAAAGTTTACCGAGCCGAGTACTCGGCCGAGTTACTCGGTATACTTGAAGTAGATAGAATGGTGCGCGAAAAAGTTTCGGAACGAGGGTGTTAATGGTGTTTAACACTTCCTCCGCACCCCGTTTATTATTATTCGAATGAAACCAATAAACAACACGCGTCAAGTGGCAAAAAAAATATAGACAAAGTACTGTTTATGAAATGTTCTCCTAAATAATTATGTTAATAGCAGCTTATAACATTGCTCCTGCTGTGCAAAGACCTAAATATGTATCATAAGAAGGAATTAGACTATGATCTAAAAAGCAGATCAAGTGCGTGGGGTAGATTTACTTGCACCGAGTACTCGGCATTTTAACCGAGTTATTCGGCCGATTACGAGTAGTAAAAAAAGTGCCGAGTACGCCGAGTACCGAGTATAAACCGAGTACACGGCCCACCTCTAATTTTTACCCGACTACGGCAAAGCCAAAAGGAAGGGTAATGTTTTTGGCAGTCTATGTATGTATGTTTGTATGTATGTATGTATGTATGTATGTATGTTCCACCGTAGCGTCTAAACTACTGAACCGATTTTAATGAATGAGGTGTCAAAAGATTTGTAATAATACGGCGGGTGACATAGGATACCTAGTTTTGCAATAAGTTCAATACTTTGCCCACTAGTGGGCAAAAAGTCACGAAGAAAAAAATAAAAGTTTGTAAATGGTTTTGTGTGGGGTATCAAATTCAAGAGCTCAGCGAGCACATTCTAAAAATATATATATATATCACTAGGTTTTGCGCACGGATTTGCTTGTAAACTAGTGGACAAGAAGTCGCGACGAAAAATATTAAATTTTACAAAGGATAATGTGTGGGGTATCAAATGAAAGGGCTCAGCGAGTACATTCCAAATATTATATATATCACTAGGTTTAGCACGCGGTTTTACTTGTAAATATGTCTTTTAACGTCTTGTCTTTTCTATCATAATTACTTCGAAACTACTGATTACTTACCTACAGCTTGCCAAATCAGGCCTTTTCAGAATTATGTTGACTGTTTTGGCTAGTTTTAAGCTAAATTACCTACAACTTGTACTACCTATGGAATCAACTTTGTTGGAATTCAAACATTTTCGGTCCCTCAATAGGTACATTTTGCCCACGTAACGTGTACGAAAAAGCAAACATTTTTAGACTCTGATAAAGATCCCATATTCAAAGTTGTTTATTATCATGAGTTCAAGCAGTGATTTTAATTTGTAAAGCGTGTCTTAAAAGGGAAGTTTGAAATAAAGTACAAGACTTCTTGAACTCACATTCATACTATGAACAAAGTGTGTAGGAAAGTTTGGGGGGCGCAGCCCCCCGTCAAAATTAAACCAAACACTTCTTGAATTCTACTAGATAAAGTTGTCACTGTGTGGGGGGTTTGGGGGGCGTAGCCCCCGCCAAAAGAAACGAAACACTTCTTGAACTCTACTATGGATAAAGTAGTAACAGTGTAAGGCGGTTTGGGGGGCATAGCCCCCCGCCAAAATTAAACAAAACACTTCTTGAACTGTACTAGATAAAGTAGTCATTGTGTGGGGGGGTTTGGGGGGCGCAGCCCCCCGCCAAAATAAACGAAACACTTCTTGAACTCTACTATGGATAAAGTAGTCACAGTGTAAGGCGGTTTGGGGGGCACAGCCCCCCGCCAAAATTAAACAAAACAATTCTTGAACTCTACCAGATAAAGTTGTCATTGTGTGGGGGGGTTTGGGGGGCGCAGCCCCCCGCCAAAAGACACGAAACACTCCTTGAACTCTACTATGGATAAAGTAGTCACTGTATAGGGAGGTTTGGGGGGCGCAGACCCTCGCCAAAATGAAACAAAAACTTCGTGAACTATACTGAACAAAGTCGTCACTGTGTGGAGGGGTTTGGGGGGCGCAGCCCCCCGCCAAAATAAACGAAACACTTCTTGAACTTTACTATGGATTAAGTAGTCACAGTGTAGGAGGGTTTGGGGGGCGCAGCCCCCCGCCAAAAGACACGAAACACATCTTGAACTCTACTATGGATAAAGAAGTCACTGTATAGGGGGGTTTGGGGGGCGCAGACCCTCGTCAAAATGAAACAAAACCTTCTTGAACTATACTGGACAAAGTTGTCACTGTGTGGGGGCGTTTGGGGGGGCGCAGCCCCCTGCCAAAATAAACAAAGCACTTCTTGAACTCTACTGTGGACAAAGAAGTCATTGTGTCAGTTTGACGCAGCCCCCCGCTGCAATAAGGAAATAGATACTTTTTACATATACTCGTACTATGGACAGATTATCAGTGTGAGATTATCAGGCTTTGGGGGCGCAGCGCCCCGTCAAAATAAAATAAAAGGCATCTTTGATCAACACTCATACCTATCCGAAACGGATTACGCTACTTACTTTGGACCAGGAAAGCGTTAAGCACCTCTGCTCAAAAGTAGGTACCTACCTATCTAGGTACTTTTTGTGTAGTTTTTTTAGTGTTATGTACTCTATCATAAAATTTGCAATATTTTAGGATTGCTACCCTATAATTATTATCTACTTTGAAAAGTAACTGTGGTGTAGATGACTTCGAAGTCGCGGATGCCCGCTAGTACAATATGTTGAGATGAAAAGATAGTTTGAAAGTGTAACATGGAGTTTGAATAGTTGTCATGTATGTGTTTGTATGAGTTCTGTAGAATGTACGTAGATATCACTGGTTTAACCAAAAAGTGTGAAATAAAAATAAGTTCTAAAAACTAAAACCCGCCTACGGAAAACTTGCGATCTTAAAAGTAAGAAACAAGAAATAATTCTTGTCTTCTTAACTAGGTACCCCATAAATGCACAGACGTAGCGATTTTCAGAGGAAAGCCGTGGTCGTATGCCTCCATATAACTATAAATGGCTGCCTGCAAGCAATTGATACCTACCTTATTACAAAGGTACGTTAAACAGGTTCCGACATTGCACGGTTATTAATATTAAGGCACAGAGGCATACGACCACGGCTTTCCTCTAAAAATCGCTACGTCGGTGCATTTATGGGGTACCTAGTTAAGAAGACAATAATTATTTCTTGTTTCTTACTTTTAAGATCGCAGGTTTTCCGTAGGCGGGTTTTAGTTTTTAGAACTTATTTTTTACTTACTTAAAGAAGGATGTAGTTGTAATTAAGTCACCGATTTCACAGATAATTGGAAGTAGGTAAGGTACGAGAATAATACTTTTTTACTGAGAAGTTATGTTACGCCTCAAACATTTTGCTTTGATTTTAAAACGCCTGCGCAATTTCGTGAGCAATTTGTTTTAACTGATGTATTCAAATATGCTATTATATTATCAATCAATCTATAAATCTGCACAAGTCTAAAAAATACATCTTCTGTCCTATAAAATAAAAAATCCTTGTCTGTACTAAACTCGATCAGCTGACGGAAATTTCGAAAGAAATCACATTTTCACATCACATTCCTTGAGGAAAGCTGATCAGTTTCATGCGTACCTATAGATTACACCTCTTAAATTCCTGAGCGTCGCAATTTTAGCTACCTATACTCACCATTTAAGCTATACTTGTATGTATTCTGTAGCTATACACATTTTATAGTTTATTTTCTTAAACCCATCAAACACTAAGCAAAGACTCTTGTCATCGCAGAAGACATGTCGCTACCTCTTACTGTAAACCAGTAACCACGACACCCTTGGGTCCTTCGCAACTTTCAAACAAAATGACGGATAAATAATATTAGCGGCTGTCTTGGGACCATCGGACGTGTTTAGCGACGTCTCTATTTATGAGATGGGCTCTAAACTAAGTAGAAACGCTATAATTTTCAAATAGGGGGTTATAAAATCTGTGAAGTTTTAACAATGTGTGTATAAAATTGCGTTGTTAGTTATTGCTATGTATTTCAAAGTAGGCGTTGATGATGATACATTTTTTCAATTTTTTTTAGACATAGAAAAAGATAAATTATAGTCCTAAGATCCCCCAATTTTAAAGAAATGCCGATTTTTGAAGCTAAACTATTATATATGTCTATGTATAAGTAAATATCAATTGTTAAACTAGATTCTATTCAAGACACTCGTAGGTTAAAATTTTGCTTTGGAGCGTACCTAAATTCCGTCGTGTATAAAAGCCGAATAGGTAAATATTAAGAACATAAACAAACATATAATCTATCTGTTAAAACCTGTAGATAATTGGCTAGTTTGTTATTTATAATTTCCTAAATGTATAATGAAGCAGTTGGTTTTCCAATAAATAAATAAATAAATAATAAAATAATAAGAACACAATAGATAAAACTCAAAACAGTCGTAATCGAATTAGCACCAACTTTTCCCACCCTCCTAACGGCTAGTCCATGTATCGATTCAAAACTTAAGACGGAGAGTTCCACTGTACTACATCTTACATCCCAGCTTATATCCAAATTCACAAGTTAAAACGTGGAGTTTCTCCATAAATTCTCAACTTTAGACTCCATCGTGATTTACTTGTCTCGTAAATTAAAATTTTGAGGCAATTAATGGCTGTATAATTCAAGCAACAATATTTTAGTAAAGACACTCTTGCGTGGAAAAGCTTTGGGTTATTAATTATTAGGTCCCGTTTTATTTTGATGGGGAAAAAGTCTGATTTTATAAAGATTTGAAGTGTTTTTGAATGGCTCAAGATTTGTGGTCTTGGTGAGGTATAACTTGTTCTTTCAGAACGATTTTTTACCTTAAGTTTCTCTTCATTTTCCACATTTGGTAGATGAGAATTTTTAATCCATGTTTAAAGAAACACACACATGTTTTAGTTGTAAAAGCGAAGCTCCCACACTGCATAATATAAAATGTTAGTAAATATTTACTAACAAACTTTAAGTATAGGTACAAAATTGTTGTTTTAAAATGTTTATAAACATTTTGTATAACTACTAATGTGGGAGCACAGTATTGCTTTCTTATGAAATACTTACATTAGTTTTATAGTTAAGTACATAGGTCTATATTTAGACCTAGTCTGTCTAGTAATCTGGCTTAAAGCAAGTGATCATGAATCTTTGATAAGCTGATGTAATAGAGAAGCCAATTATAGGTAATTGATAGGCGAATTGGTGTTCTACTGGATTATATAGTGTCACGTTCTTGATTTGTATGTACCCATGTATGTAATTTGAATACAAGCATTCAAGAGTGTTATCCAACATTTATACCTAGAGTTTTAGACACCTAGATAGACGTTTTGATGTTATTTTTTATCCGGCCCAGAACACACGGGGAAACGCAACTGTAACGAAACTGCAACTGCTTGTTACTTTTGAGTTGGTCTATAGCAGAAATTTTGATGTGACTCAAAAGTAACTAGCAGTTTTAGTTTCGTTGCAGTTGCGTTTCCCCGTGTGTTCTGGGCCTTAAAGTACAAGGTACCGTTTCTTTCACTACCTGTATAGCTGAGAGGAAGAAACGGCAAGAAACCTCACGGTACAGGGCACTGCGTTTACATATACTTTAATCTAATTAATTAATAAGCCAAATAGGTGCCTAGTCTTATCATCTTTGTAAGAAAGATTGAAGGGAAGAGAGGTAGAGGAAGACCAAGACGTACTTACTGCGCTCAAGTGAAGGAATAATTAATGTTGTGTCGTATCAAGAAGTCAAATTGTTGGCAGAAGAGAGGCAAAGGTGTTTACTTCACTGACAAGAGCCTGGCTCTTAAATATATGAATGAAAGAATGTGCCTAGTTCCAAATTATAGTTATTTGTTTCACAGAATGCCGTCTCTTGTTACATTGTAAGCCTTTGCCCTGTATTGTTTTGTATCCTTATGTAATAAAGCGTTTGCTTCGGATCTTGAAATAATTCAACAAGTGTCGGGTTCCTAGACCAAACCGACCCCGGTCTATTTAGTCAAACAATCACAATCTTACAATAAAACCTTTTTCTAGGGTTGTATTGTAGCTTTTTGTCGAGACCTAAGACTAAGCAGTATTTAATTATTTAGGTGTATTAGAGATGCATCGAATATTCGTTTAGTATTCGGTTAAAACCCACATTCGGCGCATCTTTAATTTATATCAACAAAATATCGTGATTTAGTTTTAAGTTTTTATTTTGTATTCTATTTATAGTATTCATAGATTTTAATTGTATTGTATTTTATGTATCAATATGGGCCTTAGATGCCTGAAATTAAAAATTAAATAAATAAATAACTCAATATTTTAGACACGGAATCAGCCGAATTGTGAACCACCTTTTTTCAATGGTTTGTTTATTGTTTGAAGTCATTTAAAAATGTATGTTTGATAACGGATTTCTTAATTACCGATCAAATAAGAATTTAATCTACTAAACAATGGCTACTTATTAGGCGTACGAACGAAAATGAAAGAAGAGTGACATTACATACCTACTCGTTACTGCATGTAAGTTCCGGCAAACTTGTTTAAGTATCATAGGTAAATTGAACAAATTTGAGGAAATAGGTACTGTACTTATTTATATATAGTCAGCTGATTATATTAATTCGTCCCTTTCCCCTAAGTCCCAGTATCGTCCATCTTCTGTCTACATTTCAAATGACAACAATAAAAACAGCAACCAATAACTTTTCACCTGCCACCCCTAGAGCGGATCTCGTAAAAAACTCTAACAATATGCATGGACTAGTCAATGCAGATGGAATTCAGTAGATAACGTGGATAATGTTACTGGTAGAGGAACAAAATAAACAAATGAAAGTGGTCTCGATTAAATGAAACGCTGTTACTCATAATATATAAGTAGGTATTATTTTATCACCCACACAAAATCTTTCACCCGCCATAATCTTCTAAAAACTACAGCTATATTTTTCACTCCTTCGCAGTACTTCGCATGCATTCCTCACTTATCCATTTAGTACCGATTTCCCATACAAATAATTCCAATATGGCGCTAGTGATAATATTTTGTGTTGTAAGTAATTGAATCATGTAGTCTGTATTGTTCTGTAAGTTTGTGAGTTTGGCAAAGACAGAAACGAAAAAGAAAATTGTCAACGTCCTCTATTCCGACTTTAACAAAACTTTATTTTTCTGAACTTCGATTTTAGCAGAAGAGGTCATTTTTCCGGAAATTATGTTGGAGAGGGAAGGAAAAATTGAAGGAAAAAATATGACCGCATGTTGTTTTCGTTATTGAGAGGTATTCCAATGATAGGAATTTAAGACTTCGTAAAATTAAATTATTAGCATATGCTAACTGTAGCTAGCCGGTTTTTTTAAATTATCTATCGATTTTGTTTCCACATGTCAGTGTCTACATCAAAATAGTAATCTAAAAGCAATCATCGCAGCACTTCTACGAGCTACATGCTCGATAGAAAACCCGAACCAAATGGCCGTTGTTCAGAGTTGTACACAGTTGTACGATTGTACGTACCAGTGGATCGTTTCGTTCAACCGGCCGATCGTTCCGTACGATTTACGCCTTTCGATAGGCTATTCTTTTTAAAGTAATCGTTAAACAGAATAGATAACATTTGTTTTTTGTACGCTTACATATGTTAAGGTCTGTGTCAAGTTGTTTACTGAGTGTCTGGTTTGAAGATTTGTGAGATGATTCTTTTTTCGAGGTTTGTTTTTGATTTTTGGTAAATGAATACAATAAATGGTTGCTCAATCGGATAGGTTTGACCTTTGATATGGAAAATGCAACTACGTTGGCCGATTGATTCGACTATTTTATTTAAAACATCAAAAGCGATTATTGTCTCTCTCGTGCTATCTACACACCAAAGCCGCCGGCATGTCGCCGGGCTAGGTCAGCGGCTTTACGTCATAAGAATGGCAGCTGTTAAAAAAGCCGGCAGCTTTGGTGTGTAGATACCATTAAAACTACTTTCAAAAATAGTCAATTGCTTTGCATTACAAACCCAACTTAAATCAAATCTATGCCAGTAGCTTAATAAATTATCACATTGAAAGGAGTTCGTGTAAAAAGTTGGGTTATATAATCGAGTGATTTTAAACGTGTTGTTTTCAGTTTGACCTTTTTTTTACTAAGGGCCTGTTTACCTACAGATAAAATTTACCTGACAGATAAACCTGGAAGACAGGTATAAAATATCCGTCAGATATATTTTATTTAAAGATGGTGAAATAGGATCTAAGACTAGACAAGCTATACAAACGCATCCAATAACTATCTAATATCATTAAAAAGCGACCTTCAATAGGTTAACCTTGTAGAATATCTAATAACTGTCTTCTCAGATGACTACAAGAGTTGGCAGCAACAAGTATGGAATTTATGAAAGTACGGCTTAGGCATAACAACGAGAAGACTGTATTCTTTACTTTGTCGTCGACGAGGTCGCTAGTGAAACCTTTTTGAAGGGAGCTATTAAGATAGTTTCATACAGATTGAGAAGGATGATGATGCCTCACAGAGTTTAAAATATATCATTAACGCGTTCAACTGTCATTTTAAATCAGATAGGATAACATTCAGAACTTATCTATTCTTAATATCGAAACTTTTCAAATCAAAGTCAAATTACTCAACTGTTCATTTATTCATTTGTTTGAGAGTCAACCATTTTCTTGTACACGATCTTCGCCTTTCTTCTACTAACGATGATAAGTTTTTTGTATAACATGACTTAAAACAAATTAATGCTTGTAGCCTGAAAATTGTGACATTGCCAGGCGTTCAGGTTCAGATACAGGAATTGGCAGAACGATCCATTCGTATAAAAAATACTATTTATTTAAATTTTACATCGTGGGGCACGGTAGTGCCCCCGGCCAAAGTCGTAAATATTTTACGCTTAGCTTAATAGACTTTTATTTGAGAATACAACCTCTCCTATCCTGAACTTGAATTTAATGGTAAAGTTTGTACGTGGCTTTTGGTGGCGCCAATCAAGCGCTATTCTAATTCAAATTCTACTGGCACACCAACTTCGGAGCCCAGGTGTCACCATTAGTTTATAACTAGCATCCAGGCGACATTAGATTAAATACATTCTATATACTATAACCGAATATACACGATATGGTGAAAGCCCCTGACTTGGTAGCCCTTGGTCAAATAAAAAAAACATAATGGGGATGATGACTACATTCAAAAATTCAAAAAATAATTAGTCCGTCTTTTAGGCTATTAAACAATATTTGAAACACATTTTTTACCTGATCAAATACATAAATAAATACAAAGATACAAAGCATCAAAGTTACGGAGTGGGGGAGGGGGGGTATTGACGTCACTCCTACGTTAAAATCCTAATGAGGAGTGACGTCACGAGCAACTTTAACCCAGTGTATCTTTGTCATTTTTAGTTTAAGAGAAAAAAGAAAAAATACGTGTTGAATATTTTAAAATAATCTATGTGATGGACTAAAAAATTTTTTTTGTCGTCATACCCATTTGTCGTCATAATAAGTGTACCTACTTGTTAATTGATTGAAAAAAAATGTAAATAAAAGATTTTTCTTAAATTAAAATCCGCGACTTTTAGTTTTAGAATACCTAGGTACTTGTTCAGTTTTATGTCTCGATAAGCCGTATCACTATTGTGTTTTTGATAAGTATTTGTTTTACCCCGTATAATATAAGGCAATTGATGTCTAGGGCAACGATTCTGTCTGATGTTTCTATTTAATCTAAGGCAAACACCATATGTCTTCTTCAAATTGTGTTTGTGCTGCCATTAATGCTGTAAAACCTTTTATGCGACTTTTAAACACAGTTTTGTGAAGGTTTTTATTGATATAAACTCTTTTTTATTGAGTTATATTGAGAATTCATTCTGTTTGTGACGTAGTTTTTGCAAATAGAGTCTTTGAGTATAATATTTAATGCTATCTACACACCAAAGCCGCCGGCATGCCGCAGGGCTAGGCCGGCGGCTTTACGTCATACGAATGGCAGCTGTCAAAAAAGCCGGCGGCTTTGGTGTGTAGATACCATAAGGAGATGCCACATTTTTTTTAAATATACAAATAAGTTTATGACGGCGTGGCAAGGTTTGCGCAAGTTTTACATCACAAGAAAACTTGGTAGATGACCTGTCAAACGATAAGAAATTCAATACAAAAAGGTTGCCATTTTGCGCCAGACCAGGCACGCAGATCCAGACGGTATGGCTCCTCCTTATATACATATTCTATGCTCAAAGAATAGAGTAGTAAGTATAATGACACTTGAAGTGGAGTTTTTCTTCTTTTGTAAAGAATCTACTTTAGATTCATAAAAAATAAGATTGTTAATAGTAAGAATATTGCAAAATCAACTTGGCAAGTTATTAACCACGAGACTGGAAGAGTCAAACCACGCAACCTCGATTTTAAATTGAATATTGATGGTAACTGTATCAGTACAGACGCCGAGGTTGCCGAAGCTTTTGTTAAATTCTTCTCCGACATTCCAGTCTCGACCACCAAGGACCTGGATTCTTCTCCCACGCTTGCTGAATCTTTGTTGAAGCAGAACGTGGCCGAGTCCAACCAAGTCTTTGCATTTCGTCACGTCAATGCATATTCAATAGTAAAGGCCTTTAAATCGTTAACTATTAAAAAAACCGCTGATCTGCATGGCCTTTCCGTTACAATAGTTAATTCCATCATAAACTGCGTATCTAGCCATCTAGCTATGGTTTTTAATAAATGTATAGATGAGGGAATTTTTCCTGACCTAATGAAACACAGTAAAGTCATACCTTTGTTTAAAGCAGGCAGTAAGACTGACCCCACCAATTATAGACCTATATCTATATTGCCAACCTTAAGTAAAATATTTGAAAAACTAATCTTAGATCAACTACAATTTCACTTTTACTCCAATAAACTAATGCACCTGAAACAGTTTGGTTTTACCAGGGGTCGCTCAACAACCGACGCAGGTGTTGATTTAATAAAGTGTATATTTGATGCCTGGGAGAAGTCACACGACGCCTTGGGTGTCTTTTGCGATTTATCCAAGGCTTTCGATTGCGTTGATCATCGTACTTTGGTCAGGAAACTTCATTATTACGGTGTAAAGGACACCGCACTCAGCCTATTAGAATCTTACTTATATGGACGTGTACAGAGGGTTGATGTAAACGGCAAAGTGTCGAGTGGATCTGCGGTTAGCATGGGTGTCCCACAGGGCTCAATTCTCGGTCCTTTTCTCTTCCTAATTTATATTAATGATCTGCCAAGTCTTGTAAATAACTGTCATGATATAGTATTGTTTGCTGATGATACTTCTTTACTTTTTAAAGTTAGAAGACAACATAATTTATATGACGACGTAAACAGTGCTATCAGTAAAGTAGTCGAGTGGTTTAATGCCAATAATCTAGTGCTTAATGAAAAGAAAACTAAATGTATTAAATTTACTTTGCCCAATGTTGGACAAGTAACTACAGATATTAAGATGAAGGGACAGAGTTTGTGTCTTGTGGAAACAACCATATTCCTTGGTATTACTCTGGATTCTAAATTACAATGGGGCCCCCATATTGACAAGTTAGCAGATAAGCTCAGCTCTGCAGCTTATGCGGTTAAAAAAATAAGAAACCTGACAGATGTTCAAACTGCCAGGCTAGTTTACTTCAGCTACTTCCATAGTCTTATGTCCTACGGCATTCTGCTGTGGGGTCACGCCGCCGACTCTGAGCGCATCTTTGTTCTGCAGAAGCGTGCTATTCGATCGATTTATAAACTAGGTCCCAGGGAATCTCTTAGGGATGTTTTTAAAAATATTGACATATTAACACTAGCATCGCAATACATCTTCACTAATGTAATGTTTACAAAAAAAAATATACATCAATTTAAACAACTAAGTGATATACATACTGTTAATACTAGAAATAGGGATAAATTAGTGCCCCATGCTAGTCGACTAAAGAAAGTAAATAAGTCGTTTGTGGGTCAATGTATACGCTTTTACAACAAGATCCCTACCAGTATACGCGAACTACCCCTCAATAAATTCAAGGTTATTGTTAAACAAAAACTTAACAAAAAGGGATATTATAAAATTAACGATTATTTAGATGACTCAAATCCATGGGATTGACCTGCTCTTCTATCAAGCTTTCTCTAGCATACCTGTTCTCATACAATTGTGAATTACTTACATTCCTTAAATTATATGAATGTTATTGTGTTGTAAAAATGTTGCCTCTGCAGTATTTTGGTAGGTATGGTATCTGTAATTCTGTAATAGCTAAGCTTTCTTATGAATAAGGCGAAACGTGTGATATGTCATGCTCGCTTACGCCGTTGCAGTGGTGGCGCTGTGTGTCGGGTCTCCTACTTCCCTAAAATATGTGGAAGGGGTTGATGGCTGGCACATGCGTTGAGACCTGTGTGAAGGTGCTGCTGTGATGGCCGGTCATGTCATGCGGATCCCATCAAACTAAGCATTTCACTTCTTTGTTTCCCATTTGCTTGCCTTACTTTTTCCTGGATATTGTGGGGTCAAATTTTTATTATTTATTTATGGATAGCTGTTTTGAAATATTAATTTGATTATATGTTTCTGTGTTTATGCCTGAGATTTGTAAAACTTAAATTAAAAAGAGCAACCCTACAGAGTTTCTTGCTAGGTTCTTCTCTGGGGAAACTGCACTCTTGCGAATCTAGCATTAACTTTAAAAAATGACCCGTCTTAAGTGTTGTCAAAACCTACAGGATTAAATGATTTTCATTTCATTTCATTTCATTTCATTTCATTTCATTTCATTTCATTTCATTTCTACAATAGAAAAAGTATTGTGTTTGCATCGTAGCAAGTAGGGCGAAGTAAGCAGTCCTATATATAATGTACAGATTATATTTCTTACACAAGATTATGCTTTTAAGATGACGAAAAAAGATACGATATCTTTTTAAAAACATAGTTTCTCAATAGTTTTTATTTAGAAAAACGGGAGCTTCTGTATTTTATGGAAAATACAATCGAATATCGTTCGTGGAAACAGAACAATCTAAAACAAAATGGTTTTTACTTTGCATCCGGTCCAAATATTTGCCGTAAGTAATAGAAACGCAGCAACATGGCCGCCGTAGTTAGAAATTTGATTGGAAATATTGAAATGTACAAAGCGGAATGTTTATTTTCAAAAAAGTATTGTGCCTACGTATATCTACTTCGTTTATTTTTCTGATAAAACTAAAATCGAAAACCGGATCGATTTTAAATATGAATCGCCAACTGTGTTTGTCGATCGATCTGCGGATTTGTCGCAATTTCATTTATGCAATAAACCATGTTCGACTCAACCATAATGCCACATTAGGTAATTTACTAATTACTTACATAGAGGTGCAATTACGTAGGTACTCGTTTAGCCATCCTATTAGCCTATGAAGTTCACCTCACAGCCAAATCAATCTAGGGCTCCCACACATAAACAATTCACGACGTGTCGTGTCGTATTTATGTGTTGGAGTTGAAGCCCTTACTCAGGTATAAATAGCAAATCAATATAAGCTACATGAAGCTTACATGAATAAGCTATATTTAGCTTACATGAATAAGCTATATTTTTCATTGACTCTTAACCAAAAAGAAGCTAAGAAATCGACCATAACTTTAAAATCACACCTTACACCTAACCCTTTCAGTGATCCTCGTACAACCGAAATAGCCATTCTAGCGCATTATGGTTGAAATAACGTCCCACTTTTGTTAAGTCCCAGTCTTGAAACCATAAATTCATACGGATTTCGGGACATGTTCCCGTTAACTGCTTCGGGGCAATAACCTGTCCACTGCTTGATTTACGTCACGTGACGACAGAAAGAAGTTTAGCGTTACAGTTTTATGTTTAGTGTCTTTTAGGTTAAGAGCTTTATTGGGTCCGATTGAGAAATATTTGTAGTATTTTAATGTTTAACAACATTTAGAAATAATAAGAAATAAATGCAGTGACGGCGCCCGCCCACGTCAGACTTTCTGTAGGAAAGATAAATCGGTTCGATTTTTATTTCCGACCAACTTTTTGTAGGACGTGGACCTAGCACTATTGCGAGCAGAATGATCTAAGTATTTTTCTCCTACAAAAAGCCGGTTGCCGATTGTCTGACGTAGGCAGGCGCCCAATCTTAATTGTTATTCAGTTCCATAGTCAATTAAAGGTTTTCAGTACATGAAATTAAGTAATATTAAGTATAACTTAGGTAAATAAGTAACAATATATTCGCATACCATAATGCACGGTAACATAATAACACATATGTAATAGGAACTATTCTACATATTTCTGTTCTGGATACCATTCCCTTTTGAATAAACAACAGATTTTTATAGTTTCTTAAAATACTCTAGAATGAGATAATTCGTCTGACTATTGTTTAAAAACCGGCCAAGTGCGAGTCGGACTCGCACAGGAAGGGTTCCGTACCATTCACTATTGATATCAACCAAAAAAAAATCATGTTTGTTGTATGGGCGCCCCCCTTAATTATTATTATTATTCTATTTTTAGTATCTTTTATTATAACGGCAATGGTAAAACAGCATCTGTGAAAATTTCAACGCTCTAGCTATAACGGTTCATGAGATACAGCCTGGTGACAGACGGGCAGCCAAGTCTCAGTAATAGGGTCCCGTTTTCAGCCTTTGGGTACGGAACCCTAAAAATTACTGATTCCACTCTGTTATTGTCCAAATTAAAAAGAACAATACATGTTGAAATTTTTACCAATACAATAAATATTTTTTTTAGTATAAAACAGAAGGTTAACGAAACCATCCTTTATCTTTTTACGCTCGATGTGACTCGTTCAATAAGAACGAATGCTTATGATTTTGCAATCGACCCCTCGCCCCTTTTATTGCACTTTCTGTCTTATTTACCTTGTAACAGATTTCATTTTGCAAAGTATAAGAGGTACTTTGGTGTTACGCTCGGTTTCCATAAAAGGAGAAGAGAGAAAATGTGGTTTTAGTAACCAATCAGATTCCAGTATTAACATATCTTCGCTTTTCTTTACTGATTGATTGCGGACTGGAGAGGAAATGTGTTTCATTAATCAGATTTCGTCATTTTCCCAATGGGAAAAACAATATGCTAATCACCAAATTAAGTACTTAATCTTTCATCTTTTTTTCCCGTTTTGGTAGAAACTGGTGTTGCAAGAAAAGAATAAGTATGAAGACCGTGTCACTTCGAGCTTGTAACCCGTCGGAAATAACTACGCACCTCGCTGGAAAGCGCTTTCCTTTTCTTCCGTTTTCGCCTAACCAGTATCGTGCCGAGACTCGCTGGGTAGCGCTTTCCTTCTCTTCCGTTTTCGCCTAACCAGTATCGTACCGAGACTCGCTGGGATGCGCTTTCCTTTTCTTCCGTTTTCGTCTAACCAGTATATTACCGAATACGTACGAGTTGCATTGACGCATTGACGTCAGTAAGCCAAGTGCGCAGATATTACCGGCGGCGGGTTAAAGTCCGCGACGCGCAGCTCTTATGCTCTTTGCTTCGCATATTCTCTCCGCTTGAATAAAGAAGCACAGATAGAAGTTACTTCCCTCGCTTCGCAACACATCTCTTCTCCGCTTTCATGAAACCCGTACCTAAAAGCGATGTTCCGGAATTATTGGTAACATTTTCCGCGCCGTGCTACACTTTGAATACAAATGTTTATTTGCTATTGCCGTACTACCTGTTTTATGATTATTAGTTGCGTTATGGTTATCTTGTTGTGTAGTTACTTATTGGGTGAATATATCTGATTTTATGTGTTTGTGTTGCTTTGTTATTGATAAAGTTTTATTCTTGTGTTTCAATAAAGTTCGGTTTTAGTTTAAAGTTGTGGTTCTACTATAAAATTTTAATGTGTTTCTCGTATCACATTTTCGGAAGATTAGATAAAATTACTTTTATCAAGAAACATGTACCGATGTGAAAAAAAAAACATCTTCCTAAAATAATGTCTGTCACCAGATGAGGCACTTGTATGACAAGTCTGTAATGATAAGTTAGATTTTATTTTTATATTTCGACCTATGCTCCTCGGGAAAAGTTGTTCAGTTTAATGGGCAGATTACGTCCCTTAATTATACGTCCCACGGCTAAAGATGATGATGACCTTAAACGGCTTTTTGTAACTAAAAGTATCTACCTAACTCCATTTAAAAACAGCACCCACAGCCTTCATAAATCAACCAAGCTACCAGGCTAACATAAGTGCGAGTAGTTTAAAGGTAATCCTCTAGCCGGAAGTGGGCGGCGCGACGTGTGACGTCACGACGACTTCCGGCGGACGCGCCGTGGGTTTACTCTCGCAGTTTACTCGTTCTTTTTTTAAACAGAGTTGGGGAAAAGCTGATTTTGTTTTTAGAATTGTGGAATGTCATGTTTATAGATGAAAACGACGCAACTGAAACGAAACGTTTCAAACTAGTTGCGTCGTGTGTGGTTTTCTAAGGAAGTCTATAGCAGAAACTGCGATGCAACTCAAAAGTAACTAGCAGTTTCAGTTACGTTGCATTTGCGTTTCACCGTGTGTTCTGGGTCATAATGAAACCCAATTTTTTTTTACCTTGTACGTCAGAATAACGCATAAGCTACAAGATTATACTTTTGAGCTATCATATAGGTAGGTACACAAATACGCAGGTGTTCAAAGCACATGAGAAGCTATTGAAATTATAAGTTTTTATCCATCTAACTATAAGTCAGATCCTTCCGAGATCTCGGTCTATAGGTAAATTTTCGAACGTATGAGTAGGAAATGCGTAGGTAATTACAAAGTCGCAGGCAGCCGCTAGTACTATCAAAATAAAAATCAAAAGAGTTAGCTAAGTAGTAAGTTATAAATATTGACAATATTATTTTTTTTCTACTTCTAAGAGAATTTAGAGTAGAAATAAAATAAAACAAATAATGTTAATATCTTAAATAAATAAAATAAAATAAAATGTTTGAAGCCAATAAGCTTACCTTTGTTACAAAAACAAAAAATAAGATTTTCGACTTTACGTAATCGTGTCACGTGTTATGAACTCTCTTGACAATACGTTTTAACGAGTAAATTTGATAAATCCGGTTTGTTTATACATTTTATTTTTTATTATTTTGAAGAAAATATTGTTAGTCGTAGAGATGTGTATTTGTTTAGGTATTAAATGTAACTAGTATGTAAATATCTGTTACTTTTATTATAAGCAGAAACCAGTCGCTTAACCGCTAAGTCGCTTCGTTTTTTGGGAAAGAGGTGTGACAAATATGTACGTATGTTTTATATTGTATTATACCCATTAGGTATTTATGTTCATTAACAAAGTCCCAAAAAATAGAGGCTCAGATGTCCTAATAAAACTCTGATTAGGTGTTTTAGAGTTTGTAATAAAGGACACGAAATTTGCTTATATATACGTATACAGAGAAAAGAACATTTCGATAGCGTGTTTAACGGTACATGCAACGACATATAAGAATTCAAAGTATAACTAAAATATATATATAAACTTAATCATCTAATGCAAACAAAGAATTATGTATTGTCAGTAGGAACTTAAAAGTGATTGCAAAGTATCGGACTATGGGAAATTATTCTTATAAACGATCTTGGTACAATCAAAAAACTTAAAAACGACTGCTGTTTTATATTAACCAAATTAAATTATGATAAGTATTTGCATCTAATCACGAAATACCTTGAATACTAGCTTTAAATGTATTTTTGAAGTAACATATTTTGTAAAAGTAACAGTTACAGCAAATCACACCCCAACTCTAATCGTTACCATGAAGTAATAAGAAGACAACACAAAATGATCAAAGAATTATTGTTAAATTCGTTTACTTACGTTTTGAAAGGAATTTCTTGTTTTGTCCTTGCTCAATTTCTGAGTAAATAGAATTAGAGTGAGAAACGTTATATTTTCTTTCATTTTTAGGGTTCTTTTGAATGGATTTTGAAGGTATTAATTGAACTTATATCAATCTGTATTTAAATGAACTTATATTAATCACAAATTTTTCAATATTATAAATTATTTAATTATTCCCCGTGTCGAGTCATTTTTGGTGCAACGTATTTCAAAAAAAAAAAAAAGTAGGTATAGACTGAAAACACGGCACAAACACATGTGACATCAAAATTTTACTGTTTTCTTGAAAATAAAAAATATTATTAATATCATTTTGTGATTCAATTAAAGAAAATCTATCTATAATAAAGATATGATACTCTTTTGCGGGGATAAGCACGCGGTGGCACAAACTTTAACATTTGTAGGTACCTATTAATATTTACATTGCTGAAAGGAGAGGAAAGGTGGTGGGGATAAAAAGAAGACGAAAGAGAGGGAGAACACGAAGGACTTACAAAGACCAAATAAAAGAGGGAATAGAAGTTTCGTCGTATCAGGTGCTCAAACGGACGGCAGAGAATAGAGAAGAGTGGCGCAGATTCCACCGACAAGATCGACGCTCTTAAATTTATGATGATGATTAGTAGAAATGTTTGTTTTCATTTTGTATGCTTGATTTATATACTAGATCTATACCTATTTATTTAATTAATTAAAAATAATAAAAGTAAGTTTGCAGCGGATTTTTGCTTTTCGTCATTTATATTTTATATATATACTAGCTGTCCCGGCGAACTTTGTCCCGTCTTAGAATGAACTTTATTGTATAGGAATAAAGTTCAAATTGACTCTACATTTTAGTAAGAAAACATTTGTATGGGAAAAAGAAAAGGTCTGTTTTAGGGCTTTCCCGGCAATTATTCGAATTTTTCTCACCGTAAAAACCATCCTTGGACTTCAATGAACATTAAAAAAAAAATCAACCAAATCGGTCAAGCCGTTTTCATGGTATATCGTGACGACGGAAAACGTGTTTCATTTTTATATATTTATATGTTTTAATGCTTTTTCAAATATTACCACGATAGCAAACGCACCATCTTTTGTTTTTTCATTTTCCGTCATAAAATTTCTCTTTGATAAACAAAGTCTCGCGCATCTAAGTATATGAAGTTACGACGGAACCCTCCGAACATAAATTTACATTCAGAAATATTGAATTTACATTCACCTTTTACAGCTATCTTTTATTTACATCATAATTTAAAATATTCATTTCATATTTTATGACAGCTCTAGAATTTTGTTTGTTTTCCTTCTCTGTTTGATTGTAATAATATTTTCCGGTATGATATTTAAGTACCTACTTACGTATTTATAAGTATTTCCTCTTTGTATCTCCTACTTCATTTTTAGGGTTCCGTACCTCAAAAGGAAAAAACGGAACCCTTATAGGATCACTTTGTTGTCCGTCTGTCCGTCTGTCAAGACCCTTTTTCTCAGGAACGCGTAGAGGTATGAAGCTGAAATTTATATCAATTACTCAGGTCTACTGTCCCTTGAAGCTGTGAAAAAATCAAACTTCTAAGCCAACGCAATCAAAAGATACAACCATTTATGCCGCAAATTTTCGACACTTGCAAGGGAATCAAAACCTACAGGGTGCTTCCCGTGAACTCAGAATCTTGAAATTTGGTACGAAGCAACGTCTTATAGCATAGATAAAGGAAAAATTACGAAAACCATAAATTTTTAGTTACATCACAAAATATTTTTTTTTTTAATAATCTTAAACTTACTACCCATTTCCTCATAAACGCGTAGAGGTATTAAATTGAAATTCATACCAAATACTCAGGTCTATAATACCTTTAAGCTGTAGCAAAATCAAACTTCTATGTCAACGCAATCAAAAGAAACAGCAATTTAAGCTGCATATTTTGAAACTCGCAAGTACTTGCAAGGGAATCAAAACCTAAAGGGTACTTCCAGTCGACCTTGAATCTTGAAATTTGGCATGAAGCAACGTTTTATACCACACATAGAGGAAAAATTCCGAAAACCTTAAATTTTTAGTTACATTACAAAATATATATTTTTTAATAAATATAAACTTATTACTTTTTTCCTCATGAACGCGTAGAGCTATCAAGTTGAAATTCATATCAAATACTTAGATCTAATTGCCTTTAACCCGTGAAAAAAAAAATTATAAGTCAACCCGAAAACGCAAAACGCAAAAGTACAACCATTGATACCGCATATTTTGAAACTCGCAACTACACGCAAGGGAATTAAAACCTAAAGACCACTTCCCGTTGACATAGAATCTCGAAATTTGGTAAGAAGCAATAGCTTACAGCACAGGTAACAGAAAAATTCCGAAAAGCTTAAAATTTTAAGTAGTTATACCACCAAAAAAATTGTGATTGTAAACATAATTGTAGTTACAGCAATGACCGCGAGTTATTATACTATGTATGGGGAGGGCAACATTTTTCAAACGGCAAAGACGACCTCACTCATCGTCATTCAATCCCGATGTTTTGGTGAATGTAGCTGTATAATCTAAATGCGTCCTAACTGCTTAAAGTGTTATACTTATAATTAAATTCAATGACATTATTATATTTCTTATTGTTGGTTATTATCAGACAGCTTGCTTGTATTGTTTCTACTGGCGAAGTTTGATGGGACGCTGGTGGCACGGGTGGCACGCGGGGCTATTCACACCTTTTTCAGTCACCATTTACAGGTCTGGTTCAAATTTAATACTTAATTAATATTTTTGAACCAGATTTCTAAATAGTGACTAAAAAACTTAGTAAATAAATAACTTTAATAAAAGAACTTTCGCAAGTCTGCTGCAAGGCTAGTATAAGTGTTTCAGTTATATTATAGATAAATGATATGTGTTAATATAAAATAAAGGATTACTTAAACGATAAAGAGATCTTTGTCTTAAATTTATGCTCCTCCATCTTTCCCCATTGTAATGTTATGAATTTCATTTTGCAATAAAAATACCATAGTTATGACTCGATTGTCGTAATGAACGAACTTTGTAAACCTTGCAGGTTTGTACGGAACCCTCGGTGCGCGAGTCCGACTCGCACTTGGCCGGTTTTTTTTAATGAGCAGAAATATGATATTTTACGAATAAGTGAGAAATATAGGTACAGTCAGCATCATAAGTCGATTAACACATTCAGATATTTAAAACTAATCTACACCATTATTAGATATAAAACCTTACTTATTTAACTTATTTTGAACATCATTGGATGTTCATTTAACTCTGGAGTATTTTTGCTAAGTGATTTTTGTCTAGTAATGGTGTATTTTATTTTTGAAAATCTGAATGTGTTCATCTACTTATGATGCTGACCGTACCTTAGTTTTTTTTTCTTGTATCAAAAACTATTTCTGGAAATAAAAGCATTTTATTTGTTTTGATGCCGTGACGTGTTTCATTATCATCATCATTTCACTACAGCTGCCCACTGCTGAGCATAGGTCTCCCCAATGACACTCCAGCGTGAATGGTCTACTGCCACTTGTTTGTATCCAACGACACCTGCCTTTCGACGACAATACTGGCATAAAAGCTTAGTTTTTTCAGTAAACTGACAGACTTAAGGCCTTTCCCCACTTACAGATAAAGTTTAACTGACAGATAAGCCTATGTCTATTTCATAAAAAATGACGTTTTAGACGGGGCAGGTATAAATATCTGCCAGTTTAATTTTATCTGTCAGTGGTGAAATAGGCCCTTATACTTTATGCTCTTCTAGTCTTTCATTGTGTAACTTATTCCGGTGTGGAGTTTCAATAAATTTACGATCTCTACGTTCTGTGAATGGAGGGAAATTGTAAAAATATTCAGCACGTCCCACACCGACCGGTGTAAAAAATGTGAAAAAAGAAAAGATGGGGTGCGATTAATTTCCTTTGATTTACTACTTTCCCCAGTTTATCAGTATTAAAACAAAGTTGCTGAGTTCTACGGGTTTTTTTCGGGACACTTTTACTTTTTATGCAACGCGACGGTTCTGAAGAAAGTAGGTCTACCTAAGTTATTGGATGTTTGTATAAATGTTGTGGTTTCTTGCAAATCAGAAAGAAAGAGGAAGACCAGGACCTACTTCACTCAAGTAAAAAAGTTTATGTGATGCAGTATCATGAAGTCAAATTGTTGGCAGATGAAAGGAAAAGATGGCGATTACTACACTGACAAGAGCCTGGCTCTAAATGTATGAATGAACGATCTTTATATAATTAGTGTATTTAGAATCTACCGATTTCGACGTAGCATCCCCTCGACTAGCTCTATCTAAATATCCTAATAATTACGTACAGTTGACTTGGCAGCAACGAGAGAATAGCAAGACAAATTAGATAGTCTAGCCGTAGGATTATTGAATTACAGACAATTAACCAGATAGGTAAGTAAATAAATATGATCATTACTATGTATATCAACACAATGGAACAGGACAAAAACACAATTCTGGCTCACTTATGTGTTCCGATGAAAGTTTTTATTGCGCGAGCATTCGAGTGCAAAAACCCACGGACAGAGGTAAGTAAGCAATACAAATAAATAGGTTCATGAATAATGCGACCGTGTTTATTCTGTAATAGGACTGGGTTAGTGTTTAAGAAGTGACTTGGACGTTAAGTTTAGCTAGTTTAAGATCATTATTCATTATATTTAGGACGCATGCTTCTTTTATTGTTTCGACTTCTTGATAAAACATGACGTTAACTTTCTCCATCTACGTATGTAGGTACATCGCGGGCTTCTTCTCCTTCTCTTCCCTTCAACCTTTTCTTCGATGATGCTTCTCAAGAAACGCATGGAAGTATGTGTTAATCTGATGTGCGAGCTATAATACTGCAAAGTTTTATTGAAATCTGAGTGATTTTTACGTGAAAGAGTAACAATCATCCCCAAATCCATCGGCACAAACATAGACATTTATACAAAATATTAGTAGTGAAGACAAATTTGTCTCAACCTGTACCCTCCCTCCTAATACAACCAACTTTTCCCCTACCGGCCGTCCCGTAGGTGTTTTGCCTTGCTGACGACTCGATTCGGAACATTCGCCGCAGACTTAAACTCTCGTTCCAGTAATGGAAGATAGTTTATTTTGTGACGTAGCACGGACGCCATAACGGTGATGATATTTCTTATGGACTACCTTACCTAGTAGGTTATTTCTTTTGTCTGACGTTTTTATATAGGTACGTATTTATATATTTTTCGTGGTTTTCTTTGTTTATTTATGATTGGTGGTTTTTGATGATGAAATTACATGTAAAAACTAATATTATCATACCTATTTACAATTATGAATATGAATAGGAACGTTTATCTCTACCAAAAAGTCGTAGTAGTCTTTTGTCAAATTTTGATTGAGGACATGTATCTACCTTATATTATTTTACGCAATGAAGTCACCCATTGCTTTTCCTTTTAGTCATAATCATCAATGCTGAGCAATTATCAAAAATGTAAAAAGTAAAAAAAAAGACCGCCAAAACCATTAGATTATTTATTTAACTGACTAGGAACTCGTCCTGCAAAGTGATTCATGTATTTTTTATCGAAACTCGTATATCACATTGTCCAAACCTTTTTAAGGCTCTACAAGGAATTGATCAGTCAATTCAATCACTATAAAATAAAAATTGAACTCGATTGAAGTTTACGAGCAAATGAAGGGCTAATGTTATTCCGTCAATACCATAAATTTGATTTTAGTGCAGGTGGGGTCCCTCACCATATTAAAATGTAAATCACACGGGCGATTTAATTTCAGGGTTGGAACGCCTTGATGCTTAAATTACAGGAGGATAGCTTGTTGGATAAATAGGATTTGGTAGTTAGCTTGTTAAAGAGATAGTAGGTCTTTTTACTCCTCGTGATTTAACGTAAATAGGTATCTACATACATACATATGCGTCACTCTTCCTTCCCATCGAGGTAATGAGAGACTTCTGCTTCCTTCGATCTTCCCTCCCTCAACTTACTGCGATCCTTCAACACTTCCTTCGATCCGTCCACATTTATCAGTGGCCACATGCACGTCGGTTTAGCAGGATACTCCTGACTTAGCCGTGACTTCACATTTTCACAAATATAGGCTGTTTTCTGATTTGTCGGTGCGGGAGCAGCGAGGGATTTCATATTATCACTGCTAACATATGACTTTCGATATGAAGTTACGGACCCTACCACTGCGGCATTGTAACAGCGGCGCGGCATCGCTAGCGGAATTCCGCTGCGATTGTCACTACAATAGGCATGATGAGAAAAAAAATTTTTAGTCTGTCACATAGATTATTTTAAAATAATCTACACGTATTTTTTCTTTTTTCTCTTAAACCAAAAATGACAAAGTTACACTGGGTTAAAGTTGCTCGTGACGTCAGGTTTGAGTACGATTTTTACTCAATGGTGACGTAAAAACCCCCCACTCCGTAACTTTGATGCTCTGTCTTTGTATTTATTTATGTATTTGATCAGGTAAAAAATGTGTTTCAAATAGTTTTTAATAGCCTAAAAGACGGACTAATTATTTTTTGAATTTTTTTATGTAGTCATCATCCCTAATAACTACACACTAGCAATAACTACACTTAGTTTGAATAGCAGTATAAGAGCGGTAGTGTAGCTGGAGTTAGAGAAGGCGGGCTAAAACGCGCTGAGAAAGAGATGGAATATACTCAAATGAATGGGTTAGAACAGTCAGTTTCACTTGTTTACCGCTTCTCCTACATATGACAATAGATAGCGGTGCCGCTGTAACGATACCGCAGCGGTAATGTATTACGTTACGATCCCTCATCGTTACAGAAAACGCACATTCAAATATAGGCACTAGGTAAACTTTCGGTAGAGTGCGTTTCACAAAAGAAGTCCCCAAAAGAAGATAATATTTCGAACTAAATTTTACAGGTCTATTTTCCCTATTTTTTGACCTTTTCCCTGATAGTAGGTAGAAAACCCCTTACTTATCTTAATAAAAATATACTTTTTACATAACAGAAATATACGTAAATAGATATTTTTATCTAAATGTGTACCAAACTACTCATGGAACGACTAGGACATACGAAGTATGCTGTAATTAGTATTATTTGATACTTAAATTACAAATGAAATATAAATAATATAGGTAAAATTTGTACTCTTATATAGCAACATTGTCAATTTTGACATGATAAACAGCGCCGCGGCTAGGGGACTTCTTTCGTGAAATGGACTCTACCGCGTGTGCCGAACGAACCGACAAAATCGAAAAGCAGCCAGAGTGGAATATCCTTGCTGTATGTCCCCTAGTTTCACGGAACCAATCTCTCGTAGTGATCCACACCCGAGGCGCCGCCGTCCTGTTACTCAGCACAAACAAATTGGCTTTAACGCTGACCTACGGGTGTAGGGATGAGATTTCGATACTAGGAACGCAAAAACAAAATCAATCTTTATCTCATAGACTATTGCAATTGAACATGTCGATAATGTATAGGTACATTTTTTCGCAAGGTTTCCCCAGAAAGAAAGTCTGTTGAGACTTGGGTTGCTCTTTCAAACAAAATATTACAATTCTCATATACACAAACGATTAATTTTGATATTTATGTAGTTACTGTATGCTAAATATAGTTCATATTGAAAGGGTGTAAAAACAAAAAAGAGAGAGAATGAAGACTGATTTGTAATTGTAGACCCAGATCCGGGACGTGTCTGACCTAACTTACAGTAAAATGGATAAAACCTTGGGTTCTCCATAGCTTCTCATGTGCCTTGAACACCTGCGAATTTGTGTACGAGTAACTGTAACTGGCGTTTGGCAGGTATCGGATGACGAAGGTTACCAAAAGCCAGAGTAAATTAACTTGTTTTTAAATGGCTGATTTTTATATATGTCTTAGATAATACTATTTTAAGGTCATATCATAAGTATCAGACAATTTCTTTGGGCCTAAGCTTCTGTCAGACGCTTCAAAAGTTACTTGTTTCGGAGTAAGAACGTGAATTTAGGGCAAGTTAGCCGCTGATTTGGGAAATGCCGTGTATAGACGAAATACTCGCCGTTTGAATAGCTATCGATTGATATACGATTTGATTAGCTAGGATCTGAAATCGAACCCAGGACCCTCTAAGTGACAATTGAGCCAATTATTAAATTTTATACGAACCGTGATTGAGTATTACAACACATGTAACTGCTACTTACTACATACTTTAATAAAATACTCATCCCAACACTACTTCAATCTGAAATATTCCGATGTGGTCAATTTCAGTTGATCTTCTCGACTTGTAGTATACTACTACAATCCCCTGGATTCGCCTGCAACAGGTTCGCTGTATGTAAGTACAAGTTCCTGATTGCTCGTTGCTCTACCTACGCTACGCTATGGTCAGATTAGTTTAGAAGTTATAAATTGAGATATCGCTACGATTTTCTAATGAATTGTGTTTGTCTTGGTTTTTGCTAGTTCTCTTTTATCAGTGGTGTAAAGTTTAGATTTAGTTTATACTTAGTTGCCTGGTATAACTTTTATTCTTAACTTAAGAATAATTAAACTTATATAAGTCTTTCCAAAAACATTACCCTTCCTTTTGGCTTTGCCGTAGTCGAGTAACAAGGCTATTAATGATAGCTGTGCCAATGCACGCACATGCATAAGAAAGATCAATATCTTTCTTTTTTAATATTCTTGAAGAGTTGTTGAATTTGTTATTTAGAAAATAACTCGAAGAATGATTGGAACAATACGTTCTAGCGGCCTATAATTTCCCATCAGGGTCAGAGACCACTTTCCTCCACTTGCTACAATAAAAACACACGTCTCTCTTCTTCAATTCCAAAAGAACTTAAACTAAGACAAACCACAAGTTTATAAATGCCCACCCACACTATTTATATTGTAGCAAGTTTTTAAAGAAGACATTTCCTCGCCACATTCAATATTAGATCCAAGGAACTGTTTGAAATTGTTTTCTATAAAGTTTTGTCGGAGTTATGAAACTCTGTCTCGGTTCGGTTGAGGTCCATTGAATATTTTAGTTTGGTACGAAACAAAAGCAACTGTTACTAGTACGATAAAGTTATTGTAACTGCAATGAAATGGATGTTTCATTTTCTGTTTGTGCTGTTTTGTTTTGTCGTGTTTTGTTTTAAGAGATTGTTGGTTTGTGACGGATTTTTTTGGAGTGTTTAAAAATCTTTGATATTTTATTTGAGGCTTACGGTCAATTGTAGAAGGCTATGTTATTATTTTAAAGAAAGCCCAAGTCAAGAGTAATCTTAAATCTTAAACCGACGTGCATGTGCGAGGAGATTGATAAATGTGGATGAAGCGATGAAAGTGTGTTTCAGGATCATAATATCAAGTGGAGCGAAGAGATCACTCATCTACTCCGATGGGAGAGAAGCGTGACAGATTGTATGGATGTATAATTATCCAACTAAGTATCTTTTATTAAGATACCAGAAGAAAAAACAATCCTTACTTACCTTTTCCATCAATCCGAATAAATAAGAAAAAAATACCAAAAGCTTCCAAAGAAAATACCCCACCACCCTTCTTACCAATACCGATAGCAAACAACAGCAAAAAAATCCTCAAACAAACATTATAAGGCATGTTTCGCGGAAAGCAAACATTAACCTAATACAGGCTGTTATCTGAGGCAACAAATTTAGCGGCTAATGCGTTTGCAGTGTACACCGGCATTAGCGAACGGAAGGAATCACACCGGACCGTGGTTCCGGCCGGTATATCACCGGATTATTCGGGCTGAGGTACACGGGCGTGAGGACCGCTGCGGTTTGAAGGGATGATTGGCTTTTGTTTTTCATTTTGTTTATTGGGGTCTCTGCAATTTATGTGTCAAAAAATAATAAACGTGCGGCCATACACTCTGTTTGTGTCCTGTTTGTGCCAAAGTGAGAACGTTTGTTAATCTTTCACACGAAAATCACTGAACAGATTTTAGTGAAACTTTACAATATTGTAGCTTAAATATAAGAATAACAAATACATAAGCTTTAATTACTTTAACAAGATAATAATATGAAGTCGCGGGCAGCGTAGGTCATCTATAAACTGGTCAACCCAGTTTATGGATGACCTCCGTTTTCCCAAATGAAAAATCTAAATCGCAAGTGTATAAACCCGGACTACAAAATCCATAGAGAAGCTACACACGCAGAACTATAATTGATGGAGTATCCATACTGATACACATTGTATAATGTAAACCCAGTCGTCATTCACACGCTGATTAACAAATTACTGTTGATTTTATGTGATGTCGGTAAAATATATTTTTTTGTTAAATTCTATCATGAAAATATAGGGATGTCCAATATATCCATGAAACTGACCAAACTTTTTATAAGAAATATCATCATCATTCCGGCTCTTGTATCGTCCGTCCGTTTTAAGTCGGTAAGTATATGGAGAATTTTAGGTACCTATCTATCCATTTTTGATTCAAAGTGGCCGATTAGCTGATAGATCAACAATTTTCTTTTAATGTTAATAGATGGTCACACACTTTTAATGAAATGATTTTGTTTAAATTATTTCAACCTATGTTTCTTGAACAACGTTATTAAGCTTCAATGGTTGATCATGCACCTTTATTTACGTCATTGTAGATTCTAGGTAAATTAAATAGTCTCGCATGAGTGGGAAATGTCTGTTATAAGTAAGTAAGTAAATTTTATTTCGAGTCCAATAAAATATACTTACAAGAACAAAACAACACAAAAACTTAAGACATAAAAATAAACCAGAGAGACTAGAATGAGAAAAAAGATAGTTGTGGACTGGAAAATGGTCTCCACTCAGCATAGTGTCATGTCAATGGTTGCCCAGAGACATAACGCTGATTTTCAGTGGAGCCAGAGAAGGGAGTAGAGTAGGTTAGCACTAGAGTAGGTTGTAAATAAGCATATTATATTCGTAACTTATTTACCGTGCCAATTTCCTGTAACTCATAAACATGTTTAATAAAGTGAGTAATTGTAACCATCCTTTATTTAATGTTAGCATTATAGCGTAACGTAGCATAATTTATGAAATAACATGCCTAATATGTAACACTGTAGCACATTATGTACTTAATACACCATGTAATATAATCCGGCGAAATTACATGGTTTTCCGTCACGCAGTAAGTTATTACGCAAATCATTACTCCCCAAAATTGCAGTGTAATGTTGCAACGTTTTCATATGACAGCTATATATTATGTTTAAGTTAAGGAAACTAAATTATTACTTCAATTTATTAAGCTGTTGTAAGGTTTCATCTTAAAATAAATGGTGTGTTGGGTCATCTACCTCGTTGGAACTTACTTATTCAGAATATGGATATTTAAAGGGAATATTTTTTGCAAATACCTACATGGATACCTTGTTAGAGGCGGCTTAGGATAGAGAATCGTGGAGAAAGAGGAGACATGCTTTTGCCCAGCTAGTACATTTGGATACAGATTTTGTTGGACGCAGATAGCTAGATAAGATAAGGAAAGATTATCTAGTACGCTTACACTATGTATGCTTAGCACTTTTTTTTATCCAACTCAATGTAAGTACGTGATTTAAAACAGACATATTTCCCCGAAATTATCATACCTCGCGTATTAAAAAGTTCCCGAACCTTGTTTAAAGTTAAAACAATACATCGCGGATCAAACATGACATTTTTAACAAAACTTGCTTGTGTTTTGTACGTGACTCCATTACTGTGAAGTTGACAGTCTTCAACAATTTCGACAATTTCTAAACTGTCATACTGAACTGAATTTGTCTTTTGTTGTCTCTGATTTACTTATAAGCATCAATTTATTCAATATTAGAGGCTGCACGCAACTTCGTACTTATTTATCGTCAAATCTTGTAAAAAAATCGTGATATCGTAAAATACTATATAGCCTATGTGTTATTCTAATGTCCAAGCTAAGTTATTGTAAAATTTAATTAAAATCTGTTGAGTAGTTTTGGCGTGATGAAGTAACAAACATCCATCCATCGGCACAAATATTGATATTTATAGTATTATTATGATTAGAGGCTGCCCGTGACTACCTACGCCTTTAACTTGGAAAAAAGTCATATCTTGAAAAAAAAAAAAAAAAAACTTTTCTTATAATAGTAAAACCTATGTGTTATTCTGTTATTTAAACTACGATATCTCCAAATTTCATCAAAATCTATTCAGTAGTTTTTGCGTGAAAGAGTAACAAACATTCTCATATACATCCATCGGCACTTACATTGACATTTTATGACTAATGAATGATGATTGATCACAAAAAGTACATTCACTATTATCATAATTACATGGCACCACCTACCACCACCTCTCCAAACGAAAATTTTTAGCTTACTAAGGTGCTAAGCCACTAAACTCAAATACTTGTTCATAGACTAACTTCCAAGTCTATGGTAGCTTAACTTTGAAACTTTGCGAGTTGAGCGTTAGCTTTGGTCGAGACCATCCGGTGCCGGCCAAAGGTTTGCTTTTACTAGGACCTTATATAATTACTAAGAACTAATGGTTCTTTAGAGGAATATTGATGTGTAGATAATAAAATAGATTCATTCATATCTTTCAGAGCCAGGCTCTTGTCGGTGGAGTAATCGCCAATCGTAAATAAGTAATTTAGTAAAAAAATGTTATTTCTAGTCTAGGTAGTTATTTCAATTACTAAAAAAGATAAAGTCCTTTACTTTAAAAAAATAGGTACTAAATAGTATAACATTTTATTCTTCACTAAATTCAACTCAATGTCGGTAGTAAATGAGGACGTAGACAGACGTATATTTAAAAAGTAGCATGATATTGTTTGCAAAAGAATAGAATTTTCATTAAAATGTAAAGGTTCATGAAAAACAAACTGGCTAAGTAAACCTTAATGAATATTTTTTTAAATAATATAAAATTAATTTAAGAAAGTAAGTAATAACACCAAAGGTTGTAAATTAAAAGTATTTAATTATTTTTTTGTTAATTAAATATCACAATACGAAGGCACTTAATTGGCTTCACAAATCTCCTATAAAAAAACCGCTTTACTATGTACAACGGGTCGAAAACAAAACAATAATATGACTACGTAGATAGAGAGCAAAAAAACAGCTTTATCAGCAATTGCTACAATCACTTGCATTTAAGGACTATAAAACTGTTACAATATAATGTAAAACCCCTAATCAAAATCGATTATTTAACGCTAAATTGTATCTATGCGGATGCAGTTGTCGATCGATGGCCTCCAAATTTCTGTCAATATTATTGATTACAGTAACTCTATGTGGCTCGTTAACTGGGTTTCTCTTTGCATGTCTACTACCTATCAAATAGAAACAAGTGCTTAAAGCTACAAGTGCTATAAAACTAGCCAACACTATTGTTGATATTTTCCAAGGATTAGTTTCTCGATTTGGTATAATAGGTGCTTGCGTTGTAGGGGGTCGTGTTGAACCAGAATCCGTTGTAACTTCAGTATTTGCTGCCGTTGTTGGATCTGTTTCTGGAGAATTTTCGTCGCTTCCTGAATCTAATGTTGAATCCGGAGTATTTGTGGACTCTGTTGAAGGTCTGTCTGTATCCTCAATAGAATTTGTAGAGTCAGTAGTAGGTTCCTCTGTTATTTCTCTAGAATCTGTAGTAGGCTTATTCGTAACCTCTGTGGTATTAGTAAAATCAGTAGATGGCTTATCTGTTATTTCTTCAGAATCTATAGAAGGCCGATCTGTAATGTCTGTAGTATTAGTGGAATCTGTAGTAGGCCTGTCTGTCACCTCTGTGGCATTAGTAGAATCAGTGGTAGGCCCATCTGTTATTTCTCCGGAATCTGTAGTAGGCCTGTCCGTAACCTCTGTTGCATTAGTAGAATCAGTGGTAGGCACATCTGTTATTTCTCCGGAATCTGTAGTAGGCCTGTCCGTCACCTCTGTAGAATTAGTAGAATCAGTGGTAAGCCCATCTGTTATTTCTCCGGAATCTGTAGTAGGCCAATCAGTAATGTCTGTAGCATTAGTGAAATCTGTAGTAGGTCTGTCCGTCACCTCTGTGGCATGAGTAGAATCAGTAGTAGGCACATCTGTTATTTCTCCAGAATCTGTAGAAGGCCTGTCCGTCACCTCTGTGGCATTAGTTGATTCAGTGGTAGGCGCATCTGTTATTTCTCCGGAATCTGTAGTAGGCCTGTCTGTCACATCTGTGGCATTAGTTGATTCAGTGGTAGGCACATCTGTTATTTCTCCAGAATCTGTAGTAGGTCTGTCCGTCACCTCTGTGGCATTAGTAGAATCAGTGGTAGGCACATCTGTTATTTCTCCAGAATCTGTAGTAGGCCTGTCCGTCACCTCTGTGGCATTAGTAGAATCAGTAGTAGGCATATCTGTTATTTCTCCAGAATCAGTGGTAGGCGCATCTGTTATTTCTCCAGAATCTGTAGTAGGCCTGTCCGTAACCTCTGTGGCATTAGTAGAATCAGTGGTAGGCACATCTGTTATTTCTCCAGAATCTGTAGTAGGCCTGTCCGTCACTTCTGTGGCATTAGTAGAATCAGTGGTAGGCACATCTGTTATTTCTCCAGAATCTGTAGTAGGCCTGTCCGTCACCTCTGTGGCATTAGTAGAATCAGTGGTAGGCACATCTGTTATTTCTCCGGAATCTGTAGTAGGCCTGTCCGTAACCTCTGTTGCATTAGTAGAATCAGTGGTAGGCACATCTGTTATTTCTCCAGAATCTGTAGTAGGCCTGTCCGTCACCTCTGTGGCATTAGTAGAATCAGTAGTAGGCATATCTGTTATTTCTCCAGAATCAGTGGTAGGCGCATCTGTTATTTCTCCAGAATCTGTAGTAGGCCTGTCCGTAACCTCTGTGGCATTAGTAGAATCAGTGGTAGGCACATCTGTTATTTCTCCAGAATCTGTAGTAGGCCTGTCCGTCACCTCTGTGGCATTAGTAGAATCAGTGGTAGGCACATCTGTTATTTCTCCAGAATCAGTGGTAGGCACATCTGTTATTTCTCCAGAATCTGTAGTAGGCCTGTCCGTCACTTCTGTGGCATTAGTAGAATCAGTGGTAGGCACATCTGTTATTTCTCCAGAATCTGTAGTAGGCCTGTCCGTAACCTCTGTGGCATTAGTAGAATCAGTGGTAGGCACATCTGTTATTTCTCCAGAATCTGTAGTAGGCCTGTCCGTAACCTCTGTGGCATTAGTAGAATCAGTGGTAGGCACATCTGTTATTTCTCCAGAATCAGTGGTAGGCACATCTGTTATTTGTCCAGAATCAGTAGTAGGCCTGTCCGTCACTTCTGTGGCATTAGTAGAATCAGTGGTAGGCACATCTGTTATTTCTTCAGAATCTGTAGTAGGCCTGTCCGTAACCTCTGTGGCATTAGTAGAATCAGTGGTAGGCACATCTGTTATTTCTCCAGAATCTGTAGTAGGCCTGTCCGTAACCTCTGTGGCATTAGTAGAATCAGTGGTAGGCACATCTGTTATTTCTCCAGAATCAGTGGTAGGCACATCTGTTATTTCTTCAGAATCTGTAGTAGGCCAATCAGTAATGTCTGTAGCATTAGTGGAATCTGTAGTAGGTCTGTCCGTCACCTCTGTGGCATTAGTAGAATCAGTGGTAGGCACATCTGTTATTTCTCCAGAATCAGTGGTAGGCACATCTGTAATTTCACCAGAATCTGTAGTAGGCCTGTCCGTCACTTCTGTGGCATTAGTAGAATCAGTGGTAGGCACATCTGTTATTTCTCCAGAATCTGTAGTAGGCCTGTCCGTCACCTCTGTGGCATTAGTAGAATCAGTGGTAGGCACATCTGTTATTTCTCCAGAATCTGTAGTAGGCCTGTCCGTAACCTCTGTGGCATTAGTAGAATCAGTGGTAGGCACATCTGTTATTTCTCTAGAATCAGTGGTAGGCACATCTGTTATTTCTCCAGAATCTGTAGTAGGCCTGTCTGTCACTTCTGTGGCATTAGTAGAATCAGTGGTAGCCACATCTGTTATTTCTTCAGAATCTGTAGTAGGCCTGTCCGTAACCTCTGTGGCATTAGTAGAATCAGTGGTAGGCACATCTGTTATTTCTCCAGAATCTGTAGTAGGCCTGTCCGTCACTTCTGTGGCATTAGTAGAATCAGTGGTAGGCACATCTGTTATTTCTCCAGAATCTGTAGTAGGCCTGTCCGTAACCTCTGTGGCATTAGTAGAATCAGTGGTAGGCACATCTGTTATTTCTCCAGAATCTGTAGTAGGCCTGTCCGTAACCTCTGTGGCATTAGTAGAATCAGTGGTAGGCACATCTGTTATTTCTCCAGAATCAGTGGTAGGCACATCTGTTATTTCTTCAGAATCTGTAGTAGGCCAATCAGTAATGTCTGTAGCATTAGTGGAATCTGTAGTAGGTCTGTCCGTCACCTCTGTGGCATTAGTAGAATCAGTGGTAGGCACATCTGTTATTTCTCCAGAATCAGTGGTAGGCACATCTGTAATTTCACCAGAATCTGTAGTAGGCCTGTCCGTCACTTCTGTGGCATTAGTAGAATCAGTGGTAGGCACATCTGTTATTTCTCCAGAATCTGTAGTAGGCCTGTCCGTCACCTCTGTGGCATTAGTAGAATCAGTGGTAGGCACATCTGTTATTTCTCCAGAATCTGTAGTAGGCCTGTCCGTAACCTCTGTGGCATTAGTAGAATCAGTGGTAGGCACATCTGTTATTTCTCTAGAATCAGTGGTAGGCACATCTGTTATTTCTCCAGAATCTGTAGTAGGCCTGTCTGTCACTTCTGTGGCATTAGTAGAATCAGTGGTAGCCACATCTGTTATTTCTTCAGAATCTGTAGTAGGCCAGTCCGTAACCTCTGTGGCATTAGTAGAATCAGTGGTAGGCACATCTGTTATTTCTCCAGAATCAGTGGTAGGCACATCTGTTATTTCTCCAGAATCTGTAGTAGGCCTGTCCGTCACTTCTGTGGCATTAGTAGAATCAGTGGTAGGCACATCTGTTATTTCTCCAGAATCTGTAGTAGGCCTGTCCGTCACCTCTGTGGCATTAGTAGAATCAGTGGTAGGCACATCTGTTATTTCTCCAGAATCTGTAGAAGGCCTGTCCGTCACCTCTGTGGCATTAGTAGGCATATCTGTTATTTCTCCAGAATCAGTGGTAGGCGCATCTGTTATTTCTCCAGAATCTGTAGTAGGCCTGTCCGTAACCTCTGTGGCATTAGTAGAATCAGTGGTAGGCACATCTGTTATTTCTCCAGAATCTGTAGTAGGCCTGTCCGTCACTTCTGTGGCATTAGTAGAATCAGTGGTAGGCACATCTGTTATTTCTCCAGAATCTGTAGTAGGCCTGTCCGTAACCTCTGTGGCATTAGTAGAATCAGTGGTAGGCACATCTGTTATTTCTCCAGAATCAGTGGTAGGCACATCTGTTATTTCTCCAGAATCTGTAGTAGGCCTGTCCGTCACCTCTGTGGCATTAGTAGAATCAGTGGTAGGCACATCTGTTATTTCTTCAGAATCTGTAGTAGGCCTGTCCGTCACTTCTGTGGCATTAGTAGAATCAGTGGTAGGCACATCTGTTATTTCTCCAGAATCAGTGGTAGGCACATCTGTTATTTCTCCAGAATCTGTAGTAGGCCTGTCCGTCACCTCTGTGGCATTAGTAGAATCAGTGGTAGGCACATCTGTTATTTCTCCAGAATCTGTAGTAGGCCAATCAGTAATCTCTGTAGCATTAGTAGAATCTGTAGTAGGCCAATCAGTAATGTCTGTAGCATTAGTGAAATCTGTAGTAGGCCTGTCCGTCACCTCTGTGGCATTAGTAGAATCAGTGGTAGGCACATCTGTTATTTCTCCAGAATCTGTAGTAGGCCAATCAGTAATCTCTGTAGCATTAGTGGAATCTGTAGTAGGCCTGTCCGTCACCTCTGTGGCATTTGTCAAATCTGTGGTTGGCCAATCTGTAGTTTCAGTTAGATCAGTACTTATAGTGGTAGGTTCTTCCGTAGTTGTAATAGTCTCATTTTTATAAATGATACATTCTTCTATCTCTTCAATGAGGTCAGAAGGGATGTAACGAAAGGAATCGACGAGGATAAGAGACCCTTCTGAGGCTGCTCCAGTCATGGATATCTGTAAAATGCAACAATATTTGTTTAAATCAATTCTGAATTGCGAAAAAATTTAATGCCCAAGTCTGCTAAATCACAATATTCCTTGTTAAGTGTTGGCAGAGTTTCAATGACAGTGTCAATGTAAATATTTTATACATTGGGTCGCAATTAGTGTAAGCCATCGTTTAGCAGAATACCAAATGAATGTGTCCAAAAATGACATTGATCTGCTGACGCACAAGTGACGCTATTATAATTTGCAAAACTGGGACCTAAAATACCAACTGACATTGACCAATGACATGATTTATTCTTTGTATTCAACATCTTTATTATTATTTTGTAATTTTATCGTTGAAATAAAATTAATTGATAATAAAATTGGGCAATAACAGTTAACGCGTAATATATGATGCAACAAATATTTATTATGTGATTTATTAATAAAGGTTATTGGTATTGGGCCTGTCCTGGGCACGGCCCAGTAATGTGTAGACAGACCATTACTGGGAAAGAGGCGTGAAAGATTTGTATGTATTTATTTAAAAAATATTAAAAATACTTACATATCCTTGAAAATCATCACGGCCCCGTATAGAAACGCTCAAAGTATGCCATCCGTGATAGTAATTCGGCATGATCGGTGTCATTATTATTGTCGCTAGCGTCGCATCGTTCCCGTTATCCACAATCGCATTAACAAACACTAGGAACTGATCAGATGACGTATAAGCTTCAATATACACATTAACTTCTACTACACCATGCGAACTCATTTCAAATGTGAATGACGTCACGCAGCTCATTGAAGTACTTGGATTAATGAATGTGGAACTTAAAGGATCTGGACTTTGGATGTTCACGTCGGTGTAGTTCCCAATCTGCCATGCCGCTGATGCACCCATCGTACTGCAAACTCCAAGATCCTGGCTGAAACTATCCAATCCATCTTCAAAGTTATACGTCACACAGTCTTCAAAAGAAGAAATAAGAAGAAAACTATTCACGAATATACAAAAAAATATTATATGATCCATAACACGTTTGCGTAAAGCGCGCGTCTGATTTGATAATGAGAAATCGGCGAACATAAAAAGGAGGTTGATATAGATCTATTGAGTTTGATACATGAATTAATGACATTTCAGAGATCGTTCGGCTTTTATTTTAATAGGTCTTTTGTTTTCAATGTCTGGAATTTTCTAGAATTTGCAATGTACCTAAGTATGATGTTAAAGCGACCGTCTCGTAATTTTAAGAAATCTAAGCATCGTTTTCTAATTTTGCAAAAAAAGCAAAATCTTGCGAGAAATTGAGTTTGCTGTGGCTTCTATTTACAGGCTCCTCAACACGTGACACACCTACAATCTACACTACAATATACAAAAACCTTATAAAACTTTGTGAAAGTGTAACAAATAAATAATTATGATTTTAAGTAAATCCATTATTAAATTAAGTTACAACATTTTGCCATACAATTTAATTAAGTTAAAATATTTTTTCATTGTTTTTATAAATTTGATAAGAATTAATGTAAACTATGTATGTTAAAAGATAATGTTAATCAAATCCATTAAGACACATCCTGTCAAAGTTTTGATCTTGGCATAGATAATTATTTTAAAAATATACTAATCAATTAAATCTTAATATTAAAGATTAAGGGGGCTAACGCATCTGCGATTGCGGCGCACTTGCGGTTTGAAGATCGATATGAAAGACTTTATCCGCTGTTGGCGGTTGATCAGCTGTTTCAATATAAGTAGTATTTTATATCAAACGTCAAAAATCATGCTTACTAAACAGACTGAGGTCTTTAAATTAATTAGAATACATTTTGGATCATTCATCGTACTCATTCGGACAATTATTACAACTTTCATGCATCTTAATTAATTCTAAAATCACGAAAAGCAAATCGCAATTTTAAGCTACAATATTGCCAATTTTCATCAAAATCAGTTCAGTAGATTTTGCGTGAAAGAGTAATAAACATTCATCCATCGGCACAAACATTGACATTTATAATATTTGTTGGACTGTCATTTCATGGTCATTTCGGATGTAAGATGAGAATGTTTAAGCTCGTAGTCATAATATAGGTATGACACAAAAAATGACAGGGTAATTGATGGTTATTAGATATTTTTCTAATCTCTAACAAATCACAGTGACGTATAATGATGTGATAACAATTGCGGCATGTTTGTATTGGCAATCAGTGTAACATTCTTTACGTCTAGAGATAAAATGTTAAAATACCTACTTCTAATGGATAACATAAGAATTGAGAGATATGAATGAAATTCTAATAGGTAAATGATTACTTTTCTTCATTTTTACCCAACTGTGCAGAAGGAGGGTTAAGTTTTTCAAGAGTATGTATGTAGGTATGTATGTTTGTATGTAGCCGATACGGGCCGTGCCCGGGACGTGTCCGGGCCGTGGCCCGTCAGGAAGGAAAACAATACGTCGTCATGACAACGTGTGTGAACGAATCTATAGAAAATGATATTTTTTCACTGACACGTCCCGGACACGTCCCGGACACGGCCCGGAACAAATCTGTGTAGATAGAGACCTTAATTATTTAGCACGCCCTACAGCCTAAACGGCATGATAGATTTTAGCTTGAGAGGTGTCGTTAGATTCGTTTTTATAGTGAGAATGACACCGGGTACAAAAAAAAAAGAGTTTTTTGAACGCAGTTGGGTTTTTTTAATAGGTAACAAGGTTAGGATATTTAGAGTAGTATCAAACCCAAAGAAATGGTATTTTAAAATACATTTTATGGTTTTCTACAAAAAATCTATTTTTCATTAATTTATTTTCCATCAAACATCAAAGCATGCAAAATCTTAAGCGATTTCTTAAAAATATTGAATAAGATAATACTTGTTGAATATCGTTTCAATATAAAAGACTTTTTAAGGACGAAAAATATTTTACAACAAAAAAAATCTAATTTTCCCTCTTCAAATATTTAATTAGTTTTAAAAGCCTGAAGCAAACCGCAAAGAAACTAAGTTTTCTTAAGGTAATTTATAATTTCTTTTTGTTCTCATTTAATATTAAATATATTTCGGGAAAGAAAAACCTTAAGGCGTAATTATGAATCATAATTAGTGGCTACATCCATTTATCTTCAGTAGGGTCTCACCTTTAGAATGTCACCTACATCCTAAAAAGTAGAAAAAAAAATCCGTTTCATGTAACAATTAGAGGGAGGGCCAAAAAATGGCAGCTTAAGAGGGACCCACGATAAATTATTAAGGAGACAAAGTTGTGGCGTTACATATATGTTATACTAGTGGTGCTCAAACTGTCCATTATCTTATGCTATCTACACATCAAAGCCGCCGGCATGCCGCCGCGCCGGGCTAGGCGTCATACAAATGGCAGCTGTCAAAAAAGCCGGCGGCTTTGGTGTGTAGATACCATTACTAAAATCAAAGTTGATGCCTATGGTTGGATATGAAGTTGTTTTTTTTAGTTTTTCACGAAAAATCTACAGAATAGTTTTTAGTGAAACTTTCCAATATTGTAGCTTAAATACCTGAATAACACATAGGCTATACTTTTAGCGATATTGTGTACGTTTTTCAAGATATGACGATAAATGAGTTTGAAGTTACGGTGACTCTCCTAGGACCAAAACATAAATTCACGATACGACGCGACACGACGTCGCATTATGAAAATCCACGATGTCGCGTCGCGTCGTGTCGGGTCGCGTCGTGTCGCGTCGCGTCGTGTCGTGTGGCGTCGTGTCGTGAATTTATGTTTTGGCCCTTACTGCATTTAGCTGCAGCCACTTGAAAAAAAAATGTTTAAGAGCCAATGACATTTACAGTACGCCCAGTCGCCCATTAATCCTCAAGGCGATGTATTAAACGGGATAACACTTTGTAGTCACGACGCAAGTTTTCTGACCTACTCAATTTAAAATAATCTCCACTAAACTCTTTAATGTTGCTATAAAATGTAACAAGTTTGGGTTACCATAACACAAAATTATTAATGGTGTCTAGTGTCTACACACCAAAGCCGCTGGCCCGGCGGCTAACGTCATTTTCATTTTCGATGACATTTTTGACAAATGAAGGCCCGGCCTTGTCGGCAGCTTTGGTGTGTGGACGGACACCATTAGATGATAACTATGACTTACATATGTGTCACTTCTAGTGGTCCCGTCTTCGTACGCATTTGTCTTGGAAATGGATATAATAGCTTACGTTTTATTCTGATGCAATATCTATGATTTCGACTTATCTATGATTTTAACAAAAATATACCTAAAGGTACATAACAATAACAAGGTCCAAGAGTAGCTTCTTTATAATGTTATTGACACTTAAATTTAAAGAAACCAAGTATTTACTATATTTTCTATTACAAAAACATTCAAAATAGGATATTAAAGATTAATATTATGTTTTTAATCTTAAATATCTAAAGAAAAGTCCCGCATATTTAAATTAGTCATTTTTATTGATTACTTAGAATACCATATAATCTAGATAATGATCAATGATTTGATACTATTCAATTTAGATAAAATATTTTTATTGTTTTGATAAGATAGTGCTAATGATGTCAAAGGTACGAGTACTTACCAAGAGTAAGTATTATGAAAATAACAAGTGTTCCGTAGGCCGCCTTTGCGCACAATGTTTTAGTTTTAAGTTGTATTTGTATTTCTTTGTGTGCAATAAAGAATTTCTATCTATCTATTCGTATTCAGTAAGGACAGTAAACATTGTGCGAGAATGCAAATAAAGATTTGAATTGAATTGTGTTGAAATATCAAAGTTATTGTCGTAACAGAAAGATACTGTTCATGTTTGTTTAGGTAATGACCCGACTAATGTCTAGATTTACTTAATTGTCCTTTGCACAACTCTATCGATCTATTCTGATTACATCACGCTTTACATCGAGTCACCCTATATTATTATAGCATCAAACACCAGTAAACCTTTGTGAAGCTATTCGGTCTATCTGAAATTATTTTGATAAGTATTAAATTTATCTTTTATTTTTAACGGCAGATAAGAGTCAAGTCAATTTTTCTGCTTTAGGTGTCTACGCACCAAAGTCGCTGGCCCGGCGGCAGCATAATCCATCATGCCGGCTGGTTTACGTCATATGAATGGCAACTGTCAAAAGCCGCCGGCATGCAATGGTATCTACACACCAAAGCCGCCGGCTTTTTTGACAGCTGCCATTCTGCGGTTTTGGTGTGTAGATAGCATTATGCTACCAGGCCGGCGGCTATGGTGTATAGGCACCATTAGGTGTAGCACTTTAGGTGTTATATACACAGTCAAGTACGAGTATATCTAGCTAAGCGTGTAAAAATAAACATCTCTGCCTCCTAGATTTATGCTAGCCACATTGTCAGAGAACATTTTTCTCTCGCTGCAAGTTTTTTTTTCTTACTTTCCTAACATTGTGTCTCGTTCCGAGGAGTGGCTATAAAGTAAATAATAGATTCGCTATTTGTACTTAAGTTCTAGTAGGTCTTTGTTCCATCTAATTTGTATAAAAACACGTTCCATGCAATTTAGTTTTATTCATATATTTCTTTTCTTCAGACGACACGCATGTATGAGGAGAGTGATGAATGTGGATGAAGCGAAGGAAGTGTGCTTGGATCGTAATAAGTGAAGGAACATGGTCTCTGTCTATACCCCGATGTGAGAGACGCGTGACAGATTTAAGTATGTATGTTCTCTCTCTCAGAATTCTTCTCTCCTATTTTTGGGTATATTAGTATTTAGCTATTTCTTTTCATCGAGTTTATGACCAGCGATTCACAGGCTATACAATTGTTCTATCTATTCGGTTGTTATTATTAGCTGATAAAAATACGCAGCTAGGTAAAAACCTCTTTCAAACTCTTCTACAACATCCATCATGTAACTGAGTCCTAGAGTTTCTTGCTTGCTTCTTCTCTGAGGTATCTGCCTTCCGAAGTCAGCGTAGCTTCAGTCCCTTAATTTATTTTTACTTTTGTTTATCTGTTATATTAATAACTTGTTAATCTATATTTCTGACGCATACAAGTGTAATTATGGGTTACCTATGAATGAATCTTTATTGAATTGAATTGAACTGCACATCCACCAACTTCATAATCCAACCCGACTATGTTTGATTAAACATATTTATCAGCCTGTTGCAATCCATTTCTGGACATAGGCCTCTCCTAATTACGCCCTAATGAGTTCGATCTTCGGCTACTCGAATCCAGACTCGCAGATAAAATAAAAAAATGCATTAATCAAATCAACAATAAAAGGTAAAAAAATGCCTATAGGAGGCACAAGAAGTGAGCAGAATTCTAAAGAGAAGAGTCAAGAAATAAAAAAAAATATGTTTGTTTATACATAGTCACTTTCGTTTTAAAGTCGACCGACTAGTCGTTCCTCTACCACCAACTTAACTCTACAATCGCGTGTCCCAGAAGTAAAAATACTCCGTCCTTTGTATTTCTTGTAATAAAATCTGTCGTGACGTCCACTGTCCCTCGGTCCCTTTACAGCCCGTAAGACTATAACTTTTCCGTGCCCATAGATACATCACTTAGATGTAGTTGGTATAAAGAATATTTACAAGGTGTTGTGCTATGGCGTCGTAAATAATTTGCATTTAGGGTTCTCTAGGGTGGGTTTTTTATGTTTTTGGAGGTAGGTTAATTAATGGAGAAAATGTACCTAAGTTACTTAATTGTTTTTAAAGGGTGCGTGAAATAAAAGAATATTTATATGAATAAATAATAACGATATAATAGATATAGTACCTATTAGTAATGCTTACGAGTATTATAATAACTACTATGATGCATGCAACTGACTACTACTACGGATTTGTAAAAGAACCTCATTTTTGGCGCATTTTCGTAACTATTTACGAATTCGTTAAAATGCAGAGTGTAACCGGCCGTAGCAATAATTGTTGCAAACGGCCGTATGACTGATAACTTTATGTAAGTAGGTATAACAATGACAGAAAGCAAAACATTATTGTGTGTAAGAATACGTCAAAAATTGCTTCTTAATTTCGAAATACCTACAATTCCTGTCACTGACTTTTCCAACACATAAAACATTTCGCCTTCTTAACTTTACAGCATTTTTGTTCTATCTCCCCTATAAACAAGTTTTTAATACGCTCATAAACAAGATCCTCACAAAGACCGTCACCACATCCTTAACCCATAAAACCGGACCCAACCAGATTTTAATGAAACAAAGGATTTCACATCCTACGAGATTATATCGAATAAAATATTTGAAGAAAAGGGTCCCTTTTGTTACCTTGTTTCATTAGAGTTAGTAACCAATAGAGGAATAATCATCAGCCCTTTATACGTCCCTGCTACAGGGGCAAAAAAACTCTCATACAAGAGTGATTAGGCCATAATCCACCACCAGCTGGCACAACGAAACAACGCGAGAAAACCTGCATGCAATAGTACCTCTATTGCGGTATTTATTAATAATTATGAACAGTTTTTGAGACATCAGATGAGGTTTACATTTGTGTGAATGCATTCAGATAGTGTATCAAAGAAAATGCGGAAAAACAGTTGCATCAGCTCACTAATTAATGTTATGTTTCTAGTTAAAATGAGGAGTATTAAAAAGGTATATCTGCTTCCAATAACTTCAGGTAGGTAGTGGATAAACTATTTATTTATTTATTTACTTAGTAGGTATGTATTTCTTTATTGCAATTTTTATTTGCTTGAGGGCTTATACTGGATGTAAAAGAAAGGGGGTACAATGCTGGAACACAGCGATAGTACTCATGAAATTGAACAATTTTCATGAAAAATTTTTGAAAAATTTCGCCTCCCCATACAAAATGTCCGATCAGTTGATCGAGTGAGTATGGGCGATCCAAGAAATTTTTGAGTTACGACCCATGTTCCTTGGAAAAAGTTGTTCAATTTCAGGGGACTACCGCTGCGTTTCGGCTTTATACCTTCTTTCTGTAACACCCTATATAAACATTTCGAAAGTGATTATCCTGAACACCTCTATTTGTTACAATATCGGTGTCGTGTTTCAAGAAACGTTGTCTTTTATTAGCAAAAACGCTTTATAGGTTATTAAAGTCTCATTATAAATGATTTGGTGAGCAGGCAGGTATTAAAAGTGTCGCTTAAATGAAATTCTAGTTAAATTACTTTAATAAAAATACTAAAATTCACAATTTTGGTATTTTTTATTAAAATTAAATAAAAACTAACTATTCATTACTTAATTTTAGCAACTCAATACGTCTTCCTCTCTCTGTTTGCCGTGCCCTAAAACAGGGCCCACAACATGTACTGTAAATAATTTTTAAGACCATTGTAACTTTGTGGAAGCGCAATAAATATGATTATGATTATGAATTACCTATAGATAAAAGCAAAACTTAAGACCTGTTAATATTGTACTCATAATTTAGGGTTTTATGTACTTGTGGGTGGATCGCATTTGTGGTACCTACCTATGGTTTTTTTATATCTATGGGCTAAAGCATTTGAGAATCCAGGCCATTTAAAAAAAAAGAAAAGAATTTGAACTCGTGAATTTATCACGAAAGCAGAAGCTATTTGTGCATTTTATATCTCTGTCTGTTTGAAAACAAATCATTTTTTCTTTAGTTACACTTCATTATAGTCACAACAGCTATTCGCATAGATATTGCCGTAATTTAACCATCACACACATTTGAAGAAAGATCAAAAGAAGTGTGTTTGGATCGTAGCTAGTGGAGGGAAGTGGTCTCTGCCTACTCAGATGGGAAAGAAACGTGACAGTTACGTAAATATGTATGTATAACCATCAAATTGCTATTATCTATTCTCAAACAAGTCGTAGATCAACGAAAGCCAAACTTTTAAACCACTTAATATCTATTTTCCTTTAAAACAAAATTTAATTAAGTTAAGGCCAAGTTGTTATTTATTATCGTTCATAAAATCTGAAGTGTGGCGATAAAACGAGAGTCGCGGCCGCCGGGTGTCGGAATACACGATTTATGAAATCGACGAGCAGTTTTCATTTCATTAAGGAAATTGGTGAAGTATGTTGTAAATATTGATTATAATAAGGTATGACTTTAAAAGAGATTGGTGTTTGTGCTCTATGCCTACCCAACGGGAAAGAGGCGTGACAGATCCCAAGTAACACTTTAGTGCATTTTGGAACTTATTTTGTCACTGTAGGTAGCATATAGGCGATGTAAGAGTGTACGGTATTACGTATGGATGCAATGAGCACTCATATTTGCAAATGAGTAACTCTTATAACTAACTGTTGCTTTTTAGTGATTTTTATTCCTGATTTATTACTTGGGGTAGCATTAGGCCGAATTTATTCCTTAAAGACGCATAAAGGTTCTAATTTTCTCTCTTTCACAACTTAAGAGACATATGTATGAGTTATTACCTAGATAGCTAATATGTAATGAGTCATGTGTATCAAAAGTAGTTGTGATTTGAAGCCAGCAGCGTAAGCACCGGCAGCGCCGTGACAAAACTTTGTCACCATTTTCTCACGCTACGTTTTTGTTTAAATCAGAATTAGAATCAGAAAAAATCAGAATGACGCGATAAACTGTCACGGCCTGAATGTTAAGGTGAAATGTATTTATGGAAATTAAGAACACAAAAAAAGCATTTGCTTTATTTGTCGTCCGTCATTTCATGGTGATTCGTCGCTGTGCCACACCTCTTTCTTATTGCTGCTGCCCTGGTACATTTTCCTGATAGTACACGTAGGCTAGTTTTTACAAAACTTCCTTATTTAAAGAAATTTTCTTTTATCGAGCATTTATATTCTACATTCAGTATTATTTTAGACATTCGTACATCCTACTTTTAAACATTGACGCCAAGTTACTTACTTACTTTACTTTATTGGCTCGTAAAATAGAAATCCAATTACGTTTAGGAACTCACACAGCTCACAACTTTTTCGTAGGAAAATATACATAGCACTAGAAATATGTCAATGTTATTTTTTTTAAAGCTAATGCTAGATTTGCAAGGTACTAAATATCTGTTACCTATACAGGGTGACTTTAAATTAGTGAACGATAGAAAAGGATATGCATGTACTCGTGATAACAAACAACTTTTAATATGGGGCCAAGTACGAATTCATAAAAAAAAATTGTTGCCCCATTAAACTATCAGCTGATGCATTTTGTATGGGGACTTGAATTTTTTTTTGATGATTTCTACCTTTGGTTCCATAGTAAAAGTTGTTTGTTATCATGAGTATATGCATATCCTTTTCTATCGCTCACTAATTTAAAGTCACCCTATATATAATAATAATGAATGATTGATACCTAAACATCCCAAAACAAAAGCCGATCACATACCCTTATAAATAAAGAAAAAATATTTAAAAAAGGATCGATTCAGACCAAAGATTCCCAAGAAACTATTCTAGAAGCGTCTTACACTGAATTAATAGCAGACCGTCTGGTAAATCACGCGGCATTCATATTCAAATTGCAGAGCGCGATGTAAAGTGAAGACAGACTCGGGAACAGGTGAAAGAGAACTTTATATTAGACATTTGAGGGGAATGTTGGCAGAGATGCGGGAGATTCGTTTGGCATTTTTACCCGACTACGGCGAAGCCAAAAAGGAGGTCAATGTTTTTTGACGCTTTGAGTGTATGTGAACTTAAATCAGCTTTAAAGATAAAGCCCTACTGATTTGACTTAATTCTACCGTCAATAATGTTCATATGATTGGCCAATTTTTTTTGCATATCTATTTGATTGCTCTATTGGGTGTATTTTTAAATATTTTTTCTCGTTTAATATTAATCTTTTATGTCAAAATTTTCTGCTGTTAAATTGATAAAAGGTAAGTACTCATAACTGGAGATACCTAGTTGAAGATGTTAATTGTTGCACAAACAAAGACTTTGTCATTAAAATTATATTCTATAAAAAACATCTTATGTAAACATTTTAATTGCAAAATGAAACTAATGACGATATACTTAAGCAACAAAACAACCCAAAATAAACAATCGTACAAAGTCGCTTCAAGACAAAAGACCCGACTCAAACTGAAACTACAGACTTTGAAAAGAAATGGATGACCAAAAACCGGCCAAGTGCGAGTCGGACTCGCGCAGGAAGGGTTCCGTACCATTTCTTATTTATATCGAGCGAAAAAGGCAAAAAAATCTTGTTTGTTGTATGAGAGCCCCCTTAATTATTTTTCTATTTTTAGTATTTGTTAATTCGCAATGGTAATGCATCATCTGTGAAAATTTCAACGTGCCCTACCTATGACGGTTCATGAGATACAGCCTGGTGACAGATGGACGGACAGACAGACGGACAGCCAAGTCTCAGTAATAGGATCCCGTTTTTACCCTTTGGGTTCATTTCATTTATATTTAAGAGTTTTACTCTTGTCGGTGGAGCATCCGCCACTTTAGCCTATCCTCTGCCAGTGCTTTGGCTTCACGTTTTCATTCCAAACCCTTTGGGTACGGAACCCTAAAAAGTAGGAGATTGAAAAAGAACGAGACGGGAGCTACGTACATCCATCAAACGTTTCCGTTTTCATGTACGATATAAAGTTACATCGGTCTTAAACTTCGAGACTTAGTACATACAACTTTCAATCTAATTTCGGTGGAGCACAAATGAAACTTTGTTATTCTTTTTCAATGCGGCAAAGAGCAGTTTTACTTTTTGATTTCGTTTTATTTCTGAAGTTAATACTCGTGTGTTGCTCGAAATTAAATGTGAAAGAAGTGGCTTTAAAGTTCTTTTTCGATTAGCTATATATTAATTATTCTGTTATGTTTCTCGTAAAGAATAGTTTTACATCCTACACTTAGTCATTAAATTGCTACAAAATTGTTTACTTCGATGTGAAATTAGGATCTTATTGAATAGAATAGTTTAGTGACAAAAAAAACCCAAAACAGTAATTTTAAAAGAAACAATTCGAAGCAACAAAAATCACCCGCTACGCATTGCAATATTCATTGAATTTATCTTTTTTCTCGCTAAGCCATTCGAAGCCCGAGACAAAAACAAATTGAACCCATACATAACCACAATCTTATTGGACCTAATATCGCAGACCTATTTCAGCCGAAGGTAGCTGAAATCTTATAAAACTCAATTTAGTTAAAATCGGATCTGAGTTCCCTGCATTGGTCGGATCTTTGGGATCCCACGAATGATTTCAATTCCAGATAAGTAGATTTTGCGTTCGTATATTTTTTATTATTAACGGGTGTTTGGTTTCTCTAGGAGTTTTATTGAGCGCTAGTTTTCAATGGTTTGCGTTTGTGGATTTATCTTTTGCAAGTCTTCGAGTTGAAATACGAGTTTAAAGAAAATAACAATAAAACACTTGTTTTTGTGATTCTACAAAGAGAAGTTAGGGTATTGTTTTTATTATAATATGAACTTCTTAATTCGAATCTACATAGTTTTTACAAGGAGCTCCAATAAATCTTTAGTAATTCTTTACAAATCCGCCACAAAATCTGAACCACCCGAACAAGAGCTCTCTATTGTTTCGATAAGTAAGAACGTCCGTGTAAATTAAGGGCGCTCATACACCTGCGATTCAAGCGCGGTTGCTGCTTGTCGTTTGAAATGAAATGGTGCATTGCGACTGGCGTTTGACCCGCGGTTTCATATCAAACGTAAAATCACACCGAACACAAACGCCCTTAGATTCGACTAGGTACGTATTATTATCATCGAAGTATAATTTTACGTTATCGACTGAAGTAACTAAATTAATATTAAGCAAAGCAAATTGAATCGAAATATTCTATAACTTCCTTTGTGTTTGCAACAACAAAGCCAAACGTGAAGCCTTCAAAATCTCACGTCAGTTGCATTCTGCGCGTAAATCAATGCTATGCCAGCTCTTATGTAAATTAATTCATGCTTCAACTGTTGCAAACTTATGACGTGCAACTGCCTAACTCAATATTGTTGAATCTTCCGGTCCGACTATTAGTTTTCGAACTGCAAACGTAAGTTGGTTCCGCTGTTAATGATTGTCCATAAATCTGGGATTGTCGGCAAGCTAAATACATATGCGTAGAAGGTTGAAATAATTTGTGGCTTTTTGCGTTGTGTTATGTGTTGGTATGTTTTGCAAATTGAATCTCAATTTGATTGCGTGATGGATCTCATCCAATTTAGAAGTGACATCTTATTGAAGAACAAGTGAAAAAAAAGATACGATTTTCAGTGCCTACAATTCTAATATAAAAAGTTTCATAAACCATACTAGCACATACATATGTACACACGTAGGCACTGAAAATCGATTCATTTTTATTACGAATATGTATTCGTCACGCTTCTCTCCCATCTGGGTACGCAGAGACCACCTCGATCCACTTGCTTAATGAACATTTGTTTTAGTATCCAAACACACTTCTTTAGGTCCATCTACATTCAGTCGCCTCAAGCATGCCGTTTCATACAAGGAACTACGTAGTAATGAAACAAAACACAAACACTACACAAAACTAAAACAAACACGACTAACAATAACAAAACGAGGCTACATTGAAATTGGTGCCAATATTTGCAGGTGGGCCTAATAAGCCAGCTCGGTTAATGTTGGTCCAGGGCAATAACATTAATTGATTTCCATTGCTTACACCTGCTGCCTGATAGAGTTACTACTTGATTTGTGGAGTACATGCCCACTGATTATATCATCTAGTTTATATCCGACTAGCTTATGGTCTTCGATTTATTGTCGTGTAAATCTATCTAATTTAGTTGTAAGATATACGAAGGCGAGTCTTTTACATTGCTGTGTATGAATCTGCGATAGTTAAAAAGCAGTGTTTTGTGAATCTGTGCAGGAACCCTTTAAGGGCTCTCACACATAAACACGACACGACGTCGCGTCGTGAATATCTAGGACTATATCAGTAGAATCTTATTAAAAATTAAGGTGTTTATTAAAAAGTTAATCTTATTAAAAAGTAATGGTATTTATTTAAGATTCTACCGATGTGTCGTAGATTTCCACGACGCGACATCGTGTCGTGTTTATGTGTGGAAGTCTTGACTGTGCTGGGGTGATTTGATTGCTCATTTAGCGTGTTTCAAAATTCATGCCGTACTTAGGTTATGGGTTCAATTGCTGCTAGAGATAAATAAAAAATTCTGTGAAGAGATTTTTTTAGGTAAGATAGTATTGTATATTCAGTTTTGGCATTTTCTTTTATTATTAGTATCTATTGCACCTTCAAGTATTTAAATGTCCCTAAATATGACTGGACAGAGGCCGCTCAGGATAGAAAATCGTGGAGATGGTGGAGAGAGGCCTTTGCCCAGCAATGGGACACTAGCTAAGGCTAGATAAGATAAGAAATATGTCTGCACTTTAGTACCAAACAAAATATTTCTTCAAAATTCAACCAAGCAAAATGAAGTAAATTGGATCGTATACTTCCTTCGTAAGCAAGTAATAAACCTAAAGATTTATAGGCTTAATTATAATTTTATAATAATGATAAAACTAATGTGCGTCGTATATTAAAGGTGCCGTTGTGCTGGTAATAACTTTAGTTTAGCTGTTACCTTAATTAAACAGTTTCGAGGGCGCATTGTTGTGGCTGGTGACGGGGTGCCTCTTCATGATATATGCGGCCCTTAGCACATAAAGGTACGTCACAATATACTTAAATTGTATCCCTATATACATACGAGTATACCTATGTAGCGGGAAGCCGTTGGATGTGTGCAGCGCATGACTGGTCGTTGTGGAGATCCTTGGGAGAGGCTTTTGTCCAGCAGTGGACGTCATTAAGCTGACATGATGATGATGATGTATACCTATATAGAATATGTCAAACTAAAACTGCGATATTATTTGAAAATCTGTACAACTCTCTCTCTATTTTCTCAGCCTATAGTTGCACACTGCGGAACATAGGCCTCTCCAATTTCTTTTCAACCACTCCAAAGAAATATCTCACATATACCTACATACCCGTCACGCCTCTCTCCCACAGAGGTAAGTAGGGACAACTTCCCTCCACTTATTATGATTCAAACACACCCCTTTCGATTCATCCACATTCATCAGCCACTTAATACAAGCACGTCGGTTTAGAAAAAGAAATATGATAAATAATAATTTAAAAAACACTATAAAATTATAGCCAATAATTCTAACGATAAAGACTCAACCTTATTGAATGAATAACTTCCTAAAGATTCCATTGCAATAAAGGTTATTGTACGAAAAACGCGAACAGGTATATTAAGATAAGGATCAAATTTAATTTGAGGGCCCTTAACTGCGTGCGAAAGGACTATTTCAAACAGGGAAGTATTAAGTTTACTGAGCAGTTTGTGGCCCCTTCGAAAATTAAGAACAAGGTGGGAGTGAGGCTCGAGTTTCATGTTTAAGGCCCTCTTTGTGTCTTCATGTAAAGGTGCTTTGTTTTATTGTTATTACTATTGTTTTGAGTAGAAGTAATAAACTAAATTATCTTGCTATTCATACTTCAGACTTCTGATAGGTTTCTTTCTTTCAACAGTTTTAAAGTAAGGACATTGATACATTTAAAATTTTGCCTAAAGTGATTGATTTTTGAATAAATTATCAACACACAAAAGCTTTAATCTTTAAATTCCTATTCCAGTTTTTTCAATGTTAGTTCTTAATTTAAATATGATACAACACTAGTAGTAAAATAAGCTTAGCAATAAACTAATAACCCTGTACTGTCACTCAGTCCACAATTTGGGACCATAACCTCCAATTCTGATCTCGGTGCTTATTGCTGAATGCAAACGTCACAATCAGTGGCATTAGTGATCGATCAGTGTATCACAGCACTTGCACTGTTTCAGTTGCAGTATCCCCATTTATGTTGAGAGTCCCAATACAGGATTTTTAACAGATCGGTTTTTTGCTTACTACGAATTTGTCTTATTCTAAAATCCTATACTCACTAGAAAGAAATTTAGAAAAGCCGTTAAGTACAAATATCGCTGTATTTCAGCATGATACAGGGTACCGGGGATCCTTAATGCGTATCTATCACTACCTCCACATACTATTAAGTATGCAAAATCACGCCTCTTTCATATCGGAGTAGGCAGAGACCACTTCTTTCCACTTGCAACGATCCAGACATACTTCTTTCGCTTCATGCACATTCATCAATCGTCTCATACATGAATGTAAGTACCTACTTGGTGTTATGGCTTTGCGTATAATGCTGTCTACACACCAAAGCCGCCGGCATGCCGCCGTCTTTTTCACAGCTGCCATTCGTATGACGTAAAGCCGCCACCCTAGCCCGGCGGCATGCCGGCGGTTTTGATGTGTAGATAGCATAAGTGATCAGAATTGCTGCGTTTTCACTACAACTACGTAAACATTTGTATAAATGGTTTCAATCAAATTAATAGGTCGCTAGGTTGGTACTTGGCTCAGGCAATTCGTTTAATTGGGCCTTTGGGAATATGAACAGCATAGCATCTGAGCCCGGCAGTAATTTCAATATAATATCCCTGCAGATGAATAGTTTAAAATTATCAAGGGATTTCAATGTGGACGAATATGTGGGTGATTATCCTGAAATATTGAGTAAGTGGGTAGTTAGCCTGATTATGGTCCTAATCCTTTGATTGTTCTCTTTGGTTAAACTGCTCTTTAATATTGATTTAGTTTTTTAAGCTTTTAGTTTTATGAAAAAGTATGTATTTAGATTCCTCCACTTGTACTGTGGCTGTACGCCTAGCTGAGACAGGCTTTTAAACAATAGGTAAATGTGTGTCCAGTATAGTCATTAAAAAAAGAGTATTGTCATTAATGCTGTCTACACACCAAAGCCGGCATGCCGCCGGGCTATACCGGTGGCTTTACGTCATACGAATGGTAGCTGTCTGTCTGTGTGTGAGGCTATGGTGTGTAAACACACCTTAAAGTGATAAATCAAAAGTGACATGTGACAGTTAAGAACTGCCGATCTCGGATAGCTATCTGTCTTTGAATATTGGGAACGGCCGTTATTATAACCTTAAAATAAATGAAATGAAAATGAAATGAAATGTAATGAAAATCATTTAATCTTGTAGGTTTTAACAATACTTAAGACGGGTCATTTTTTAAAGTTAATGCTAGATTCGCAAGAGTGCAGTTTTTTGCAGCCCAGAGAAGAACCTAGTAAGAAACTCTGTAGGGTTGCTCTTTTTAATTTAAGTTTTACAAATCTCAGGCATACACAGAAACATTTTATAAAATTAATATTTCAAAACAGCTATCCATAAATAAATAATAAAAATTTGACCCCGCAATATCCAGGAAAAAGTAGGGCAAGTAAATGGGAAACAGAGAAGTGAAAGGCTTAGTTTGATGGGTTCCGCATGACACAATATAATCTATCTTCTACACTTCGTGCTCTAACCTTTACAAGTCCGAGTAGATAAAAGTTAAAAACATTGTCTGAACAGTTCGGACGCATGTTCCAAACTCTTAAGTCGAAGTGAGGTAATAAAACAAGCTTGTCTCGAATATTGCCCCATTACGTCCGCCAGCTTAATTTATGCCGTAGCTAAGTCATAAGGTACGACACGGCAACTTGCAGACTTATATTTGTGTTCTAGATGCGGTATAATTTGGTCTTATTATGTAGGTACCAAAAATATTTTATAGTTGGACAAAAAGAATGCGGAAGCAGGTGCTATAGATACCTACAGATAGACACTAGTTTTGTCGTATTATCGATCCTTTTTACGTTACTTTGTACTCGTAATTCCAATCTATATATATAAAAATGAATCCCGTTTTCCGTTGTCACGGCATCACGCCTGAATGGCTGGACCGATTTCGCTAATTCTTTTTTTTTTAATGTTCATTGTAGTCCAAGGATGGTTCTTACGGTGAGAAAAATTCGAATAATTGCCGGGAAAGCCCTAAAACAGACCTTTTCTTTTTCCCATACAAATGTTTTCTTACTAAAATGTAGAGTCAATTTGAACTTTATTCCTACACAATATATATATATATAAAAATGAATCCCGTTTTCCGTTGTCACGGCATCACGCCTGAATGGCTGGACCGATTTCGCTAATTCTTTTTTTTTAATGTTCATTGTAGTCCAAGGATGGTTCTTACGGTGAGAAAAATTCGAATAATTGCCGGGAAAGCCCTAAAACAGACCTTTTCTTTTTCCCATACAAATGTTTTCTTACTAAAATGTAGAGTCAATTTGAACTTTATTCCTACACAATAAAGTTCATTCTAAGGCGGGACGAAGTTCGCCGGGACAGCTAGTATATAATAAATAAGTTCTAATAAAAAATAAGTTCTAAAAACTAAAACACGCCTACGGATATCCTGCGATCTTAAAAGTAAGAAACAAGAAATTATTCTTGTTTTCTTACCTACCCAATAAGTGCACAGAAGAAGTGATTTTTAGAGCATAGCCGTGGTCGTATGCCTCTTTGCCCTGATATTAATTAACGTGCAAGTGTGGAAACTGTGTAAGGTACTTAATTAGGTTTATAAATTGCGTGCAGGCAACTATTATTATATGGAGGCATACGACCACGGCTATGCTCTAAAAATCACTTCTTCTGTGCACTTATTGGGTAGGTAAGAAAACAAGAATAATTTCTTGTTTCTTACTTTTAAGATCGCAGGATATCCGTAGGCGTGTTTTAGTTTTTAGAACTTATTTTTTATTTCATACTTTTTAGTTAAATCAATGGTAACTACCTACCTACCTACCAAATATTTATGACCACCTAAAGACGATAACAATTATTTTTTTGAAAAACTACTCAAACCCTATAGTTTATTTCCAATCTAATTCTTAACCTCTTTCCATCCCAATATATGTATTGTACTAGCAATATATACACATAAAAATCACCTAAAACTTCGTGCGCGTGTAGATTCATGTGTTCATACATTGCACTTGTTGCCGCATAACACTTAAAAAACTACACAAGAAGTAGGTGTCTGCGAAATACTTTCCTTGTCCATAGTATCGTTAAAAGTTTTGGATATATTATATCATTTTGTCTTAGTGCGGAAGACTGGGCCCTCACATCCCCCTTATTCACTGTTTGCATAATTCAAAGAATGAGTTTGACATTGAGATGTCTCTTCTCCCTAAACCCCCCCTGCACACCGATTGCCATGTCCATAGAATGAGTATAAGTTAAGGACGTTTTTTTGTGACGGGGGCTGCGCCCCCCAAACCCCCCCTACACACCGATTGCCATGTCCATAGAATGAGTATAAGTTAGGGACGACTTTTTCTTTTGGCGGGGGGCTGCGCCTCTTAAACCCCCCCTAAACACCGATTGCCATGTCCATAGAATGAGTATAAGTTAAGGACGTCTTTTTGTGACGGGGGGCTGCGCCCCTCAAATCCCCCTACACACCGATTGTCATGTCCATAGAATGAGTATAAGTTAAGGACGTCTTTTTCTTCTGACGGGGGGCTGCGCCTCCCAAACCTCCCCTACACACCGATTGCCATGTCCATAGAATGAGTATAAGTTAAAGATGTCTATTTCTGACGGGGGGCTGCGCCCCCCAAACCCCCCCTTCACACCGATTGCCATATCCATACAGTATAAGTTAGGGACGACTTTTTCTTTTGGCGGGAGGCTGCCTTTTTTCCGACCGATTTCATTCGATTCGATTTCATTGCATTTGATTCCGACATCGTCGTTATTAGTATTTATTTCAATAAGGTGTGTTTTTTGCCATAGCTCCTAAAGCATACATTTAAATTAATAGTGTAAAGAGCAATCATAATAATCATGAACTGTAAAAGATGATTAATGTATTTAATTTGATAAGGATTGAGAAAATGTGCAGCTAAATCGCCTTCTAAAACGTACATCTGGTAAACATATACTATTACGGACTTATCTGTTCATTAAAATGAGAGCAACAATATGGTACATTAGGGTACATTACATTCATATAGGTGTTACGGTACACGCACGCCGCCCGCAAAAGGAACAGATTTTTTCATAGGTGACTTCTTGCCCACTAGTGGACAATGTGTTTAACTTATTGTACCTCTAATTGAATATAACTTAAAATGAGTAAAACAGTCAATATAATTCTAAAGAGACCGTATTTGGCAATTCATAATCAATATACTTACGCGAAAACACATATTATGTATTTACAAGCAAACCCGCGCGCAAAACCTAGTGATATATATATATATATATTTGTAATGTACTCGCAGAGCCCTTTCATTTGATACCCCACTCAATAGCCTTTGTAATTTTTTTTCTTCGACTCGACTTATTGCCCACTAGTGGGCAAAGTTATTGCAAATCTATATAGCCTATGTCACCCACCGTATCATTACGAATCTTTTGACACCTCATTCATTAAAATCGGTTCAGTGGTTTAGAAGCTACGGTGGAACATACATACATACATAGACTGCCAAACACTTTTGGCTTTGCCGTAGTCGTGTAAAAACTAAAACCCGCCTACGGAAAACCTGCGATCTTAAAAGTAAGAAACAAGAAATAATTCTTGTCTTCCTAACTAGGTACCCCATAAATGCACAGACGTAGCGATTTTCAGAGGAAAGCCGTGATCGTATGCCTCTGTGCCTTGATATTAATAACCGTGCAATGTCGGGACCTGTTTAACCTACCTTTGTAATAAGTAGGTATCAATTGCTTGCAGGCAGCCATTTATAGTTATATGGAGGCATACGACCACGGCTTTCCTCTGAAAATCGCTACGTCTGTGCATTTATGGGGTACCTAGTTAGGAAGACAAGAATTATTTCTTGTTTCTTACTTTTAAGATCGCAGGTTTTCCGTAGGCGGGTTTTAGTTTTTAGAACTTATTTTTTTATTTCACACATTTTAGTTAAACCAGTGATAACTACGTACCTACTACAGAGCTCATACAAACACATACATGACAATTATTCAAACTCCATGTTACACTTTCAATCTATCTTTTCATCTCAACATAATTGTACTAGCGGGCATCCGCGACTTCATAGTCATCTACACCACAGTTACTCTTCAAAGTGAACAGAATGCAACGAGATAATAATTATAGGGTAACAATCCTAAAATATCGCAATTTTTTTTAAAGAGTACATACCACTAAAAAACTACACAAAAAGTACCTAGATAGGTAGGTACCTACTTTTGAGTAGATGCTCAACGCTTTCCTGGTCCAAAGTAAGTAGCGTAATCCGTTTTGGATAGGTATGAGTGTGGATCAAAGATGCCTTTTATTTTATTTTGACGGGGCGCTGCGCCCCCAATGCCCCCTTACACACTGATAATCTGTCCATAGTACGAATATATGTTAAAAGTATCTATTTCCTTATTGCAGCGGGCGCAGTTTTGTTTAATTTTGGCGGGGGGCTGTGCCCCCCAAACCGCCTTACATTGTGACTACTTTGTCCAGTATAGTTTAAGAAGGTTTTCGTGTCGTTTGGCGGGGGGCTACGCCCCCCTAACCCCCCCACACAGTGTCAACTTAGTCTAGAAGAATTCAAGAAGTGTTGTTTAATTTTGGCGGGGGGCTGCGCCCCCCAAACCCCCCTACATTGTCCCAACCTTATCCGTAGTAGAGTTCAAGAAGTGTTTCTTTTCTTTTGGCGGAGGGCTTTGCCCCCCAAACCCCCCCACACAGTGACAACTTTATCCAGTATACTTCAAGAAGGTTTTGTTTCATTTTGGCGAGGGTCTGCGCCCCCCAAAACCCCTACACAGTGACTACTTTATCCATAGTAGAGTTCAAGAAGTGTTTCGTGTCATTTAGCGGAGGGCTACGCCCCCCAAACCCCCCCCACAGTGACAACTTTGTCCAGTATAGTTCAAGAAGGTTTTGTTTCATTTTGGCGAAAGTCGGCGCCCCCTAAACCCCCCTACACAGTGACTACTTTATCCATAGTAGAGTTCAAGAAGTGTTTCGTGTCTTTTGGCGGGGGGCTACGCCCCCCAAACCCCCCCACACAGTGACAACTTTATCTAGTAGAGTTCAAAAAGTGTTTTGTGTCTTTTGGCGGGGGGCTACGACCCCCAAACCCCCCCTACACAGTGACTATTTTGCGCATAGTAGAGTTCAAGAAGAGTTTTGTTTCATTTTGGCGGGGGGCTGCACCACCCAAACTTTCCTACACACTGACTACTTTGTTCATAGTATGAATGTGAGTTCAACAAGTCTTGTATTTTATTTCAAACTTCCCTTTTAAGACACTGTCTACAAATTAAAATCACTACTTGAACTCATGATAGTAAACAACTTTGAATATGGGATCTTTGTCAGAGTCCAAAAATGTTTGCTTTTTCGTACAAGTTACGTGTGCAAAATGTACTTATTGAGGGACCGAAAATTTTTGGATGCCAACAAAGTTGATTCCATAGGTAGTACAAGCTGAAGGTAATTTAGCTTAAAACTAGCCAAAACAGAACATAATTCTGAAAAGACCTGATTTGGCAAGCTGTAGGTAAGTAATAAGTAGTTTCAAAGTAATTATGATGGAAAACACAAAACGTTTAAAGACATATTTTCAAGTAAAACCGCGTGCTTAACCTAGTGATATAATATATTATATTTGGAATGTACTTGCTGAGCCCTTTCATTTGATACCCCACACATTATCCTTTGTAAATTTTAATATTTTTCGTCGTGACTTCGTCGCGAAATCCGTGCGCAAAACCTAGTGATATTATATATTTTTGGAATGTGCTCACTGAGCTCTTGAATTTGATACCCCACACAACACCATTTACAAACTTTAATTTTTTTCTTCGTGACTTTTTGCCCACTAGTGGGCAAAGTATTGGATTTATTGCAAAACTAGGTATCCTATGTCACCCGCCGTATTATTACGAATCTTTTGACACCTCACTCATTAAAATCGGTTGAGTAGTTTAGACGCTACGGTGGAACATACATACATACATACATACATACAAACATACATACATACATACATACATACATACATAGACTGCCAAAAACATTACCCTTCCTTTTGGCTATGCCGTAGTCGGGTAAAAATGAATTGTTGTTCGTTAGTCTGATTAAAACTCGAGAACGGCTGGGCCGATTGAGCTGATTTTGGTTTTAAAATGTTTGTCGTAGTCCAGGGTAGGTCTAAACGGTGAGAAAAATTCGAATAATTGCCGGGAAAGCCCAAAAAACAGACCTTTTCTTTTCCCATACAAATGTTTTCTTACTAAAATGTAGAGTCAATTTGAACTTTATTCCTACACAATAAAGTTCATTCGAAGGCGGGACAAAGTCCGCCGGGACAGCTAGTATATAATAAAAAAAAAAGAAGTTCTAAAAACTAAAACCCGCCTACGGAAAACCTGCGATCTTAAAAGTAAGAAACAAGAAATAATTCTTGTCTTCTTAACTATAGGTACCCCATAAATGCACAGACGTAGCGATTTTCAGAGGAAAGCCGTGGTCGTATGCCTCTGTGCCTTGATATTAATAACCGTGCAATGTCGGAACCTGTTTAACGTACCTTTGTAATAAGGTAGGTATCAATTGCTTGCAGGCAGCCATTTATAGTTATATGGAGGCATACGACCACGGCTTTCCTCTGAAAATCGCTACGTCTGTGCATTTATGGGGTACCTATAGTTAAGAAGACAAGAATTATTTCTTGTTTCTTACTTTTAAGATCGCAGGTTTTCCGTAGGCGGGTTTTAGTTTTTAGAACTTCTTTTTTATTTCACACTTTTTGGTTAAACCAGTGATATCTACGTACATACTACAGAACTCATACAAACACATACATGACAACTATTCAAACTCCATGTTACACTTTCAATCTATCTTTTCATCTCAACATATTGTACTAGCGGGCATCCGCGACTTCATAGTCATCTACACCACAGTTACTTTTCAAAGTGGATAATAATTATAGGGTAACAATCCTAAAATATTGCAAAATTTTTGATAGAGTACATAACACTAAAAAAACTACACAAAAAGTACCTAGATAGGTAGGTACCTACTTTTGAGCAGAGATGCACAACGCTTTCCTGGTCCAAAGTAAGTAGCGTAATCCGTTTCGGATAGGTATGAGTGTGGATCAAAGATGCCTTTTATTTTATTTTGACGGGGCGCTGCGCCCCCAAAGCCTGATAATCTCACACTGATAATCTGTCCATAGTACGAGTATATGTAAAAAGTATCTATTCCCTTATTGCAGCGGGGGGCTGCGTCCCCCCAAACTGACACAATGACTTCTTTGTCCACAGTAGAGTTCAAGAAGTATTTTGTTCATTTTGGCGGGGGGCTGCGCCCCCCCAACACCCCCCCACACAGTGACAACTTTGTCCAGTATAGTTCAAGAAGGTTTTGTTTCATTTCGGCGAGGGTCTGCGCCCCCCAAACCACCCTACACGCAGTGACTACTTTATCCATAGTAGAGTTCAAGAAGTGTTTCGTGTCTTTTGGCGGGGGGCTGCGCCCCCCAAACCCCCCCACACAATGACAACTTTATCTAGTAGAGTTCAAGAAGTGTTTTGTTTAATTTTGGCGGGGGGGCTGTGCCCCCCAAACCGCCTTACACTGTGACTACTTTATCCATAGTAGAGTTCAAAAAGTGTTTCGTTTCTTTTGGCGGGGGCTACGCCCCCCAAACCCCCCCACACAGTGACAACTTTATCTAGTAGAATTCAAGAAGTGTTTTGTTTGATTTTGGCGGGGGGCTGCGCTCCCCAAACTATCCTACACACTTTGTTCATAGTATGAATGTGAGTTCAAGAAGTCTTGTAGGTTATTTCAAACTTCCCTTTTAAGACACGCTTTACAAATTAAAATCACTGCTTGAACTCATGATAATAAACAACTTTGAATATTGGATCTTTGTCAGAGTCTAAAAATGTTTGCTTTTTCGTACACGTTACGTGGGCAAAATGTACCTATTGAGGGACCGAAAATGTTTGAATGCCAACAAAGTTGATTCCATTACTTGTACTAACAAGTTGTAGGTAATTTAGCTTAAAACTAGCCAAAACAGTCAACATAATTCTGAAAAGGCCTGATTTGGCAAGCTGTAGGTAAGTTATCAGTAGTTTCGAAGTAATTATGATAGAAAAGGCAAGACGTTAAAAGACATATTTACAAGTAAAACCGCGTGCTAAACCTAGTTATATATATAATATTTGGAATGTACTCGCTGAGCCCTTTCATTTGATACCCCCCCACACATTATCCTTTGTAAAATTTATTATTTTTCGTCGCGACTTCTTGTCTACTAGTTTACAAGCAAATCCGTGCGCAAAACCTAGTGATATATATATTTTTGGAATGTGCTTGCTGAGCTCTTGAATTTGATACCCCACACAACACCATTTACAAACTTTTATTTTTTTCTTCGCGACTTTTTGCCCACTAGTGGGCAAAGTATTGAACTTATTGCAAAACTAGGTATCCTATGTCACCCGCCGTATTATATCGAATCTTTTGACACCTCATTCATTAAAATCGGTTCAGTATTTTAGAAGTTACGGTGGAACATACATACATACAAACATACATAGACTGCCAAACACATTACACTTCCTTTTGGCTTCGCCGTAGTCGTGTAAAAAAACTAAAACCCGCCTACGGAAAACCTGCGATCTTAAAAGTAAGAATCAAGAAATAATTCTTGTCTTCTTAACTAGGTACCCCATAAATGCACAGACGTAGCGATTTTCAGAGGAAAGCCGTGGTCGTATGCCTCTGTGCCTTAATATTAATAACCGTGCAATGTCGGAACCTGTTTAACGTACCTTTGTAATAAGGTAGGTATCAATTGCTTGCAGGCAGCCATTTATAGTCATATGGAGGCATACGACCACGGCTTTCCTCTGAAAATCGCTACGTCTGTGCATTTATGGGGTACCTAGTTAAGAAGACAAGAATTATTTCTTGTTTCTTACTTTTAAGATCGCAGGTTTTCCGTAGGCGGGTTTTAGTTTTTAGAACTTATTTTTATTTCACACTTTTTGGTTAAACCAGTGATATCTACGTACATTCTACAGAACTCATACAAACACATGCATGACAACTATTCAAACTCCATGTTACACTTTCAATCTATCTTTTCATCTCAACATATTGTACTAGCGGGCATCCGCGACTTCGTAGTCATCTACACCACAGTTACTTTTCAAAGTGGATAATAATTATAGGGTAGCAATCCTAAAATATTGCAAATTTTTTGATAGAGTACATAACACAAAAAATCTACACAAAAAGTACCTAGATAGGTAGGTACCTACTTTTGAGCAGAGATGCTCAACGCTTTCCTGGTCCAAAGTAAGTAGCGTAATCCGTTTCGGATATGTATGAGTGTGGATCAAAGATGCCTTTTATTTTATTTTGACGGGGCGCTGCGCCCCCAAAGCCTGATAATCTCAAACTGATAATTTGTCCATAGTACGAGTATATGTAAAAAGTATCTATTTCCTTATTGCAGCGGGGGGCTGCGTCCCCCCAAACTGACACAATGACTTCTTTGTCCACAGTAGAGTTCAAGAAGTGCTTTGTTTATTTTGGCAGGGGGCTGCGCCCCCCCAAACCCCCCCACACAGTGACAACTTTGTCCAGTATAGTTCAAGAAGGTTTTGTTTCATTTTGACGAGGGTCTGCGCCCCCCAAACCCCCCTATACAGTGACTTCTTTATCCATAGTAGAGTTCAAGATGTGTTTCGTGTCTTTTGGCGGGGGGCTGCGCCCCCCAAACCCTCCTACACTGTGACTACTTTATCCATAGTAGAGTATAAGAAGTGTTTCGTTTATTTTGGCGGGGGGCTGCGCCCCCCAAACCCCCCCACACAGTGACAACTTTGTTCAGTATAGTTCACGAAGTTTTTGTTTCATTTTGGCGAGGGTCTGCGCCCCCCAAACCTCCCTACACAGTGACTACTTTATCCATAGTAGAGTTCAAGGAGTGTTTCGTGTCTTTTGGCGGGGGGCTGCGCCCCCCAAACCCCCCCACACAATGACAACTTTATCTAGTAGAGTTCAAGAAGTGTTTTGTTTAATTTTGGCGGGGGGCTGTGCCCCCCAAACCGCCTTACACTGTGACTACTTTATCCATAGTAGAGTTCAAGAAGTGTTTCGTTTATTTTGGCGGGGGGCTGCGCCCCCCAAACCCCCCCACACAGTGACAACTTTGTTCAGTATAGTTCACGAAGTTTTTGTTTCATTTTGGCGAGGGTCTACGCCCCCCAAACCTCCCTACACAGTGACTACTTTATCCATAGTAGAGTTCAAGAAGTGTTTCGTGTCTTTTGGCGGGGGGCTGCGCCCCCCAAACCCCCCCACACAATGACAACTTTATCTAGTACAGTTCAAGAAGTGTTTTGTTTAATTTTGGCGGGGGGCTGTGCCCCCCAGACCGCCTTACACTGTGACTACTTTATCCATAGTAGAGTTCAAGAAGTGTTTCGTTTTTTTTGGCGGGGGCTACGCCCCCCCATACCCCCCACACAGTGACAACTTTATCTAGTAGAATTCAAGAAGTGTTTTGTTTAATTTTGGGGGGGGGGGGGCTGCGCCCCCCTAACTTTCCTACACACTTTGTTCATAGTATGAATGTGAGTTCAAGAAGTCTTGTACTTTATTTCAAACTTCCCTTTTAAGACACGCTTTACAAATTAAAATCACTGCTTGAACTCATGATAATAAACAACTTTGAATATGGGATCTTTATCTCATCTTTATCAACTTTGAATAGAGTCTAAAAATGTTTGCTTTTTCGTACACGTTACGTGGGCAAATTGTACCTATTGAGGGACCGAAAATGTTTGAATTCCAACAAAGTTGATTCCATTACTTGTACTAACAAGTTGTAGGTAATTTAGCTTAAAACTAGCCAAAACAGTCAACATAATTCTGAAAAGGCCTGATTTGGTAAGCTGTAGGTAAGTAATCAGTAGTTTCGAAGTAATTATGATAGAAAAGACAAGACGTTAAAAGACATATTTACAAGTAAAACCGCGTGCTAAACCTAGTGATATATATAATATTTGGAATGTACTCGCTGAGCCCTTTCATTTGATACCCCACACATTATCCTTTGTAAAATTTAATATTTTTCGTCGCGACTTCTTGTCCACTAGTTTACAAGCAAATCCGTGCGCAAAACCTAGTGATATATATATATTTTTGGAATGTGCTCGCTGAGCTCTTGAATTTGATACCCCACACAAAACCATTTAAAAACTTTTATTTTTTTCTTCGTGACTTTTTGCCCACTAGTGGGCAAAGTATTGAACTTATTGCAAAACTAGGTATCCTATGTCACCCGCCGTATTATTACAAATCTTTTGACACCTCATTCATTAAAATCGGTTCAGTAGTTTAGACGCTACGGTGGAACATACATACATACATACATACAAAAATACATACATACATACATACATACATAGACTGCCAAAAACATTACCCTTCCTTTTGGCTTTGCCGTAGTCGGGTAATTAGTAGGTAATAAGAGATTGGCAATCAAGCAAAGTTTAAAAGAAGAATATGTGAAGTATTCAAAAGAACTCAGGCTCAGTGCAAAATAAAATAATAGCAAATAATTGATGACAACGAGTACTTATAATATTGTTAACTTCGTGAGAAATTGTTATAAAAATTGAAATTGTTGTTGTTGTTAAATAGTTCTATAACAGTAAATACGTTCAAAACGTTTAATTTCAATCATCAATGGATCAAGGTAGATGTGTAGGTAGTTATTAAATATTCGGATACTGCTACAACTTCACGTACCTATTCCATACTCATAACAGTCACTATTTTATTGTCCATGTGTTGCGTTGCATGTTGCTCAGCCACGCGAGTTTGCTCCGGGTTTGTGGGTATCGTGCATGTGGAAAAATCCAGTTACATGCGTAGAAAAACGAATATTTGCTGGTACAACGCCCATAGAATGATGCTAGTTTTTAAAAGTATGATTAAATTATGTGGGGTTGATTATGGAGGACCCCTTAACATGCCCTGTTTTCCCTCAAAGAAGCTCAGGTGAAAAATCTGACTATCTCTTGACTTATTTAATTAAATTGCTTTTCCTTCTTAAAATTACTAATTTCATTATTTGTAGAGTGTAACATCGGCTTCAGATTTTTATTTATTTATAATTAAAATGAATTAAAAATGTGATAGGTAAATCGAGCTCTTGAAAGGACGTAAGTTTTCAATTAAAAAGGTAGTAACGTTATTTATGCATTGCAGAGCATGCTGATAAGTCAAAGAATACTCAAGCCTGTCTCTTTACATACATATCTATCACGTCTCTCTTTCATCAGAATAAACAGAAAACACTTCCCTCCACTTGCTACGATCCAAACACACTTCTTTCACTTCATACACGTTCATCAGTCGCCTCATACTCGCACGTTGGTTACCAGTCTTTTTTATCCTACATTTGAATTCGTCGGATGCCAGTGGTTTTTCTATTTTTCTACCTACATTTTCTGACTTGTAATATCATTTCCAGTGTATTTATGTCATCCTAGTACTCTTGCCAACGGTGGAGAGAAACTTGGCGATTTATTATCATGGCGGCGCTTTCTAGAAGTTTTATCTTAAACGCCGGAAAGTCGTGTAGGGTGTTGGCTATTAATTTAATCATAATTCATCAATACGCTGGATTAAGTTTGTAAGCTGCCGACAGCTACATGCAGGGTTATCAGGAAATTTAAATTATAAAAGTACTTAAGTATATGGATGTAAGACATAAGACATTTATTTTCAAAAACAGTACAAATAAACACTGTGTGCGAAAAAATGCTAGTAACAGCTAACTTCATCATCATCATTTATTTAAGAGCCAGGCTCTTGTCGGTGGAGTAAACGCCATCTTTGCCTTTCCTCTGCCAGTAATTTCACTTCCTGATACGACACGACGCCAATCCTCTCTTTCACTTGAGTGAAGTAAGTACGTCTTGGTCTTCCTCTTCCTCTCTTACCCTCAATCTTTCCTTCAATGATGTTCTTTAAAAAATCGTCGTGTCGTATCAAGTGCCCTATCATTTTTCCTCTTCTATTCTTTATTGTTCTCAACAAGGAGCGCTTCTCACCAACCATACTTAATACCTCCTCATTACTCTTCTTCTCCGTCCAACTAATCCTCTCCATCCTCCTCCAACACCACATCTCAAACGGTTCTAACCTCTCTCTATCCCTCTGTGTCAGTGTCCATGTTTCACACCCATACAGTGCAATGCTCCAGATGTACACTTTTATTAGACGTTTCCGGGCCTTTTTGGCTATGTTGGCCTTAAAAAGATTTTTCTTGCCGTTAAAAGCTTTTTTGGCCATAGCGATACGGGAAACGACGTCAGCAGTACATCTGGAGTCATTGGTTATAAGTGATCCTAGATATCTGAAACTGTGGACTTCTTCTAGTGGTGTGTTGTGTAGATTGACTGGGCTATTTCTTGTTGCTGTTTTGGCTGTTGTAAGTGTTTTTGTTTTGTTTGTGTTAATTACAGCTAACTTACAAACTAATAATTTGTCCGCGACTTCGTACGCGCTCATCGATACCTTAAGTCCTTAAGTCCATCTACCTCTGGTGTCAGTTTGTCGGCCTATTTAAGGGACACTCTGCATAAAAACTTTTACAATATCTGAAAAAATATCCTTATGCTTCTTATTGGTAAGCAACAATATTGTAAAGTTTTGTCAAAATCTGTTTTGTAGTTTTTGCGTGATAGTGTAACAGACATTCTTTTTTCCGTCTATCGGCACTTTTTGACGTTTATAATAAAGAATTACCTAGAAAGATTAAGCGTCCATTCTCACGGCCGATAGCCGGACGGCTAACCACATACTGTGTTGCCACGCTTAGATACCTTTTAAAGACTAGTTACTTAAACTTTAGTCTTAATAGACTTTTAAATAAATAATATACCTAATACAATTGCCATCTAAAGTTAGGCATACCGGAAACTCTACCCTTGTTACATTCGAATACAAATAAAACTTTGTGTTTGAAAACTAAGTAATTAGGCTGAAATCCTACGAGCAAGGTTTGTCGACTTTATCAAAACAAGACAAGAGCGAATCAAAGTGACAGTAAAAGACATACACAAACTTAATTTTCAAGTTTATTTGTCATTGTTACCGAATTTACAATTCATATGTGGGTCTAAATCAGAGACGGATTCAGTAAAGTGGAGCGGTATCAAGTGGGTCAATTTGTTTCGTTTAAATTACTGTAATTATTTAATGAAGGGTTGTCAAATTATTTTCAAATTACTTACCGGTATTGATTTGTTTTTTCTTAGTCGGCTTATACAGAGTGTAACAGAAAGGTGTATAAAACTGAATCACAGCGATAGTCCTCATGAAACTGATCAACTTTTCCCAAGGAACATGGGTCGTAATGCGAAAAAAAAATTTGCCTTCCCATACAATATGTCCGATCAGCTGATTGAGTAAGTATGGGCGATCCAAAAAATTTTGTTGGGGAAAGTTGTTCAGTTTCATGAGGACTATCGCTGTGTTTCGGCATTATAACCCCTTTCTTTTACACCCAGTATAGGTTTTGACCACATATTTTAGGAGAGAGGTGTGATGGATATATATGTATGTATTTTAGCAGTGATTTTAAACAACATCTTGCCAGATAGATGTGGAAAACATATTCACATAAGGTCATTAAATTCACAAAGGTTAAAAACAATCTTAAACCGTATCACCATTTAGAGTTTTATGAAATAGATATAGGTTTATCTGTCAGTTATATTTTATCTGTAGGTGACGAAACAGGCAAACAAAAATCATTAATAAGGCTAATCCAACCTCAACATATTTATTTTTTTACACATTTACATTTATTTTTATACTATTATTATTACACATTACACATTTTTATACATTTATTACACATTATTACACATGTATTTTAATAATTAATAAGGCTAATCCAAAAAAACAACTTAATCCAACCCCCCATTTTCCACCCTAAATCCTCACCCTACTCTTACGTCGCCGTGTCACAGAGCAATCACAGATAAGTCAGGGACATGTCTAAGTTTGGTATACCCTTAGGGACCATGCGCTCCTTCCTATGTTATGTAGTTAAGTACACTTAATATAGTTATAACTTGTCTTACTGAGTTTGTATAGTTAATAAGTCCCTTGTGGAGTTGAATATTTCTTTAAATGAGTGTTAGTATTTTCAGCTACCTATTGTTTTGCTTACATATACATAGGTATATACATATATGTCGACGAGACGAGTCATCAGAAGTGGCGTTTAAGCTTTTAGTTAAAATAAGACAGTGGGCGTGTACTGAACAAACTGGCTTTATTGCGTAATTTCCAAATACGTTATAAAATAACAAGATGTACGTGTTGTCTTCCAATATCAAATCCTTAGATTATTTGATCAAATCCTTAATCCAACAGAATCCATCATAAATGACAGCATCTCAAATATGAAAGCGCCAAACTGACAACCAGTCATAAACAAGCCAGTTCTTGCATTTTAGCAGTAAAGAGTTTGCAAATGATTCCAAAATATCCTTCATGAACGTAATCTCCGACGTATATGTATATAGATACCTACATATCTGTCACGCTTCAAGGCCATATCAGGAGTATGACAACCGATATGCGAGTACGAGGCGAATGATGAATGTGGATGAAGGGAAGGAAGTGTGCTTCGATCGTAGCAAGTGGAGGGAAGTGGTCTCTGGCTACCCCGATGGGAAAACGCTAAAGCTCTCAAATATTACAATGACAGGATGGTTCTAATATTGTGGGAGTTGAGGGAACAAAATTGGCATTTTTGAAGTACTGCAATAATATGTTTAACAGCAAGTTCTTCCATTGATGAGCTAGATTTCCATTGATGACCCTTTGTTTTGGCGTAGTCGGGTAAAAACATTGTTAAGTCAAAATATAAGTAAGTACCTACTTATAATCTGCCATAATCTGCGACCGTAAGTTGATGAATGATGTAGAGCGGTGTTCATTTAAAAAAAATCGTTTTACAGTAGAGTGATATCCCACAAAGATTTCCATAGTTTCCCTTAACAAACACAACATATGAATATTATTACATGAACCAAAATCACGTCAAAGGCAGCTCGTTATAGTTGAAAAGTCGAAACGGAGATAAACCTATACAAACGCACCCACGAACAATCACATCAAAGACTTACAAACAAGCTTAACAGAACATAGAGATAAAGTTTCAAAGATCTTTATACTTACAGACTTTGCTTATAAAAGTAATATGGAAATGAGTATGGCGTTATTAGAGGTGTCATGTTGATTTTGTATTACTTATGACTTTACAGAGGAAGACCGCGACGTACCTACTTCTCTCAAGTGAAGGAGAAAGTTAACGTCATGTCGTATCAAGAAGTCTAGGCATTGGCAGAGGAAAGGCCTCAATGGCGAATACTCCACCGACAAGAGTCTAACTTTGAAATGTGATGATGATGACTTTACAAACGAAGGAATCCTGTTTTTAACAGTGACTTTTCGGTAAAACGTAGTCGTAGGTACCTACTTCGCTGAAGTGATGGAAAAGTTAACGTCGTGTCGTCGTATCACGAAGTCGAATTCTTAGTAGAAGAAATTAAGGAAATAAAGGCAATTTTACTCCACTGGGGCTGGCTATAAATGAATGAAGAAGCTATCACACACAGTTGACACTAGTCGCATACAGTTTTGTATCGATGCTCTTCTTCTTCTTAGTCGTTGCACTCTTGTCAGAGTGGTCGTGGTCGTCATTGCAACTGTTAGTGGCTCGCCTAACAATACGCCGCCATTCCTGTCTGATGGCCGCCTTTCTGGTGCAGACGTGCAAGGAACTGTCCACAGCTGCTCTTATCTGGTCCGTCCACCTCATAGGCGATCTACCTCGTGCTCGGGTGCCTTCAAATTTGCCCTGCACTACTAGGCGCTCTATCGACTCACCGCCACGGCGCGCCGCCGTATCGTAGTAACGCCATATTTGGACACGTATTCCGGCGTGGCGATCGATGCTTATAACCTATAATACCTACTGTATAACTTATAAACGAAGTTATCGGAAACGATCAAAATAGACTTCATTCGCTTCATCCACATTTACCAGTCTTCTTCTACACATCGTTGCACGTAGAGGGAGGTGGTATCTGTCTACCCTGGTCATAGTTACCTATGTTATCGGAAAAGCTCTGTAGTGAAAACGCAAAACGGCTGAAAAAACACCTCTATAAGTTAAGTACTCGTTGATTGTGGATAACGATGTTCTACCCTTTGTCGCTGTAGCAAGTTTCTTAAAGGAAAAACTCTTGCTGTCATACGATAGTGAGATGTAATTACAGACTTAAGGAGGGAAGAATTTCCTCGCGCGCTCACAAAGTATTTTTTTATTCGTATAAAATACTTTAGTTTTATTTCTCTGTGAAGCGTTATCGGTTTTCTTGTGATGTTCCTTTTTAGTTTGATTGGGCCACCTATGTTTTTCTTTGAAAGAGACGCCTTTTCGCAAAAAAAATTGCGTAGTGTTAACTAAAATCTTCTTATCTAATATTATCTAGCCGATAGTGTCCCGCTGCTGGACAAAGGCTGCTCTTTCTCCACGATTCTCTATACTCAGCCGCCTCTACCCAGACATCCATGAAGATGTCTACCTCATCTTGCCACCTAATCCTTAACCACCTACCACGCAAAACACTACCAAGAAGTACTTAAAACATATAATGGAAGTTTACAATATTTAACATTTAAACCTCCGCCCAGTTACTATAAGACCGAGACAGAACTTCATAGCGGTTAAAGAGAGAGGCCTTTGTACAGCAGTAGGACACAAATAGCTAGATTAGATTAGAGACATTTTAAGGTAATTTATAAGTTTTTCAAGACATGACGATAGAAACGATGGATATGCGTATTAAGATATGGACGATGATACTCGTGGTCCTTCATAAAGCTTGCGCTGCTCCGTACATAATACAAAATATCAAAGAACATAATCTCTAAGATAAAGTCAACATAATCCAGAGAGACGGTTGTAAATCGCAGCACCGATAGGCCTGAGATAAATCAGCTGCATGCAATCCCGATTCAAAGATATAAAATCGATTCCTCTACCCACTGGCTTGGAAGGAGGGATCGCGACTTTTTTTTTCACAAGCCCTCCGGTTATGTGAGATTCGGATATATTTTTAGGGTTCCGTACCTCAAAAGGAAAAAACGGAACCCTTATAGGATCACTTTGTTGTCCGTCTGTCCGTCTGTCAAGACCCTTTTTCTCAGGAACGCGTAGAGGTATGAAGCTGAAATTTATATCAATTACTCAGGTCTACTGTCCCTTGAAGCTGTGAAAAAATCAAACTTCTAAGCCAACGCAATCAAAAGATACAACCATTTATGCCGCAAATTTTCGACACTTGCAAGGGAATCAAAACCTACAGGGTGCTTCCCGTGAACTCAGAATCTTGAAATTTGGTACGAAGCAACGTCTTATAGCATAGATAAAGGAAAAATTACGAAAACCATAAATTTTTAGTTACATCACAAAATATTTTTTTTTTTAATAATCTTAAACTTACTACCCATTTCCTCATAAACGCGTAGAGGTATTAAATTGAAATTCATACCAAATACTCAGGTCTATAATACCTTTAAGCTGTAGCAAAATCAAACTTCTATGTCAACGCAATCAAAAGAAACAGCAATTTAAGCTGCATATTTTGAAACTCGCAAGTACTTGCAAGGGAATCAAAACCTAAAGGGTACTTCCAGTCGACCTTGAATCTTGAAATTTGGCATGAAGCAACGTTTTATACCACACATAGAGGAAAAATTCCGAAAACCTTAAATTTTTAGTTACATTACAAAATATATATTTTTTAATAAATATAAACTTATTACTTTTTTCCTCATGAACGCGTAGAGCTATCAAGTTGAAATTCATATCAAATACTTAGATCTAATTGCCTTTAACCCGTGAAAAAAAAAATTATAAGTCAACCCGAAAACGCAAAACGCAAAAGTACAACCATTGATACCGCATATTTTGAAACTCGCAACTACACGCAAGGGAATTAAAACCTAAAGACCACTTCCCGTTGACATAGAATCTCGAAATTTGGTAAGAAGCAATAGCTTACAGCACAGGTAACAGAAAAATTCCGAAAAGCTTAAAATTTTAAGTAGTTATACCACCAAAAAAATTGTGATTGTAAACATAATTGTAGTTACAGCAATGACCGCGAGTTATTATACTATGTATGGGGAGGGCAACATTTTTCAAACGGCAAAGACGACCTCACTCATCGTCATTCAATCCCGATGTTTTGGTGAATGTAGCTGTATAATCTAAATGCGTCCTAACTGCTTAAAGTGTTATACTTATAATTAAATTCAATGACATTATTATATTTCTTATTGTTGGTTATTATCAGACAGCTTGCTTGTATTGTTTCTACTGGCGAAGTTTGATGGGACGCTGGTGGCACGGGTGGCACGCGGGGCTATTCACACCTTTTTCAGTCACCATTTACAGGTCTGGTTCAAATTTAATACTTAATTAATATTTTTGAACCAGATTTCTAAATAGTGACTAAAAAACTTAGTAAATAAATAACTTTAATAAAAGAACTTTCGCAAGTCTGCTGCAAGGCTAGTATAAGTGTTTCAGTTATATTATAGATAAATGATATGTGTTAATATAAAATAAAGGATTACTTAAACGATAAAGAGATCTTTGTCTTAAATTTATGCTCCTCCATCTTTCCCCATTGTAATGTTATGAATTTCATTTTGCAATAAAAATACCATAGTTATGACTCGATTGTCGTAATGAACGAACTTTGTAAACCTTGCAGGTTTGTACGGAACCCTCGGTGCGCGAGTCCGACTCGCACTTGGCCGGTTTTTTTTGTAATAGGTATAGGTATATTTTTTAGGTAAAGTTCTACAGAACTGTGTTGTTATGTAGCGTGTGTAGCATTTGTAAATATTTACCGTGGAGTGTGGGTTTAAGTCTTTGATTGTAGAATATTATATAAGGTATATTCATACCGTCTGGATCTGCGTGCCTGGTCTGGCGCAAAATTGCTACTTTTTCTACGGTACTACTTATCATTTGACAGGTCATTTAGCAAGAAAACTATGAGAAAACTTAGTGCAACCTTGGCACGCTGTCATAAACTCATTTGTATATGAAAAATACATGGGGCCACTCCTTATATTCCTTCCAAATCTTTATATTTTGTCTTATCTAGAGGTCTGCCTATCCTGATGGGAAAGGGGCGTGGCAGATATAATATTCATGTATGTTTAACTAATCAAATTGTTTCTATCTCTAATGATAAGGGCATATTAAAATGCTAATGATGAAGTGCTACAAAATCAACAAAAAGATCAAGAAATACTAAAGTAGGCATATAAGTTGATCTTAAAATAAAATAAGGCGAAGCCTCACCGCTACGTCGTTTTTCTTTACTTATCATTATTGTAGGAAATTTAAAAATTCGCGACACAAAATTTGTTTAAAAAAGAGACAAACATGTTTGTATACCATAGCAAAATAAAGTTTATCCTAGTGCTCATAAATTATTCAGCATATTTGCGCGCTCGAGAACAAAAATAGGCCAACTTATAAACTAACAATGAATTATGTCTACTCAGAAGTTCCTAACTTGTCACACCTTTGTAAGTAAGTTGACCCCGAGGCCGATTTATTGACGGGGTTGCGAGGTGCCTTTGTGCGATTGTATCGCTAGGGATGTAATGTTTCTGTTTTTACGATTTAGTGGATTTGTTTTTAAACCATGTAAATTGATATATATGTTACAGTCAAAATTCATAACCAGTCAAAACCACTTTTTACTGATTTGACTGGTTATGAGTTTTGACTGTAACATATACAAACAAACAACCGTGTTTTTAAATAGGAAACCTTGTTATATGTAGATATCTATTGAAAAACAAAGTTGTTTCTCAAGTTAACTTTAAGAAGAAACTTTCGTGTCTTTAAAAGCTTTTTCTTTTTGTCTTTCCTCTCTTTTTTCATTTTTATGTAATTTATTAATACTTTTGTACAAAAACTATATTTAGAAATCTTAACTATTATTTAAAAGATGAAAGTTTTTATCGACTACTTATATAACAAAAAGCATACTTACGAGTGTACCAGTTTTAAATAAAACATTTTTACATTTTGTCCTTATTTGTGAAAAATGTACCAACATATTTATATTATAATTGTATATTATAATTGCCTTGCTGATAGATAGTTTAACTAATTGCAAAAAATCACGCCATTTTAACAATTCTTTTTTATTTACATAATTTTAAACATGAACAGAAAAATACAGAAATTATTAACAGCTACAACATCTAGATTCTAGAGAAATGATTAACTTTTCACCCTTTACAAGAAAGCATGCAAAATCCCGTGTCATAACTCGATAGAAATACTATCAAGAGTACGGGGAAGGCGTCTGATTGGCTATTATGCAAATTGCCACTACCATCGGTTTGATGCCATGAATTTTGGCATTATACGCTTCGTGGCTATGTTGGTTTGCTTGAGGGTACGGGTTTATTGAGTTTGTGAGTTTTAAATGTGAGTTTTTGTAGTATAGGTACCTACAGTGAGTAGTTACTAAATAGTAGTAGATTTTAGGGTATTCCTGACTTGGCCTTTCGACGTGAATGTATGAGGCGATTGATGAGTGTGTATGAAGCGAATGAAGTGTGTTTGGATTGTAGCAAATGGTGGGAAGTGGTCTCTGCCTAAAAAGTAGAAAAAATCTGACCCGGACTGAACACAAGTCATTAAGAAAGAAATCTTAAGTCTGTTAATTTAAAATAGCCTCAGTTGTGTTTATTTGATTACCACTTGCTAACGGTGAAGGAAAAACATCGTGAGAAAACCTGCATACACCAGAGAAGAAATTCGAAGGTGTATGTGAAAACCGCCAACCCGCACTTGGCCAGCGTGGTGGATTATGGCCTAATCACTCTCTGTAAGAGAGTAGGCTCGTGCCCCTCGGTGGGGACATATATGGGCTGATAAAGAAGAAGAAGTTGTGTGTCGGCAGAGTGTCAATGGCATTGACACATTTGGTATTCTACTTAACAATGGCTTACACTTATTACGACTAACGCCCGTTATTAATAACCTATCCTGATCCGTTTTTACCAAATCGAGATTGAAAAAACAAAACACAATTGTCACTTGTGTACCAAAAACATGTCAAGAACACAATTGTGTTTTGTTTTTTCAATCTCGATTTGGTAAAAAACGGATCAGGATAGGTTATTAATAACGGGCGTAAATGTGTCAAAAAATTACATTGACACTGCCCACACACAAATAAGAATATTGTAAATTAGGAGACTTGGCTCCAGCAACGTCTGGTACGAAAATTATAACGACAGATGTTAATTAAAAAGTCATACAATTGACTGGTTTTGATAGTGTTTTGAATCGAAAGGAATGAACCCTCTGAAGTTATTCCAAACTTTGATTTTATTTAACACCACTAGCAATTAAACTAACTAAAATTTATTAACTAGAATGTGCTTTATGTACTGTCAAATGTATCCAGTAACTATTCTACAGTTTACGAGAAAACCGAGTGTTATGTTAACCGACACAAGTTAACTAGTATATTTGTAGGGTAATAAAAGTTAACAAGTTCAAAACAAAATGGCTACCATAAGTTTTAAAACATATTTAGGTAAAGTTTGTTTTTAAATTACTTACGTGGTTATTTGAAGGGGTTTGTTTTAAATATTTTTAATGTTTTACGACTTTTTAAATGGAAAGAAGTATTTACGTTCTGATTGATATAATTTAAATCCGGACTTGTATTTACTTATTAACTTAAAGGTATATATTATAGTTGTGTTATCGTTAGATTCAATTGCACATATCACAATAAAAAAACAACTATACAGAGTGACTTTAAATTGGTGAACGATAGAAAAGAATATGCATGTACTCGTGATAACAAACAACTTTTACTATGGGACCAAGGTTGAAAACATTCAAAAAATTTTGAACTCCACGTACAAAATGCACCAGCTGATAGTATGGGGGAACAATTTTTTTTTATGATTTCACACACACATTAACATTTCTTTAACCTCGGCTATTCCAAAGTGATGTCTGTGGTTTTTCGTATCTTCTGCTATTTGAAAGGATAGCAAAATCTCCCAACTCATAGTAGCCCCAATTTTTAAGTCCAAAACAGTTAGTTATAACACTCAGGTAGATGCATTGGACTATTAAAGAGAATTATAGCGCTCCCCTTTATAGTGTGCTTAGAACATCTCCTCTATAATTGTACCAGGTTTTGTATTATGTTAATTACAGTTTGGGGAGAAATAGCGGCTAGTTGGCCGTTTGAGGTTATTATTTGGAGTTCACTTCATTTATGTAGCTGTCAAAATGGCGGCTCATTTACTCTCGTTAAAATAAAATCGCTCGTCTGTGTAATTCAACTTTTTAACGAACTCGATAACATAAAAACTCTTTGGTTAAATTAAGATGAAACCTCTTTTCAAACAGACTCTTCCTTCATTCGACACTAAAAAACAAATGAATAACGTTGAATTCTAATTTTGAAACATCATTCTCTTGTTACCTATTAAAAATAGAACACTCAAAAATAGGACTAAAATAGCACACAATAAAATTACGATAAGTCTATTATAGAAAATTGAACTCTGTTTAGAAGGCTCGCAGATACTATTGAAGCTATTGTAAAGTATAAGCCAAACAAGCTTCCTAACATCCAATATTCAAAATTGAAATAAAATCCGTTCTAGGAAGCCATTATTGTGATGAAATTGGCCTAGGGGCTTAAAATATTACTATCATCCATTTGTGATAGTCTCTCGAATAAGGGTTTTAAAATATGATTTATAGTTGGATTTTATGTAAGTTATCTATTTTTAGCAGTCATTGGTAACTTTGTGAAATTGGAAAAATGTGTGCCAATAATTTTGTTTCTAGTTAGCTCTTAGATAAGGAAATTATATCATAATTTGTGTATTTGTCAACGAAAAAATACTAGGTATCAAATTGGTCACATTTACTCTTAAATAGGAAGTTGTTTAAGTCTATACGTAGAAAGACAAATAAATAGATAATTGCGTTGGAAGATACGTAAACGTTAATTACAAGAACTGTATTTTAGTGTAGATTAGACCCCCTTATTACAAAACGAGGTTTAAAGATAGTCCGACGTTAGTTTTTTTAGTTTGACGTTTTTTCCATACCCTGAAAGAAAAAGCAACCTAATCATACGAACTCAATAAAACTTACCTCACCTAAAACCATATCTATTCAACCACGCAAAGAACATTTTTACAATCCAACAACCGCATTAATTCAAAAGTTAATGTAGAAACGATTTCCAAAGAGCAATAGCTCGCCGGGATATGAAATGGCTTAAAAGGTAGAAGTCGGCTTAAGCCGGGATCAACTTCGGTATATTTTACAGTTTTCACCTCTCCGTGTCCAAGTTTCGGGTGCATTTGAATTGTAAAACACGTCCTTCCGCAATTTAAATTTGGAATAGGGCTGGGGTTTTCAATCGGCATTCGAAAACTTTAAATTCGGAATTTTTAAATTGTTTTTGATGTTATTTTGCTGTTTCAGCTGCTCGAAGTTGGATGAATGTTATAATGATTGACTTGTATATTCCTAATGTCAGCTTTAACCAAAATTAAAAGAATTATAAAAATGTTTTCTTTAGAGCTGTTTTGCACTTCGTTCGATCCGATTAAAATGGATTAAATTATCACAGAATTAGTTCTAAATTTATACTATTTCCATGGTAATTTTAATCAGATTGGATTTGGATCAGACATAGTATGGGGTATACACACCAAAGCCAGCTTGGTGGCTCGGTGGCATAACCCGCCGGGTTGTGGCGGCGGCTTTTGACAGCCATTCGTATGACGTAAAGCCGCCGGTATTGTAGGTTATGTATGCCGCCTAGCCAGTAGCTTTTGTGTGTAGACACCTGTACGAAACCGCTCATAATTATAATAATGAAATGAAAAATCATTTAATCCTGTAGGTTTTGACAATACTTAGGACGGGTCATTTTTTAAAGTTAATGCTAGATTCGCAAGAGTGCAGTTTTCCCCAGAGAAGAACCTAGCAAGAAACTCTGTAGGGTTGCTCTTTTCAATTTAAGTTTTACAAATCACTTTTATATATAATATCCGAAAGACTTCCCAACTCTATTACAAACGAGATTGTGTAGCAGTAGATACTGTGAAGTCGACCAATAGAAAGTTACTATTTAAAGTCTTTGGAGCATTCATCGTTTGGTAAGTACGTGATTTACATTGTTATAGACTTTCACAGCGGACGATATCTGGAAATGAAAGAGCTTTTGTTTCATTAAAACTAGTTGTGAATATTGTTGGGTTTGTGGAACCTATTCAAGCTTCATGTTGTTTATTCTAGTGTTGTGTTGTTTTGAATTTAAAAAACGTACGATTTCGAACTAGATTTGATTATGAAATGGTTACCAGCGAAAAAAATCTTCTCATTTAAAATCTATGTGGTATTAAAAATTCGACATTGACACGCGCTCTACACAAACATTAAGGTACACGCGTTTTTTAAATTGCATCTACTTAGTGGGAATCAAACCCATGACCTGCGATATGACAATATGACAAGCAGGTTTACTACCAACCACGCCAGCTGGCTAGTCATAATATGATTTCATCTAGCCATTATCCTAAGACTATGCTCTACTTGAAAGTCCCATATCTTTAGCCAATAAGGACCATAGTAACACAATTATACTTAGGAATAGAGCCAAGCCACTAAACGGCTCTCATAACACAATAAACCGAGGCGAGCCTTGCTCATAAACGACATTTAGTCCTACTATAGGTAGGAGTTTTGAGAAAATCACGAATTATACGTCGCGCTTTTTAAAAACTATTAGAAAACAAAACCCTGCTATATATTTATAGAATGTCGATCCTCTTTTATTACACAATGCAATTTATGATATGAGTACATGAAATGTCAATTTTATTTCAGTTTTTTATGACTTTTATTATTTTAGACGCGCGCAAACTAGCTAGCTTAACTACCAAATAAAAAATTGAATGCTGTTGGTATAAAACTATAGGTAAACAAAAATTTACTTACCTATATACCTACTATCACTTATGTATCTGATATTAATTATAAGAAAGCAGTTTTAAGGCAATTTAAAACCTTCTCACTAGTGTTATTTATTGAGCAAACGAAAAACAAAAAAAATAACGTTCCAATTTCAAATTAGAATCTTTGATTACATTCATGTGCTCATTTTACCCCCGCTGGTATAGACCTACCGAACGCCGAAACCTCCCAACTGACATCTATCCACATTGCCATTCCCACTCAGCCCCAAATGTGATATAAAACTAAACAAGGCCAACTTTTTATTATACTTTCAACTACAGTTAGGAGGATGGGTAGCCTGATAGTTTGTGTGCTGTCATCGGTGTTGTTACGTACTTATATCGCTCGGTTAGAGCTTGGATGTAAATGTAAGTGTAAGTGTAAAGCTTGTATTGTTGTCGACTGTTATTTTTGAATTAAGTGTGAAATTGTAAGAAATTAAAGGAAAACTTTTTAAAACCATGTATATCAAAGGCCTCTGAAGAGAAAAAAAACGTGTTTGAATCCTAACAAGTGGAAGGATGTGGTCCCTGCGTACCCCGATGTGAGAGAGGCGTGACAGATATGTACACGTATGTATGTAGGTATAACACGTCGGAAATATCTGTGGACCTGGCTTGATGACGTCACGCAACGCGTCACGGTCCTGGATAGGCGAAAACGGGGGAAGCGCGGGGGAAAGCTCATTCCAGCGAGGTTCGCAGATATTTCCGACGTGTTATAACATGTTTAGCAAGGTTATCCTTTAAATACCTAAATCAATGTAAAATAAAACATTTCTTGTACTTTTTTGATCAATATTGTAGACTTCGTTATTTGAGCTGACGTTTATTGAAAGTAAGAAGCACTTACCTACTTCCTAGCATTAATAGAGTGATATAAAACACTAGTTTAAGTACTAATTGAATAGGGATGATGACTACATTCAAAAATTCAAAAAATAATTTAGTCCGTCTTCTAGGCTATTAAAAATATTTGAAACAAATTTTTTACCTGATCAAATGCATAAATAAATACAAAGATACAGAGCATCAAAGTTACGGAGTGTAGGGGTATTGACGTCACTCGTAGGTAAAAGTCGTACTTAGGCGTCACGAGCAACTTTAACCCAGTGTATCTTTGTCATTTTTAGTTGAAGAGAAAAAAGAAAAAATACGTGTCGAATATTTTAAAATAATCCATGTTATGAACAAACAAATTTTTTTTTTTACCTGTCATGCCTATTATCATGACTAACGATAGTTATTCTCTGCAAATAATAGGAAGTATGACCCTGTTACTTTTCTATATACCCACCCATCTCTATAAAAGCTTATAAAACTGCGTCGGAATTCCCACACAAATTCGCAGTTCGTCATATAATGGAGGCAATAAAATGCTAGTCGTGGCCATAACACTACCGCTATTTGATTTAGTACTTTATTAACTATTAACTAGAACACAGAGTAGTGTGTTTGCTATTTCGCGTTAATTAAAAGAGGCCGAATGCGGTTGGTATCATTCTATGACCAAAATGGCTGTAGTAGCCAGCAAAATGATATTTTAGGAATACCTATTACTTTTAAAAGCGAATATTTAAGGATTCTTTTCTTTTGTTAATAAGAGTTGTTGGTGCAAGGTTAGAGCTGGTTGTTGTTTGAGAGAAAATCTTCAATTATGATAAAAACCAATAGTTTATTCAATCTTGGTATGGACACAAGCGTTTATTCAATTGCGGTGTGGAAATTACCATAAAATATAAAAGTAAGATAAAATGTTGGCACACATCAAACATTATTTTTTTTATTAGCCTATTTCGTCCCACTGCTGGGCAAAAGCCTCTCCCATGCCTCTCTAAAGACTCCTGTTATTAGCTGCTTCCCACCATTCAGGGAACATTAAAAATAACCAATTTTAATCTTGTCTAGTTGGCAACACTAGACAAGATTAAAATTGGTTATTTTTAATGTATAAGAAAATAAACACTTAATTAGTGGTTATCAAGCTACTCGTGGTTTCAAATGATATAAAAGCCACACATTATAGTATTACGAGCTATGCAAGTCCCTCGGGACTCTCACCAAGGATTATCGACGCAACTCAATCAAAACTTTTTAAACTAATCCATCAACAAATCTCATAGGGAATCTACTCAAATGATCATAAAAACTATAAAATCTATTTAATCGTTTAAATTGAGACTCTTTAGAGGAAATGGATAGAATTGGATTTTTTATGACTGTTTTAAACGACTATGAAGTTGTTTGTTAAAGGTGATTGCACTCACGAAACTGAAAAATACTATCTCATTATGCGATCTATACATACATATCCGTCACGCCTCTCTCCCATTGGGGTAGGCAGAGACCACTTCCTTCCACTTACCACGACCCAAACACATTTCTTTCGCATCTATGTTCAATTGATTTTAAATAGTTCATTAGTCTATACAAAAAGCGATCATAGGATCATATTTCCTCGTTGGTCCTGAGACAGAAGTTAAGTTTTCTATGTAAGTTATTCATCTTTTTACTAAACTGACGTGTATGTATGACGCGACTGATGAATGTGGATGAAGCGAAAGAAGTGTGTTTGGATCGTGGCAAGTGGAGCAATGTATTCCTTGCCCGATGTGAAAGAGGCGTGACTCACCAATTTTTACAGAACCTATCATCATCTCCCTAAAGGCCAAAACACACCGGATGCGTATGCGTTGCGTATGCGTAGGCGTATGCGTACCTCTGAGTTGTAATATATGGAACTATCACCGCTTGCGTAACGTAGACGTACACGTCGACGTGACGCGTAACCCGGTGTCACATTGGGTTACACCGTAACTACGAGCGTGGCTACTCCGTGCTTACGTCTACGTTACGCATACGCATGCGGTGTGTTTCAGCTGCTGATTCAGTATCGAAAAACCTACTGAAAACCCCCATAAACCTATATACGCTATTGAAATATACAAGAGCAGTGCGGCGTGTTAATTGAAAACAGCCCAAGGGCGAGATAACTCTCCAGCTATCGCGATGCCACCTCTACGTTCCATTGGGGAACCAGTTGTTTTGCGTAAACAACGAAATATGCACGCTTTGGGAGAAACTCTGGAAAAAATACAAACAAAATACATACTCTACTGGGTTTGCTGAGTTTTTGCTGAGCTAGTTTTATTTGGTAGTACTGTGTGGCTTTATCGATATGTTGTTTCTTAATTATATCTTATTTTGAATTTTAAAAGAATATAAGATGAATATATGACGACAATGTGTGCCATATATTCATGATATACATCATATATGTGACAATGTCTGTGTTATATTTTATTCGAATTTTGAAAAGAGAACTATATTATTATAACTATACCTATAATCATGGTAAAATACACAATTATTGTAAGCTTTACTCCACTTGGTATTGGCAGACTACACAATGGTAGTTGCCATTAAAAAAAACTCAGTCTCGCCACGAAACAGTTTTTCATTTTATTGCAATGCTAGATTAACGGCTGGTTCGTTCTAAAGGAACTTTTATGATGTGATAAAACCGCGACGTAAATCCGGCCGTTAAACCAACAAACTCACTTTAAATTAAGTAACTAGAAAAACTGACGTTGTTTTAAGTAACGGTCTTACATTTTGGTGATAAACTGGGGGTGTCTTGTTATAATTTAAATTGCTGTTTAATATTTGTGTTTAATAATTAAGTATTGTTTAATTTCAGACAATTTAAGAATTTTTTCAAGAAAATTAACAGACACGAGTCTGTTTTTGATGGTGATGATCTTAAAACAATTATTTATGTGTCTACTTAAGTTTCTTTTATGTTTTCTCCTTGATTATGATTAATAAATGATAAAGTTTTAGTTCATCATCATAAATTTAAGAGCGTCGCTCTTGTCGGTGGAGTCTGCGCCACTCTTCTCTATTCTCTGCCGTCCGTTTGAGAACCTGATACGACACAACTTCTATTATTTAAGAATTCAAAAAAGAAACAGAATGATATAAAAATCGAAATAAAATTCTGTTCAATAGTTTGTTAGCCGTAGGTGGCTTAAGGTCTATCTACACATATCCGGGCCGTGCCCGGGACGTGACCGGGCCGTGGCCCGTCGGGAGGGAAAACAATTCGTCGTCATGACAACCGGACACGTCCCGGGCACGGCCCGGATATGTATAGACAGACCATTATTAAACCACATTTTATCTTAAAATATATAAAAATAAATAAATAAAAATAAACTAATTTACTAACAGCTATCAATGCGTAAAACGCAATAAAAATAACAAGTTTGAATCTACATGAACGCCCAACCGCGCACCGCCATTCCTCGCTCCATTACGCTTAAACCCTCCCTTAGGGTACAACGAAAATATTAGCCTATGACACCCCCTCCCAAACGATCTCCTGCGCATACACCGCACTGATCTTGTTAGTTCCTAATTTGAATATCGGCCAATCAACGCGCGGGATCCAGCCCACGCAAACTGGATTTTCCCTTTTTATATTCGCACCCTAGAGTATTTGCCTGTTAACGTATCAAGTTTGGTTGACGTTGTGGGGATTGGATATATTGGGTAATATTCAAGGTAAAATTGAGTCTAGGAATTGTTAACGGCTAATCTTAGGTTTTATGTAAAAGGGTATTTACATTTCATGAGTTGTTGAGTCCGAATTAAAGCTATTATGTCAATGTTAAAGAGTAAAATATTTCCTAGTAGACGCATGTTTGTAGTAGAGTGAAGTGGTCTTTGCCTACCACGATGAGAGATAGGCGTGACGGATATGTATGTTTGTATTTATTTTCTAGTCAATTTAATTATCATTTACTCTTATTATTTGATTCGAATGTATGTATTGCGCGACTAGAAATTAGGTTCTCTATACGCCTCAGCAACTGTTCTGTTTAGTCACTTGTTTTTGCTAAGTCCGTGCCCATGTAGACATAAGCAACCGAACCGATAGTGCAACAAAGCCCTTAAAGTTTAAAGGTACTGAAAATCTTATAAATGCTAGATAATGGTTTATTTTTTAAATGAAATATTAATTTACATCGGAAAAATACAGAGCACTTTTCATCAAACAATTTTGAACCACTATCAACTTTAACTGAAAATAGACGTCCATGGAAATTAATTACGACGTACACCCAACCACACAAGTTAAGTAATAGAAACGCCGTACGTTCATACATTTGCTAGACATCGATACAGCCCCCCCAGTAGGGCCGGTTATTTTCCAATACTTGTAAAAGCCAATCAAACGTAACGTTCTGAACGAATGTCAATAAAGCTTATAACATGAGATAGCGATCGGGGGAAGAAATGTGTTTTTTATTAGGATTCCGTACATGGGAGTGGAAACCCAAGGGGAGATAGTTTTTCAATTGGATTTCTGTCACTGTATGTGTGTTTGTAAGTTGCTGTATAACTTGTCTATGTGTCTTTGATTGTATTGCATTTATGTACATATTTAATTAATTTTGTAGTGAAATCTATAAATAAGATTATGAACTATTAATAAAAGAGGGGGCTGAGTCTCCTAATTTAAAGTAGCCTCTTGTGTGTCACCAGAGTGTCAATGGCATTTTGACACTCTGACCACACACGGACCCCTGAAAACTAGAATAAGAATGTAAATGAAACAAACATTTTTATTGAAAATAGAAACTCTACGGTGCGTATTTAATCTTCAAATACATTCTTTTGACTTCAAACTATAAGTAGATATAGTTAGTTAGTAAACTGCGTTTATTAAATTATACCGAGGAACAAAAAAACATTCATTCGTTTCAACTAATGAGCTATTAACCTATTAGGTAAAAGTACCTCTTAAGGAAAATGAATTCTACTCGTAGTTGCGTGATTGTTGAAGGAAAAGGTTAATGGCCAGACGGGAAGAAGCCAGATCAAGACCTAATAATAGGTGATACTGATACCTAGGTAATAGAATTAAGGAATTGGTAGAAAACCTATAAAATCCATGCTGTACGGCGTTGGTTCTATTCTCATTAAAGACAAACATTTCTGTGATTAATGTTTTCTCTTATGTCATATTTATTATTATCATCATTTAACTTAAGAGTTAGTGTCAAAACACACGGTGAAACGCAACTGAAACTGCTAGTTACTTTTAAGTTGCATAGCAGTTTCTGCTATAGACCAGTTTCTGCTATAGACTTCTTTAGAAAACCACACATGACGCAACTGAAACGAAACGTTTCAAACTAGTTGCAAAAACTTCGATGCAAATCAAAAGTAACTAGCAGTTTCAGTTGCGTTGCATTTGCGTTTCACCGTGTGTTCTGTGTCTTAGATTCTTGTCGGTTTTTATTTTGATAGGTAATTTTACTAATCAAACAATAGGTATAGCAGTTTTGTAGGTCTTTATTTCTCAAACCAACAGCGTCATTATAAAAATGTAGTTCTAGAACTAATCCAGGTAAATCTAAATATCATGTCGTATAGTAAATGACATGACATTAGTTCTAGAACTACATTTGAAACTCGTTTTGTAAAACGGGGTATAATCACAGGTTACTAAATAGTAAGTAAATAATAAGTATCAATAATAAGTAGACAAGTACCTGTATTTTTCAAACTTAAGTATATATAAATAAATATTAATCAGAGTTAAAATTTGAAATATGTATAATACAATTAACAGATAGGAAGAACCCTCACCGTCGAATGGTTATTGACGCTTCACTGATTTTCTATAGCTTTCATTTCAACTGACTATTTTGTTTCAACACTGTAATATCGCCCGAGGCTAACATTGCCAATTTATATTTTGATAGAACTTTAAAAATAAAAGACAAAGTTACTATTTCTAGCAACTAAATTTCATATTGAAAATTGGAGGTTTTGCCAATATCTTTGCATTATAAATGAAACAGTGATTTGATATTATTTGATTGAATCGTACAGAAATGGGTAGGTAAAGTTAAAAATATTTAGAAAACATAAAGATTGTCAAGCTATGTCGCTATCAACATTTTCTTTTTAAAAAGTCGCTTAAAACGTAAATAAAATTATCAGAATAATATAATATATATCCATAAGTTGATCGAAATTATTAGTCATCTCCGTAAATATCGTTTGGTCAACGTTTAAACGTGCAAAATTAACAAAAAATACTTATCTACAATCAAAAATTGTTTTTATAATATTGGTACCACTTTGGTGCTTTTATCCGCACTCGGAAATAAAAAACGAAGCGTAGATTTCCTCGAAAATTCACTTTATAATATGATAAAATCCAACCATCCATATGATCGGGAAAAAAGTGAAAAAGTTTGAGGCAATCAGCGTTCGGAGAGTACATTTTTGTCTTTTTTTACAGGACACGATGGCCAATCAGTTTAAAGCGCTATCGTAATTTTATTATACCTATATTTTTTAGAACAGATAAAAATATCAAGAGCTGTATTCTACCTGTGGTGTGTAGGACCGCTTTTTATAGGCTTTTATAACTCCAGATTTTACATGTACAAAAATAAAAGCCTATTTATCATTGTCATTACATACACATACGCTATTATCGTTGTTTTACATCTGTCACGCCTCTCTCCCATTGGATCTAAGCAGAGACTACTTTGCTCCACTTACTACAATCCAAACACTCTTATTTCGCTTCATTCATAATTTTTTTTTAATCAGAAAATTATGAAACAATATTTAAGGTGTAGTAAAATGTACTTTTGTACTAGCTATTTGTTACATAACCGAGAAGAAAATCATAATAATTATATTTACATTTACTAATAATCAGTAGACGGGAAAATCCTTCGTAAAACTTCAATTGAAAGCAAACCTGAAATACTTTAATGATCTCTTAACAATAGAGATATCAGAATGGCATTATAATGAATTGTAATAGAGATTTTCATTTCAGTCTAAGAAAATCTACTGAAAGGCACACGTCATGAATAGGAGCTTTATGGATTGAGAACGCATTGTTACCGTGAATGGCTGTCTTTATACTGAGTTGCTAAGTTAAATCGCATTTTAATGACTTCATTTTTCGTATTCAAATGAAGATTGTGGAAGCTAAGTATTTATTGATATATTTTAGGTATTATTTGTCTTTATATATAAATAAATATCCGTCACGCCTCACTCCCATCGGGGTAGACAGAGACCAATTCCCTGCAATTGCTATGATCCAAACACACTTCTTCTTCCAATCGCGGACTTGTTAAGAAAGGTTAATTCACATGTATGAGGCGATTGATGAATATAGATGAAGCGAAAAAAGAGTGGTTTTCTCTTTATTATACAGGGTGTCCCATAAATAGGCCGGCAAACTGACACCGGAGGTAGATGGACTTAAGAAAAGCCTAATATAAAATAAGCCTAACATGCTCATAGAAGTGTTATGAGTATTGAATTAGAACAGTTTTAGTGATTTTTGAAAAAAAAGAATCACTTTTTGATGGTTTTTATATCAGAGAGCGATTAATATTCAATTAATTAAAAAGAAAAGTACGTTAACGGCTTCTTAGATACTTATTTATGATGTTTTTTATTTAAGAAAGATATCCTATGGCGTGGAAGAATAAAATTAATGTCACTATCCCTTATTAAAACAAAAACAAAAGAAGAATAACAACGAATGGCGTGTAAAAGAAACATAATTTAAATTTAAACTTTCTGTTAATTTAAACGAACTAGTTTCCCTGTTTTTAGACGTTTTAAAAACATGGCTTCAAAATGCTACTTAGCAGTAGCGTAGTTCTCAATTCAAAGCCAGCAGCGGCTGAAATTCAAATGCCTTATTTGTTTTACTCTGAAGTTCGGGACTTGAGCGAGTGAACCAAGTTTCATACAAACTGTTCAAGTGTGTAAACACGAGTCTATTTTTTTAAACTCAGTTTCTATGTTTGCTTGGCAACGTTTTTGTTTTCAGTCTGGGGATTTGTTGTAAGTTTAATCATGTTAAAGTAACCTACTTTATGTATTTTATGTGAGCATATTGATATCGATTATTAGGTGAAATTGGAATAACCCAATTCGGAATCGAGAAGACAAATTCATAATTCATCATATAATTCATACAAATTCAGACAACCTACCATTCTAATCAAATCAAAGTAGCGTCGTAGCACTACTACGCACCGCGTAGAGGTTTCGTAGCATAACGCTACGAAGCCTCTACGACTGTTTTGATTACCATTTCTACTATAAGACATTGCCCAAACTTCAATTATGTTAAATTTAGTTATTGATTGAACTGTGTTACGGGGACAGGTAAATAATATACAGGTAAAATATTGAATACGAGTTTTCATAAAAAAGCCATTCAAAGTTGTGTATAACATTGTTAGTATTCCTTTATAACGATGTTCAGTATTTTCTTTCTTTTTAGGGTTCCGTACCCAAAGGGTGAAAACGGTACCCTATTACTGAGACTTGGCTGTCTGTCTGTCGGTCCATCTGTCTGTCCGTCCGTCTGTCCACCCGTCCATCCGTCCGTCCATCGGTCCGTCCGCCTGTCCTTCCGTCCGTCCGTCTGTAACCAGGATGTATCTCATGAACCGTTATAGCTAGAGCTTTAAAATTTTCACAAATTTTGTTTTACAATAAACAGAATAATAATAATTAATAAGGGGGGCTCCCATACAACAAAAATGTTTTTTTTTATAACTTTTTTGCTCGTTATCAATAGTGAAATGGTACGGAACCTTTCCTATGCGAGTCCGACTCGCACTTAGCCTGATTTTTTTTTCTTAAAGAACGTGACTGAGGCATTTCTATATTCTTTGAAATGTGTGTTTTTTTATATTATTTATCGAGCACTATTCGAACACAATTTCCTAAGAATTCTGAGACATATAAATCACTACGATTCTTGTTACCGTTCTTGAGAATACATTATGCTCTGTTACTTTATTATTCTTTTTAAAGCAGTCTTTTTGAAGGGGAATATGTATACAGTTACACAGGGAGGTATTCAGTGGATATATTAATTTATTAAATTATATTATTACTAGAGGCTGCCCGCGACTTCGTATGCATTTATCATCATATCTTTGAAAAAACACAAAATAACTACAAATAATATAGCCTTTGTGTTATTCTGATGTCCAAGCTAAGTTACTGTAAAATTTCATTACAATCTGTTTAGTGGTTTTTACGTGATGAAGTAACAAAACATCCAAACATACATTGGCACTAATATTGAAATCTATAATATTTATATGATTAAGTTTTTAATAAAAGTTATTTCATAAGTTACTCTTTCTAAATGAGGAAAACACACGATTTTTTCATTGATAATAAACTTTGAAAACCTTTCTACATCTGGTACTAAAATTGTGGTAGGTAATATTTAACACTCGTTGCAAAAAAACTTAGTAATAATGCCTTAGCTCATCTTTGAGAACACTTATATAGAGTGACTTTAAATTAGTGAACGGTAGAAAAGGATATGCATGTACTCGTGATAACAAACAACTTTTACTATGGGACCAAGGTTGAAATCGTTCAAAAATTTTTAATCTCCCCAAAATGCACAAACAATTTTTTTTGTGATGTCGAGCTTGGTCCCATAGTAAAAGTTGTTTGTTATCACGAGTACATACACATCCTTTTCTATCGTTCACTAATTTAAAGTCACCTTATATATCTGTAACGCCGCCTCTTTTCTAACTGGGTAGGCAGCGACCACTTTCCTCCACTTGCTACGATGCAAACACACTTTTACTGATCTTCGAGAAAAATAATACTATTTTTAAATTAAATAAAGAAGATACTCATATCCTTACAAGTTTAAAGAAATCAGGTCCCACCAAAATCCATCCCTGAAGCTAAGACTTTGTGTTTTATTGGCATCTTGGCATACATGTTGTACTTCGCGAGTTTCTAGCAGGATGTGGGATATGTTAACAAATGTTTGTTGTGTGTATCTAAACAAGAATGTATCTAAGTACGCTTTCAAAATGTTTTTGTAAAATAAAGAAGGAATATAATGGTATCTATACACCGAAGTCGCCGGCATGCTGCCGGGCTAGACCGACGGCTTTACGTCATACGAATGGCAGCTGTCAAAAAAGCCGGCGGCTTTGGTGTTTAGGTACCTTAAGGGGTTTTACATAGTATTCTTAGGGCTTGATCACTTAGAGATAAAATTTAACTGACTGATACATCTTTGTTTATTTCATAAAACATGACGTTTAATGCTATCTACACACCAAAGCCGCCGGCATGCCTCCGGGCTAGGTCAGCGGCTTTACGTCATTATGAATGGTAGCTGTCAAAAAAGCCGGAGGCTTTGGTGTGTAGATACCATTAGGCAGTGACAGATATAAAATATCTGTTAGTAAAATTTTTGCTGTAAGTGGTGAAAACGAGCCCTTAGAGTTATTACGGGCTTGTATGAATTGTGTATTGATCAGCAAGAAGGAAGTGGTCTCTGCCTACCCCGGTGGGAAAGAGACGTGACAGGTATGTATGTATGTATGTATTATGCACTAGCAGTGGCGATATGCGTACAGTTTTGACGTTGATAAAAACCGACACAAAATCGCGAGTCAAAAAAGGGGATAGGGTTTTTTACTACGCATTTTTCATATCAAACAGCAACAGCTAACCGCAACTGATTCTAATTTTGATACTATTATATACCTAAGTATATTAGAGGGAAACCACGGAGGAATTACATTGTTGAAATGAAAGAAGGAAAATAAATTTTGTCATATCTGGTGTTCCAACGGACAGTAGAGAATAGAGCAGAGTGGCGAACCTACCGCCAAGTGCGATGCTTTAAAATAATATAACGATGAATAAGTAAGTAGAAGTTCAACTGAAAACACATAGTTACACAACACACATATACAGTAACGTAATCACACACACACAAAATTCATGACCACGCTTTATTTATAAGTATTTAGGCCACAATAAAGCTGTAAGAGGTGGCATTAAAAAAATAAGTGCGTCCCGTACATGTAAAAGTGGGATTATCTCCGACATTTACCTAAATGGCCAGCTATAAAGGCGTATGACCGAATTTCGTAAATAGCTACGACATAATATCCTTGATCATTATAAGGGCTGCCCGTTTGGACTTATCATGAACATCTTGTGCCAGCCCTGGAGTTTAATTTTATTAGAAAAATGTTCTAGATTTTATAAATATAGCGCATGCTTAAAACTAAGGTGACATATAGAAAATTTTTGTTTTATTCCGATTTTATACTAAACTGAATTAAAAAGATGTGCTGCATCTTTCTGCATTAAAAATGTATCAGTATGTTTCGTACGACAAATGAAGTTACAAAGTTACAGAATTACCAACGCCAAGCCAAAAAACATTCTTTAATCACACCAAAATCACGCTCAACAATAATTATGTAAGTAAAACGAACTTTACTGGAGTTCCGATACAATTAAGTGTTACCAGTCAATTGATAGCACGCATACAATACGTTAGGATATCAAGTAGGCTAAAGAAAGGGCGCCAACTTTGACGCATGCGCGATGAAAACATTCTGAAAACACAGGCAGTTGATTTCAAGCAGTTGTGGTGTAGACGTCGCAAAGAGCAGACGTGTGGTACGCTCTAGGAATTGCGAAAATTACGCGAGTGTCGGATGTAGGTTGTAGGTTAGATCGTGCAATGCGCGTTCTGCGTGATGAACGCGCTTGGCGTGCTCATGTTTATGTCAGTGCTAGACTGTGTACCGTCGTACAATGTGTTTCACCATCAGTTTGCTGTTCACGTTCCTGGCGGGTTGGAGAAGGCAACTGACATCGCTCATCGGCACGGTTTCGTTAATCATGGCCAGGTAAGATTAGGATAAATCTTTCAACAGTCTCGAGTACTTTCGAGTTTTCGACAGGGTTTCTGCCTGATAGGGTTTTCCGGGATGTTCTTTGAAATTTATACAAATTGACGGTATAAGGGTTTTTTTAGGTTTTTTTTTAAAGGGTTTTTGAAATGTAGAGCGGATATTGTTTTAATTAAAAAGGATATAAAAATAAGGAAAATAGTCTAAAATTCGCAATTTTCTCAAAATTTTGTCTTTGAAATTTCTTTGCTATCTAAAGACGTTTTTAATTAAAAGTTGAAAAAGGGATGTAATATAAATAAATAGGTTTTCGAGTAGAATTTATCAGAATTTGTAAAATTTTGGTATTGAATCTGAAATAATGATAAGACATTTAAAATGTTATGATCATTATTTACCTACCGTTAACTTACACAGTTGTGGTTTAAATAACAAGAAAAACTTAAAATTCTAGTGAAATAACTAGTATTTCTTAAAACTTTGAGCTTAAAATATACTTACATTACAATTTTTATACCATACTAATGAGCTGTTTTCTTGAAGTCTTCTTTAAACTCTCAGGATAAAACTCAAATGGTTCCTTTGTACTTTTAAATGCGTAATACAAAGAAATTATTCAGCAAGAAAATTAACAAAAATACATTTCTATTAGAAAAATGTCAAAGGTCTATAGATAAATATTGCTAATATTTAATCTTTAAAGGTTCAGTTTTCATTACCTACTAGAGTACATTGAACTTTGCTTCTTGACGTTTTAATGTACATACTTACATACATATCCGTCACGCTTCTTTCCCATTAGGGTAGGGTAGAAACCACTTCCCTCCACATTTTAAGGTTCAAACACAGCTTTCTAGTCGTCAAAATCACACAAAATTGAATATCCATAAAATCATTTTTAATCACGCAAAAAGTCTAAATTTCATACCATCCTACTAATATTATAAATGTCAATGTTTGTGCTGATGGATGAACGGATGGATATTTGTTCCTCTTTCACGTAAAAACTACAGAACAAATGATGAAACTTGGCAACATTGTAGCTTATACATCAGAATAACACATAAGCTATGTAATTTTTGTATAGCATGTTTTTTTCCAACATATGCCGGTAAATGTGAACGAAGTCGCAGGCAGCAACTATATTTCATAAATTCAGTGTCATACAAGTGCCCACGTGTAATATTAGGTTACCATTGGTGTGGCCTCGGGCACCTAAGGACCCCAAGTGCGTTGGGTCCTGTCAATCTCAGTTCTCTTTGATCCGTTGTCATTGCCCTTTCATTTTACAAGTCTGTGAGTGCCAATAAACGATTTTCTGTTTCTAATGCTAGTTTGAAGTGTGTAATAGAGTTGTTAGTTTTGTTTGGCAGGTGGCAAGGTTGACAAACAAATAAACCCTAATAAGCGAAAAATCCAAAATATGAGAACTTTAACCTTAAAAGACATTGACCAAAGTGGACCAAATGCTGCCCAAACATGGGAGTACTTGGAAATGATTCCTTGCATTAATGTAGGTACTTTAAAATAAAAAATATAAAAATCGGTCCCTGGGTTCAAAAGTTATAAGTTAAAAAAGTTTTCATTTTAAGTGTTTTAAAAAACTAGTATATTTATTTAATTTAGTACAAAGTGAGGAAAACGTTATCTCGCTTGCGCATTTTATTGTCTATGTCTGTCCTTCTCCATCTTTGCGCGCCTGTAGGTACCTTTTTTTTAGATGGGCCGTTATGATACCCTTTGTCTCGGAGAAAAACGAATGCCATTGTAAATGTCATTATTCATATGATGACGATTAAGAACACGTTTAAGATAGGTTAAGATGTCAACAACCATTATTGTAATAATATCAATGTACCAATTGTTGTAATTTTTCACTACGAAAAATCTCAACAAAAATCATTTTTTTCTCCAAACTCCTCGGATAGATTTTAATTGCCTTTCGTTTACAGATTACTATTAGTCTAAGGTACATAATGCACTATGCCCCCATTCTGGGCAGTACTTGGTCCATCGTCCATATAAAAATGATTAGAGATGCGCCGAATATTCGTTTACTATTCGGTATTCGGCATATTCAGCACCTCAACCGAATATTCGTATTCGGCCGAATATTCGGTTAAAATTTATTCGTTTATTTTGTTCAGTGATGATTTGCTTGATAAAACAAGATATTAACCTCATATTAAATTATTTTAAACCAAGGAGCAGTCAATCTTATATCCTCATTTTCACATCTAGGTATTACAAGAGTTATTAGGAGATGATAAAATAAAGATAAGTTAATAAGTGACACTTAAAGATTGAATTTAGAAGCCTAGACATTCTGTTCTATCTAGTGACAGTCAAAGGCGCTTTTCTTTATAAACTTTACCTATTTATTGTATCAAAATTAGTGTGAAAGAACAACCGAATAGTTCGGCTGAACTATTCGGTTCGGTAGGGTTTCAAACCGAATAGTATTCGGTATTCGTTATTCGGCAAAACCCATATTCGGCGCATCTCTAAAAATGATCAATGTCTTTTCTCATATTTTGTATTTTAAGGTTAAAATTCTTATATTATTGTATTTTTCGCTATTGTACATGTTAACGCTAGGTACTTACTTAAGAGTACGTAAATACGTGTATAGTCTAAAGGAGATGCAATTCGTATATCTCTGAGCGCCAAAACACACGATGAAACGCAACTGCAACGCAACTGAAACTTTTGAGTTGCATCGAAGTTTCTGCTGTTTTTGCTGCAACTAGTTTGAAACGTTTCGTTTCAGTTGCGTCGTGTGTTGTTTTCTAAGGAAGTCTATAGCAGAAACTTCGATGCAACTCAAAAGTAACTAGCAGTTTCAGTTGCGTTACAGTTGCGTTTCACTTTTCATAAAAAGAGAAGAGTATCTTTTTTAAATAACACAATAACAAATATTTCTCATTGACTAAAAATGAAATGAACAAAACGAACTTAGTAAGAATTTTTTTTTTTATTGTAAATTAAGAAACAAAATTTACACATCAAATATGATAGAATAGTGAATTTTGAATGGTGAAGCAATACACATTTAAGTTATACATACTTGACGTAAATGTATAATAATTTCCAAATTCTTTCTGAAAAAAATATGTAAACAACAAATCTATTACATGTTTTTAAAGCAGGCTTAATTGTAAAATAATTAATCTTAAATCATATCAGTGGGCATATAAAGTTTTATTACCCCCATCAACAGGTTTCTGTGTAAGTAGTTAATTTGACATTAAAATTCACTTTATAACTGTTTATGAATATTTAAATAATGGATAAAAATATTGTTGTATTGAGTATTATATTACTTTAACAAATTTTCATTTTATTCCTCGAATATTTAATAAATAGTTCCAAAAGTCCTGGTTAATTTTATAATATTATTATGCTATTATGATTTTTGAATCGGATATTGATTATAATTTTAAATTACAAGTTACTCTTGGAAACATTTATGGTTTTAAAGTGGAGATAATAATTAATTTACGTTTCATTGTTTTCGGTAGATAGTATTTTCATTTAATACCTATACTAGTTTTTTTATACAGTTCTGTTTGTTTTGTTTTTTCCTCGCTTTTTCTTACCCTAAGGTTGCCTGGAAGATATTGCTACCTAGCAATAAGGCCGCCTGTTGCTTCTTATATTCTTGTTTGTGTCTGTACCTTATATCTTTTTGTGCAATAAAGAATATTTGTATTGTATTGTATTGAAGTTCTGAGTGGCAATGGAATAAAAAAATATTCAATTAAACCTATTAAAATGATTAATTAAATTGTAGAACGTATTTTACGCACTATAACATGGGTCCATAAAAAACAAAGTTCATCTTATCATTTTACTGTCGATTAATTGATCGGACGAATACTAAGATTCTGTGAAAACTTGATTTCAATTTTTTACGTTTCTTGACGAAAGTACATAGTTCAATTTCATAGATTTCGTTTATTGTTTTTCGTCATAAGCTGCATAACACCTAAAATAAACCTATGCGCTTTTGCGGTTTCACCATAAATTTTAGATTAATAGGGAATCATCCATTATGATAAGTGGATAGTTCGACCACAAAACAAAGCTCACTGGAATCAATACAAAGTAGCGGTTGAATGTCGTTTTAAAACTGTTTGGTTATAGGTACTTGTATATACCCGTGTATGTATGTACATGATAGGTGACTTTTCATAGAGAAACATAAAAGAGGATAGATTTGTTAAACGAACAGGTTAAACGTATCATAGATTTAAAATACGTGTCGGCGTGTTGGCGTCTCTTTGGTCATAACATCAACCAAACTTCTTAAATATTGTCTGTGAAACGTCAAGTGATGATAGTTGCCACTGTCATTGCTTGGGAGTGGTCTATGCTTCATGTAATGGTGGATTTGCGAACAAAGTGAGCTGTGTGATCGAATGAACGTGGAGTGCAGAACTCTCCGCGTTTCACAAAGCGTACATCTAGTTAGGCAACAATTCGGATACTTAATGAAAGTCTGATGGCGGATAGACAAGAATCCTGCTATTCGCATGATATCCCGCTCGCCCATCCATCATATGTATATTATTAAAATAACATTTTATTTATTTAGGTCTGCCAACAGGTACATCGTCAGCCTTAAAACAGAATCTATACAAGAACAAAAGTATCTATGAGTACACCCGATTACAGGCAAACACAACATGCTTAAGTATAATAAAATAACAAAAGGACGTTTATATACTAATAGGAACAAAAGTACTTACATAAGATGAACCTAACAAAGTAATCTACTCAGTGCGAATATAACTAAAAAAATTATAAATACGTAATATATTTTTATAAGTATAAAAAGAACGGTTAAGGATGGATAACTAAGGAACTAATGACGAGAAACATGTTGTGAATTAATTTTGATTATATACATAGAGATTTAAGTGGGTGTATTTTGTTATAAAAAGTCAACTCAACAATGGAATCAGCAGTGAATGTCTAATAAAAAAACTCTGTATCTAATACATAACTTATCTCATCTAGCCGTCACTGTCCCACTGCTGTTGGCAAAAGCCTCTCTTCTCCCTCTCCAAGATTCTCAATCCAGAGCCGGCTCTACCAAGACATCCATGAAAGTGCCTAGCTCATCCCGTCACATAACAGGCAATGAAAATACAACCTAGTTCTCTACTACCAAAGTTATATAATCCGAGGCCTCCCAAACTTGGAATCTTCACAAAATTGGACAGCGTAAAAATAATACTAGCTGTAAGAAAACTAAAGGTCTATCTACTCAGATCCGGGCCGTGGCCCGTCAGAAGGGAAAACAATATGACAACGTGTGTGAACGAATCCATAGAAAATGTATGGAATGATATTTTTTCCCTGACACGTCCCGGATTTTAACGTAGCTGCGCTACATAGCCGTGCCCTATTCAGGGTCCATACCTGGTACTGGATACTTACTTTTAAACTACTTTGTGATACCTATGGTGTGCTAATAAACGTTTGAATTTCAATTTGACGTATTGTTTTCCTCCCTGACGGGCCTCGCCCCGGACCCGGGCACGGTCCGGATCTGTGTAGATACTCGTAGACCTTGATACTGGCTGTAAGAAAACTAAAACGTCCATCCGAAGTTGTTAGTGAAAAGTTTCCCAGAAAATAACTTCGTAATACACAAGTTTCGGGATTATCTTCGATCATAGTTATGAAGTAATCCCTTAAGAGCGTATTAATATACGTCACGGGTTAAGGCATGGTTTCCATTGAAGAGAAATGTCTCTACATATATTTGTAATTATTAAATAATAATTAAATATTATGTAAGGTTATGACATAAATTTAGAAGTAAGTAACTCAGAAGTTTTTTTATTTTCATTTAACAAGTATTTATGGCCTCTTAAATAAATTTTTTCTTAGTTATTGAGTGATTCTTAGTTTTTTGAGATTTTTTGTTTACCCGACCCGGATTCATTGCTCTCGAGTTTTTTATAATTAACTAACAGTACCTACCAACCTAATTCTTTTTTAATAGCCTATTTCGTCCCATTGCTAGGCAAAAGCCTCTCCCATGCTTCTCCATAGATTCCTGTCAGTTGCTACTTCCTACCAATTGTCCCTAGTTCTTAAATTAAGATATTAATAAACTAAAGAACAATAATTATAAAATTCTTTATTTTTACTCTTCATTATTATTTATTCTCTTGTTATTTAATTCCAAGTAGAGAGATGATGCTTTTTTGCTATCTACACACCAAAGCCGCCGGCATGCCGCTGGGCTAGGCCTGCGGCTTTATGTCATACGAATGGCAGCTGTCAAAAAAGCCGGCGGCTTTGGTGTGTAGACTCCATAATGTAGATGGATTGGCATTGAGCTAATTTGAGTGAACAATGCTTGGTTGCGACCCATTTCGCGCTTTATCTTTACAATTTTTAATTAATTAGATATAGGTTAGTCTTAATTAATATCTCCTATTCGCTTTGTCAATTTCCAATAATGGTAAACGTACGAAAAAAACGTGTCAAAATATATTTGTATTTTTTACATTGTAAAGTTAGTTGAAAATATTCTGATACCAAATAGATTGTTTACCTATTTGAAACGAACAAATGAAAAATACAAGCTACTCTCCGTCGAGCTGAAAAACTGTTGGATATATTCTTTTTCCTCGCCGCTTCACTGTGGTGGAACCTGGACTTGAGTGTTGTAGGAAAGTAAGGGGCAATTTTTCAAAGAAAATTAGATACCGCCCTTGAGTGAAGTAGACGTAAGTTGTTATTAACATTTTTATCTTGTTTTTAGACGGGATCGTCATGTTTAAACTGTTTGAAGGGCACTTTAAAGTTTACGCTCAGAGGTTGGTAAATAGGAAATAAACAAATAGGTACACGAATGAAGAACTTTTGAGATAAATCATGAAGATTTAGACACGACGACCTTGTATATAATAATTATATTGTTTAAAATTATATTTTTTTATAAGTTTTGTAATTTAATTATAACTAATTAAATAGCAATTTTCGCAAGAGCTATAGTACTTGTAGTTCATGCGTTAAAACGCGGGCGGGCGGCGTTAAACATGCAATCAATGCAGAATCGCTGATACTAGTCAAGTATACAATAATAAATTACGCCATTTCAGGGAATTTTATTATTTTACAAAGTATTTACATTATGTACAGAAAGAAAACTAAAATATTATAATTACTTATATCTAACTTAAAACTAGGTACCAACTACAATCTAATCAAACAAGCCACCCCAAATCGTACCTACCTACCGCGAAGGTGCCCATAACACTTGCACTATTCCCGCGCTGTATGGCGAGAGCTATGCGCTGTACTAGGTACGATTCAGCGCGGCTTTCTCCCGAATTATTGCGCAGAGACGCCTACCCAACTCCCGCGCGAAATGTTTTGCCTCCGCACACCAAACACATCATTTAGGCCTAATTCAATCAATTACATTGTCCTAAACAATTTCGGTAAGTACCTATATTGAAAATCGTAGACGAAGAAAAGTAGCAATTAAAGAGTAAGTGTGTTTAATAAATAAGACTGTATGCCATTTGTTCACAACTCCTGACTGATTTTTATAATATAAGTTCAGGGTTTGCCATCCCACGCTGAGAATACCTAATGGACATAATTTAATCAAAATAAAGTTGGTACGGTTCAGCAAAATGAAAATATTGTAAATTTTCTGTAAATATTCAGCACTTTGGTTATTTTCCTTTGTGTGGGACGTAATTATTCAGGTATACTTTCAAAACCGCGCGACGAGACCACAATAAATATTATTTATTTTTTATTTTATTTATCATGTTTGTAAAAAGGAGGATAGAAGGAGGGGGAAATTTTTTAACAATTTACAGTTCGGCATATTTTATAAACACAAATCCCCCTATTACAAAACGAGGTTTAATAATTAAAAAATAGTCCGACATTAGTTCGTTTAGTTTGACGTTTTGTCCATAGCCAAAACGAACGAACTAACGTCGGACTATCTTTAAAACTCGTTTCATAAGGGGGCTACACGTTATTATGAATTTTCTACAATACATTAGCTACTTACCCAACTTTTAAAATGAACGCCTCTCAACGTCGTAATTAATAGTTGAATAGTTTTGATAATAATTTTAATTAAGAGCTCGTCTAACTATCGGTATTTGCTACCATGAAAGCGTTTGGGTCAAAACACGATTAATAAAAATGAAAGAAAGCTGCCACATGACAACGCGGCTTGACACAATAAACATTTCATTGCATCTAACTCCATATTGTTAGGCTGTGTCTACATAAAACAGAGTGTGTGAGTTGAGTACTACGAATATTCGTTACCTACTTGGTTTTAGTGCCTGTTGCAAATGCATTGATTAAATCACACTTAGGTATATAAAATGGTATGATCATTGGTAGTAAGTATAATAGTAAACTATTAAAATTTGCTTTAATTTGTCTAATAAATCTTAAAATAATATTAGTCTTTGATTTTTTCTGATAAAATGTCAGTAGTTTTAGCGGGAATGAGTAACAAAAATCCTCCATGCATAAATACATTCATATCTAATATTGGTAGGAGTCAGATTCTATGGCCGTCCACCAATTGAATAGAAAATAAGTAATTAATAACGTCTTTCTCTTAATGCATACTTTTTATAGAATTCCCTCTCCGTTTTTGTTCTCTAATGTAGCCTAGGCTTAAGTCGGTCAAACAATGTTTTTGTACTTTCGCTTACGAAGCATGACAAGCCAAACAAAAGCAAAATAAATGATGGGGTCAAGTTTTTCTTCCTCCAGGCTCACATAACCATCCATCAATTAAGTGCTCTTAGACATCTCTCATTCTTTTTGTCCAAACTTGATGTTCACATGGGATTAATAAGGTATTATTAAGACTGGACTTGAGTTGGACAAATATTTGGGGGATGGTTGGTGATGAATTGTTAATTTGTCATCAAACAGTAGCTTTTACTTTTGGGTATTATACTATGACTAGAGGCTGCCCGCGACTTCGTACACATTTATCGTCATATCTTTGAAAAAACACGAAATATCTGCAAATAATATAGCCTATGTGTTATTCTGATGTCCAAGCTAAGTTATTGTAAATTTTCATTAAAATCTGTTCGGTGGTTTTTACACGATGAAGTAACAAACATACAAACATCCATCGGCACAAACATTGACATTTATAATATTTATACGATGCATCCAACTCTACACGCGAAAGGAAAGTTCTATGTTAGTCCTAATACCCGACATTCGTTAAGGGTTTTTTTTTTAAATAAGTTCCTCTTTCGTTTATTACAATTCTTTCTTTTACGAATTTCTTTCATACTTAAATATTAAATTAAGTTCTAGGATACTAATATAATAACATAGAAAAACTCACGGTAATATTAAGAAATCGAACGATAAATTAAGAACACACTTTATGCAAGCACTGTCTGCAAAGAAATTATTCACGCAAATTTTAATCCAACTTCGTCGAATCTAGGTCGACATTTGTAGCACATTATAGGCAGGTCTTACGTTTATGCACCGCCCATTTAGATAAATGTGGAAATAATGCAAAACAGCGAAATTTTTCCCCACCCGTCGTCGATGCTATTTATTCGAATTTTCCTCAAGCGTAGTTTTGTTGGGCGCTCAACAGATGGCGCTACGGGCTCTCAAAGTTTGTAAAGAGATGCCGTAAAATGAGATTGGATGTTGTTTATTTATAATGTTTGTAAGAAGGGTGTTGTGGAATTAACGCTTAAGGTAGGTGCGTGTTTTACAGTCTCATTCCGTAATTAAAAAGGCCCTTCATTTCTTCTTGGATTAAACACCAAGGAAATGAAATATAAAAGTGTTTTTTTTCCTTAGTTTCTTTTTAATTAAAAAAAGATTAAAAGAATACCGTATTGATTCTATCAATTTTTTTTAGTTAAGGCTCTACTTGGAGCGGTGAAGTAGGTAACTCATTGTCATAAATATAAAAGGCCTGTGTGGGTCATTTTCTCCTACTTTTAAATACAATATATTAATATATTTTATTTTAATAAGATTTACATATTCCGTAATCTAATTTGCAACATACGAGATCACGTCGAATGAATTAATAAAAGAATCCTTATCACATAGAAGAAAGAGCATTCAACCTAATTGGTAATATGTTCGCATGTAACAATTTTCAAAGTTCTTTCATTTTCAAAGTTTTATATCTCCAAAAGTATATCATTTTCGACATTTGTCCAAAATACTGTCGTTTTATAATAATTTTCTCTATCGATTGACGTAAGTTTCATCAGTGGCCGCAAACTTTTTTTTCTCCATACTAGCTCGAAAAGGAGATGTGTGGTGTAATTGATACCGAAAATTTTACTATACCAAGCTCTATACAAATTTGTTCGATGCCATTTTCTATCAATTTTTAAACATCTTGAGCTGGCACTCAAAAAGGCGGGATAAAAACAGGATAACCCCTGTTTATAAACAAAAAGAACAAACCGTAATCGTTTTGAAGCTGACAAATTCGATCGGTCGACAGGCTCTCTTTAAAAATAAGGGTTTTTACGACGAGGCTTTGAGATTGGGTCCCTAATCTCCTTTGCGAGTGTTTCCCTCCAGTTTGTTTAATGACAGTTTTTTCTTTAGATAAATGCAGGTGGCTTTTTTAAACAATTGGTTGCTCTTTTGAAGCTTTATTTTATATTTTTTTAAGTAAAAAATAAATGGCAAGTAATAATAGAAGTATTATTCCTAATTACGGTTTTGTTCCTAGTAATTTTTTCAACAATGGACACTATTTCAATTTTTTTTTGTAATTTTTAAAACAAGCATCACAAATAAAGCTCATTTTAGCATACAAGAGGTTTCTTAACCGTCATGTAGGTGATGTAGGTATGTATGATGATATTGATTAATATAGATGAGGTAAAAGAGATGTTTTTTGATTGTAACAAGTAGAAGGAAGTTTTTGCTTACCCCGATGGGAAAATGGCGTGACCGATATGTATGTGTATATTTACATGACTCAAATTTGCTTGATTCGAAAAATTGAGCTTTGCTTAACTCCAAAAGCGAACCTTTGGAGAACGCTCAGTAAAGTGTTGCGTTCTAGATTACTCGTAACAACAATAACAACCAAAGGGTAGTAGAAACATGTAGGAACGTTTCCATTAAAAAAAGTTCAGATCAATATCAAATATGGAGCACGCTAGCGATTCAAAGAGTTGCATTATGCCAACACAAACAGAATAAGCTTGTTAATTAATGCCCTTTTATAGAAGTGTGCAACGTATAATTAAACACAGTGGTTCTCAAACTTCTTACAAGTGATAGGCAATTGTTTTTTGCATATGCGCCGCCGCCGCCGCCGTGTCTAAAACTGGCGTCTCCTTGTTTTAGTTTTAACGTGATGAGGACAATGACGCGCCATGCGCTATAACGACTTAACTGCTATAAAAATCGATAATGATAGATTTTAGATGGGTGTATTTATTTATCGTTACATTTTTATAGACAGTGACGTAGTAAGTAGTTATAGGTACCTTTCCTATAGGTACAATTTTAGATAAGGTTATACTTTAAAAAAAAAAAGATCTAAAATCTAAAACCAGCCAGAGGAAAATCTGCAATTTTAAAAGTGAGAAACAAACCCTTTCTTTTTGCCTTCACAGTAGTCGGATGAAAAACATATTCTAATCTAGCCACTTGTGTCCCACTGCTGGGCAAAGGCCTCTCTCCTCACCCACCATGACTTTCTGCCTCGAGCTTCCTCCGCTCAGGTATTCAAGGTGTTCAGCTCGTCCCGCCAACTTTTCTGTGGTCTATTATAAAGTATTATATTTAAAAAATACTAACTGGTGACATCAATCACATTTGACAAACGAATTCGACTAGATCATAATATTAAGAGTATATATATAGTTTCTGCAACTGCAAGGGTATGAAAGAATGACTCGCAGTTTTAGAACCTCAGCTTTTCACTACACAATGTGTGCGAACAATTTCAATTATCCCGTCTTTTGTTTTCATTATCTGTGGGTCTATTTGGCTTCTCGAATATTCCTTCTTCTTTTGTACTGGTGGTGTTTAATTAACTTAAAGCAATGGAAAAGTGACTGTGAAAATGAATATCATTAAGTCGCATTTCAATTGAAATGGAAAATTTTATATACCTGTACTGTAGTAGGTGTTTGTTTTCATAGACAGTTCATAGAATTTTCTTTATAAGTAAATGGAATTTCTATTATGTTGAATGTACATACGTGTACGTTGTCCGTTTAATGTATTTTGAGTTAACTCTTTTATTATAAGTATACCAAAGAACTAGCTGGTAGACCGAGGGAGAGGACCTGTGATCCCCGCGCCGGGTCTTTTCTGCTGCAGCGGTTGTCCATCGCTATCCAGCGTGGAAACGCAGCTGGGCACGTTTGCACCGGGAGAGACCAGGGGCGGGTTATTCCCGGATTAGGTGTTAGTTAAGGTTAATTTAATCAAATAAATTGTTCGTTGACAGCTGTCATCCTGATAAGTCAAAGATTAGATTATCGCTTATTTTAATATTAAATTCTTGTAAAATATCTAGGAAACCTGCATAAAAGAGATAGAAAACAATACATAGCTTGAAGAACAATAAGTGGTCCTATTTGCGTGGTGCACGGTGGCGAAATTATTCCGGATTTTACAAGTAAAGTACACTTCATTTACTGTTAATCTTAAATTAAACCGTCACAGCGGTTTGAAAACCACAAATCACAACATTCGGGGCGAAAGCTCGGCCACCAACGTCCGATGAAATCACAGCTAATTGGAGTGTCTGACAAGTGTCAATGTCAACGAGAAACTTTTTGTTCGGATACTTAACAGAAATTAAAGACGCAAGCGCAATCGTCCGACACCACCACCACTGCTTAGAATACTGTCTGAACCTAACTGGCGCCATCTAGAGGCGCGTAGAAAACTTAATTTTTAAATATTAAGCTAGAAATACATCGCATACCATTTACCGTTTGCTAATCCTCGGCAGATGTCACTGTTTTGAAGTTAATAAAGAAATAATTTTCTTCGTTCCTATTCCTTAATCGAAAATGAGAAACTGTGCGACGTGTTCTAACCACATTTTTGTAAAGGAATTGATGAACTGCACACAATGTAAAGCACAGTTTCATTATAAATGTGTAAAGATAAATGATGACGAATTCGTAACAAAAAGGCAGGAATTAGAAAAAACATGGATATGTCCTGAATGTGTAAATATCTCCAAGCGCAATAATAGAATAATAAATTAATGTGCCAATAGCTAATTCCTTTGAATCTCTAGAAACAAATGACTCGGACCAGGAAAACCAAAGTGTGTTTTTAAATAGAAGTTGCCCGGGGTTGAATACGTGCACTTTTGCACATATGGAAGAGTTAAAGAAACAACTCCGTGAGGTCAAAGAGCAATTGGAATCGGCAGATAACGAAATACAAAATCTCCTATCGGAAAACTTTAAACTAAAAGACACGATTTCCAGGTATGAAATTAAAATGAACAATCTTACCCATATTTATGAATCGACGCCCATTACTAATAGAAAAAAAAGCAAAGGAACAACATTACGCAAATCTAGGCTTGATTTTTCCAGCGTAAGTTTGAGCAAATCGGTATTAAATTTAGTAAATGAAAACAATCAAAAAAAGTTGGAAAAAGGAAAGACACACGTTAAACCGTCATTATTGAATTCAACTAATGACAAAGTGGATATCGATTGTGAAAAACAAGATAGCAAGGGGACAGTCGCCAATGGGATAGAGAGCGAAGTAAATTTTTTAGGAAAGGAAAAAGCGGAAGGCAACGAAAAAATACATAACGTGCTTGTACTAGGGGATGAAACAGGAAGACGAGTAAGAGATATCCTAGAGAAACAACTGGGAGATAAATATAAAGTCACCTCACTCATAAAGCCCCATGCGAATTTGGGACAGATAATCGAGGGAAGTTTAACAGACTGCAGTACTTTTACTAAAAAAGACTATGTGATATTGCTGGCCGGCACACACGATAAAAACGTAATCAAATTTGAATCGGCTTTATTTCATTGTATTAATATCCTGTCAAATACAAATGTTATAATAGGGCAAGTCAGCAAAAATGATTATTTAAACGAAATGAAATTAAATGAATTAATTAAATTAGTAAGTACAAATTTCAGTAATCTACACTACTCAAAATTGCAGTACGAAAATAGTAGACTTGATAAGTGGAACACGGTTCGTTCCTTAATAATGGATATGATGTTAATTAATTACAAAAGAAAATCAGAAACCATGCCCAAAACTGCGACCGGAAACGTTAAGCATACTCGGAACATGCACACACAAACGGAGGAGAACTGTTTTTTTTCGCGGGGAACTGGAAAATGAAAGAACGTAAAAGAGAAATTACAATATACTACCAAAATGTAAGAGGTATTTGAATATTTTGTCTTCAACGGCAAATCTCTGGGCCATCACAGAAAGTGGTTTGACTGATTCAATACACGACGGAGAACTAGTTCCAAAGGGATACAGTGTTGTTCGTTGTGACCGCACTGATGGGCGAAAACTTGGAGGAGTGCTACTAGTGGCAGCTCCGGGTCTGCAACTGAGACAGTTACCAGTACCAGGTTGTATAGATATGCATACGGCGGCATTTGAATTAGTATGTGTTGAAGTGCTTAAACATGACAAGTGTTTGTTTACATGTGCTGTAGTGTATATTCCCCCCGATAGTAAAGATCATGATTATTTGCAACTTTTTAATGTTATTGAGACCTATAGTAATGTTTATCATATTTTTTTATTAATTGGAGATCTTAACTTATACTCTACATCTTTAGAAATACAGTGTTATTATGAGTTTTTTGTTGTTTGCTGTGAGTTTTCTCAGTGTAATGGGGTTGTCAATCATAATAATCGCATCTTAGATGTAGTATTATCAAGTCTGACTGATTATGAAGTTAGAGTAGACGAAGAAAGTGGGTACTTGGTTAATCCTGACATGCACCACCCAGCGTTAGAAGTGCGTTGCGTGAGTTTTTCTCAGGGTGAAAAGCAATTTAAACCGCAAAGACATACTAAAGCCAAAGTTATGGCTGATAACAGATGGAAGTTTTATAAATGTGACTTTATTTCATTGTATAGGGCAATCGAAGCGGCAGATTGGAACCAGTTGTATGAATGTAGGGATATTCATGGAGCGGTAGATAACTTCTATGGAATAATAAACGCTCTAATAAACAAGTATACGCCAAAGAAACTATTAAATAAAACGATAAATTTTTCATATCCGACATGGTTCACGCCGGAAATTATAAAAGATATTAAAGAAAAAGTGAAATGGCATGCGATTTATAAACGGTTTAAGTGCCAAGAAGCTTACAAAATGTTTTCTACATATAGGGCAGCAATCAAGCTTAAAATTGACGAAGCATATAATCATTTTAAAAACAAAACGGAAAATCAGTTAAACAGTGACCCAAAATCATTTTGGTCTTTTGTAAAAAATAAACGGTCTAAAAGAAATAAAAGTATTATATCCAAGGATAACAGAGTACTAGGTGATGAGGAGTGTGCGCAAGCTTTCGCAGATTATTTTCAATCGGTGTATGAGAAGAACCCTCCGCAACTTGATGTAAATGTGGCAGTAGAGCGGGGGACAGTCAGCGCTGATCGTGTACATGTTCCTTGCCTCACACTAGAAGACATACAGCTGGCTCTAGCAAAACTCAAGCCCAAGAAATCGTACGGAACAGACGGAATACCATCTTATATAGTAAAAGACTGTGCCTCAGTCTTAGCTAAGCCAATTCTGCACATTTGTACTTTGTGTTTGACAACAGCCAGTTATCCGGATCAGTGGAAAATAACACGCGTTATTCCTGTGCCAAAAGGTGGGGCTGGAACTGATGTCATGGGATATAGGCCCGTGGCAATTCTTTCTACATTTGCCAAGGTATTTGAGTTAGCGTTGCATAGGGCTATTTCTACACAGATAAATAGTAAATTGACGGAGCAACAGCATGGTTTTAGAAAGGGACGGGGAGTTCATAGTAATCTTATGAGCTTTACCCAAGTCGCAACGTCTGCTATGGACGCACGAGTAGGTGGACAAATAGATGTCGCTTACTTCGATTTTAAAAAAGCGTTCGACGTTGTGAATAACGATATTCTATTAATAAAAATGGTGTCGGCAGGATTTACTCCTTTACTGCTAAATTTTTTTGCAAGCTACATGTCTCAAAGAAAACAATATGTTGACTACGCGGGATATTCATCACATGAGTATTTGACATTATCGGGAGTAAGCCAGGGGAGTAATTTGGGTCCACTAGAGTTTATCTTACTAATCAATGACTTGCCGGAAGTAATTGAGCATGCAAAATGCTTACTTTTTGCCGACGATCTAAAGTTAAGTTATGCCATCAAAAATAGTGAGGATTGTGAGCGTTTACAAGAAGATATAGACAACGTGGTGAAGTGGACCCGTGATAACAAGCTAGAGTTTAATGTTTCGAAATGTAGCGTAATGTCCTGTACTAGAGCCAAAACATTAATCCACTATAATTACGTCATTGGGGGGGAGATATTACCAAGAGTAAAATCAGTGCGTGATCTTGGGTTCACGTTTCGTGAACACAACACGGTTTTGTGATAAGACAAACTAAAGAAATTAACAACATTGCAGCAATTAAGTCATTATATAATGCACTAGTCAGAAGCAATCTTGAGACGTGCAGTATGATATGGAACCCGCACGAAACAAAATACACCCTTATGTTAGAAAGGATTCAAAATAAATTCGCAAGGCATCTGTATTTCAAGTTATACGGTGTATATCCTTTTTATCCTTTGGAGTATCCAACTCTTTTTGTATTAGGAATGGTAGGGTATTATAAATTAGAGGTAAGAAGAAATTTGGCACTAGCGGACTACGTATTTAAAGTATTTAGAGGAAAGTTATATAACCAAGAGGTATTAGATAGTATTAGAATTTGTGTGCCAAATACAAGATTAAGACAAGGTCTGCGTAATTCCACTTTTGAAATACCAAGTCACAGAACAAACATAAGACAGTATGCTCCAATGCCCACTGCGCTTCGAATACTGAATGAAGTAGCAAAATGTATTGACTTGTTCCATTGCTCTTTGGGAGATTTCACGAAAACAGCATTAATGAATTTAAGTAAATAAGTGTAATTATTATCTTTGTATTTTAAAATAATTGTCCTGTACATGTAATGTAAGAAAAATGCATTTTAATCGTAGATATAATAAGTATTAAGTAGTAATAATGAATGGTGTTAAGTGTTGCTATTGGCGTTATCGTTTGGGGTCCCCCTGTAATGATAACGTTGGATTGAATAATGTACATTTAAATAAATAAATAAATAAATAAATAAATAAATTTAATTTAATTTAGTTTAGGGGTTATATTTTATTTATTAAAGTATAGTATTTTTAATACAATATTCACTTGTCAATTAATGCTAATAAATCTATTATATTGTGCCTAGTTTGGAAATTGAAAAGAATATTGTAATGATGATGATGAAGAGAGTTGAAAGGTTTTTTTAATTTTGTCGGGTATTTTTATAAGTACTTAGGAATTTTTATTATTTAGGCCTTTGCCATACTGGACGGAATTTCCGTCGTTGAACTTCCGCGGCGGAAAGCAAATACATATTATTGTAACGACCGATCTTCCGCGAAGTGTGCCCGCTATTTGTATTTTATATGCATTAACATGTATGAATTGGCGTTCCACCGCGGAAGTTCGGCGACGGAATTTCCGTCTAGTGTGACAATAATATAAATAAAAAGAACTAATAATAACCGTAGCATGAGTTAAGAAGCGTACCTACTTAATGTTATGCTTTGTACTCGTCTTATCTTATCTACCCTTATCTAGTGTCCCACTGCTGGGCAAAGGGCTCTCTCCTCCTTCTCCACCATTTTCTATTGAACTCGTGCATTAGGTACAATAAAACATTCTCAAAACAAAAACAAACAAAACAAAGGGACATTTCAAAAAAATAAACAAATGAAAGCCGAAAGAACCTTAATAGCTTGCGAATTCATTTGAGAACTTAAAGGAAAATGGGTCACGAACATTCACAGTATTGGATCAAAACAATCAATAACTTCACAACTTATAGAAACATTAAATCAAATATTAATATGAAGGCTACTTGACCTTTTTGTGCGGTCATTAAAATGCGATTACTGCTTATACATACAAACATAGATAATGTATATCCGTCATGCGTCTTCTCCATCGTGGTAGGCAGAGTCCATTTTTCTCCACTTGCTACGCTCCAAACATTACTCTTTCGTTTTATCCACATTCATCAATCGCCTAAATTTCACTTATTTTAACAAACTCAAATACACGACGACATAATTACAGGCAAGTCCCAATTCGATGACGTTACCTACTTATAAATAAGTTTTTTTTTATAATTCATGTATGTCGTCCTTGTATTGATTAGGTTACATTTTCCGCCTACGGAATATTTAGAAAGATGTAGTCATAAGTATCATAAACTCAAATACACGACGACATAATTACAGGCAAGTCCCAATTCGATGACGTTACCTACTTATAAATAAGTTTTTTTTTTATAATTCATGTATGTCGTCCTTGTATTGATTAGGTTACATTTTCCGCCTACGGAATATTTAGAAAGATGTAGTCATAAGTATCATAATAGTATTGCGAGTTCAACTGTAAAAGAAAATAAAAATTGTGCAGAATTGAGAACCATTTTTTTGACTGTTTAGTTGGAAGTCGGTTAAAACCCGTCAGTGGCGGTGTAAGCGTCCATCTCACCCTACAATAAATATTTGATGTCGTTTCATTATTTTACTGCTTACTGCTCATTCTGACCTTTGGCTATAAAAAGGACTTAGGTAAAATGCTGGGATTTTCCGATTCCGATTTGAAAGGCATTTGTTGTGAAGATTTAGGTAAAATATACGAATACGTAAAATAATAATAAAATAATATATACGAATACCTAATAAGCTTTTTAAAGCACTTCCTTATTGCGAGTGGATGTAAATACCTAAACAGACGATAAGACTTATAACGAACAACTTGTACCTACTATGAAACCAATATTGAAATACAAAAGCATATGTTAGAGATGTGAACTTATTATAATTAACTGTTACTATCAATTTATCTAATGGCTGAACTCTTTTTTATACCCCTTAATGAATAAATAAATAAATATGTTTTCTTCTAATAAAAAACAAATTAGCTAATTGACAGTTTGAACTATGGAGAATCAATTTTCTATGAAAGATCTAACTATATGTTCTATAGTACAAAGGTGTTTGTAATAAATGTTGTTTGTGACAGATTATCTGTCACGCCTCTTTCCCGTCGGGATAGGCAGAGACCACTTCCCTCCAATTGCTCGATCCAAACATACTTCGCTTCTTCTTTGTTTGTCTTTACCTATGAGTTGAATCAGCTGTTTAAATATTTGTATCTAATTAGGTGTTTCCTTTATGCTTATATATTCGAATTTCTCGCGGAAATCATCTCTTGGGAAAATCTTAAATTTTACCGCTACTTACCTACACGTGGATAGTACTACCTTCATTCTTTACTAGAGGCTGCCTGCGACGTTGTACGCATTAATGCTATTCCTTTTTTTTTTTTTTATAGCCTTATCTTGGAAAACTTACACAATATCTGAAAATAATATAGGTTAGGAATGTGTTATTCTAAGCGCTGCTTGTTAAGAACTGTAGAAAATAGAATAGGAAAGATGATAGAGCACTTGATACGACATGACGGTTTCTTGAGAAACATTATTGAAGGAAAGAGAGGCAGAGGAAGGCCGCGACGTACTTAGGTACTTCACTCAAGTAAAAGAGAAAGTTAACGTCATGTCGTATCAAGAAGTTAAAGCACTGGCAGAGGATAGGCCTAGATGGCGAACACTACACCGACAAGAGTCTAACTCTTAAATTAAATGATGATGTGTTATTCTGATGTGCAAGCTACGAGTAAAATATTGTAGTTTCATTTAAGTCTCTTAAGCGGCATTTGTAGTGAAAACGTAACAAACGTCCTCATATCCATCCATGTATTCATAGGCATAGACATTGAAATTCATAATATTTTAGTAGGATGAATACGATATCATAATATTCTCGATAGCAAAAGAAATAGTTTCTTAAAACAAATCGTTGAGACCTGTGTGAAGGTGCTGCTGTGATGGCCGGTCATGTCATGCGGATCCTATGAAACTAAGCCTTTCACTTCTCTGTTTCCCATTTATTACCTTGCTTTTCCTGGATATTGCGGGGTCAAATTTTTATTTATAGCTCTTTTGAAATATTAATTTTATTAGGTATATGTTTGTGTTTATGCCTGAGATTTGTAAAACTTAAATTGAAAAGAGCAACCCTACAGAGTTTCTTGCTAGGTTCTTCTCTGGGGAAAACTGCACTTTTGCGAATCTAGCATTAACTTTAAAAAATGACCCGTTCTAAGTGTTGTCAAAACCTACAGGATTAAATGATCATTTCATTTCATTTCATTTCATTTCATTTCAAAATGCGTTAATCCGTTTTTCTTTTGTTTCAGATTGGGAGCCTAAAGAATTATTTTCTACTGTCACATCCGCATGTCAGCAAAAGATCAGTAAACTCAAGTTTGCACCACGTAAATAAACTCAAAAATGATCCCCAGGTACGTAAAGATATATTTTGCAGTTTTAAATTACTTATTTTTGCTTAAAAGAGTTTTTATATGCAATCTGTTGGAGTTGGTTTTTAAGAATGACAGTTATTGTTCTTTTAATTCTTTCGCAACAGGTTCACGATGATTGACGCAAGCCGCTTTCGACATATGCCCAGTTTGCCCAGTAGTGGATATTCAACGACTAATGATGAAAACTGTGTAATTTCTTTTTTTAATTTAATGTGTACTGTAAAATATAATGAAAGATGGAATAATCTTACAACATGTTTATACACATTCAGTCGTCAAAATTGAATTAATCACCGAACATATTTTCCATAGAGTGTCAAAACACCAAGTTCATAAAAAGAATATATTTTGTCGGTGTTGCCAATTTCATCAGTCAATCTATCCGACCAGTTTTGTCGTCAGAGATTATAACTAAAGGTTAATGAAATTGGCAACGGTGAACACAAAATGCTAAAATTGTTTACAAATTATTTTCAATCAACAGCAATCGACAACATATAATTTTTTATAATTAACAGTACTTATCACATGCCCTCATTAATGCTCCTGATTATTATTTGTTATTCACAAAAGTCCTGTTTGTTTAACATTCTGTTATATTACTCAGCAAAAACATTTTAAAAGGGCAATAAAATACGTAGAAATAATATACCTTCCATTTACTATAAAGTGGAAATTCCTTCAGTGAATAGTTGGTGATAAACTTTAGAAACGACTAGAGCCGATCAAAGATCTGCGTAATCGAGATCGTTGACATAAAGACGAAGTAGCACAAACTTGCCTTTGACGATATCCGAGAGCAGCTGTTTCGAACTATTTAAACACTTCTCCGGTAAGACTAGAAGTCTTTGCTCTAGTTTAAATATCAAGATCATTTCAGGTGCATTTCTTGTGGTAAGACGTTTAAATCGGATAATGCGATACGGTTTTTGTTAACGTAATCTTAAATGAGCGAAAAATCTAGCGTTCTTTTTGTAAAACCCCTTTCAGAGTGCTTTTTCTTAGCATAATGTAATAAATGTCTTTTTAGAGATTACGTATATATGTTACAGAAACAGTTAGCCTTTCACGTCCCACTGTTTGGCAAAGGCTTCCCTCCTTCCTCTTCTTTATTTATACTTATAGGTACATTTAATCTATATTTTATATACTTTAAAGTTTAAACATATTTATCGCATTTTTAAAAATTAATTACAATAAAGTCTAAAACAGGAAGACTTGCCATGAATTTCCAAAACCATAAATAATTTTGTTCCTTTTTCCTCCATATTTAATCCCCGTTTTCCGAATCAATGATAGCTTAACAGTAATTACCATAAGGTCTACAATAAGGAGATCGGAATAATTTGACTCGAGCTCTTATCGAATTATTCATTCGAGTTGCTTTCTGGGTTAACTTATCGTTTGAAGAGGCTATTGCTTCGTTTAATGCGTTTTGTATAGATACTCTCATTGTAATTAGGGTATATTCTTTTGGAACATGTTTTTTTTTTTGCAAAATATTAAAAACTAAAAATACTCACATCTAGATACCTTATTAATCAATTGAAGAATACGATATAAGAATGATTATCAGCTCCTTTAACGTCCCCATTACAGGGACGCGAGCCTACTCTCATACGAGAGTGATAAGGCCGTATCCAACACGCTGGCCAAATGCTCTGCAATGTTATAAGAATGCGACGATGTAAAGGATAAATGTCTACAATAGGATGGATGATGACTACATTCAAAAATTCAAAAAATAATTAGCCCGTCTTTTAGGCTATTAAAAAATATTTGAAACACATTTTTACCTGATCAAATACATAAATAAATATAAAGATACAGAGCATCAAAGTTACGGAGTGGGGGGTATTGACGTCACTCCTAGGTAAAAATCGTACTAAGGCGTGTCGTCATGAGTAAGTCTAACCCAGTGTATCTTTGTCATTTTTAGTTTAAAAGAAAAAAGAAAAAATACGTGTCGAATATTTTAAAATAATCAATGTGATGGATTTAAAAAAAATTTAGTCATTATGCCCATTAATGTAGTTTCTGCCGAATAGAGAGATTGCTAAAATCCACTCTATAGTCACTAACAATAGAGCTATAATAGCCATCCGAGCATTTAACGTAGCAATAACGTCTGTCATGGCAAAGTATAATGAATAGTACTAAATGTCATGGTCTACTTCTCTATTGATTTTAAATGCGTTATTGAAAAAAAAAATGAAATCACGGTGATAACAAAACTATTTTTAATTCCTTATCAGCTTTTTTAACGTCTCCACTGCATGGGCACGAACCTACTCTCATATGAGAGTGATTAGGCAGAAATCCACCACGCTGCTGGCCCAATTGTTGGGTTGCATGTTGGCGGAATTTTAATAAAATATGATTTCTAAATAGATTTTTTCCCACAGGTAAGATGGGTAATGCAACAGAGGGAACTGAGGAGGACGAAAAGGGATCATCAGTGGTGGCCGCGCCATGTGATGCGGCAGACCAGTCCGCCAGCCTTTCCTGACCCCTTGTTCAAAGAACAGTGGTATCTAGTAAGTGTCTTATTATGTTAGTTTTTAAACGTCATATTAATTGGTATTTAGCGTAACTATCCCAGTTCCTATAACAAAGGTTATGTAGCTTTTTACTATTTGTTGTCTCTATCTAAAAGCCGCTAGTGACAGGGATAGAATATTCGAGAAAAAGCATAACTTGTGTCACTGTCGTGGAAACTGTGCTAGTGGCAGCCCTGTAGGGGAACAAGTACCTAAGTACTACAAGACTAGTGGCTATATAGCAATTTTATTACGATATGTACTCTACTCGTATAGAAGCCACAATAGTTTCACGTGATTGCCGCGATATGTCTTCGTTATAGCTTGAATTCGAAATTGGATGTTACTGTCATTATTAATCCATGAAGGAAGAAATGAATCAGGTTACTCCCTCGTGATAAACAATACAGTAGAAACGGATATATATCTAGCTATCTTCATTTTGATAGTTCGAAAAGAGATAAAAACTTCCAAGAGTCCATAAAAATCCAATCGATTGAACCAAGACAATCAACATTTTCCTCATCCATTAAAATGCTGTCGGCTAATCAGTTGAACAGACGAACCATTAGAAACTAAAGTGTCTAATAGCTTGTTGCAGGAAAGGTCATTTAGCTAACGAAACACATACAGGATTAGGTTCAAAATTGTCTTTCCTGTTCCTGATGATTAAGGGTACTGGAGCAGCTAACCCTCAAAATGTTTTTACAGGCCAAAACTACATCGGGCACAAATTATGCGGATATGTATTAAGTTGAGAAATTAGCTCCGAGTGTCCTTAACTTTCGGGAACAGGAGAGACATTTTTTGTTTTTTTATGTCTATATGTGACCCTAACGCTCTATTGAAGCTAGATCTGACACTGAGGTAGAAGTAGAAACAGACTGATCCGTGCGCAACGTATGCTACGCATTATGAAAATCTGTTCCATAGAAATATGATCTATATAAATAAAAGTGAATTGTTTTTCGTTAGTCTTCGTTAGGCTGTGCCGATTGAGCTGATTTTGGTTTTAAAATGTTTGTCGTAGTCCAGGTTAGGTCTAAACGGTGAGAAAAATTCGAATAATTGCCGGGAAAGCCCTTAAAACAGACCTTTTCTTTTTCCCATACAAATGTTTTCTTACTAAAATGTAGAGTCAATTTGAACTTTATTTCTACACAATTAAGTTCATTCTAAGGCGGGACAAAGTTCGCCGGGACAGCTAGTTAGAAATACATTTGTCACACGCATATCAGATAACGTGGCATGTGACAACTGTGTTTCTTGTTATATTATTTCTATGGAGCATTCATTGCCTACGTGGGTTCAGCCTGATTCTACCAATTGTCAAGAACCTGACATCATAGACGTAAGCAAATAGAAAATAAAAATAGCCTCAGTTATGTGTCGGCAGAATGTCAATGGCATTTTTGGCACATTGGGTATTCTGCTAAGCAATAGCTTCGTTCATTTAGCTTCAATCAGTGATTGCGAACAAATGTGTCAAAATATTACACTGACACTTTGTCGACACACAACTTAGAATATTGTAAATTAGTAGAATTGGGCCCCATAATGTTTAATGAAGAACTTTAATACCCTTTCCTGCAATGAATACTAATGGTAATTCCGACGTCTTAAATAATGGAATCCAACTTAATGAGCTCCATAGTTTTTACGATCGTGGAATTCTTTGAGTCAAATGTACATTCAGCATTTGAGAATTTTCAGTCGCGGTCGTGAAAAGTTTGAAATGTCCTCGTAAAATGTATTTAAAATGTACAGAGAACCTTAAGACGTGAAGATTGTAAAACGAAAGGAATCACGTGAACGTGAATTTCAACAACGTAAAGGTTTAAATGTTGAATGTTACAATGTCGTATTTTGAATGTTGTATTCTTTATTTAAAAAGTTGTACATCTGTCTGGCAATGAAAAATAATGTAAAAGTCCATTTATGCGATAAACGCAAACACCTACCGCAAAATTAGATATCGTTTGGCTATATTTCATACAAACATAAAGGTTTGGCAACTCACCAATGCGCATTGGACCAAATATTTTAGGTCATGGTCTAAACCTCGTTGATATATTGAAAAAAGAGTTTCGAATGAAAAATGACAATGCAACTAACTGGGCCCAAAAAGGCAAAAAGGCCCAAAAAGGCCAAAAAAAGGTTGTCTTCTCAGAAATGAAACATACTTACTTAGCCAGATTATAGGTAGACCTAAACCTGTCAAGACATTTTTTGTTTAATTCCTGGGCAGTGAGTTTTTTATGCCCAGAAGTCTTACACGGAATTGCGTTGTCTTTTCGATCTTCCTCACTATAAACTGCTTCGGAATGTAACGATTACCAAAAAACACGGCCAGTTTTATACTAGCCAGTAGATTTAGATACCCCTGGTTCGTCATCAGCCCATATATGTCCCCACCGAGGGGCACGAGCCTACTCTCATACAGAGAGTGATTAGGCCATAATCCACCACGCTGGTTAACCTAAGTAATTTATTTCAGAATGGCGGGGCAGCAGATGGTCTAGATATGAACGTTGGCTATGCCTGGCGTAAAGGGTATACAGGGAAGGGCGTAGTCATTACAATATTAGACGATGGGATACAACCTAATCATCCTGATCTTAAACAAAATTATGTAAGTCATTTGTGAATTAATTTTGATCTAAGGCCTAAATCGCAGACTCTTCACTGAGAATATACATATAAATAGTTAAATATATTAGGTATTTTTATTTTTTATTTAAAGTTTGCTATTTAAAATTAAAGCAACAATGAATAGTTTGGTACGAGTAATGTTCGATAATAGTCTAAATATTCCACCATCGAAGCAATACTTCCCCATTATGTTATGAACGCATACCCACAAAATTTTCCGCTAAATTGTATTTTATAGATTGTTCGCCATAAGTTAGTCAATTTCAAAAACAATGCCCGCACACCGTTAATTAAACAACAAACTTGTACATTTCCAATTAAAACTTTTGATTATCTCAAAATATTTATTTACCTTCCTCAATTATTGTGAGAGGTCTGTTTTGATAAATGCGAGTGATTTACGTAAATTAGGTTGAATCAGGATTGAGATGGTTGTAATATTGTAGGACCCGGCGGCTTCGACGGACATAAACGGGAACGATACGGACCCCACGCCGCAGGACAATGGCGATAATAAACATGGCACCCGGTGCGCGGGAGAGGTGGCTGCGGTCGCTTACAATCGATACTGCGGCGTCGGTATCGCGTACAATGCCAGCATCGGAGGCGTCAGGATGCTCGACGGCCTCGTTAACGACGCAGTGGAAGCGCAAGCCCTCGGATTCAACACGCACCATATAGACATCTATAGTGCTTCCTGGGGCCCCGAGGACGACGGCAAAACCGTCGACGGCCCCGGCCCTTTAGCTAGAAGGTATTATCTAATTGCAAGTGATTAAACCCTAACAGCCTAGCTCGAAGGAAGCTCATTAAAACTGTTTTGTTTCAGAGCGTTTATAAATGGGGTCACAAACGGCAGGGGTGGAAAAGGTTCTATTTTTATATGGGCGTCGGGGAACGGCGGAAGGCATACGGACTCCTGTAATTGTGACGGTTATGCCAATAGTATATTTACTATTTCTATTTCGAGTGCTACGCAGGGCGGTTATAAGCCCTGGTATTTGGAAGAGTGCTCATCTACATTAGCGTCTACATATAGCTCTGGTACCCCAGGAAGGGACAAGAGTGTTGCTACAGTAGATATGGATGTTCAATTAAGGCCAGATCACCTTTGTACAGTCGACCACACAGGCACATCGGCGTCAGCGCCGCTTGCAGCCGGAATCTGTGCATTAGCTTTAGAAGCCAACCCATTACTTTCATGGAGAGACATACAACACTTAATTGTAATGACTTCAAGGACGCAGCCCTTAGAAAAAGAGGAGGGCTGGATTGTGAATGGCGTGAAAAGAAAAGTGAGTCACAAATTCGGGTACGGGCTAATGGACGCCGCTCAAATGGTTACATTAGCCGAGCAATGGACGAGCGTGCCACCGCAACATATTTGTAAGTCGCAGGAAATAAACGAGGACAAGTCCATAGAAACTTCCTTCGGTTATACAATATCAGTGCATATGGATGTGAATGGGTGTAGCGGCACTATGAACGAGGTCAGATTTTTGGAACATGTTCAATGTAAAATTTCTCTAAGCTTTTTCCCGAGAGGAAATTTGCGAATATTGCTTACGTCACCGATGGGGACGACGTCCACCCTTTTATTTGAGAGAACACATGACGCGACTAGTTCCAACTTCGACGATTGGCCTTTTCTAAGCGTCCATTTTTGGGGTGAAAATGCGGAAGGCAGATGGAATTTACAAATATTGAACACGGGCAATAATCACGTTACCCAACCGGGAATTCTTAAGAAATGGCAACTGATATTTTATGGCACGGCTACAAATCCGATAAGACTAAAAAATAGCGATAGAAATTATTTCGATTCAAGTCACGTCTATCAAGACGAAAAAACTTATCACATCAATGACGTTTACGATGCATCTGAATATTCACAATTTCTTAACGAAATCGAGCTCGGTATTTCAGACAAACGTAGTTACCCCAAGAATATTCCGTCTGCGCAGCGGAAAAATGTTTTAGCGGATGCCAACGACAAGCAAGTTCAAAGGCTATGCGATCCGGAATGCGATTCTCAAGGATGCTACGGAAAAGGGCCGACACAGTGCGTTGCTTGTAAGCATTATCGTTTAGATAACTCTTGTGTGTCGAGATGTCCTCCGAGAAGTTTTGTGAATCAAGGCGGAGTATGTTGGCCGTGCCACGAGTCTTGTGAGACGTGTGCCGGAGCTGGGCAAGACTCTTGTCTTACATGCGCTCCGGCTCACCTTTTAGTAATAGATTTAGCCGTTTGTCTACAACAATGTCCGGATGGTTACTATGAGGATCCAGATGCGAACGCTTGCTACCCATGCGCTGAACATTGCGATACATGCTCCGAAAAAGCCGATATGTGTTTGTCATGCGCTCATAGTTACGTATTATATAACGGGTCGTGCTTAGCCTCCTGTCCGCCCGGCACATATCAAAAAGATGACTATGGATGTATGCCGTGTCACGAAACGTGCGAGTCTTGTAGCGGCCCCAGCGAGAGTGCGTGCGTTTCGTGTCGTATTGGAGATTACGCATTCAAAGGCCGCTGCATTTCAAAATGTCCCGCAGGCTATTACTCGGATACACAAAGAAGGGAATGTTTACCGTAAGTTTCATACTTAATGCGCTTTGTATTATTACTGTTTCTCTCAGGAAATTGAACATCATGTTTACAATTTTAGGTGCCCTATCGGATGTTCAATTTGCACATACGCCGTTTGCTCTGTTTGTCAAGAGAAATGGATCCTTACAAAAGGGGGAAATTGTCTTCCGGACGGCAATGATAAATGCGACACAAGTGAGTAATCTACAGCTTACATTCATTCATTTTCGAACAAGTCATATTGAAATTCTAATGATGTTTTTATTTACAGACGAGTACTATGAAGGCGGGCGTTGTAAAAACTGTCATTCCACTTGCGAAAAATGTAGCGGACCAAATGAGTGGGACTGTTTATCTTGTTCGAGCCCTTTGTTATTGCAAGGGTCGAGGTAAGAACACTTTATTGGATGCCTTTTAAGGCCTTTTTCCACATTTGTACGAGAAAAATGCTGACTAAAATGTTTGGTTTTTTAGATGCGTAGCGGAATGCGGGCAGGGATATTATCAGACAGCTGGGAAGTGTTCTAAATGTCCTCACACGTGTTTTAGTTGTGTTTCGAGGTTAAACTGTACATCTTGCGCTGGTGCTTTGCGTTTACAATCGGGTACTTGTAGAGTGTCATGTGCTCCTGGTTACTATCCTGATGACGGGACGTGTTCTAAATGTTATTTGTCCTGTGAGACATGTACGGGGCCTAGGAGGGATCAGTGCGCATCATGTCCGCCTAGCTGGAGACTAGCGGCAGGGGAATGTCGCCCAGAATGCCCTCAGAACTTCTTCCCGTGGAAAGATAGTTGTAGACGATGCCACCATTATTGCCAAGATTGCAATGGAGCTGGGCCTCAGAGATGTACTTCCTGTCCCCCACACTTTTCTTTAGAAGAGGGCTTGTGTGTGGAATGTCTAAGTTCTCAGTACTATGAGCCAAGGAGTAGGACCTGTCGACCATGTCATGATTCCTGCAGATCTTGTTCAGGCCCTGGTCCAACTAGCTGCGTAACTTGCGCTCATCCTCTTCGCTTAGATAGGTAAACAACATTTTCTTATAACTAGATTTCTTTATTCTATCCAAAACTTCAAAGCTTTTTATAAAAACTGGATGTTGAGAACATGCTGATTAGAATATTTAATTTACGGTTTCCTGGTATTCATAATATTTTATTTATTTTTAGGGTAAATCATAAATGTTTGCCGTGCTGTACTGAGAGTATGGTTTCAATGTACTTAAGTATAAATCAGACTACGGATTGTTGCCATTGCGACAAGGATGTGGGTAAGTTATTGACGAATATTAAATTTTAGATTCCGAGATATTTTTCAGAAAAAGTTCAGATATTTACCGTGCATGTCAGATAAAAAAAATATTTCAACATTTTTATATCCTTAACCGAGCTTACCTAAACAAAGAAACTTACCTAAACATATACCTTAACCAAGCTTACCTAAAAAGTATTTCAACATTTTTATATCCTTAACCAAACTTACCGAAATATTATGGCTTTAAAGATAGCTGTTCGAATCTAAAAAAGGTACCTACTATTTCAAGATATTATACCCGTTTCAAATAAGGTTCTTAGAAGTGATTTATTTAAGTATAAACGAAAATACGATAATGCTGATAAAAATAGAGGAAGGTATATCCTCTTAAGTTAAGAATAGGTAGAAACCTTTCTTAAATTAGCCTTTTCTATTTTATTATCTAAAGATAATATTCCAAGAATTCTTATAATAAATAAAATAGAGTAGGAATGAGACTTGTTATTACATTATTACGAATATGAAATAAAATTTCTACGCATTCATATAATGAATAAGGAGGGAAGATTATACATCGATGAAAATAAATTATCTAACAAGATTCAACTCGGAGCTCTATTTTCAAGAGCACGTATACAGCTGAAATACCAAATTCACTATTGCAGCCGATCAATTCCTCTTATTTAAAATAAATCAACTGTATATTATAATCCGATTAAATTCAAATCAATGCTGGAAGTATGAACATTATTACGATAACAGTGTTCTTTAAAAAAGCTGTATTATAATTTGTTTTGAAAGGTGTTTAATAGTTATTTTTACAATTTTAAAGTTGGTATCTGAGCTGTATGCGTACTAATAGAATTGAAGACTCAAGTTGAGTCTTATATTCTTTTAAATATCTAAAGTTAACCTCTTTTACAGGTGGCTGCCTGAACGGATCATCAGCAGGCAAACGCCGAATAGCGGAGAACATTCGCACTCATATAACAGCGTCGTTTTTTGTCAACGACCGCAAGGAGACTAATTTCCTTGATAGGAATTTATTGGCCGTAGCTGGAGCCGCACTTCTTGTGACCGTCGCTCTTGTGGTACTCGTCGCGGTGAGTTTTTGCTTCTTGCCTTACGAAGGGTTAGAATTCATTAATGTAGTTTGTGTTGTGTCGTAAGAGATCGTTTTCACTTGTGATTCGAAGTGTTTCAGTGGAAAAATATTTTTTATGCCACTGTTCACACTGCTACGAATCAAAAGGCTACACACGAATTGTGATAGACTGAATTTTTGAAGGTCTGTGGGAAGCTTAAAAAAGAGTTATTTTTCTTCAGAAACTGTAAAACTGTTTGTTTGTAATATTTCTAATTGAATAGTTACGTTGGTTGCATTAAACTTTTTTATATTTTAACTTGTATTGGGTATAAAAAATATGTTACAAAATACTCATACGTGATATAGAAACTGAATTAAGTTAAAAACTTTCAGTGAATTTAGTTTTTAGTAACCTATAAAATTCTTTTCAAGCTATTTCACACTATAACTGCATTCGCATAGAACAAATACAAAACACATATTCAACAAAACATTCCATCCTCTTCGCACAGCAATTTCACAATAAACCAATGAACAGGAAGGAATGAGAAAAACCTATACCATTCTGTTTACGCTTCAGAGCTCTAATTAAAAACTCCTTTTCAGTTCAAAACGAGGAAAAGAAAACACCGTCATCTGTTTCCTAAGGCTGAGTACTCACAGCTGACTAGCGTGGATGAAGATTTATTACCGATGACGTCACAAACAACTACTTTAAAAGTGAAAGAACAAAATTTAAGCGAACTCGAGGAACCAACATAGTAATGTAACTTTTAGAAGGTTGCAAAAAAGGTCATTATATTCAACTATATCTAAACTCTACATTAAATCGTAAATCTACTTTTTTTTTAAATTCTATAAAGATTTATTCATAGGTCACCCAAAATTACACTTGAATGCATCAGAAATATAAAACAAAAAATAAAAATATAACAAGTTAACAAAAGTAAAAGGGAATTAGCTGACTGAAGCTACGCTGACTTCGGAAGGCAGATTCCCCAGAGAAGAAGCCAGCAAGAAACTCTAGAGGTCTACAACCGATTATGTTGTCAAAAATTGAAAATTGTACAATGTGTAATGGATAGTTAATGTTTAAAGACCTTTTTTGCAACACGGGGTTTATGTCAATCAAGTCACAGATAACCTCAATATAGGTGTTAGGACGATGACGACGAGAAGAAAATTGTGCTTTGATAACGCCACTGTGTTTTGCTAGTATTTTTATTGTTTATCATTGGTTTGAAACTTATTTTGAATTTACTTTTTTTAATAAAGGTTTTCGAATTCATTTTTCAAACCTTCCGATGTGACGAGGCACCTATATTTTGCTTTACCTATGTTGAACATAATTTAAGTATATTGGCCACCTATTTGAAAAAGGTTTAAGGCCAAAACACACCGGATGCGTATGCGTAGACGCATATGTACCTCTGAGTTGTAATGTATGGAACTGTATGAGACAGGATACACCGCTTGCGTAACGTAGACGTACACGTCGACGCGACGTGACGCATAGCCCGATGTCACATCGGGTTACACCGTAATTACGCGCGAGGCTACGCCGTGCTTACGTCTACGTTACGCATACGCATCCGGTGTGTTTCAGCCTTTAGTCCTTTACCTATGAGTTTCTATGAATTAAGTTTTATTTAAAGCTTCGGGCTAAGCGCTTTATTGTTATATACTAATGTGCACTCGGCTTTAGGTCCCTACCTTTTTTAAGAACATTTTCACGACGCAAGGTTGCTTTACGCTGATTAAATACATTTACAACCCGCCATACTTATATCGATGCCTTAGTACGGCCACTCATTCAAATTAGGTCGCAAGATTATTCTTGTTGGTAAAATCTGATATGATGTTAAAAAATAGTTTTCAGCCTAAATAGCTAATTTGTGTCAATTTAATAATATTGCGTGTAACTTTACGTATCATAGATAAATTAAGATTTACTGTAATAGGGACCTATAACGTTATTATTTGATCCTGAATTTGCTAAATCGTCCAATATATATTTTTAATTTAATATACAGCGTGTAACCGAAAGGGGGTATCAAGCTGAAACCCACCGATACTACTCATGAATCTGAACAACTTTCCCTAAGGAACATAGGTCTTTTAACTAAAAAAAAAAAATCACCTGCTTATACAAATTAAAGGTCCGATCAGCTGATCGAGTAAGTATGAGCGAGCCAAAAAATTTTTCGAGTTACGACCCTTTTTCCTTGGGGATTGTGGTTCAGTTTCATGAGGACTATTACTGTGTTTTCGACATTATACCCCCTTTCTGTTACACCCTGTATACTGGTATCTAGTATGAGGTGGTCTGTGATATAGTAGAATATACAATGCAGACTGATACGTAGAGGTTTGGATAAACAATCTAATATGTAAATATTTATAAATTATATTATAACAGATATAAAGTCTATCTACACAGATCCGGGCCGTGCCCGGGACGTGTCCGAGCCGTGGCCCGTCAGGAGGAACAATGCGTTGGCATGACAACGTGTCCAGGCCGTGTCCGGGACGTGACAGGGAAAAAAAATTCTTTCCATACATTTTCTATGGATTCGTTCACACACGTTGTCATGACGACGTATTGTTTTCCCACCTGACGGGCCACGGCCCGGACACGTCTCGAGCACGGCCCGGATCTGTGTAGATAAACCTTTAGTATTGGTGGGTATTTTGTTTGTCTATGATAATGTACGAGGTAATCAAATTACTGGATATTCTCGTTTACAATTTATTGTTACTTTACAAATAAGTAATACGAGTCTTTTTAAACATGCAGTTATGAATATAGCATAAAAATATGATATCTGAAATATTTTTCGTTCAAACTAAAATTTCTTGAACAAATTGTATAATCAAATCTTAATTTAATAATAGTACTGACGGCGATAATTTTTGCAATTATCAGTACCTGTATGAAAAGATTTATTTCTTAAAGGAGTATTATTATTTTCTATTAAAATTGGATCCACTTAAACAGTGATAAAACAAAAGTAAAAGTCTCCAATCATTTCAACAGCAAGTTATTAAGGTGGACCCAAATTTAAATTAAACACAGTCCTTTATATAATTAAATATATAAGTATATAAAAATAGACAGGTTTCAGTTTTTACCAAAATAAACTATCATAACATTTTTACCGATAGTAAATAAAATAAATCGACATTTATTAAAACATTGTTCGTTCATCCGAAATTCAAATCCATAAAATTCCTGTTTCTGTTTTCTGTTACAACGTTTGATATTTTTTATTTTACAATTAGTGTCTTCATATTGGACCAGAATTAAACCATTTTAGTGGGACCCAAATCTATTCTCTAATTTGTTGCTCTTTTAACTTTTAGAGAGAAGTTTTACGACAAAGGACAACGTCAGATTATTCTTATTATTATTTTATAACATGGCTTTTGTCATCGGGAACAATTGTGCCAGTAGTGTCAGGGTTGGAGAATACACGGTGAGACGGAAGTGTAGAAAAGAAGGTCGGTTAATTCTTGATCTTAAACTATGAAACAAATGAGTAAAGATTACTCATGTGCTATGAAATAAACATACTTTATTATGTCAGAAACGTAGAGCGGTAGGATTGTCAAAAGTTTATTCCACTTGGTAAAAAGTTTAAACTGGTATAGAAGGGAGGTCCAAAGTGTCATTTGGTCCATCCCTCTCTCTTCCATCCCAAAGAGCCAGTATCCTTTATAAAATTACCTAATATGGTAATAGCCAGAGAGGTGACGAGTTATGTTTGGATCGTATCAAGTGGACGGAAGAAGTCGCTACATATCTCGATGTGAAAGAGACGTGACAGATACGTATATAATAACCATTTATATTATTATGTCAGTCAATAAAATGTTAAGATGTTATTAGTGATTCACTACAATATTTTCTAATAATAAAGTTAATACAGTACTGAAAAAACAATTGAAAATTCTAAAGTCAAGTCAAATAAAACATCAAGGTAAAAAGAATTGCTTCGAAGATTATCCTTAACTGAATAACTTATAAGATATTAATAAAAAAATAAATAAAAGAACTTTATTCATCAAAAAATGTACAGTGCAAATGAGATTTAGATACCTATAGTGTTAATAACAAACTTATGACTTAACCATACATATTTTGAGGAAAAGGAGAAAAATCCTCATTAATGCTGATTTTCAGGACTATTAGGAGGCTGTTTACGAAAAAAATGTGTATCAATTTGACAGATAACGAGTATTTTGATGTTTTCCTTATCTTAAAGCAAAGTTTTTCCTGTCCACAAATCTATACAGCCTATTTCAGTGAAGTTTATAATATTAATAGAAAATACACAGTTTTGTTGTATTAATAATGGGTACGGTAGTTTAAAAAACTTTAGCTCGCACTAAACATGCTCCATCATCAGGTCAGTTCGAAAGTACCATAATATTATATTGTCATCAGAACTCAAAGCGTGTGCAAAATTTCATCTTATTCTAAGACCGGGAAGTGGGTCAAATTAAGATTCCAAGATTTGTTTGCATACATAGTTACTTACAAGTGAAGCTAATAAAAGCGTTTAAAAATAATGTGAAGTGCGTAGTGTGTTTGGAGTTTCAGCCGATGGGAGAGACGCGGGACAGATATGTATTTGATGATGTTAAACTAAATAATGATTCTTAGATAGATACAGCATACGAAAACAAACAACTTTAACCAAAGAAGAAATTAGAGGAACCCTCTAAAAGTTGTTATTTGGCTCTACATAGAAAAAACGATTATTTTGTATGTAAAGTTTTTTTTTGTATGAGATTTCAACAAATTGACATTTTTTAAAATTGTTATTTGTAGATAGCAAAATATAAAATCACTTTAAAATGAAGCTACCATTTTTAAATATATTATATTCAAGCTTCCTAACATAAATCTTCTTCCTTATTTATATTCAAGTCGCGTTGTCGATCGCAAGACTTCTCTCTAAAAGTAAATTCTAAACTAAATGTTATTGAAAAGTTATGTTAAAGTATACTGGGGTTTATAGAAAAAACATTACAGCTGTTTTAGCATCATGAGAAAAAATAATAAGTAATTTATACAAGGTGTAACAGAAAGGGGGTATATATACCTCCTTTCTGTTACCATACCTTATGCGTTATGACAAAAAATAAATGACTGTCAGAACGTCACAACCTACGTCAATGATTTTCATTATTTTTTTTTTCATTCAAATAAAAGAAAATCATAAAATAAAACGTAAGTACAGAGTAAGCTCTGCTTAACTTGACGTTGACAGAACCCACAATGGTAGTTGCTACTAAAAATTAAAAAAAAAAAACAAACATACGCAGCTCCCAATACGAGTACAATTTTTAGTTACACCAAAAAGCACGCAAAAAGTTCACAAAAATGCGAACCCACTCTGCGTTTGGATACCTTTTATAAAAAAAAAAACCCTAAATATTTTTGTGTTACGAATAGCTGCAACGGTTTTTCCGAAACCCTGTTTCTATATATTTTAGTATTGACATATCTATGTACCTTTATTTATCGTAACTGTTGATAAACAGGGTGGTGTTACAATGTATAACAAAAATCGAGGCACGTAATACACATAAATATCTGAACAACTGTGTATGTACAAGAAAAATCGGTTAAAATAAGACAACTTTTCATTAGATACATGGGAAATAAGTTGAAATCTTTAAAAATATCGATCGAAATTAAGTGCAGAAAAAAATTAAAATTGTCGTAGACTCATGTTACTTAAGGAAAGTTGTTCAGTATCATGGAAAACTTAAGGTGCATACTCATTAGCGAGCTGTTACCGTAAGACCCTGAACACACGGTGAAACGCAAATGCAACGCAACTTTTTTGGTTACAGTGCGATGGTTAGCGCCAAAACTAACTGAAACTGCTAGTTACTTTTGAGTTGCATCGCAGTTTCTGTTGCGTTGCAGTTGCGTTTCACCGTGTGTTTTGGCGTTAACCGTCGCACTGCAACCAAAACATATTAAGTGCGCTTGCAGCAGATTCACGACCCATTAGCAAACAGCAAGCACTCTATGTTTTTTGGTTACAGTGAGGTTATAGTTACAGGATTCAATGAGTACGCATCTTTACGTGCCTTTATTTTCGTTATGTAATGAAACATCACCGAGTATAGGAATCAATTCGTCGCTGTGTAAATAAGTCTCATCAATTATGTAAACTGATTTATGTAATGTAAATATGTACAAAGCGTTTGTAAATATATCGATGGTTTTTATGATGGGCATTTTGTTTTTTATTTTCCTTGTACTGTCCGGAATTCATTAATGTTTGTCGCAACGGAGGAAAAAAATACTAATAGAGTACCTTTTAGGTAACACAATTACGAAAAATAACACAAAAACATGCACAAACATACCTAAAAATAAGTACATAGAACAAAATACCATGACTTCTACTACATCTATCTATACCTCTAAGTAGAATTTCAAAATTAAATACTTACATACGTAGAAATAATTGAAAATCTCATTAAATAGTTAATCAAAACCGGATATTAATATAAACTTTGTTTTCATATAAATAAAGTAAATTCAAAGCTAAAAATTCATCAAAAAACAGGAAAACACACTTAACCAAAACTAGCTCCATCTCCCGACTTCTCAAAAATGTAACGTCCTTCAAGTAAAGCCGAGTTATATCTATGTCAATGCCAAACCCTCTGTCCGTCTGTCTGTGATTTATTCCAAGGTCAGTTAACCATATATTTTTATACAAGGCAGCCACGCGTGGTGTTACGGTAAGGGAAATAAATGAAACCGATGATAAATGGAGCCGGGAGTCAGAGTGAGGTCAGTGGCTGGACAAGTATATATATATTATAGTGTTGTTGTACTCTATGGTGAAAATAAATAATATAATCTTGCGACTGTAGAACAATCCCTGAGAAACATGGATAGAAATACAACAAAAAATATATCATCCAATACCGATATAAAAAAAGTATACCACATCACCAATACCGATCAGTCTCTCAGAATGAAAAGTTCATCATCATTTATTTAAGAGCCAGGCTCTTGTCGGTGGAGTAAACGCCATCTTTGCCTTTCCTCTGCCAGCAATTTCACTTCCTGATACGACACGACGCCTGTTATGTTAAGAAGAGAGTAAGATGCCATGTTCTGAATTTGATTTGAGTAGAAGTTAATGTATGTTTTTTTGCCCTAATCCTCTCTGAAAAGTTATAACTAAATATTTTTGCCAAATTAGTTTTTCGATATCCCAGAGCTTTATCTCTAAAAAACCTTTTCAAAGCTGTATAAATATAAGAAGTCGTCGCTAGATTTGAAAAAAAAAAATATCTAAATACATCTAAGTACACATAGGTACAATATAACTACATCATCTTCATCTAAATACCGTACTACATTAGAAAATGCAATACAATACAATACACATATTATAAAAAAGAAAAAAAAAGTTAAATGATATTAAAATGATAAGTACTTTTCCGTTTTCATAATTAAAATTCATCCGATGATTGTAAAATCAGCACTAAGTATAGATTGAGTAGGAAAGTAATAACATAGCCAAGGTTCTATGTTAGAGGTAAGTTCTATATACAAACACAAATTCAAATGAAACCGCTCAAAACACACTCAATTGTTTATTTTACAAAGTAATACAGGGTGATGTAATGTGAAATGTAGGTAGGTACGTCCCTTAATTCTGATATAGGTATGTAAAGAGGCTCGTAAAAATGATGCCATTAGTGGTGCGACAATCAAAACAGATTACCAACGCTTGCGACGACAATATACGTGCTTTACGACACACTGTATTTGCGGTCCTCGAACTGAGAATTTGGTGCGATGCTGCTCCAGTTGGAAACGCTAGAGTAAGTAAAGAACTGATCGGTAAGTATAATTTGATTCGAGTATTTTGAAAACAAATCTCGCCCTATCCGTTTGTGTTACTTATAAAAAGTTCGCCCACGAAACGATAAGAAGAAAATTTTTTGATACATAAGTTTGTCTCATTAAATCTTAAAACTAATAAAGTATGTTATGTTACGAGTAAGTAGATAGGTAATATTAAAATAATTAGGCCGTAAGAAAAAAAACATTTTTCAGGAATTCAGAAAAACATAATGAAAACCTACTTATTGCAATAAAACCCCTTCAAAATAAGCAAAGCTTGAATTAGATACTGCCAAAAGAAAACTTCAAAAATGTTCGTCATTCTAATCGACTGTATGTTCAACTAACCCCCAGATAAACACTTTCGCATCCGAAATACTCGTACATCTTCTAGAAGGGGACAAATGTCGTGAGAAAATAAGCCTTTATTTTCATAGTCACTGGGAATTGCCACCGAAATGAGTCTCCCTAACTAAATTGGAAAGTAAAGAGCGTTTGACTTTATATAAAGTATCAATTCTGTTTATCTTACTTATCGGTCGTCTTTGTAAAGTAAAGTGCCAAGACTTTTATTTTGTAAAGCAGGATTCCCGTTCAGGTGCTTTATTTATAAATTGTTATTTACTTATTGGAAACTCCAGGCGCTTTCAATGTTAATTGTTCTTTTCTTCAGCGATTTCCCGAACAAAACTTGAATAGAAGTATTTAATTTTCCATTTTAATGCAGTCCACGATTCTAATTACTTACATGTTTTACAATGAATCATTATTCTCAAAAGCGATTCGATCCCTTTGCCGATTAGTAAAATACAGATTTTTACATGAAAGTATACACGTACAAAATAAGTCGAATAACCGGCCAAGTGCGAGTCGGACTCGAGCAGGAAGGGTTCCGTACCATTCACTACTGATATCGCGTAAAAATGGCAAAAAATCACGTTTGTACGGGAGGCCCCCTTAGTTATTATTATTAATCTGTTATTAGTATAGCGGCAACGATAATACATCATTTGTGAAAATTTCAACGCTCTAACTACAACGGTTCATGATATACATCCTGGTGACAGGCGGACGGACATAGAGACGGACAGCCAAGTCTCCGTAATAGGGTTCCATTTTTACCCTTTGGGTACGGAACCCTAAAAACGACTAAGTACAATCCCTCTGTATCTAGATTTCCACAAACAAGCGAGCGTAAATGAGTCCAATAACTTGTGAACTTGTGAAAAAACAAAGTCATTTGTTCTTATCAAGCCATCTCATTATCTCAGCTTAGGCCTGTATACTTTGTGTGAATGTGCGGTTTGTATTCGTTATTCCTTCGTTTTTGTTAGTCAGTGTTTTTTATTGAAATTAAGTGAGGGATTTTTTGGATATATTAAGGAATATATGAGACTCGTATTAATAACTGATATTGTGCTAAGTATATAAGTTAAATGAAGATGTATTTAGTGTTTTCGAAATCAGCTTAGCAATAAATTATAAGCAAGAGGAAAAGTATCTACTACCAACTAATAATTAATATACGTACAGGGTGACTTTTAATTAGTGAACGAAAGAAAAGGATATGCATGTACTCGTGATAAAAAACAACTTTTACTATGGGACCAAGCTCGACATCACAAAAAAATTACCATACTATCAGCTTTATTACACACACAGATTACCATACTACCATACTATCAGCTGGTGCATTTAGGGAGATTAAAAATTTTTGAACGATTTCAACCTTGGTCCCATAGTAAAAGTTGTTAGTTATCACGAGTACATGCATATCCTTTTCTATCGTTGACTAATTTAAAGTCACCCTATATGTCGATTTCAATACTAGAAGAGTAGAGTAATAAGAGTAGAGTAATTAAAGTACAAAAATCAATAGCGCTTTGCTAGAATAGCCCAGTGTATACTGTCTCCTTATAAAATGTTTTATGTTATAAAATTATACAAACTGCTATTTTACAATGAATATTTTTATGCCTACAGTTATGTCATTGAAATATTCCTATTATCATCTTCTAACTGAAACAGTCATTATTTATACAGGTGTAAGGTATATATTTATAAAATAATATTAAATGAAAATTATAATGACATTGTTTAAAGAAAAACATTGAAAATCACAACGCTATTATTTTATTCAGAACTCGCAGTAGATAACTAGATACTTAAGCACTAAGAACTTCAATACGAATCGAGTCTTAAGTAAACACTTGGATACATTCACCTCAATCTGAAACAAGAAAAATGTAACAAAACGCAATTAAAAAAAAAGGTTCGCAATTTAAAAAACAGAGAAAGAAACAAAATGGAAAGTGGGAGAGATTTATTCTAAGCGACCGCTAAATTAACTCAAGAGATGTTATTCGTTCCCTTTTTACTATTTAACACGCGAACCTTGTTTTTCACGGATAAAACCGGCCTGTGAAAGAGAATAAGGGTAAAAATACACTGTACCGGCAAACGCGGCTGTTAATGGAGAAATCTTATATACGTAGGGTGACTTTAAATTAGTGAACGATAGAAAAGGATATGCATGTACTCGTGGTAACAAATAACATAAGTTCGAAATCTTAAAAAAAATTGTTCCGCCATACTATCAGCTGATGCATTTTGTATGGGGAGTTCAAAAATTTTTGATTGATTTCGACCTTGGTCCCATAGTGAAAGTTGTTTGATATCACGAGTACATTCATATCCTTTTCTATCGTTCACTAATTTAAAGTCACCCTGTAGAAAAGTCTTTACCTAAGTACCTAACTTACACTTAGAACTTTATGTCGAGAAGTTTTTAATCCAAGTAGACTGTAGTATGTAGTAGTGTCTGTGTGTTGGCAGCTAGGTAGTAGCGTGTAGGTAGGTACCTATTTGCTACGATACCTACAAATAATGATATCAAAAGTCCTACTTTGTTAGAAGTATTTGTAGATATAGTTATTTAATTATTGTTATTAACTGTGAGCATCATAATAGGTGTGTCATGTCCAAGGGACCAAACAGCTTTTTTACACTAGACAAAAAAACGCTTCATGAAATATATTGCTGACCCCTTTATCGTCACAATGGAGAAGAAAATGTCACGTTAAAGGCTTTTCGTAGGAATGGAACCGTCTTGTGAATTTAATAAAATACAATTACATTCTATCTCCCCACGCGTCACGTATTGAGTAGGAATCTTTACTCAAAAGGGCAGCGTTTAAAAAACCGCATAAACATCGCAACGCGGTTTCAATTCACAGGGTGTCACAACAACGGCGTTTAAAAAGAATAAAATTTGTGACCCCACCTTACTCAGACTGTAAAAGATTTTCATTCTCACAAAGGCAAGGTAGCTTTTTGTTTAATTTAAATTTGTATAAATGAGGTGCAAGATGAATATGATAATACTAACTAGTTTCTTGTTTTTGGAAAGATATTTTTAAATCGCAGTTTATCTTTTAAACAATACAAGGGGTTTTGATACACACATACATATAGGTACATGCATGCATACACACATACGATTAATTGCTTAACTTTTTTTAAAATTCTGGAGCTCGTACTCAGTAACTAGTTTTTAAGTTCTTTCAGTAATAATAAAAATGTTACTTACCTATTAATTTTCAGTGTCTATTACTGCATACCAATCGCATCAATCGTTTCGTAGCGATGGACGAGTTTTCCTCAGTTAGTATCTTGCATTTATATTTTTTTGCATAGTTCCATTTTGAGGGGATATGATATCAATAATCTTTGTAACTTCACAATTTTAAACACCCTAAAGTATTTTATGCACATTTTATACTCAATGCCATTAAGTTTATTTAAAAGGTAGATAAGAATCACAATTTAAAATTTACGTAAACACATAAAGCTTTGTTGACAAAATTATTAGTATTATCAAGTTGAACAACGAAGTTACGACCGTTATCATCTGAATTTAACGTTCTTTTTTACTTTTAAACGCGTATAAAATAACTCCCTTTACTTGGAGTGAAATTATTTTTGAGCAATTAAAATTTTAAAGACCACGCTGCTGGTCATAGCAAATAGAAATGATAAACGTGCCTGAATTAAACTTTAAATTGGGAAGTATTCTTTTTATTATCCTAATACCTACCTATAAAATTTATGCTATGTCCCTAAATTGCTAAAAGTCACAATTTCACAATGGGCATGATGATTTTTTTAGTCCATCACATAGATTATTAATTTAAAATATTCGATATGTATTTTTTTCTTTTTTCTCTTAAACTAAAAATTACAAAGATACACTGGGTTAAAGTTGCTCGTGACGTCACTCCTCATTAGGATTTTTACGTAGGAGTGACGTGAATACCCCCCACTCCGTAACTTTGATGCTATGTATCTTTATATTTATTTGTGTTTTTGATATGGTAAAAAATGTGTTTCAAATATTTTTTAATAGCCTAAAAGACGGACTAATTATTTTTTGAATTTTTGAATGTAGTCATCTACTACTTCACTAGTTAATTGTGAAAGTATGTATCGAAAGGAATTTTAGGTATCTTTAGGTAAATTCAAAATAAGAATCATACTATATTTGTGAAAAATGACCCTTTTAGTTTAAACAAAATCATTAAACTAAAGCTTTTAAAAGCTTCTAGCCAAAATCCGTAGCTTTTAAAATAATACCATGTATAACAAGCCGCTTTTAAATAATGCTAAAGTATACTATGTACTAGGGTTGCCAATTCTTAATAAAATTTGCATCTAAATAACATATAGAATATACAAAATTTGTTTAATCCTACATTAGTTATGAAGCTCTGTAACATTTTATTTATTTACGTATTTCAGAAAGCAAAAAATATTTGTCCAATATTTTTGAACGGCTTGTTAAGAACTATGATATTAGAAGAGGGAAAATGATAGGGCACTTGATGCGACATGACGGTATCTTGAGAAACATTATTGAAGGAAAGCTTGAGGGGAAGAGAGAAAGACCGCGACGCACCTACTTCACTCAAGTAAAAGAGAAAGTTAACGTCATGTCGTATCAAGAAGTCAAAGCACTGGCAGAGGATAGGCCTAAATGGCGAATGCTTTACCGACAAGAGTCTAACTCTTAAATTAAATGATGAAAAGACGGACTAAACATAATGCCATTTTTTAAAATGTAGTCATCATCCTTTTTGACGTCCTCTACGACTGGTGTTTCTCCAATGAGGAAGAAAAATAAGGAGTGGCCCCATTTTTTTTTCATATTCAAATGAGTTCAAGACAGCGTGCCAAGTTGCGCCTAGTTTTTCATAGTTTTATTGGTAGATGACCTGTCAAACGATAAGAAATAACATACAAAAAGGTAGCCATTTTGCGCCAGACCAGGCACGCAGATCCAGACGGTATGCATCAGCATCTCCTTATATATTCTATACTCAAAGTGTTTCTCTGGCTAAATATGATGGAACCAGTGAATCTCTGGTCTAAGAGATAGAATCATGTTATTAATATGTTATTCGTGTGGAATTATTTTTAAAGTAATTGTGAGGGCTCTGACACATAAACACGACACAAAGACACGTCGTGGACATCTACGACAAATATCGGTACAATCTTAATAAACACTATAACTTTTGAATAAGTTTCTACCGATATGTGTCGTAGATTTATACGACGCGACTTCTTGTCGTGTTTATGCGTGGGAGTCCTAAGCAGTGGGCAGTTTTGGCCAATAAAATACGGCGTAAACTGGTATACACAATCGTGCTACTACATAATCCTTCTTTATTTGTAATATTCGAGCTTCTGTTTTATAAATTAACAATTTACGATAAAAAAAACGATTGAATTATTCAGTTAGAAAATTATGATGAAATTATTGAATTATTTGGACGTGAAACTCTCATAATTCACAAATGAAAGCAAACTAAACTGAATTAGCAGAGATAAAATAGGGTTTAGAGCAAAGCCTGAATTAGGTTAATAAATTAAAGTCTGAAGTTTTATGGTCATCGATGTTGCAACTCGATAGAAGGGTTGTATTGTAAATATAGATAGGTATATTAGTAGACTCGTGTCCCCGCAATTGAGAAACGCAGTTATCTATAGGTACTTAGGTACATCAATTTTAACTACAGATAGATAAGAATAAGATCAAGGTGGTTAAAAATATCGGTATGACTTTAAAAAAGTTTGTCAATTATCAAAATAACGTTAAATAGGTAGAAAGTTATTGTCTGTGACAACACTTTAGTTGAGAAAAAACATCTGCGCTAGTACAATTGCTTTTGAAACGTATCTTTTATTTAATTGTTCGATACATACCTACTGCAATTAGATTGTAATGTCTATCAATTATAGAAACTCATAGCTTCTAATTAAGAGGGTAATATTTCACAATACAGTCCATTCGGCTGTAAAATAATCGAAAATGTTATGAAAGGGTCATAAAAACTTTTTTATAAGCTTTACCCGAAGTTTGGCTTCACGAAATTATTTTCTACGGTATTAAAAACGCCTGGCTTCTATTTTTATGAACCTCATAATAACACAAGTATATAAATTACATGTATGAAAATTTCTGAAATTATCGCTGTCTTTTTCTAGTATATTCCCTATGATAATGACATTCGGGAGAAACCTCGCATTCATAATCGGACGTATAATCGGAATAATCCATCGAACATCGATCCGTCGAACGTTGTTCGTCAATCCATCGATCGTTGCTGTGATCCGTTGAGCATTGCTGTTATTCATCGATTATTGCTGTGTTCCGTCGATCGTAGCTGTTATTCGTCGAACGTTGCTGTTATCCGTCGATCGTTGTTGTAATCCATCGATGGTTGCTGTTACCCAACGATCGTTGCTGTAATCCGTCGATCGTTGTTGTAATCCATCGATGGTTGCTGTTACCCATCGATTGTTGCTGTGTTCCGTCGATCGTTGCTATTATATTCATCGATCGTTGCAGTTATTCGTTGATCATTGCTGTTATTCGTTGATTATTGCTGTGTTCCGTCGATCGTTGCTGTTACCCAACGATCGTTGACGTTATTTGTCGATCGTTGCTGTTTAGGTATATGGGAGTTACTATCAATCGATATCGTCTAACAACACCAAAACATAGGTTTGTACGTGGTTTGTACCCTAGCAGTTACAAAAACAATATTTTCCACCCGACTGTCTCCTATTATGAACTTGGTCACGACATTGTCCTTGTTAAATTTTGAAACTAAAACTTTAAAGTGACATTTATTAAATTTTACGACATGAAGATACTATAAATCTTAGTAAAGTTAATATTGTACAGAAGTTTGTTGTGAATTACAATAGGTTTCGTAAAGTTAGTTATTTTGTTTAACGAAATAAAGGATTACTTTGTAACAATCCTATTTGATTGATAAGATTTTTTAAACTTTAAATTGTGTCTTAAAATTTGTTGTTCACTGTTCACCTTCATCATTTTTTTATGCTTTGATGGTAAATAGATAGATTGAAACTTCTCTTGTCTTGTTTGCATACATTGTATTTTGCATTGTGTTGTTTTTTTAGTGTTTAGATTGCGTTTCACAAACTCTTCTAAACGAGTTCTATAGCGGTCGTATTACTTATCTATATCAGTCTTTTGTTTCTTGTAACTATCAAAATGCTTTAATATTTTAGAACAAAGCGATTTCAATTCAAAACCATTAATATTTAAGTATCCAGTAGATAATAAACCCCTTTACCGAAACAAAGACAATCATAGTCGGAAAAATGTAAAAAAATCATGAAAGCAAACATCGGGCGATCCATCTTGATGACAAATAGGGGGGTCGTCCAATAAATATGGAATCCTCTGCATTGTTTCCAGATTCCTACCATTAATCATTTTTATGTCCGTAATTAATAGAAAGATTCCAGTGACAATAAGGGCCAGAGTAATGCTTTTGAGTGGAATGTTGATCTTATGAAAGTGTGTTGCCATTTTTCTTTTGGTTCGCTGTTTCTCAGAAGCTGGTAATACATAGTTATGAGTTATTAGGTCGTTTGTATCAATTGTCTATTGAACATGAGATTGCGCGTACCTAGCGATTTGGGATAAATACTAATGTTGTATATTATTTTCTTGGCTGTGATAGGCTAATCTACTACTAGCTAATCTACAGGTCAGTGAGTGTTTAAGACGGTGATTTTTTAGGTGAGCAAGTGTCTATTTGACTTAACCTACTTACGACAGTAGATTCATAAGTAAAGGTACGTAATTAATATAGAAATTGTAAATTAAGTAAAAAATTAAGACAGATCGTTGCTAATAGCATGTTCTAAGTTATGTAACATTTGATGTACCTATTTATTAAAGTAATAAACGACGAGAAAATTGCAAAGAGCAACCTGATAATAACTGGATACTATAAATAGACATCAGTAATGAATAAAAGTAAAAAAATTCTTACTTACAACTAAGAGGCACTGAGGTCGATAGTGACTTTAAATCCAAAAGCCCAGTGGGCCGGAAAATTGAGAAGTGGATTAGGCAAATCACTTTTCATTCCATCCCGTGCCCGACGAAGTTTGCCCTTTTAAATTTTATTATCTCTGAGGCAATGTTTGCGTGTGGGCTCTGTGAAAGCGGGCGGTAACTTTTTTAGGTTAGTTTTCTCTTTTGTAGTTAGTTTTTACTGTTTTTATTGCTATTCAAAAGATAATTAGGTAGTTTTTATAACGTTATTATTGGAAGTAAATCAAAAACTTCGATTAACGCTACAAGTTATGACCAGAGAATCCGTTTGCAGCTGATAACAATATTTTTTTTTACGGTTTCTGAATTGAACCTTGATTGTTATGACAGTCACATATACTACTCATTCATTAATATATTTAAGAGAAGCTCTTGTTGGCAGAGTAATCGCCATCGTTGCCTTTTTGTCTGCCAACGATTTGACTCTTGACACGAAGCAGAAACTACTACTATATATTTTTTTAATTACCTCTCAAAACACATTAATATTTCTCCCCCTTTTGCGATTAACCAGTCGTGCGTGATAAACAGTCATTTTGCAGCATTTGTACAAACGCACCGCTGAAAGAGAGCCCTCTTCTTGTCTTAAGTGAAAATGAATTTCATCGCGATCGAGCGAGAATGCTAACTTACGGGCCATAAAGAGTTTATTCGTCACAAATTACAAAATTTCTATTTCACTGTTTGATGTTATAAATTGGTCGGTTTAGCGACTTTGTGCAAGATTTCCAACAAATCATTCAATTGGGTCATCTTTAATGGTTGGTTTGGTAAAATAATTTAAAATAAATTAAAAACAATTGATTTGGCGTCTTTGTTAGCCAGTTAGTGATGCGAGACAAAAAGAAAATATTTTATGTAAAATGGTCGTTTAATAAAACAGTTCTTTATTTAATCAAACAATTGATGCAAATGCATTTAATCTAATTAATTGATAAGGTTAAGACAATATACCAATTATTTGCTCTGGAAGTTCAGAAAGATGGTTTGAAAGATGTTGCCTCAACACCTTGTAAAATCTGGCAATCTGATGTAATCTGGTGATTATTGCAATTACTTCAATCGTAATAACACATATCAAACAAGCTAATGAGATAGTCCGCTCTTAGCCTATCTATCTAAACGCGTGAACTTTGTCAAGATCTTTGGAAAAAAAAAAGATTTTACCAAACACCCTTCTCCGGTGACTCCTTTATGCAAATACCTTCTTTATTTATTTCAAATATAACAATGTTCGGTCCTTCACTTTGACAAGGGTCGAACGTATCATTCGTTATTCCATATTTTCCACACTTTTTTTTGTCGAGCCCGACGGTTGTCGGCCTGACCTCCATAATTTAACCGAACACGAAACTGATATGCGTAATGAAGACATCAAATGAAGTAATGGATATGAATATGTACAAACGTACGAAGAGGATAATTTGAAAACAGAATTTTTGAATCAATTTGCACAATTTGAATTTCGAACGTGCCGTTTGAAAAAGTAAAATTTTAATTTTGTTATTGAAATAGGTACGTTGCTAATAGAGGTAGTTATGGAGAGTTATGAATGTTGCCTCGTGTTTATAATAAGAATTTTATTCACTCATATATGTGATGTGAGGTAAGTTCAGCAGTTAGCAGTTTCTCTCTTCTAAAATCATTGCTTAAACCATTCTGTCGAGTCTTCAATGTCGATAGGATACATTAAAATTCTAAATATCCCAGGAAGAAATAGGTACACGAGTCGGTCCTAAAATGAATATAATTGCCGTTTAAAATATAGGCTAACGAAATTAAGTAGTTATTCAAAACTACAAAATCAAAGACGCAAAATATTGAGACGTTTCATTATAAATCACCAGAAATACTTCGGAACTTTAAAAGCTGCCTTTTGATGCTCAAACGAAATGAATACCTAATCCTTTCCATTGCGACGCACTGAACAATGGGGTTCATCAAGAATAACGACGGGTCTTAAACAAAACAGGCCATTCATTTGCAGGATTCGGTCTTTTCGGAAATGGCGTTGTTTAATTTACTGCTACTGATATTTGGTTGGTGAAGGGTAACAATAAGTAAATAAATAATTTCGTTTTTGTTTAGTTTTTTGTTGAAAATCTTCACATTATATCATTTTGGGCGTTAACGCATCAGCGTATTATGATACTGATTATGGAATGGCTAGCGTTTTTATATCATAAGCAAACCATGACAAACGACTGATTGAAAGAATTTGCGTGGACGAAGACGTCCCTATACGTACTTCGTGGTCAATGAGCCTGCTAATTCTATTTATTACGCTATCTCTACGTCACAAGTAGCACGCTTACTGATCTGTATGTATACTAAAACAGACGCAGCTTGAGGCTTTCCAGAAATCAGCGCTGTAGAAAGGCCTCCAATAAGACGGACCGATTATCTGGGGAAAATCGCGGGAAGCCGTTGGATGGGGGCACCGCAGGACCAAACGTTGTGGAGATCTTTGGGGCTTTTATACAGCAGTGGACGTCCACAAGTTGATACTACATGAGTCAAAATGACACGCTGACATTCAGCCACTGAAAACCAGCTTCTTAAATAAACACAGCCTTACGCAGCCAGCAGTATCAAGTAAACTACAATATTAACTCAGTTTTCCAATTACTTAAACCTACAGAGATAAACGCAGTCTTCAGCGGAGAATAAAGAAAAAAGGGGCTTGTTTATGACAAACATTTTCCAGGCAAACAGTTTTAATTGCAATAATGAATAAAAAATGCAAAGACGGACCTATTTAGCTGAGAAGAAGCTAGCGGACGGCAGTTATAAAAATATACTTGCGAAGCTTTGTTTCTGACGGCACGAGGGGAGTTCTGACGTAAGAATTTATGCTTCGGTATTATACGTAGACATATTTTAGATTACGTTTTACTGAATTGTGGCCAGCTTTAGTATCTAATTGATAGAAATGGTGGAAATAGTGAATCTGTGATGGTCATAGGCGCCAAAGAAAGACCTCGGAAAAAGTGGAGAGGGATGTTCTTTTATAGGAAGTGAAAACACTTAGTAAAGGCATAGGAAAGTCGCAGGCCATTGCCTAGTTTTAAAATGAACTAGAATCTGGAATTTTAGCAGATAATCTAAAAGTAACTTCTTTTTCGACACAATAGATTTTCTCTAGAGCTTATTTGACACAGTTTAAATGAAATTGATTCCAACAGTTACCTTTTAACCTTTAAAGTTTGGCGCATAGTTTGTATTTAATTGGTCTATGAGAAAGCATTCCAACGGCACGTTCCCTCGGGCGCCGCTCAACGAAAGTTCAAAATTGGACTGTATATTGTTAAAGCCAACGTTGAATTCGGTTTTCCAAATTGGTTTAACTCAACTAAGTGGCGAATTGTGTTGGTCATGGTCATGTCTAGTGTGAATAAGCGAATTTCATAAATAGCTTCAGAAAATGTACTCATAATGGTCTAGAAATGTGATTTAAGTATTACGGTTACCCAGAAAAGACTTTCGCAATACCTATTTTAAAAGTTGTTCAAAGTTGAGCGTAGCCAAAATTCGCGATTTATCTAACGTTTCATGTCAAATTAATAACTTTTAGAGTGACTAAGACTAATCATTTGTGCGCTGACTTAGAAGTTACTATTGTTATCCTCCGACTTTACTCAAAGGGGATTTCTAATTAAATTTGTCGGAATCCTTTGGATTTGTTGAGGGTACGGACGTACAATTTAATTTCCGAGTATTTAAAGATTATTCCGAAATTAAATGGTCTTTTAATTCTGCTATTGGGATTTGCTAATTTTGTGAAATTGCCTTTGATTTTAAATACCTTTTAAGGATTGGAGATAATTATTTTGTAACTTCGCATCATCCGTTGAGATGAAACGGGATTGTTTTCGGTATTGTAGTTCAACAATAATTTCTTATAGCATTGAGTTTTATACAATGAGGGCCGGTTATGGCGACTCCAAACCTGCGAATGAACCAAGTGTTGCGAAAAAACGCGCTTTTGCCGGGATAGGCTGAACTTGCTAAAAGCGGCAGACCCACGTGTGAATTTTCGATAGACCGCTAGTGCATAAGAAATCTCGGGGTTTCATGTAAACAAAACCACAACCACTGGAACAGATATGCTTTCATGGTTGGATCGCCGAGTATGATGTTTAATATATAAAATCGTGACAAATCCGCCGATTAATCGATTAACAAAGTTCACAATTCCGAGTGATAAGTTTAGCAGAATGACAAAAATCTATATACTTATATAAAAAGAAGTTTACAATTTATCAACAAAATTGTAGTGCGCTTAGCAGAATAAATAATTATTTTTATAGAAACTTCAATAGCGTTTACATCACAATGGAACAGCGCAAACACTCGTTGATCGAATCAAATGTGGTTTTGCTTTGATTTTTATTTTATTTACCGTTTCCGTACGACTGTGCGGATTCAACTACGAGTACCATAAAATACGTCAACTTTTTCTATTTACTATTTTATACAGTCCAATTTTTACTCTTTTTGTTTAGGACATAGCAATTGCAACTCAACTTAACATATAAAACATAAATATTACTTGATTAAAAAAATATTTACACAAAAAATATGCTCTTTTTGCGTACCTCATTGTGAAATGGAAAGTCGCGGGGGAGCCCTTTGCCCAGCACTTTGGGATCATGACGGCTAGCAAAAAAAAATCGCATACCTAAGTTTTTATGTACGCGATCTTATAAAAAAAAAATCTTTCTATAGACGTCGTATCTGATACACGACAGTTAAGAACGCGATGTAACTCTCAAATACCATCCTATACCCCATCACATTCACTATTTTCCACGAAAAGGCCTCCAACCTTTCAGAATACCACAAGCAATAAATTACCCATTTTTGTGGGAAATTCCATCGTTTTCGGGTATCATGGTGACTTGCAATTGACAGGGCGAGTAGGACAATACGGCTGTCGAATTTTTGAGGACACCCTTCGTTCTGACGGAGATAAATGAACGGAGTCGGGGATTTCAGCTATGCTAGGAATGTGGTTTACTAAGTTACTTGACTTCCTTATAAACGTAGCTCGATTTACGTTATTGTTATGGTTTTATATCAGATTTTCATTGGTAGTGCGTAATATTGGAAATGTTTATAAAAAATGCACCATTCTAGTCATTTTTAAATTAGAACCCAGTAGAACGCAAAACTCGATATTCTGTAACGTTTCTAGAAAATAGGAACGTTTGTGAAAGAAGAAACATATAAATCATGAAACTTAGAGCAACGTGAATGTGCGTTTATCGTCTCTTTCTCTGTGACAAACTGTGTTTATTTAATAAAACCAAATGATGGTATCTGAATTTACATTAATCTATAAACAATTTCAACAGAAAAACAAAAGAACATCGCGGTGTCCGTTCCATTGCCAAAACAACAAAATTTGAATGCAAGTGAAACAAAGCGTTTTCTTGCCAGTTGCCAGTTGGTTTGAACAAAAGAAATTCAAGTATAAAGAGCATCATTTAGGGTACATTTAAAATCTTCCGCGGCATTACGCGTACAGTCAACTGTGCATTACTTTATTTTTCAACGCCTTCGTTTCACTTGCAGATGGATCGCTAAATTCATCAAGTAGTAGGGTTGAGCTTTGGGGTTTTTATCGATCGAATAAGTATACGTATATTCGATTGATATTAATCAAATTATTGTGTGTATGTAGGATTTCCTATAAATTGGAACGCTTTAACTGTTTTACTTTAGAATGTTTACATTAAAATAATTGAGTAAGTCGGTACATACAGATAGCATATTCCTTAGTTTAACAAAAACATAGAGTCTTAAAATTATTTTTTGTCGTGATTTCATGAAAGTTTAGCCTGTTCCCCTCATACGTTCCCTTTCTACCAGGCTTCTGCTATCCTTGAGAAGTATTCAAAGGCCCTCAACGAAAGGAGCAACCCTTTCTTAACTAAAGAACAATAGTCAAGCTCAACAATGCTTAACACAACAGCTTTCATTGTTCCTACAGACATCTCGCTCGTGAATGGGACCTCAACGAGGTTATAAATAAAATTCCTCCTTGAATAAACTCTTTTTGTATTGACTACTCTTTGGTAAATGACAGTGACAGTTAAAAGAAAATGGCGGGTTTTTCATTTTTGTTTTAATTTTCTGTCGGATGGAAAAGTTACGTAGGTATATTTAATGTAAAATGTATTGAAAAATTTGATTTAACTTTTACGAAAAAGCTGCATAAATGATTAGTCTTGTTAACGGGGTCAAACAAAACCAAAACCCAATTTTAATCACTGAGTCGCCTGAGAAAACAATTAGAAATACAAACTTCACTTAAAAATTCAACCATCGAAAACCCTGGCTTCTATATTTAAAAAAAGGAAAAAATTAAAAAAGTTTGTATTCGTTAGGTAATTACGAAATTTAAATAATCATTCGACCGGGCCGCTTTAAAAATACAACGGTTAATTCACTTTATTTGCTTTGGCTCAAGAGTAAAATCCCCCATTGCATATTTGTTAGTATTGTTCTCACTTTACGAGTTTTATACTCTTTGAATAAGTTTCGATTGTAGACCGCACTGCGCTCAAGCCGCCTTAAAAGTATTACTACAGTGTTGCCATTATTTGGAAAAGCGTTTTGTCTAACTTTCTGGAGATTACAAGTTTATAATTTATTTTGGGAGATTTTGCAGTCGGAATATTTGTGACGTCTGATAACCTATACTTCTTTTATTATTGTAAGAACATATCTCCTCGTAAGATAAAAATATATTTGAAGAGTATTTCTAATTTGCCAAAAATAAAATTACGTATATTATTGTCACTGATCACTGAAATCTTTCTCAATTTAATAACTGTTATTCATGTTAAGTATTGAACTGCATTCGTTAACTAACAAAATACTTTTAGTAAAATAGTTTGCAGTGCTACTGGCAACATGGTATTACTAGCAATCACTGTTGGGATTAACCCACTGAAACTTTTGTTTGTAAATCACGACTTCGAGTAAACTAAGTTTCGCTTTGGATGAGTATAAACTCTTTCTCTACAATAATGTAGAAATACTATGTACGTACCTAGATCAATGTGATTGTAATAATAAATACTGCATATTTATATAGATAAAATTTAACTGACAGATAAACCTATGTCTATTTCATAAAACATGATGTTTAAGACAGGGACAGGTATGAAATATCTGCCAGATTTTTATCTGTAACCGGTGTAACGGGCCCATAGTTACATGAAAGGCTCATTACGTAAACAGACGTTATAACATTGTGGCGTCTTATTCAATTTTTTGTCTATGACTGTAACAGCTATAGGTGTAATGGAGCATTAGGATATTTAACCTTCCAACTGGCAGTCAGGAAGGCTTGGCGCAGACGAGCCACCGGTGGCCAGCGACTGCGACCTAACACGGTTTTTCATATGAATCGTATGGCGGTGCCGCCCTCGTGTAGCCGGTGGCGGCGACTTGCTACCAGTAGTGCTCGCTCGCTCACTCGCACGCTCGCTCGAAACTTGGTGGCTTCTGACATTGTGGCCGTAGTGCGCGACAGTATCGGTGGCCCCTTTGCCAGGCCTCCGTCACTCTATGTACTTGCGCGCTATAAATACCTACCGCTCAGCGGGCCGCTTGCGGACCAAGCGAAGCGCGGTTGTCAAAGCGAAGCGCTCGCACGTTGTTCAAATTTTGATAGTTCCATTCGTTTTTTTATTTGTTTTTAATGTTTTATAATTTTTAATAATTGAGTTTTTTTAATAAGAAAAATAATAATAACCGAGAATTTAGAAAGATAAGAAAACATTAAAAATTTAAAATAAAAACATGTTAAACATAAATATATTAAAAACGATAGAATTTTAAACTGCCCCATATAAGTCGGAACATATTCATAGTTCTCAAAAACATAGTCACAAAACGTTTTGTTAATTTAATTTTATCGAAGAGGCAGCTCCGCGATTTTTGCGGGATCGCGCGGTGCAGAGCAATCACAATTATACGCTTGAGTATTTAGGCATATTTTAGCATGCAGTGGTATATGACGTGACAGTTGGGCTAGTGCGCACTGTTAAAGCAGTAGGTATTGGACATTTTCTTCTGAGTGAAGTATCTGTTACGTAGTAACTATTAGGTAATCTGTGCCTTTGCGCCGACACTTAACAAAATCAGATCAACTTTTAACAGCTAATATAAAAAAAAAATCATTCTTGAAGCAAGACAAGATGTTACGTTACGATAGAAAGTTCCTTAGTATTTTAGGCTGTATCACTTATCTATATTTGCATATTTGGATTCGAGCCAAAAGTCTGCTAACCTACACTTCCATTGCTTTTACATTAAATTTTGCATTCAAAAAGTTCACTATTAGCACCTATTTTAAATAAAATATTTTAGGCATATGTAACGCTTTTGTATTTTATTAAAGTAGGTAGCATTTATGTACATACCTTTATGCTAAGCAATATTTATGAAACTTTATTCCAATTGTCGTAAGCATGTCGACACCTATTTTCTGTAGGATACCTAGCTTATAGGTCTGAGAACTGACACAAAATCGGATCCAAATATTTGAACAGCCTCATAAAAAATATATCATCGGAAATTCCGTTTATTTGTCGGAACTGACTCATGAAAGTGGATGAGCTCTAAATATTTTATGCATCGAAATGTCGTTGAATTTTTATAGGGATTAATAGGAGCAAAATAGCACTTATTGTATATGAGTTTTGAAAGACAACAGGACAGAAAAACGGATAAGTGGCGATTACCCAAAAATGAAAAAAGTGAGGATAACCGCTTCAAGTTAGATTAAACAAGTTTCCTCTCGTATTGTTTGCGGTTTTATTTGAATTTCTAAGTTGGTCAATTTTCGTTTTGGGCCGATGTTCCAACAAGTTCGGGTAAGTAGTTGCTAGTTTTTGGAATACATTTTTACTTTTGTCTTAGGTTGAGTGTAGTGTTGAAACTTATGAAAAGGGAGTTATTGTTCTTTTTTTTTGTAGTTAATGCATTTAGATTTGCTTTTTGAATGTATTGCGTGTCTACCTTTAAAACAAATTGCCTAAATGGTTAAAAATAGACCTAAAAAGCGTATAACAGAGATCACTTTATCATGTAACAAAGGTAATATACTACAGTATGTAAAGCAAAGGTATCGAGGTGGTATGGTATCAATTTATTCCACACAACCTAAAAAAAATAACAATATGCAATCCCTATAGTATCGTAGCCACACTACCGTGTCCGTAGGTAATCCGATTAAATAGAAGCACTATTGTACTAGAGTGGCTACGAATAAACAACGAGCTATCCAATTCCACAGTTACATACATCCTAAAAACAATCGGTACACTACAATACCTAACCTCATGCGAAAAAAAAAGTTTCATGTATTTTTTCAATTTCACTCGGTAAACTGGCGGTCAGTCGTTGTACTCGAGGGAAATCTAGCTGCTGTTGATTCAATAGAATTTTTTCCCTCCTTCGGCAACTTTACAATAAAAATGGGGGCTCAAATATTTATGCAGTCGGAATTACCGGTATGGATATTTTTGTTGGTTGGTAAATACAATGTGTGTTGGATTCATCTGTTACTGTTTGACTGGGTTCACTATAGCGGGTATCGTTTATTCGTGATACTCTTGAACGTCATTGGTTCATATGTCCGAGCCAGCAATCCATAGTATTCAAGATTCGTGACGCACAATATGAGATTCAAAACCAAGGTTGAGACATCTATATAATCTTCATAATATATAATTTTCTAAACAAAAAAGTATGATCATCAAAATGGCCGCATCGCATGAGTGCCACGAGCACACTATAATCACCCGGACTAATAAAGTGTGGATTGGTACTGAGAATGTGGTAAAAATGTCAACCACAAAAACTTTCATAGAAGTCTAGTTTTCTGTGCTCTTCAGACTAAACCACTTACCTAATTTCCACATATTTCGTCATCGGGTATCCAAATCCAGTTACTTATTTGCAAGCACTTAGATAATTAAACTCTGGCTTAATTTATTGCGAGACGGCAACTGCGTACATATCAAAGTGTTAATTTTAACACCAGATTCCCCCTTTACACCTAAAAATAACCTCTTTCAAGATAGCTTCCGTATAATACAGGGTGTAACAGAAAAGGGGTATAAAGCCGAAACACAGGAATAGTCCTTAGAAAACTGAATAACTTTCCCCAAGGACATGGGTCGTAATTCGAAAAAAAAATTTCGCCTCCCCACGCAAAATGTCCAATCAGCTGATCGAGTAAGTATGGGCGATCCAAAAATGTTTTTCGAATTACGACCCATGTTGCTTGGGGAAAGTTGTTCAGTTTCATGAGGACTAGCGCTGTGTTTCGGCAGTATACCCCCTTTCTGTTACACCCAGTATATGAAATGTGTGAATTCGTTTACTTTAAGTCTCGGTCGATGGATTATAAAACCATTGGGTTGTATTTACGAGGTGCTAACGCGTGAAGATGCTTACCTTGCTTGTATCGTAGCTGCTTCGTTCTTTATGGCGTCTTTTGCTCAAGGTGTAGACTGTAGGTATTGTTACTGGATGTGGTAAAGTATTTTTATATTAAAATGAAATTACACAGATTTTTTTTTTGTGTTCGGGTGAGGTGAAAAAATATAATCCTGTATTCTAAGGTAGGGTTGGTACTCAGTACTCAGTGGATCACTTTTTTTCCGAAGGCTGTAACACAGCTCTCAGCAGTGTTAGGATGTACCAATACTGACTAACGTAGGGTGTAAACATTCTAGTTTCATAAATATTATTCTTTTTGTCGTTATTCTTAATAGGAAAAAAGATATCGCAGTTTTTTTAAAACACAGAAATTAGCCACTGTGTACCAGGGGGTCGAAACAGTGGTTCGGGGGCAAATACACAGTGGATCAGGGTAGTTCACAATGGATCATGGTCGTAAATATATTCAGTTTTGTCAATAAATGCAACAAATTCATTCTTATTTCATCACTCATTTATTATTGTACTCATAATCATTTGAATCCAGGGTGTCTACAATAAATCTTCTTAGTTCTTGTTTCTACATTATGCCTGATGAAAACCGTGGCTCTGGCTAGACTGCATGGTTCGGGTCTGCGTAAACGAAGATCACTATATCTTCGCCTAAAACTTCTAAGACACTCCTTACACATTAATTGATGAGCTTTCCAGTTTTCGGGCATTTTTAAGTCATTATATTCCGCCATTTGAAATGCGACTTTTCGGCATTCTTTTTCTGAGAGCCCACAGAATAATTCCATTAAATACAATAGTATTTTTTTAAAAATTCAACTCTTTCTCGTCTTCATCATTAAAAACTGATTTTTAGGTGCCTCATAAGTCGGAAACGACCTCTGTATCAATGACGGTGCAATTTTTTTGACTTTAGATAAAAACGTCGCAAAGTTATAAAAGCAATGCCGAATGTCTTCGATGCCTTTCTGGCACTCATTCCAGATTTCATATATTCGACGGTTTTCTTCATCTTTGCGTCAGTATCTCCCGGTGAACCGCGGCTTGTTCATCTGAAGCACTCTAAAAGAAATAAATCTACGTCACTATATTGTGATTTTCTTCACAATTTAAAGATATTGTTAGGTAAATAATTATAAAAATATATCAAAAGAACACAGTGGTTCATGATCCACTGTTAACCTTTCAAAACTGAGCCAATGTGGAAGCTTACGCCGTTTTGAATTTGAAACGGTCCCAAGAAAAATATAAACAACAAACGACACTGAAATCTGTATTAATTTAATCTTGATTAGACATAGAATCTACAGAAAATAACAGCTATCCATAATAACACATTAATAAAAAGTTGGAACAAAATGTTTCTTACCTTGAAGACGACTTTTTTTTATGAAAAACATAAAAATCCAATAACACAAAAATTTCACATAATTTTCGCTGACTAACTGGAATGAACTTGTACACATGTCAACCGCTTTCGAAAAGTAAATATAACGAATAGATATCTCTGCCTCTTTCCCAGATACTGTAGGTGAGCCACTGTTTCTGGTATAGCCACTGTTCGACAAGTGACCCTACTTATATTTTATTGTAAGTATAACCTAACTTTTATATATATAAATAATACAAAAATAGAATAAAATATTTACAGGAAAATCTAAGTATATTCATGAGACGTGGAATATTATGAAAATAGAATATGTGTATTGTATTTATTTATCTATTGGAAAACCAATAGCTTCATTATATACATTAAAAAATTATAAATTAACAGACGAGCCAATTATAGGTTTTCACAGATAGACTTATTATATTCTTTTGTATTCTTTGGTTGTGTTGGTTAACGTAACTACCTAAAATACAACTTTATCTTAACCTTATCTTCTTAAACATACTACCTAAGTAGTAAATGTAAATAGGTAAAGAAAGTTGACAAAAGGTTTTAAAGAAATACAGAGTATGTCATTGCAGGCATCATTGCATCAGGTGCTTGTAAACTAAGCCCTTCCAGAAATACTTATTTCTTGGTTTTATCTTCAAAACACGGTTTTCATTGGCTCCGATTATTATTCTTCACATGTTTCATCAGCTTTGATATATCAGCCATTTAATTTTATGAACACTTCGTTGTTGTTACATTCTATTTATAGTACTATATACATAATCATTAGATATAATCTGTCTTTGAAACTGAATAACTTTTACCATAAAACAATACGACAAAAAAAACAACTTTCCATTTGTCAATTCGCCGATTTGGCGTTTTGTGTAAAGTGTTTAATCTTTCACATTCCAGAAAAAAAAGAACAATAGAAAATCTATTGTGTCTGGGTTTATAATGGGTCAGTGGGATGTGAGAGGTTAATAAAGTTCATAAGACAAAAGTTTAAGCGCCCTTCACACTATGCGGCAACTCGGACGGCTGAACCGCATTCCGGTTAGCCACAATATGAGCCGCAATCACATTGCAGTGCGGATGAAACTTCTTATTCGTACAAAATTTTGATTGCGGTGCGGTTAGCCGGAGCTGACCGCATTCCGGCTGGCCGCATAGTGCGTTACCTCGCTTAAGACCACATGGCGGCCTTTTATTTCGGCCAGACATTGCAGAAACACCTTGTATTATAGGTATATATTTCAGAGTGTAGCCATTAATAAAAATAAAAAATATTCGAAATAATACAACAAGTTAACTAAAGTAAACAACAACGACAGCATAGTAACAACAGGAAATCACAAATAGCAACGTATTTCCTAGAAAAAACAACATTAAAAACTTTTTGAAAGCAGTAAGTATAAGTTAAATAATTAAGTTCCATTTCCTAGGCGACTAATTACCAAGAATCTCGTGTTTCAATACTTAATTGAATTCGTAGCAAGTCTGTATGTAATCAATAAGTTTGTGTTGTAAAGTATCTTGTGACATGAGTGCATTGAGTGAAGGTCGATGACTTATGAAAAGGGCTTCGCGAATAGGTATTTATTTAACTAGTAGGCTCCTAATAAAGTACGTGTTTTAATGAATGTAATTCACATCCTAATTAATGGATCTCATTATATAAGTATTTTGAGAAAATACATAATGTCGACAATGAATGATAATGCTGATGTTTTTTGATGCGACTGAGGAGTGTGGATGAGGCTAAAGAAGTGTGTTTGGATCGTAGCAAGGCAGTGGTCTCTACATATAAAAACCTATGGAGTACAATTAAAGAAATGATTAATTATTATGCATTGAGAGAAAATAATAAAGGGATGTTAAAATAGTGGCTGCTTTGATTATAACTAGAGTCGTTGATCGTTGTTACCCAACTATGGCGAAGCCAAAAAGAAATTATGTATATATGAACATAATTTCTTTTTGGCTTAATTATTTTCGCCATATCTTAAGTAACTATCGAAGAAGCCGTTAACGTTCTTTTCTTTTTAATTGAATATTAATCGCTCTCTGATACAAAAACCATCAAAAAGTGGTTCTTTTTTCAAAAAAAATTGAAACGGGTCTAACTCGATACTCATGTTAGGCTTATTTTGATGCACCTTGAGTCCATCTACCTCCGGTGTCAGTTTGTCGGCCTATTTTTGGGACACCTGTATACTGATTACAGTAATTAACACTTTATTTTTAAAACTGTCAAATAGCCTATTCTATCAAAAGATAAATCTTATCAGAACGTAATAAAGGGTGTAATTGAAAACCGAGACCAATTTTGAAAGATAGTTTAATCAGAGGGTACTAGGAGTACATAACTGTAAAATAGTACGTATATAAAAGTGAGCCTGAACCGAGTAAGGTTTAATAACGTGGGACTTAATCTCACGGGGTTCAATATACTAGTTACGTTGTGATGGAACTGATATTTACGTCACAGTTACTTTTACTGTGATAGTTTTGATTACATTTATGTTACCTACTTGTCTTCTTTATCAAATATTCGGGATTATATTGGTATTATTTGATAAAAGCGAATCCAAAAAAAACTTTAATAAAACTTTTTAACACAATAATATACTTAAGTAAAAAAAAAACATCAATAGAAATGATTAAAACCAACTTAACGTACCTAATCCTGCTAATTACCCCTCCTCGTATTATTTTATTTTCATAATACTTACTCCAAAAAGACAAAAAATAAGGTAAATGATCTTTACATGCAAAGTTGTAATTGGTAAAAATAACAGCATACCAAGAAGTCACAGATAAAAATACTAGCTCCAATAACAAAGACGATCTCCCATCACTATTTCACTAGTGAACTCATATACCTAGCGTGCCCTGATTTAGTGACGAGCAAGCTTTTTGGAATGAGAATCACTGTAGGTAGATACCTTTTGCCAAATTGAGCTGAAATATTATGGGAGTTTCACATATTTCGTCTTAAATCCTGGCGGTGAAAGTCGTCTTAAATCCTGGCGGTGAAAGCGATAGTCTGGGTATTACACTAGTTTATATTTTACAGCTTAATGAAAAGAAAAACAGAGAAGTTTAGTAAAAATAGAGATTTAATTCGGTAGGTAAATAAGTTAATCAACAAAAAAGGATGTTTTCATTTTAATGTTTTCATTTTAATTGAAAATTTTAATGTCAATGATAAGTCGCTGGATACTTAGCCCCCTTTTTCACCATCAACAAATAAATTTTTAACTGACAGATAAACCTATTTCTATTAGGTATAAAATATCTGGCAGATATATTTTAGCTGTAGAAGGTAAAACGGGCACTTAGTTCGATAAAATTAAGACTAAGGCACTTTTTAACTCTCTGTCTTTGCAATAGTTATTATAAAAATTACAATTTATATGACGATGTGTAATGAATTGAAGCTACGCGCAATTTTAAAGAGAACAAACGTAGTTTGAAATGTCTTTTTTTAAACAGCTTTCTAACAAAGATGTTTTTTGCTTCCAATTACAAATTACTCACTAAAATGACTTAATGACTGAACTCCCAAAGCAGCTACATCAGCGCAAAATTAATTGCAGCTTACGTGCCAAAATTCATAATCTCTTGGGCCGGTTTTCAAATTAATCTTCACAATTACTGTAGGCGGCGCAAAAAGCGCTATTCTATGCTCCAATTGCACTATAATATTTTGCCAAATAGCGCAAAATTGGCCATTTGCAGTGGAATTCTTTCCGTTGCGCTTTAATAAGTGGGGTTATTGCAAATATTGTGCTTATTGTTGTTCATTCCAGTTTTGTTGTGAAAGGAATAATAGGAATTTTATATAGCAAACTGCGAATTGAAGGAAAATCTAGAGGAGGTATAGATAGGGGATTATGGTACCTAATCATGCATTAAAAATCTTTTTTCAAACCCGTCTCACATAGCTCTTATCTATCACTCTAAAATAGAATTTATTTTATTTATAAGAAACTATGTATGAGAGTAGGCTCGTGCCCCTCGGTGGGGACATATATGGGCTAACAACAACAACAACAACAAAAAAACTATGTCCACCTTATTACAAAACGAGTTTTATTTATAGTCCTAGAATAAACTCAGATAAATGACGTTTAGGCTATAGACAAAATGTCAAAAAATTACGTTAGTCCTAGAACTATCTTTAAAACTCGTTTTGTAATAAGGGGGTGTAGGTTTGAAAGTTTTATATGGATGACATCATAAATTGTGTGTATTGCCGTTTACGCTATTCTATCATTTTCAGCCAAACACAAAATACAATTCTGTTATGTCCCACTATAGGGACACGAGCCTACTCTCATACGATAGTGTTTTTTTTGTGTTGGAGTACCTATTAACTAAATTCTCAATTAATTTTAAGTTTTATTACAAGCGACCCTTTGATGGTATTTGACTTCGTAACACCGAGAATGATATCGGTAGTCTATTAATTAAATTGGAACGGAACTTCCTTCACTAATTTAATGAAAGTAGGTTTGTAACTAGTCGATGGTACTTGAAGCTATCGCCGAATACTGTATAGACTCATAATTAAAATAAAATATCTAGGCACCTGGTTTGAAATTTGAACCAATTCATTGAAGTGTCTACTTGATTAATGTGATGGTGGATGTTGTTGGAGGACTGTACAGAAATAACTTTATGCTTATGACGTTTTATTTATTATTAATTTATCAAGTTACTTATACAAAATGCAAACAAAATGGCGCTTTTTTCGTTTCCTTATAGCTCCATTCGAGTCTAAATCCTACTAATATTATAAATGTCAATGTTTGTTCCGATGGATGGATGTATGTTATTCTGTCGCGCAAAAACTACTGAACAAATTTTAATGAAACTTGGCAATATTGTAGCTTATACATAGGATAAGAATAACGCATCAGAATAACATATAAGCTGGGCCCGTATTCTCTTAATTACCAAATGAAAAATGGTGTCTCTGTAGAATGTGAATTGTATGAAATGACACATTTTGGTATTCTCTTAACAGATAAGTTGACAGTGGACAGCGATCGGCCGTACATTTTATTACTTTACGCTTTATTTGGTATTCTACTCCGCAATGTCACATGAGTGGCAGTTCCAAACGGTATTCTCTTCGCTATTTGACAGTTGTTCTCTAATGGCATTTCGTTCGGTCGTCCATCGTTCAGTCGTTCAGTCGTTCGGTCACCCAAACACTATTTCGGTGTTTTTTCGAAAATTAACGTGCAATTTATGCAAAAAATGCATGTAAATCTTATAGAAATAAATATTCTGTATTTTAAAGTATGTCTAAGCTTATTCTAGGTCGAAAAAAATCTATCAATCGGTTGATCAATTTCTTCGAACAATAATTTTATTAAATATTGGCAACATCGACAACTAAATCATTCGCAAAGACAAATGAATGACAAAGCCCTCTAGAGACTACTAATCGACTATTTCGTGGCACATAAGAGAATACCAAATTTGTGACCTATTGCTGTAGAATATTTATCTGTTTGTTATAGTATGGTCGCTTAACTTAATTTAAGAGAATTGGTACCCTGTTATTTTGAAATATCATGTCTTTTTTCCAAGATATGACGACAAAGGGTCAGCGCAGACAGAACGGAGCGCAGCGGAGAGGATTTTATTACCGCACTTGAAAATAAACCTTAAAATTTTTACAATTAAGTGCAAACCGGCATTCCCGCGCATCCTCGAGGACGCGCGAGCATTTTTTGTCAGGTTCGAGCATTTATGCACTTAATTGTAAAAATTTTAAGGTTTATTTTCAAGTGCGGTAATAAAATCCTCTCCGCTGCGCTCCGTTCTGTCTGCGCTGACCATGCGTACGAAGTCGCGGTCAGCCTCTAGTATAAAATAAATAGCACCATAGCAAACGTCTTACCTAACGATTTAACAACCTTCAAAGAAACATGAACCTTATTAAGGACTGAATAAATTCTAGTACCCATTTCGCCTGTCTCATTAACCGGCATTTAACTAAAAGGTATTAGCCAGGAATTAGTTATTTAAAGCAGATAATGAATACGTTTAGCGTTAAACTGTGGTATTGATCCAGCTTCGACGGGTAATCCTCGCTCTTCGACCGTTGAAGGTGATTACATCGTATTAATTAAACATTATTTAAAGACGGATTAGCGTTAAAAAGACAGTCTCGTTTAGTAGATGAATGCGAAGATTTAGGATTTTAAAAAGTGAGGGTGATAATGGTTTTTATATCCCATTTGAGGTAGTACCTAAAGGTTACCAGGTACATAAAGGTGAACATCTCAGCCAATTTGTATTGTAAGTTTTTAGTAATGTTGGCAACACCAACAAAGATAAAGTTTAGTTTGTCTATAATTTTTATCTATGGAAAGTTGTACTTTCTGTTTCATACTTCTTGTAAGTTTTTAGTAATGTTGGCAACACCAACAAAGATAAAGTTAGTCTATAATTTTTGTCTATGGAAAGTTGTACTTCCTGTTTCATACTTCTTGTAAGTTTTTAGTAATGTTGGCAACACCAACAAAGATAAAGTTAGTCTATAATTTTTGTCTATGGAAAGTTGTACTTCCTGTTTCATACTTCTTGTAAGTTTTTAGTAATGTTGGCAACACCAACAAAGATAAAGTTAGTCTATAATTTTTGTCTATGGAAAGTTGTACTTCCTGTTTCATACTTCTTGTAAGTTTTTAGTAATGTTGGCAGCACCAACAAAGATAAAGTTAGTCTATAATTTTTGTCTATGGAAAGTTGTACTTCCTGTTTCATACTTCTTGTAAGTTTTTAGTAATGTTGGCAACACCAACAAAGATAAAGTTAGTCTATAATTTTTGTCTATGGAAAGTTGTACTTCCTGTTTCATACTTCTTGTAAGTTTTTAGTAATGTTGGCAGCACCAACAAAGATAAAGTTTAGTTAGTCTATAATTTTTGTCTATGGAAAGTTGTACTTTCTGTTTCATACTTCTTGTAAGTTTTTAGTAATGTTGGCAACACCAACAAAGATAAAGTTTAGTTAGTCTATAATTTTTGTCTATGGAAAGTTGTACTTCCTGTTTCATACTTCTTGTAAGTTTTTAGTAATGTTGGCAACACCAACAAAGATAAAGTTAGTCTATAATTTTTGTCTATGGAAAGTTGTACTTCCTGTTTCATACTTCTTGTAAGTTTTTAGTAATGTTGGCAACACCAACAAAGATAAAGTTAGTCTATAATTTTTGTCTATGGAAAGTTGTACTTCCTGTTTCATACTTCTTGTAAGTTTTTAGTAATGTTGGCAACACCAACAAAGATAAAGTTAGTCTATAATTTTTGTCTATGGAAAGTTGTACTTCCTGTTTCATACTTCTAGTAAGTTTTTAGTAATGTTGGCAACACCAACAAAGATGAAGTTTAGTTAGTCTATAATTTTTGTCTATGGAAAGTTGTACTTTCTGTTTCAGACTTCGAATTACTTACTTACCAACTTGGATCCGACCGGCCTACAGTGTTCTCTATTGTAATATTTTTACCATGCCAATATACTTAGTGAATTCAAACCATAACTAAGTGCAGTTTTCTCTTCTATTGTTCGTCCGTTCAACTACACAACTATCAGCTGCCTAAACAGGTAATATTGTCAATATACATACATCTGTCCTGGCCCGCCTTATTCCCATCGGGGTAGGTGGAGATCACTTAATATAATTACCCAAAATCTATTTTAATTATCCTAATAATAAAAGCATTTGTCAAACATTAAGTTACTTAATTTCTTTTTTTTTTTGTCTTTTTCTAATAGTCTCATCTACTATAATTTATTAACGTATTTTTTTTTATTTGTTTTTTTTTTATTTGTTTATTTTTTTTATTTGTTTGGTATTTAACGTGTTTTCTTTAATAACTTTTATGTAACTGACTATGTAGTTTAGATTGTCTAAAACACAAACAAACTTACAGAGTTGTTTGAATAGTGCCTGTACCTAAGGCCCAGAACACACGGGGAAACGCAACTGCAACGAAACTGGAACTGCTAGTTACATCTGAGTTGCGTCATGTGTAGTTTTCTAAAGGAGCCTATAGCAGAAACTTAGATGCAACTCAAAAGTAACTAGCAGTTGCAGTTTCGTTGCAGTTGCGTCGTGTGTGGTTTTCTAAAGGAGCCTATAGCAGAAACTAAGATGCAACTCAAAGTAACTAGCAGTTGCAGTTTCGTTGCAGTTGCGTCGTGTGTGGTTTTCTAAAGGAGCCTATAGCAGAAACTAAGATGCAACTCAAAGTAACTAGCAGTTGCAGTTTCGTTTCCCTTGCGTCGTGTGTGGTTTTCTAAAGGAGCCTATAGCAGAAACTTAGATGCAACTCAAAGTAACTAGCAGTTGCAGTTTTGTTGCAGTGGGGTCCCCCATGTGTTCTGGGTCTAACTTAACTATCTATCGAAACTACCAATTATTTCTTCGAAAGTCAAAACTCTTCACATAATAGGTAGGTACACTCTTTTAACAAAAGCAATAACGAGATCTCTGGTTCGTAGTTTCAAAACTAACGAAAGGATACACTATTGTATAGGACGAAACAAAATGAAGCAAAAACAACCACTTACATGTCCGTTTCAAACCGGAATGTTGCGGCAAGTTTTATTGCCTTTTATTGTACTTTATTGTCTTTTATTCTACTATCGAAGTTTTCAAGTTTCAGATCTATTCGGCTTTGTTGACAACTGGCTGATGTTTCGTTTCTAACTTTGTCTAGAAGAGCTTCGTTTTCATTTGTTTTTTACCCGACTGCGCCAGAAGGAGGGTTATTGTTTTATTTCGTAGTAAAATGAGACTCTATTTTTAAGATTAATTTTTTAAGAAGCTAGAGTAGCTTTTTGAATACATTTTTGTGTCGGAGCTCCTGTAAAAATAGTTTTTCAATAAAAATACCTATCAAAATACAAGAAAATTGAGTACCTATATCTTTGATTTAGTCTGCCTGCCCAGATATTCTAGGAAGATATATATAGGCCTTACGTCTATTGCAGACGATTTATGGTGCAAGCCTGTTACAATGTTTTTGGTGGCTGAACAATCCTATGCGAGAGCGACAAGTTTTACCGCATGCCTGACAAGAGAAGTTTGCAACAGATGGAATTGTGTCGCCTTGTCGACGTCTTTGTCTCTTGTCAGATAGAGCCGCGAACCAAGTCTCATCATATATCTTGCGTCCCTCCATAACGCGTTTGCGCCACTCCGTCCGCTTGTCCGCAAGAGTCTCCCAGCCTCGGTGGTCTATTTTAAAGGCAGCCATATCCCTTTTAGCGCAGTCTTTAAAGCGGAGCAAAGGCCTCCCAACGTCTCGTCGTCGTCGTCTAGGAAGATACCTCATCTAAAAACCTCTTACCTACTATTCACTTAGATTTTTAAACATTACTTACTTGTAATAAAGTGTTTTTAAATTTTTTAAAAGTCGTTGAAATTGTTAGAAAATTCTTAGAAGAAATTCTAACTGATGTTTACTGGGTCATGACATGACCTACATATTTGTATCACATAAATCAATGCATCAGGATACAGAGTAAAGCACATCTAGCCGTCGAATCTTGTCACAGTTCAAATTGTATAAAGTAAATAGCTCGTTTTACGGAAACAACAAATTTCCTTCAGAATTTTATTGGATTCCTCCTTATAACAACTTCCTAAAGAAATTTTCTTTTCTGGGGTTACTTTGTCCTTGAGTGGGAACGGAAACAAATATTAATCTTTTTACTTCGGTTTTTCCCAGTATTGTTTTATTTGTTTTGTTTTTCCAAAAATATTATTTCTCTTTGAAGTGCAAGTAACAAAGGAGGTTGTATATCTTATGTGTTACTATAGAAAAACCTGCCTTTTAAGATGCCATAACAAGTTTTATATTAAATATTGATTTATTTACAACAACACTGAAACTACGAATACCACGATGATGTTAAGACTAACATAATATGTAAATATTAAGAGTGCAAAAGCCACATTCAGATTTTATCACAGATTATTTAACATTTTTTTCATTTAATGTTCATTGGAACCAAAAACCCTCTCAGACATGTTACAATTTACCTATTTTTTGCAACCCGCTCGGGCGGAAAGTTACAAAACTTGCCTAAGATGGGTGTAATGAAACTCGACCCCTTAATTTCAGTTGGATGGAATTGCTTTTGTACTAAACACAAAGGGTTTTCCCTATTTGATATGGGAACCCTATTTTCGCTATTTATGTGTACATTAAAGGGTTCTATTAAACTTATCTGGTCAATTTATTCTGGAGTATATCATTTTGCTTTTGAATAGAAACTAATAAGGAAATACTGAACTTTAACCACCTATTCATGGAAAATACTCGATCAGTTGATCGACTTTGATAAGGGCATAGGTACGATATTTTTGTAGTACCTATTCGATCCATTTTTAAAATATGGACAAAATACATAGATCGCAAAAAGAAGTATAAAATCACCCTGTGTCTCTTATAATGAGTAGAATTTTTACTAAATTTATATTTCGTGTTTTAAGATGCAAAAATATTACTTATAGTGATGAATTTTTTTGATTGTTTGAAATCTAAACTCTTTTTATTAAATTAATCGACGTACAATTATGATTAAGTATATGCTGCCTAAATCTATTAAATAATTTACCAATCCCTGTTTTCAACAAAAGTGTTGTGTGCTATTATAATTGGATTTCAGGCTTATATTGATTAATAGAGGCTGCCCGTCACATCTTGGAAAAAATACAAAATATCTGCAAATGCCTATGTGTTATTTCGATGTCAAAGCTAAGTTATTGTAAAATTTCATTGAAATCTGTTCAGTGGTTTTTACGCGATGAAGTAACAAACATCCATCCATCTATCCATCCATCCATCCATCGGCACAAACATTGACATTTATAATATTAATAGGATTATCATTGTTATAATTTATTGAAATTGTACCTGTCATTGTACCTAACTGAAATAAATAAATAAATTCAGGTTCTAGACTTTGTTTAAAAGCGTCACTCCTACGCGAAGCAGACAGCAATTCATTACAAATTTTATTGAGCCGTACTGTTTTTAATTAATGAAGTCGAAGCGAACAAAATTAATGAATGTTACGTCGATGTTACTCCCTTAATTTTATTGGAAACTAAATTGCTATGTTCATGTGATTTTGTACCTTAAGTTTACAATTTAGAGACCAATTTTAGTAAGCAAGCTGATAGTTAAGATTTCATATTTTATTGGAAAGTCAAAAGCGACGGTCATCGAAAGTTAACAGAATTTTTAGTAGATACGAGCATTTCGATCATGTTTTTTATAATTATTTTATTCATTCGTGAGCTTAAGTACCTTACCTTACTTCATTAAAAATAATTAAAAAATTAACTCAATCGCGTTATTTTTAGAATTATTTTTTTGTGTAATTTTGACTTTGATAATATCGATAAAAGTTGGGTTATGCAATTGCATGATTTTGATTATAACTAGTATAATTATAACTACTCTGTACGAGTAGATATAATAACTAGCAGTTATAGTAACTAGTAACAAGTTATAGTAACTAGTTACTACTACAGAGCACTAGTCATTTACAACAGTTACTTATCATAAACAAAAAACCTCATAAACCAGCCATTTTATTCGTTTCAGCATTTTATAATGTGCATTTTAGACTTCAAAGTCATGCAAATGGTCCGTGGAAGAACTGTTGCCAAATAGCACAATTTAATGTGACCCAACATCGTGATATATGAATATTGGCTGTTGTTTTTGACATTATTATTTACTGGAAATGTCTAGAAGTTTCCACTATTAAAAAGGTACAAGTCTTATCTTATAAAACAAGGAATTCCTATCTAGGCAACACTATATCTTTAATACTTGTGCCTAACTTAATAAGGAAAAGAAGTTGTGTCGCATCAGGTGCTTAATCGTACGGCAGAGAATAGAGAAGAGTGGCGCAGACTCCGCAGACTCCACAAAAAGAGCAACGCTTTTATATTTATGATGATGATGACTTTATTAGCTGTTAATTGATCGATTATAGATTAAGTCGCATTCAAAATAACGAATATCAATGTATCTCAATGATTGATCTCCGAAACCGGCATTTACCAGAACGCTCCCGAATATTGCAAGTGAAAATTTTTAATTAGCTCCCGTGCGACAGTTTGTTCACATTTCGTTACTTTCAACTCGTAAAACAATAAAAAAACTTTATTCTAGAATATAAAAACCTACAGACAACCATACATATCCGTCACGCCTCTCTCCCATAGAGGTAGGCAGAGACCACTTCCTTCCACTTGCTACAATCCAAACACACCTCCTAAAAACCTAAAAACCTACTAATATTTATTTAGCAGTAAAAAAACCATCAAAAGAACTTTAATTACTATCCTTTTGTCTCCTTTACAGAGAAAAGTCGAGTCACTCAAGAACACATTGACTAGGAAATTACTCTTACACACAAATTGTTGGAAACTTTGAACCGGAAAAAAGAGGGTCTAAGCCGAATACTTGATTTGATTAATAGTCTACCTAGTCAAAATAGAAAAAGTTGGTGAAGAACGGTCCTTTTGTATAACATGGGTTCTGTTTATCTAGTTAAATGGTTTTTGCTGGTATTATCCACACTGTCTTTACAAATTAGCTGTCTACTATCCTACTATATATTTTTCTTTCGAACACAATTGGTAATTGTTAACGAAATAAATGAACTGAACTGATGATCAATGTTCATGCGGATGTAACGATTGATATAACGATGTTTGTTACTCTTTCACGCAAAACTGCAGAACAGATTTTGATGAAACTTTGCAATATTGTAGCTTATACTTCAGAGTAACATATAGGTTATATCATTTTCAGATTTCATTATTTTTTTCCAAGAAATGACGATAAATGCGGACTGTCGCTGGCAGCCTCTGGACATTTCTTATATTAGTAGCATTAAAAATAACATGCATAACTTATATCAAAACTTCTGTTATTCTTCCTTAACTAACCTAAAGACCCCAAACACTTGAAATAGTGTCGGATCAAAGATTAATGATAGTTCAATGCCCGTTGGAGATAGCTTAGGATTTATTACCGCTGACCCACTATTGCTTGGAGACATTCTCAAGCCATTCATTGTTTAGACAAATTGTTGGATATAGTAACCAGAGCACACTGGAATGGGCATGATGGCTAAAGATTTTTTTTTTGGTCCGTCACATAGATTATTTTAAAATATTTGACACGTATTTTTTCTTTTTTCTCTTAAACTAAAAATGACACAGATACACTGGGTTAAAGTTGCTCATGACATCTCGCCTTAGTATCATTTTTACGTAGGAGTGACGTCAATACCCCCCACTCCGTAACTTTGATGCTCTGTTTCTTTGTATTTATTTATGTATTTGATCAGGTCAAAAACGTGTTTCAAATATTTTTTAATAGCCTTAAAGACGGACTAATTATTTTTTGAATTTTCGAATGTAGTCATCATCTCCATTGAGACAAGAAAGCGTAGGTTGGGAAAATGCTGCATAGACGCTGATTATAAAGGCTTAGACTATACAGGGTGTAACAGAAAGGGGGTATAAAGCTAAAACACAGCGATAGTCACTATGAAACTGAACAACTTTCCCCAAGGAACATGGGTCGTAACTCGAAAAAAATTTTTGGATCGCCCATACTTACTCGATCAGCTAATCGGACATTTTGTATGGCGAGGTGAATTTTTTTTTTCGGGTTTCGACCCATGTTCCTTGGGGGAAAATTGTTCAGTTTCATGAGTACTACCGCTGTGTTTCGGCTTTATAACCCCTTTCTGTTACACCCAGTATATGATAAGGCACCAAAAGCATCTGCGGCTATGGCGCCTTACTTAACAGATTTCAATGAAACTTAACAATATTGTAGTTTACACTCAGGCTTTATTATTTTGAGATATGACGTAAATTTTCAAAGATACGGCGACGAATGTGTATGAAATCACGGGCACGTTTAGTTGCTCCATATAAAAAGGTAGGTATACCACTGCAGCCTCCGTAAAATAACCATATCCAACTAGTAAAACTAGCTTTATAAGATGAAAACTGTCAGTTAAGTTTTACATCTTGAAACAATACGTGTATAGTCAGACTATCGCTCACAAAATTGCATTTTTATTTCGTCGTATTCATATCAACACGGCTCCCCGTGTCTCCGTACAAATTCGATAACATTTGACGCACCTGATACCCTATTGTGGACTTGAGAGAATATATCGCTAGAATTTACGAAAAACGGTTACTTGAAGGACATTTTTGTGGTGGACAACGTGTTAGATAATTTTTATTAAAGGTGTTTACATTTTTGGTGGTTGTACCGTTTGAAGTCTAGGTCTACGATATTTACGATACAATTTCGTTCGAGATTTAACATAACACTTGTCAAACAGCGCAGCTAAATAAGCAGCGTTGCGTTAAATAAAAGTTAGTTTTTCGACAATTCTAATTGTGTCAGTTAATTCATAGGTACTATATATATGTACCTGATATAAACTAGAGGTATATTATCAAGAAGAGTGTTTTGATCATTTTTTTAATCTTCTTCTTGTTCTTATCAGCCTATAGCTGCCCACTGCTGAGCATAGACCTCTCCAATTTCTCTCCAACGGGACCGGTTCCATGCGACACGAGACACCGCGATTTTTTAAATATAAAAAAATATTTATTGGAAAACCAACAGCTTCAATATACAAAATAGAAATTTAAAATTAACAAAGGAGCCAACTACAGGTTTTCACAAATAGAAACATTATAAATTATTGACAAAGCACTTATGCATTGATTACTTATGTGTGTAGTAACATAAACACGCACGCACCTACACGTCATAATTGCCATATTGTTGTAATTATATTTACAATCATCTTAAACTAATGCACTAAAATAGGTATTAAAATTATTCATTAAGTAATTAACAAAAATGAAATTACAATTAAATTATAAGCACTCACTTCAGTTTAAATTAAGGAAACAGATTTCTTGTCAGTTACAAAACCAGTTAGGAAATCTTTCTAAGAATAGACTTTTCCTCAAAAGTATTTCTCTATACTTTTATATTTTCGTACGTTTACACAATAGCCTCCAGCAACAACTGAAGTGTCGATATATTCTGAATAACTTACATTTCTGACGCTTTCCACGTAGCCCTCCATATCATACCGTTGTGACAGTTATGTTTTCTCGTATTACTAAATGTATGAATAGTTATATTTTATTGTTAGGTTCGTATTGTTTTCAAAGGATACTTTAGCTGAGAGCAAAATGATATGAATTGACACATTTGTTGTAAGAGTACCTTTCTGAAAGTGATATGCCGAAACGTGTCTTAAAATATATGGTATGGGGCGTAGAGTAGTATCTACACATATCCGGGCCGTGTCCGGGACGTGACCGGGCCGTGGCCGGTCAGGAGGGAAAAAAATATGTCGTTATAACAACGTGTGTGAACGAATCCATAGAAAATGTATGGAATGATATTTTTTCCCTGACACGTCCCGGACACGGTCCCGATGTGTGTAGATCACAGATAGACCAGCTAGCTAAGCATGGCACTCCGTGACAAGACGTTGTCATGCGTTTGTCACGCTTACGTCTCTGTCTATAGTTTTAAATGTGATAATGACAGCATACGTGAGATAATTGTCGCGGCACGCCGTACTAAGCCCCCTGGTCTATCTAAAAGTGAAGATAGACTTCTCTGACGTAAACAATGCAATGCATTATGACATCTTTTTTATGGAAATATTAGGATTAGAAGCACATTGTCATATGCAATGCTGTATACGTACGTGGGTCGAGTCTGTCTTTACTTTCAATTGTACGTATATCAGTAGGTTTGGTAAACGCGGCGTAACAAAACCTTGTTACGGCTTTCTCACGCTTATGTTTCTATCTAAAGTTTGTACGATATAATTACAGTATGACGCGAGATAATTGTCAGGTTATCACACACGTTGTCATGACGAGGTGTGTAAACGAATCCATAGAAATGGAGTGTTATTTTTTACCTGACACGTCCCGGACACGGTCCGAATGTGTGTAGATAGACATTAAGTATGCCAAGCTAGTTACCCGCGACAATCATCAAAAGGTATTTGACTGAGTATATCCGTATAGATGTAGATAGCAATGCCCGCAATATAAAAGATGAACTAGCACCAATCGAACGCGTAAAACTACCTTTTAACTAGATTACCCGCTAAAATAAAAACAAAAGAACTTCGCTATATTTGAAAAATAGAAAATAAAAAAGTCAGATTGGAAACCTCATACTTTTTTTTACGTTTTAGTTGAAAATCGAATAAAATCAAATAACAGCCAATAAAATATTTGAACAAAATTAATATAAAACTACCAAGCCATCTCGAAAAACGGATATCCAGCATATTCTCGGAAATATCTACATAGTAATACTAAACTAACAACTACGCTTTACCCAAACTAAAATATTAAATCTCAATTCTGAAACTATAAGTTGGTTAAGTTTTAGATCGGATTACTATCGATCGGAGTAAATCTGGCGGACCGACCAAACAGAATGGAACATAAAATTGATTCTCAGCAGTTTCCCTTAGACCGAACAAACATTAAACATTAGCGAAGGCCTGATCCAATAAGATTGTATGCTTAGAAGGGACTCCACAGCGAGGTATGGATTTTCTAGATAGCGTTCTGTTTAATACAGTTTAAAAATAATCTTTACTAAGGAGGAGAGACTCCTAGAGGAGAGACGCCTTTACCCAGCAGTGGGAAGTAGCTAGATTAGATTAGAAGTATAGATTAACTGAGATTATATATAAGAGTAGGTACCTTTATTTACACAGAAAAAAAACTTATTCCATGCACTTTTTTAATAGGTCTTATTAATTATCTTACGCCCTTTGACGGCGAAAAAATTTCTCTCGCGCTGTATTTTATTCACTTTTATCTCTTTTCTTTTAAATTATGTTTTGTGTATAACTATGACTGAAAACTAACTTAAAGTTAACTTTCTACAGAATTTTTTTACATATACTGACTATTCCTATTCTTAAAATAGGCTACTAGGGTAACTACAGTGAAATCGGAACTCTTGCCAAAGTTATAAATATGCCCACGTTAAGAGTAGCTATATCGAAAACTTATTTGAATAAAATTGCATATTAAAAAGAACTTTATAAGTAGATTCTTTAATTATTATTTAAAAGGTATTTAAAAAAAGGACACTATAGTCTATGGATCAGAAACGCTTTGTCATTTCCATCATACTACATCTGTAACGATATTGTTCAATGCAAACTGTAACTCATACAAAATTTGCCAAAATTTCCTAACAGGGTTCATAATCTAAAGATACTAGTTTATACAGAATGTTTTTGAATTTTATATTAAAAATTCTAGACACTTTTGACAACGGAAAGAACTTTCCTAAAAAACGTCACAAGAAAAAAAACAAAAATGCTCATCATTATGATTGTAACGATCAATTATTTGATCGGGTGTTTCTTAATTTTGTGAAATTCTTTGTTATTTTCGCTTTTTTCTCTTGTTTCTTAAAAATGTGTCAAATAGATTTGGTCCTTTCTTCAAAAGATGTTTGAAATTGGCAGAATCAACAAAGGAAGCCGCCATTAAAAAAAAACTTCAAAAGATGGATAATATCACCCTGTATGAAAGGTCGCCTTACGAAGTTGTGCTTTGACAAAGTCTTGGACCAATGTTTGTTTACCGTATTAAGGTTAGTTCTAAGAAGTTGCAAACAGTGACTTGGTACCTATAATACTAGGAATATATGTACGATTATTAAACGATTTGACCCATTTTAACCTTTCTTAAGTCTTTTAACTATGTAACCCTATTTTTAAATTAACGACTCAATGACATAATTTTCATACTATCGGCATTCATTTATATTTAGTCGGATTACACTAAAAAGTCTAGTAGTTTGTTTAAACTAGAAAAAATTAATGCGTGTGTGGTGATACACGACACATGAAAAGGTCTCACAGATATAACTACACTTTTTTCTATATTTCCTTAAGTTTATATGTGTTAATTTTATTTTATATTAGTTGGGGAAAAAGTTTCTTCGTATTTTATATGAAAATTCAAAAAGTTTTTTTTTTATAGTTTATTTACATTTGACTAAAGTATGTAGGTGCCATTTTGTTCCATAACTTTTTGCCATCTTGTTGGTAGTGACATGATCCCATTGCTGTAAAATTTTTAAGGCTTCTGATCGAAAAAATGAGACAAGTGGTTTTGGCAGTCCTCTCGTGATGTTAACCTGACACTGCCTAAGGAATTCTGCAGAGACCGAAACAGATGAAAATCTCAAGGTGCAAGGTCAGGACTATACGGCGGATGCATTAATACCTCCCAGCCAAACTCTCGTAATTTTTGCTGAGTGGCTAAAGATGTGTGAGGTCTAGCGTTGTCATGGTGAAAAACCACACCCCTTCTGTTGATCAATTCAGGCCGCTTTCTCTCAATTTTTTGCTTCAATCTCATCAATTGTTCGCAATACAGTTCTGAATCGATGGTCCTGCCTGGCGGTAACAGCTCATAATGAATGATGCCCTTCCAATCCCACCATACACACAGCATTACCTTGTTGCGAGTTAACCCGGGTTTTGCCACAGTCTGTGAAGCTTGACCGGCCTTTGACCACGATCTTTTTCGCACGTTCTTGTCGTATGTGATCCACTTTTCATCACCAGTTATCAGCTTTTTCAAAAATGGTTCGGTTTCATTACGTCGTAATAAAGAATCACAAATGAGTACACGGTTCATTAGGTTTCTTTCAGTGAGCTCATGAGGCACCCAAATATCGAGCTTTTTAGTGTACCCAGCTTTATTCAAATGAGTCAAAACCGTTTTGTGGTCAATTGCCAGTTCTTCAGCTACATCGTAACTACTAATATGCCGATCTTGCTCCACTTTTTCAAAAATGGCATCAATTTTGTCCGTAACAGGGCGACCAGAGCGAGATGCATCTTTGATATCAAAATTTCCGGCTTGAAAACGCTTAAACCAAACTTGCTCTACTCTCACAGATACTGCATTAGGTCCATAAACATCACAATTTTTTTTCGCGGCTTGAGTTGCATTTTTACCTTTTTTATAGTAAAATTTTTAAATGTATCGAATTTCTTCTTTAGATTCACTCATTTTAACAACAACAATAACAAATGAAAATCACACAAATTCCTAATTTGAATTTGGAAGTGCCTTCTTTAAAATTAAAACTTTTTAATGATACCAAAACCAGCCAGATACAAATGGTATAGCCAAAGAGATTTTAATACAAGTTCATACATACTATATGCGAAAAGACTTTTTCTAAATAAAGAAAAATTTAAAAGAAATTTAAAGAATTTAAAAGAAAAATTTCTAAATAAAATTTTTCTAAATAATGCTAAATTAGTTCTTATTCACCGATACCTACCAAAGGTTCTTAATATTATTAGAAAATGTTTTCCTTAAGTTGAACTTTCTAGAAATTGTAACTCAGTTTCGTTGCACTTGCAATTGAGTTCGCTGTATTACTTGTTAATTGAGGTGGTAAGTTACTTTTGTACTGTTTACTAACTCAAGTTCGTAGTCAAGTCTTGTCTACATGAGTGTTGGCCTGAAATTTTGAAATTTGTTTTTTTATTTAAATGGCAACTGGCATTGTCCATTCTGCCGATGATAAATGATGTAAAGCTTACTATAACAACATACATATTATACACACAAATATTTAGGCTTAAGATTATTGTTGCTATACATCACAGTAATATTTGTCTCTGGTGAGAATCAAACCCACTATCTACGGCGTAGCAAGTAAGGTAACCAACCACGCCAACTGGCCAGTCAATTTTGATTTTAAAATTGATAGATGACTATACAACGGCGGTTCCCAATAATCAAAGACAGATAGCTATCCGAGACCGGCAAAACTTAACTATCACGTAGCTGTCACTTTTGATTTATCTTTCAGAAGAATCCCATACATTTTTTGACAGCTTAGCGGTAAGTTTATAGGAACGAAAAATCTTAGATAGATAACTATTTCTACCTCCAATAGCGCAAAATCATAGATAGATAGATTATTCGGAATGGCCATTACTTATTTAGTAGGTAAGTAATTGAATGCCTGTAGTGTCTTTTTTGCTAAATAAATGTTCAATGTGGACCAAGCTTTAATTTGAAACTGTCGTCAACTCTGGTAGAACTTGGTTTAGTCTTGTTTAGAATGCTTTGATTGGATAAAGGTTTTTCGTTGGAAGTAACTGATAATTATATGGTACGTGTAACCCACTACAAACCTATTATTAAGGTATCTACACACCAAAGCCGCTGGCTTGCCGCCGGGCTAAGACGGCGGCATTACGTCATACGAACGGCAGCTGTCAAAAAAGCCGGCGGCTTTGATGTGTAAATAGCATTAAATTGTGTTTTTTATCAGTCTCAAATACGGAGGGGTTATAAATTGTCTAGTGAATTAGGAAATGCTGGCTTCGCTTGCGTTAAATTAGGATTTTAGGCAATGTTCCATTATTAAGTTTTACTCCAATTTTAGGGAAGTACTTACTCCCATTCAGAAAGTGGGTTTAGAAAGAGACAAGAAGTAGACTTTGGTCATACCTACACAAGTATTCCTTGCACTTTTTTTTTCCATACACATAGCCATGAAAAACGCCAACCACATATTATTTTCCAATTTCTTATTGAACATCATATAATAAAGACAATTCCGCTACGAATGTGTAGAGGCCCTAAAAACCGCGTGTTGCGAGCCACAAAGTCATCGCGTCGCCATTGGCGGTCATAAATCCATCACCTTCCTTCAATGTGACATATCACGTCCGAAGCGCCTACTTTACGAGGACACTGCGACGTAAAAGTTAGGTTTGGTGCAAGTTGAGATAAAATAGAGAGAAGGGATTGTTTTATTAGTTAGCTTGATCTCAGCCTATAGCAGCATAGGCCTCTCCATTAGCTCTCCTTGTTTGTCAGCTTTTTTATCCTTCCTGTAGCAAATTAAGAAAAAAAAAATCTTTAATTTATTTAATGCCAAGAACCACCATAAATCCATCATCATGTCACCTTATTGACGTCCACTGCTGGACAAAAGCCTGCCCCGGGGATCTCCATAACGACCGGTCTTGCGCTGCCCGCATGCGAGAGCTTCCCAGCTACTCTCACCAAATCGTCAGCCTTGTAGGAGGCTTCCCCACACTTCTTAAATAAGTTAAAAATTCAAATAAAAAAATTCAAAAATAAAATAAAAAAAAAAACAAAAAAAGAATCAAAATTCAATTCAAATGACTTCTCCAAATTCGCTCTCACTCAACCCCTAAACCACCCTACATAATAGCCGAAACGATCCGAGTCTGGGGACTGGGATGTCGTGTCTGACGTATGTTTGTGTGGCTCTCCAAATATCTTACTTATGACCACCTTCGTCCTCCATTGTACTCCGAATGGGAGAGGACATGACGCTGTAATGCTGTAGATTATGACTACAAGATATCTTGGAGGACTGTCTTCATTTGTTTCGGGTTTGAGACAATGTGTGGCTTAGTATAGCTATGTATAACATTTGGTATTATGTAAAATGATGTTTTTATTATTTATTAAATTAAGAAAGTTTATTTAAATTTGGAACGTAAAGAAAAGGAGTTTGGACTCTGATGTTTGATATTTACATAACATTTTTCTTATCAAATGTGTAATCAAACATGCGTTAGTTCTAGCTCTATTTTGTAAGATCATTCAATAAATCTAATAAGATGATATTCGATTTTATTTCTATTATTCAATTAATCTATATTTCTTTTAGAAATATGCTGTACCTTTTGTATAACTTCTCTTTTTTTCTGTCTCTATGTACCATCATCTTACAATAAACTGTTAAATAAATAAATAAATCATTATTATCAGCAGTATGACATCAAACTGCTTGGAAGTAACTTGCATCCACTGTGGACATGTAACCTTCACCTATAGCTCCATCTTGTTGAAATTTCAACGTGAGGAAAGGAATACGACGTAAAAAATAAATGGGTTCCCCAAATCAATGTACCTACCTACACGGAACATTTACCTGACCATCTCTACAACTAATTTAAACAATATTCAAAGTCAAAGTCAAAGTCAAAAATATATTTATGCCTATGAAAGGCACAAAAAATGCTCTTGAAACCGTTACATTATTATATAGGTTTTTTTTTAAAGCTAGCGCTAGATTCGCCAGGTGCAGTTTCTCCCAGAGAAGAACCTAGCAAGAAACTCTGTGAGGTTGCTCTTTTCAAATAAAGTTTTACAATTCTTATAAACAGTTACACAGGTATAAAGGTACATATTCTCATTATTATAATTATTGTCCCTAAAGTTTTAAAGACACTCTATCACCGATCAGCTGCAACTTTCACTCCATTCAATAACACACCTAAATACCGTATAATAGCTGACAAAGTAAGTTAGCTACCCTATTCAAACTCTAGTTAACCATCACGCCTGTTTCATTACCCTTCCAATGGCAATTAGGGACTCTCCGACTTATATGAGCAAGAATTTATACACTGGCAGATTAAAGTTGCGTTTTGTACGCGTCTATAGATCCTTATTTTGAATAAAAAGTTCAATTAATTGTTTATTGTACTTTTTAATGACGCCATGTTGTGTCATATATTTTTTTAATGGAATGGTTTTAAACAGAAATTAAAAACGACTAAAAATCACGAAACACGCTCGCACGCTCACGTACGCACACATATACATAAGATCAAAATCTACTGCCTTCTTCGAAGCGAAAAAACAAATGAACGCGCATTTAGGCCTTTCCGATTCTTTTTCGGAAAAGCAGTAATGTAGTCAATACAAACGATCTTAAAAGTGTTGAAAATAGCCGTATGTATAAAAGCGCCCAAACCCTCTATGCAATACGAATGTGTACGTTCAAAAGCAAATTAAGGGGACGGAGGGCGTGAAAATAGCGATCCACTGATTGGCATTGCGATGGACTTTACGGTTCGATGCCCACGGAAATCAGATCACTCCACTGTTAATTTACTGCGGGGTCTTATTTTGTAATTAGTTGTCAGTTTGCTGTCACTGAAAAGTTTACATTGCAGTTTTGAGTTGATTTTTTCGTGTGGTGTTTTTATAGGATTGTCTTTAAGGCAGAGAGGTGATTTGTCTATGCTTGCTAACTTAACAGAAGAACGAGCTTTTATTAATTTATTAGAAGCCCAAAAGCTACAAAAGCCAGAAACGTAATACAGAAAAGACAGCCAATTACAGGTTCTCACAGATACACTAAAAATATTAAAAACTGTTACATTAAAAAGTCACCAAGAAAATTATTTAGGGGAATACATAAGTATCCCTTATATAAATCATTTAAACTATAAGATCTTTATCATCAAAAACTACCTACTAAATATTCTACCATGTAATAATGCTACTCAAAACTATTTCAATCACAATTTAATTTTTATTCCAATTGGTCTAAAAAAATGGTTTTCATTTTTTTTTAACCAAACATGCTCACAACTCTTATTTCAAGTAGGTATTTAGTACCTCATGAATATTATGACGAGATGAAATTTAATAAAACACTACATAACTAAACTATACTAGAATCGGGGTTGAAAAGAGTAAACACAGCCCATCCCTCTTTAATAAAGTTGTTAATACGTTTATTGCGTTTTGATGCTATCAAATAAATGTACGTACTTTCATAGCAAATGTCAATAGGTAGTATATACAGGGTGTAACAGAAAGGGGGTATAAAGCCGAAACACAGCGATAGTCCTCATGAAACTGAACAACTTTCCCCAAGGAACATGGGTCGTAACTCGAAAAAAAATTTTTGGATCGCCCATACCTACTCGATCAGCTGATCGGGCATTTTGTATGGGGAGGCGATTTTTTTTTTTTTGAGTTACGACCAATGTGCCTTGGGGAAAGTTTTTCAGTTTCATGAGGACTATCGCTGTGTTTTGGCTTTATACCCCCCTTCTGTTACACCCAGTATATAGATAATAACATTCAATTGCATGAAAAGTCTTCAAGCGAAGTAAAGCTTGCTTTAATTATACCAATACATAATCTTCTATATATATAAAAATGGAACCCGTTTTCCGTTGTCACGGCATCACGCCTGAACGGCTGGACCGATTTCGCTAATTCTTTTTTTAAAATGTTCATTGAAGTCCAAGGATGGTTCTTACGGTGAGAAAAATTCGAATAATTGCCGGAAAAGCCCTAAAACAGACCTTTTCTTTTTCCCATACAAATGTTCTCTTACTAAAATGTAGAGTCAATTTGAACTTTATTCCTACACAATAAAGTTCATTCTAAGGCGGGACGAAGTTCGCCGGGACAGCTATTAAATATAAATACATACTATACGGACAATACCTAGACTTAAAACATACATCCCTGTTCATAACAACAATGTTTTTCTCTAGTGTAAAACGAATCCACGATCTACAACATTACAAGCAGGGTCACTACAATCTTCTTATCAAGCCATCAAACCACATACAATATAAAGATCCATTAAACATATAGGTGTCACTGTCACTGTCAAAAATAAGAAGAAGACGGCATGGTATTTAAGTAATGGATAACGTTACCAACCTTTTCGGTAACGGGCAACAGACTTATTCACTTTTATGGTCACGCATAATTGAGCTTTACCAAAAAGCGGGACTTTGCATGATCAATAAAACCCGATGCATTTAAGCGAAAACAGAATTTAATTAACTTTAAAAATCCCATTCTTTTACGCGACGCGACGTAGTTAGAGTTGGTAGAGTGCCTTGTGATGGTTTTTTTATTAACCTATAAAAATAATGCGCTAAGTGCATTCGGAGTATCAGCGGGTTGTCTTGTTTGTGAGAGACAACATTTTTTTTAAAGGCCAATACACACCGGATGCGTAGGTATGCGTCTACGTCTACGTTATGCAAGCGGTGATAGTTTCATACATTACAACTCAAGCACACGCAACACATACTCATCCGGTGTGTTTTGGCCTTTAATGCAAATAAACGTTGATACAATAGTTCTAACAATATTAGCAACAAAATATAAGAAATTGCATTATCAGTGAATAATTTAAATAATTACATAGTACATAAAATATACCTATGGCACGCTTCTCCCCCATCGGGTAGGCAGAGACCACTTGTTTCTTTTCATCCTACATTCATCAGTCGCCTCATATATGCACGTCGGTTTAGGGTACTCTTGTCTTAGGCCTTTTCTTAACAAGTCGCCGAAATAATTACTTACTAATAATTTGCATTGCTAGCCGAAATAGAATGAAAACAAAGACGATCACAAAAACTTTAAACATAAGAATTCTTTCGAACAACCCCCAGCATTCACAAACTCAAGGTCACCAACCTCAAAACAAATATAAAGAACAATACCCATTGAATTCTCGCATACATCTCGCTCTACTGTTCTTGCGAGACGCTTTACAGCTCACGCCAACATAAAGTATACACTAGCTTTCCCTTGACGGTGTTACGGGACTCGCTAAGCGGTTTTTGATGTCGCTAGTCCGCAGGAGGACCGTAAACGCGTATGTTTCGACCTCAGAAATGTTTTTGTTGTGTCATTGGGACTCCCGTTGATGTTTAACCCCGAAACAAATGAAGGTGCAACTGTGTCGTATAAAAGGATGGGTGGTGGGGTGTATTGTTGGTTGAGATGACGAACAACAGGACTGTGTAATTTATGAGTCAGCTGTAATTTAAGGTAGTACGTCTTCAGTCTCAATGCTTATTTACTCAACTTTAATATTCATTGAAGTTAGAAGCAATCTAGCTGGTGTAAAAAATGTATTAAAATCAAGCGGAGCTTTAGGGTCAACAGTAGCCTATGTGACTCTACGCGAAATTCTAATAAACGTACAAACATACTCACACAGTTTCGATTTATGCACCTGTCTTTATTTGCATCACCCTGAAAATTTCCTTTTTAGTATCTTTGTAAGATAATTTTTAAATTTTAAAAAACATAAAGTACTAAATATAAATGTTACCTACTACTTAAGTTATATTCTTAATTGTATAATACTTTTTATAATTTACTAATAGTTTTAAGATAAAGTTTTTTAAGTAACTGGCAACTACTTGCCCTCTCGTTTGCTGTGCCCTTGCAGGGCGTCACATGTACATTATGACTTTGTAACACCTTACCCAACCTGTGACTTGCAATAAACAAATTCTAATTCTAATAAAAAAATACTTATGAAATTTTTGTCTCAAATCGTCTTCTTCATTTCAAAACGGCTTCCAATCCCGAAATCTACATAATCACACCAGTTGCCTGTTCTACAAGCCCGTATGTTCGTAAACAGGGTGACGTGACATTTCGTTTCGCGCTTTCTACCAGGAATGATAATTATTTTATGCGCGCGAAACAGCCTTGCCTCCCGGATAATTGTCGCACGTAATAATTATCGTCGACTTACGTGGTGAACCATTTAAGAATACGGAATGTTTTAACACCATATGAATTTTGTTTGCGCTTCGAAAATTTTATGCAGGCAATGTGATTTTGATAATACGGGTAGGATATAGGGTATGGTTTTTAATTTAATTGTGTAGTTTAAATAATTGTTATTTTTGTTTTTGAGGATTTCTTCATTTTAAGATTAATAGCTCTAAAGGAACCCAACGATGCATAGAATCTTCGAATTGAGCATCTTCTGGTGTGAGCTCCAGAACAGGGCGTCATTCATAAGCACATTGTGGACAGCCTGAATTACCTGAAAAAAAAAAGTATATAGCCTGGTCGCAGTGGTCGCTTTTAAAATATTTGGTGGTGCACAAATTCACAACAAGCTAATTAATCAAGTATAAATAAATTCTTTCGGGTCACTTGCAGATGATATAAACAATAAAATAATGCATACAACTTTGAAATTACGTATTTACGTCACTACAATACCAATAACAATAAACCAGCCATTCCTACTACTTTAAAATAATAAAAGATATATTGCATAAACATTAAACTTACGACCACTAAAAAGTATACACTTTAAGAACCTAGGAATTACACTGAACATTAAGGTCGTTAAAAGACTAAACCTAGAAGCGTGACAGAAACTTTCAACTTCTATGGAACTGCGAAGTAATTGTCTCGGTGAATTTATGACAGATCATTTTTACGACAAAAGTTAGATGCAAAATTTTCCTTTTGCGGTGCTCCTTTTTTCAGACAATGGAAACTTTGTTTTAGTAATCAAATTAGGGATTATCTTTGTACTTCTGCTTTTGCCTTTTTAGGTTTCATTTGTGAAATGAAAATGTAGCATTTATATTGTAATTTAATATAGCGTTCCACGCAATGGGGCATGTCCATAATCTACTTATTTAATATTAGTGGCTGCCCGCGACTTCGTACGCATTTCTCGTCACATTTTGGAAAATAATCATGATAATAATATCCTATGTGTTATTTTAATTTACAAGCTACAATATTGCCAAGTTTCATCAAAATCTATTCAGTAGTTTTTGTGTGAAAGAGTAACAAATATTCATATCCATCCATCCATTCATCATCGGCACAAACTTCGACATTTATAATTTAAGTAGGATTTGACTGTCTCTGTATATGGGTTACAATCACATATCTACCTACTTATTTATATACTTATCACCTCTGTCATAGCAATTCTTTACACCTAAGTAAACACATGACTTCCTTTCACTTTAAAAAACGAAGAACATACTTCATTCCGTAGATTAATATTGAAAGAAAATATTTACACACATTTTTCGTCCTCCAGTGTACATCGCACTACTTGAAATTGTTAACTTGGTACTTTATGTATAAGTACGCGTATAAGAAGATGGTCTCAAGTTATTTCTTGAGCATTTTATATATGTTTTGGAGGGGTGTTTTGTAAGCATAAATTTGTGAGTCGATTAAGTTCGATTGACTCAACAATAGTTGAGTCAATCGAACTGGTATTTAAAAAAAGTACCTAGGTAAAGATGAGGTGTCAAGTTATACGATGTAGAGGTACGTGTGCTTTAGCCTAATTTGGCACTTTTTGATTTTTGATGAATGAAATGAAATGAAACTGTACAAATATTCATAAGTGCTATGTTTCGTCGTTTTAAAATTAAAAAATAGTTTTTCTTTATTTTCTCACCAGTACCTACCTACATCTTATTAAGTTTTATTAATCGTCACAATTAACATAAGAAATGATTAAAAATAAAATATAAGATAAAGATTAAAATAAAATAGAGACAACCATTCCATCGCTACTGTTTAAAACGAAAAAAAAACCTCATTCAGAATAGGTAATAACTTATTTTTACGCCCAATTCTTTTCCAGCAAAAGATTCCTTTACATTTCCCGTAGCACGGAGCCTATTCAATAGCGAAATAAAAACAAAATTTATATTCAGAAACTCTTTAGAAATTTCGTTATTTCACATTACTTTTGGAGGGGCGAGATATTTCCGTGGAAACGTACTTACTTACATTACAGATTTATGTTTTGTATTTTACAAAGATCGTTGCGCCTAATAAATCTTACCTAACTTGTTACGAGGAATTAGCGGGTCGAAAGCCTCGAAAGAAACCTTTTTATACCCTCTGTTATAGAAACACACATTAAATTTAAATGATCTTTAAATATCGTCCTAAATGTAATGTCAATAGGCATGATGACTAAAAAAATGTTTTTAGTCCATCACATAGATTATTTTAAAATATTCAACACGTATTTTTTCTTTTTTATCTTAAACTAATAACGACAAAGATACACTGTGTTAAAGTTGCTCGTGACGTCACGCCTAAGTAAGATTTTTACCTAGGAGTGACGTCAACCCCCACTCCGTAACTTTGATGCTCTGTATCTTTGTATTTATTTATGTATTTATTCAGGTAAAAAATGTGTTTCAAATACTTTTTAATGGCCCAAAAGACGGACTAATTATTTTTTGAATGTAGTCATCATCCCTATTGAGGAACATGATAGAAGAACAAAACCATTTTCTGTCAAAACAAGCATGAGGTCGTGGGTTTGAATCCCACTCGAGACAAACATTGCTGCAACGTGTTTGAAATCTTGGTATTTGTAAGTAGGTATACTTATATGTAGAAACTATAGTAAGCGTCAAAACACACGGTGAAACGCAACGGAAACTGCTAGTTACTTTTGAGTTGCATCGCAGTTTCTGCTATAGACTTCTTTATAAAACTTCTTTAGTTTGAAACGTTTCGTTTCAGTTGCGTCGTGTGTGGTTTTCTATATTCTAAAGCAGAAACTGCGATGCAACTCAAAAGTAACTAGCAGTTTCAGTTGCGTTGCATTTGCGTTTCACCGTGTGTTCTGGGTCTAAGTTTGCTATCTAACATTTTTTCCAAATGACTGGTTATCTCTGAAAATTACACAGAGGTCAAAATCTTTATTTATTAAAAACAAAATCTTTCACGCAGGTTTCTAGACCAATTAGCAAAGAAGTAAGATGTTTGTTTTAAGTGTAGAATTTATCGTCACCCTTAAAAACAAACAATTCTTTTAAAATTTTGTGAAAAGTTCGCGGGCATCGACCTTGCAGCTTCTAGACATCTCAGGTGCCCATTCTAGCAAATAAAACTTGAATGAAATTAAATCTTACCAATTTTATGCTCCATTTAACCCTCTTCTGTTGAAAGATACAAAAATAAGATGTTTTCTTAAGGATTTCTACATACAGCGCAATGGTATGTTTTGTTTTATAGAAATTAAAAATTGCTTTAGTCTGCAATATCTGAAACAAGACGTTAAATGGAAAATTTAATGGCAGGTAGCTATGTTATTTTATTGGTAATAAAGACTACTACTGCTTGTTAATAGTTAAAATAATTATGGCAATGTTTGACATACTTTCAAAGCATTTCGAGAACTAAGTACCTATATTTATAACGATAAGTAAATAAAACAGATACCAATGTATTCTAAGAAGCATCTCTTCCTTTTCTTCTCCTTTACTTTTCCACCTTCTATTTAATATCGAACATTCATGTATTCTAAGTACATATTCCATGTCTAGAATTGTACAAGTCTATACCAGAAACAAAACCAACCTTTTTCTAATAAAAGAAAAAAGAAAGTTACACCATCTCCCCGTTAAAAACTTCCGAAGAAGCCAATTATTAATTTTTCATCACAGTTTTCTTATTTCGTTGAAAATTAGTCTCGAGGTTGGCTTAAACAAATTAAATCAATGTTTTAATTTGACGACTTCCAACAGGCCAATCTGAATAATGTAATTAACTCTTCTTTCCGCCATAACTGAATTACTCCGGCGTGACTTATTAAAAATTCAAATATTCATCGAAGTAATTAGCGAACCCGTTCGAGGTAAACTGTCAATATTTGAATTCCTTTACCGAGTACCAAACGAATTTTATTTGTGTTTTAGTTTTATCTGGCGAATTTGAATTTGGAATTTAATTGTTTGGAATATTCGAACTCACATAATGGAATTCATTTGTTTGGAGTTATCGCAGATCACAAAAAGTTTTCAAATAGAATAATATTTTTATTAAGTAGGTATTAATCAATGTAATTAGTTAAAACTTTTATAGTGCTTTAAAAATGAGTAGGTATATTTATTTTGTTTGGAAAATCTTTGAAACACTACATTCATGATCGGATCATCCTGATTCGTGATCCCAAAACGACTTTGATTGATTTTGATCGCATGGGAATTAAAGAAAATGCTGAATATATTGGATCAAATTCTCTCGTTTAAAGTCACCGTTGAAACCACTTAACTGTACAATTAGACTAAGTAAATACAAGTGTTAATATTTTGATATTGACAGGTATTCATTTTAAAGTTTGGTTACGGCCGTCAGTAATTTTAAACGAGAATTGCCAGGCTGATAGTAAAAACGCCAGCACTATCACAGCTTCAGATCCAGCCCACAGAATATAGTTACGTAAATGTTAAATGATAACGCACGACACTGAAACATTCATGAATGGTTCCGTTTTTTTTTAATGCTGTTTACTTGAAAGCTTTTTCTTAATATAGTTTATGCAAGAGGTTTAAAGTAAACTTATCTGTTGTATTTTGTAGCCTTAGGTTAAGTGGTTACCAAACTGTCAATATACGTTTGTTTTATCAACAACTACTACCTAATTAATGGCATTTTATCGCATATAATGGTATTAATAGCAATTTATGGCAAATAATGGCAATTTATCGCATACGATGGTATTTATGGCACATACTGGCATATAATGGCAGGCATATCCTTTTAAAACACGCAATTAAGAAAAATTCTCTTAAAAGTATAGGAAAAGATTGTTAGCAGGTATTCAAAACTTGACAAAAATATTGAGTATGTTCAACTCGTTCCCCAAAAAACTTATTACGTTAAGCTTATTAACTACACCTACGGAACCCTGAATCTCCGAAAATGCGACGTGTTTATTCGTTTCACCGCAAAACGTCGTGTTCATGAGGGCATGCATTTTTAAAGGTCCGCCGTCAAACGGGAGATAAGCGACGCGAGCGCCATCTATCTTCCTCTGCCAGACGTAGCAGATAGCTGCCCGCATGTTGTAATCGAAAATCGGTTTCAGAGACGTATTTCGGGCTGCAATTACTTCCTTTTCAGTAAATGCACGTCATTTTAATTTGGGCACGAATGAAGAGCATAAATGAAGCGAAAGAAGTATTTTTGGATCGTAGCAAAAGTCCTCTCTACCTACCAAAATGAGTGAGAGGTGAGACGTACGAATATGTACCTAGATGTTTAATTTGGGCCTCTATGTACTTCTAAGACCCAGAACACACGCTGAAACGCAACTGCAACGCAACTGTAACTGCTAGTTACTTTTGAGTTGCATCGAAGTTTCTGCTATAGACTTCCTTAGAAAACTACAGACGACGCAACTAGTTTGAAACGTTTCGTTTCAGTTGCGGTGTAGTTGCGGTGTAGTTGCGTTGCAGTTGCGTTTCACCGTGTGTTTTGGCGCTAAGTAAATACTTTTTTCAATAGACACACTGTGATGATTTTGAAAGCGTTTATTACTTGCTCTTTATGTCTGTTTGTTCGGGAGAAATTTCTTATACAAAAACTTTTAATAACATTTTCTTACAGATTTTCTTTTTGTTTAATAATTATTACAATATTTATCATGTTAACCAAAGGATATTGACATCTACCTATATAAAATTAAAATCTGATCCTTGTTGTACGAATGCATTTCACGACTTTCACTAAAGAAAATAAACGTAAGCATAAACTAGCTAAAAAAAAACGCGTCTTCTTCGTCGGCCTTACTCCGGCCCAGACATTGCCCGTCAACATATTAACGTGGCACCCCTCAAATTGAGACGCGATTTATTTTTAACACCATAACGTAAGTTAAAATTTTACCCTGTTATTACAAGGTGTTTTAAATATAGTTCTAGAATAAGTTCAGGAAAACGAAATTAGTTACTTAAGTATATTTAAAACTCGTTTTATAAAAACACGAGGTTAATGTCTAAATATGTTGTTTTCATGCGAAAAAAATCTATGAGGAACACACGGAGAAACGCAACTGCAACTGCAATCTGAAACGTTTTGCGTCGTGTGTGGTTTTCTAAAGGAGTCTATAGCAGAAACTTAGATGCAATTCAAAAGTAACAAGCAGTTGCAGCTGCGTTGCAGTTGCGTTTCTCCGTGTGTTCTGGGCCTTAATGTCAAGGTAGGTAGGTCATGAGCTATGTTATGACATGACATGCCTATATTAATGTCACACAAAATTCTTATGTCCTTTTGGCAAACTACTTGCCTATACTTTTGATTTGACCTCTCCTCTTCGTATAGAAACCTGTATTATTTATTAGTACAATATACATATAATAATAGTAGGCTTTACTTCATTTGACATTGACAAAATCCAAAAATGGTAGTTGCCATTTAAAAAAATATTTTTTTTTAAAACACATTTTTCAACAACTTTTTTATTTATTTATTTAAGTATTGGAAAACCAACAGCTTCAATATACAAAATAGAAAATTATAAATTAACAAAGGAGCCAATTACAGGTTTTCACAAATAGAAACATAATAAAGTATTGACAAAGCACTTATGCATTGATTATATGTGTAGTAACATAAACACGCACTTAACTTATGGAATATTCAAGTTTCAATTAACAATAACTAAAATAACCCAATCAGAAATGAAATTCGAACGAAAAATTCAGATTTAAAACAATCACAGACCCAGTTAAACTTTTAAAACAACTTCCGAACGAATTTGAATAACGCAAACATATCACTTGATTGGATCAATTAATCCGACTGCGATTGATTCAATTGGCAGAATGAACTGACAGTCTTTTCGAAAATAGAGTTAAAAAGTTAAGTTTGGCTCTAGAAGGTAGAGTGAAATGGAATCCATAGCTTTAAGAAAATGTTTAAGGAATTACCATTTCAAAATGTTAACCCTTTTCTTATAATTAAAAAACTGTATCTATCTACCCTACGTCGGTAAGTTTTTTTTTACCTTAACCCCCAAGTTGCAGAAAAAATATTAAAAATCCATTCAATGTCATGTCGCCTTCTCCTGATTTTCGTCTATGACAAAGTTAGTTTATGTTATGATTTTTTTCTGCAATTGACTAGTTATCATTCCGTAAAACTCATATTCACGCTGTGGAGTCCATTTTACTTTAAGTCTATAGTTCGGGATAAGGCTATGAAAATTGAATTTTTGGTAGAGCTTTGGTCCGTTGCCATCGAGATTTTAACATACGACCGCTTGAAAGGTTTTTAGCTTAGTTTTCACTTGGGATTCAGAAAAATCGCTGGAAATACTATTTTAAGCTGCTAGATTAGTATAGGCTTTTAATTCTTTTATTATCAACCGTCTGCTATGATAGTACCCACCCTAAATAAAATCTTTTCAATTTATTATATTCAAACATATTTATCTTGAAAAAATATTTTTTTATGAAATTTTGATGAATCGTATGAAATTTTCATTCAACGTGATCAATAGACCTTTAGAGCCGGCGCAGACCTGACGGAGCGCAGAGCAAGGCATTTATGATTGTCTTATTACTATCGACATTGTTGTCTTTAAAATATATTCAAAATCGGTTTACACAATATTCGCTTGTAGTCGCTTCGATGCTCGTTTGTTATGTTAACTGATTTTGAATATTATATACTGCACCGGCCGTAAGGAATTAATTTCTTACAACACTTTTCCATTGCTAATGTGAAAACAAAATGTACACAAAACGCGTAGTTATAGATACCTCTAGAGGCGGCACGAGTAATTATTACGGAAACTCGTTAGGTCGTTTTTGGGCTAGCTAGTGAATAATTTGGTTCTAGCACGTAAATTCGTAATCAATCTGTTGATAAATGGCTATATAATTGAGGTATATCATAGGAGTACTCGAAGCTATTACCATAAAGTCAGGGGCATCGTTATTCAAAATATTTATTCAACGGTTAAAACCGTCTGGTTATTATGAAGTTACAAGTATCTGGGACAATCTCCGGATGAGAATAATGATAAAACGGTTCGTGTCCATCAGAATGGCGGGTGTAATTTTTTTTTTGTCTCCGAATATTAAAGTAACTTATCTTAACCACTCAAACGCCCATGGCAACCGCGGTTGCTAGTTCCAAACTCCTCTCAACTGCCCGTGGCAACCGCGGTTGCCAGTCGTTTGTCTACCCGTGTAACTTAGACGTAGACGCAAGCGGTGACAGTTCCATACATTACAACTCAGAGGTACGCATACGTCTACGCATACGCAACGCATACGCATCCGGTGTGTTTTGTCCTTTATATGCACTAGAAAATCTCCGTACCTACCTACCAAGTAAAGTTTATAATCAGTATTTGTCTCTGAGGAATTATTTTATTTACTTATAAAAGATATTTTATTTACAGTTCACAATGTTCTACCGTATTCTTAAAAGCAAACGTTTCATCAAATATTCCTATTATAAATAAAATACACGTATTTGTTGTTTTATCATGTAATTTCTTGTATAATAACTGGCCTCTCTAGGGGGTTCCGGAGTTTCGATGTCAAAACTCATGATGTTTTCCATTAAAGCAGTGACATGGATCCTCTGATCAATACCGACTAAGTTTTAAACTGATAGAGGTTTTGATATTTTCTACTAAATGCATTTCAACCGGTCCTAATATTCAAAGACAAATAGCTATTCGAGATCAGCAGTAAGTAGATGTCACTTCTAATCTATTCTTCAGAAGTATCCAGATTTTTTGACACTGGTATGTTTTAGGGACGAAAGATTCTAAGATATGTAGATAACTATTTCTATCTCCAGTATGGCAGAGATATAGTAAAAAGGTTTATTTAGCTACAAGATTTGTGTAGTCGCAGATACCACCCAGTAATCGGACAATGGTTTGACGTTTGACATGAAATCAAAACCTATAAGTTTTTAGGTAGGTACTTATGCAAAATTTGAACATGTTACTTTTTGAACGTTTTTTTAACCGCATCAGTCTGCCGTCCGGCAAAACGCAATCAAAAATGTTTACGATAAAGGTGTTCTCGTTGTTGTAAACCGGACGGCTAACCGCATTCCGACTGGCCGCATAGTGCGAAGGGGCGCTTACAATATACGTAGGTAATAAAATACCAACAGCCTTTGAACTTGGACCACATGTACATTATACTTTCGGAAATAACGATCCCTCTTTTAATGGACGCCTAGGATGACATGAAAAACAACATAGGTTTACCTACTTTAATAAATATGTGTTTTATTTTCACATTAAAATTAGAAGTGTAGAGGCACATGCGATGAAAATATAAGTCTAAAAAAGTGATTTTATTTTATGCAAATTATTATCTACGATAGGAACGTTTTTTAAGTAAATACGTAGGTAAAATAGAATAGAAAAGAAAATATTTTTTCAGTATCAATCAAGATAGGTAATAAGTAGTACATTAAGGACTAAACACTAGATGGTCTGGATCGATACTGAAAGGGTCATCAAGCTCAGTATACTGCTGCGACTCCAGGCTGCAGCAACTGATTAGAAGTAGGTACCTACTCTTAAGTACGCCATATACCTTGTCGCGTGTCGGATACGAGCCAATAAAAGACCGGATAACTAAGAGAAGTTTCATATAAATCAGTCGTAATACTTGTTTCCGTCAATTAATAAATTCGACAAAGGACATTTGGGTATATGAAAATGTGATTTTAGGACTTACGTCTAAAAATCTAATCTAATCTAGCCACTTGTGTCCAACTGCTTGGAAAAGGCCTCTCTCCCCATTCGCCATGACTTTGTGTCTCGAACTTCCTCCGCCCAGGTACTCAAGAAGGTATCCAGCTCATTCCGCCACCTTTTCCGTGGTCTGCCGCGACGACGCCGTTTGACAGTTGCCAAACGTCTATAATTATACTGTCAAAACCGATATTGATGTTTTAGAATCTCAAAATATAATCTGTAGCTGCTCGCCACTTCAAAAGTCAAAAGCAACTCTATATTAATTTTGTCATTATTTTTCTTTTTTTTCTGTAAGCGGCAACGCGTAAAACTATTTTAAAGTTAGATTGAGTTTGCAACTGCGGCCTTCATAATAAATGTTTGGGACTTCTTGTACAATTTGTCCAATGGGACATAAGAATATTGTCCGTTTACAAGTTTTTTTTGTTTAGCAAACTTATTATTTGATGTTATATTTATATTTTTTTGTTTTATAACTTTAGATTCGTTTAAGGCCAAAACACACTGGATGCGTATGCGTAGACGTATGCGTACCTCTGATATGTAATGTATGGAACTGTATGAGACAGGACACACCGGTTGCGTGACGTAGACGTTCACATCGACGTGACGCGTAGCCCTACGCAACGCAACACGATAGTGTAGATGCGTAGCCCGGTGTCACATCGGGTTACGTCGTGGCTACGCGCGTGGCAACGCCGTGCTTACTTCTACGTTACGCATACGTATCCGATGTGTTTTAGCCTTTAACGAAACTTGACGTAATTTTTTATTATTATCCTTCGATTCTGGGAATGTCAATATTAAACTTTTTTTGGCAATTACCTACTCCAAACGTACACAGAGTTGTATAAAAAGTAAATCAAAGTTATCATAACGCTCTATTAAATCTATTATGCTGAAAAAAGATATTAGAAGCAAATAATTAAATATATCTTGAGTAAACTCTATTAATACATCCTCCGTTTCATGTTATATGATAAAATACTTCTAATATATTATTATTTGGCACTTTAAGACTTTGTCGAAACATTAATCGGTTTTTTCGATATATTTTTATTGAAAGTAATTCTAGGAAAAGCCGGCTAACCGTGGCTTTAGCTTTACTATCACGTCTATCACTTTTTTATACTTTATCGACGTGAAAAATGGATGAGGTTTGACGTGGCATCAAGTGAGCTTAGATAGATAGAGGTTTCCTTGAATTTTACTGCGGTTAATGGGGTTCGTTCACGTTCGTTTATTTAAAAAATATTTTTAACGCGCATAGATACAAAACCCTCTGAAAATTTTATAAAATAAGGAACTTTTAACTTGTTACTAATTTTTGTTTGAGTTTTGTAAGATTTTTTAAGCATTTATCAAGATACTTGCACCATGTTGTGTTCAAAGGATGTGTATGTAGGTATACACACCCGCTAGTAGATAATACAATATAATATATATTCTTTTATATCCACACATCAGACAGAGATAGCGTTACTACACGTGGGACGTGTAAAATAAACTACTGCCTATTTGCGTAGGTTTTTTCCTCCTTACGTTGGTTTTCAAATACCCACACCTAAAAATACTTTAATCTTGACTTTTTTCCACTCAGACGAAAATAAAATTTCATATCTTTTCTAAATTAGATTCCGGTTAACTTCAACTCGCACATTACCTAGCGTCTTAAGCTAGACCTATCTCTACATATTCTAAGTAAAATCACAAATGAATAATGCATGATAAGATTACATCCGATGTATGGATGGAAGTTTGTTGCTCTTTCACGCAAAAACTATTGAACAGATTTTGATGAAACTTGGCAATATTGTAGCTTATAGATCAGAATAACACAGGCTGTAATTATTTTACCATATCATGATTTTTTTTTTTCAAGATATGTCGTTAAATGCGTACGTAGTCGCGTTCAGCCACTAGTCTTTTTTTAATTAGATTCCGGTTAATTCCAACGTACCTACATCACCTAGCGTCTTAAGCTAGACCTATCTCTACATATTCTAAGTAAAATCACAAATGAATAATGCATGATAATGTGTTATATGACGCACTGTCTGAATGTGTTAGTATGCTTTTAGAATATTGGTATTCCGTCGCACGTACAGGCACCGAGCGGCAGGCACTTTAGTCGAATTCTACATGTACGAGTAACTAGTTGTTTTCATATTATTATGTTGCTTACATACTTGGAATATGGAATACCTGGCTTGGTTATAACGTTGACTATGGATGCTTGAAATCCTATTTTTGTAAGTTTACTAAGGCCAAAACACATCGGATGCATATGCGTTGCGTATGTCAGACGTATGCGTACCTCTGAGTTGTACCTAATGTATGGAACTGTCCCCGCTTGCGTAACGTAGACGTACACGTCGACGTGACGCGTAGCCCGGTGTCACATCGGGTTACACCGTAACTACGCGCGTGGCTACGCCGTGCTTACGTCTACGTTACGCATACGCTTCCGGTGTGTTTCAGCCTATACATATCAGTCAGGAATCTCTCCTATTGGGGTAGGCAGAGATCTATTCCTTCCACTTGCTACGATCCAAACATACTTGCGCTTTATCCACATTTATCAATTGCCTTATACATGCTCGTTGGTATTTATGATACTCCTCGTCGTTCTTTTTGTAAGTTACTTGATTTTAATCGTCCTTTGTAAGTTAAATGCTTATTTTAATTGATGGTAAAGGAAAATCTTAGTTGTGTAACCTTATTGTGTAAAAATACTTCAGTAAAGAATTAATACAAGTGAAAGATTTTTTGCCAAAGAAAATAACGAAACATTAATCAAATATTACGGTAGGTACTTATGTATTACAAAACAATTTTATAGATACCTAATTGCCATAATACGTTTTTTTTTTTGCAAATCCGCAAGCTTTGAAAATAATTTCATATCAAAGATGTCTTTTTGTTACTTCTTTGTAGTTTAAATAATTATGTAGGCGTACGTCGCGGTTGCCCCGCCTTTTGCAGTTCGTGGTTTTCCGAGACTTTTTTCAATAGCTAGAGACATGTAAACTTTGTCCAGCGTCTTTTGATACGCGCCGGGACCGGAAAACTAAAAAAAAATGTTAAAAAAATATCGTCTTTCTCTCAAAGCCAAAAGTTTTCTATAGAGCGAGATTTTGTATCACTGTGACCATCCGCGGTTATATTTTTAATGTTTTCGTTTCAAGCTAGATGTTTGAAAACTTTGTGGGTTCTTTGCTCTATACGGTTTCATTTTTCTACGCTTTTTCAAGTTTGTGATTAACTGTCGTGGTTTATTTTTCTGGATTTACTTATATTTTTGTAGCAGTTTTACTGAATGAAAGGACTAGCAGTAGACCTATTTTTTGGAGGAATGTTTGGATACTTAAAAAGTAAACTACATAGGTATATTTCTGTCAAGTTTTTTCCTATTAAAACAGACAGAGAACCTTTTCTTCGCTTTATTCATATTTATTATTATTTTTTTAAATTATTCATATTTAAAAGCTATATACTCTATGTTAGCTCTTGCCTTGGAGCTCCTTCTACTCTATTGTGTCCTCTGACCTCTGTATTTACATTTTTTTCTGCTTCATTCATATTTAAAAGATATGCTCATGTCGTTCGAGCTCCTTCCACTCTATTCTTTCTTTTGAGTACCTGAGATGATAAGACTTCCACTTTTTCCTTCACTTGCGACCTGCTAGGCAATCCTCTTCTTTTCATCACTTCTACATAATAAAATCCCTTCCAAGATTCCATAGATTTTTCCGGTGCGAGAGTTTGAATCGCGTAGCGCGTAGCAACGTTTACAATTGGCGAAGGTATATTGAAATGTGACGTCAATCCATTACGAAGATCTTGATTAATCACAATAATTTATATAATAGTGACTTTATTACCTAGGTATCTGGCATTTATATAGTAACATAACTGGTACCTAGAAACTGCGGTATCCCGAAATTAAATCGACGTCGAAACACAACATTCATTAGTAATATAATTGAATAGAGATTTGATTCGTCTTACTCTAAGCCGGCGTCCTTTGGGTGACTTGGGGTCAAATAAGTAATTAAATTTGTCCGCAGTATACAGATTTTACCGTAAATATAGCCAATAATTGACTGAATCACCTCGTACTGAATCAGGTTGATTATTGATTTGAAAAGCGCTTAAAAACGCCAACTGCGCTCGATGATTGATCGTCAATGTTTCTGAATAGGTTGACAATTCAAACATGATGCTATCTACACACCAAAGCCGCCGGCCTTTTTGACAGCTGCCATTCGTATGACGTAAAGCCGCCAGCCTTGCCCGGCGGCATGCCGGCGGCTTTGGTGTGTAGATAGCATAAGTTAGACGGTCAAATGATTTGTCCATTAAACATTGTATTGTCATCATAACTTTTTCTTCTATAGCAGTGTCAGTAAAATGTTTAATAGAGAATTAGCTATCAAGTTAAAATACTGTTTAAAGAAGCTAATTTTTCTGGGTTCTTATTAATCGTTATAGTATCTACACACCAAAGCCGCCGGCTTTTGTGAAAGCTGACATTTGTATGACGTAAAGCCGCTTACCTAGCCCGGCGGCATGCCAGCGGCTTTGGTGTGTAGATAACATTATTGATATAACGAAATCTATTAAACATTATAAATATGTATGTATCTATGTCAAGTTTAGCATATCTTTTCGTAAACATTGAAATCCTGAAAATCAATCCATGCACATACTGTCCTATATCTGACGCTATTTCAGGTCCAAACCCAAGGGACAGTACAAGTTAATAAATTATGCTTCTGTACCTAATAGGTATATTGGAAATTGACTCTATAGACTAAAATATCTTATCAAAGTCTAATTTGAAGAAACGGCAAAGATTATTAAAATACCTACTTAGGTAAATTAATTTCTTTTCAATCTAATTTACGGAAATACTGCCCAAGAGAATTTATAAAGTAAGAATCTACCTAAGTATTTCAATATCTGTCGTTAAACGTAATTTTTGCTTTATTTTAGACACTAAGGGTCTGTTTCAGCATTCATAGATAAAATTTATCTGACAGATGTTTTATACCTCTCTGTTTAAAACTTCATGTTTTATGAAATAGACATGGGTTTATCTGTCATTTAAATTTTATCTGCCATTTAAATTTTATCTATAGGTGGTGAAATAGGCACTATGATGTTTTTGGATTGTTTAAAAAATATTGTAAAATTAATTTAAAAAAATAACTGATAAGTACTTATGTTGAGACTTTGTTTTCCTGTTTACATCCTTCCTAATAATATTATAAATGTCAATGTTTGTGCCGATGGATGGATGTTTGTTACTTCACCACGCCAAAACTACTGAACAGATTTTGATGAAACTTGGCAATATTGTAGGTTGCACATCAGAATAACACATAGGCCATATTATTTTGAGATATTATGATTATTTTTCAAGATATGACGATAAATGCTTACGGAGTCGCGGGCAGCCACTAGTCATCAATATAGTTTTATTTATCAATTGAAACTACTTTTTCAAATCTTCTAGGTCCCTGTTGTACAATAATGCTGCTTTGTATTCAAGCCGGTCGGATATTAATTAAGGATTGGCTAAAGTTGTAGGATTCCTAAAAGCCTCACACGATTTGGCTCCAACCCTAGTTTCAACACTGGGAATCTAATTGGAATTGTTCCGTTTAACTTCGCCGGCGATAGTGTTCTGTTATTTAAATAACAATAAGACTATAGGTACGTCTTTCTTGCGATTTCTGTACTCTGGCAAAGTAATAAGGTTTCTAGAAACCGGCCAAGTGCGAGTCTAACTCGTGCGCGAAGTGTTCCGTGCCATGCTCTAGCTATAACGGTTCACGAGATACAGACTGGTGACAGACGGACGAACAGAGACAGACAGACGGACAGCCAAGTCTCAGTAATAGGGACCCGTTTTCGCCCTTTGGGTACGAAACCCTAAAATGGTAAGATTTTTTACATATTATCATATTTTTATATTTATTTATTTATTTATTTATTTATTTCAGTTAGGTACAATAACAGATGACAGATTGAAATTCAATAAATTATAACAATAACAAGTATCAATATAAACCTGGGATCCAATTACAATTGTACACAACACTTTTGTTAAAAAAAAAAGGGATTATTGGTACATTATTTAATAGATTTTGATAGCACATACTTAATCATAATTGTGAGAAGATTAATTAACAAATTGAGTTATCTAATTAAGTGTATTTAAGTTTGAAATTATAAAATGTTATTGACTAATAATTTAAATATATTGAGTTTACAGCTGAAAATGTCTAAGTGAGCGCAGGAATCGTTATAACTTTCGCACATTCTGTGGAGAGGGCTATTACGCGTGACATTATTGTTAGAAAGAGGGACATTAAACAACTTTGGAACACGCACAGATCGAGATGGAACATGAAAATTTATCCTGCTTAGGAGATCACTATCCAGATTGCCATTTATAATTTTGTACAACATACAAAAGTCAGCAACTTGTCTACGTTTGACCAGACTACCAAGTTGAAATTTGGTTAGTCGGTCACAGTATTCCGGAATTCGACGTCTAACCCCTAGCCTACTACATAGAACTCTAACAAAACGCCGCTGTATTGACTCAATTCTGTCCCTGTGAGTTTCATACATTGGTGACCAAACTGTACAGCAATACTCCAATATACTGCGCACCAAAGCACAGTACAGAGTGATCCAAGAGCTTTCCTTTTTGAATGGCCTTGACACTCTTATAATGAAATTTAACATTCTATTTGCCTTAGCACAAATATGGTCATAATGTAGCCTGAAAGATAAAGAATTATCAAAAATTACACCCAAATCACGGATCGAGTTGACTTTATCCAAAACAATATTATTAATGGTGTAATTAAACTCAATAATATTTCTATTACGGCTGAAGGTAATAAATTGGCATTTTTTTATATTAAGGGCCATGTGGTTCCGCACACACCATTCCATCAAAACGTCAAGGTCCCTCTGAAGCACTATGCAGTCCTCGCGGCTACGTATCTCGCGGAAAATTTTAATGTCGTCAGCGTAAGCAAGGCAATTACTCCTGATCATAGCTAAAAGATCATTTATGAATATTAAAAACAACAAGGGGCCAAGATTAGAACCCTGGGGTACACCTGACTCTGCCACGAACGGTACAGATTCATAACCATTCATTGCCACTAACTGGGAACGATTAGCAAGGTAAGACGCTAACCAGCGTAACAGACTTCCGTGGACACCCAAGTGTTGCATCTTAGCAAGAAGCACTGAATGACTGACGTGATCAAAAGCCTTCGAGAAATCGGTGTATACCGAGTCCACCTGTTGCTTGGAGTTGAAAGCTTCACATAAATATGTTGTGTATACCAGTAGATTTGAATCAGTCGAACGACCAGAGACAAAACCGTGCTGCGCAGGGCTTAAGTTTGGTTTAAAGAGATTGTAAATTTGTGTATACACTATGCCCTCAAATACTTTCGCAAACCAACTCAAAATACTTATAGGACGGTAATTTCTGACGTCTCGTTTGTCACCGCTTTTATATACTGGAGTAATTCTCGCAATTTTCCATATTGAAGGAAATATTGCAGTATCAAGCGACTTATTGTATATAAGAGTCAGAGGTACGGCCAGAGACTTGTGGCACAGACGTATAAATATAGGAGGGATGCCGTCGGGTCCGGCATTTTTGGATGAGTCGAGCTTTGTTAAAAGAGATGAAACATGTGCAATGGATGTTATTAATTTCGAAATTACTGAGCTTGCTTGTGGGAAATCTGGTGTATAAGAGTCATTGGTGCTAGTATCATAGACGGATGAGAAGTAATCAGCAAATAAGTTAACTGTTGATAATCCATCCTTTGCTACCCGTTCATTGTAATGCATCTGATTAGGATAGTTGTTAGTGATTCTTTTATTTTTGGTATAGCGCCAGAAAGATTTTATGTCTATAGTAAGGTCTTGCTCAATTCCAGAGATGTAGGCTTTATAACATTCATCAAATTGAGCCTTGGCTCGAGTACGTAACATGGAAAATGTATCGTAGTCGCGTGGATTCCCATAACTTTTGTACCGAAGATGATATTTAAATTTGCTCTTGAGAATCCTTATTAGACCCTTGGAAAACCAGCAAGGGTAATTATTCTTCCTTGATTTAGACCTGGGAGTATACTTCTCAATAATTTCATAAATAGTGTTATAAAAGTACAAAACAAAATCATCACATTCCATTGAAGATGCAGCTGACTCCCAATCAGTCCATATACCAAGTATATATTTTTATACCAAGTACAGTATCTTTTTAGTTAGCAAACATTCTTTGCCGTTGCAGGCGGACAGCGCAAGACCGGTCTTTGTGGAGATCCCTGTCTCTCATTCAGCAGTGGACGTCCACGAGCTCATTGATGATGATTAAATATGATAAGCTTACAATCTTGCTAGACAAAATAAACCTTATTGCGTCAGTACTTAAATTAATTTTACTTCAATCAATGGGCAATCCTATAGGTCTCAAACGTTACAGCCATTATAATGCTATCTACACACCAAAGCCGCCGGCATGCCGCAGGGCTAGGCCGGCGGTTTTACGTCATACAAATGGCAGCTGTCAAAAAAGCCGGCGGCTTTGGTGTGTAGATACCTTAAAATATCCAGTATCAAAATGTAAAGTAACTACCATGATTTGCGGCTAAGCTATTGAATTAGCAAGCACTCTATTCACAGAGAGACACATTTACTGCCTCATTAGCCCTATTACCTATGCTTTGGTTAGTAATTGACATAATTTATACTGTCCATAGTATAAAGAGTCTTGTTATGCTAGTATTTAAATCACATTATTCGTTCTTATAAACTGTGCTCAAAAATCAAAGCTCTTTTTGATCTTACAATTAGTTATTCAGTTTAACGAATTCTATCGTCATGTTTCGGCTTGAACCTTTTAAATCCTGTAGAGACTGTTTTTATCGATAATTGACTAGCAGATGACCTCTGCGGTTAAACATTTGATATGAAACCGTGGTTCAATTGCCTATCGCTGGCCGGCCACCTTTTTCGGAACAACCGCAGAAACGGTACAAACGCTAGTTCGTAAGAATCCTTAAATACGTTCTAGTAAGTATTTTCCAGCTTATATTTGGCTTGAACCAGCATTAAAAGTATTCTAAGTAATAAAACGTTAAAACTCATGAAGACAATGTTTCTGCTGAGTGGTTCAGCATTTAGTTAAAAGGATAGGAAATTAAGATAGTTTTTGTTCCATTTCGCTTTGAGACGTTGCTCTTTGGACAACAAAACGCAGACTCCGTTGAGGAAAGAAAAGTTACGATTTAATACTCAATGCGAAATTAAATAGAATTCAAATTATTTGCAACAGCATACTTATTTGCTTGTAAAATCATTGTATTCATTTGTTTGTAGGTATTTCGTAAGTACTTTAAGTTCTTTTTTAAACAAGTAGTAGGTAGATATTATAATTTGTACCTAGCTACACATGAAAATGTGAAGTACAAAATGTTACCAAAGTCGGATAAGTACAGCATTTAAAAACACATTACAATTGACACATTCACAATGAAACAAAACGGAGAGCACTCTCGAATGAGTACTTAAACTCCTATTCTTGGAACACGTCAGAAAAATAAAACAGCGTCTATTTACGAACAATCAAGATAAGCAATCAGACCTTTTACCTCCTGAAAATTCCATACTAGTTTCATGACCGCCGCGAAAAATGCGACGGCAGCTTTTGTTCGAAAGAATTGAATTAAAAATGGCGACTATTTCGCTGTTTTTCGCTCGGCACGCGCGACTGCCCGCAAATGGACAATTAGCCGCTTTCGAGGCAGCGAAATAAAAGGCAACTTTACTTGGTTTTAGCTGGAAACATTGTAATTTCTGGTGTGCTTATGATGCAGCAGTGGTTCAGGTGGAAGCTAATTGTAGGGATGCTTATTTACTTTATGTTCGCATACGTGAATGTTTTTATTATGAATTTAGTTAAATTAATGTTGCCAGTCAACAAAATTTTGTGTATATTTTCTGTCAAACTTAGTTGTCGAAGCAAATGCGCTGTTACACACTTGCGGGTACAGCACGGTTGCGGTTTTACGTTTTGATATGACAAACGCTAACCGCGGCAGACGTGTTTTGTCAGTATTTTATCACAGTTTCATATAAGACGCGAAACTATGTAAAAATACCTAAGTAAGTATATAAATGTGGCTATATAACGACTGTTTTTCACTCATCCAATAAAATTTCCCCTCGAAAAACACCAATCAAACCGCATTTAAACTGAAATCCTGCACTTAAAATTCTCAAAACGGTTCGTCCTTATTAAAAGTAATTCACGGAATTCGTATCGCGCAGATTTTTCCTTGAGAGGCGATAATAAACAATTACGGGTTCCGTAAGGTGAGCGTCCGGTAAGAATTTCAATCGGAATAAGTACTGTTGACGGTTGGAATCCACGGATTTTGGATTATTCTAATCATTTTTCAAATAGAAAGTGACGATAACTTTTCCACTTTAAGTTGTCGAGGTTTTTGCGAAGTCCCGCTAGCCGTTTGGAAGTTAGTTAAGGGTATCGAGATTCGATTATGACAAAGAATTATTTTAAATCAAAAAATATTTATCTGTAAGTAATTAATTTTATTTGTGTGATAAAAAATCGAAAGATAAAACACATTTATGCGAATCTTACTCTAGATTGAAGCAAAACATTAATACAAATATGATTTTCTAGATTTATGAATAACTTATAACTGCAGTATGGAATACGAAAAAGAAAGTTATTTACTTAATGAACAGTTTTTTGCAGCAGCCTGCAGCGCTGACTCGCTTTTCATTACCTAGTTCTATCATGTAAATAGATACTTCAGCAAGTCTAATAACATGTATCAAGTAATCTATGGTAATATTAGCTTCGTACTTACTTAGCCATTAAAGTATCTTGTTTAAAAATGTTCTTTAATATCCATACTGTCGTTTATCCGTGTTACGTAAATTCATAAAGACATTCACAGGAGCGGATTAGGAAAATATGTTAAATATTTTTTAAAGTTATTTCAATATCGTATGTTAACCGGACCCGATCCGCTTAAAACAAATTTTCAGGTAATCATCGTTTTGGTAGATAAGTTGGTATTGGTAGATAGGTAAGTATTTTATGCGAGCATGCGTACTAATTTGATCCGCATGCGGTGCGGTTACAGTTTGAAGTTTGACATGAAACCGCATACAAACTACGGGACAAATGCCTGCCGCAGTTAAAAATAGTTTTTTGATAAAACAAAAAAAAAAAAACAAAAAATACTCGTACCACTTTAGCATACAATAATGTGTGATGAATCTAATCTAACCAAGACGAGTTTTTATATAAGAAACCTGGATGAAAAATATCTTGCCTAAGTAATAATCTAAGTAATCTAATCAGCTGCATTGTTAGACCCAGAACACACGGTGAAACGCAACTAAAAGTGCTAGTTACTTTTGAGTTGCATCGAAGTTTCTGCTACAGACTTCTTTAGAAAACCACACACGACGCAACAAGTTTGAAACGTTTCGTTTCAGTTGCGTTGTTTCGTTTCATCGTGTGTTCTGGGCCTTAAAGTTATCATTTTGTTTTTTGTTGACCGTTATTTAAATATGGAATTCCATGACACTAGACACTAGTAGGTAAACCATGGGTCAATTTGAATTTAAAAATGGAACAAAGTTTTAAATATCCTAATCCAAATCCATCCCATTGAGTTCGGTAGTAAACTCGTTATCTTTGGGGAGCGCTAAAATGTCGCCGCCGGGACGTGTCCACCAACAAACTATGGAAAAACGAAACGCGACGTTGTGACGTTGTGCATTATAAATTGTTTTAGCATAATCTCATAACAGATTCTTCTCAGTTTTTTTTACTAGTTAAAAGTCTTATTACTGATGGTTTATTGTGTTTCTTACTTGATTTTGAAAAACTAATTTTAAAACGGAATAAAAACTCAAAGTTTTTACACAAAGTGCCCGATCTTGAGATGAAAACTTTTGTCATAAGTATTTGATTCCTGTTTCTCGGTGAAAATCTTTCGTTATGGGCTTGTTATGTTTAATCATTTAACCATAAAGTGAAACAACATTCTATCTGATTTTCTTATAATTTAATGACCTGGTGGCGAAGATTTTTAAGCCAATATCCGCAAAAATTGCGCGTGATTTGTGGCCAGTATAAAAATAAATGTGGCCAGTATAAAAATGTTGAGAAGTGCAAAATGTTACTCCATCCTTCCTTTTTCTCTCCATAGGATTGGTATCATTTACAATACTACGATAGTATTGAAATGTGACAGATATCAATAGAGATATTGAGTAGGGTCGTCCTAACTTACGTTCGATTGATATTACCACAAAAATTGACATTCGAAGGAAATAGAACTTTCTGTCTATTTCCTTAAGCCTAAAAATATACATGCGAGTTGGAATTTGCTACTATCCAGTGTAAAAAGACACATATTCGACTTCAAATTGTTTGGTACTACGGGTCATTTTAAAGTGAGCATTTGAACTAATAAATGTTCGATGATATGACTCACTGAGTCTACTCAAACTAGACAATTAATCTTAGTCTTTGAATAAATTGAGTCGATTTGTTTACGTACCGGCGAGTTATGTTTCAATACTGTGATTCGAAACCTTATATTTATATGTCTTAACTAGACTTTATGCTAATATTTATGTTTGGTAAATGTTTGTTAATATAAGAGTTATAGCGTATTATTTTATACACAATACGATAAATGCACGAAAACTGGGTCATAATTATCTGATCCTGATGTCAGAACTGGCACTTTGACATAAAAACAGACGCAAAAGGACATAAAACAGAATAGGAAGGTAAAAAATCTGTAGCAACAGGTGGTTTTATCGCTAAGTAGTTATTATCTTTCAGGCAATTTTTCATACATACATCTGTCACGCTTCTTTCCCATCAGGGCAGAGACCATTTCCCTCTACAATTTTACAATGGTAATTACGGGAATACTATTCTTTCCATTACGGAAAACTTACACCAACACAGAGTCTTCCTCCGTTATCTTCACTTCACAAGTTCCTAAACAGCTTTTCAACGCACAATGTAAAGATTTACACATCGTTAGTTGCACGACTCAAATGGTGCGTGCTATCTAAGTGTTCAGTAGAAAATAAAACACGTGTGGTGGTGTAATGGATCGCAACATTGTAACAGTATCTAAATGGTACCTATTGTATGCTAAAGTGGTTGTGTTAAACGCATTGACGATTCTCCGCACGTTGCGTCTTTACAGCGAAGTTTTAGTGTCAATTTTAATAAATAAGTGATGTGGTAGCGGTGGTGTAGTCAGTGAGTTAAGTCATTTTAGTTTTTACTTTGAGTCTTTGAAAATATGTCTTTTACGTTATTGAAATGAAATTATTTTATTAAATCGTTAAAGCGATTTTTGAATTTTAATTTTAGTGCAAAAAAATGTATTCTTAAAAATATATGACTGGCAAAATTAATGTCGAAGTTAATTTACTTTTTCATATTTCAAGTTATGAAGTTGCAATTTTCACTTGATAATTTATGAAAGAAAATTCTTAAGATTTCAATTTGTCTTTCTGAGAAAGAAAATGACTTGAAGATGTGTCTGGAAAAGTCTAGCTCAAATAATTTAATTCTTTAAGAATACCAAGCGAGTTTTTTAACTCCATAAAAATCTATTTTGTTAAATAGGTTTGCGATATGTGAATTCTCAACAAACCCTGACACATTTTTTCTGTTCTTAGAATAAATTTAATTTTCTCTTCACAATACTTCGTACATGGAAAAGACGAGATCAAAATAAAATATTTTTTATTTCTTATTCAATTTCTTAGAATACAATATTTTTTTATTTGCAGTTACGTAATTATATGTTTTTCTTCTTAGCTTTGTCGTAATTTGGCAAAGCCAATAATCTAATAATATTCGAACTTGATTAAATCCTCGATAATCGTTGGCCGGTTTTTTGCCTCTCATAAAATCTTGATCAAACAAATCATGATTGGAGTTCAATCTGTATTTTTTCTTCTTTACCTTTTATTTTCAATGGAGTTGGTACACAAAGAGCCCGTTCTATTTGAGAAGCCCTCAAAACTTTATTCGCACTGAAACGAATAGCTTTTACACTTTAGTCTTTACAAATACAATTTTAAGAGAGTTTTTAAAACTGTAAAATTACTAAAGTTTCGCCGCAACTTTCTTAAATCTTTAATTTCTTTTTCGAGATCATCATTTGAGTGCTTTGATATTAATACGACTTTCAAAAGTATTATTGAAGAATAAGTTTTTCAATAAAACTAAAAAGATTTAGTACTTATTCGTTTAGTACTCGTAGCAGTAATAAAATGAAAGCGAACTCTGAAAGGAGATAAAGCATGGTTGTAACTTACAGAAAAGAATAATATTTTAAAATTAATTAGTTTAGTTATGTTTTACTCAGCATAGTAAAATATAAGAAAAAAAAAACATGCACCTAACTAAATATAATAAAACTCAATTGGAAAAAAATACCGTCCGTTGAAATACAAAGGAAATCCCCTAAAATCCCTTGACCGAAGGTATTTCTTCAGAAATCCATTATGCAACGTTTCGTGTGACCTCTTAAGCGTTCCCACATAAGAAATAATAAAGACTGCCCCGTTGGAACACGGTGAGGCGCGGAGTGAATTCTAAACGCGTCCACTGCTCTGCACTAGACAATTGAAACTCTGCATTATGCATGAAAGTTGGGCGGGGAAAATGTTGAGTGATTGGCTCATTTGAATTTCAGTTGGTGAGGACGTTAACAATAATTCACAATGAACAGTCTGCCGTTAACTTACTGCAAGTTTTTCAAGCGGTATTTTTTATTCGATTATGTTGAATTGCTCTGCTGGTGCTGTTAGTGGGGTTTGACAAAAAGTGTCTTTATAGTAGAGAAGAATAATGCAACTTTTTGGATTGTGTGATAGTAAAATCGTAGTTTTTAGTACAGAATATAATTGAACCGCAAAATGATGTGCCAAGATTTACCTTTTAGTAACTTTAAGAAATTACTGGGTTAATTAAGTTTGTCACAGAAAATCAAACATTAAATATGTATTATTTTTAATGAAACAACTGTGGCTTCGAAAATATAAAACCATTAAAATATTAATTAAGCACAAAACAATTGACCAAAAGATCAGTTTTTTAATTTGAATGAACAAAATTACCAGTAAAATGAGTTGACTCAGTGAGTCATATCACGTCCCATCCCTCGTATGCTACCCCAAGATCTTCTAACCCCAGAGAGCAGTCACAGCATTCGCCACTAAATATTTTTGCGGGTATAATTTCAAGCAGACCACATAAACGAGCGAAGTAAATGGGGTGAAATGCACCAAGGATAGATATTCTTAAGTTTTAAGATAAAATTTTATAAATTAGTTTCATAACTATTATCTTTAAAATAATTGGATGGGTTTATGCTTGCAAACACAATTTTTTTTATTATCATTTGTAGACCTTTTGGGACGAATTCCACTCCACGATTTCTCTTAGGCACTACCAATTGAACTTCTTGAGCAGTTTGGTATGAAAAATGCATAGACTGTTCAACCACTATGTAAAGATCCGTAGTCGGAACATAACTTCATTTTCAAAAATTAAAACGATAATCAAGTAGGTACCGAAATTGATATTCCATTTCGAAATAATAAAGGCCAAATCTAATTACTTAAGTCCAAAAGTAGATTTAGTTACAACTACTTTAACACAAAGTGACGTATTAAAAACGAAAACTCAATTAAAACACGCAACAAAATATGCCGTTTGTTTGCCTAAAATATACAGAGCGTCAAATCAACGGCCTATTTGCATAAAAAATAAAGAAAAAAAAACAGCACGCCACAACCAAACGCTGCAATTTTTTATCTGCGTAATGTAATGTAACACATTCAGCTGATAAATTATTTCGCGGCAACGCCCCTTCGTTCAATTTCGCAAATAAATAGCTTGTAACAGCTATAAGGATTGTTTGCTTTTTACTTAGGGCTTTAAATTAAACAATTAATTGAATTTAGAAAACTAAATCGATGTCACTTTAACAAAAATGGTGATCGTTTTTTAATGAAAAATAAAAAATGGATTTTATAGCAATAAAAAGAACTATACTCGAGAGAAAATAATCCGGGTCTCTAAAAATCCAAAAATCTCGCGATCCAAGAATACTAGCTTAATGTATATCACACGTTCGGAAGTTAAAATGCCACGGACAGACACGTCAAACTTATAACACCCCTCTTTTTTCGTCGCCTGGTTAAAAATAAAATTACAAATCCAATTACATCAGATTAAAGATCAAAATCGAGATAAAACAACACAATAAAAGGACAACGTCACACCAGAGAGAATGTTCGGACAGAAATTGTACGCACAATAGGAAAGAGTGACACAAAATAACTTGGTTTGTACTAATTGTTTTGAGACCAAGGGACCGTGGACACTGGAGCGAGAAATTGTATTAGCCCACAATAACAGGATCAGAGGCCTTAAGATTACCAACTATACAGGGTTTCTTTTTAGCAGAGAAATATGTTGGTATTACACATTTCTATAAAGTACTAGGTATTTGAGGCGATTGATAAGTGTGGATGAAGCGAAAGAGGTGTGTTTGGATCGTAGCAAGTGGAAGGAAGTGGTCTCTACCTACCCCAATGGGAGAGAGGCGTGACGGATAGGTATATATATATATGTATGTATTTAGCTATTTTTTGTAAAGATTTTAATTGATGAGTGTGATTTTCAGTGACATTAATAATAGTAATATTTTTTAATACTGTTCTTACACAAAGTACAAAGCTTTTATTTAGATCACAAAGATACAAAGACAAGCTACATTCAAATAATTTACGATAACAAAAACGAACGTTTATTCAATAAAAAAAATTGCTGAAATATTAAAAGAATAACTTTTATATTTTTTCATAAAAATCACGTTTCGGTAATATCTTATTGCTCTGAATAATATATACCCTGTATATTGTAGCATATATAACAACACGCTAGTAAAAAAAACTAGGATCGAATCCTCAGAGAGTTTGCGTTGAAGAAAATGGAAAAATGGGAAAAAATGTTGCCTATTATCTCTAGCTGTTATTTACTTATCCCATTTATTTTTACGCCCCAAAGGAAATTGGCTTTTTGTCGTAAAACCGTAAAGAAAATAATATGTTTAAAGAAATAAATAGTTAGTATTTATTTACCTACTTAGGTAAGTACTTATTGAGTGAAATTTGGAAATACCGAAGTACTTTTTTACCGTCCTCTGCGCTTTAGTGCCCAAAATAAAAATCACTTTATAACTATGATAAAATGCTTACTTGAAATCATGTAAACATAATCGAGATCCTTTATTTTATAACTATACTGTCCACTCACCGGACGACGCAGTGTGGGAAGGCCTCCAACAAGGTGGACTGACGACTTGGTTAAAGTCGCTGGAAACCGTTGGATTTGGGCAGCGCAAGACCGGTCGTTGTGGAGATCTTTGGGGGAGGCTTGTCACGCAGTGGGCGTCCATAAGCTGACATGATGACTGTCCAGGCAATTCTGAAACCTACATTTAAATAACACTCGTTTAAAATCACAATAAAACCACTCTGTATAATACAACTATGTAAAACGCCTGTCAATTTTATATCATCATCATCATTGAATAGCAGATGTTCAGATATGTGTCAGTTTATGCAGATGTAAGGAGAGTTTTTACAGTTTTAAACAAATGAAATTGCTAGGATTGCCGCATTGACCGTTCATTTAAAAACTATATCATTCGTTTAAAAATAAACCTAAATACATCTACAAAAATATAACCTTCATGAGCGAAACAGCCTTGCAATGATAACATAATCAAGCCAAAATATCTCGCTAGGGTATGTTTTCGTAAAGCACTCCTTAAATGAATTTTCGATGGGCTTTTACTCCTCCAGGCTTTAGTTTTATTGTTTTTGCTTGGAGCGAAGCCAAATGGCTGTACTATTCCTTTCAGATTGATGTCTTAACTGTGGAAAAGTGTGACTCAAATTTTCTTCGCTTTTTGTGCGAGGAACGAGGACCTATTAATGTTGGATTTTCTTTGGAATGTTCACTAAAAAAATCCTGCATTAAATCTGAAGCTAATATTTTCTGCCAAAAATCAAAAGAACATCAAAAAATTAAAAGCGTTTTCGGTGAGTCAAAAATGAAAATAACGCGAACCAATAGTAACAATCTAATTTTGTCTATCATCAAGGTAACTACCAAAGTTTTTATATTCACACAAAACCAAACAAACAAAAAGAAACACAAACAAAATTATAATAAAGAGCAAACGTAACTATTGTTCTTGGTAGTTTTGTCTACCTTAAATCCAAACTCGATTACACATGGTACGGAAAACTGGCAATTTCCGGACTGTAATCATCTCATCTGCACTATCTTTTTGTTTACAAAGATTTCGCTGCCCACTAATTCTGATTTTTTACGCTAGCTATAGTTGCGAAGCTTGTTGCGACTGCCGCCGCCATGTTTTTGCATACAGCTAGCTTAGCATATACTCCGTGACAAGACGTTGTCATGGGTTTGTCACACTTACGTCTCTGTCCATAGTTTTAAATGTGATAAGGACAGCATGACGTAAGATTATTGTCGCGGCACGTAAGCTAAGCCTCCAGGTTTATAAAATTGTAACTTTCACATCAGCAATGCGATTTCAGAGTTTTTTTTATTAGTTTAACAGAATGATCGGACTTTTATAAATTAAATGATGGTAGAAACCGACTGATCCCACGTACGCAACGTAAGCGACGCAATATGTCAAAATACTCCATAGAAATATTATGATAAGAAACAAACTTGTCAAACGCACACGTGGGAAAGCGTTGCGTGTGACAAGTGTGCAAGTAGGTGGGATCAGTTTATTTATTTGTTATTTATTTAACAGTTTATCGTAAGATGATAGTACATAGAGACAGAAAAAAAGAGAAGTTATACAAAAGGTATAACTTCTCTTTTTTTCTGATTATTATAATATATGATTATTATGGTTATTTCTGTAAAGTTATTTAACTCGATCTTAAGTGAACTTGCAGCCAGGGGTCCAAGTCTACTAATTTAAAATATCCTCAGTTGTGTGTCGGCAGAGTGTCCATGGCATTTTTGACACATTTGGTCAGGCTGATAATATTATAAATGAGCAGACTTAGGCCCCTGTACTCCTTCAAAAACCAGTGCTAGTTGAAGTTACAAGAATCATCCCCATTGGACTTGTTAAAATAGAACAAAGCCGATTTAATCCACCCTCAGTTGAATATTTTCATTTTCGTTATGAAAATAAAGGAAATTAAGTTTATAACAATGAACCTACTCGTACAGTTACCCGGTTTTGAATGTTAGCTGTAACATGAATTGTAATATGGACCTGACTTTAAATGTTTGATATTATTTCAGTAGAGAGTTTATCAAAAGTAAGTTATCATAACTATTTAACAAATACAAAGAAAAAAAAATTACAAATTATTGTATAACTATTTATATATTAATCATATAACATTACAATGCAAAAGGGCTTAGTTTATTACAGACGAAGCGGCTGTAGTGAATAATTCATTAAATATCATGCCATCTTTTTCTGATTTTTGACAAAGAAAGGGTCATCTATACTTTTGATGGTTAAATGACTGCATAGCTAAAGTTATTCTACGAGATACGTATAACTGATTAACAGTCAGTTGCAAGAAAGCTCAATTAAGCTAATGTTCCATTACACCTATCTGTCACTAACATTTTTAAAGTTTAATAGATAATTAACTTATTTTGCCTTTCATACAAAAAGGGGATATAATTATTTACAATGACCTAATAAACTGAACTCTATAAAATTAATTCAATTTTAACATATAATCTCTCCTGCAAGTCTTAAGTCTAACCGCAACTTTCAACTCTCCCTTACAATTTTCCACGAAAATCTAACTACTAAGGTTTCAGAACTGAGAAGTAAGAGTCAGCACTGACGGAGTGTCCCAGCAATTAGTGTAAACATTGTCGACCTACACTAAGAGAGCACTTCACTACGCTCTCGGTAAGGTTGTGGGGTCGAAATGAGCGGAGCGGAGAGAGTAAAGCCTGATTGAAATAAACGGAGCGGTATGTTTTATAAACAATCGTCATTTAAAGATTTCGTCATTTTTACAAGCGGAGAGGAGATTTGAAATTAAAAATATTTAAAACACATCTCCGCTCCCCTTTCATGGAAACTGACAAAAGTCAAAAGAACCTACATAATATTTGAAAGGTGAACTGAACAATTTCCCCCAAAAACAAGGGTTAAAACATGAAAACAATTAATCTAAATCTGCTGATCTGTGATTTGGATGACAAGCAAAAATACATATATTCTTTGAGTATAGAATATATAAGGAGATTCCATACCGTCTGGATCTGCGTGCCTGCTCTGGCGCAAAATGGCTACCTTTTTGTATGGAATTTCTTATCGTTTGACAGGTCATCTACCAAGGAAACTATGAAAAACTTGCGCCAACCTTGGCACGCTGTCATAAACTCATTTGTATATGAAAAAAAATGTGGCACCTCCTTATATATTCTATACTCAAAGCATATCGATCCAATGTTTCTTGGAAAAGAGGTTTAATTTTATGAGTAGACGACATTCCCAGATTTTCGTCCGACAATGCATAAACATCTTGTATACCATCGGTATTTTACCTGTATCTAACCATCTTTCTAACCAATGACCGGTCAAATATTTAAAGTATGGTATTTCCGGTACACATAACTAAAATCCTCTTTGGTATCTCAAACTTAAAAAACTGTCGTGTAGTTCGAATAACCTTATCCGTACTTAGTCTTAAATCGCTAGGCGTATTCACAGAATACCTAAATAAAACTATTTACCCAAATTATACATATTTTAATCGTAATAAGAAACTTTTTTAAATTAATTATTAATTGTAATTAGAAAATTAGCCGGAAAATATCTACCTACGCGCATCACTATTACAATTAGTAACAGTGAAGAGAACAGCACTAGTGACGTATCATAATCTGTTATAATCTTTTTGAAATAAAAACTAATAATTTATAATTATTCTTTTAATAATACAAATGTACTCGTACATATATATCTATTATATACATGGTGACTTTAAATTAGTGAACGATAGAAAACGATATGCATGTACTCGTGTTAACAAACAACTTTTACTATGGGACCAAGTGCGAAATGATTTAAAAAAAATTGAACTCCCCATACAAAATGCACCAGCTGATAGTATGGGGGAACAATTTTTTTTTAATGATTTCGGACTTGGTCCCATAGTAAAAGTTGTTTGTTATCACGAGTACATGCATATCCTTTTCTATCGTTCACTAATTTAAAGTCACCTTATATACGTAGGTACATCCGTCACGCACGCCCCTCTTCCATCGGGGTAGGCACAATTCACTTCGCTCCACTTGCCATGATCCAAACACATGGAGTACTATTTATCACACTATAATATATCGTGTGATAAATTTTAATATATAAAAAAAATAGCCAATTTAACGTAAAAATCCTTTTCGATACAAAAAATAAGGTCATTATTTGAATAAACGGTTTCCAAGTTTAAATCGACGATTGATGGCGATGTTTTCGTTCAACACTTTTTATTTATAGACGGCTTTGTGTCTATGCGAATAAAAATTGAACCATTTCAACGGCGAACGCTTGAATAAAGTTTTTTGTAGCTTTAATACTACGAATACTTTATAATAAATTTTTATTATGCACTATCAATTTTGTGGCATGAATTTGTTGGTACAAATAAAAAATAAATGAATCATTTTGAATATAGAAGTGTTTTTATGGTATTAGTACTTGAAGCAATCATTTCTTATTTACGAACGACAAATATACTAATAGCCTCAAACAAAATCTTCTGCCATTGAAGCTCATGATGAAAATCTACAATCTAAATACTACAAGTGTCAACAAGGCCATAGTTATGACACTCTATACATACTTTACTTATAAAGAAAAATAGCCGTGCCCTATTCAGGATCCATACCTGGTACTGGATAGGTACTTACTTATAAACTACTTTGTAATACCTATGGTGTGCTAATAAACATTTGAATTTGAATTTGAATTTAAATTACTGCTTTTCTGATACTTAATTTATCTTTCTTCATAAAAATACCAGATAACCATTTTCGCACTCTTTTTGACAATATTATCCGAATATACATCGAAATTACCCGTGACTAACGTAATTAGCCACAGCTGAGCGTGTGTCGTATTAATTTGGATTAAATCCCTTTTGATCCGTCACCATTTGGGTGCAATGGACTTCAATCAGTATTCAATTCAATTAGGCAAAGCATCAACTTCTGTTTGAGAGTGAAATGTTTGATATCAATTTGTATTTTTGTTTTAGATATTTTAAAATATTTCTTTTGAAGAGTTCAATTTATTGTCGCACTTATAAATGTAAAGGTTTTTGAGGATTTCTAGGGATATAATTTTTCTGTGCTCTTAGTTCGCTGTAAGTAAATAACGTTTGCGGTGTTTGCCTATAATTGGGTAGACGATCAGCTTTTGTTTTTACAAATGTACTATTGTATTCTTTTTTGGTTGTCTTACCTGTTGTCAAACCAACAATAAATAAATAAATAGGTACCTATTGGAAGATATGCATTTTAGAGTGAGATGGTCTCATCTGACACAATTGTTTCCTTAAATAACTTGAATAAACTAAATACATACAAAATAACTATAAGTATTTATTGTATTAGTGTGTATTCATTGGTATTAGTAGGTATTACTATTATATTATTACTATTATTATTAATACCTACTACTGCTAGTAAAATAAGGAAGCAGGTAGGTATTAGTGCGTAATAGTAATACCTACTAATACTACTATTAGTAGTAGATAAACTTTTATAAAAGCCATCAATAAAGTTAAAACTCATAAACGAATAGCCGTCTACTTCGTTATTTAACCCTAAAACGAAACTTTTTTCCCGTTAAACTTACAAAACATCTAGTCAACCAACCAGTTGTCAGATTAATCCAAAAACAAATTGTAACGCAATACTAAACCTCAACAAACGATCAAACACGCTAATCCAAAGAACAAAAAACGGAGCAATTAAAAGTAAAGGATGGTTTTTATTAAAACAGACGTCGACTTCAAAGACTTACCACAGCTTTTAATTCCACAAATAGATAAAAGATGATATCTGAAGGATGGAAAGAATGGAAATTATGAAAGGACGGCTGAGAAAACTTGTCAGATGACAGCGGCAAGCCTTCGGGACGTACTTACTTGAAAAGGCTGCTGGGGAGAGATCGTTTCTGTTTCTCCGGTAGAGCTAGGTGATTTATTTAGATAAGTTTATAACCATTTTAGGTGAGAAAAACCTGAGAATTTCACTAGTTTCAAATCGCTGATGAATATTGGGACTGAGGGATAATTTGAGAATCTTATTATTTACTCTAAAAAAAAAACGATTGAAAATTTATTGTGAAAGTGTGTATGTTTGTTTGATTGTCTTTTATAGCAAATTGAAGCGAAGTGTTATTGAACAAATTTGTGTTGCGCTGGTTTTGTCTTCTTCTTAGCCCCTCTTCCAAAAAATAGGGGTTAGATAGACTTTACTTGGACCATTGCCTAACATTCAAAGCAAGCCATGCCGTGGACAAAATCTAAGAATATAATCTATTTGTTTATAATTAGGGTTCCCGCCGAAGTAAAAGACAAACTGTAAAAGGATGCAAGTCTAAGGAGGTATCAGGTGACTATCTAGCTTTTATACAATGTCCCCGCGGACTATTGCAAAAAATCCAATTATTTCGCTCTAAGCAGAATAGGCACTTCTTTACAAAGACTTTGTTTTTATAACTTGAGACTCTGTTAGTTTAGTCATCGATTCGTGTTTTGGAAAAGACAACGATGCATAAATTTAATAATTTTAGGGATTAAGGGCGTTTTCAGATTATATGTTTGTTTTTTGAAGCGAGGGTACGTGCGTGTACACGTGTCTTTACTCGTACGAACGAGCGTTGACGCGCTTCGAAGCTCGTAAAGTCCATGTTGATGCTGACAGGACACCACCGGTTCGAGCGTATACGCCCGTGTTTCCTGAAGTTTTTCTGAAGCGCGTATGTAACGCGTATGTACGCGTGTATGCTGAATGAAAACGACCGTTTACGCACGTATGAAACGCTTAGTCGTTAAAAGCCGATTTAGCTCTTTTTCGTTATTTAAAACACCACACTTGTAGAATTGTGAATGAAACAAGAAACAAAAGAATAAATAAAACTTAACCCATCCAAAACGCTTGATTCTAAAGAAAAGGGTTATGTTAGGGCCCGAGGCCGCGAGTAACCTTACATTCAGTGAATAGCTGCCCATTGTAGCTATTCAAACACTATTGCAACATAGTTGTTTATTTAGGCGACCGCCAACATGTTAATACTCGTTATACAAAGAAGCAGGTGCGTTTACCAGACCTACACAAATACTTACAACAAAATGGGTTTTAGGTTCTTTCTGTTTATACACGGTGGTAGGGCGTGAATTGGGAAATATTTTAGGTCAAAATGAAAATGAAAAATCATTTAATCCTGTATGTTTTGACAACACTTAGGACGGGTCATTAGGTCACGAACGAGTACAAAAAATAAAACTACAGTTTAATTTAAAAAAAATATTTGGATGTACCTAACTAGTTTGTCACTCTCACTGTAACTATGAATCTAACTACACATCTCAAGCTAAAATTAGGCTGTACAGCAGCGTGCCAAAGAATTATACATACAAGCATGCGTACAAATGTACATATTATATCCTACATACATATTTTAGAAAAACATAACCCTCCTTCGGGCGCAGAAAAAGATAAGAGCATTAGCCCGCTGGCCCATTAATATGTTAATCTAATAATTTTTAAATGTATTTGGAAGTTTTTGGATGAGACATCGAAGGATTTAGTCTATTAGTGTTTAACTTTAGTTACTTATAAGTTTAAAAATAATACTTATTTTATTGACTTATTTTTACGTTTTAATTTATATCTATAACGACTCGGTAATTAAATAAATTCTAACGGCCTATCTACACATATCCGGGCCGTGACCGAGACGTGTCCGGGCCGTGGCCCGTCAGGAGGGAAAACAATACGTCGTTATGACAACGAGTCCGGTTGCGGACACGTCCCGGGCACGGCCCGGATATGTGTAGACAGACCATCAGTTTAAATATAGAATTTACATTCTCTAACACCCGGTATGTAATCCCGAATACATAAAAGAACTACACAACCAACGTTCTCATTTACTTTCACATTATGAAAAGGATATTAGATAAAGGTTTTAGGTTATGTAAACGTTACCCCTTATGGTGGGAGCTAATGAAATTTGCGAATAGTTTGGGATACGTAGAGAAATATTGGAAGAGGTCACAGTACAAGTACATATACCTACTAATGAAAGAAATAGAATTCATATTAAGTATAATTATTGTGTGTATCCGCGATTGGCGAAGATAAATATTCAAATTTATAATTTCTTTATTTAATATTATGATTAAGGTATGAATATATATTAAGTACATAAATCAAATAACAAAGCACTGATATGTTTCAAAACCAAAATGTATGTATTAGATTTCTTTAAATTTTATGTTTTTTTGTGCAATAAAGTATGTATAGTAAGTAACTAGCCAAACACCGAGCGCTTTGTAAGCTTGTAAGCGTAAGCTTCCGAACATCCATCCCGCAAAAAACGGCTGCCAATATTTTTTTGCCGGATTGATGTCCGGTGCGTGTACACACTTCTATTATAAACCATACACCACCGCACCGCACGGACAACGGACAACGGACGTTCCGATATCCGGTAAAAAAACGGACGTCTAAAAGTTTTTTAAACAGGTGTCGCTAGTAGCAAAACTACCTTCATAAAAGCATATATAACAAAAAGGGACGTGAGCCAATAAATTTCCAAAACCCCAAACCTCAGCTATAACTCCACATTCACGAAGTATGAATGTCAAACTAATAAAACTCATAATTTGAAATGGAACCTGAAAATACATCTCGGATTGTGATATTAAAGTCAGAAGTACTATCGTCATTTCAAACTTTTTTAAAACGAGATAATTTTGGGGTTTTAGGTTCTTTATTAAACCGCAGAATGGAATAAAAGTTAGCCTAGTCGAGTTTATATACCTACTCGTAGCTCTTTTTATAAATCTAATTTAGACGCAATTTACACATTTTAATTTGAAACACAAATTACAAATTATCGATTTTGTATGAACTGTTTATTTTTAGTTTATTATATTACTTGCGACCAAGTGAAAAATAGAATATTAAGGATTTTTTTCAGTAAACTTAAAACTCTACCGCCTTTATCGCAATAAAACAAGCTGTGCTTTTGTAAAAACATATTCAAAACAAAAACCAATCACCCAATAGACTCAAAACAGAAGAGCATCAGGAATTATGTGAGAAACTCATAAAAAATACCGTTGTATTACAGAAACCAAGAAGCGATTCAACCACATCGAGGTACCACAGAATGTTTGTTGGTACCGTTTCCGAAATCAGTACATTCGTATTCAAATGATTATTGTAGGCCCACGATTACATTTATTTCGGCCATTTTTGCTTGGAGTATCGTTTGTTAGGGTATTCGGTCGAGTTTGGCTATTTTACATAATCTTGTAATAACAAGATGCAGGCTTGGAACACGTTGTAGGTAACGCCTTTTAGTTTTGGTTGCTAAAGACGCTTTCGCACTTGCGGCTGTGTCGCATCAAAACCGCTTACTGCGGGTCATGTTTTTCTTACCAAATCACACTTATTGTATAGTTTTAATGTAAAAATCTCTTGTTTTAAATTCCAAATATCGAATACATACATATTACAATATATCTCTAGCATGCAATTTTCGCTTTGTGATACTTGGTTCCACATTTAATTATATTTTTATTAGTTAAGTTTAATCATAAAAAAGACGTGAAAGATTTCTTTCACGGATTTCCCCAAAAACCATTTTGCCCAACAACGCAGGTAGACATCGATATAAGTAGGTACCCAGTTTTAGTAACCAAGCTGGATATATGCCAAATCTTTAATAACCGCATTACATATAAGTGTCTCCCCATAGGATCGCCCTCGTATGTTGACAATAGCTGCAAAAGTGCTGTTTTGGCAGTCGAATTGAAAAATTTCGGGCACCGTAAAACTTTTGGGGAGGGCCGTATAAATTTTCGATCGCAGCCGAATTTTTTGGGTGTAAATATTGTAATGGAAGATGAAATTGGAAATTCATATTTTATAACCTTTCAGGACACATTAGTTTTTTTAAGGTAGAAACTAATTTTTTCATGAGCGATTTTTTACGCTTGTTTTTAATATCCTAATTATTCAACGACATTATAAAAACTGGGAACACTTGTGTGATGACATTGAGTAAATTGAGCACTAACTAAATAGAAAAATAAACTTAAAAGCACTCGCGTAGACAAGTCACATTTTTCAAGGAAAGAAAGATTCACCATTCAAAATTGTGTCAACTCGTGCCCCAAATGCTCACTTGCCTAGATTCTCCATCTTTTGTAATTATTCGCGAACAACTACTTACTAGCTAATAATCAAAAGAAAACACTAACAAAGAGCTTTCGTAGGTTCCGCTCTTTTGGAATGCTACGGAGCAGAAAAGACTACGAGCGTAGCAGTTTGCTACGATTCTTCGTAGCCTTCGTAGCAACTGCTGACGTAAGCTCTTGGAGCAACTTTTTCTTTTTAATTACATCGTTGGTACGTTGAAGTTTTCAATTTTAAAATATGATGTTTAAATCTATAGACTTTTTTTTATTCAAGCGAATTTAAGGGAATGATCAATAAAGAGGTAAGTAGGTACCTATAAATTACTAAAAAAGTAACCGCAAACTGAGTACTTTTAAAATAAAACCAAAAATTTATTGAAACGAAACCCATTCTCTTATTCATAAACTCATAACCGTATGATCGGGTTCCACGAAACAGGGCATCAAATAATCAGATTTTTATCCCAAAAGTAATTCAGTCCGATCCATAATATTTCCATTTATTATATTTGATTCTGCCAAACAAGTTAAATCTAATTATTTTGTTCAGCCGGTAGTCGGTTTAATTGAATTTCCTTTCCAGTTCGTTTTTAAAAGGTTTTTTATTCTTTTAATTTGAAGCCCACGCACTGAATAAAACTAGTTACAGACAGACAAAAAAAGATATAAATGTACATTACTTTTCTGTTCTCCTAAAAGGATAAATAAATATTTATGGAAAAGATTGAAAGAAATAGATTCTTGTGTAGAAGTGATTGGAATATAAAAACGATTTCTAAAAATACTTAACTGAAAATATAAAAGGAAAAAATATTGGAACATTATTTTATCTTAGCTACATTACAATGATTTTCTTCTTTCTTTCGAGTATTGCAAATCAGTAATAAACCAGTTTAATTCTTAGTATTTTCAGTGTTCGTTTTTAAAATTTGATTTTTTATTTATATTTAAATCGAATATTTTTTATCAAAACAGGTATATACGTATAGACGATAGATTATTTTGGTAAGCAATGGCTATTTAAAATCTGCCAAATTTGACAAAATTAAGAAATATTTATAAAAATCTAAATACAAATGTACCTAATCATTCAAATGAGTTTCATTAGATAGATAGATAAAATGTTTATTGTTCACTAAACACAGTTTTACAACAAGATCCCTGCTAGCATACGTGAACTAACCCCCAATAAATTCAAGATTATTGTTAAACAAAAACTTAGTAAAAAAGGTTATTATAAAATCAACGATTATCTAGATGACTCAAATCCATGGGATTGACCTGCTCTTCTGTCAAGCTGTCTCTATGTAGCATAATTATTGAAAAGTTAATTTTAATGTTTGTATCTAAGTGTTTTTGTCTTAGAATTTGTAATACCAAATTTGAAAAGAGCAACCCAACAGAGTTTCTTGCTAGATTCTTCTCTGGGGAAAACTGCACTCTTGCGAATCTAGCATTAACTTTGTGTGATGTCAAACTCGTCCACAAGATTAAATAAACATTTCATTTCATTTCAGTGGCACAGTTACAGTAGGAAGTTAGAAAAATAGTTTACGAGTTTTCATTAAACCATTAATGAGATTGTAAAGAAGCAAAGGCTTTAAACAAGTAAAATTAAAGATACATAAAGCCTACCACAGCGTAGCGTTCTTTATGGTACTCCACCCTGGTTCGCTAAATATTAAATAATAAAGTAGTAAGAAAGCTCTTGCGAAGTTTTTACTTGTTTGTTCGACTGAATAACTCATTGGATCTTTCACTCATATAATGCAAGAAGCGTAGGTACTTAATTGTTTTTACTGTTAAATTTTGTTCTCGGTGAAATTTTGAATTATTTTATTTCCGTTTCGTAAACTACTTTGTACAGGGAATTTTTGTTTTATTTGCTTATAAATTAAAATTAGTTAGACAATAATTTAACAATATAAAGTTTTTATTTTTTAAGAACATCCATCTATTTAATCTTTTTTACATAGGTAATACAATTTATTTGTAAAAAATAAGCATAGGTACTTACGTACTTATCTGTAAAAATATAGGTAACTAAATATAGGTAGCAGTTATAAACAAGAAAAATCAAGATACACTACAATACAATAGAAATATTCTTTATTGCACACTAAGATACAGACACAAACAAGAATATAAGAAGCAACAGGCGGCCTTATTGCTAGGTAGCAATATCTTCCAGGGAACCTTAGGGTAAGAAAACAACTACTTCGAATAAATACATATTAACATCTAAACACTCAACGAAACCCAAAACACCTACATATTTCAAGGGTACAATCCAAATAACATTTCCTAGTTACATTAATAAAGCAATAACGCAACCGAGCGAACCTCTTCCAAAATAACAGTAGTAATATTAAGCTATGGAAGACAATGTTTACTAACAGCTGGCCCATATTTATCCCCAAGACGAAGACTGACCCGCAAACCAAGCAGTAACTTAGCTATAAGGGTTATAACTTATGTACGTACAATGAGTGAGAGCGGTATTGCATAGTTTTGGGTGGGGTAAGTTATAAGAGACTTTAAGGGAAGAGAACATTTTAAGGGGCCACATTAAGGTCTATCTGCACACATCCGGGCCGTGCCCGGGACGTGTCCGCGTCGTGGCCCGTCAAATTGAATTTTAAAAACGAACACTGAAAATACTGACTTTTACTGATTTACAATACTCGAAAGGAAGAAGAAAATCATTGTAATGTAGCCCGTCAGGAGGGAAAAACATACGTCGTCATGACAACGTGTGTGAACGAATCTATGGAAACTGTATGGAATGATAATATTTTTTCCGTGACATGTCTCGGACATGGCCCGGATGTGTGTAGACCATGTGCGCGTTCTCAGCGCTGCATGCTGCGCGCTCGCTGCTTACACGTCACACGGCAGCAACACGCAACGCTTACGCTGGAGACATATTCTACATACGCAATGCATTATAACAATCTGTTTTAAAGAAATATTATGATTATAAACACACTAGCCACACTACCGAAAGCAACAAAGCAAAATTACTTAGTTGCTACGAAGATTTTTTAATTATGTCCTAATTGCGCTTCGGCGGTTAGACTTTATTAAATTGCGATCTGTATTGGGCGGTTGGTATATGGCGCGGTATAAGATCTCTTAGGTAAATTCTTGGGATCAAAATCCCGCTAAAGTTTTCAAATTGCCCCAAAAACAGTTGTCGTCCCAACAGACAGTGCCGTGAGGCTCCCAACAGCACAGCGGTTAATTAAATTCTATTCACTGCTAGCAAAGTAAAACTATGTTGAATGGACAACTTTCATACTATTTCGTCTCATAATTAGACTAGTTTCAGAACGCAAATACCACGAATACGATGTGAGTGAAATTTATGTTGGATTTTATTGCGTTATGTGACACTAAGTAGTTCATATATAAATATACTAACCATATTATTTTCATATACTATAAACATACTACTGTATTAATATTATGACGGCGACAATCCCCACTACACGTTCTATGAAGATTTAGATAAAAGAAGATTTATTTTATTTTAAAATGGCAACTATCATTATGAATTCAGCGTGGAATTCAGCCAATGGAAAGTGAAGTAAAGCTTATTATAATTTTATATTGTATTATGTAGTTACTATAAGTATAGGTATATGCATATTATGCAGACTCATGAAAAACATCTTTGATCATCACAGCAATGTTTAACTATAGTGGAACACGAACCCTTGACCGACCACGAACGGCATGGCAAGCCGGGTCACTACCAACCACGCCAATTGACCATTCTTTGCTGTTTAGGTAGTGTTTTTATTCGAAGAATTTGAATATATCATAAACCTGTGTTTTATAATTATATACCTAGTGAGATAGTTATTAATCGCTTCCGTATAACTATGTTACGGTCTATAATTATATCCCTAGGGATATAACTATATTATGGCTTCATCTATCTTACTGCGACATCTACACACCAAAGCAGTCGGCAATAACCCGCAGAGTTCGTGCCGCCGCCGGGCCGGAGACTTTGGCATGTAGACACCTTTAGATCTAATTTAAGTAGAATTCAAATACTTACACACGTATCCGATAATTTTACTACCTGTTAACAAAATGACCTCACCTAAACAAACTACCTATAAACTACACCTACAAACAATATAGAACTCCATTTACACTCAATTCTAGCAAACCAAACACACGCCAAACAAAACAAATTGATTCACAGTTCAAGTGTTCGAATCAAATTGGACTGACGTGTAAAATAACTGGATATTACAGTGACGTGCACTGCTGGACAATTGTGGGCCAAAGTAAATAAAAAACATGTAGGTATTGTCATTAATATAATTGAAAAACTAATGAATGCTCCATCAAACATTTGATTTTAAATATGGACATAATTTTGGTATTAAAAACATTTTGCATCTAAATTATAATGCATTATTTGATACAAATAATTTAACCGTAACTAACAACTACTAGAAATTGAAATAATATAGTTTCATTTTGCATGAATAGAAGAGATTTTTTTAAAAATCTATATTATTGCATTGTTCTCTCGTAACCGGAAAACAGTCATAAGAAACTTCAGAAATAAAGCAGCTTTTCTTTTCAATTTACAATGTCGTCCCAAATGATTCTTTTTACCTCGAGATATTCTTAAAGCAGCGAAATCAAATTTGACAACAATAATACTTATTTATTACAGTGTTCTATAGTGAATACAATTCGAGCATAAAAAATCACTGCTTTAATTTAAGCTGTGCACTGGAGTAATTAAGTCGACCCCGCGTTAGGGTGGGCATGATTTGTTTAACATTTGGGATAAAGTTTTTGTAAAGCAAAATAGTTTAATTACTGTATAATAGAAGTGGTCATATGGACCACTTTGACCTCTATGACCACAGGGATATAGTCCCTCCTTGCAGTATCCTCCTTGCAGTATCCTCCTTTGCTGAAGGGATTTTCAGTGGAATCGAAATTTAAAAAATTCCTGTATTAATTGCCCTGAATACTAGAAGAAATTACACTTTTCCTTTGAATCAATATCTTAAATTTCATTCAACAGCATAAATACCAATTTTAGGCAAGTTCCAAAAACATGACCATCACTGTCCTAAATACAATCAAGATGGAGTCACCCTACTTGGCTGTCTCGAAGCTCTAGGTAGGAAAATTGCCTTCATTTGTGTAATTGGACATCTAAATGTTTTTGATCATTACGCTTGCGATGGCTCTCGGCAAAAATCACGAAACACGACTAGACTCCATTTATCATGATCGGCATTTACCAACGTTTAATAAGGTAAGGTTTTCGATGTCAATTTGCGTCGATCACCGCAGGTAAAGTTAGTAAAATCATTCTTATTGGATTACAATAAGAATAATGATGTTGAAATATAATTTTAATGACGTTTGCTTATTAAGTGATTTTTAAAAAAGAAATTTAGTTATGAACTCTTTGCATTCTTCTCGTTTAAAAAAATATTGTTTGACCTTTTGTGTAACTGGCTGAAAATAGATCAGCTGATCGGGAAATTAATATAAAGAGGCCAAGAGTTCTCTTTTTAATTGGTACTTAGGTTCATATTTTAGATTTTTATCTTTGTTCTAAGTCTTATTGCCTGTTTTGGTATTCTAATCGCTAATTAGTAAAGAACCTGCAGAGTTGTGTGGTTTTGACGGTTTTTGAACAATTCAGCCAATTTTTTAACTAATAAACTAGGTAATCATAACTAACCCTTATTTTTTCACAAAATGGTTTTTCAGAAGCACCACATGCCCCTAAAAGTGAAATGTAAACGAAACCTGCGAGTATCTGGAACTAAGTAAGCGGAAGCGAGGTGTTCCGTAGAATCTGTCTGCCAATGGAATTACCTTACGGAGAGCGTTTTTAATACACATCCTCGTTCGTTTCCGCTGACTTGGCTACAGGGACGTACTCAGGGACCCAGATCTGCTAAATTAAAATAGACTCAGTTGTGTCTCAGCAGAGTGTCAACAGTATATTTTGACACATTTGGTATTCTTCTAAATAATGGCTTACAGATAGGCCAACTTATCTATGAACTGAACAGCGGCGCTAGCAGTAATACAAAATTGTATTTCTATTTTCTACCAATCGCAGTACTGGAATCCCCTCTGGAATTTGAAATTTCCGTATTAGTGGCCGTAGTTCCAATGAAGGCCGGTTCATAGATAACTTGGTAGCTCTGTAAACTGATTGCGTTTCCAAATGTTTCTACACTGCCGACAAACAACTGAGAAAATTTTAAACTAGAAGACTTGGGCCCCTGGTTAGATGTAGCTAATACTTTTTCTATAAGAGACGTAATTGGGTCACAAACACAAAAAAAATCTATAAGAAACGTTACAGATACAAGAAACAAAAAACAATCGCAGTTTCCCGAAGCAAATTAAAATTTAAGAGTGACGCTCTTGTCAGTGGAACTTTTTTTTTCCGTTCTATCCTCCAGTTTCCTCTTATCTTCTTGATACGACTTGGTTTGACGGCACTTTCGTCACTTGCTCCATATATTATCTACGAAGCCTATGAATATATTCACTTAACAGGCCGATGTAGTTTTGGCATATATAAATTGAGATTGAATACGCCCACTATTATTACTTTCAAATAATTTTTGTTCGAGACGTGTGATATGCAAAAAGAGGTATAATTACTTAAAGGTTTATTTATTTGTTATTCAATTTTAATATTTCATAGGCTAATACTATATACAGCTATATACATACGTACATAGCACATGAAATACCTATGTCAACAATTTTTTAACGCTAACGTGACGCTAGACTCGCAAGGTACCTAGCAAGTACAGCTCCAGATTCATAAGGTAACAAGTACATAGCTACGAGTACATAAGGTAGCAAGTTTAGCAAGATCCTATCAAACTGAGCCTTTCACTTTTTTGTTTCACATTTACTTACCTTTACTTTGTCCTGAATATTGCAGGGTCAAATTTGTATTATTTATTTATGGATAGGTCTTTTGAAATATGCATTTTATTGTATGTTTCTGTGTTTATGCCTGAGATTTGTAAAACTTAAATTGAAAAGAGCAACCCTACAGAGTTTCTTGCTAGGTTCTTCTCTGGGAAAACTGCACTCTTGCGAATCTAGCATTAACTTTAAAAATGACCAGTCCTAAGTGTTGTCAAAACCTACAGGATTAAATGATTTTTTCATTTTCAAGTACCTCAAGTAGTTTCCAAGTACGTCCCTCCTTTTATGCAGGGGAGACCAACTGTAGGTGCAATGCTCTATATTCGCTTACCACTCCACTCCTGAACTGAATACGGAATCAAACAATTGATGCAAAAAACAACTTGAATATAATCCGATGTCTGATATTGACAGTGCAGCGGTGCATTTTTGAAGCCCAGTTTTTGTCGGAATGCTTTTGCGAAATGAATTTTATGGAAATAGCAATCTTTATTCAAAATAGGTTGCTTAATAAAATGTTGCAGTCTTATGTATGAGGTAAATTGTGCAAACGTTTTAAATTAGTTAATTAATTCCTGTGCCTGAAACAATTCGATTCATTAAAAAACAAGTCAATTGGATCTAAAGGTCTATCTACATAGAATCGGGGCCGTGCCCGGGACGTGTCCGAGCCGTAGCCCGTCAGGATGGAAAACAATACGTCGTCACGACAACTTGTCCGGGCCGTGTCCGGGACTTGTCAGGGAAAACTATCATTCCATACATTTTCTATGGATTCGTTCACACACGACCCGGGCACGGCCCGGATCTGTGTAGATAGACCTTTATAAAAAAAGAATACTTTGAAATGTATTTAAAAGTTGATAACATAATCGTTTTATTATTGTTTCTGTTTTTCGTCAGAAGGCCATTTTTATTTAAGCGCCCCGATACATTAAGTGAATGTTATTCAATTCGCTACAATTTGAGCCTCTGTTTATTTACCAGATCCAACAAGTGAACATGCTATTAGAACTATTAAGTACTCCTATAATTTATATATCGATTAAGTCAGTATGTACAATTATAATTTCTGATATATTTCATTATTCAAAACACCATTTTTTTAGCACATTTGTTCAGCACTTCAATTCCAAATTAAGCAAACAACATTTACACTGTCACATTTTGTGTCACCAAAGGGAAATCCTACCAAAGTGTATACCTTTGATTCCAGCAATCATTAATTAGTTAGTAGGCGTTTCATTGAAGTGGGTAAACGAATAGGTCAAACGCTGACGATTAGAGCACCAATTACTTCGGTACTGATTGATTAGTAATACCTAAGTATATTCCAATTTAGATTCTATATTGACCTATTTATTGCTTGAATTTCCCCGGTTCGGCGTTAATAGTCACTCGTTTATTAAATTATACGACTTTATATTATTATACGACTTTACACCGCACAGAACGGAACTGAAGTTTTGATTTAATTCTAAAAATTTACAGCTAGGTTATTGCCGCCTTATTTTACTCCAGTGTTACTTTTCTTAAGTACCCTTACGAGAGTTAATTGCTGAAAAGCTCATTAAACGTACATTATATACCTATTAGTAACTTTCGTATAGAGAGGCCAGAGGCCAGGCCTACATGGAAGAATGCGGGGAAGGCCTTTGCCCAGCAGCGGGATACATAAGGCTAATAAAAAAGAACCTACGTATAAATAACAATTAAAACCAAATGTACTTATACCTGATACTTTCACCATGCAAAAGTCTCAAAATAAAGACATGAAATAGCAGGAATAATTTGTAAAATTTTTAGATCAAATTGTTTAAAAATAAATAGCTTTTAAAATCAACGCAAATGAGAAACTGCGAATCTAATGAAACTGATAAAAATCTTTATTCAACCTTCAAACATAAAACTAAAACACAAAAAAATCACGAAAACTTTGAAATCTTTCAAGCAGAACGTCTTACACGGTGTTATTATGGACGAAAAAAGAAAAATTCGGGCGAAAGAAAAAACAAAACTAAAAAGTAAAGAACAGGTGTGCGTCAAAGTTATCGGGTTTCTACGAGTAGGTATCGAACTCGTAACATAGTAACGTAAACAGATTTATTCATGTATTCAGGGAGCGAAATTACTCTGTTTCTGCGGCTTCGATTTGTGGTCAATTTCTTACAGTATACTTTTTACGTAAACTCAGATCTGAATCTAAGCTGAGAAGTCTGTGTTTTAGGGTTCTTTTACGCTAGTAGATGGTTGAGTCGTCTTTGTGATTTTTTTTTCATAGTTGGCAGTTCATATTATGCGTACATAGCGCTTCTTGGTTTGATCGCTTCTTATAAGTAAGTACTTGGCAATTCTTATTTAGGTGCAAGCATAACGCAGGTTCCCTGTAACAGCAGGGGTGGGCCACGCCACTACACTTTAGACTCTAGAAAAACAAAACACATTCCCAACCACAATTAATAGATTTTCATGAGATGGCTTTCTTTTACAGTAGGTTGTTGAAAAACACAGCACCTTATTTCCGCGACTATCTTACAAAATCACTTCACAAAATCCAGTTTCGTATAATGGACCAACTTTAATATTGTTTGAGTTTAGCTATCGCGTGCTTAGCTGACTACATTAAAATAGAACTTGTGTTGTTAAAACTAGAAACAATTTTAAGGAGCATCTACGGAAACAATGAAATCTAGAAAATTTAGTTATAGATGATTGCTGTTTCAGTCTAAAAAGTCGTTAGTGATAAGGACAGAGGTGGGAGGAGACAAGTGAGAAAGAGACGTCAAGTCACGAAAAATTGTTCTCCACTGTAATACGCTTGTGTGTAGGTCGCGCCACATAAAAAGAACCCTAGCTGACAGCTGCGCATTACACGATTTTTGAGTCTGACGCGTAACATTTGTTCTAAAATACCATCGCGCACAAAAGTGTTTAATTACGGTCATGGTTTTATGCACAAAGGAAAGAAAAATATTATTAGTATATAAGTCAACATACGTAACCGCGTGCGAAAGACTTTCAAGAATGAAACGATTAATAGCCCTAGTACGTACTTGCGTAAGTGTACCCATGCGCGAACACATCGCTTTCAATTGAGTTCATTCTACGTGGCGCGACCTATACTCGTATGTCTATTGGAATAATTTTCCCAATCTATCGTTGCATTATTTCTTGTCCTCCAAATCGTAGATTTATATCGGAGAACAATTTTCTATGTGTATCGTTACTCGACAAGTGTGAACAGACTAATACATTCTGCCAGAAAATCCGCTTCAAGTGGAAACAAGACCTACCCCGCCCCATAAGTTATCTCTATAGCTGCACAGTTAGGTTCTATACTGTAGTACTATATTTCACATTCTCTCAGACCTCGAGCGGTCACGTAGCCCCAATAAACATTTCTTAACGGCTTTACGAGTGTCTTAATGTCCCAAACTGGCTATCGTGTATTTAGTGACCAGCGGAATGTAGGAACTGGCAATTTGATACAATGTACTAGTTATGTATGTGTGACTTATAGCTTAAAGTTTCCCAATCTTGTATAAAGTTGGGCAATTTAGATCCACGTTTCATCCGGGCATGCATCACAAATAAAACGTATGAAATTCTTTTGATGATGTCTCACTGGGTGTCAAATTGATCGCACAATCGTTGATCGTCAACTGTTTCGCCAAAAAATCTCAACAGTAATTTTAAATAAAGAACGATCGGCAACTGTTTCGCCAAAAAGTCTCAACAGTAATTTTAAATAAAAAATTCTAACCATCTGATGGATATGGCGACTCCTACCCTATCTCCATATAAGCACTTAAGACAATATTTTCTCAAGAGAACTGACCAGAAGAAATGATAAAATCCTCGACTGCATCTCAAGCTCCATACTGCATTGGCTAAAAGCATTCGCGTGTACCCTAATTGATTGGCTCTGTGATCGACATTACGAGCTCAAGTCCTCGATATAAATGCGAAAAAATGTTATCTGACATTATATATTTAGGTATTTTTACTATTAATAAACGTATTTGTGTAAGTTTTTAATTTGAAGTATTGCGTTTAGGTGACAATATTAAATAGCACGATGCTATGTAAGTATTTTTGTCGTTTTATCGCATCTTTCTTTTGCTTTCTTGTTTCACAGAATCATACATCGAAACGTCGCTATAAAACTGTAAAATTGATAATATTTCAATAAGTATCTAGTTATCTTAACTACAACACGGCGAATCGATAAATGCAAATATCGAAGAAACACGCTTAATAAAAACAACTCCTACATACAAAAACAAATTTACATGCAGTATCGGGTAGAGAATGTAGAAAAGTGTGTACGACCGGAGCGTACCTTGTTCAGTGGCAATTTACATACAAACTATTGGTATCCGACATTCCGACGTGTTCAGAAATAGCCAAAACAAAAGAACCCCGATTTAAACGCAAATGAAGAGATTTAAACCTTTGAGATGTGTTTGCAAAACTTAAGCTTCTCTTGAGGTCTGTTTATCGAAAATATGGAATGTACTAGCCAGTACATATTTACAGTTTAAAGGTATGTCTCAAACATTTTAAGAATACTTAACACTATAGTAGAAAAAAGGTCGACAATATTTGTATTGTAAAAAACCAGTACAAGAAGTATTTGAATGTTTTTTCGAAAGAAATATACCGTCATTGATTTGGTGACTACATTTTTTTCATGTCGAAACAAAAAACGATCCAATAGAAAATTCCTGTGGGAATGATGATTAGAGCTGGGAAAAAGATATAAAAAGATCGGCAATATAGTAGCTGTGTAGTAAATAGTGACGTGAAATGCTTCAACATTTGAAAATAACGCTTACCTAATTCAAGCCTAATTCTCTTTCAATTGGCTACCCATTCGGCTACCTTCGGGCTTTTCCGCCGACCTCCGCCTATCGTAATAAGGGATATACTTAGTGACAAACAAATATAATATCTAGAAGCCCACATCTGTCGTCAGAGGATGGTTTCATGCATAATGCAAACGCCTGATTGTACCAACCCTAGATTCTTTGCGAAAACATCGTATGTTGGCTTCTTGCTTTCTCGTGTTGTACATTATTTTGCTTGGCATATCGCATAATGTTATTGGACTTGTATTTTAGAGGCTAGGTGTTGTTTTACATTGTACTTAGTAAAGAATGCTTCGGAGAGTTTGCGTCGAAGAAGGTCGCATACACTTTCCATCTTTTTAGAGTTATTATTTTCTGTTAAGTTTGTTTCAAAAACAGCTATCGTTTTAAAAAATTTAAAAACATGTCCTATAAAAATACATTATCAATGAAAATGAAAGTAATTTCTCAATTCATACTTTTAATCCACTCCCTTGGCACTCAAATGATTAAAAATTAAGCAAACAAAAAAGTTTGAAATAAAAAAAAGCCAATTAAAGTAAAAAGATTGTCGCCATCTTTCATAACCACCCTTTCCCCCCACCCTTACACCTCACCCCTAACTTAATTAAAAGCATCAATTCGATAGCTTCCAGTCGCCGAATGAATACGAAGAAGGCTCTCTCCTTTCATGGTTACAAACCGTATAAATATTTAAAAAAAAGGAAAATATTAAGCTACCTACACAGTTAGATAAGTAATGAGTTTTCCTAGTTGCAGTAAAGCTAATTAAATTAAAGATACAATATTTTTTTATCAACAGTGTCATTATTTCAATACTAAAGAACACGTAACGGATTCGTAACTTTATCTTACTTGAGACAAACATTACATTATGTAGATAGATAGATAGATAGATAGATAGAAATTCTTTATTGCATACAAAGAAATACAAATACAACTTAAAACTAAAACATTGTGCGCAAAGGCGGCCTTGTCACTAAAAGTGATCTCTTCCAGACAACCTTTGGAGACACTTATGTACTGAGATATTTACCTTGAATCTATCCCTCATTATTACAAAACGAGGTTTAAAGATAGCCCGACGTTAGTTCGTTTCTTTTGAAGTTTCGGCTATGGACAAAACGTCAAACTAAACGAACTAACGTCGGACTATCTTTAAACCTCGTTTTTTAATAAGGGGTGGTTGTTTATGTGTATAAGATGGATGTATTTATAGAAAACTTTATAATTATAGGTAATTATCGTATCGTAACCTTACTTAGTATTGGCAGAATGCAAAAAAATCAATTTAAAAAAAACTGTCTTATTTTTTAAAAACTGGTTGCATGTATATCACAGTATTTTATTAGTCACGCACGATCACTAACTACATTAACTAGAATTTTACTCTATGCTTAGCAAGTTAAGTCATATAATAACAAATGCCAATCTTCAATCAATATTTCACCGCCTGATTTGGATAGCGATTGATTACATAAATTCTCCCCTCTAAGAGGATTTAATGAAAAACGTGCGTAGAAAGTTTTCTCGAAGTAGAGCTTGAGGCACACTGGATGTAAATGTTGGTTAGAAAATGTGTTAAAGCAGATAATTAAAGTAAAGGTAAGTAACTGAGTCATTAGATTGATTTATATTATCTGGAATTATTTGCACGTAATTACCACTACTGAGTTGATTTTATGATACACAAATGTAAATGGTCTTGCCAGTCTATTAGGTTCTTTTCTTATTATCATCATCATATCATTATCTTCTAACTCAGTGTGGTGTGGCACTATAAAATACTTTTTAGTTTATTGGTTAGGTGTAACTTCAATCTTTTATAATGATCATCTTGAGTCAAGTTAATGTGTTAATAATTACTTAATTACTAATAATAATTACTTTATTGCGTAGGTATCTAATTTTTATTTCAGTTTTATTAGCATATGTTATAATAAAGTCACAAAAATCGAGTACTTACCAAATATTTCATACCGATGTTAGATGTATTTCTATTCAAAACACTAATTGTATATTCAATTAGTATTATAAAATATTGGTACCTACATAGGTAAAATAATCAGTAGGTACATCCCCCCTCTTACCCAGATATTGATGGTTTTAGAAGCACCCATACCTTTGATAGATCGGCCCATCCGTCCGTCGATGCAAACAAAGGAATTTCGGAAATTGAATGCGTTCGACTAAAAGGCTTTATAACACCCAGCTTGATACGATTGTTCCAGTAATAATCATTGCAATTTGTCTTTGGAACTCATACTCGAATGCTTGTTTTTTAATTAAATATGCAGTCTTTTTTGTAGAATCTTTTTTTATAAAAAAGTCACATGACTTTTTTCTTAAGGTGCTCCCACCACAGACGTATAAAGAGCTGTTGTAACTTGCAATTCCCACATTGCAAGTTTATCACTTAGCGTCAAAACACACGGTGAAACGCAAATGAAACGCAACTGAAACTGTTAGCTACTTTTGAGTTTCATCGAAGTTTCTGCTATAGACTTCTTTAAAAAACCACCCACGACGCAACTAGTTTGAAACGTTTCGTTTCACTTGCGTTTTACCGCTTACCATGTGTTCTGGGTCTTATAGTTATTATTTAATGTTTATTGTTAGTGTACAAAAATGTTTCTAAAGATTTTGTAACATTTTATAATAAACATTTTGTATACTTAAAGTTTGTTAGAAATTGTTTACAAACATTTTATAACATGCTGTGTTGGAGCATCATTACTTTCTTCTTTATCACTTGCTTACTCTACGAAAACCAAAAAGGGCTTACGTACTTGCGATTGTGGAGCGGTTCCAATTCAACAGTTGATATCAAACCACCTTTCTACCTTTTAGTGAAAGGCCAAGACGAACGTACCTCGATCAAATTGGGGACTTACTCAAGAAAAAAAAACAAGAAAAAACACTAAAACAGGGCCCACAACATGTACTGTAAATATTTTTTAAGACCATTGTAACTTTGTGGAAGCGCAATAAATATGATTATGATTATGAAAGTCCAAATCAAGAGTACCCTAAACCGAAGGGCATGTATGAGGCGACTGATGAGTGTGGATGAAGCGAAAGAGATGTGTTTGGATTGAAGTAAGTGGAAGGAAGTGGTCTCTGCCTACCCCAATGGGAGAAGGGCGTGACGGATATGTATGTATGTATTTCTACCTTCTTTTTTCTTATCAAACATCAAAACGCTACACCAGCAGCAGTATAACAATATTAACAATAAATTTCAAAGAAATACAAATTAACTATCGGAAAACATTTCCTGTCTTGTCATTCGGAGAAATCTAGAAATTGTTATGAATAAATCTTACAATTTTCCTAGAAAAGCATCCTGCAGGAAATTGCCTGCTGATTTCACATTCTAACATCTATCGGGATAAATATAAAATAAAATACAAACCCCGTTAATACAAAACAAGATATAAATGTACTCGTAATTCTAATTTGTAATAGGGAGAACTGGTTTTATTCCTTGAAGTGGACATAGGACAAAGATAATACAGACAATACGAGTATATAAGTATCTAGAAAATTACATAACGTCAAAGAACATAGTGTAATAATTTAATGTAGTCAGCATAATCCCAACAAGTACATACATACATAGATACATACGTACATACATACATACATACCTACGTACTTACATATCCGTCACGCCTCTCTCCCATTAGAGTAGGTAGAGTCCACTTCCTTCCACTTGCTACGATCCAAACACACTTCTTTCGCTTCTTTCCCAACAAGTAGTCTCGCAAACTCAGGTTTCAACTTAAATCCTGCACGTTATAAGTATAGCTAATCTGCATATTAACCCATTTAATCAAGGGAGTGGTTGCTGCACTTATTAAGGCGAAGCGGGCTCTGTTCCTATTTGTATTCAGATGAGATGTAATTCTTAAGATGCACGTTCTGTTTGTGACTTTAATCTCGTTAACGAGGGAAGACTGCTTTACTGGACTTGGATTATGGATTACGAGTACGTACCGTACCTATCTAAGTAAGACCCTGTTTTTTACTGTATGGTATCCAGTTATAAAGCGGAGACTCCAGCGTAAATATGTATGCTGTAAAAGTATACAACGACAATATATGGCAGTAATGGTTTTGATAGTACATACATACTACATACATTATGTATATGTCACTCCCATGTCACGCCTCTCTCCCATCGGGGTACACAGAGACTAGGTACTTCCCTCCACTTGCTACGATTCACACTTCCTTCGCTTCATCCACATTCATCAGTCAGCTCAAACTTGCACATCGGTTTTCATAGTAGTTTTATTAAATTCTTATCTTAAAGAAGCTAAATGTAAAGAAATTGCTTTTATTAGTAAATTATACTTATTAAGGCCTCTACGTCTATGTCAGATATAGGTACCTACTTACATAACTGACGAAACACCGTTTCTGATGATAGAATATCCTTATTTTTCAAGCGAATTACATTTTATCATTCACTTTACGCAAATTCAGTGAGTTTCAAATTAAAATCTTGTTTACGAGTTTAACACCTACATTATATTTAACTTAACCATCAATTTATCCACTTAATATTAAGCTAAAGAATCCAATACGTGTGAAACCAATTAAAAGTTATTACGCCATAATTTTAAGCAGCTAATATCCGAAATTAGTAACTTTAAGTACCTAGTTAAGTTGCTAATTAAATTCTAAATTTATTGCTGTGTGGTGTTAGGTTTAGCGTCGATTTGTGCTAACCTACTGAAATCTTGATTTGATTTACTTGCTTACTCGTAACTTGTCTTATTAATCCTATTAATTTTATAAATGTCAATGTCTGTGCCGATGGATCGATGGATGTTTGTTACTCTTTGACGCAAAAACTTCTGAACAGATTTTAATAAAACTCGGCAATATTGTAGCTTATACATCAGATCAACGCATAGACCATTATTTTAATGTATCTTGATTTTTTTTACGAGATATGACGATAAATACGTACCAAATCGCAGGCTGCGTCTAGTATCTTTATAACATCAATTGCTAGCTTTGTAAATATCGATTAGAAAAGTAGAATATAAATATACACTAAATGAATTCTCACCAAAACACCCTCGAAATTAACCAAGAGACGAGAGTTCGCTTCCTCCTAGTTAATTAATTCAATGGAATTAACGTGTTTCGGACTATTGCACCGTGGGCCGATGCAGTGGCCGCTCGCTTAATGGACCTTGGCCCAGTTTTAGCAAACCTTGCTTAAATTAGCGAGGGATTTTCGATAAGTCTACTCTACGAAATTTATTTGACAGTCCTTGTTTGAAAATGATTACATTCTTTACAGTGGTTTATAAATTGATATTTATAATGTTTTTGGGACTTTCAGATATATAAAATGTCTATAATAATGTGTAAAGAAAGAACAGTAAAGGGTGATGCACACCTAGATTTTTAAGAAGATCTAATAAATAAAATGCCTAGATAATAAGATTCATGTGAGGGTATTTGTGTATGTTTTAAAATACATAATAAGAGTTGGTACAAACTCATTCTTTAAACGTCAATAAAACTTCTTATTTCATTCTATATTCGAGGCATTGTGCTTTTCAGCTTAACATCTCTAGAATAGGGGGGTCTGCAGGAAGTCTTTTAGAAATATGCTGTACCTTTTGTATAACTTCTCTTTTTTTCTGTCTCTATGCACTATGATCGTACAATAAACTGTTAAATAAAATAAATACTTACACTTTGGCACGCGTTTCACAAGATCCGGATTACGGGCAATCCTGGGGCAATCCTGGGCCAGATGATAATTCTACTAGTATGGATATGTCAATTACGATGACGACTACCCACATACCGGAAAATGGGTCCAGGTGTTACCAGTATCGTAAAAACAAAAACCTACCACAAACTTGTAAACAAGTTGTCAACACTTATCCCCAAACTGATTTTAAACAGATACTGTCTTATGCAAACTGCAGAGAGTTCAACACGGCGAAACTTAGTTCTTTGACGCTAACTTCTTAAAGTTGTCAAGTCAACAAAGTCAGAGGCAACACGGGAAGGCTTTCAGTTAGTTACTCCCAGCATGAGCTCCTATTGGATGCACTAAGTTGACAATTAAAGGACGTCGAAACGGACGGGAGGTATGAGGAAGTATCAGAGAAGTATCGAAGTTTGGATCGCATTGGAAAAAGGCTGTACAAGTGTTGCGTTATTAAAGGCGCTTCCACAACTTCGGTTGCAGTTTATGAAATCGAGCGTCATTCGCTTATAGCGGATTGCGTTCTTTACATCAAACTGCCTTAATTCCTTCGGAGTTTTTTCGCTTGACAAAGCACCTTCTTATTTTATAGCCCTATATGGTAAATGAAAGATTGTAAAAGAATTTACCACTCTTCAGTCATCAAAAACAAAAAACGATAGAAACTATATTCGATACACGATAAGTTCGAACGATCTCCTTTTAATAGCTACTCAAACTACATACCTCATTACTATGCAGTAATACTTTGTATTTCAAATCAAACAATACACTTCCTCAAAGAAAACCGCAACTACTTATATTCAAATTTCTGTGCAAAGTTCACGATGGTCTTTGAATGAATCTGGGAACTCTCTTCCGAGTTTAACTCTTTTGTCGGCTAAGTTTAAAGTTCCGAAGTGGCTTTTTACTAAACTATACGCCACCAAACTCGTTTCTCTATATACTCAATAGCCAAGCGTTTTATTTTGATCGAAAAGTTTCAGTTTTCTGGACTTCGTTTAAAGCAAGCGAAGTTTAATAAACGGTAAAGTTTTTGTTTGTCGAAACTTCAATATGGCGGCAAAATTACTTAGTTGCTAATCTTTTACTACGTTTATATTTTGATGCATTTATTTATAACTTTTTGTATACATATAGGTACCTATAAAATTTAATAAACAATAGGTAACGTATTTTCCAATTGAATTGTAAAACATAGACAAAAATAAAAACCGTTGCTTTATTCATACGTTTTTAGGAAACACACAGTAAAATACCACCCTTCATTTCCATAAAGAAAACAGAACGACAAATAAGACAAATCTCTAGAACAATGCACCTCAAAATACAGTCGCAATTCGTTCACTTGTCGATGACATATAGCACAATAAACTAGTGTCGAATATAAAATTGCGGAACAAGAAACGGGTAACATAGTACGGCCAATATATTGAGGACATATTTATTGCAATATGCACATAAAATTGTTCACACTACGACTGCAATTTTTAAAGTTAAGGCGGTTATAGCGCGACTGCGGCGTTGGGAGGTTTCTGTGGTGTTAATTATGTTTTAATTCGACTGATCTCTGGGCAATCACAACAACCCAATGGCAACCAAACGCCAAAAGACCTCGCGGCAGACCACGGAAAAGGTGGCGAGATGAGCTGGACACCTTCACGAACGACTGGGCAGAGGCGGCACAGGATAGAGAGTCGTGGAGAAGGAGGAGAGAGGCCTTTGCCCAGCAGTGGGACAACAACGGCTAGATAAGATAAGATAAGATTATCTTAGATAAATTGAACAAGGTAACGTAGGTGCGAGTAGAAGGGCAAGATAAGAGAGGCCAGCGCCGATTGGTATTTGTTTTTCAACGGGAAAATACATCTATAGGGGTAGGTCAGTCAGGTAAGGCTACCTTCTATTTGAAATTCCTTGTACCAAGTCAAAATGGTGATAGTTCTTGTGAAAATTAACTATTTACATCTAAAGAAACTGTGATTCCGTAGAGATTTCCGTAGAAATATATACGAAAATCTCTACGCTGCGGCTTTATTCATCAAACCGCAAATACCCAAAAGGCCCAAAATTTCCAGTACACAGCCCCACTGTACCAAAGCAATAAACAATTTGAAACTAAGACAAAAGCGTTACAAACTCTTTAACACATTAAACTGAGTTCTACCGGGGCCAAGTGTGCAATAAAAACAGTTTATCTGTGTAAACTGTAATTAGTACATAGTTTAATTACTGGAAAGCCTTGTGTGGGTGATTCCAGGGAAATCTTGGCTGCTCTCCTACAATTAAAGCCGGGGTGACTGTAGCCAGGGGTGTATCCTAGTATTTTAGTGGAAAATTTAAATGACGGCATCTTTTTTGTTGTTATTATTTCTATTGCAACTAAATATTACTAATTACAGTCACCACCAACAGGCCACACGCATGTCTATTACTAGTCATAAAGAATTACGATGAGCAGTATCAATAATTGTATACGGCGATTCAATTTCTTTACATAAACAATTAAAAGGGAATGTTTGGGTGGTGGCAGCATTTTGGTAGATTCGTGTGTACGAAAACAGTAATTAATTTTTCGGGTCCTAGGTGATCGATATCGACTGTGACTCGTAGTTATATAAATACTGAGATACACCCGTGGCCAGTAGGGGCCGATCTAATTAAGACTAAAGCTTGCTGTAATATAGGCCCACCATTTTGTTGCGATTTCAGTTTTTGACGTTTTAATACGTATTAAACAACCTATTAAATACCTAACTATAACAAATCTTGAAATTGTATTTTTCAATATTATCAAATCATCGAAGATAAGTTCACAATTTTGCACTTACTCGTAGTACATTCTTTTAGACGTTTGTTTAAGCGACCGAAACACTGCGTGTGAAAGCGGGAACCTATCATTAGTTCCGCAAAAATCAACAAAATTGCTGACGCATTAATATTTAGCTAAGTTTTCTTTTATCATAATACCTAAGGGCTCCCACACATAAACACGACACGACGACGTTTGCTTAGTATGAAGATGATACCGATTTGTGTCGTAGATTTCCACGACGCGACGTCGTAGCCTTTTGGCAGTCTTCGACGTCTACGTCAAATACATTTTCCAGCAAACTAAACCACCACGAAAAACAAAAGACGATAAACCGACAGAGTATCGTATAAAGATGTGTTTAAAAAGGCGACGTGTTAAAAAGCGCAGCTGAAACCCGCGGCCGACACGACATAATGTTGCAGCGTACCCACGATAACGTTGCGTCATAACACATTGTCGTGGAGACGACTGACGCGCGGACCTGCTATAGTGGACTCGTTTTGTTTAGAAACATCGTCTTTTTACCCAACTGTGTAATAGGAGAGACCTATGATCAGCATTGGACTGCAACCGGCTTATGATGATGTTGACCCGACTGCTCCAGAAGGAAGGTTATGTGTGAAATGTGTCATCACTTTCGTCGCATAACGTATGCGGTTTTTATTGAACAGCCATTTTTACGCTTACTAAAAAACTTATCCGACGACTGTGCACACCTACGAGAATCTGTATTTAATAACCGTATCAGTCACATTGAGAACAATCTCTCAACAGCTCAGCTAATGATGAATAATAGCTTCGAATTCGAGATAAGACGCAAATAAATTTCATAATTCACTTTAAAAAAATGAAATTCAAGCTTTACTTCGACCCTCTACTGAGCAAAAGACTTCCTTCCATGCTCACTCTCCAATTCTATTCTTTGCAAAGATTGCCCTATACTTCTCATTACTCGATTACAAACCCTTAAAACTGCATATTATACCAAAACGCACCCATTGTAGCACATACCAAATCGTTGCTAAAGCGTCGTGCCACCGCCTTGCCTTTATCAAAGTTTAGAGTTACACTGCTGTGGCGTTTTACACAAGATTACAGTTACCCGCTACGCTAAGATTGAGGAGATTAGAAATGCTTTGAAACCTACACTGTAAAAGATACTCGTGAAAATCAAAGGCGCTTTTGCTTGGAGCACGTGATCCTATATTTTAAACGGTAATTAGATGATAGTCGTAGTATTGCTACTACGACTATCATCTAATTACCGTTTATATCACAAATATCACAATATCACAATAGGATTAGAATATTTGATTAGAATTTAATAGGATTAGAATATTAGAATTAGAAATTTTAATTAAATTAGAAATTAGAAATATTAGAATATATTTATGGTTTGTTGCAAACATTTATAATATTGCACTTAGTTTGAAGTTTTTTCTTCATTAACAGTAAGCCGTAGAAAAAGCTTTTGTTCTGATTATTGACAAAAAATTACAGTGAAGTCTTAACTTGAACATTTACTTCAACAACCGGCTTTTCAATAAACTGTTAAATATAAAGAAAGACTCAATTAACTATCGCCAGATATTTTTCACACAAAACACTTATTCAGAAAAATAAAATTTAAAAAGCTAAAAGCGATGCGAATTTAAAAATTCACTGGAGTGTACATGATCCAGCGATCCATTCACGAACGAATGGGCAATATTCATTCATCCATTCGTTCATCAAAATCAGGTTCATATTCATTTTGCTATCGAAGGAAGGTGTACGAATGCTACGGATAGACTGTACAATAAAGAACGCAAAAAATTACGAGGGCATCGGCAGCGGATCCATTCATTTCATATCACTGTTACCTTAAATAACCACTCAACTGTGTTTAATGTTGACAAGAGAAGTTTGCTTAAAAATAAATAAGTAAATAAATCATTGACATCCAAAAAGGTTTTTAAAGAAACACTCTACAAAATTGGCATATCTTAATAGACCCAGATCCGCAACTTACAGTAAAATGGATAAAATCTTAGGTTTTCCAAAGCTTCTCATGTGCCTTGAACACCTGCGAATTTGTGTAACTGTAACTGGGGACGTTTAGTAAAGAAAATTATAAAACTATTTTCTTTCAACACAACTAAGCTTAAAAGCTATGCAAAATATTTGAAACACTAGCGAAAGACAAGAAATTTAAATCGGAAAATTCGAAGAATGTCTGCGATATCGGTACGTAAAGAATTTTAATATCGAATGACGAGACATTCTTGCAAAGAGGACCTCTATTAGTTTTTTCACAGTGCTTTTTTAACGTTTGACTTACTTTACGCATTGGTGGTTTCATATTAGAGGCTGCCCGCGACGTCGTATGTATTTATCGTCACATCTTAAATTAAAAACATGCTATCTTAAAATAATATAGCGTATGTGTTATTCTGATGTATAATTTACGATATTGTTAAGTTTCATCAAAATCTGTTCAGTAGTTTTTGCGTGAAAGAGTAACAACCATCTGTTGGCACAATGACATTTTATAGTGTTAATAGGATAAGTACTTGACTTGCATTTTAATTCATGTTTATTTCAATTGAGTACCTAAATAATAAGTTTTCCTTTAGTTTCCATACCTGCCTAAAGCATATCACATACCTTACATAATAGAGACCTCTAGAATTATCTAGACCGGTTGGCACTTTAGCAATTTTATCATTAGTTCTACTAGTGGCTTGAAGAGCCCCTATGGAGTACTTTAAACTCGCACGAAGTAGTTTTGGAGCTTAACTTCTTTATTTTATTATACCCTGGTACCTTAACATATAGATAATGAATAAAATTATAGTTAATTTGAACTTTTTTACATATGTATTGAAATAATACTGACTATTGTTGAATTAAGGATTTAGGTTTCGACATACTGTGGAAATATTTCCTTCTCTGTTTATCATCCTTCATACCTATGCCTTAGACAGAATTAGAAATAGGTCGGTATCTTACGAAAGCCATGGTTTTATTGAACCTATTCTTCGACAATATGTTAAACAAATAATATGAGACGTCATTATGTTCTACAGATTGACTGATGAATGTGGATGAAGGAAAATAAATGTGTTTGGATCTACCTAACCCGATGGGACAGAGGCGTGAGAGATACCTATGTATACCTATATATATGTATGATATTCTACGAGTATATGGTTAAGGAGGAAACAGTTGCTCAGTCGGGCACAGTGACTCACCATCGGTTTGTAAAAAAGGAAAAAAAGATACATTCATCTCTTTTGCACTTTTCGGAAGCGTTCGGCACGCGCTTCCAAAAAGTACCATTTAATATTCACACCAAAAATACACACAGCTGCTATTATAAAGTTAGTTTCCACATAACGACTTCGCAGTTACAAAAGACACCCTCATAAAGGTGCGAGTTGAACGAACCGCAATAGTTTGAGTATGCAAAACTAAACTTGAAGGCATACATACGCGCTCATTACAAAATTGTTAGTTCCGTACTAAATATACAGGGTGTTTAGGTACACAAATATCATGTGGCGTAATCTGGGCATGAAACTGAAAATCTTTTCCCGATGAACATGAATCATAGACATTTTTTTTCTGTTAGGCCTTTTGGAAATTCTACTAAATTTTGATAAAATGGTTTGAAAAAATACAAATGGGCTGGTCGAAATTAATAAGAGACTTTTTTAGCGTATTTCGATTATTTTCGATGTTACAAAGAGAAAATTGGATCAGTTTAAAATAGCATCGAACATATTTGTATGGAGCCTGGTTCGCTTGTAACAATTTTCAAAGTTCTTTCATTTTGAAAGTTCTATATCTCCGAAAGTATATCACTTTCGACATTTGTCCAAAATACTATCGTTTTATAATATTTTTCTCTATCGATTAACGTAAGTTTCATCAGTGGCCGCAAACTTTTTTTTCTCCATACTAGTCGAAGGTGATGTTGAGTCTAATTGATACCGAAAATTTTTACTATACCAATTAGGTTGGATGCTCTTTAAATAACATAATTTGATTCCTTAACTGTAATATGTAGTACATAAACATCCTGTATAGAACACATAGAGTACCAAGTACCAACTCTAGCTGTTGTATAAATTTACATCGCATTGCGCACAAAGTAGTGGCTTATGTACTTTATTCCCCTCATATGTTACTCCAAATATTCATACTGTGAGGGCAAAGTTTGGGTTAATTTTTGACTTCTTTTGCTACTAGTTTGTTGCGATAAAGTAGGGTGCTTTGTATGTAAAGGGACTGACGTTGGTGTGCTTTTTATGAGGAAAAGGACTGACCTGTGGAAGGCTTGAATGGAATGGGTGAGAATGTGTATTACTTATTTGTAAATATCACAGTTTGAAAATATTGTTTTATCCTAAATTAATTTCAACATTTCAAAAAAATGACAAATAACTTACCTATATTTTGAGTAAACACAAATACATATTGGCATTTAAAAAAAACTGAATATCTGATATTTTATCGATGCTCCAACATAAAAAAGATATCCGTGATTCATCAAGTGGAGGTTTAAGATAAAAAGTTGTGTGTAGACAACTTCTCCTTCTTCCTTACCAAAAATACTTTTCTATAGTATTACTACCAACTTTTTAGAATATACTGACTTACAAATTACAGGTAACACAGCAACAATTACTAAAATACAAACCACTATTATTATTTTATTCACAATATTACTTCCAACCAATTTAAAGTTCACTGCATACTGTATTTTACAATAACAGTTGATCGGTTGGGACAACTGCATGAATTAACACGGTACTCCGTTTATATAAGCGTCTATAATAACCAGGTATCTAGTTAGCTGGTGCATGTAGTAGGTAGTCTCATAAAAGTTTCAAAAGCAGGGGTAGTCAACTACAGACCTTCGTTTAGATCTGGGACAATGGATTTACAGTCTAACTGCCTTTGTTTGGTACGGAACTTTGTAAATAGATGGCCTAATGATTCTTCTCATTAAGATATTGTATTCTATGAATTTGACAGCTATATTCTTATTAGACTAGTACGTAATATTCATCTGATTTTTAAAATCTGACTTCAGCTTAAACTGTAGGTTTTTATCCTATGGTGAAATCTATATTCCTAATAAAGCAGGTGTTTTATTTATAAAAAACGTTACCCTTCCTTTTGGATTGCCGTAGTCGGGTAAAAATGTGGACTTGACATATTTTGATAGAAAAAAAAAGGTTTAACTACAATTGGCATATGAAAGTACTCCGTCGAAGTACCTACTTAATACTTATTTCTATCAAAATATGTGAAGAGACTGCAAGAATAAGCAAAAATCAACATTTTCTTTATACTCTTAGTTTACGAAACTAGCGTTAGATTTATTCAAATAATTAATTTGATGGAATACCAAAATCAATCAATATAGTTTAAATAAATAATTCCCTTACCAATCTTTCGCGTAGAGTTCAGTACTTTTGTAATTAAACAAATATGTTATCATTAGTAGGCAAAATCGAAAACTATTCATTATTTCCTTGTAATCAATAATTCTAATCTAAACACACGTTTCATGTAACCGATTTATGTTTAAGGGTTGTTACGCATTAGCGTTTATGCCGCCATCACAGTAGTGTGAAATAAAATGGAACTATGTAATATGTCCGTATAACTACTTAGGTTAGGACGCATTTACACAGAAAGCTTACTTATGTTCGCCCATCGACGCCGGCAACTTTCGACGTGAATAAGCCCTTACACCGTATTCTCGCTAGTTCCAAATTAGTATTTCTATAAAGAATTGTATCTATACTACGAGTATAAATGTACCTACTTAACGGCTGTGGTATCGGTCTTTCCAAAAATCGAGTTTTTGTTGCGCCAACATATCCGACGTCCATCATGTCTGAACAGCTCCGTATAAAATACTATGATACAGAAGTTTCCTTTTAATAGACCCAATCTACCCTAATGTACCAGCTCTTAAAAACAAAACGCGGTAGCGACCGAACCGTTAGTGTATAAAAGCCTTGTAACCTTAGCGTGTTTCGATAGACAGCAACGAATAGGTCGACGCTTCAATAATTCATTATTTCTTTCCAACTTCTGTGGTACTTCAATTCATAGTTGAAAGGTTCTCACTATGCATAGAAAATGGAATTCATGAATGATTCTATTGCATTTTTATCGAATAGCTTGTAAGGGAATGGAAAGTTCGGTGGTGATGTGACTTGTTAAACATAATATAGGTATAGGTGGTTCTATTGGCTATCGATATTTTCACAGCTAAAAGTACAAAATTACCTACGAAAGTACGAATCCAAAGCTAAAAGTACGAATAAGTAGGTAGGAAAACAAACATCATTTAGGTACTAAGGTCAATTTATTAAAAAAATGTGGTTCTCTATAAATCATTGTTGACTAATCAGTCAATGTAGTTTAGTCAAGTTTTTTTTCGATTTCGATAATTCTGTGAAAATGACCTTAGTAAAAGTTGTTAATTACTTACAATTGAGTACAAAATATAAAAAGAAAAATTCAATATACATACAATATACATATCCGTCACGCCTCTCTCCCATTGGGTTGGGCAGAGACCACTTCCTTCCACTTGCCACGATTCAAACACACTTATTTCGCTTCATCCACACTCATAAGTCACCTCATACATGCACGTCGATTTAGGGTATTCTTGACTTGGCCTTTCTTGAGCAAGTCCCGGATTTGATCAAGGTAAGTTCGCCTTGGCCTTCCCCTCCCAACATTTCCATCCACTCTTGCCTTGAATAATTTAAGCATCGTAATCGATCCTAAAACAAATGGAGCTATTACACTAATTAATTTAAAACACAGCACACACTTTATCAATCCGTGAACAGAGACATTCAGTTCCGGTAATGGAAAAACAATGTTGTCCCAAACTGCCAAAATCGCATAATAATATGTTTTCAAACAATAGCCGCATTCAGATGCCATCGGACCATACTAATTTGTCTCGTTAAAACGATGCAATGAGCCGAACGGATAATTTAGGACTCATTATTATAGTTTTAATGAATGAAAAAACATTTTTCACTGATTATTCTTAAAATCCGATCGACAAATCAACCAATAAGTTGGATAAATAACTTATTAAAAACAAATATAAAAACAAGTCGGGACGACTTACAAAATACTTACACTACAGTACTATGTAGGTAGTACAGTATAAATACAGTACTTATACAGGGTGCTTATATGGGTACTGTCTAATGAAAGTAAAGAGACATAATCTACGCATAAAAACTTTACCCAACATGGATTAAAATAGGAAAATAAAACATTATCTCCCCATAATAATGTCGGTCAGCTGATCAAGCACTTTGTATGAAAAGTAAGTTTTTAACCCCCGACGCTAAAAGAGGGTTGTTATAAGTTTTTCTTAATATATTTCGGGCTTTTTTTAATGGAGAAACTTATTTGTATTTTCGCCACAGTGTATAAACACCTATACAATACTAATACTTAACAAAAAGAAATATTTATCTATATCAAAGAACCTAAATAACCTAGGCAGACAGAAGATAAATACGGCTGAAAATATGTGATCTATCAAAGCGAATCAAATTCAGTGAGACGTTCTGTAAGAGGATATCAGATCGGCTCAAAGATACATCAGTTACGGACCGACGGTTCATTGCGCTTGGCATACATAGGGATGGATTCAGGTGTGGATTAGCTAGGGGAAAATAGGCATAAGGATAAGGTAATATGATAGTAGTAATAAGTACCTACCTACCTAGGGTTTAAAGTTTTTCCTGTTGTCACAAAGCGATAAGTTTTTGGTCAGCAAAAGGACAAACAGGGCTAATTCTCAAAAAAGTGGCACCGCAACCTGTCAATCAATTAATGTTAGAACTTTTTTTATACAGTACGTCCTAATCGTATTTAAATTATCAATTATTATTTAAAGACACTTTCTACATCGAGGCCTAGTAATTAAAAGTAAATAAAATGTATAATATTATATTAACTTTAGTTTGTAACTACGTTTTGTCGTTCACTTGACGTGTCCCAACGCTAGATACCGAACTTTGTGGTTAAAAATAAAATAGAAAACATTAACCAAAAAAATATTGAGTGCTTTACGTAGCTTACTTATACCTTCCATATTTATAATTTTAGTATTTTACAACTACTCTTAATACAATTTTTTGTAGATAAATGCAGTTTAAGATTGTCCGAGGTAGTTTTTGTCGTTGTTCTGCCACCGCACAAACACTCCTATAGAGTAAGCACTATGTTACCCCCCGTGCCCCCTCTTGCATGAATTGACGCGTCCAGATGTCGGCCAGCTCCTGTTACAAATTCACGTGTTTATAGCTATTGTAGGCGACGTGGAAAATAAAAATATTCGGCGAGCGGGAGTTTGTAACAGGTATGTTGTCTTTGTTCTGCCATTCAAAGTCGAAAATTATGTACTAGTTGATGTGATCCAATGCGTTTGCATTATGTAAATTGGTGTTTATTTTCTTGTCAAAACATTACGGGCATAAACCAAATACTTTCCTTGTAATTGTAAAAAAACCGTTAAATTGTCGGTCACCTGTAAGTCGTTAGCCTGCTAGTGTTAAACAAAAGACTAACCAATCGGGTTGTTTACCCTTCTTCTAAAGTACTTGCGATATATACGGATTGTTAGGCATTTGAAATAAAATTTTTTTTTTACTAAAATTTTGATTTCGTTAATAATTATTTGGAAAAAGTTTAGAATTATGCTTTGTTTATTTTTCGTTATAGCCTAAGAGGTACTTTGAAAAGGCTAATATTAAAGATAATTAAAATAAATGTGATTGATTATTCTAAATGAACTGTATTTTATTTGTCTAAACTATGAACCTGCGCACATTGTCGTTAACCCGCTGATAGTTTCAACTAATTTTGTATTGGATTGTCGGTATCCTGCACTTCTTATCAATAACCTGGATCCTGATATTCGTTCACCTGTCATCACAGTCATTAACCTGGACGCCTAGTATTTTTAAATGCTTATATTTCCTAAACTATTTGAATAATTTACTTCCCTCCACTTGATATCGAATACTGGTCTATATATCTAGCGATAACTGAAGTCAGAAACTTAAAATCGCAAACTTAAAAAAAAAATGCAAATTTAATTCAGCTGTGCCACTTTTTTGAGAATCAGCCACAGGGATTTGAAATTATACGTGAAAACACATCGAATTGTGTGAATTCCAGATTTTTTTATGGTAATGTCCATGCCAAATAAAAAGAAATCAAAAAATATTTTTGTCGATTTAAACCGATTTCAAAATAAAAACAATCCAAACAAAAAGGTGGTTGTTACTATGGCTGATTTTTGTGACTTCTAAAAATACATAAGATATATATCCGTCACGCCTCTCTCCCATTGGTCTTTGAATACGCCTTCTTAAATCAGCCTTTAAACACCAACGAAGAGTATTTCTAATCCGTCCCACGTGTCTTCCCCGATAGTCTTTCAGTAATCAAGTTCCTTTTATGTAGGTAACATATCTTTACATTACACCACATTGATTTTGTTTTGACTTTGCTTTAATACGTATTCGTTTGGTTTGGATTTAAAAGTCAATTAGCACTTTATTCAAGGATTTACTTAAATTTTAAAGCGGAATGTAAATGTTGTCTGAAAAAAGTAGGTATTGAGGAATATTTTAATTATAATAGCTATTTTTACGCAGGTTTTTCGGTTTTACTAAAAAATATTTTTATTGAATGTCCTAAATTAACTATTTTTAAAGTCAATTCCTACAAACACTCAATTGCAGAATCGTAAATATGTACTTTGTTCACAAAAGAGCACCAAACAATATATATATATATATATTATATATTAATAGATAACTATTCAATCAAACACATACATCTCACTTACACATTAACTATATTATAAATAGTTAAGTTTAGAGCACAGTATTCTACGTCACAGTATTTATCTTCTAGTCTTAGCTCTATAAAATATCTTCAATTTCCTCATAAAACACAACACTGTTATAAAATTCCTTTTATTTAATTAACCCAATTAAATTCTTTGCCAATACAACCTCCCGATAACTTTTTAAGACTTTCAAAAGCAATAAACAGGAGGTCAAGGAGTTGAAATTAAAAGTTAATAACTTCTAAAAGAACTCTTTAATGAAAAAGGAACAAACTCAAGTACTTTTAAAAGGACCTCCTTAAGAAACCTAAATAAGGAAAAGAAAAAAATGTTAACAGCCGAACTGTATGAATTAATTTTCGAAAATTGAACTTTTTGTCACTTACGTAGTACAGTTTTTCTTTGAAATTACTTTTTTGGGCTGAATACTTTGCTGGTTATTTTATGATTGTCTTTTGGTTAATTGAAAAGGTAAAATTTTGGTAGCAAGGACAGGCCTTTGCCCAGCAGTGAAACAGGATGGGCTAGCTTTACCACGTATATATATATTTTTTTAATTTAAGAAACCTGTCAACTTATATCCTCTGATGAGTTCTGTTAGTTTCTGTTCAAGGTTTCCCTAATGAAAATTATACACGTCACATGGCTAAATACATAATATATCATTCTTCCTACCGAGCAAACATTTTTACTAATGAGAAAAACATTTTAGGTACCTATTTATTTATTATTGTTTCCGAAAAACAGAAATTAAGTACATACATCCTTTATTTTGCTCGTATTCTAACAATTAATTGCACGTAAATAGGCTACAGCGTAAACAAGTGTAGGGACGCGATTCTCAAACCGCGATTAATAAATTCGCAGCTCGAAAACCTACAACAGAAAGATACTAAACTCATAATAATAAATTAGAACCTCAAACAATTAGTCAACTTGTATAAATTGTGTCTCAAGTATTTTCTTGCAGTAAGTAGATACTTTATAAGACAGTATACCAGTATCTTTTTTTTCGTAAGGTAAACTAAGGAATCACAGCAACTAATCATTAGGTACATAACTAGTTTTGGCCCGCGGAGTTACTTGTGTTATCTCCACTGTCATATTATCTTGACAGATAAACAGTAGCATATTTGCTACTGTTTACGGAGATAACATTTATGTTAATCCAATCAGTTGTCTCCGTTCTAAATATCAAAATTTGTCCAGCAGTTCGACCGTGACGAAGTACATGCCAACTCACAAACTACGATACACAAGTCATGATAGAGGCATGTAATTAATATTTTACGACCATCGAATCTCATTCACATCAAACTGCTGAATAATAATTTGGCTTTTGACGAATTGAATTTAACTTTTGTCAGGTGGATGTGGGAATAAATAGTAAATGAGCAATTGATGGGCCATCGGAAGGCTTTGCGTTTTTGATGAAATAAACAGCAAAAACATTACCCTTTTTTTTGACTTCGTCATAGTCGGAAAAAAGAATTAACAATTAATTTCATAACGCAGTAACAACTCGGTGCTGTAGGTACCTAGGTGTTATCCACAATAGAACGTTTTGAAAATAATTTTCAATAAAAGTCCCAAAAACATATATTTTAAACTTAATCTCAAACTTGCAGCAGATTTTTCTACCGAATCAAAATCTATTGACTTGAGAGAATGAGATATTCTCTCCCATTTGTTCATCATAAGACCATTGACCTTTCGACGTTCAAACTTCGAAACAATCTTTAACCATGTTGATAATAATTCTTTGACTGGAAACTCATTATTTCTAGATATAAGCGTTTAATAAATAAAGTTTCCAAAGAGATTGCAATCTGTAAACTTTCCACTATTATAACCTTCAACTTTTTATTAAACATCAAGAGATATACTTAGGAACTAAAGTTTCAGGTTGCGCTTCAACGTGGCTTTCACCTTTAATACAATTCATATAAACATCTTTCGTTTTCTTTTTACCTTACAGGTTATTATTGAAAAACTTGGTATTGTGGAAAGAATAATTAAATCTTTGTTTATCTTTATTACAAACTGGCATTTCAAGCTACTGCAAAATCAGTGTTCGCATTTGTCGCGTATCGAAGCGCAGATACAAAATTGAATCCGAAAAATATAAATAGTTTTAAATTGTCTTTAACAAATCGAGTTTCAATTTAATTACCAGATTTAACATAAAACAGGAAAACTCTCCGACCAAAAGAAAATTGTATTATCTACCAACTTTTTCTATTGAAACATACATACCTATATACATATATATCTGTCACACTTCTCTCCCATCGGAGTAGGCAGAGACCACTTCCCTCCACTTGCTACGATCCAAACACACTTTAGCCACTACTTTTATTTTCTATAGCCTCACCCTCACTCAAAAAGTCCAAAAACCTACAAATTCAATTCCAAAACCTATGAACCTCAGAATAGACCCCCTATAGCGCAACGCAACGATGCATATTTTCCACTACAAACTTCCGTGCTGTAATATATAAAAGCGTTTATTGCTCCGTGGGCGGATGACATTAAAAACCGCTTAGCACACTGGCCGACCACGAAATATCGTTGGCAATTTGGCGGCCACTAAAAAAATATATGTAAAATACTAATTTTAACCTCTGTAGGCGTTGGTGCAGGCTTAGTTTAACGCGGTGTGATAATTGGGGTCGAAATTGCAGGCTGGATCGACCGTGCAATTATAGCCGTGACTTGCGGTTTAAATACGTATTTTTCCTGATTGTTAGCTTGTTTTTTTTTTACATTTACACCAAGAATTTGTACCTAGCTAAGTAGGTAGGTATATACTCATAGATCATTGAGCTTTAAACTATTTTTATGAAATCATGCACTTAACTAACTTACCAAAATTCGTATAGGAATTTATTGCATCACAAATACTTATTCAATTTTTTGGTAACAGCAATATGTACTATAAGAGACTTATAAAACGTAATTGTTACCTTGAACTTGGGTTCGTTACTTACAATATACATTTTAGGCAAATATCTACTTTAGAAAAAAAAACAATATCTACCTATATAAAATAGTCGATCTTTTTTCGACCAAAGTTATCACGGAAAACATAAACCACCAAACCTATTATTACATGAGACATGTAATTTTCAGTTTTGTCCAGTTTATTTTTCATTCATAAATAACTAATGCGAAGAATTTAATTTACCTAGTGTATCTACCATGAAATTTTATATTCCGTAACTAAAAATGCGGTTTCCCATGGTAATAACCGTTCATCATTTTCACCCTTTCCGTTACTACGAACACACGCGATGTTGAAGATTATGTAATACTAGTGCCGCCCGCGACTTTGAATGCATTTACCTCCATATCTTGGAAAAGTTACACAGTATCTTAAAATACTAAAGCATGTATACGATTCTGATATGTGAGTTAAATTATAGCAAAATTTCGTTTGAATCTGGTCAGTAGTTTTTACGTGAAGAGTAACAAACAACATTAATCCAAACATCTTCATATCATTGGCACAAAATATTTATGTCTATTAATCGAGATCTTATTTAATCTCGATCGGGGTAGTACTCATAGGTAGTATAGTATTTGCAAAATTGAACTATTTGCCCAAGAAACATGACTCAAAATATCAAAAATGTTGAAGTCTCTAGGTAAACTCATTCGCGTCTCTACAAAATCTTCCTTGACGAATCGGTTGGCAAAGGACACAATTATCGACTTTTTCTTAGAGTTGAAAGTTGGGACACGAGATATATAATTAATTTGGGATTTCTTTACAGGAAAATTGATTAATTTTCCAACGTCGTAGAAAATATTGAATAGATTTTCATTATTTTTTGTAGGAATACCTTTTATCTCGACATTATTTAAGCGTTGCCATTGTTCCCGACTGGCCAGTTCCCATTTAAGGTCTCCCACTTCATCACTGAGTAAGGTAACCTTTTCCTGCAGGCTAGAGATTCCAGATATCTTCACCTCGACCACGTCTAACCGGGATGAGTATTCGTCTAGTTTGATGCTGGTAAAATTAGAGGTTTCCTGAATGTCCGTTACCTCTTTTCTAATATCCTAGATATCCTGGATCATAGTCGGTATACAGTTAATATTTCTATTGACTACATATAGAGGTTATTCAAGGTAAATGAAGAGAGGTTTTCCTTGCAAATAATATTATTTTAGGTACCTACTATGTTTGTGATAAGCTATAATTTACTTATCTAGCTAAGGCCGCTTTCGCACCTTCGAGTAGATGAAACGCGCGTCGCTGTTGAAACGCGGTTAGCCTACTTTTGGCAAGTAAGAACCAACCGCCTGAATAATTTCAATCGACTGCTAGTGTGTAAGAAACCTTGCGGTTTCAAAACTGTCATTTGCAGATGGCCAACCAAACCGACATTGCCCGCGTAAGCAGTTAAAACACTTTTTGAAACGGGTACCTACAATGAAATCTCGGTAAATTCACCTACTTATTCAATCATTCAGTCGTCCAGCATCATCATCATTGGCCACGACATCTTGAAAGATGATTTTTGCAGCGTTAATTTCCAGCCCGTCAGTAGTGGCTGTACAACGTCTCTTGTGGCTATAAAGTCCAATAGCAGCGTGGCATCTTTTGCCACATCTGTTACAAATGAACTGAGAATCTGGAGAAGGGGGCAAGGTGCGCCGAAGCCTTTTCTGGCTTAAAGTTTCTAGCCAGGCTTCGTCATGCACCGTCATTAGTTTGGATATGTCGCAGCGCCATTCGTTATCCACCAGTCGTCCAGCGCTGTATGATTTTTCCACGAAATCGTATTAAAATGTCCCAAATATTGATTGAAGGTGTATTTGAACTTCATTTCGAATCATTTCGAATAGGTATAATAACACTGCTCAAATATATTCTTGTTAAGGTAAACTAACTCAGTATTGTAAATAATTACTCAAATGATTCGTAGCTGAAATGCAAATAAATAACATTAAATTGTTTATCGAGGGCCGGCCAGCGTAAACAGAAAATATTGCCAAGGGTTTGAGAAATTAAAAAGTTTTAATTGAATATTAGCCAGCTGAGGGAGTGAGAGTAACTTTGTAAACCAGCTCTACGCTTTGCTCCTAAACTTGGCAGATTGAACTTCTTCCTAAAAAGCTGTAAAGAAAAAAAATGTAATTAAATTCGAAGGTCGAAGTTTTGTTCATAAATAGCCGAATGAAACTTGTGGCCTGTACTTTATTTACTGGAGCTTCGAACTCGTTTCCACTTTATTTGTTGGGTCCGGTTATATAACGGACCCCAGTGGTTATAAATGTAAGATCCGACTTTGTATAGGCGTTTTTGTAAAAGTGCTCTTGCAGGACTCGTTGCAATGAGGTGACAGATGAAGACCTGCCTAAATGAAAAGACAGACTTCAACTCTGTCCCACGTTGCGTGAGACAATAGCGTTTCTAATCATAATATTTCGATGGATCATAACGCATTGCGTATTACATGGGACCAGTCTGTTCTTCGAGATTCGGTTTTTTCTATCTCTTGTTCCGCTTACAACTCAAGAAACATTGATTACCTAGTTATGTAGGTATACTTTAAAAGAAGGAATTTTTCACACGAAGATATCACTTAAGTATATATTATATTTTTAAACCGTGTATTTGACCGTAGCGCGTAAAAAAAGATCACGAATATTTTATGAATCATAAAAGACTTGTAGAGTAAGATAATTTTGTTATTCAATACTGTTTCCCAAGTTTATTAGGGACAACTGAAGCCAAAATTTAAACGAAGAAACACGTTTGTTTCTTGATTACATAGATTACCTTTGTATAAGGGTTTATCTAATTTAACGTTCGATCGCTACAAGTAAGGTATTAGGTATGTACTTAAAAATATTCATTAATAACTAGGTACATTAAATCAGATTCTTACGTACGCGAAAAGTTGGTTTCTTCCAAGAATTTCCTAAAATAACAAACACCTACAATTTACGTTAAGCCGATATCAAGTAAGATAAAAGAGTAAATTTAAATAATGAGAGGTCAAGATGATGACAGACGAAAATAATATTTTATTACATATTATTGTAGATATGCGCAATTATCGTACAAAACATGACGAAAATAGCAGCATGGTGTGATTACACTTTAATTTCGAAGCCAATATAATGCCACGCCTTGAATTTTTTATATTGTTTTTGTAAAGTGTCAGATATGCGTGATAAAAACAATAATACTGTCTGTGTATGGGACGATTTACCATGCTAGGTACCTATTTTATACCTACTTGCTTATCTTATAAGAAGTAATTTTATTACTCTGGATGAAACGTAGCTTTTATTGCTTCGACTTTGTAGTAATTTTTGTAGATATGACATGAATTAAATTGAAATATGAAATTATTTATAAAAATTAAGCAGATAGTCATGGGAGAGGCTTTTGCCCAGCAGTGGGACGAAATAGGCTAAGAAAAAAAAGTAGATAGGTAAAGAAAAGACACATTTGTAATATACTACACTAGCGGCCCGTCCCGGCTTCGCACGGGTACATACACACACACACATACACCCTTCTTTTTTGCGTCGGGTTTCAAAATAAATAAATATAGAAAGTTTGAATTTTTTTTAATGATTTTTATTTTATTTTATTACATTGACTCCCCCCCGTACCCCAGTGACGCTTACATGGAGCATACTTCGCATGCTGGCTAGCTGAGCGCGGTAAGCGGCAACTACGCGACTTTTTTCTAATACTTGCATTTTTAAACTCGTGATATCTTCCGAATGAAATATCCGAATTGAATAATTCAAAAAGTTATAAAAAGGTATTGAAGCCGTCTTGAATATAAAGTAATTTATTTTGATAAGGATTATTACCAAGGTACAAATAAAGAGCCTTTTCAAGCGGCGGCATACAAATTAATTTTTTAGAATAAAAAACCGCTTACTGTGACATAACTATAATATTTAGACATAATATGCTGTCGCGACACTTTTTGTAGATAATGTTGAGTTCTGCAAAGTCGTAGTAAATGATTATGTTCTATCATCAATAGTTTTCGCAGCGCACGCGACGTAAGGAATTTTTCAGGTCATTTTTTACACCTTGGGTTACATTATTGGAGTTTTAGTAAGGATTCCTATATTTTTATTAATATAGCCTATGTTACTCGGGGATAATGTAGCTTTCCAAAGGTGAAAGAATTTTTGAAATCGGTCCAGTAGTTTCGGAGCCTATTCATTACAAACATACAAAAATACAAAAATAGGTACAAATCCTTCCTCTTTATAATATTAGTGTAGATACGCCACATACCATGCCACATGAGTAGAAATAGGTACCCTGTAAGTAAATACATGTAGAGCCTTTTAGTTCTAGATCACTAAATACTTACTTATCAAGCTGCTACGAGTAACATTTGTACTAAGTATTCAATTTAGTCCAGACAATTATATGAAAATAGTCTTCCGATAAAAAACAAAAGCCGGCTTTGACAAGCGCGTAACCCCATGTAGCCACGTGTTGAGTTCGTGAGAAACACTCGCAGGGGGTAAGACAGTCAGGGTTATCAGAGAAGGTCCTCGATAGACGGACCTACTTGCGTCTGTACAAGGAGTAATAGGATTTGATACTTGCATGGTTAGATTTGTATGAAACGTCTCTTCGTAATCCAGTTAGAGACACTTCCGTTTAAGTATTTATCTTTCAACTTACAAGGCCTTTATAGGACCTACCCAAGACCTTTTCAAACGCAAAGGCCTTTGGAAACTACGGCATCTAGCAGATTTTCGAAAAGATGAGAAAAAGTTTTAGGTAAATAGGTAGGTATGGATATTGGTTAGACTAATAAATCCTGGCGCACAGCATAACTGGCTGGAGAGAAAGGGGAGAGGCCTTTGCCCAGCAAGTGGAACGTGACAGGCAGACTGTATATATCAGTAGGGCTGAAGCGGGGAGCGTGCAACGACGCGACGAGCGAAAGAGACGGACGTCGCGATGAGTGAAGGAGACGGAAAATCTTTTATTCCACTTGTGTGCCGCTAGTGGCGATCTCAATATTGTAAATATACATAGGCTAGTTTTTAATAAATATTCATTCTACACTCTACCACATTTGGAGTTTCTCTCACCTGCAACAGTCCCTAAACGAATGTTATTTCAAAATTATAACAATACAAATTACTATTCATTACAGAGTTTTTTTTTCTAAACCTATGAACCTGTAATTCCAATCTAAAGGATTAATACCACATAGCTCAAGTCATCTAAACCTAGTAAACACTAGTCGTTCGAAACAACATGTTTTTATTACATTCCATTGACGACAGTTTAATTAGGTATGTTAATCTGTTATTGATATCACTTATCGAAGACATTGACCGCGCTCGTATCAAACTGACCTGAAGATAGGTAAATACGTCATAACCGCGCCCACTTTTGCCTCTATAGGCATTCTATCTACCCACGTAATTTTCCTATTCAAAATATTTTTAGTAAAAGGATTTTTTTTTTAACCATGAGTAGACGCCTAGGTCCTCAAAATAGGTAGGTGGCGAGTTGATCCAAATGTATCTACCTACTTACCAAGCAGGTACATACCTAAGTAGGTAGGCAGGTGGGAAGTCTCTATGATTTCGGGAAAAGGCCCTGCCAGGATAAAAGCCACGTGGAAGGGCTTTGTCCAGAAATAGGATCTGAGTAGCAGATAAATAAAAGGAGATTATTTTAAAAAAGCTTAAAGGGTCAAGTTTAACTAATTAGATACGTGGTAGTAGGTACTATGTAGTATGAAGGTACTATGATGGAAGGTAAGGTACCTACTTAAGTGCTTACCCAACTATGTGAGAGACTATGACGATGGATGTGGATAGAGATTTACTATTGAATTGGAGCGATCAATGGGATGTTATTTTCTGGTCATTATGTTAAATTATGAGGTGTAGGTAGATAAGTATTTCATCTATTTGTTATCAATGAATTAAATAAACACACTTTTAACTTATCACCACAATTTTCGAAATTCGTTATCACTGTTTGTGCCACCGCCAGTGGCTAATCGCATCCAAAACATTTGTTGGTAACATGCGTCATACTAGGTAGATAATATTTTGATTATTTTAAGCAATGAAAAAATAATAAGATGCAATGATCAAAATAAAATAACTTCTTTTTCGTCTAGAAATAACTTCGATTATAGTTTCAGAACGTTGCCCTTTTGAAACCGCATGATGTCACATTGACATTTGACACATAACCTCCCACGTGCGGTTTTGGAAGTTTGTGGTCGCGTTTTTAAATTAATTTGGAATTTTCCATTAATTTATTGTATGATAAAACTTTAGTTTCCGTTTGAAGTCGTATAAAGTGAGTGCAGTGTGTACTTCTAAAGGTTTTTTGGTCATAAATAACTACAAAAACTAGTAGTTTTCTGAAAAATTCGTAGTGCTCAGAAAAGCAACAAGTAAGCACTTTATCTTTACTATACATTTAATTCTATTAACACTAAGAAGTTTTTACAATGTATGTAATTAATAAAAACGAAGCTAGGTAGCGATTTTAATTGGTGAAATAGTGTTTATATGCGTCCTTCCGTTGTATTGCTTGTTGAAGGAAGTTTATGTCCATTCTATTGAATTTTATTCTATAAACACGACGAAACTTGTCTTCAGGCCAGTTTTCACTATTCCTTGCGCGACTAACTGCTTACACTTGTTTCATTCTTGAGGTATGCAACTTTTTGAACTATTTTACTACCTTTTCACTATTCAAAACAAATTACTTTTACTTACTTAATCAAATTTACTGGAAAGTGATAAATACATGCACAATGTGAACAATATTTCACAAGATCAAAAACAGTAGAATTTTAGTGAGTTTTGTGCTGGCATTAATGTTATTTTCATTTGGTCATAACTTGCTTATTTGATTTTTACCTGCTTAATTATAAGTACCTAATTGTTTGGTGATATATGAACTATCAGCTCCATAAAATTAGATTTACTTAACCAGAAATTGTTTATTACCCTTGGAATTTAACATTCCGAATCCATTCATATCTCGTGAACTGCATAACCTATATGCCAATATCTACATTTTATTCCAATCTATGCTATAAAAATTCAGTTAAATCCAGATTTTACCGTTTTGTTAAAAGAGGACTTTATTTTGCTGTTATCTGTTTGTTGTAATGATAAAATAGAGTGGTACATTCAGATTTGACCTAATGACCTATGTACGTCAACAGTAAGCGATGAGGCAAATCCTACGCCTCCGTTTAGTCAGTACGTTTCTGACAAGCAAGATGAGAAGTCACACTTACAATGACTCCCTGGGTGCGGCCAGGTAAAATAAATAATTAGACAAAATGTGGTTTTGTTTTGAGCTTCTAATTTGTGTTCTATTTTTTTTTTTGAGGGAATTTAAGTACTAATATGTATTGTGTTCTTTTGGTACTGGCAACTTTCTTTTGTTATTCAGACTAAAAAGTTTTTATTTCTCCGATTCAACAATTTTAACTTTTTGCTATCTTCCTTGCAACTTTTTTTTTTCAGCTTCACTTATTACTTAGACTAGCTTTTTTTTGTGTGTCCTGTATTCTACTTTTCGAATACCTCATACCACTTTTTCTTTGTCAATCAGAATCATGGCCAGAATCCTAGACGGGAAAGCATTAGCAAAAGACATTAAGGACGAATTGAAGGTGAAAATTAATCAGTGGATTGCATCTGGACACCGCAACCCTTCTCTACGCTGTATCATTGTAGGCGAAGACCCAGCAAGTGTCACATATGTTAGGAACAAGATCCAAGCAGCTACAGACGTTGGCATCGCAGCAGAAACTATTAGATACCCAGCTACAATCACTGAAGAGGAATTACTAGCAGTGATTGATGTTTTGAATAAAGACAGTGAGGTTGATGGCATTTTGGTACAATTGCCTTTGCCTGGTGGTATTGATGAGAGGAAAGTTTGTAACACAGTGGCTCCGGAGAAGGATGTTGATGGTTTCCATATTATTAACGTTGGTCAACTTTGCTTGGATATGCCAACTATGGTTCCCGCTACTGCTCTTGCTGTTATTGAGATGTTGAAACGGTCAGTTTATTTTTCTTTTTTTTTTATTAAAATGGCAACTATCTTCCTAGCTTCTGCCAAAATCAAATTATTCTTTAGTCTATTTTGTTTAACAATAATATCTCACAAATTCTAGTTTGTAAAATATTCTAAAAGAAAGTATAGACAAATTTTGTGTCAAAGACTAAATTACCCAAAAAGGTTGTTAGGTCAAAATCATTAAATAGTCTATCAATAATTAATTAGTATTTTTATTTTTAGATTCAAAATCGAGACGTTCGGTAAAAATGCCGTGGTAGTAGGCAGGTCGAAGAACGTTGGTATGCCGATAGCGATGATGTTGCACAGTGACAGAAACCATGACAGTCAGTTAGGAATGGACGCTACTGTTACCATCTGCCACCGTTATACTCCAGCTGAAAAGCTGGAAATGTACTGCCGTGATGCCGATATTATTATTTCTGCTACAGGTAATTATTATTTTTTTACTATTAAAAGTTTTTTTTCCTCTGTGCTAAGTATTTGTGATTTTTCTACATAATCTTGCATTGACATAAACATTCTTCACTAATAAAAAGACAGCGCTGAACTTTTAAATACCAAACAATCTCATTTACGTGTAGCTAAGAGATAATTTATTGAAGTTTCAGAGAGTTTGATTTTTATTAGGTACACATCTATGACACATTTTATATTTCTTTATATTTTTCCATCAGGTGTGCCTAAACTGATCAAAGCACACATGGTGAAACCAGGCGCTACAATCATAGATGTAGGCATCACTAGAGTCACCAACGAAGAGGGCAAGACCAAATTAGTTGGCGATGTTGATTATGATGGTGAGTTCTTATTTTTTATTGTATGTGTTGTTTTTTAATATCTAGGATTTGCTTAACTATAACAACAATAAAGGATAAGCTGCAGTAAAAGATAGGAAGAAGTACTTTTTTAATAGAAAATAACTGTCAAGACAATGATAATTATTTTCATCCATCAAGGCATACTTTTCGTTATAAATAAGTATTCAGTAATTCGTTTTCATTTTCATTAAATTAAAATTACCTACACTCCCCTAGTTCAGGTTCATAAATTAATTGGACCTAACAGAACCTTCTTTAAAACCCATTTTTTTCTATCAGAGGTAAGCCAAATCGCGGGTGCCATAACGCCCGTACCAGGAGGCGTGGGACCAATGACAGTCGCCATGTTGATGCAAAACACGTTCCAGGCAGCAAGGTATTTACGTGATAAAACCTCCTTGTTGCAATAATTCTCTATTTCTACCTATGCGTCTTATCTGTGCATTCTGTTGACTAACATATTCTTTGAGGCATTGTGATGAATTTGCAATACTTATGTATATTATATACTTTAATAACCCTTCGAAAATATCTGCGTAACTCGTTGGATTCGCTTCTCCCGTTTTCGCCTATCCAGTACGGTGACGAGTACATACGCACGAGTTTCATGACGTCACTAAGCCAGATGCGCAGTTATTTTCGACAGGTTATATTATAACTATTCATGTATTGTGTTTCTGAATAACTCAATTTTATTTATATTTTTTTACTGTTGTCACTATCTTTGTATGTATGTGTATTGAACAATCTATAGGAACGTTACTTCGCTTATGTTAATGAATTTTTTTTTGTTAATAACTTTTTATAATTTAAAATCACAAAACTTACGGTGATGGTCTTCCTTTCGGTGTGGTATGTAAACTAACATTTAATTTCTACCTATTTTGTTTTTTGTCTTTTCTGAGATTTTTTAGTCTTTGAAGATTTTCTTGAAAATAATCTTGCCAAAATCAATTGTTACAGCTACGAAAGGAAGTAAGACATTCTTATTTTGCAGCTTTTTTTATAATTAGGTAGAAAATATTGTTAAAAATTATATTTTTAAAATTACGATTTCGAATACTTGCATTGTTGGACAAATATTTAATTGACTATAATTTAATTAAAAAATTGTGAATCTCTCTGGGGTTAGATTTTTGGGTTCAATTTTGACTATTATCGAAAATAACTAGTTACCTAATAGGTAGGTATCTTATTATTAAAATATTTATTTGAATTTTTATAGATAATATTTAAATAAATATTTATATAATAAACTATGCAAACGTAGTGCCTTATGTAGTTTGTAAGCATTTATTTTGAAAGTATTATAAAACTATTGTTATTTATTATTTATAAGATTAGACATAAAACTTTTAGATTTAATCTATCTTAGGTTCTATTCAAGATAATTATTCTTTGACGACTAATTAAGGTGTTTAAATTTTACAAATTGTTTCTTTAAAAATTTGACGAAAATAAATCCATTTAAATAATAATTAATTATTCTTTTTAATAAATAATTATTTGTATAGAACCTTTATTACTTTTTCCTTAATTCTACATTCCCAAGCTCATTAAATGTGGAATGGCTGTGAATTCATTAATGAATAATTAATTACGTTTCATTTAATACTTGTTTGCGTAGGTATTTAATTAGTAAAGATGTTTAGAGTAATCCAATAACACCCAACATAAAATCAACAAATAGCTTTTGTTTTATTAATTTAAAATAAGAATTTCAGTGGAAAAAAAACTGTTCATCGTTATGCCGTGTTCAAACTAAACCGACTGTAAGGATGCCTTTCCACCAGAGATGTGCTTTGCTACGTTGCTATGGATGCGTTTAATATCCACCAATCAAATTCATTGAATATGAGGGCATCCCGAATATGATTGGTGGATATCAAACGCATCCATAGCAACGTAAGGCAACCTAAGCCGCCGAAAGTGACCGAACGCTACGCAGTTTATTGTATTTCCATATATATTCACTTATTAGTTCACAAATAACCGACAAAACCCGTACTCACATTAATAAGCCTGCTCACATTCGGCGTATTTCAGTCAGTTTGGTTTGAACACGGCCTTATACATTATGTTTTAAAAAGAACAAATGTTTAAAATATCATATTAAATACCTAGCAAATAAGAAATTAAGAATCTACTAAGCCTATAAACAGTTTACCTACTTCACTAAAATTAAATTAATGTTTAAGTTTGAAAAGGAAATTTTCCTTAAATTATTTTAGTTCTTCCGTTTTCAATTTGTTAATTGAAATAAATAATTAATTGAATAAAAATATATTTTAATATTATAAAGAAACGTTTTAATTTTCCCTAAATCTCTTGGCAATTAACTTTGTATTGAATCGCGTAGTGTTCAAGAAATTAATTAATTTTAATTAAAGTGTTCTTACAGCGTTACTGTTGTACTCGTTCTGCTCATTCTTGTTCAATATGTTCCGCGCTAAAACATAATTTATTTGTTCTATAAAGGTATTTTACACTTGTGTATCTTAATATTTTAAATGAGCAGAGACAGGAACTTCAAATAAAAAGATTCTTATAATAATTAAAGTATATTTGTTAGAATCTTACTTAATACCTTACACAAATACAGAATACAAATTTTTAACTGCTGCTTACTTACTTACCTACTTTAAAAGAAACAAAAAGTGATATTGTCTAATAACTAGACACCTACACAAACAAAATACTATAAATACTTACCTACATCAAAATAAACAAAATACCTACTTATCGAAATGAAGTATGTTTTGATTGTAGCAAGTGGAAGGAAGTGGACTCTACTTACCCCGATAGGAAAGAGGCGTGACAGATATGTATGTATGTAATAAACAAAATGTAATATAATAATAGGTAATTTAATAACCAAATGAACAACCTCCCTAATAACACAACAAGTGAATATTCAGCATACTACGAGTATATAATAAACACATACCTACATGTTACCTAAGTACGTATTTAGTCTCTAAAACCGAGAGAATTGTTAATAATTAATTATTTCCCGAAATAAAGCCGTGGAGTGGCAACATCGTGATAAAATCCGCGCCATTTGTATTCGCCGCAATTGTAAAGGTTTTGAGCTTGGTTACACAAGTCCTTGAATTGTAATTATAATTATCAATGCGGTTTATGGTTTAGAAAATTATGGAATCGCATATATGGCAGTTGCGTGGTAACGGATAAAATTATCAGTATTAAATTAATACGTACCTCCTTCCCAAATAAAATTTATTTTCTTGTCAATCAGTCATTTTAAGAGCGTCACTCTTGTCAGTGGAGTCTGTGCCACTCTTCTCTATTCTCTGCCGTCCTTTTGAGCACCTAATACGACACAACTTCTATTCCCTCTTTTATTTGGTCTATGTAAGTCCTTCGTGGTCTCTTTCGTCTTACTTCTACTTTTCCTTCCAAGATGTTTTTATAAAGTCGTCGTGTCGTATCAGGTGACCCAGCATCTTTCCTCTACTTTCAGCAATGGTCTTTAAAATGAAATGACTCTCCTCTCGCCTACTGATTGCAAAACCTCTTGATTAGTTTTCTTTTCTTGTATACTAGGTAATAAAATAAGTAAGAATTCCAGACGACGCAGTGTGGGAAGGAAGGCCTTCAACAAGGTGGACCGACGATCTGGTGCGTTGCGGGAAGCCGTTGGATGAGGGCAGTGCAGGACCGGTAGTTATGGAGATCCTTGGGGGAAGCTTTGGTCCAGCAGTGGACGTCCATAAGTTGACATGATGGAGAATAGAAGTTGATGAGATGACGGAAAAGGTTAGTTCTAACTGTTCTAAGTTCTTTGTTGAAGAACTTTAGCGGAAGCCTTCTCAGTTCTTTAAATCGCTTAATTACCTGCGCAAACTTCTTATTTATTGTTTATTTATAATTACCAAATAATCGATATTTTGTACAGATATTCAAAATAAACAGAACATTCCAAAAGCCTTCAGAAGCCTTTTAAGAACCTCACTCAGGTACTTATACCTTAATTTATTGTACAAACATTTCTTTCAAGCTACAAAAGCACACTTAATGGAAAATCTTTTGATGTTCAAGGTAAAATCTTTAACAAAGTAGGTATTAAGTATGAGAATCGGTAATTTATTAATTAATTGAATACCTTTGTTTAGTTAGAGCGAGTCAAATAATGTTTGTAACAGTTTGTGTTTCATTAAAATCGTCGATATACGAGTAGGTATTTAAAAAATATTTGTAACTTTTCACGCAAAAAGAGGAGTGTTATAATTTTAACGTGTTTGTCTACTATCTGTTTGTCTGCGGTATCCTAACTCCCGAACGTGTGCAGAAACCTTTAAAAAAAATGTGTTTGGAACATAATCAAAGCGAAATCGAGCAAAAAAAAATAATCGAGCGTGTTCTTAGCTTTGTGTGATTTAAATCGCTTCGGCTTTTAAGATGTAGCGGATGAAAATGGAGATGGTAAACCGAATATTTATCAATAAATAAACCTGAGTTAGGTGTCAAATTGGTCATTACAATTTGGTCCGGGCTTATTAAATGTACCAATTTCACGTTTTCTGGTCATTGCACTACTAACTGCGATTAGATAGATAGAAATTCTTTATTGCACACAAAGAAATACAAATACAACTTAAAACTAAAACATTGTGCGCAAAGGCGGCCTTATCACCAAAAGTGATCTCTTCCAGACAACCTTGCGATAGCATAAAAAAACCTTAATTTTATTGAACATTCGTATTTTTACATTGTATTTGATCCTCAATGAGTCAGTCCCATCAAACTTAATTAGATTCATCGCATAATTAAGACCTCTTCAAATAATATACAATTCAATTGGTAAAAAGCCGGAGAGGCTTCAGTCCATCCCTCAGGGTGACTCGGGTGACCATAAATGAAGGGATGAATAACAAAATAATTGCGTTACTTCGGGACAGCCGAGTGTGTATGGTGACCACACGTGTAAGGACGAGGAAAAGATGTTTTTGTTTGTAAGTAGACACCTTTAGGGACGCCACTATTATTAAAAGGTTTCTTTTTGTAGGAAAGACGCAACTTGGTCATTTAAAGGAAATTACAGTCTTATTTAATTTACAGTTGCACGGGTACGTAAATTGTACATATGAAACTAAATTGAGGAGACATGTTCTTCCTCATGTCATGTCAAAAGTTATTTAACGGTTTAACATTATATAAGTTATGTAGGTATATAGTTTTTAGTTTTACATTATTTAAGTAGAAATAAGACTGATAAGTCATATCAAGAATCTTTTTTCATATTTGCGCAACAGCAACGGTTCAACATTTCATGAATGAGATAATATCGTCTTTCAAAATTTCGAAGTAAGATCGTGACTTTATCTAAACCAGGTCTATTTTCTCCGAAAAAGCTTAAAACTAGACAAATGACACACGAGGCGGCCATTTTACCCTTTTTCGTAGAAATATTGTCGTAGCATCTTTGCGGTCGCCCCTTAGGCTTAATGTATGGTCGCTGTAGCACAAGTATGTACTTATCATGGACACTCATTAGCTGATCCTTCGTTAACTAATTATAAGGGATGTATGCCTTCGAACGTAATAGAGATAAAAATAATTGCACGTGGACGCGTAGGTACCTAATTAATTAGAACATGTCAAGAATAACAAACTTAGAGATACTGTTTTGTATTCAGAAGGGTAAATTACTCGTTCTACCTATTTCATTTGTTTTATCAATGGGCATGATGACTTAAACAAAATTTTTAAGTCCATCATATAGATTATTTTAAAATATTCGACACGTATTATTTCTTTTTTCTCTTAAACTAAAAATGACACAGATACACTGGGTCAAAGTTGCTCATGACGTCACACCTTAGTACGATTTTTACCTAGGAGTGACTCCGTAACTTTGATGCACTGTATCTTTATATTTATTTATGTAGGTAGGTATTTGATCAGGTAAAAACGTGTTTCAAATATTTTTTAATAGCCTAAAAGACGGACTAATTATTTTTTGAATTTTCGAATGTAGTCATCATCCCCATTGAATAACATGCATGAATTTAAGGCCCTGTGCCGTTTCTTCCTCTCGGCTCTTAATCTCGTCTATACAGGTAGTGAAGCAGTAATTTCAAGAAAAAAAACACTTTCAAAAAGAGAACCAATGTTCCAATTTTGAAGAACAACTTTGATTTTGACATAAAACAAATTGTTACTGGCGCAGATACAATTATGAGAACACATTTCTAAGCTACTTCAATTAACCTAAGCATACTAAAACACATACCTACACCTATCAAACCTACCTACATTAGAATATTGACCAAGAAGTACAGAGGTAGCTGGGTACATATTTGCCCCGTGTGTTTGCTAAGAGAAGCGTGCACTAAAGTACTCTACTATATGTACATGTAAATAAGGTACTCGGTAAGCACATAATTTCTACGTAAGTAACCTTGCATCATAGAGTAAAGTAGTCAGAGGTGCGGCGTGGGACGATTGGTTTCTTTTGACGTGACAACGTCTTATAATTCGATGGAGCCGGCTGCATGCACGAAAAAACATGACTCATGCGGCGTTACCTCGCTCTGAGGCGTTCCATTTAAGGCTTGAAGTGCAAGCGAGAGCGCGGATCGGGCGACAAAGAGACACAATCGACCGCGTTCGGCAGCATTAATGAAGTCACGTTCAACTATCGTCAGTAAACCGACTTTACAGACAACCGATTTTTTTACTAGTAATAGGTACATACTTACATACATATCTGTCACGCACGCTCTCCCATCGAGGTAGGTCGAGACTAATTCGCTTCATTAGCTTCGATCCAAATTCACTTCTCTCGCTTCATCCACATTCATCAGACTTTGTGTTTCATGTAAATGCTTTATTTATTTATTTTATTTAACAGTTTATTGTAAGAAGATAGTACATAGAGACAGAAAAAAAAGAGAAGTTATACAAAAGGTACCTACAGCATATTTCTAAAAGAAATTTCTTCCTGCAGACCCCACACAGAGAGAAGTGATAGTATAAAGGCAGGATAGTCACTTAACCTACAATAAACAATAAATATATAAGTATAAACCTACACATATATATTCGATAAATACACTTATATAAATATTATAATGCTTTGTTACACAATAGTCTTTGCTCTACAAGTGCGAAATGCCCTTTGAGTAAAATACAACTCTACCTAATTGTTAACAAAATAACCAACATAAGCCTCTAAATAAATTAGCATTACCCCTCAAAATATTTTATTTTATAACACCTAGAGGCATATTAAAGTTGGGCTAACAATTTAGCTCATTGCGTATGCACCCTTATTCCGAGTTATTAGTTAGCACACCTCAGAGGCTGAATAAAGTAGTTACAGACTAACTAACCGTCTAGGAGGGAGCACGAGACATGCAAATCGTGCGGGTAACCTGACTTAACTCGCTTGTGGAAAGAGGTTATTCCTCTACGAAGGATGCCAAAGTTGGGGTGTGAATATTTTTAAGTAGTTTCGATGATTAAACGTGGAAGGTGAAACCTGTGCTTTTGTTAGGAAAATATACTGAAATAAGTATTTTAAATTGATTGACTTACAAATGTATCTACTAAAAATGTGTGTGGTAATAATATGCACTTGTCTAAAGAGTCGTAGCTCTATAAAAACATTTAAGTAATTGTTCATTCTATTATATAAGTTACATAACGCGTTTATTCTTTCTCCGTCATACTTAATTATGATGATGAAACTGAAAAACTTTCCCCAAAGGTCGACATGAGTGTTTTTTACTTTTTCCACCATGATTGGTGATTGTGATTTTTTACTGAAATCTGTTCAGTTTCTTGTCTAAAGAACGTCTCTTAATTTTCGCAGGGGACAACGGCACCCTGTATCTATTTATATGGTGGTACAGAGCTACTTTTACAATGAGTTCTTTACTTTGTATTTTCAACTTATTGATCTTGCGGACGATGTCGCTCTCTAACTTCATTCCACCACAAACACAAAACTGCAGTCTTTTGTTTATTTTTAAAACAAAAGCAGTAAACTAGCGACTTTAACAAAACAGTTACAATTGTTACAAAGTAGATACCAAAAGAGACGGTTCCAGAAAAATATCTCAAAGAAACTATGCTTCTTTGCAAATCAATTCGCTCGGAAAATCTGGGAAGATTTGCTTAGAGTTTTTCGTTGGAAAATGTTGGACGGGATATTTTTTGTTCTCTTTCACTGGGTGGCATTTTCTTGTATAACTACTACTGTAAGTAAGTACCTACGCTTTTTTTACTTTAAATAGGTATCTATTTAAAAAGATAAAACCTTATGGTGCTCCCACATTGCATGTTATAAAATGTTTACTAACATTGCCTAACAAACTTTTAGTATACAAAATATTAAAAAATATTTTTGCATTTTGGGAGCACCATTAGTATTACCAAACCGATCTGATGATAATTCATCCTACCTACTGCTTTTTTTCAATATCTATAGCTCATTCGTGAAATGCGGCAACACTAAGCGCCAAAACACACGGTGAAACGCAACTGAAAGTTTGAAATATTTCGTTTCAGTTGCGTCGTGTGTGGTTTTCTAAAGAAGTCTATAGCAGAAACTTAGATGCAACTCAAAAGTAACTAGCAGTTTCAGTTGCGTTGCATTTGCATTTCACCGTGTTCTAAGTCTTACCTATATGCATCTATCCACATTCATCAGTCTCAATTTACCTACATATTCTCGTGTACGAGTATTCAATGACAGAGTAAGTAACACTCCAACAATATTCGGTTCGCACACACACTCGAATGAATATTGCACATAAATCAATCGTTGCAATCGCTGACAGCCGCTGTCCTCTTTATCTGTCATAGCAGCTCTCTTCGGACAATGTATTACGTAAAATGTGCTAACTTGGGTTCCAGTGCTATGCCGCCTTGGTTCACATAGAAGATTTTGTTTTATGTGAAGCTGCCCGCGACTTCTTAGGTACGCATTTATCGTCATATCTTAGAATTCTTATATAACTCAACATAATTATAACCTACCTATGTGCGAATCTGATAAGCTACAATATTACCAAGTTTCATCAAAATCTGTTCAGTAGTTTTTGCGTTAAAATGTAACAAAAATCAATCGGCACAGACTATGACATTTATAAATAAGTTTTCGACACGATAAAGAATCTCGTTGATTTGAGAATGAAAGAGGTACTTGCTTTTTGATAAGTAAGCATTAGTACCTACTCGTAGCTCATAGATAATAATGTACTCGTAGATTTTTTTTAGCCTTTGTTGTCCCACTGCTGGGCAAAAGCCTCTCCCACGCTGCTCCACAGATTTCCACTCGTAGATTACAATAGCTTATTATACTCGTATTAAATTCAAGTGAAAAGAATTGGCCCTATTCTTTTTAAATTTATCTATGTAAAACGTCGCTTTAATTACACAGTCCATGTGTAAGTACAAACCTAAATAATTATTCTATCTAGGTCATCCTTTGAGGTCATCTAAATAATTTACAACTCTCCCTTTATTGACGTGTGTCCAATTTCCATTTACCTAAATCGATTGAACTATTAATTGTATTTAATTCAAATTGCTCCGAACATTCCAGAGATATTTTCACATATCCGAATTGACGTATTTCAAGGGGTCAAGTTAACCTATTTACGCCCGTTATTAATAACCTATCCTGATCCGTTTTTACCAAATCGAGATTGAAAAAACAAAACACAATTGTCACTTGTGTACCAAAAACATGTCAAGAACACAATTGTGTTTTGTTTTTTCAATCTCGATTTGGTAAAAAACGGATCAGGATAGGTTATTAATAACGGGCGTTAGTGAGGGCAACCTGAATACAATGGAGTAGGCTCGAGTATCGAAGTTTAGACATCGCAACTGTTAATGCAGATGAAAGCTGACTGACGTTATTCCAGATTTATGTAGATATTCATGAATTTGGTTTGGATATTGAAACTTGTAACTAAGCTTCTCGTGTGAAATTCATATGATATTCAAAGACCTTTGTGTCGGTTTGAGAATGGATGTAAAATCTTTGGTTGGAAAATCGCAATGTTTGCTGATAGATAAAACATGACCCGACTTCTGGCGCAGTCTGGTAAAAAGATATCAAATCATCATAGGATTTTTATAGTTTCTGAAGTAGGTCTGAATACATACGAGAATTTGAAAATATGTACAAAAATAACGTCTCATGACATGACGTCTTATCTAAGTTCGCGAGAGGTACGCAATGCTCTGTCAAATAACTTGTTTTCCTAAGATTAGGTAAATTAGTAGGTATGTACTAAAAAACCTACATGTATAACGTACAAACCTACTATAATTACTCATCTTTTACTATCATAATTAATGCGATTAGACGTCTGTTTGTGAATTCATGTGATCAACTGTCGCTACCCGGCACCTACATCATCTCATATCTTGACCGAAGGGTTACGTACCTACTCTTGTACGTAAATACAATACTCACGTATTGTATTAGTAAAGCAGATAACGGAACACGAACGCATTTTTATTTAATAATTTATTGCGACACAGAAACAACTTACAAGTAAGATGATATTCAAAGCTAGTTACCTACAGATATTTTGATACAGGTTTTATAGTTAGGTAATTCAAATCGTAGCATTGTCATTGTCACGATGAAGACATTTTATAACTAGGTAGGTATTCGATAACTCTGAAACGACTTAAAAACTAATAAATAATTTGTTCACAGGTTTATTGAACCAAATAAATTACTCTCGCAAATATAAGCTCGTGTAGGGACACAACAGGGGTTGTGTTTGATGAAAATAAGTAGATTTTTTGTGTTGAAGAACTCGTCTCGAATAAATAAACAAATCACGTCCCAACTCTACTGCAACACCCCAAACACAACCAAGTTTATCTTACAAACTCAATAAACGCAACAAATAAATTAAACTAACATACAACCGTCTAAGATCGCATGGCAATCTCAGAATAAATGGTAGCAATTTATATATTAAAGTGGCAATCGATCGTTCGATTCTCGCGTATCGCGACAATTGCAGAGGCCAACAAATGCAGGAGACTCCGATACCGAAGCATTGTGTTGTATTGCCGCCTCGGGGATACACTGTATACGCGGGTCACAAGTTAAAAGAAGTTTACGCTTTATTGTCTCTTCGATAGAGTAAATTTTATTAATCGGGATTAATTAAAGAGTGAGTAGGTAGGTATATAAATCTTGGTTATTCAGAAGGATTTTCCAAAAAATACCTACAAAAAGTAAATTGCAGGTTGAAAAAAAAAATACTGACGCACTTACTTCTATGTGTTTTTATAACACGTTTTCCATCATCGATTTATGGCTACATGCCATCCTTTACTTACTATATCAATCTGGCTTCGTCTCTTTTTAAAAAATATGCTGTTAAACCATTTCTGTATTGGGTAACTGCTATTGAGTAACTTTATACCTGTTCACATGTTTCTGGTAACCATTTGCCAACGACACGAGTTAAAGCGATGCACTTCGTTGAGCACAGTTATCGGTTATCCGAAAAACGTGTCGAATAAAAAGGCACGTACACGCTACTTCTTTTTCCTTAAAACCACGAGAAAGCATGTAGCTAGTTGATACCTAACAAGCATTACGAACGCAATAAGCCACCAAATAGCGTGTTGCACTAGTCGAATATTGCGCTAAAGTAAAGTGTAGACGGGAACCACAAACCACATGTGCGATCTAGCTCTTTTCTGCAGTTTTGCTATTTTCTCGTAGGTATAGGTAGGTATACTTCTTCGTTCAAGTGAAGGTGAAGTTTACGACGTGTCTTATCAAGAAGCCAAACGGTTGGTAAGAGAAGAGCTAAAATGGTGATTACTTCACCGAAAAGAGCAGCTCCCAAGAGCTCATGTGCAGTTTGGAAGTTTTGTTGAACGCTAGCCGAGAGAGGCGGTTGGCCCGCGGTTATTACGCGGGTTTATATCAAACGACAAACTGTAACCGCATATGCGTAAACGCCCTTAATATATGAATATCAAAGGTTATTAAATGATCTCCGCGCGCTACAGACCAATTATTTATTTAAGATGAATATGAATGATAAAGAAAGACATGTTTTACTCTTGTTTTACTTCTTCATCTTTCTACGTCGTAATTTTTATACTCCTGTCATTGTATTAAGTCGGGTTTTACAATTATTTGTGGAATTAAACAGTGTTTCGCGCATATTTCTTAGCTTTCTCACATCAATAGTTGTTACTCCGTTTCTCTAGAAACCCTTACATTTTCTCGTAACATTTGCAACAAACACTCCAGCCAATAGGTAACCTCGAGTGGGATATTGATATCGAATATACCATTAAGGGATAAGGGAACACCCTTCCGCCACATTGCATCCACTAATATTTTGTGACGTTTACTTTGAACATGGCTGTGGGTGTCTTGTAAGGGATGATAGGAAGCTAATATTACATTGCTTATCCTATCTATGAAGTAATAAAATGTAGGTGCTGAGCTATATAGAAAAGTATAGGAAGTAATTTTTGGGTTATAAGAAGTTAGGATAATATCTTTGTTAGTGCCGTACAAAGGAATTTTAGTCAATTATTGGATGCGATTCGATTTTTATCGAGATTAATTTGATAGAAGCGCCGACATAAACCTCGATCCGGTAATTAAGAAAAGCTTCATAAGTAGAGTTCTGCGAATTCTGCGACTAGATTTTTAGACAATCTACCGGATGTGTCAAACGACAAGTTGACAAGGACTTATCTATTTACATCGATTAAATATTACATTTATATGTATAGAAAATTATCAGTATTAAATACCTGTATAAACTCGGTGTTTATAGTACCTGCTCCAGTACATTGAAACCTTCAATTTCATAGTCGCCTGTTACATAACCATGAAACCATATATCGAGTGCATTTTGACGACCGAAAGTAAAATATTTATACCACTTACACTTCGCACGGTAACGCCGGGCTTTATTTTTGTACGACAGTGAAACGTCAAGACGAATGGCTAATACTGTCATAGCTCTCTCGTTGTAAAAATTTTCATGGCTTAATAAAATCCTGCTTCTTTACAGAGATAGCGTTTATTAGATATTTTAGTTGTGGTATTTAAGTAGTGGAATAAGGCCTCGAATTTTAATTTGCGAACAATTATAATACCTCGATAATGCATTTCAATGCAAAATAAGAATTTCAGTAAGTACCTATCTAGACAAAGAACCAATTTGAGGTTCAATACGGAGGTACTGGAGAGCCACTAAAAAAGCTAAGACTTGAATTACTCGCTCATTCTTCTTGCATTCTTCATTCAAATAAAGACATTTAATGTAAGGCAAAGCATAGGCAAAACTCGACCGTGAGCCCAGAGAACAAAATCTCGCGCGTATTTTCACATCTCTTTATCAGTCTTTGAAAACTTTATATATTTTATTGTTTTTATCAAATAACATTCTAAATCACGTCCTCAAAATATTTCTTAAAAATAAAAACCGCAATAGTGCCGTTATAAACAAGTTTTGAGGCACCCAATCGAATTGTTTCCTGAGGCGCTATCGCTCTTGAATTCAATTCGGAGTTTCCTTTGAAAAATAACATTTATTATAAAAATAAAATAAAAAGTCTTTCAAAAATAGAATCGTAAAGCAACCGTCAAGTAAAATGATATTATCACAATTATTTTTGTTTATGTTCCACGTTGAGTTTACAATTTTGTTCTTTGCTCGACATCACAGTAACAGATGTTTATTTTATTTTTACAGTTAACGGTTCCTTTGTAATAATTAACTTTTAACAAGACGCTTTTAACCTTTAGACGTTATTTTTAAAACGGTTGATAAAAGAAATAAAATAAAAATAATAATTGTCATTTACGTTTGCTTTATTATTATCTTTGAACTTAGGTAGGTAAGTCTCAATTTTAATTAGGTACTAATGATCTTGACTTTATAATGGTTGGCAATTTTGTGGCACTTTATAGCAAATTTTTAGGTAGGTTACCTGCAGTTTTCGCTAGCTGTTTTTTAACACAAATTTTTAAAGTTCTAAAAACATAATGTGATATTTCGAATATGTGTTTAAGACCACAACTGAAATCCTTCTCCAAGAAATAACATAAAGTAATAATATCTTAGTTTTATCCATTAGGTAATATTTATTGCTACATTCCCTCACTCCCAGCTTTAGGAAACCTTAAGGTAACCTAGAAAAGCTTTCAGGCAATGTGTTGATAACTGTAAGACAGGATTCAAACCTTACAAGAGCGGATTCCGGGTTGAGCCTCGCGCGGGACAAATCCGGGTCCCGGGAAATTGTCCCGAAGAGTCCCGGGAAAATAAAGTGGAGCCAACAAATTGACTTGAGCGGTCTATTTCCTAGTTGTAATGTTTGATGTTGTATGTTTGTGCGGTGGATATCTACAGGTATGTGCTGGCTGATAAGTTTAAGCTTATTTACTGGACGCTACTATTGCGAAATTAACATTTTTTTAAATGAAGTTTTTCTGACCGACGACGTCCCTTAATGGTATTTACGCACCTAATGTTAATAAGTGTTGTTGACCCGTGATTTTGGTGAGGTTTCATATCCAAATCGTCACTGCGCAGATTGCGCAGGCTGCGCAGATGTGCAGCAGATTTGTAAGCGCCCAATCATTTTGGTCAAGAGATTATCAGGTACGTAGGTGTGGAGTATTTAACAGTGTCTACATATCGAGACACGCCGGCAGCGTGTCAGGCCAATTCAAAGACAAAGCGCCACAGTGTATCTTTACACGAACCACTTGGTACTACTTTTCACCCTCCCATAACTCAAAAGTTCTTTAACGTAAAGACATAAAACTACGCATGTTCAATCTTATCCATAACGACACGAAGAAGCCCAAATTTCATGAAGATAGCTCAAACGGTTATGAAGATATGAAGGTCCAAAAATCGCAAAATAGGGTATTGACTGACTGATTAAAGTAGCAAAACCTAACCTACTTCCAGATGACCTAGAAGGTTGAGATTTGGAATTCAGCTCTATAATAACATTTGACCGTAGGAAAAAATCCAAAACTTTAAAAAAGTCAATTTTTTTTTATTATCCCCATACAAAAAACTTGCAATACACACTAAAAGTGGTATAAAAAATTATACAATTCTTTTAGATTTAATTTAATAACAAGGACATGACTTGATACATAAAGATAGATTATAATGAACAAAAAAAAATAAAAAAAAATAAAAATAAGAAATAAAATGTAATCACGTAGGATCGAACCTCCGACCCGAAGACCTCTTACTTACCGCATAACTATTGCGCCAACCATAACTGTTGATAGTACTACGAAATTTAGATCTGCTTATTTAAAGTATCTAATCTGTCACTCCAGCCAATCAAACAAAAAACAAGCGATATACGATTTAAAATGCGAACGAACCAAAGTATGCTCTTAGCGGCGCTCACTCGCGCCAGCAGCGTCTTCGTTATGCCCGGTTGTCTAGAAAAAACTCGCCTATTAGATTGCGTTTTATGCTGCGTCTTTCATTAGATTTATTTGAAGATAGATTATAATGAACAAAAATAAAATAAAAATAAGAAGTAAAATGTATCCACGTAGGATCGAACCACCGACCCGAACACCTCAGGTATCTTCTTACTTGGCGCTTAACTATTGCGCCAACCATAACTGTTGATAGTATTACGACATTTAGATACATGTGCTTATTTGATACTCTGATCTAAATTATAAACGTTAAGTGTATGTATATTCATTGTATGTATGTAATGTAACATATCGTTACATATTATCGCAGAAACGTAGACTGGTACGGATTTATATTTTATAGATGGCGTTACGTGGTAGTGATTTAAAGTGGTAAATGTATCAGAAAAGTAATAAAAAATTAAAACTCATTAAATTAACAGTTATCGAGACACAATTTATATTTAACAAAAAAGAAAAAAGTTGAAAAATTAAATTCGTTCATGTGGGATCGAACCTTCTTCTTCTACTTATTTAAGAGCTAAGCTCTTGTCGGTGGAGCCTCTTCCATCCCTCCCTATTTTCTGCCTTCTTTTTAACATCTTGATACGACATGACACCCGCCTTTTCCTTCACCTGTTCTAGGAACGTCCGTCTGGGTCTTCCTCTCTTCCTTTTCCCTTCAATTTTTCCTTCTATGATGTTTTTTATGAAGGAATCATGTCGTATCAAATGTCCTAGCATCTTTCCTCTTCTGTTCTCAATAGATTTTAGTAAACTCCTCTTTTCTCCCACAATCTGTAATACCTCCTCATTTCTCTTCTTTTCAGTCCAACTTATCCTCTCCATTCTTCGCCAACACCACATCTCAACGGGATCGAACCACGGACCTAAAAATATCGAAAGAAACATTTTACCATGACGCTTACTTTAGGCCAGCTAACACTATGCCCATGGAGTTGAAATTTAGAACTAGTTAGTATTGATTGACTGACTATTTAAAGTAGCTAATCTTAACCTACTTCGAAATGACCTAGAAGGATGAAAGGGGTTTGAAGATTTTAGTGTGGAGAGTGCTCTACAACTCTTTTTTTAAATTTTCCGAAAGTGGCGGCAGTCAATGAAACCTTCACTAATCTATAGTTCAGGTCAAAACAAATAGAAAAAATAGATGAAAAAAGAAAATGATAAAGCGTCACGTTTTCGAGATATAGGCTGTCAAAGATAGACTAGTGGCGCCAGTAACTATTGGAACATGAAAAACTGTGTTTTGGTGTTATTAAATGGCACATATTGTATTGGAAATTGATACTAGCAGTTAAATAAAGTATCCTGGCTTATTTTAGCAACGCCCCTCCCTCCCACCAAGATTCTCAGACTACTTGTAATTTTTATTATTTTAGGTATAAATATGGTGGGAATTTATAGTGGTTGAAAAATAAGAGTTTTTGAAGCAACCTATGTCAACCAACTCCCAAAAGCATGGCCCCCTCAAATACTCCTTACCGTTTATTTTGTTACTGCGCTGCTCTGGGGGCTTAGCATGGCGCGCTGCGACAATTATCTCACGCATGCTGTCCTTATCACATTTAATACTATAGACAGAGACGTAAGCGTGACAAACGCACGACAACGTCTTGTCACGGAGTGCCATGCTAAGCAAGCTGCATACGTGCTAAATGGAGTACTGAAGGGCGGGACGTGGCTGTGCGAGGAAGATGCGCATCTCGAGCTATGCTACGTATCTCGATAATATAAAAAAACATAGCTTTGCTCGATAGCACGCATCCATAGCCCGCATCTATAGCACGAATCCATAGCACGAATCCATAGCACACATCTATAGCACACATCTATAGCACACATCTATAGCACACATCTATAGCACGCATCCATAGCACACATCCATAGCACGCATCCTTCTATGTGAAAAACATAGCTTAGCTGAATCCATTTCCACAAAACAATGAATATGATTGGTGGATTTCAAACGCATTCGTAGCAACGTAGCATAGCACATTTCTGGTGGAAAAGCACACTATATCTCGGAAACGTGACGCTTTATAATTTTTTTTCATCTAGTTATATTTTCGATTTGTATTGACTTGAACTATCGATTAATGCAGGTTTCTTAGACTGCCGCCATTTTTGTGGAAAAAGTTACCATACACATGTTTAGGTAGGACATTATATTCAAACCCCTTTGGAATCCAGCTCGGTAATTACGAGTAAGCAAAGGAAAAAAACATTTGCTTACTTTAGGTATTTATACAACCCGTTCACTATAAGTTTGCTACTGTTGTCTCACTCACTCAGTCCTAGTTCCAGTGAGAAAACGCTACACTGACGTCATTAGCAGCAAACTTACGTTGTACTTGTATAGTGCGTTTTTAAGAATATTTATGAAACGCACGCATTCTACGACGCAGCGGAAAAGCAAAAAACAGAACTAAATCTTACTACTTGCCTAGTTCTCTGTACAAAAAGTAATGATATCCCACCAAAAACATAAATGTGAAAAAGGGTGGCCAATTCAATATGAAAATTATGCTGAGAGCTTTGCCGTAAAAAGTATGGAGATCTAAATGAGTGCCAATTCATAGGTATGCAAAATAGAAATATCTATTTTTATAGGAAAAAAATAATGCCTATTATGAACAAGTAATAATAAACTCTATTTCTTTGCTTTGTTGGATAACTTAAAACAATTGCTGTTATTAAAAAAAAATATAAGATCTTAAAGGAGGTTAGTTTTATTTGGCCAGTTTTCATCAGAATTAAAATATTGAATAAGTTTATAAATAAAATGACTGATTTAATGAAAACTGGCCAAATAAAACTAACCTCCTTTAAGATCTTATATTTTTTTTTAATAACAGCAATTGTTTTAAGTTATCCAACAAAGCAAAGAAATAGAGTTTATTATTACTTGTTCATAATAGGCATTATTTTTTTCCTATAAAAATAGATATTTCTATTTTGCATACCTATGAATTGGCACTCATTTAGATCTCCATACTTTTTACGGCAAAGCTCTCAGCATAATTTTCATATTGAATTGGCCACCCTTTTTCACATTTATGTTTTTGGTGGGATTGTCTATACACCAAGCCCTTCATTTGTCAAAAATGTCATCGAAAATGTTTGAAAATGACGTAAGCCTTCAGGCCGGTGGCTTTGGTGTGAAGACACCATAAAATGAAATACCTAAATGAAATCAACTTTAATACACAAACTACCTAAAATATTTACACATCAACCACATTAACATTACAAGAGACGTCAACTGAATCCCAATACGCAGTCTTTCATTGAACAATCTGCCACAGGCGCGATCAATAATTGATACCTGCTTATGTAATTGACTTGCCGGCTGACAGTGCTTAACCAATCTGGTGATAATTAAGCAAGCTTATGCACTAAGCAACTCTGAGCTGAGAGGTAACGTCAAATGCAAATAAGTAAGTAAGTAAATGTTTATTCCCAGTCAGTACAAAAAAATAAAAACTACAATTGAAAATATACCTAACACAAAATAAAATAAAAACTAACTTAACTCTAAAACATACGTATTATTACTCTAATAATAATTTGAAGAATAAAACGGAAAGAAAATACTTAGGTAGGTTTGACTGGGAAATGGTCTCCACTCAGCATGTGTCATGTCACTGGTTGCCCAGAGACATGACGCTGAGTTTCTTTTGTTTTTTTTTAAATACATCTAGAGCCCGTTTCAACATTTACAGATAAAATTTAACCGACAGATAAACCTTTGTCTATTTCATAAAACATGAGTTTGACCATGTCTCTGGTTTTCGTGCCCAACTCAAGTGGCTTCCGATCCGCCTCAGAAGGAATGCTCATATCCTTAACTTCTTATTTCAAACCCTTCATAATCCTGCTGCTCCTTCCTACCTCCGCGAGCGTTTCAGGTTCACCTATCAACCTGATAGGCCCTGTCGCTCTCACCTAAGATCCCTTCTTGATTTCCCGTCTCACTCTTCTGATTCTTACTCTTATTCCTTTTCTGTTCATGCAGTCCGGCTGTGGAATTCATTGCCACACACTATACGTGACACTCACTCTCTCCACATTTTCAAACGGAAAGTTAAAGAGCACTATCTTTCCTTATCATAGAGAATACAATATATCTATTTATATAAATTATAATATTTATGTATGTGTATTTATCGAATATATATGTGTAGGTTTATACTTATATATTTATTGTTTATTGTAGTGACGATCCTGCCTTCATGCTATCACTTCTCTCTCGTGGGGTCTGCAGGAAGAAATTTCTTTTAGAAATATGCTGTACCTTTTGTATAACTTCTCTTTTTTTCTGTCTCTATGTACTATCATTTTACAATAAACTGTTGAATAAATAAATATAAAATACCTGTTAGATAAATTTTATCTGGAAATGGTGAAACAGCTGTTTAAACTAGATAACTTATTGGTAATGACAAGTCTGTCTGTTGTTTTATAATCTTTCTACAAATTGAAAAAAAAAATGAAAAATGATAATTATGAATAAAAAAAATAAATAATAATATTAATGATTTTTTAATGATGATGACAAATTGAAAATTAATTTTACGACTGTTATAGAACTTGTAATAAACTAGAGGCTTCTCGCGACTTCGTAGGCGTTTATCTTCATATCTTCGAAAAAATAACATGATAATAATATGATATCTTAAAATAATATAGCCTATGTATTATTCTGATGTATAAGCAACATAATATTTAAAATAATATATAGCCAATTAATTACTATGATTTATAAACTACAATTTTTCCAAGTTTCATCAAATTCTGTTCAGTACTTTTTGCGTGAAAGAGTAACAAATATCCTCAAAAATATCCTAAAAAAAAAATATCCTAAAACAAACATACGAATACATCCATCCATCATCGGCACAAACATTGAAATTTATAAGGGTGGACTACGTGTTTCTTGTGTTTTCAGAAAGATACTTACTCAATGCACACACAGTCACTACGAGTATTTATTACAGATTTTATCAGTTTTGTTGTTGAATGGAATCTGAAACGTAAAGTTTTTTAACGCGGCCATTTAGTGTTTTACAGTGCATCCTACCATCTCTTTCATTTTATGGAGCAACTAAAGAGGGTACGTACATTAGTTAATGGGGCCGTCTTGTTAAAAATACTGCACCAATGGAATTGTTTATTTAAGAATCTCTGTTTTCTATCTACTATTTAGGTGACAGCGCTATCATAAATAGGAAATTTTGTCAAGGAAAGATTTACTCCGAACCAAATTTTGTACTCTTCATGATACGCAAAACCCCCAAAAGATCCATGTATCCCTTTCTAAGACACCAAATTTCAATTATCAAAGAAAATTAACAAAACAGCGAAGTTAGAATTGCGCTGAAAAGCTTTGTCAGCACAATATCGTCACACATTCCCGCGACCGCGGCTCCTCTACAAGTTTATATTAATAGCTCTAACTTGCAGCGACTTTCCTCTGTAATTCTAGCGGAGGAAATTGTGAAATTTATAATTGGTCCCCTAAAACGGGAACTGTGAAGCTCCATGAAGTGAAACGAGTGAAATTATTTTGAATAGCGCCATTTCTTGTTTTTAAGTCAGGTGTCTGTGTTATATTTATAAGAACATACCTACGTTTTATGGTAAATATATTATTTTTGAACTCGTATAATAAATTCTAGAATCGTTTGCCATAATTTTCGGGCTTGAGTTACCGTTGACCAGTAAACTCACTCGTTGAAAATTGCCGTGGCAAATATCCTGTGACAAATGTACTGTTTGAGAAAAGCATTTGCCTAGCAATGTGACACAAACAGCTAGATAACATGAACTTATCCAAAACTTGATAAATCTAAAATAAATAAGTAAGATCGATTTCATCTTCACCTTAAACTAAAATTCTTTTCTTACCAAACCTTGTGACAATCTTAGACCTTATTTACCATATCTTCCCTACACCCTCACAAATCTCCCACGCAGTTCTCCAGCTAAATAAATAACAATGTTACCATGGCAAGGGCCCCATATCTCAAGGTGAAGACCGCCGCCCATGTATCACCTCAGGGCCCGGAATTACCGCCATTACTTTATAAAAGGTTGTTAATTAATTTACATAAAATATTGTACTTAGTTTCGGTTAAGGTTTAAGGAGAAGTTACAAGATGTTATGATTATACTTTAGTTGGGTAAAGAAGAATTTAGGCGCGTTTTCATTGCCGAGCTGTAACTAACTGTTTTATGCACTGTAACAAATAAAGAAATAATGTGTGTGTGTACGTGGTTCACGAGCCTGAGACGAACGCGACACGAGTGGCCGAGCCGGCGATGGCGGTTTTTGCCGCGTATGAAAGGGTAACTGTAATACGCCTACACACTAAAACCTCGTTGCTGTTATGTTCGATTACAGTCACAGCTCGCCATTGAATACGCGCCTATATAAAGAAGGTTTTTTTGTAGTCCTAAGAATATCAGTCATACTATTCCCAAGGGTGTCGTAAGAGGCGACGGGAATTACAACAACACTAGAAGTTGAGTAGGTATTAACATCTCGGGTACGAGGGTATAAATATGTGACACGTTACTTTGATTTATAACTCGTCTACCATCCGTAGTATGGAACAAAATAAGTCTATATACTTAGTAACTATTAAGTAATATGTGTCTACATTGACGATGAAGTGTAATGACCTCCTTAATTAGTAATGAATAGGAATTTAAGACATCATTGAACTCTACGCCGATAAGAAAAGATAGCTACAAAAATATTATTCTTTTTTCCTTTATTGCTTTAGGAAAGCTGTTCAGTTTCATGAATAGATTAAATCAATAAGGACTTCAGCAATAATATGTATATTATAGAAGTCATCTATATTCTTATTGTAATCAACTCTCAAACTCCACAATAAAAAACTAACCCAACTTAGATTCCAGCACTAAATAAACGAACTTACAACTAAAAAATACCCAAAACCATTTCCTCCAACTTCTGCAAGCTAAGTGAATAATTACTTGACTCTAAAAATAAAGCAGCCGAAAGAAAAAGGCTGGTACTGTAACTGCTTTTGTTCTAATCCCGCGTAATCTAGTTTCAACAGAATATGATCTGGAAACCACTTAAGCCTGACCCAGCAGGGGTGCCTAAGAACTCGCTTATGAAAAATGTTCGCTCTACTGAGAAGCCATGAAGTTTGCTTTTATTCGGCTTTTATTTTTACAATCTGTTATAAAAAAGATAGGTACGTAGACGATTTTAAGTGAGAAAAGTGCTCATAGGTGTTATGGACATTCAGAAAGACAAACGTCACCTAAAACCGATAGGTATTTTAAATTTAAAGTCATGTATTCAATGGCGAGCTGTAACTCAACAGATACAGTAACAAGATTCTAGTTCGTACGCATGTTACAGTACCTAACAATTGTTGGCTCGCAGCGAGCCGCTCTAGAGCGTCTAGACGCGTTCGTCGCAATATCGCGAATGAAGAATTGCGTTTTTTGTTACAGTTACAACGGTTACAGTTACAGCTCGTCAATGATACGCACCTTTTATTTCTTTGAGTGGTAGACTGTTGATTATTGGTGAAGGACAGTTACGCCAACTGATACAGTCGATTAGTAATTATAATAATGACCACATTAGGGCTCCAACACATAAACTCTCGGCTATACAGGTAGTGAACCGGCAGTAGTTTTAGATAAAAAAAGTGACATCAAAAAAAGGTAATGTTGCCTATTTTCGAATAAAACACTTTTCATTTTCATTCGTTTTCATTCATTTTCATTAAACACGACACGACGTCGCATCGTTGGACGACGCAGGATTGTGTCGTATTTATGTGTTGGAGCCCTTACTACAAAAAAATTAAATCTTTTCTCCGCCTGCGATCTCCGCTTGTTCTCTGACCGTATCACACACAGGGAACCCCTTAAGGCAGTGGTAGGATGCCCGCTGTTTAATGTACGACGTTCCGGCTCATAACTCCAGTGTTGCCGCACTGCCACGGTGGGTGCCTCAACAAATTGTTAATGCTGCACAATAAAAAATGATACATCAGCGTTCTAAGTACTTTGAGATTCGTGGATAGGTTGTTTAGTTGGGTATTACGGGGTTGGTTTTGAATTGTTGGATGTCTGTAAGGAGAGTACGTGAAATTGGTTATTACTTGATCTGATATCAAATGATTTATTTGAATTTTACATTATTGCAAATATTTTTTGTATCTATATGTACTCAACAGAACAGAATCAATAGACAATTCTTTTAGTCGGACTACAATCATTGTGAGGTCTCATATTATGCTCATTTGAGAATCATATCTTTCCTCACGGATATTGAGAAATTTTTCTACGATAAAGCAATTACATCCGATTATCTGAGCGAGAGAAAAGAGCTCTTTCATCCGCAAGTTTCAAATTAAAATTGGGTAATTTTCTGTGACCAATTTAAAGCACGCCGAAAAGATTGTACAGCATTGAAGAGATTCAGCAGCATCGGCCTCATTCCCAATACATAACACCAAGTGGGTATAACGTTTAGTTCGCGAATTTAGAGCGGAATGGACCCAATCTCTCGTGACACATTGCTACACCATTTGGCAAGCAAAGACGGAAACTTTAGCGGAGTAATTGAAATTTGTAGGATGGACAGACGCTTTGGCATTGCTAATTTGGCAATCGAGTTTCTTTTTGAGTGTAAAGGATTTTAAGATGATCGTAGATTTCTTAAACTGTTCCGACTTTTGGCACTGTTTTTTCGTGCTATTTTTCTGTGTCAAGGTTCATGAGATTTACATTAAGTTCGTAGAAAGTAAATGGTATACAAAATTAATATTATATCGAAGGAAATGTTTCTTGTATTTATTTAAAACTTATTTATTCAATAGTAGGCAACAGTAGATTATTACTTAAGTACCTTATGTAAGTAAAATTTAAGTTTACTTTTAATTCTTTCTAAGTTAACCTTTAATTGCCGTTTTTTAACACCCGTACTTACCTTACACAACAGAACAAGGTAACGAGGGCATTTGGATCCGTTTGCACCAGAAGCATCGACACCACTGGGCCACAGTTTCGTGGCCGTGTCTCTCTGGGCGGTCCATTAGTACACAAGTGCAGCAAAAAGGTCGTATAGTAATGGAATTTCCGTGTAACCCGCCCAGAACGCTCGAAGGTACTCCCTCGCGCAGATTTTGGAAGTTTGGCCGTTGAAAAGTTTCCGACGACGTGAGAAGTTTCTATTGAACATTTAAACATGCGTTCCGGAACGTTTTCTGTGTCAAGTAATTCTTTTTCGCGGCGTTATGAAATGGTTCTTCTTAACAAGTGTACGTGTAGGCATGGTTTTCCTTGTTGGGTAAAAATTCCGTTTCCCAAAAGTCGTATTCGCAAATGGTACTTAAGTCCCGAATTCGCTAATTTAAAATAGCCTCACTCAGTTGTGTGTCAGAGTGTCAAAGGCATTTTTTGACACATTTGGTATTTCTGCTAAACAATGGCTAGCTGTGCTGATAGCGACCAAATGTGTCAAAAAATGACATTGACACTCTGCCGACACACAACTGAGGATATTGTAAATTAGCAAACATGGGCCCGCGTCTTGTTTTTGTTTTTACAAACAAAAAAAAAACCTGTAACACTGTTTTTAGAGTAAGTATGCAATATTTTATAGAAACTATAAAATTGTTCGAGCAAAGACCAAAGGTGATTTTTTTAAAGGTTAGGTGCTTTAAAACTAGACGACAAATACCAAAGCTATTTGACATTAAAGAATGGATGTCTTCATAAAGATAAATTACGATGAGTGGCATCTTTGCAAACTGCACTTTATAGTTTAAGGTTTTCTTTATAGTTTTTAATATAAATAGCTTCAAACAAGTCAAGTGGTCAAGTTCAAATAAGTATGACACTTGGATTTTGGACTTCAATGACATAATTATAAAATTCACTATCGAACTGCCAACAAACATAATAAGCCCGTCGATTGTCATCGAACATGATGACAAGCAAAAAAATTGATTTGGTCGTAATTAGGTAACATTTCCTAAAAGCATTTCCTTGTTGATGTTCATCCAAAATGTCAGTAAAATTGTTTTACTCACATTTTGCGTGACTCGTTTGTTTAAAAAACTCTTGACGCAACGCTCAATGTAATTTGATGGGAAAGTTGACAGCCTTTTAAAAGATTAAATTGTGAACATCCAACCACATCAACAATATTGACTCATTGTGGTCCAATGCAAGCGAGGATTTGATAGGCATTTCAAATAATTGCCATTTATTTTCATTAAATTAATACACGCGTTTGTTTTAGTATAAATAGTCTGCTCAATCCATCGATAGGCATAAAAACAAAAGATTGCGCGATGATTTAATCAACATTTTCAAATTAGGAATCATTTAAGTCATAGATTACTAAATAGGTAGTTTGATATTTTTTTTAAGATTTGGCACTAGGCATTACGTATACCTACAATTATAACACAATAACCAGTTACTAACCATCGCTTAGAAGGATTTGCGTTTTCTTTCAATCCAATACGAAAATAAAACAAATACCAGCTATTTACACCAAACATAAAGTAATTTTTAGCTTACTCAACATGCGACCTTAAAATAAACGACAATAGCAACTATTTAGTATAGCTATACCAGTTCGAACTGAGCCAAATCCTGTACATAATTACTGCAGTTAAGCTGAGGTATAACCGTTAACAGCTTGAATGCTCAACTTTTAAACTGCGCCATGAATGCAAGCTGTTTCTCAATTTCCGCAATTTGGCACTATTTTTTAGCTGAGATTTCGAACTTGCAGCTTCAAAGACCGTTTATTAGGCGCGCGGCTTAAAGTAATATTTAAAACAACTGCGTAATACATGTATATTATGTAGGTATCAAATATTGCGGTCTTGTTTGGATTTTTGACAAAGAAAGGGTCAGCAAAATTTAATGAACTCAATTTAACTAACTTATCTGCAACTAGACTAAAGGCTTGTTAAAACTATATTATAGTTTTTACAAGTGGAGGTTGTGGTTATATAAGCTCTATAGATGTCAAAAAGAGAAGAGAAAAGGAACAATTGATAAAGTTTTATTATAATAAATAAATAAATATGGGGAACTGTTAAAAAGAAAGTAAAAACATTTTAATTGTGAAGTTCAGTATACATAGTATCTGTAATTATACTTATATGCATTTTATTCTGGCTGTCGTGCTGCGGCGCAACAAACTTTTAAAATCTAAAAACTCCAACATACTACAACTAACTTCTTTTAATAAGTTGGAAATTGAAATTGAATGACTTACCAATTAATTTTTTCAGTTTCCTGTAAAGAACAAATCCTTTTTTCGTTTAAAAACTCAGCATTAAACAGCAATATTCATTAAAACATCGATTAGGTCATAAAAGATCGATTCAGTTCATCGAGAAGGGAACGGTCTTCGAGATTTTCCAGAACGTGAAAGTTTCAATGAGATTGTATTGGCTACCACCCAAGTTTCAGGACGGTTTGGGTTATACTACTCTAGGATTCACTATAGTTTACTCATGCGTGAAGTGGCAAGATTTTACTTAATTGTATGGAGAACGGCACATCAGGTACCTTATTTAAACCAGTCACTTATTACCGTTGTTATTCTTTTACTCCTGACTTCGAACGACGCGTTTCAATTTTGTTTAAATTTAGCTGACTCCGATAGTTTTAACGATCAATGTGAAGGTATAATTTATTTAAGAACATTTATGTATTAGAACATAAACACACGGCAGAAAATACAGCAGAGTGGCGCAGACTCCACCGACAAGAGCGTCGACGCTCTAAATTTAATGATAATATAATGATTTCAAAATAGAGTTATTTTTATGTATCACAAATCGTCATAAACTTGCACATATCAAATATTGTAAAATTGGTGAGTCAGAGTAAGCGTACAAGCCTGAATCTTTGGAATTTTTTCTCCCCACGGTGTCCGAGTAGGCACGCCAATTCGATCATTTCACTTTTTTATCCCGCGAGGAAAAAAGATGTGAATGGGGAAACTATTTAATACTTTTTTGTAGTTGTTAGATAAGTTCCGAGATTTCTTGTTACACAAGTTGTGATATTGTATTTTTATTATCTTCAAATGAAGTTTGTGATATGATTTAATAACATAGGTACATATTACAAAAGCAAGTAGATACCCAGCGTTTAAGGCCAAAAACCGCTTGCGTAACGTAGACGTAGACGCAAGCGATGACAGTTCCATACATTACAACTCAGAGGTACGCATACGTCTACGCATACGCAACGCATACGCATCCGGCGTGTTTTGGCCTTAAACGCTGGGTACCTAGGTACTTGCATAGCTTTTATGCGCGGTCGCTGGGATCGTCTAGCGGTTTGACGTCTGACGATAAGATTATGTGTTTTAGGACAGATATAACAAGAGTTCATATCAAATAACAAACCGCTAGTAATTTAGACGCTTTTGCATAAATTTAGAATAGACAAAGACCACTCGTTTTCCTCAACTAACTTATAAATAACCTTTAAAGCTTCGCAGTACAGATTGATGATAACAAGGTCCCAGTTTATTTATATTGGATGTTACTTAACCCCACTATCGAACTTAAAAAGCAATTTCTTCGAGATGAAGTTTAAAATCAGTATGAAAGGACTGCATAGCTGCCGTCACATTTAGGTGCGCGACGAAGAGGCTATGAATAAATTTCCCTAGTTCGTTACTAGGTGGATTGGCTTGAGTCATCCGCGCCGGGAATTGCTGCGATGCAAATTATTTTATATACAGACTACTGGAAGCTTCGTCCTTGCGCTAGCGTGGTTAGCTATCGCGGACTTGCTTTTTTATAGGTATATTTGTTTTTTTTTATTTTTTTATTATTTAAGTGTACAAAATTGACTTCATCCACTATATTCTAAATAGCAGATAACAGCTATTAAGTTTTGAGTCTAGGTTGCAACAAAAATTACTAAATAGTTGCTACGTGTTGAACAGGATATACATACAGCAATGCATAAAGGTTTACAGTGGATATTGAAAAAGAAAAAGCTACAAAAGTTGAACGAAACTGACTGGAATAACTATCCAAAAACCAGCGCTAGATTACTTACTTTTTAATGGTCACGTACGTTAACACTCACACTACATATTATCGAGTAATTAACGCCCGTTATTAATAACCTATCCTGATCCGTTTTTTACCAAATCGAGATTGAAAAAACAAAACACAATTGTGTTCTTGACATGTTTTTGGTACACAAGTGACAATTGTGTTTTGTTTTTTCAATCTCGATTTGGTAAAAACGGATCAGGATAGGTTATTAATAACGGGCATTAATCGGCACATTCATATCATATACCAAACCACGGACGCATCCCAACCGATAATAACTAAAAATGATTTAAAAAAAACTTATTTAACTCAAAATATCTTAACATTTAACAAAAGAAATGTTCCACCTCAGGTAGTTAATAACTCTCGTCGTTAAGATACTTGACTAATAGCCTCGTTTTGCCTGCAATTTGTCAAAAAGATAAAACGGACGTGAGATGACTTATCTCACTTACTTATTCTACTTCTTGAATAATTACTGTCAGCTGGAAGGGTTTGTTTTATTTTTAAATGGTCTTTTCTGCGCTGGGGAATGAATAGAAAGTTTTGTTCTTATGTACCACTATTTCAGTTACTTATCTCTTTAACATAATAGCGATTCAGCCGCAACAAAGGTATGGCGGAACTGTGCCAAAACTGTAGGCTACTAACGCCGCGGTTGACGTTTTTCACACCAAACGACCAACAGCGTAGTTTTCATTTGAAATGTATCGGATTCTGTTATAAAATGCTCCAGTATCAGAGCATTTTTCATTGTTGGATAGCTTATAATTGGATGGTTTAAAATAAAAATGTTCCGATTTCAAAATTGTCATGCCAGATCATGACAACCGATAATGTAATAAAGGTTAACTATATCTACTTTAAGTGTAACAGGAAAATTTACAAAGAAACAAGATACAGATACAGTCCATGCCATGTCCCAAAAGAATCTAGAAACGAAACAATATCTCACAGTATTTCAATAGCATTTAAAGATAAATGCTGTACTTTCATGAGTTCAGTAACCTCCTCGCGGTACAAAAAGATAAAATCTGTCTAGTCAGACGTCTGTGTTACAATCTTCTTACTTTACCTTAAGGTACAAAACGCCCAATCAAATTCCAAATACTTTTAAAAAGCTCGAGTCGCCGATAATTTTGTACTACTTTACACAGCGCTACGAATCCTGAATATGTAAGCTTTTATTCAAAAGCTTTTGATATTAAAATGTAAGCTTATAAATATTTAATGCAATCTCATTGTAGGTTTGAGTGGTAGGTTCCTTGCCGGTATCCGTGAAGAATTACTGATAATAACATCAAAATGTATATTTCATCTCTTTTTTGCTCGTTGAAATGAAATGAGATGGATGATGGGTGCGAGAATTCTACGCTGCAAATCATTAGCATTATACCTATACCTACCTACACTAGCCAGTAGCTACTTCATTGTATTTAGCAACCTAAAAACTTGATAACGTATGGTTTGAATTTTATTTTAAATAAAGAGCAAAAGCTTTTCATAACTGTATTTTTACAAAAGTTGCTGCCACAGTGAAATAAATTATTATATCATTCCCTTCCCACTTGATCAAATTGCTACGGCGTAGCACATAATTTCGTAACTCGTAGCAAAATGCTACGGACAGTGCTTCATAAGCACTGCTTTTCATAGCAACCGCAGTTTAATTTGATTAAAATATTTAATTGCAATACCTACGTGACTATTTGTGTTGTAAACAATTCATCAAAAGGCTGGCCCAATAAAGCCAATAATATTTGTCCAAAATTTTATTATTACCTATAAATTTGCGACGTGAAATAATTTATGAATAATCAATCAGGCATTGTTTCACCTTATTAATAAAGAAAAGTTTATTTCATGCTGCGCTTTTAAAATTAAATGTAGGTAAATAAATTAATAATAGAATAATGAAGAAGCTATTTCCACTAAACACATCTAAATCTTAAATAAACAATTCAAATGCAGTTTCTTACGAACAGAATGGTACAAGCTGGATCGTCGTTTGAAACACAATTCCTGTAGAACGGACACTCGATCGAGCCATATCTCAAGTTGCGGTATTTATTCTACTCCTTGGCTGTGTGGTTAGACCAATAAAAACAGGCTTGCGGAGTCAGTAACAAATAAGCATCTGGCTTAATGACGTCATGCAACTTGGACGTACTTGCCACGATAATGGATACGCTCAAATACTTCAGACGGCTTGTATGAATTAAAGTCAATGTTTTTATCATGATGATAATCATATGATGAGTTCCGCAGAAGAACCAAGGTCACCAACATAGCTCGAAGAATCGCAAACCTTAAGTGGCAGTGGGCGGGGACATTGCTCGCAGAACCGATGAACGATGGGGCAGAAAGGTTCTCGACTGGCAACCACGCACCGGACGACGCAGTGTGGGAAGGCCTCCAACAAGGTGGACTGACGACTTGGTTAAAGTCGCTGGAAGCCGTTGGATGTGGGCAGCGCAAGACCGGTCGTTGTGTAGATCCTTGGGGAAGGCTTTTGTCCAGCAGTGGACGTCCATAAGCTGTTAGATGATGATGAATGTTTTTATACTTAGGTATTTTGTATCTTATTTATTTTTGGTACCTACCATTATACCACATCATTATTTCTTGTAAGTTCTGACGATAGACAGATTATTATAAAATGTATCGGCTCCCGAAACGTCGTCGATAAAATGACTAAACCTTACCGTACTCTCTTCACAAGTTATATTGGTCTACGGCTCCCCGCTAGATCTGTGCGGTCCTGTGCAACTAGCTGCGACTAGTGTTCCGTTCGGTCCGTGATCTGACTTTGAAATAAAGATCCACTTGCCAAGATACCACTGGATCTGGAGGTATAATAAAGATGACTTATTGGTAAACCAGCATTCCGTATTTGCTTTTGGTAGTCTGTCATGTAAAGCAAGTAGTCTTGGTTAATCTGGAAGTGGTATCGTATGAATTATGATGGAAGTTATAGGTTAAATTGCGACTTAAATTGTTCATGCACAATGATTGTCGGTACGCGTGAATTTGCTGTGCTATGCTACGAGTAAATGTCTATTAACAATATAATATGAGCGTTGTTTTTGCTTAATTCTGGGCTTCATACTCAATGATAGTCAGAAAGTATCTTAACTTTAGTCATAGTTATCAATAGGTATGTCAATTACTATTTTATATTTATTAGAACTTGCCTTCTATACTATATTTCAGAAAATCGCTAAGTAAAAAAGTAAAAGGTACTTAAGTAAGTTGCTTGACAAACTGCGACGTTAAAATCATCAAATATCAACACGCCGGCATTCATTAAAAAATTGATTTTTCAGATCAGTGATTTTAAAGAAATGATTTAATAATGTAATTGCAAGGCCCTAGTGGCGACACTGCTAGGAATTATTACAAAAAAAATACGCTAAAACCAAAGCTAGGTAGGTACCAGTTTATGAAACAAAGATGGCCGCCTCACACAGGCAAACTTGCACTCCATTGTACAATTCTCATACGTAACTAAACCCTAACTTTCAAGTACCTACTTACAAGTCGAAATATAACTCGAACGTCCAACTTTGTGATTACGATGTCCAGCACTGAATGGACTACAGCTGACAAAGGCGACTGATTGTAATTTTAGCGATAATTTCGCTTGGGAACGGAAACGCGTCAGTTATTTCATGTGAACGGGTCTAATTAGGTAACGCGGTTGCTATTGGGCGAAGGAATTGCTTTGGTTGGTAATGGAAATTGTAATAATAGTGTAAATGGGTAATTTCGGGGTTATTACTTCTGATAAATGGTATAGGATCTTTGTTGTGGTATTACGATGATTTATATTTAGCAAGTATTTTAACACTCGAAGGAGTGAAATCTTGTATAAGTATATTATCTGTTTATTTTCTAAGTTTACTTAGGAAAATTTGGAACTTTTTGTCTTTCTGTGCATTTTTTGTAAACAAAGCATACCTACTTATTAACCAACTTACTTAATTCGTTTAATAATGGGCGACACAAATATAATAGGTACTCTATCTATAGATTAAATTTTAAAAAATAAGTATTTTTACTGAGCAACAACTTAAAAATGTCATTGTAAACATGAAATTCATAATAGAAACCATATTTAACATGACCGCAATCGAAAACAATGCCGTTTGCGGTATTGTTTTTGGTAACATTACGGTTTTTGTTATATTTATTCACGGGTCATGAATAAAATGTGTTTTATGAGCCCAGCTTCCTACAGGATCCCAAATATGAACTGGTCACGCAATACCATATGAAATGTATCGATAAATTATTTTAAAAATGTACCTATTTCAAATATTTAAAAAAATCTTTTAGAAATATGCTGTACCTTTTGTATAACTTCTCTTTTTTTCTGTCTGTATGTACTATCATCTTACAATAAACTGTTAAATAAATATATATCTAAATTTAAAATGCTATTTTAAACAACGCTTTTTGTATTTTCATTGTTCACGCGGAAAGTGAAACAAAAGAAGGTCTTAAAAAAGGTCTATTAAAAAATAAAAATTAAATACGATATTTGTAATATTTTATAGACTTGTGCTTTTAGAAAACTGGACTATGAAGTTTATTTTTATACTGCTCGAGACAGAAAGTCATGGTGGATGAGGAGAGAGGCCTTTGCCCAGCTGTGGGACACAAATGGCTGTATTAGATTAAACTATAAAATTAAAAAAAAAACTTTTGGATAAATTTATTCGAAAGATATTTTTATGCGAACAGGATGATTATTTTAATTTCTTTTTTAATAAATATGACAGAAGCATTTTATCTTTTCTGTTGTTGTTTTTTATTTAGACAAAGCATTATAATCTTGTTTTAATGTATGTCTTGAACAAAAATTCATACAGAAAAAAACAATCCTTTAATAAGGAGGTGGTTTTCAATTCGGCTGAATTAGGTAAGTAACAAAGTAATTTAACGCTTCGACATTTATAATATTACTAGCTGTCCCGGCGAACTTCGTCCCGCCTTAGAATGAACTTTATTGTGTAGGAATAAAGTTCAAATTGACTCTTCATTTTAGTAAGAAAACATTTGTATGGGAAAAAGAAAAGGTCTGTTTTAGGGCTTTCCCGGCAATTATTCGAATTTTTCTCACCGTAAGAACCATCCTTGGACTTCAATGAACATTTTAAAAAAATAATTAGCGAAATCGGTCCAGCCGTTCAGGCGTGATGCCGTGACAACGGAAAACGGGTTTCATTTTTATATATATATAGACAAGGAAAAAAAACGCAAAAGTAACTAAGCAATAATAAAGTTAATTATTATTGCCGTCTCACCGACCACAGCCTCGAAAACACAAAACAACTTCATTTCCTCCTAAAACTGAAAGCGCCATTTTCAACTAAAGTCATTAATTAAGAAAAGAAGAAGGAAAAAAAATGATATTTGAGAGTTCCTAATTGACTGTCGACGTAGACAAGGGAAACGGGGAAAAGTTAGAAAATGTAAAAATATGCGCGAAAATTCCGAATTGAGTGGATTAAAAATGAATTCCGTTTGTGTGCTAATGATAATTGCCTTTAAATAATCATTTGGAGAATCGCGCTGTGGTGTTTTTAAAAACGCTTGTAAGATGACTATTTACATACCGAATTATGTTTCATCATCATCATGTCAGCCTATGGACGTCCACTGCTGGACAAAAGCCTCCCCCAAGGATCTCCACAACGACCGGTCTTGCGCTGCCCACATCCAACGGTTTCCCGCGACTTTAACCAAGTCGTCAGTCCACCTTGTTGGAGGCCTTCCCACACTGCGTCGTCCGGTTCGTGGTCGCCACTCGAGAACCTTTCTGCCCCATCGTCCATCGGTTCTACGAGCAATGTGCCCCGCCCACTGCCACTTAAGGTTTGCGATTCTTCGAGCTATGTCAGTGACCTTGGTTCTTCTGCGGATCTCATCATTTCTGATGTGATCACGCAGGGAAACTCCAAGCATAGCTCTCTCCATCGCCCTTTGGGTGACCTTGAGCCTTCTTATGAGGCCCACTGTTAAGGACCACGTTTCTGTGCCATAAGTCATCACTGGCAACACGCACTGATTAAAGACTTTCGTCTTGAGACACTGCGGTATTTTGGACGAGAAAATGTTCTGTAGCTTCCCGAACGCTGCCCAGCCGAGCTGGATTCGTCGAGACACCTCCTTCTCGAAGCTGGACCTACCTAACTGGACTGTTTGTCCTAGGTATACGTACTGGTCAACAACTTCGAGCGCAGAGCCTTCAACTCTTACAGGAGTGGGTGCGACACGAGAATTCGACATAATTTTCGTCTTCTCCATGTTCATTTTAAGACCCACTTGTTGAGAGGCTCTGCTGAGGTCATCGAGCATTTTGCCGAGGTCTTCCAGGGTTTCAGCCATGACTACGATGTCATCTGCAAATCGTAGGTTAGTGATGTACTCGCCATTGATATTGATGCCCAGTCCTTCCCAGTCCAGAAGCTTGAATACATCTTCCAACGCAGCTGTGAATAATTTATGTGAGATAACATCTCCCTGTCTCACTCCACGCTGCAGTTGGATAGGTTTCGAGTCCTAATCCTGGAGCCGGACTGACATAGTGGCGTTTTTGTACAAACACTTAAGCACCTCGATATATCGATTATTATTTATTATATTATATCGATTAGTCGATTTGGCACCGCTGAAGAGACTGCAGCACCGCCCAAGTCTCGATCGAATCAAAGGCTTTCTCATAGTCCACAAACGCTAAGCATAGTGGCTTATTATACTCTTCTGTTTTTTGTATAATTTGCCGCAGCGTGTGTATGTGGTCTATGGTACTATAGCCTCTTCGGAAACCGGCTTGTTCGGGAGGCTGGAAGTCGTCAAACCTGCGAGCGAGACGATTCGTTATGACCCGTGAGAACAACTTGTAGACGTGGCTCAGAAGCGATATCGGTCTGTAGTTCTTTAGGAGGGTGTTATCACCCTTTTTGAAGAACAATACTACCACACTTCTGTGCCACGCTTTTGGCGTAACGCCTTCGAGTATGACAGAATTAAATAGCTTCTGAAGCGCTTTGAGAACTGGTTTGCCACCCGCTTTCAGAAGCTCAGCCGTAATTCCGTCATCTCCAGCCGCCTTGTTGTTCTTGAGTTGTTTCAGGGCCATACTAATCTCGTACAGGCTGATGTCCGGGATATCTTCGGTGAAGTGTCGGGTTAATCTAGCTCTAGGGTCGTTCGCTAGACTTGTAACAGGTCCCCGTGTTGTCGTGTATAACTCTCCGTAGAACTTCTCGATCTCACCAAAAAGCTCGGGTTTGGACGTGACGATTCTTCCGTCCCCAGTCTTCAGCTTCGTCAGTTGGCTCTGTCCGACAGACAAATCTCTTGCGAAAACCTTGGAGCCTTGGTTACGCTCTATAGCCTCTTTAATACATTTAGTATTAAATTGGCGAAGGTCGCGAGTCAGAGACTTTGAGATTTGCCTGTTTAGACACCGAACGTCAGAAGCATCATCAGAGGATCTCAGAACCACTGTACGCCTTTCTTCCATGAGCTTAAGGGTTTGATCTGAGATTTTCTTAGGTCCCTTTGAACGGAGGGTCTTGAAAAACTTAGACCCTTCCGTTTGGAGAGTTTCCACGACCCTGTCATTATAATTGTCCACGTCTACGCAATCACCGAGGCATTCGAAGCGGTTTTGTAGCTCGAGTTGAAAGCTTTCGGGGTTTTGAATTTGGATTGGTGCTGGACGGAGCGTAGACTTCATAAGTCGAGAGCGTTCGAGTTTAACATTAAGGTTCAACGTGCCTCTTACAATTCGGTGATCACTCCCGGTTTTAACCGCATGGATCACAGAGACATCGTTGAACTCTCGCCTCCTCGTTGACATTATGAAGTCAATCTCATTTTTGGTCGCACCATCAGGGCTCACCCAGGTCCACTTGCGGTGCGGACGTTTCTGGAAGAAGGAGTTCATCATAAAGAGTCCCTACTTCTCCATGAAATCCGCAAGTGTCTGACCACGTGAGTTCCGGTTTCCAAATCCAAATGGCCCCACTTTCGTCTCGTTCGCCTCTCGTGCTCCCAGTTTCGCGTTGAAGTCTCCCATGACAACGGTGTAGTGAGTTTTAGAGGTATGTATGGCTCTACTAACGTCCTCATACATAGCCTCTACCTCATCGTCGGAGTGGCTGGACGTCGGGGCGTAAACCTGTTTGACCTTCAGCGAATACCGTTTGGTTATTCTGAGTATAAGGTACGCTACCCGAGTCGATATACTCTCGACTTTAACCACGTTGTTCACGAGAGACTTGTGGACAATAAACCCGACACCACCCTGGGACAGTTGATCGCCCTCCCGGAAATAGAGTAGGTTACCGGATCTAAGTATTATCGAGTCCTCCCACTCTCTTCGGACTTCAGATAATCCAACGATGTCCCATCGTATCCTACTCAATTCTTCCTCCAGTTCCATCAATTTCTCGTCGGTCCGCAGTGTGCGCGCGTTAAATGTTGCCAGGGCCAGAGTTCGTCGGTGGTGGTAGCCGTATCTCTGCCGGAGATTCTTAGCACCCCCTGCTCCGCCGTTACCGAGTCCGCTACCGTAGACCGGAATAGCGGAGCTGCCGGGGACTGGGGGCCTGGGCTGTGTTGTGTCAGTCATTTGGGGGGTTTTGCCGTAATCCCCACGCTTGGCAGGCGGGTTGGGGATCGCAGTTGCTGAGAAGTACTCAGGAGAAACGCTGCTCCCCATTTCCCTGGTGAGAGATCCCTTAGTCGCCTCTTACGACACCCACGGGAGGAGTAGGGTTGGTACTATTCTAGGCCGGTACACACACGGCACAATTTTTTTTTTTCGAGTTACGAACCATGTTTTTTGGGGAAAGTTTTTCAGTTTCATGAGGGCTATCGCTGTGTTTTCGCATTATAGCCCTTTTCTGTTACACCCAGTAGGTGTCTATGGTGTGCGCAAATGTAACTACATTATTTAGGTACGCGTTTATGGGAAAAACAGTCGAAAAATGTTAAAAATCTTTTAAAACTTATTCGCAGTAGGTACTTATTAAAAGAACGCTTCAAGTATTAAAGTCTATTATGTTACAAAAAACTAAAAAGACTTGCGTCTTTCCGACTGATAAATCTTGTCAGCAAAATCTTTTGATTTCCTTTAATCATTTTTATATAAAAGTGAACACTGCAGCGAAACTTTACTTAAAAGGAAAACAAACATTATCAGTATTTCTAAAGGCAAACTCGTAAATAGCATGCTCGTACCCTTAATCAAAGCAAACTAATGACGAAATAAGCAAGGAAAAAACTACACAAATGCATATCACGCTACATTTCAGTCTGAAAGCGAACGCCCCTTCGCTATAAAAGCCTCCATCGAAGTAATCAAGCACCATCTATATAATGCTTTATACAGGGTGTTTTATCAAAATCTAAGGAACTTATTTAGGTACATAAAAAATAAATTGTACTTAGCAGAAGACATGGAAAATAATCTAAGTTCTCATAGTGGAGAAGGATTTTTTTTTTCTTGTAGAAAGTTTCGAGGCGAAAGTAACGAGTTGTTTTTGCCGTCATAATCAATGCAAAATCGGACGAAAAACGCACCTTAAAAGTTAAGGAATATTTTTTCTGTAAAAAAAAATTGCCATATGTAGGTAAGCACTGCAATTTGAGCGAGTTATTTTTTGCCTTTTTTCGAGATTCTTAAAAGTAAATTAACAAAATCAAACGGTGACGCTTTTCATCAAACCGTTTTAAGGGAAAATTTTCGCTCAATTTGTTTAAAAGACATTAGAAACCACTCTGTATTAACCTCAAACAATTGAGACAACACCTCGGCCTATGAAATAGAGATTTTTACTTGTTCATGACACGTAGTCAATTTTCCGTAGGAGACTGGCAGGTGGAGGCACATTACTGAGGGGCGAGGGGGGAGCAATCATCCATCATATTCAGTTTGACACGCACATGTGTTCTCTGAATTGAACAGTTTCGCTTCTCTCAAAGGCTTTCGTGATTAAAGGATAAGATTTTAGCGGGTTTAATGTGTGGTGGGCGGGGAAGAAAGGTCAAAACAAGAGTATCTAGTTTAAAATTCTTGTTAAATAACAATATAATGGTCATACAAAAGGCTCGGTATCACCTTAATAGGTGATACCGAGCCTTTTGTACCGAGCCTATATGACCTACCTAGACCTAGTATGACCATCTACCTATTTATAAAAAATACAAATTTTTGATAGGAATAATTAAGAAATATGTCAGACAAATAAATGCTACTACTTACCTGTAGAGGTGACACGTCTCTTGACCAAATTCGACACTATGACCTATCTATAACATTTATTTTCAGAGTAGGTACCCACACTCGCCATTCAAACAGTCAGAACCGCGGATCACTTTATTTTTGTAATGGCTCCGTCTTCGTAACATTGAACTTTAATGATGTTACTAATTAGTACGTTGCTGGTACATTTCTGTGGGATACGAGATATTCGAATCCCCCGCATACTCCCACCATCCTGACTCACTTTTTCTTTTGTATTAATAAAAAATGCTACATCTTTATACTTGTACCACAATTCACGATATGCCGCGGTTTGTTTGCCAGTAATCTTTCATAGCGCGTGTCGGGATTGGAATTTTAAAATATGTATCTTTATAATACGAGCGTTTTCTTTATCCTGCTTTGATAAATGCGCCGCAAACGCATGCTGACAACGATTGCCCGTTTCACATACTTATTTTCATAGGGTAAGTAATAGAGAAATTTAGTTCATGGGTTCCTTATCTCAGTACCTATGCCGTTTTGAAAGTTTTTTTAAGATTGGGAGTTTGGTACAAGTAGGTTTAAGTAGGGATATGCTCCCTTTTTACAAAACTAGTTTTAAAGATAGTTCGACTTATCGTTTAGTTTGACGTTTTGTCCATAGCCGAAACGTCAAACTAAACGAACTAAAGTAAACTAAAAGTAATAATATCTTAAAAACTCGTTTTGTAATAAGGGGGAGGGAGTTTAGTAATATTCATTTTGTTATTCCGAAAACAAAAGACTCCATACCTTATGTTGTTTTAAGTAATTGGGTAGGTATGTATGTTAACGGCTTACACATTTGCTTGTTTCTATCAATCAAGCGCGGACGAACCAAAGTAAAATCATCATGTCACGAAAGGTATCTTTACAATACCTACTTAATTTTGGAGGTTAGGCTCCTTAACTCTACATCAATCTTTGAAATAAAAAAAAAATAAAGATTTTTTGGGTAACAAATTAATTAAAGAACAATGTAGAAAAAAAGAACAATAGAAAATCTATTGTGTCTGGGTTTATAATGGGTCAGTCAGTGGGATGTGAGAGGTTAAAGTAGGTAACATAAATAAAACTTAAGCATTTTCATATTCTCTTGAAACTGAACTGAATTCTGTTGAAGCTGAACATTCCTCCTTACCCAAAAAACTATTTTATTAAATGTTTCCTTTATATAAATCGCCAGAAATACTTGCACTGTGTATAAAACTGCACATTCTTTAAACAGCTTATAGCAAAAATGTCGCAATGCATTGCCTTTTCCTTCTATTTGGCCATTTCAAACCTCTATGTGAAACCAACTGAAGTTTTAGTTTCAAAGGGGTAGACAGAGGCCACTTATCAACAGTGTCCAGCCGGTACCACTTATCCCCCTACCCCGGCATCCCTCCTACCGAAAATGGTGGGAGTAAAGTGGTAATGTGTGAAATAAATCTCTTTCCGTAGGGACTCATCCTCGGAAGTGACAGAATCGGCCGAGTGCACGCTGCCGACTTTAAAATGTCAGTTTTAGCCGTTAATGAATAGATGTTGGGATTTTTAAAGGTTTATTAAACAAATATGCTGCGTCAGTTTGATAACGTTCTTTTAAACCTACAGCTGGTTACTTTGGTAATGTCATTTGAAATAAGAAAAAAAAAGATGACAAGAATTTGAATATAGATTAACAGGATTCTTATCAAGTTCACTTTGAGATAGTGGTGGTGTTGTATTTTAAAAAGGATGACCTTTTTTTCAGGACCTTTTTTCATTGTACTGTGATTCAATCTTGCGATACTAACATTGTTTTGCCATTTTTGTTCTAAGAAATACTTTCATGTATTCTTGGTCTTAAAATGTACATATTTTAAAGGCTGAAAAGTTTGTGGTTTCTACTTATTTGTTAAGTAAAATGATAAAACTAACGAACACTGTAATCCCAAAACATCAAACCGCGTACTACCGGCCCCTTAATGTAACTTGATAATTTTGTAAGGAAAGTCAAGATGAGGTCCACCAAAACGAAAACATACCCTCTTAGGGTGTTACCATGACAACTCTAACCATCAGCCGCCTTTGAAATAATAAGATTAAGTTCGCTAAAACGTATATACTTTCTGTTATATAAGTTATAATGTACATTATTGAACGATGAAAAACACAGAGAAATATTCAATATATTTAATGTTGAAGTCTTCAATCGAATTGAACTATCTACTTCATTTGTCTTCCTGAAAGAATTAGTGACTTACACACAATCTTGTTCCCGGTTATGGTAGTTCCCGGATATGCTATAGCCGGTTATGGATACTCACTTGTAATGTATTCAAATATAACGCTCATAGGGAACGTGTAAAAGCTATTATAATAGCCATTTCATCACCACTACGAATGTTAAAATACGTACTTAATCATACACTTCGTCGTCACACAACAACAATGATTTGATTTAAAACATGTCTTTTAACCGTCACGAAATTATAATTTTAATATCGTTTCCCCAAAACTTTACCAGAAACTGGCCTAAACCGGTTTCCACGGCATCCTATCCATCTTTCTCATAATAAATCACTGGTTATTACGCAACACGTCACACCCAATACACCAACTTTTGCTATTCGAATTATTTATCTAATCTGCCGGCGGCTGCGGGTGCAAATTATGTTCCTACCAACAGCTTCCCTAATTTGTTTGCGCGAATATTTCAGAGTTTTCACTCGAACTTCAGATTATGACGTTTCTATGACAACGAAACATGTATGTACTTAGAATTTTGGTTTCAAATTCAAATTCTTTATTTTGCACACCAATGAACCTTTTATGGACCCTGAATAGGGCACGGAAATTACAATCTTAACATAACTTAATCTTATATATTACTTATCTATGGAGTTTTAAAGAACTAGTTTCATTATTCTGTGTAGATAGTGTTTATTTACCTGTTAATGTTTTAATAAGGAATACCTTTCCAGTAGAAACAAAACACAATCGTTAAATTCTATATTTTAAAGTAAAAATTGTACAAAAAAAGGAGATACTTACCTCTTAGTGTTTATTTATTAAACCTGTTTACACAGTCGAGTAAGTTGTGATTAGGTAGGTAAATAATAAGGTAAAATATTATAAGCAAGAGAAATTGATCCGTAGATCAGAAATCAACAAAATGGTAAACTAGGTAGATACATATTTGGGATACATGCTAAATTAACGCAGTATATAGCATTAGCCTATTTCATATACGGCGTTATATAGCTATTTCTGTATTTAACAACAATAAAAAGTTCAAGTGTCGTTTCTCCTGAAGAAAAACATTAAAAAGTCGTAAAGTCTCCGGCCGCACGTCAATAATTCACATTAGAATTCAGACACGCATTCGAGCAGACAGACAGTAAAATTCTTGTTGTATTCCTTTAGGCGAGGCCTCTAAGAAGCTTGGAATACATACTGCTGTAAAAACTTTATTATTTGTTACACAAATGCAAAATCTTCTACTAAACTTTCATGAGCCGTTTGACAAAGAAGTTATTCTTAAGAAAACGTTTAAGTATGATACTATTATATTCAAGTAGTTATGAGTCTTGTGTTATGAATTCTTAATATACCTATAATACATATAATATACAAGTGTCTATCCTTATTACCAGACTTTAAAAATTCTAGTGTAACGCAACCCACGACAACATGGCTAACTTTCTGCGAAATCCTTAATTTTATAAAGGCCGTTTACAATGCTTTCCATCCCTACTGACACTATGTCAGTGTCGGTAAGCCGCTTCATACAAATTCCAGTCACGTCGAGACGATTTTCGCGTTTCGCGCGATGTCTCCGCGAATTCTTATTTCTTAAGCTCTGACAACGTATGCTTTTTCAACACTACCCCACATGAAATCCCTTACTGTCGATAAAATTATTTACCAGCCTAATATAGTGACGAGAGTCCGATCACGTTTCACAAACCCTCTATCGATGTTAGCTTATTCACATCATTGTGAAAGCGCTTTTGTAAGTCAAAATGCGAGGTAGTAAGGAAAATCTGAGAGATTCCGGATTCCCCTTTTGTTTATTAACAAAGGCTTCTTGGAATAACTGTTGAAAACTAGTCGGTCATTGAGTTGGATTATGGCAAGCGTTTGAGATAAAATGGTCGATCGTGTTTAGAGTTCGACTGATTGGAATAGTCGTATTTTTGGCTTATTAAATGACTTAATTAGTATCATTTTAAACAAGGGGAATACCAACATATAGATATATAAAATGGTATCTATAAGATGCAAAAAGAATTATTGGCAGAAGAGACACAAAGATGGCTTTTACTCCACCGACAAGAGCATGACTTAAATATATGAATGAATGAATGAAATATTGATATGAACTGAATTTATATGAACGTAATATTTATTAGCGGGATAAATGGCAGACACATGAAATATAAATAAATATAAATTATTTGGTTATCTCAAACATTTGCAGCGCAAATTTCTAATGAAACTCGAATAAACGCTAGGTAAACCTGAAATATTAAACATTCAGTTTATAAAGGGTATCACAAAGGCAATGTTTCAAATATTTATCACGCAATTCCCGCGGCTCTCTTTCATCTATCATGCAATATATTTTTCAGAGACCAACCAACCGGCTGCATTTAGGTAAAATGGTAAAATGCATTTGGTTCATATACTTATAGGTATATAACGTATATTTTATAGCAAATCTATTAAAAATGTAGGTAAATGAAATAGGTAACATCGACACTCATAAATTCAATTGGCGTAAAGGACATTTGGCGAAATTTTTTTTATTGCACTATCCTATATAACTTTTTCTGCTCTATCTTTCTGTATATTTAAAATTGCGATATCTCTTTTAATAAAGGAGATAAAAACAAGCAATTTTGTAGTAAAGGACATCGTCTAAAAATAAACATGATTTTTTTAGACGTAAATACCTCTAATTTTACTAATAATCTGCTGTAAGTCTCATGAAGATTTTGTTTTAACTTTACACCTTTAAAATTAAATTAACTGTCCTTTACGACCTTATTGAAAACTATGAACTGTCCTTTACTCCCTTAATAAAAATTGACGGTCATTTATTAAACCGAAAAAAAAAATGTATTGTCCTTTACTCTCTTATTAAAAATTGACGGTAATTTTTTAAACCGAAAAAAAAATTCATTGTCCTTTACTCCCATATTAAAATTATATGCAGTATTTTACTCCAAAAAAAAAAATACTAGCAATCCTTTACTTTCCATTGAAAAGTACAACCGGGGCCATTATTACCCTATAAAACGGTAAAATAAGTCTTTGCAATCACAGCTTAATATTATGCTTTATTGATATTTTATTTTATCAATAATACCAACTTTACAGAAATATCAAATAACCGAGAAAATATTATAATTTTTAGTTGCACTTATTACAAATATTATTTTTAATACTTACGTGCTATGAAAATTACAATAAACTTACTATTCAATAACCTGATGAAGATTAATATTCAATTTTAAAGTTACGATTATTACAAGAAATCACGAACTTCATTTTAAATAACAGTCAATTTTCGCGCCAATATTTCTATGCTCTCATTGGTCTTCAGTCGCTCAAGTGCGTTCTGAATATAAAAAACATTATTCTTAATCCTTTTCTTTTTAAATTACTCATAATTAAACACAAGATTACTCAGATTTTTAATACTTTTACGTGATACAATTTAGCTACTTTTAATAATTTTATTGCTTTTTAATTTTTTACTCTATTAATATTTAAGTATAGTTTTATGATTAAAGTACAACAACAAAAAAAATTACGTGTACATTATGTTCGGAACAAAACTTTTCTGTTTACTTTTGAGAAAAGTTCAACAAGTGTTTTAATTGTGGTTTTTATTGAGTTAGAGTGTTTCCTTTCATTTTGTGAGATAATTATCAGTTATGGAATCATCTTTAGAAGATCCTTTCACTAAAAGAAGAAAGAAACTGACGGCAGTGAACCAATATCAAAACAAGATGTTAAACAGGTGAGTAACTGCTATTTGTTTAAAATTTCTATTCGTTAAGTACTTATTAATATTTTGAATAGTTACATAGTAAAAAAACTTTATTTTACCTGATCTTTTTCTTAAATCTTTTATCCTAATACACCTTATTAAGAGTCGAAGTTTACTTCTTAAAGGATTCCTTGGTTAGCTATACCTAAATACCATTATTAGAAGGATTAGACCATGATCCGTGACCATGATCTAGCTTACTGTCTTTTTAACTAGGTAGGTACTTATAAATAAAAATAGGTAACCTGCTGCCAAAGCTAGTGCTGATTTGAATGAATGATAAATATAGAGATAAATCTCTACCTAAATAGATTGCGTGTACCTTATAGAGAGTACCTAAATTAAATAAGACTAGGTACTTGATACGGCATTCAGTCAGGTCGTGTTAATATAATAGCTATAAATATTATTATTTCAGTCATGTACTAAAAAGTTTATAAAATCTTGTTACATTAAGGGTGTAAAGTATATTTTTTTATATACCTATGTCCTTTACGACCATTGCTAACGTATTAATTATTTTGTTACATTAAGGGTGTAAAGGACATTTTTTTATATTATGTCCTTTACGACCATTGATAGTTTCGTAATAATTTTGTTACATTAAGGGTGTAAAGGACATTTTTTTATATTATGTCCTTTACGACCATTGATAGTTTCGTAATAATTTTGTTACATTAAGGGTGTAAAGGACATTTTTTTATATTATGTCCTTTACGACCATTGATAGTTTCGTAATAATTTTGTTACATTAAGGGTGTAAAGGACATTTTTTTATATTATGTCCTTTACGACCATTGATAGTTTCGTAATAATTTTGTTACATTAAGGGTGTAAAGGACATTTTTTTATATTATGTCCTTTACGACCATTGATAGTTTCGTAATAATTTTGTTACATTAAGGGTGTAAAGGACATTTTTTTTAAATATGTCCTTTACGACTATTGTCAAATAATAATCAGAGTTCCACACACAGTTTTGCTCTCGTGGAAACTATTTAACGTATAAACAATCGAGTTTTTCTCGATTGTTTTTATAATTATCTATTAATTTAAGAAATCTAGTGATGACTTAAGAACCTTTATATTATATCGTTCCTTTATATTTTTCAGAAAAACTATTCAGAAGATTAATGAATCTGAAAAAACTCAAGAAACAAAAAAGAAAAGGACCGAAAATTCTTCAAGAAACCAAAAAAATGAAAGCACAAGTTCTATCGGTAGTATAATAGAAAACAGTGATGATGAAAATTACCATAAGAAAAAGAAAAGGCAGGTTGCACAAGAATCAAAAGATAATTCATTAAAAAGAACACAATCAACAACCAATAATTCCGATGTAACACCTATTAAAATAAAAAAAGAAACCAAGAAAGTGGTTATCTTGTCCAACATCAAATTGACTCCTGAACAGGCAATGGTATTACGTAAAAAAACAATCATTCCAAATAACAGTGCAGAATCATCAACACGTAAAAAAAACTATAATTATAATACGATGCCTGGAGAAAGTGTTTCAAAACAAGGAGTAACTTCCCCACTTCCAGTTAGTGTAACAAATATAAAATCAGCTACTGACATCGTTCTGTCCCCATTACCTACAAGTATCAGTCATGTTTCACAACCAACCAAATGCACGATTGCTTCGTTACCAAACGCTCAAACTATTTCAGAAGCAAATGCTGACGTTGATAAACCTTCTTCTCCTGATTTATTAGTAAATGACGTATTTTTTTCTGAACCCGAAAAAACATCGAATAATGAAGAATTCAGAATTGTGTATCCGTTCGAAGAAACTTTAAAAACATCCACGGGTATAATTAGTCCATCGACACCGGATAGATCTATAGACAATACAAAACCTTCTGTGATTCTAAATGAATCTTTTGATATTGAAAAATCTCCACCAATAGATGATATGAAAATTTCATTAATCAGCCCGACAAGCCCTACGTTACTAGATACAAGTTTGCCTCCAAAAAATATGAAAGCGACGACTTCTCAATCACTTCATTCCACGATTTCACCTAACATTGACGATAATGTCGAAAATCTGGAAAAGAAAAAGAAAAGAAAACGCAATTCAAAAAAATTTAAAATGTCTTGTACGGATTATGTTTCAGATGTAGACAAAGATTTTTCAAGTGGAAGTTCAGATTATTGGTCACCTAAAGAAACGGATAGTTCAAGTGCAGAAGAAAATGGTGAGAAAAAGAATAAAAAGAAAAAAAAAGTCTAAAACAATCTTCCGAAACAGGGGGAATTCAATCAGGAGAAAATCAAATTCTATCAAAGAAAAAAGTAAAGAAGACCAACAAAACTAAAGAGAGCAAAAGTTTGAAAGATGAAGGGAAATCATATAAGACACAAACCGGTAAAGAGATTCCAGAAAAGAGCCTAAAAGAAAATCCTTGCATTGAAGGTACTTGTGCAAGGGGTTGTTATAAAATATCAGAAGAACGAAGAACGTCATTGTTTAAATTTTATTGGGGATTAGATCCTCAGCGACGACGTGACTGGCTAGTTCGCACTGCAAAAATAGTGCCAATACAGAGAAAAAAAACCAATAAAAATATCAGCAGAAGGCAGACTACTTACGAATATTACTTGAATGATGGGAATGATCACATACAAGTTTGCCAAAAATTTCTTTTGAAAACATTAGATATAACTCAAAAGTTTCTTCTTTACAATATATCTTCTCCTAATAATGGAATGGCCCAGACAGATAAAAGGCGTTCAAATGCACCAGTTGTTGATGCATCAGTAAAAAAAGGTGCCAGAATTTATATTGAAAATCTTCCTGCTGTGCCTAGTCACTATTGTAGGAAAAAAAGTAAGTGTGTTTATTTGCCTCAAGAATTTAAAAACTTAACGAATGTGTATCGACTCTATCGCGAAGACCGTATTACACAGGAACAACCCTACTTAACCGAATCTTCGTTTATTAAAATATTTAAAGAGGAATTTAATATTCGCTTCCACGTACCTAAAAAAGACAAGTGTAGTCTATGTCTAGCTTATGAAAATAGTACTGAAAAGACCTCAGAAGAAATAGAAAATATGAAGGAACACCAAGAAGATAAGAAAGCAACGTATCAACGTTTCAAATATCATCAAACGTTAAAAGATGATAAAACAATAGTTTGCAGCTTTGATCTTCAAAAGGTACTCAACACACCATACGGTGATAGTATGCTTTTATACTACAGTCGAAAGTATGCTGTATACAATTTGACTATGTACGAAAGTAGTACACAAAATGTGTCTTGCTACATATGGGGCGAATGTGACGGCAAAAGGGTAGCTAACGAAATAGCTACTTGTTTATACAAGTATTTAGAAGATCTCGATGCAAGGGAAATAAAAAATGTGCTCCTTTATTGTGATTCTTGTAGTGGTCAAAATAAGAATAAAGTGGTTCTGGCTACTATTAACCACTTTTTGCACATTTCTCAGTACATTGATGTTGTTCAGATCAATTATCTTTTACCTGGTCATACATACATGCCCGTCGACTCGGTTCATGCTGTTATAGAAAATGAGGTGAAGAAGGTTATAGTGTGGAGCCCCGATCAATGGCCAACATATATAGAAGCAGCACGAAAGAAGCCAAAACCATATGCAATTAATGTCATGGAGCATACAGATTTTATTGATTGGGATTCGATTACTGCTGATGCTTTCCCGCCGATCTCTCTAAAACAAATAAAGATGAGAAATGTTCGTGTCGTAACATTAAGAAAGAAGGATTTGGGAAGAATTGAGGTAAAATATTCAATGAAGGATGATGCAAAAGTACATACGTTGGCGTTATTCGAAAAATTTGGAAAAGGAAAAGGCAAAGGAAAAGGAAAAGGAAAAAAAATAATGGAAGAGCCGCCACCTACTTCAATTAAAACTGTTTTTGATTTGCCTCAGCTCTATCCAAATCGTTTAAATATTTCCATAGCAAAATCAAAAGATTTGAAACGTTTGTGCCAAAGAAATGTTATTCCCCGGAGATTTCACAGCATTTATTTAAATCTTCCTACAGCGACTGATGTAAGAGACACCTTAGCAGAAACTGATGAGAACGAGACCGAAGATGAGACTGAGGAGAACTCATAAGATTATTTTTATCTCTATTTCTAGTTGAGTTTAGCTATTAAACGAATTAATCTTTTTATTTTGATTTTGCCATTATTGTTTTGTTTTGATTGATTTTTTTTAGTTTTAATTATTTTATTGATTTTAAATAAGTAACTAAGAATTGTAACTTTTTTAATAATGTTCTTGCATATCAAAAATTACTTAATCATCACTATAGCGCATCCCAACAATCTGGCGCATAGGCTGAATTGTCTACTTATTAATATTTTCACTAAAATTCTTACTTTTAGTATTAAGTTTTTGCTAAATTTTAAATAAAAGTCGATATTTCAATTCATTTAGTGGCTATTATTTACATTTATTGTTCCTCATTAATATAAATTTATTATAGAATCAATAAGTCATTGACTATTTACTTCCTTTTTAAATATATTTTGTTTAAGTGCATGTCACTTACACCGCTTTTAACCTTGTTTTTTGTTGAGTAAATGTCACTTACACCATACAATAAATTACTCGTTTAGCCTTTACTCCCTTTTAACAAGTATTTTATTAGTGAACAATGTCACTTACAACTTTTCAAGCTAATTAAAAAGACCTTTACACCCTTATACAAAAAAAAATGCTTTCGGCGTAACGGACAAAAATTTAATACTAATTTAGGGTAAAGGACAAATGCTGATTATCAAATTAGGGTAAAGGACACTATCTCCTTATCCCTTGACACTAGGTTAATTTGAGTGTTATAAGATGAAAGCAGGCATTATTTCCATCATTTTTGTCTAAGACACCTAATACTTACCTATTATAATTTAAAAAATACAGTGGTTTGAATTTTCATTTTGTTTTTTGCTCGTCCTGAAAACCTGCGATTTGTCCTTTACGCCAATTGAATTTATGAGTGTCGACATGTAACCAATATACCAACGGACCAATGTATTAGGGGTGGGAGAGGTACTTTCGTACTTACTTCTTGTTTTTGAAAGAGAAATAAACAAACCGAAAACATGCAAAGAGACAGAAATTAGATTATCTATTTGAATGCATTTGCCTAATGTATAAAGATTATGAAAAAGATAATAAAAAATAAGTAGGTAGCATCTACGCTTGTTTTAAATAAGTACAAGTCCTATAAAAATGCTCATTAAGGGCTAAAACATAAATTCACAACACGACGCGACGCGACACGACGTCGTGTCGTGAATTTATGTTTTGGCCCTAAATATCAATGTAAATGACAAGTTTTTTTAAATTTACCCGTTGACAATGTTTTCAATGAAACAACACAATCACAATTTAGATACAAATGAAAATTAAAACCGTTTTACTCAGGCGCAATAAATACTAAACTTTATTAGCGCTCTGTGGTAAATGTACGAAAATATTACTGAACTAAAATGTTAGTTAGGGTAACCACACGTCTCTTTTACAAGAAACCAAAAAAACGACATTGAAAAGGTAAAGTTTCTTGGTTAGTAGCTAGAAGCTTAACAAAATACAGTTATGAAAGCGTCATACATATCGCCATCGCCCTTTTTACACATTCCAACCAAGAAATTCATAGAAATGTACTCTGAAACTTGTGAAAAGTGTAATCCCGGGCATACACTTCGCCACCGGCTTTCCAGAACATGAGCCTTATGAAAAAGGGAGAAGTTTTAAAACTCCCAAAGCAGTAAGATCACTTTTAAATAGATCTGCATTTGTCTCTATCAGTTCCTGTGGCCTGGAGTCAGAGCAGTATGCTGAGCTGGATAACCTTTACGGTATCTGTGTAATTTCCCTAGTGTTAAGTAAAATTTTGTACATATATCGAATAAAACTTATTCTATATCAAATTGTAGAGTCCACATACTATAAATCGATATGTAGACTAAAATCCCTCATTTCCATAAACCATAGCCACCCTAGTTGCGTTAGAGAGATGGCCGACGTAATCTGTAGTCGTCCGGGAGTCTTAATCCCTGAAATTTAATTCAAATTAGCACAGTACCAGCACGGGCCCTTATCGGCGAGCTGAGGAAATTGGTCCCGAGGGGCGAAAAGAACGAAAAAGGGCGCCCATGGACATTATTTCCCGTGTTTTATAATTACAATGTGATAAGACAAAAAGTTTAAATTTTTCAAAAGTAAGTGATTGACGTAAATACCTATTGAATTCATTTCATTTAATTTTAATACATTTTTGGCAGATGGAACTATAACCATATCTATTAAAATACTGGTCAAAGGATTTTAAAAATAATTTAAGTTTTTTTTTTCACACACAATATTCTTTATCATCAGTAGACTAGACGACGAGCAATGATGAACATAATAATTTGTGCATCGTATTTTTTCCCGAAGAAAAACATGGCGACATATCTATCTATATTACCTATATATTACTACTTTTTTCACCAGTCGCAGCTAGCAACATCAAAGACATGGCACAGAGGATTGTAACATTTGAACCTACATTTGTTTCGTACTCGTAAACAATTGAGAATACGTTTTTATGAAAGAATGTCAATAGCACGATATTAAAACACGTGAAGTGGACCCTTATTAGATTTTTGTATTTATTTTGCCTTTAGAAACATAATATGTAAGTCAGGACCCGTCTAACAGACGTCTTAAAACTAAGCTAAACTCGACTATTCACGATACTCCTTCATCCGCCCTTGATGAAAATGAAATGAAAAATCATTTAATCCTGTAGGTTTTGACAACACTTAGGACGGGTCATTTTTTAAAGTTAATGCTAGATTCGCAAGAGTGCAGTTTTCCCCAGAGAAGAACCTAGCAAGAAACTCTGAAGGGTTGCTCTTTTCAATTTAAGTTTTACAAATCTCAGGTATAAACACAGAAACATATAATAAAATTAGTATTTCAAAAGAGCTATCCATAAATAAATAATAAAAATTTGACCCCGCAATATCCAGGAAAAAGTAAGGTACGTAAATGGGAAACAGAGAAATGAAAGGCTTATGTGTCTTTAAAACTTTACTAAACCACATAAAATAAATTAAATTGAAATAAAATCACGCGCACCAATCGACAGGCCGCTTATTTGGGTCAATCCGGGCCACGTTTACCGCTGGTACTTTCTATGGCCTATTTTCTATTTATAACCATACTCAATTTTATTAACAAACCCCCTTTCATCAGTGGGGTATAATTTTCGTGCAATATTACAGACAAATTGGCCCTGCCTTAAATTATAGTACCTAAATTGTACGTCTGTACTCAAAATAAATAGCCCCACACTCAATGTACCTAAATTAAGTAAGAGACATTGTTCATTGTAATGAAAAGGCACATTAATCCAACTAATTATATGTCAACTTGACGCCTTATAAAGGCAAAGCTCGCGTTGCTAATTGTGTAAGTTAATTTAATGTTATAATTAGGCACGAAAATGTAATAATTAAGAACCTAATTAATATTGAAGGTAATTTTGATATCAACCTGTTTAATGGGTCTAAGCAGTCATAGTTTAATGAAATGTCACACTTGTCGAAATTACGACGTCAGAAATATTTAGAACATTGCTCTAAACTAAACCAAACTGCCAATAGATCAATCAATCGCAGAGGGATGTCGTATTTTGATGAAAACCAAGATCTCTTGTACCAAATTCACAAAGCCCAAAATGTAAAGTCAAGTAGGCCTTCAAAAATTAAGTAAAAAGCCTGGAAAGGACGTATTATGAATAAATTATTACTACACGGTGCCTAGGGAACCTCATTTCAGTCCTGAAATGATTCTCGTAATAAAGAACTCGAAAATAGCTTTATTTGGTAAGAAACAGAAGAAAGAATATTTTATTTTCCGTCAAAGCAGGTTTGCTAACTTCACCTCATAATGCTTATTTGATATTCGTGATTCACATGAGATTATAATAGAAGAATAAAAAAATGGCGACATTCAAATTACAAAATCAATTACGTTAACATGGAATACCGTATTTTAAAATATTGAAACGTGCGCATTTCCTTTCCTATAATATGTATATTGAATAATCAATGAGTTCTTATTCTAATGTAAATACATAAATACCTATAATAAAACCAAACTTGAAATATATAATAAAAGTTTATATTTCACGGACATTTGTTACCCTTTCACTCAAAACCCAATGAAACAATGAAACTTTACAATATTTTGTAGCTTAAAGGTTAGGTTAGGATACCGTGTTACATTCTTGTATAACTTTCCCAAGATGGCGGCTACAGTCCTATAAATAAAGGAAACAATGTCGTTTTATTTATACCGCTCCAACAGACTAAATAATAATTAGAAGGGCTTTACGTAAGACGCTGCAGTCGAACTAATTGGAGTTGAGTTACAGGATTAGGTATTACAGGGTCGGTTTGAGGGGAGCGAAATAAATTTGAATAAATCTTTGGATCGCTGATAGAAAATCTAAAACTGTTTGTGAAGATTTTTAGTCAATAATTATTAAATATTTACAAATTATACATTTAATTTGATATAATATATACCAAATATTTATGATTAACTCAATATTAATAACAAAAATAAATTTGATAGACTACTGAAAGTTTAATAAAAAATGGCTTCTATAAGTCACGTTATATCATTGTTTCGTTCATTCGTGAAACTGAATATTAAAAAGGATATTTTGTTTACACGTTTTAAAGTATTACGTGTATGTAGTACTGCTCTTGTAATAAATTCAGTTTTTCCCCTTTAAATACGATTATAGTTCTTACAAACGTTTTTTATTTAAAATTGAAGGAATTCAATAACACACTAAATGCAACCCTGACATTCACACGCTCCACTGCTTTGCATAACGCTTTCGTTAATTAGCAGCGACGCCGAATTTATGAAATTAATTTTATATTGTAGTTTTAGAGCTCGTAAATGGAACTTTATTTTTATTTGCCTTCTTTGTTCGTTTCTTACGTTATTTAGGTTAAATCTTTTTTACACGTGAGTGTGCTTTGGTGAGGACCAATTTCGACAATTCGAATTATTTATTCTAGAATTCTCTAAAGTTAAATGGGCAACTCTGCGCAGTAAGAAAAACTTGTGTATTTTGATAAAATGTCGTGACGTCTTCCTCCTTCAGATTTTTAACAAAGATGCACAAAATAATTGTCCCGATAGTTTATTGTTTTTGTAAAACTCACTGAAAAACTCATTTCTATATCAAAACAAAATGTATTTCAGTAATTCATTGTAATTAATTACACCCAGCCAGATTTATCGTCAGCAAAACGGAGATTGAATTAAAACGCGATAGTAAATTTATAATGTTTAACATTTCAATGTCTCCTAACAGCTAAAGGAGCAGTAATTGTGTTAAAAAGCTATTAAAACCATCTGGATTGTATTCCCTTGTCGCAAAACGCGAAGTTGCCGTTTGTTAACGATGCCTAAGGGAGTTTTGCTCATAACGAGTGATTAAAACTAACTGTACCTCTTGAATTATGGCAGTAACTTCATGTGACTATGTTACTCTAATTTTGTTGACGCAGTTACGTAAAGTTCACACAATGTGGTCAGTTTGTTAGGGCTAGTAGGGTTTTTGTTTTTGATCGGCTTATCTTAATAAAATATAGAGTTATGAATCAACTAGGTACGCGATGTATAGGTATTGTTTATGAATATTTGAAGTACTTATATTTTTGGTAACCTACGTCAGAATTCACATAATTTAACTTATTAGACTGTCAAAACCTTATGCCCCTTTATTTACAGAAGTTGTTGCTCGGTTTTGCCGGGAATGACGGAAAGACATATCTACGTACCTATACCTACACATACACATCCACAATTATAATATTACCTACGTTTTACCTACTATAGATTCTGCGGGCCTATTCTATTTTTGACAACGACAATGTCAGTTACAGCTATATAGTTCTTAAAATCTTACATGATTAGAATGGCAAGTGTCACTAAAAGTAACGAAGTAGGTAACTTTTAGTGTCCGACCGAAGCTTCGGCTTCGGCTTCGGCCACCTTCGGCCAAAAAAACCATCTTCGGCGAAACCTTCGGCTTCGGCCCAAAACCCGGCCCAAGCCGAAGGTTTCGCCGAAGATGGTTTTTTGATGAATTACCTAAATAAATGATTATTTTTTTAAGAATAAATCACAAACTTTTTTTATCATCTTTGAATCCACTTCCATATGAGACAGTCAATATAAACCTTCAATATTGAAGTTTCGAAATAATCTATAACATTAATTGTAGCTTGTAGACAATATTGAACAAAATTACTAAGAGCTTATAAACCTTCGGCTTCGGCTTCGGCTTCTGCCGAAGATTGTGGCGATTGCCGATTAATCGGCTTCGGCTTCGGCCGAAAATAGACCTTCGGTCGGACACTAGTAACTTTATACTAGCGGCCCATAAGTGTCGTAATTTGCATCAGCAAAAATCATACCTAATCATTTTTACAACTATAACCATTTTAAAATTATGAACTGTATTTATACATACAAGAAAATTTTGTTTATGACATAAAACGTAAAGATACATAAAACATAATACTTCATAACACACATGATACTTATCCAATAATATGAGATTAAATATTTTTACGTTCTAAAAAGGTTATATCATCGCGAAAAAAAATTAAAGATGTGACCAATCGAGTTCTTTAAGTCGATATTTTTTCATTATCATAAAGTCTATGAAAATAGTAATTATAAGATTTTTTTTTGCGTTTTGTAGTTTTGGTAGGTTTTAGGAGCTGTTTTAGTAGATTCATTGTTTTTAAAAATTGACGCACGGTGTCTCACTCTTTGGTTTTTTAGTAACTGCTAATATTTAACCGAGCTTGAAATGGAGAATTAATTACGTACTTAATTAGGCTATTTCGTAATTACTAGTTATTTTTAAAATATTTCTAGTAATAAGAACTTAGTCGACAAAAATTTCGCTTAAACTTAGATTTAACATTTTCATCTCATCACTATTCGGCGAGGATTGGCATGTCATTCTAATCATGTAAGATTTTAAGAACTATAATGAAATGAAGTGTTGTATATAATCAAAGAAAATGAAGCACAGAATGAGTGGAGTGTAGGTTTAAGTTTATAAAGCTGTTTCTGCAAAATATTTCCCACTTTAAAAAACCAACCAGAAATCACACGGTCAACGAACTTTAATTCAAATTACCTGCCTAGACTAAATAGTAGCATATACATTGTTCACTTGAAATCCAATTACTATTTAACGTATACTGGGAATAAGCTATATGAACTCTGAGGTAATTGACTTAACAGAGATTTTATAGTGCTTCTGTTATTTCGTGAATCTGATATTGTGAGGAAAATTTATCTTTAGTATTCAGACGTGGTTGTTATCAAATTACGCCAAAACTAAACTACCGAGATATCTTAAATGTAATTTAAACCTATGTATATTCTGAAACCGTATGCATAGGAAGAGAGGAATAGGAAGATCAAGACGTAGATACGTACTTCGATCAAGTGAATATCAAGAAGTAACATTGTTGGAAGAAGATAGGTAAAGATGGCGATTGCTTCACCGACAAGAGCATGGCTCTTAAATGTTTTAAATGAGTGAATAAGAAATATAACGTAAATGCCTAAGCTTCTTAAATTAAGTGTTAAAAGTGACTGTCAAAGCATTTAGGTATAAAATTTGAAAAAAAAATACTGGCTGAAAGGAATGTTTTTTTATAATCAACCTTTTATGAAAATATGCAAACTACTTACTATTTAAGTATAATCCCACCTACTTGGGATTTTGTTACAAACCACATTTTATTCAAAAGAAACAGCGATAAAACTAGAGAAGACAGGATGAGCGATGACCAAATAAAACGCAGATATTCTCTTTTGTTATTTCAATTCCCTTTACCTTCAAATTCGGGTTCACTATCACCCTTTTAACATACCATTTTGATGGAAGTCCTCATTAACATATAGACAGGGACCGCAAAAAAATTGCAAACGGAATTGGCCCTTTTTGTCTCTCCGACCTTCCCGGGATAAATTAAGGGTATTTTTTGGTAGCCCTGACCACCGGGGCGGGCCAACCATTCGTTTGGCTACCGTTTACATTTAGGATAATTTGCTAGATTATTCTGTTGTAAATTGGATGGCTCCAATTGGATTTTTAGAGAACGTGCTACGTCAATTCTGATGAAATGTTTATATAGGATTTTTTTGGCTTTTAGTCTGTCTAAGCCATAATTTACTTAGGTTTTATTACATTCTAGTACTTATGTCTTTCACGAGTCCTTTGCAAATAAAACATAGGTACATTTTACGTACCTACTTGCTTATTGACAACTTGGAAGACAATAACCCTTTACTACGATGTGTTTCCAACCAAGGCGATGCTCAATTTTGTTCAATGAATAAATGTATCACTAATCAATAAGAAGATTAGTTTGGTACTTGGTATTGAAGTTACAGAATAAGTTGTGGTGACTACCCAGTGTTCAATTTACGATTTGATTCATGAGTTGATGAAGTCGACGAATGAACATGGGTTTTATCCGTAAACCTTTGATTTTACTTATCACAGAAACTTACTTTGTGTGGGATTCAACCAATTTACAAACATACAATAAAATTATCTCATAAATATTTGGCCGGTAAAAAGATACAATCAAAAAAGATCGGGCATATAAATTGTTACAATTTCGCCATATTTCAAGTAGTACGGAGCAGCGGTTTTCGAATTACCTAAAAGAAAAAAGCCCTGTCGATCCCTGCAGTGTGATTTATAGGCAATTCTAGATTTTGTTGAGGTGCCGTAGAAAAAGTTTATTGGAAAACAATTTTATTTAGTTCGACGCACTTGGCTACGAGCGATTTGTTATGTAAAATGTAGGTCGTCTGTGGGTAAACACTTTATCAAGGAGGTTCGAAGACTTTTTTATCCGATGAATTGATCGTAGATAAATCGTTTTAGATATGTAGGAGAGCCTGAATCTACTTCAACTAGTATTTCAGGGGAAAAAAGTCTGAATAACTAAGCTGAAATATAATGTAGGTAAACAAAAACAAACACTAGAATAATAGTAAGTTAAAAACTTACTAGGAAAATGCCTCAAGATTACGTAGTAAAGCATTATTTTCTACGAATAGAATTTACAATAATAACCACCATTACAGTTTCTACATAAAAAATAATTGAAGAAGTTATTCCTGCAATTAGAAGTAGTATATTTTAAACAACACCACAACGCAAAAATGCCATTGTTTTTCTCATTAAAAAACTGAAACACGCGACTCTATACCAGGAAGAGATCAACAATTTTGATTTGTACCGCTAACGATCAATTAGCATGAAAATTAACGAACTTACGATTGGAATTCAATCTGTGAACAATCGGTACGTAACTGTACCAATTAATAACAGCCGCAAAGCACCCAATGCATTTGATTGGATTCCAATTTAATATTTTGTTGGTCGTTGTAAAGATACGGACTGCAAAAAGTGTTTTTAAATAGGTAATGCGGCAAATCAATATCAAGAGTAGTTACACAATTGAAAAAGTATTAACTCTTCAATAAAATCATTTTAGCCGGTTATACATCGCCTCTACAGGGGCATGAGTGTACTCTCTTGCGAGTGATTAGGCCATTTAACACTAATGTACAGCTATTTTTTGAGCATTAGGAAAGGCATTTTCCCTAACTTAAGTGGTTGATATTATGAAAGTCTAATTGAAATCTTTTTAAAACTCCAACCTACTACTTTGCTCCGTCTACCAAAGTATTTAGGTACAGCACAACCAACGAGATCAAGAAAGTGACCGTTTTATTCTATCAACTTCTTCACCGAATAAATACAAAACTTTATGGACATCTAGGTACCTACCAGAGTAGCGTGTGAGAGTTACTTTTTACAGCATGATTTCTAAACTCTTAGGAACTGAAGTTTAATAAAACTTGTCTCAGTGCAGCGTTTGAGTGTGCAGCGGAACTGTATGGACTCCCGGAGCGATGTAGCTAACTTAAACTAGAATATTGCAAAGATAGTATATTTTTAGATAGGTGGATCTAAGTTTCGTTGCTTCATGTTTTGCGATGTGAAGTTTAGTTACAAGATGTTTTTCATTCCGATATTATGAATTATCTTTGCCGGAATATGTCAGGACGGTTGCCGTTTATGTAGTGTCGTATCCTGATAATAAACGGCGACTCAAATGGCATTTTATATGAAACTGTCGTCACTTTTTGGATCGATTTTATGTTCATATAGACAACAGTAGTCCGGTAAAATACTTGTTCCGACACATGTTAGAACGCATATACCTACGTACATTAGAACATACCGGTCTAACCTGTTTCCCATCGATGTAGACAGAGACCACTTCCTTCCACTTGCTACGATCCAAACACATTACCTTCGCTTCATCCACATTCATCAATCGTCGTCGATATTCAAAAACATCGTATAAGCGTCAAATCTGAAGGCAGGTTACATTGGAAACTAAAACGAAACCTAAATAAACAGAAAACTAGAAAGTCTAATACAAACTTCAGCAATACTAAGTACACCATTAGAACAAGATAACTTTGTATTGTAAATGTTAATTCCAAGGACAATAGTATGCAAATACAGTTACCGATATTGGGCCATATTGTAGTACTAGTGCGGTGGGATAAAGCGCCCGGTACAGACTTGTCTCGTAATTGGACTTTGTTTAGAATATTATTGGTTTTGAATTCTATAGGTGCCTACTTATGTAGGTAGCTATACGTTTTTTTTAGCTGTGGATATAATTTTTAAAAAAATATAATAATAGCAATCCTTCAAACGCTTCAAAAAGCAACCATTCTAAACACATGCCGCATCACTCGTAAATTCCTTAACTCATCCACTTCTTCTTCCGATTCTTCTCCCCCCTTCACGCTTGGCTAAGGCCCGTGTGATGGGGGCTCTTTACCTCTTACAGAGAGATAAAGAAATATATACCGAATAATAATAAGGCTTTATTTGCAGGCAGACCCCATAATACACATTCATAACATAATAATCATAATTACAATTACTTAAGTAAATTAAATTAAATTTATATCTACTACTTCCTGTTGGGGTCGCGGTGAGCAGAATGCCAAGCTTTAAATATGATGACATATGTAGGTTTTTCTATTCGTCTTGGAAGAGACCTGTAAGTACTACTAGGTAGTAAATCAGCTCGTAACGCAATACTCCACATATGCATCATATACTGCCAGTCAAAATTACCTTTGATTATTATAATGCAATTAGGATTCAAATTTTAAATAGTCTATTTATCAAGCCAAAATTAAACCAACTCACTTATATACAGCTATATGCGTATGATGATGCTACATTAGGGAAGTTAAATAATAAAACAAATATTACACAGATTTTCGTTTTATTATAAATTTTAATTGCACATAAGAACTTTTCATACAAAAATATATTCTTAATTAAAAAGATTCCCACTAAAACAAACTATAAAACTGTAAGAAAATCCACAATCCAAGGACCAGAAGATATTCATTTAATTCCAGTAATTTAAAATAACTTTGAAACTCTAAATATATTTTTAAATTTAAAATATATTTTCAAATGACAATGAAATCAGATGTCAAGAAGAATTACTAATTAATTAAGAATCTAACTATCTACAAAATTATAGATAAACTAAACTTGTTTTATATTATAAATTAAAAATATATAGGTACTTAAAATTTTAAATAACTCCACTTACTCTTTTTATACATTCCAAAAATGAAAAGAACAATTCCAATAGTTAAAGATAAGTAGCCAAATTTACTTCGAATAGAAATAGATAATTTTATTCGTGAACATTACAACAATATAACTAGCTTTTATATACATTTATTAAAGAAATTGGTAACAAGTCATCTTTGATTTAAGATATTTGTATTTAATTAATAATAAGAACATCGTTGATCGATATTTTAAGTAGAAAGAATAACTATAATTCATATCACATTAAGTAAGTAGATGTAAAAAAAAAAAGTTATTTTACACGAAACTAAATATTCGCCTGCATCAATATATTTTGAAAAGAAAATTTTTGTGACAAGTTTATATATTTAATAATAAAAGTAAGAATGATTACAATGTTACTAAAACTATTTAAAAAAACTAAAAGTTTTTCTACTTAAAATTATAATAAAATTATGACAAGTCATGATTTATTTTTAAACTATAAAAATATGTATATTTTCCTAGTTATATAAATCTATTGCTGTTTATCTTGAATCTGCTCAAGGTATAATTGTACAATTTACATCATTCTATGGTAACTTTTGGGCCTTAGACCTAGCTTTAATACGTAATTTAATGGGTAGGTACATATTTGAGAAAACAGGTGACAGTTGTGATGCCTAGAGAGAGCCTGGTAATTTGAGAATTTTGAAATATTTAAGTTTATAAAAGTTGTGGCATTTTATATGGCGCAATAACCTTATCGTATACTTTGTTTGCTGTTATCTATATACAAAATTCAAATAATACCTACTCTAAATTTCCTGCGTTCAGCAAATTAATGAATATATTTTACTGGTAAATACTGAATAGGTCTAATTTTCTCGCCCATCGTGTCGCGTAATGTGCGTGTTTCTAAACCCCCCACGCCCTAAATTCAAGTCAATTACAAGCAACAACTCTTAACAAACAACCCAATCACTGCATAAAAGGCCCCATTTGAACCCAGAAACTAAATGAAGGAGGAAATTGCAAGGACTATCGCATTTGAAAAGGAAATTCACAATCTGGGCACTATAAAAATGCTAATTTCGATGGACAATGTTCCTTACCCCTGCTTCTGACGCTAGAATTTTAAAGAGAACAGGAATGTAGATCTAACACCAATACGGGCCCCTCTCGTGGGTTGACGGCAGGGGAAATCGAAAAAGTTTGCTGACTCCTGCTAGGATATCTCAAATCAGGTCATGAGTTGCGAATGGAATTCGAGTTTCGATGACAGCAAAACTTCTACCAATTTGTTGATAAATTCGTGCGAGGAAAGATTCAAAGTTTTGGTATTCTGTACCTAGTATTTTGTTATTATCGAAATTCAATTAACTATCTCAAGTGAAGCGTCGTTGTGGTATAACGAAGCTTTATTAAAACTTGAGACACATTTAGAGAGTTTAATCGGATGGTGCCTAAATATAACTTACAGAATGGTTTCTAAAGGCCTTATTTCCGATCAAATAGGTACAAGTTTGAGTCTGAAACTTCTTTGCGACTTCATTAAGTATAGTTGCTTGTACAACTAAAACTTGTAGAGTTACAAAATTGTTATAAGATAGTTAACAAAGGTCCAAGTATATAATTTGATAAATTGCGAACGTTACTAGTTATCGAAGATGATAAAAAACAAGATCACAAGGTTGAAAATGCAGTAAAGTTTATGAATTAAAAACCCTTAGATTTTAGTTTAAAGCAACAGTATTAAGTATAGATAATAGCAAACAAAACACGTCAATGTTTACCTCATCGATTGCTATCACATTAAAGTTGGGCAAAACCCGCCGCCATTCCGTCGCGCGCCAACTTTTGTTCAAACTTACAATTTACAACTAACTACAGGTTTCCTAACAATATTTAACTTCGCTTACTATACTTAATGCACTTTTTCCTGCGTCTAGTGTTATAAGGAACAGGCTAAAAAGGTAAAAAGGCTAAAAAGAAATACTAATGGTATTTTTGTTTAATAGCGTGTTCAATTACATACTTAATTTCGTACTTTGGAAAATCAAAACATAATTTCAATCCCTTTTTTAAAAAACGAGTTTTGAAGATAGTTCTAGGGCTAATATAATTTTCTGACGTTTTGTCTATAGCCGAAACGTAAAAAAAATACATTAGTCCTAAAACTATATTTGAAACTCGTTTTGTAATAAGGGGGTTTTAAGTTTAATAAACGACCACATTGTTGTTGAGAAACCTGTGTACCTTGAGGAGAAAAACTACATTTTGTCAGATTTCCATTATCAATACATAAAAGATTTATAGTTTTTCTCCTCGTATTCATACTTACAATTCGAATTAGGATAATTTTCGCCTATCTACTCTACATATTTCCAGATTAAAATCTTGTCATATTTATAGTGTGCTCGTTTTATTGCATTACTTTTTTTTTCTTTTTACATGCTAAATCTAATTTACAGTACAATTTTCTTTTATGAGCTTTTGGAATACAATTTTGAGCGCCTACAGATTACACTCTAAATAAATTGGTGTTTTGGGTAGTATTATATTGCATCGTACTATTTATATAGGCATTCTAAATAATCAAATTGTTATTTATACTTTTCCATGTTGCTGTATACGAATACAATATTAATTTCATATAATCCGTACCAATTCGTCGTTGTCTAAGCTTTATCGCGTCGCCATAAAAAAAAACTAAACCGTCACTATTTTACGTTTCATAAAAACTCCATGGTCCATTACCTTTACGAATTTAGGAAGTTTCCGCGTAAACTTTTAAACTTAACTACTGAAACTCGCGAGTAAATCACTTTTAGAACTCACTTACTTCTAGATCACAGCGCGTGCTATGTGGAATGTTCGAGGAGGGACTCGTCTTCGTTCGCGTCTTGGTCGTTGAGGTCGTGGACTTCCTGCTGGAGCCGCGGGGCGTGCGAGCCCCGAGCGGGGAACGCGGTGCGAGTCGCCAGAAACGTGACGTCACCATCGTCCGAGCACGCTAGGGGCGAGTACAACGCGCCTGAACGGGAGCGAGGCTCGCGCGGGCTTCTTGCCTGATATTTAAACAAATTCGGTTATTTTTGGCAAAAGTACATTGAAGAAATCACAGTAGGTACTAGCAGAAATAAAGATCTTAAATATTAATATTAATCACTTCATAAAGAAAGGGCTCTCTTTAATTGACGTTTATGATACCATAACGCCACCTGTAGCGAACCTATGAAGTTGATCAAATTGTCTAAAAGAAAATGTTTCTTTAAAATAGATAGGTTCTAATATTCTATAGATTTTGGTTAGAAACGACTGCCTTACAACATAGTATAGTTGAAAGACGACTGGTAAAAGCAAATCTTAAGCGTTTAATTGCAATTGATTTTTAAAATTGCGTTTTTAGAGTTCTGAATTAGTGTAGGTACCAAAACCAAGTATAATTCAATTGATTTGAGTTTATTCAGATCACAATGAAGTGCGGTCAACATACACAGTGTCCAAGTGAATATATCAGGCTAATGATCAAATGCAGTTGGTACAGTATAACCCGATTATCGTGGCCAATGACATCCAATAATCTCTCAGATTAGCCTACGTTCCATTAGCGCTAACTAGCTACCGGAAAACAGGTCACCCTGTATAAATACTGCACTAAATCAGATCATTTACATTATCGTCAAAATGTTACGAATAGTGATTAATAAAGGTAAATACTTTACCTCTTTTTGTTACTGAAATTAATTTATAGGTCTTTAGGAAAGATGAAGTAACCATTAGGTAGTAACGGGAGATGAGTAGTTTACAAGGTAGTGTTATATAACTTTAAAACTAACACAAGTGCACACACTATGACGATTGGCATTTGTGACAATTTATTACTGTAACTAGCAGGGCAACCCGACTAAACTATCGGCTAATTGAAAAATCTGTGATCTGCGGGGACTCAATCCCCCTTATTACAAAACGAGTTTTATTTATAGTCCTAGAATAAACTCAGATAAATGATGTTTCGGCTATAGACAAAATGTCAAAAACTGACGTTAGTCCTAGGACTATCTTTAAAACTCGTTTTGTAATAAGAGGGTAAGAGCTTAAGAACATTATTTACTCTATTACAAGATAATAAACGCCACAAAATACTCACCTGTAACAACATCAGGACTACAAAGAACAAGGTAGCGGCGGCCGCGCATACAGCCAGTACGACCGTAGCTACACTAGGCAAAACACGCTGGTTCGCTTCCGTGTGTAACGCACCCCACTCCGCTATGCGACGTTTACCCGCCACGGACGAGTTTATGCATTCTCCTGTAAGTTTCATAATGTGTTTATTATAATGTATATTATGGTTAACTAAACAGAAAACCATAGATTTCGCCGAGAAGCAAAATATGAACTTAAGAGACACACAATTTAGGTTTCAATTATGAAAACTCGCATAACTTCTTAAGAAAACTTAAGATAAATCCCAAAACCTATTACCTTTTTAAAGAAGGCATTTAGGTATAAGTATCAAATAAAAAAAAACTTGACCAGCGTGGTGGATTACGGCCTAATCACTCTCTGTATGAGAGTAGGCTCGTGCTCCTCGGTGGGGACATAATATGGGCTGATGACGATGATCAAACAAAAGTAGAGCTATCAAGAGATTCAGACAAAGTTTTTCTTTATATGAATTCAAAATACAAACTAACCACTGTTATAAAGATTTCTGAAGTGGATCGTAACATAGGAGACATCATGTTATAATACGTAATTGCAACTCTATGTAATTTGCGTATTGGTAACCAAGTTATAAACTGATAACAAAGCACTGATATTGGTAATATCAACTCTATTACGTATTAGCAAGCATAATTAGCCACCAAATATTTCAAGCTTGTCATCTTACCAGTTTCCGGATGACAATGGCAGCACTCGGGCGCCGTAGCGTTGGCAGCGACACCCCGCTCAGCGCAGCATGGCACGCATTGGTTGTTTAATCTGCACAATTACGTACCATTAGCTTATTAAACTTGATGCCCAGTACGTAAGACTGTGAAATATGTAAGTTGATCTATAATATAAGGTTCCGGTAGACTTCTTGTCAGTTTTTCTTCACGACTGTACGAGCAGACAATTTTGAAAGAAATATATGTGTTCAGGGAATTGTATGAATATTTAGGGCCAGTATATAATTTTTATATGTTCACAATTATTATTCAATCTTCATGATCTTTGAGCAGTCAAAAATTCAAGCATTCAGAAAAAAAAGGCATAGTTTTACAGAATAATTTGTATCTACACATTTCCACAACAGTATTGGTAGGTACTTAACTAAACAGTTTAACATAAACTAAGATCCAATTCCTAAGTTCTGACTGATTTGAGATTTAGGTAATAGGCAAGTATTAAGCGAGGCGCAGCAAGTTTAAAAGTCCCCCGAGGGCGCGCGGCTCCTAAACTAACAACCGGCGGAGATTACCGACTAATCTCGATCGCCACTACCGAATATACGAATGGAGATTAAAACTTGGACTTATGTTTTTTTGGAGAATAAGAGAAACAACTTCCGGTATTTACAATAATCTGAGCTACTGATTAGGAATTTAAAGAGATTAGACCAATATACAAATATAGGTACTAATTGAGCATTTTTATTGTAGTTACGACTTCCCTAAGTATCTTAAAAACTACTCCGGAATATGAATGACTTAAATCATAAATATTTACTTAACTTTTTTTTGGATTTGACTTGACGAAACCTGTTGCTAACCCGTTGTTATCAGCATTGTAAGTTTTTTTATTGCTTAATTTAATTTTGTTTGTAGAATAATTGTCACCTTAATATTAACTTAAAACTTACCTATCCAGCCTCAACGGCCTCGAACACCCACTGCAGCTAAACTGTCCCGGTCCAGAACAAGTCCTGCATGAACCGTCACAACTCTTGCACATTTCACTGCTGGCTTCATAGTACTGTGAACCGAGGCACTCCATACAAAGGCCTCCGTCGAGCATGAAGCCTGGAGGACAGGACTTGCAGTGTAAGGGCCCTGAGCCGTCGCACTCGCGGCAGTAGTGGTGGCAGTGACGGCACCCGCCCGTGCTTTGGTAGAAACCTGGGAAATTGGGGGATGAGAATAGTGGAACGATTGTTTGGTGGGGAGAAACATTGCATGCTATAAAAAATTTAGTTTTAAAAAGGGAATTCTGAATTCTAGAATTCTAAATTCGACAAAAAAAGAATTATTCTCAAATTGTTAAAAACGATCAATAATTTCTGTTTGTTTTTTTTTTTCTCCTTCTGTATTTATTAATCATACATCCATACGAATGTTAATTTATGAAATACGCCATTACTTATGCACTAATTACTCCTGTGTACTTGGCTGATAAGATCTATCGCCTTGTTATTGTGACCGCTCGATAAAGCGTATAACTATTAAAATACTCACCTTGCGGACATTCAGGGTGGCATTCCCCAGCCGCGAGTCTCCACCCAGACGGGCACGAAGCACACTGGTCCCTCCGAGGCCCAATACAGGTCTTACAGGAGAGGTAGCACTTTGAACATGTACCTCGGTCTGGGTAGTATCTGTGTAACGGGAACGATGAAGTTATTTACACTGTAGATTAAATACTAGGCACCGTATACAAAAGAGAGATTGTTTGCTATTAAAATTCATGTTTATTGAGATTAATTTTTAACAAGAAAGATATGATGACCGAATCTTTGCCACCCATAAATAAATAAATAAATGAAATCCAGAATAGAAAATGTAGCGGGCTCGTAGCAGCATGTGTAGTAAGTTCAACTAGTACGTATTATTTAACTAGCTTCTGTCCGCCTCCCACGAACAACGCGAGAGTGTACCAGCGTGTTGGCCTATGTCACCTTCACGCAGTAAAAAAAACCATCGGTTAAACACGAAAGTTTTACCGTAAAGACAGAAAGAATTTAAAATTCTTTATAAATAGGAACAACAAAAAATTCTTACCCATCAGCACAAGCGGTTCTGCAAGCCCCGGACTGAAGTCTCAGCGACCCAGTACAAGCTGTGCAATTCAGCCTGGACACGCAGTTGGCGCACCCGTGGACGCAGCGCGAACAACGACCGGCTTCGGCGTAGTAGCCTTTACTACATTCTGATACGCATCTGTTAAAAAAAAATCTCATTTAGTTTATAGTGTACTAGGTAGTTAATGTAAATAGTTAGGGATAGATTTAACTAAGTTAACAAACCTGTAATCTTGTAATAAGTTGGGTGATTGACAAGTAAGACAGTGACTATCATCTTCTCCGTAACAAGTATCGCAAGCGTCATTGCATCGTTGACATCTTAAACTATGGTTCTCTATGAATTCTCCTGCAGCACATCTTTCTGACCCTTTAGGCAGGCATTTCCCTTTCTTATTCAATTCCCAATTAGAGATACATGATAAACAGAACGCACTTGTGCAGGTATCACAGCCAATTGGACACCTGTTGAAAATAATATATAAATAAGTGTCAAAGATTGTTCAAAACAAATTTAAAAGTAAAGAATTATACGTACTTCATGCATTCTTTCCGTTTTTTATCGACGTGGTATCCAGCAGGACAAGAAGAAACGCAGCGTCCTTCCAAAATGTACGTCGTTGGATGACAAGTCACACACTGAGCTTCACCAGGACCTTCACAAGTATCGCATGATGAATGGCATTTAGCGCACGAATAGTCATCTGTCTCGTAGTACCCTGGCGGACAAATAGCCAAGCAGGATCCTTTGAAGAGAACCAAATGATGCTCGCATGAAGTGCATGTATCAGATCGATCAGAACATGTCGCACAGTGAGCGGCACAAGGTCGACAAACTGACGCTTCACTGTCTTCCCAATAACCATCTGGACATTGCTGTAAGCAAACCGCTAAATCTGCGACCAATAGATGAGCTGGAGCACACGTCAAGCAGGAATCCTGCCCTGGCCCAACGCAAGTTTCGCAAGACTCATGACACGGCCAGCAAACTCCTCCTTGGTTTGCATAGCTCCTCGGAGGACAGCGCGACACACAAGCATCGTCCAGTCGGTAGTGTTTACAAGCAATACATTGAGTAGGTCCTTTTCCATAGCAGCCTTGAGCATCGCATTCAGGGTCACATTCATGCATGACACGCTTGTCATTACTATCAGCGAGCACATTCTCCCCATGCGGCGAAGGGACGTTGTGCCCGTCGAGACGAGCTACCGCTTTCTCCGGATCGGAGCCAGCGGCAAATAAATTAGGGTAGTTCTGGTAATTACCAAACGTGTCAGTGTTGTAAAAAGAATCAGCGATAGTATCGTAACCGTCTGCCGCGGTTGGGAAAGCGAAAGGAGGTGCCGCAGCTTGCGGCCGCTTTGTTCGTAATCTTATTGGGTCTATTGATGTACCATAGAAAATTAATTGCCATTTTTTTAAGATGCCAGGTTGATTGACATGACGGTTTCCACCGTTTAATATTTCAAGCTTCCATCTGCCTTCGGCCTGTTCTCCCCAGAAATGAACACTTAAGAACGGCCAATCATCGAAGTTTGAGCTGACTACATCACGAGGTCTCTCGAAAAGCAGTGTAGATGTTGTTCCCATCGGAGATGTTAATAATATCCTTAAGTTTCCACGAGGGAAGAATCTTAATGAAATCTTGCATTGAACATGTTCAAGATAACGCACTTCGTTTACTGTACCACTGCAACCATTCACGTCCATGTGTACATCTAAAGTATAGCCGAATGATGATTCGATCGACTTTTCTTCGTTTATTTCTTGTGACTTACAAATATGCTGAGGTGGGACTGAAATCCACTGCTCAGCTAAATTCACCATCTCGGTGGCATCCATTAATCCGTAACCAAACTTATGACTAACTTTCCTCTTGACACCATTAATGACCCATCCAGTCTCCTTTTCTAGTGGTTGTGGGCGAGACGTTAAAACTACTAAATATTGCATATCTCTCCACGTCAATTCCGGGTTAGCTTCTAAAGCTAAGGCACAAATACCTGCAGCGAGCGGAGCTGAGGCTGATGTTCCAGTATGTTCTACAGTACAGATATGATCGGCTCTTAACCTTCCATCCATATCTACTGTAGCTACGCTTTTGTCATGTCCAGGTGTACCTGAACTGTATGTCGTTGCTAAAGTTGAAGAGCATTCTTCTAAGTACCAGGGTTTGTATCCGCCTTGTGTAGCACTTGATATCGATAGAGTAAATATACTGTTTGTGTATCCGTCACAGTTACAGGAGTCCGTATGTCTACCGCCATTGCCGGATGCCCAAACGAAAATAGACCCTTTACCACGGCGACCACTGGTTACTCCATAAATAAATGCTCTGAAAACAGACAAATGTGTTATATTGAAATAATTAACATATTTAAATAGTTTTCATAATTTTATAAAACGAATAGTTACCTCCTAGCTAACGGTCCAGGTCCATCGACAGTTTTCCCATCGTCTTCCGGACCCCATGATGCACTATAGATATCAATGTGATCTGGGTTTAGTCCCAGAGCTCTTGCTTCTACTGCATCGTTGACTACACCATCTAACATTCTCACGCCACCAATACTAGCGTTGTAAGCCACTCCAACTCCACAGTACTGGTTATAAGCAACTGCTGCAACTTCTCCAGCACATCTCGTACCGTGCTTGTTGTCACCATTGTCTTGCGGCATAGGGTCATCATCGTTACCATTAATATCAGTCGACGCGTTAGGATCCTACGAACAATTTTCACGTTAAATCTCCCTCTACTAGTTTACAAATCTGTGTAACTACAAAGCTGATGTGTTCAGAAAGTTTAAGTTGGGCGCTTTCTCTTTGAGCCGGGAACGTTAATAGTTGTGCCCGCATACGTGCGGCTTATCTACTTATCTCGATTTCCTAAATTTACTTTTGAGTTGTACAACCTGTTAGCAGACGTTCATAGATGTGTAATCTGAGGGAAGTTCAGCTAGTTTCAAATGTACTTACATAGTTTTGTGCGAGGTCAGGATGGTTTGTTTGTATGCCGTCATCGAGAATCGATACGACTACGCCTTTGCCCGTGTAGCCTTTTTGCCACGCTGGGACTACGTTCATATCTAGACCATCTTTAGCTCCACCATTCTGTAAAAAAGCAGGAATTAAATAACTGAAACAACTTATTTTTGACGTTTCATTACTCCATTTTCAATAAAATTGGTTAAAAATACAAATATTTTAATGTATTATTTAAATATTTAAGGAATCAACATGAAAATGTACTAACCAAATACCACTGTTCCTTAAAAAGCGGATCAGAAAAGAATGGCGCGGACGATGAGAGGGCGCGGTGATGCGTCCGATGGGCTGGCAACCTTCTGTTCAGCTGAGACCAGAGCCCTTGGTCATACGGGTTGTAGTCTCGCTTCACTCTCCGCTTCTCTTGCTGTTGCATCACCCATCGTACCTGGGGACAAGGATAATTGGATTCTATTAACAAAAGCTAAAATTGGTACTTTAATGAGCTCTTTACGATAGTGTAGAAATTTTATCAAATCGAACTAACTTTTAATGTCCGCCAGCTGAATGAAAGCTACTTTTTCCATTAGACATTATTTGCAGTCCAGACACTTATCTGCCTGTACCTAACTGTCAGTAAATTGTAAAGTACACAAAATTTTATATCACAGTAGAGAGATAAATAAGGTTTAAGAAAGTATGCATAATGTAATTTTCATTCCTAGCCTTTGTAATTACATGGCCTACAAACAAAACGCAGAACCACAAGCTTTGTCACTAAACCGCAATACGAATTTCGCCTCGAAACTAAGAGCGCTGAAATCACTGACATATGTGGAGACAGTTACCAAAACGCTCCAGTTACCACGCCATGTTCTAATAGATTACCTTTTAAAATGGAACATGTTTATTTTCAAGCAAAAAGAATGATTATTTTGTAATATAATTCATATGAAAATCTAACCTTTATTGTAAGTCAAAAAAAAAAGAAGAATACCTACATAATACTAAATTATGAAAATTCAGTTTCGGTTGAAGGCAGTCTAACAGATCGAGTTTCAAAAGAGGACTAATAAAATAGTATTATTACGCTGGTTATTGAAGCAAAAACGGTTTTGATAAAATTGCTCCATTCAGAAAATTTTACCAATCTAGAACTATTCTGTAAGAAAAGCTTACTTAGTATTCTTCGGAGTTTCTCAATAACGATATTCTAATTTAAATTTATTGGAATATAGAACTGAAAGTCACAGAATGTCATTCTATCTTTAGTTAAAATCGTTTGTGAAGTGAACAAATGTAATTTAAACAACCCTGGCATAAATGTACGAGCATATAAATTGATGATAAAATAAGATAACCAACTACAACATAATTGTGTCCTCGAGCACAATTCCGAAGTAAACCAGAAAACAGCAGCAAACAAATACCGTATTTCACAGATGTAGAATCTGAGACACATGAGAAATAGGAGATTCTTTGTCCGTCTAAACAGACAGGGCGTCCAGCGTTTAGAAGGTGCAATTTCACAGTTGTTGGGAACGCAACAGACAGCCATACTACAGGGAAAATAGCACGGTCACGTATTAGCATGAGAAAAGCCTTGCGGCAAGTTCCATTTGCTTTTTCAACATCTCCCGACCGGGGTTCGTTTTGTCGGCAAATGACGTAATTTCCGCGCCGTAAAAATGTGAAAACAAAGGATGGGAAATGTTGCAAGTCGATCTCATCGAGATACTATTTTTTGCAACAGCTCGCTTGTTTTGATAATTTTTCTTTGCGACTGCACAGAAAATTATACGTTCTTGTGGACTGAATTCATTAGAAAAAGCCGCATCATTCACGTTTAAATATGTATTCATAACATGTGATCCAATTTATGGCATACTTAGGGCCTGTTTTGCCACTTACAGATAACTTTTATCTAACAGATATTTTATACATGTCACCGTCTAAAACTTCGTGTTTTATGAGATATACCTACATAGGTTTATCTGCCAATTAAACTTTATTTGTAACTAGCTGTCCCGGCGAACTTTGTCCCGCCTTAGAATGAACTTTATTGTGTAGGAATAAAGTTCAAATTGACTCTACATTTTAGTAAGAAAACATTTGTATGGGAAAAAGAAAAGGTCTGTTTTAGGGCTTTCCCGGCAATCATTCGATTTTTTCTCACCGTTTAGACCTACCCTGGACTACGACAAACATTTTAAAACCAAAATCAGCTCAATCGGCCCAGCCGTTCTCGAGTTTTAATCAGACTAACGAACATCAATTCATTTTTACCCACGACGGAACGGAGCAGGTATATGCGTTTGGGGTGAGAGATGTTTGTTTGTTTGTGTGTTTGTTTGTGTGTTTGTTTGTGTGTGCGTTTGTGCAAAGTTAATGTTCCCTCTTATCTTCTAAACTAATGATCCGATTTTGATGCGGTTTTCAATTACGAGTTTGTGTTTGATAGGTGCATGTTCTTAGACAGGTGTCATTGCTATAACTCACTAGGGGGCGCCACAATATTAGTGCAAAATAATGTTACAATATAATCAAAACGAAATATCGGATTACAATTCTGTTTTCAGAAATGTGTTCATAGTAGCTTAATGTATTAAAATATAAGCCGTATATGCTCTCTTAAAAGTCTAAAATAAATAAACAAAATTAAAATTTTGAAAAATACCCACGACGGTAATTTAATCGAAAAATAATGAAATAACTCAAAAAACCCTCGACCGAGGAATATCCGTCGGGGGCTGCCTTTTCTACAAGAAATTTCAACTTTTAATAATACTCATAAATGTATTCAATGTAATCGTTAAACATCAATTGGTACTTAGTTGTATTCGCGTCACTAAGAGTAGAAAAACTTTAGCTGGTTTAAAGGCAGCCCCCGACGGATATTCCTCGGTCGAGGGTTTTTTGAGTTATTTCATTATTTTTCGATTAAATTACCGTCGTGGGTATTTTTATTTATACATATAGATAGATAGATGAACCGGTCCTTAGTGAAACGAAATCTTATCCTGAACCTTGGGTACCTTTACCAGAAAAACTAAGAACCTATTTTGCTAAATATAGACCAATATATCCCTTTGTTTTAAACACAAATCTAGACCCAAGTTATGACCCACTTTAGGCATTGTACTCGCCGCTATTATCCAAACCAACTGACCTTTTCATTTGGAACAGAGAGTAGCAATGGACACAATAGTTACTGAAAAATTAACAGCTAGAACAAAAGACTTTCCGTGTGTTATTTTAACGTTTGTTGCGAGAAGTTTTGTTTTATTAAATAACTATTGTTTTTATTTATTGTGATTTAGAATAGCGAGATTATTTTGTGTTTATTTTTATTTTGTTGAGGTATAACATGTTTTATAAATACCATAAGTTTCGAAATTTAAATGGTATCTTGTGTTTATATGGCCTGATTAAGGTGACCACTGATAAAGTATCTTAAGGCGTTAAAAATAAAAAGCTATAAATTAACTACAGTACTGTGGTCTAATTTCATTAGCAGTGGCAAGTAAAAATGTGGCGGAGGGCAGCCTCTGGTGACGTCACATATGTTTTATTGGTCGGTCGCCGGCAGCATATGAACGGCCGGGAGCAACGGTACACTGTTTGTCTCAGTCCGGGAGTAATTTAATAAAAAAAATCCGACGTCTAACTTTATCGCCTTGCGGTTCGTTCCACGGTGCGACCGTCCTTTGTTTTATACGCGGATACATGTACATATTTGAAACCGAGCTCGGGACGTAAGAAAAGTTGCAGCGCATGTTTTAACGTTCATTTTATGTTTTATTTATATACCTGCTAGTGTTCTTGTTAGAATTTTACATTATGTAGTCATTGTAAAAACTCTAAGTTGAGACAATTTGTTGTAGGTAGGTATATGCGTCATGTCATGGCGTACATTACACATTATAAATTGGCTATACTTACATACCTAAATATAATGAAGATTTTTATTAACTTAATTCCATTGATAGTCTATAACCAAGTTCTAAATCAGGAAAACTTAGGGTTTAAAATCGGTTTCAGGCGACCCTAATTCCATGCCGAAAAGGTGAAAATATTCATAAATTTTCAAACCAGATCCAAGAGGGCTTATCTCAGGATTGTTTATCTTGCTAAGGAGCGGAATAATTTATAGAAATATTTACGTTTAAGGCCAACCAACTCCCCCAAAATAATTCGATATCGTTCCAAAATTTCGCGGCATTTCGGTAGGTAATCAAATTATAATTACAGGAACCGATAATAATCTACTAAAACGCCGGAATGTAATCAATTACGATGCCGTGTGTCCAGGAAATTATCAGATGATATATATGAAGAGATACTTATACAAAAATCCGTAGATATATCCGCTTTTTTTTACATCTATTTTGCCGCCAATGTGAATTAAAGAAAGTCCGTCACAAAACCGCGCATTCATTCTTCCTTTCCACAGAAAACTAAAAGTGTAGAAAAAACAGTCAGTTCTACAACGATGCCACTGTCAAATTGGTGATATAACCTATTCAAGCGGATAAATATCCATTTGCCTTTGATCAAAACTCTCGTCACATACGGCATAACGCATCATTAGGGTCATAAACAATATGAACTCCAAACTACAAGTATGAAACGGCAAATAACCAATTCGTACGGTCAATTAATTTTATGCATACCCAATGTTTAGCGGCAAACATCGAGTAAAGGTACCATGAAATCAAATTGATCGCCATCCAAATATTTCCCCTGTTGTTTAGCGAATGCTCGTTACGTATGCATTCAGCTGAGCAAACACAATCGTTACACAAAACAAACCTAGTTATCCTTCGACTTGGAGACAACAAAAAAGCTGGACAAGTGTGAGGCGGTTTGAAGGCTTATGGGTTCTGCACAACGAGATAAAAAGTTTACCTTTAAAGTTTCATACATCGTGGAGTTTTAAATGTTTATTATTCTTTTTTCTTTTATTCAAACAGATTTTCGTAGCAGTACTACTAACAACTTTGTCCCACAAATGGGAAAAGGCCTTTGATTTAGGCAAGCACTTAGTATGTTTTCCGTGACAATTGCCACAAGAATCTCGCAGACAAGCCAATGAATAGACTCCATCCAAAAACACCCTTTAAAAGAGAACGGAACCCAAAAACTCTTAGAAAAACCGTAGCGAACAAGGTTTCATAAAACCCCTTTTGAGCTTATATGCCAGCGTAATAGGGTCCTAAACTAATAAAGGCCGGTTATAGCGAGGAGCCACATCTCTATCAGCTCAGCTAGTTTAAACCGGTTTGCGCAAAAAACGCGAGACCGAGAGAAGAATCTTTTGTCGTCGCTCCTATTGGGTTAACGAAGCTCATAAATGAAGCGAGATTTACAATGGATTTAAAGAAAATGTGCTAATTGTGATAATAGTTGGATTTGAATCGTCAGGCGTTTTAATTGAGGAAGAAGGTCGCGACTAACGAAGAAGTGAGAACTGCTTTACTGTTTTTAGATAAAACTACCTTTTATCTTCTTATTTTTATGGTCATTTTAGAGTCACTTCTGAGCAAAGTACACTCTCATCGCCGCGTCCTGTCATCTAGAGTCATCTCTGCCGCCCAGTTAATTCAAAAGCGGCCTATGAACAGCCTAATTTGAAAATAAGGTCTAATAAAACTGAAACCAATAAGTTAACCTAATAAAAAGCTTTATAATACTAGGGATTCGGAGAGCTCTTTGTCGAAGTTTGACAAACTTCAAAAATCAACAACCCCGGAGTCCATTCACACACGGACCGCCGGACCCTTGCCTTTGTTGTGCGACCCAATTTATACGCTTGACAGTATTTGTTTTGAATCTAATTAAAATTTCTTACGTACATTGTTCATTATGAAGCTATGAATGGACTATTACGGTTTAAAAAAGGGTTTATTGCGGCTTTAGACGAGACTCTACGGCACATTTACTTTCAAAATTACAATCTCTGCCATAAAAGGGAGAGCTATTTTTGCGCACGTCAAAAATAGCGTTTGTTGACGAATTTTCGGGTGTAATTAAGTTTCGTGCCGTCATAATTTTGCACAAAGACATTTTATATTGCAAAAGCAAGTAATTTCGTTTTCCTGCAACTTTTTGACTTTTAAAATCAAACTTATATTTATACCTATTGGACTAGACCGTAATCTCATTTCATTTTATTCCATTAAAAAAAACTGAAGCTCCCGAAAAGATCTTCACAAATCGGATTCAAAATAATCTTAGATGCAAGCGCTGACTATTCTGCATCTTATCGTTAGAAAACGTTGCCATCTTTTTTACTTCCCCTGATGAAGAAGGTATGTCCTCCCTTATCAGCATTAGAAAGGGCTCTGCCAGCAAGGTTACGCCCCAAGGTTTTATTGGCTTGGCCGTGGCTTGGCCGTAGCTCGGCCAAACTCCTGCCAACACCGTACAATTGCCTTATAACGACACAAAACTGTCACGGTAGGTTGGCAACCAACTTTTCTGCGCAGTAAATCTAAGGCCAACAATGTTTGCATTCAGACATTAAGTACACGCGTCGTGTAATTTAGAGGGTGGTAAACTTTGTATGTACACTGGGTATAAGTTACATACTCAGTCGTGGTTCAAACTTTTCATGATTTAAAACGTTAGCGAAATATACTCGTTCGGGCGCGGTTCAAAATACTATTATTAGACGATTAAACTCTTCTTTTCGAAATACAAAAAGATTTCAATAGGATTTTTTTTTGCTGTGAGCCATGGCCGTCAACATATCATAATAGCAGTATGAGTCCTGTAGGTAAATTCTAAAAATGGACATGAGATAACTATCACGTGAATCACATTAATGTAGTACGTGAGTGACATCGTTTTTTTTCACACTTGAACTCTCCAAGCCAATATCTGTCTGCGACAACTTTAATCGTAAATCCGACTCACGTTTTAATAATGTTTTTATGGTCGGAGGTAATAAGAGATAGATCGAAAGCGTGGTCACGATTAAGTCAGTAGTAAATTGAAGATCGACTGCACTTTCGCAGTAAAAAATCTTTGAATTTTATCTCATTTACGGAGTTATCTTAAACTATTGAACATTATTATGGTATCTTTGGTAAAACTGTGGAGTTTTATTAATCGTAAATATGTATTAATAGCAAACTCCCGTGGCGACAAAGATCATACAACAAGGCATTTAATGCCCATTTCACCACCAAAATTTTACTTTCAAAATTCTACTATTCTATTTTCAAAATTCTACTTAAAGATAAATCTATTTTATCTTTCAGTAGAATAGGCACAGGCAGTCATAAAATATCTGATAAATTGTATCTATAGATAGTGAAACAGCCCTTAAGATATGTAGACGAAGGCAACCAATCGCGAGCACATCCTCCCTCGATGCGCACACAAAACTACATACATAATACAGTAAACACAAACTTCGATATAATTTCATAACAAAAACGAATAAATCACGCAACAAAAATACAACGAACCTTTTTTGTTTCACTTTATTAGCTTCGGTTATGAGAAACAAAGTTTACGGTCGGGAGGTCACCCTCTGCTATCGAACACGACGTTTTACGAGTATTTCTCCTCTAATATTTTCTGCTCCCACGAATCTGTATCTGAGTTACTGATTAGATATTTTATTGTTTTTGTTAATTCTTCTAAGTATGAGTCAGATTGTTAAAGACGCTGTGCACACACACAAAACGCACTTTTCGCTCTTTCCAATTTCAAATTTATATGAGTACCTAGGCAGATTATTTTGCATTGAAGAACAACAATACAGACCAAATTATTTAAAATATTTCAATGGCTTAAAATACCTTAACCTAAACTCACCTATTCAAGCCTAAAAACTTTTTTACCAACTTCATTAATTCAAATAAATAGGTATAGCTCTAACAAGACACCTACACTCATTCATAAGGTACTCGCAAAGCAACTAGGTACTGAAGTCCCTTTCCCGCAGAACATTAAATTGGTCAACAAACCCACTCGTACAAACTTGTGCCCATAAATTGTCTTGGAAACCTTTTTAGGTATCCTAGAATACATTTTGTTAATGCGGCGACAAGATTGAGGTGAACTTTTGAGCTCTTAGGTGTCATGAGCTCCTGGTTTATGAACTGGTTTTATATGCAAGAATTTTCTATAAAATTCAAGCCTAGTTTTCGTTAGACGACAAGGCTCAGGTTTTTAGTAGTGTAAGTTGATATTTAGCGGTATAAGGACGGATGTACAGGTCAAAATAAATGTGAAGTCATGCTGGATTTGGAATAGGCGTTTTCGAATGTCTTTCTTCAGAATAAAAGTTTATGGGGTATCTATTTGCGTAATCAAGGAAATATCGTAAATATTTACTACCACACTGTAACTAGGTTACATTCTTGTTAGAGACGAAGCTAAACAAGAAATTGCTGTTGACGCCAATATGTTGCTTTAATACAAAATGAAAGTATCAAAATTTTATGGGCAGTGAAGACGTCATAAATTGCAACTTCGCCAGAGTCTATAAGCTTTCGATCTAGTTTGGTTTCCGCTCATACTTTGTCACTAGTGTTGGAGATCCTTTCTTAATTCAAGACTTTAATATTTTGTTCCCATCTTTAGTTCTTGACACCATTGATATAAAGGTCACATCACAACGTCTTACTAAAATTACACCTAAATTGTCTTGACGTCTAACTCAGGGATGGGTAATAAAAAATATAAATAAGACATACTTATCAGCAAGACTGTAGTATACTTTCACAGCTATCACGGTATATGAACACTACTGTGAAACTTAAAAAAATATAGGTAACAAAATAGGTTTCTGAACAGATTTATCGAAAGTAGAGATGAGCGTTTGATACTAAGGATTATATTATATATTTAAAGCATACTACATCGATTCAACATAATCGTATTAAAGCCTTTGCTGCTACGCGTTATTGGAAGTTTATAAAAAAACCACACTAAATACCTCTGACGCCTTTTGCAAATTCGTATATTTTCTCGATTATATCCCCTTTGAACGATGTATTCTATTTGCTTTGCGAGTATGTTTTCATTCGGCAATAATGCTTTTTTTATTCAATAAACACTCGAATAGTTTTCCAAAGCGTATGTTGAATTTCAATAATAAAACGACATCATAAAACTCTTTTAAGCTCTTTTTAGTTGCGTCTCGTTCTGTATTCTGTTTGCTATTGTAAATAAATTCATCTAAATCTACTTAAAAACATCACACCTGTTATAAACAATGAACGTAAGTATTTAAAAGTTTCTAACAATACAATATTAGAGAGCGTTTGTTCATTCAATAATGTTCAGTATTTTATTCACAAAGCGCTACAAAATATGTTTGATTACTTATACCTACGTAGAAAGAGACGAATGGAAACTCGTAAAGAATCATTCAATTAGAATAAAACCAGAAACTTCATTACGCAAACCAACACGCTATTTGACAAGAAATAAAATTGTACCTACTTATTCAAATTTCCCCCAGAAATATAACGATTCTCGTGCCTTTCACGAAAAACACGTCCTTTTCTATACGCGTCACTTGAAATCCAATTTTGTTTAGTCGCGGAACGGTTGTTTATGTATGAAATTTGTATAAAATATTCAGTTTGGAAATTTGATTCTCGATAAAGGAGACGAGATGATGTTCCAGTAAATAAATGTGCATTAAAATTGAGGGAAACATATAAATTATGTTACGTAAAATACGACAACGTCCCACATCAGATGCTGTTGTTTAGAAAAAGTCAAAGTTTTACTAAGATACTCAAGGTGGTGTCGTGATGGAACAAGTGAAGGGAATACAAACAAAAGGAGAACATAATACTTAATAGATTAGAACGAACAACCAAAATGATTACTTAAGTGAAAAGAGATAATGTAGCGATATCTGCACCCACGATTTACTGCATAACAAAACGAAAATACAAGTAGGTTGTATAAGAATGGGACAAGTACTTGGCTCAAGTATTCGCGCCGACAGTGCAATGTCCTATTGAGTAGCACAGTTAGTTATTTTCAAAATAGCCTGTAACCAGGTATCATAACTGTTTAGTATCTCGTGTGAGACTGACATCAAAAGTGATAGCCGTCATACTTGTGAGCTATCACCAAAGTTATATTCCTTGAAGCCATGAATATCAGGTTGTAAAAAAGATCCCCTAGAAACCAAACAATAAAACATACCTATCGTATTCTAACCCGACCTATTATGACCATAATACGATTCAAACTCACATCACAGATGCTATACGATATTGCATTCTCTATTTATTACGGCGGAGGGGTCATTTTATGACGTACAATATTTCAAACCCAAAATGAGATTCTGGACAGGCCTCGGATAAGGAAAGCGTTTCGGGGTTAAATATTATTACGGTAGATTTAAGTACTGATTTGTTTTCAGCCGGGGTGTGGGTTTACACGTACTTATAGCTAAATGGACTTCAAAGTTAAATAGTTTAGGTTATACAGTATTTATTAAATGACGACGTGGTTAGAAAAAACTTAAATACACAGGCTGACAGTCATATACTTTAAAGCAAAGCCGATATTAGACTTGAAATGTGCTTGATATAGTCTCAGCAATGCACAATGTACAACGTAAATTTGCCACCTCTGTAGCTTAGGTTTGTCTCAGCCTCTACCTAAGTCGTATGCATAAATACAAGTAAAATGAATTTGAACTTGCAAGTTATTAATGAGAACTTACCTGAGGTTCTTCATTTAGTTTTCTATGGTGTTCGTGACTTGGTTCTGTAGATCTCTTATGTATTTCGTGATGGGATAACAGGTAGTATCCCTTGAGGGAGCCAATCTGTAACAAATGAATAACCCTTGTTAATTTTGTTCTAGGTAAATAGTAAAAGATTTATTGGTAGAAGCTGTTTTGTGATAATAACGCAATCGTTGAAATTATATTAGGGGCTAAAGATCTGTTAATTAACACACAATCACTCAAGAGCGTTGGAAAGCACAGCGCAACACAAAATGCCACTATCTCTCTCATACCTACGCATAACTTTTATAAATTCACAATATGAAACATGTAATTTAAACCAGTTTAAATATCGCTCTAACTAAAGCATGAAACAAAAGGAAATTAGTATTAAAACCAGTGCATCGCAAACAAACAAAGTTTTTAGTCAAAGCCTCACAGCTCTTGGGAAACGCAAGAAAGGCGAGCTCTCAAAGTCCCTACATAACTCATTTACACAGACTTCCCAGTTTTAACATAACTACGCAGATTGCGTTATTTACATACAAGAATTATTAAAACGAAGACCAAGTTTCTTTTGTTACAAAAGAGTTGCAAAAACTCGTGGAAGACAAAAGTGGGTAGCTTTGTGGCGGAGTTTAGACTTTGGAAGTTCGTAAACTACGTTTGATGGAGTTTCAGTTGGAAAGCAAATCGGGGAAAAAGTACTATTTATGTTCCAAAAGAATCAACTTTAGACCTGGGAAGTATACTCGCTGATAACGATGGGGAGTCGAGATAACTTTTGTAAGTTACATTAGTATGTCAGTCCTAAATAATGAGATTTGCCACCAGCTCGCTTTTGGTCGTAATAGTGGTACATCACAGAACTAGCAGTACGCAAGATCGAATTTAGGTAGCGATCGATTTTAGGTAGTATTTTCATCCAATTTAGGACACCCAAACCATTGAAGTAGGCCGTGAATCATGTATAAATGTGTCACTGCTTTCCAGTGTTTTAGACAGACTCCACCGACAAGAGCTAAGGTCTTAAATAAGAAGAAGAAAGACTAAATACAAATTCTATCTTAAATCCCAAATTGAGGCAAGTTTTGGAACGAATTTAGGAAGTATTTTAGGAAAGCCACTAAGGAAACTATCCGCTACTAATAAAATCGGAAACACGCGACTCGTATCGCGCTACCATCTTTATTGGCACTTGGAAATAATGTAGATATTTATAGCTATTATTGCAGCAGACTTTACTATAAACTTGTTTAACTACTACATAGTCTATCCTATATAATCCTACTATTATTATAAATGTCAATGTTTGTGCCAATGGATTGATGGATGGATAGATGGATGGATGTGTGTTACTCTTTCACGCAAAAATTACTGAATACATTTTGATGAAAGGCAATATTGTAGCTTATGTATCAGAACAACATACGGGCTATATTATTTTGAGATTTCATTTTTTCCAAGATATGACGATAAATGGGTCCGACGTCGCAGGCAACCTCTAGTCTTTGATAACGTCAGGTACACAATAACACTTAAGGAAAGATACGTCGCTATTTTGTCGTAGAATTTTTAATGCCACAGCTGTTTTACTTTCAAAAGTTTGCTTACGTAACTTAACTCTAAAATTCATTGCTATAGTTCTCACTTGCAATATATTGTTACTTAAGAAGTTGAAGTTCTGTTACAGTTGAAAATATTACTTTAAAAGCCTTCTGTACTAGTAGATAAGTATTTTACTGGGTTAATTGGTTCTAGAATCTGACTTTTTATACTACGTATATACCTGTTTTACATCTCATATTACATTGTCCTTGAACTTCATTAAATATACTACAAGAGTCTTACACAGAATTAGGTTCAAAATTGTCTTTCCTGTTCCTGATGATTAAGAATACTGGAACATCTAATCCTCAAAATGTTTATACAGGCCAAAACTACATCGGGCACAGATTATGCGGATATTCATTAAGTTGGGAAATTAGCTTCCAGTGTCCTTAACTTTTGGGAACAGGAGAGACATTTTTTGTTTTTTATGTCTGTATGACCCACTAACTTCCTTATCAACGCTTTTAACGTCCCTACTACAGGGGCACGAGCTTTCATACGAAAGTGATTAGATACTACATAATTTTAAAACAAAACTTAACTATCTTCCTTTTTGGTACCTATATTAAAGCAAATGCAGTAATAAAAGCAAATATTCAAATATAATTATTAGGTCACCACACGCGCGGTGTTTTACGAGTTCGAGCGAGGGAGGGTTGCAATGAACTACGTTTAACATTCTCACTTTTAACTAACCGCTACCTTATGAACATAACCATCTCTCCAAACTACATCTAAAGCTAGAGTATAAAACTGGAGAAGAGGTGTCTCTTAAACACTTTATTTTAAAAACATTACTTAAGAAAAAACATAAAAACACCTATTTAATATTTCATCTTACGCATTATATCTTATACCTAATGGAATATCAAAATGACAATAAAATATGTCAAGAAATATAATTTCAATTTCAAATAAAGGAAAGAACTAAAAATTTTTATATTAAGCAAGAGTCTTCTACCCTTTTTTTTATTGATGACCCAGCAAAAATGCACTTACGCATAACTCTCCGCTCGGGGGAGCAAAAGAGGTAATGTTGGACTCCCGGCCGAGGCCGACCTACCAACTAAAAAACTGGGGTATCCCTCGTGGCCATAGCGAGAGAGGCCGCGGGACCAAAAAACAACCGCGACCCTCCCCGGCCCGCTCGCGAATGCGAGTCCTTGCGTAGAGGCGCTAGCGCGCCTCGCCAAAGAAGGGCGATGCACCGGAACACGAGGCGCATCACCCCCGTCTAAGCCAGCTTTCTCACGAAGCTTAAACAAACCCATTCCGAGATGAATAGCATTAACCTCTACGCTGCTCCAGTGGCCGAGTAGCCCCATGTTCGCACTATTTCGGGATATTTCGCGTGAGAGCAACCGCCTCTATTACCTTTATAGGCCCATAAAGTCGCCATTGCAAACACGTTACTCGTTTTTCGGCGCGTTCCGTTTTTATAGCTTAGGGATTTACTTGTTGTATAGTTTTAATGGAGTCATAGAATTGTTTCGAAGTTATTTTTTTGTTAGTTTTGTTAATAAACTTCGTTATTTTAAGACGGCTGAAATGGCTACGTTAATTACAAAAGATAATTCAAATTACTTTACTAAAGTTATTTATAGATAAAACGTCTAAACGTTTTTTCTTAGAGCAGACTAATTAGATTTTGAAGAGACAGACGCCTCCGACTTTCTTTAAAGTTAAAAATACATCTTAGTTCAGAACCAGCCTAAGAAAGCTTGAATTTAAAAACTGTTTTTTATACTTCCCCGCCCACTTTACCGATTTCGAGACAATTTTATCATATAAGAAAGAGATAACTCTCAATAAATCTATGGAAGAAAGTCCCAATGTTTCAGATTGACAATCCATTCTTCCATCTATTATCGACAACGCCATCAGTCTACCTTTATTGCGGCGATTTGATAACAACGGAAAACATGTGTCATACACAAAAATGAAAACTTAGAAAATGCTTTTACAAATATACCTAATAGGTACTACCTATTTCACATAAAAGAAAATTTTCAACGATTTTGGTTTAAAAAAAATCTTAATTTAATTATTTCATTTTGATGTGATTTTAAGACTTACTTGATTCTTAAGTTTAATTATTTATCATTTTGAACAAAAGAACGGTATCTTCTACGTACCACTTTGAATCTAAAACATGTGGAAAACCATTTACCTGACACAGTTTTATTATAAATATTGATGCAACCAAAATAGAGATATAAATCCTAGTGGAGTATAGGGAAATACGATGTATCTCGATATACGGCACATTCAGCAGTAAACAAACCCGACTGGAGTGATGAATCGTTGGGAATGACAGCGCCATCTGCTCATATCGTCCACTCAGATTACATTCAAAATTGTGGAAGCCTAAATCAAATCCTACTAGAGTACCCACTTCGGATCTTCATAATTGATAATGATAATCTATCTGTTCGACATTGTTCTAGTTTTAAACTAGATTTGTTACTAGGATTTTGGGAATTTACTTTGATTAAGTGAGTCTGGGCCAATACCGCCATTTGCTAGGTTTTTTGTGGGATTAAATAATATAATAATTTTATATTCGGTATTAGCGTATGCTTTCATATTAGTAATTTAAAGTAATTACAAATAGGTATCTGTAACTAAACCCAAGTTGACTAAATTTTAGTTTACGTCAACTATGTTTACTGTTTTTACTTATCAATGTCAATAAAGGTGTTTTTCAACTGCAAGTGTCAAGATATTTTTAAGAAAAATAAATAGCGAAGCTATCAATGTAACGTACGTCAAACCGCGTGATTAAAACCAATATCGTACTTATGACACGTCCCTGTGGGAATTAAGGAAATAGATAAATTTATCTTTCTCTCCACCATCGCTGCATTCAGTCGTCCCACATCGCAATCCCCAATGCCATTACAGCGCCGGCTTATCCCCAACAAAATCATATTCATAATTCAATACCCAGTCTAGTTTATAAGGAGCACTTTTGAATTTCATTTGAATATTATTAACCTCTCAAGGTTATTCAATTTATATCCACAGCAAGGAATTCGATAAATTATGTAAATTTTAATGTTGCCTCACAACACGGTAATACTTTGGGAAATTATTCATCATAATGTTTTTAGTGAAAGCGATATCGAATTTCTGATGTTACCTACTTATATTTGCTTGCTTTGGGGATTTCGGAACGGTAGCTAATTGAAATACTTCCAGATAGTAGGTAGAATGTTTATTAATAACTAAAGGGGATACAATTTGAAAATATTCGCAATGTTCGTAAACTATGTTGATAGACATTCAACGGTCGGTTATTTGGTATCCGCATCGAATATATCGGTAGAACACACATCACATAACATAACCTATCATATAGAGTACACGTTCCGCATCCGATTCTTGGAAATTCCGAATCCTATCCGACGATCAAAATAAAACCCTTCCAAAGCGATACACTAAAAATATCCGAGTCTATTGCGTTCCAGTTACCTGCAAAATTTAAGATCATATATTCGGCCGCAGCCTCGGAGCCGGCTCTATTTTTCACATCGCCTGCAATTTATGTAGCCAGTTGAATACGCCGCACCGGATATATGAAGAGATTAAGTTATTATCTGCTTAAAACGGAACGTAGTTTAATGGTATCTCGAGTAATACGGACTTTTATGTAGCTAGCTGGTATCGTCGCGCTCAGTTATAGCGGTATAATGAGGTTTCTACGAGATATTATAGAGTAAAAGGAAGGGATGTTATGTAATAGGTACCTCCGTGGGTGAACCTTCTATAAAATCACAATACCCTTACTTAAGAAAAGCGAATTAACTAGAGATTTCATTATGAAGGTCCTTTATCCTATTAATTTAAGAAACTTGCTCTACCTTTGCTTGGTAATGAAATGAATTTAGGTCTTAACTAGTTCATCCGGGTTCCGTCCGGGCCATAAAATTAAATAACATTACGGCTTGTACAAGGTTATTCATAGATTATTTTTAGCGATAGATGAAACGGAACGCAAGATTACAATCGTACCGCGAATGTCGTGAATTCCTTGTGACAATGAACGAATTTTACTATATCGTAAAGATACACAGCAAATGACTGTTTTGCATGAAATGTGTTTAAAATAAAACCACCGTCAATATCATCGAACTAAGTGGTATTTATATAATTCACCTCTTATATTATTTTGAACAACAACTAGGTACCACAGGAATTTGTATCTGAAATAAATTTAACCGACCATCAGACATCTAGTCCACCTACCAATATCTAAAATTCAGAAGCGTTTCCTTGTCCGTGGTTGCAATTCCGTAGCAACTAGCAAGTCTATTTAAAGACGGTCAACAACTGAATTACTTATTTGCAAAACCTCGCAACAAAACCGAGTAGAAATTCAAAGTTTCGAAGTAATAATTACAATCACGAAGAGTGTTTCCCCCCTCAGTCCCGAGAGCAAATAATTCTAAATTTACTTACTCGTGTAGCTACCCCATCCACTTTTGAACTCTAAACTGTCCAAACTATGTCTAATTGTATCTCTGGCAACATTTTCTTGGCCGTTGATTCTCGTTCGAGTCCCTTCTCGAATGTAATTAAGAAGTTTTCACGCAATCGAATATTCGAGAGTTTCATTGAATCCCAAGAACTGGAACTGATTGTAAGCGTCAATCAATATTGATCAATAATTAATTTAATCTCGAGAGTTTTAGACCTTTCCGAACAATGTTGAGTGGATCTGGCCGAGGTTAAAGTTCGTTCTCTCTCATTGTTTCAGTTTTATTAAGGTGTTTTAAGTAAGTTTATTACAAGAGGCTGCCGGCGACTTCGTTCGCATTTATGGTCATATCTCCGAAAACTTACACACTGTGCTAAGTAATAGCCTATGTGATATTCTGATAAACTACAATATTGTAACGTTTCATTAAAAAATGTGAAATAAAAAATTTTTGCCAAAAAAGAAACAACTTCAAAACTGAAACTAAAAAGTATGAAATAAATTAACTTGTACAGCAAATTTCGAGTTTATAAGTGATTAAAAGTAACATAAACAAATACATAATTATGCCTTTAAAATTTTTGAAGACGGTGCTAAGTAAAACAATGACTAGATATAGGTAATATAGGTACTTATAATCAATCTTTTTCACATCTCAAGGAAACAGGTGGCACCGTCTTCAAAAATTTTAAAGACATAATTATGTATTTGTTTATGTTACTTTTAATCACTTATAAACTCGAAATTTGCTGTACAAGTTAATTTATTTCATACTTTTTAGTTTCAGTTTTGAAGTTGTTTCTTTTTTGGCAAAAATTTTTTATTTCACATTTTTTAGTTTCCCTTGACTGTCCTTCATTTTCATTATCAGACCCCTAATAACAGTCACAACTCATTTAGATGAAAGGTCTCAATAATATAAGTTAATCAAGCCCAAACACAAAGTACTTGCTGTAAACCGTTGTCGAGTTCCGTCGACTGCATTTCCGCTCCATCATCAGGTCAATGTCAGACCCTCATTAAACATTAGGGCTTTAAAATTCTTATTATTGCATAATATTAAGAAACACACTAGTCGCGATGCAATTTTTTCGAGTGTTTCCCTCGATATCTCCAGGTTTCCACCATCAGGTCCTGGTTTCCTTAACATGGGACCACCCTTGGGATACCCCCTTTCTAACAAAAAAAGAATCATCAAAATCGGTTCATGGACGACGAAGTTGTGTGAAGAAACATAAGAAACAGACTAGTCGAAAATACAATTTTTTTGAGAGTTTCTCTCGATTTCTCCAGGATTCCACTATCAGATCCTGGTTTCCTTACCATGGGACCACCCTCGGGATACCCCCTTTCCAACAAAAAAAGAATCATCAAAATCGGTTCATAAACGACGAAGATTTGCGTGGACACACATAAAAAAAAAAAAAAAAAATATACGGTCGAATTGAGAAACTCCTCCTTTTTTTTGAAGTCGTTTAAAAATCGATTAAGAGTCGTTTCAGGACGACAGCGTTGCGTTATCAAATAGGTATATTTTTTTATTACTAGAACTTAATTTCATATAAGTACTTAAAACAATGCTGATCTTTAACCTTTTTGGCTTTAAGGTGAATTTAGAAAGAACAATGAACATTTTAGTCGGTAATAATCTTCTTACTGTAGTTTTCAATGGCTAGGTCGATAGTTCAAGATAATTTTGATCGGAGGCAAGCCTTTGGCTCTAGAAAGGCCCAGACGAATAGTTCATACAAAGTTCAATTAACAGGCTATTGTAAAGTCTCAGGTGTACTCCATCAATATACAATAGTTTGACAAAGACTTCTTGACACTTTGCACCGCAAGAATAGTTCATACAAAGTTCAATTAACAGGCTATTGTAAAGTCTCAGGTGTACTCCATCAATATACAATAGTTTGACAAAGACTTCTTGACACTTTGCACCGCAAGAATCTTCATATAGCCCTTTGCTAGTATCAAACAATGGTGTGTTAATAAGGGAACTACTCCGTCAGCCACGCAAGTGAAGCGACTTGCCTGAGGCTGTTTATTACAACTTTTAATTAATTGTCGAAGTTGGAAACCGCAAGGAGTAGGCCATTCGCGTAGTGTTCCACATCATCGAACATAATTCAAATTGTTTTCAAAGTAACCGCTGAACCGCGACGTCTTTGATGTTTTCAGATCGCCATAAAAAGCGAAAATTAAAAGTCTAGGGATTGTGAAAAAGTAACTCTGTTTATAGTTATACAAGATTGATTGTTGGTCTCCGCCTCCTTTTCTGTAAATAACTTTACTAAGATAATTCCGAATCGACCATAATTTTGCAGCAACTTGATAAGCCTAACATATTCGCTAAATTAGAACTAAACTATAAAACAATCAACAGCCCATTCTAATAAGCAACAAACATAACCCTACGGCATCTGACGACAAGATTAATCCAGAAGAAACTATACACTAAGTTGTAGTAAGACACACAACGCCTAAGCACACTACCCTTCTTAACTCCTAATCCGACCCACGCACGGAAGCAGAGACACCAACAACGGTCGGAAATTATTACTCGCTTGCCTTACAAATTATCCGGCCTTCGTGGACGATAGGCTTAAGGTACGTACGCACTTGGTGAAAATCGGCGTAAAGTCTCGGTGCGGTCCTTTGAAGTATAACGCACTTCTGAAGAAGGTAACATAATAATTGTTGACCAAGGTAGTCTTTCTAACTGCGATCATACCGCGTAAGCATATCGGTGTGCGTGTATGCGTAAGCATATCGGTGAACGCAACAAACTAAACAAAACAAAACTTGAATTCAAGAGAATAACAAAGTTCATGTAGCTTACCCGCTACTTGACAATTGGCATGGTGTCAATTGTCAAGTAGGAGATACACAAAAGACGAACGAAATCGAATATCAACTTTGTAGATAGCCGTGGTGAAGACCACTAGGTACCAAAGGTACGAAGATTTTTTAGGCAAACCAAATCCCTTTGATTCCTTTGAATCACAGTTCCATCCAGTGCGTTAAAACCTTTATCCGCCCGCCACGGAAGATAGGCTAACTCGGTTAGCAGAACTCTGGTTAATTTACAGCGCACCCTACAAATTAATATCTCTGATTTGGACCCTTGTCAACGGACGGCGGGAGAAAACTTATCGACTTTAAGTATATGGAGTTAAAGTACATAATACGAGTGTTTATGTAACGTGGTTTATCGTACGAATGTGTAGGTTGGTGTGAATATCGAAAAAAGAAGAGAGATTATGAATTATCGATTCTCAGTAAACAGTTATTTAATCTGATTAAAATAAACTTTGTCACATCTTCTTAACTTTTATTTTCATCACTTATATTACTTTTCCTACCATTTTTATTTCTATCTCAATAAACACTAAAACACATTTACTTTATGAAAGTTTTTATTCTCTCTCTTTACAGTCTCTGCATCATAACTATCAAAATTTTACTTCAAATAGTGAAACGTGGTAAATTTTCGTATTTCATGCACTTGCTGAAATAACTTTGCGCCTGTTCTCTACCTCGACGACTCAATGTGTGGCACTAAGCTGTACGAGACGACAACTTAATCTCTGTCGACGTCTAGACTTAGGTACTTTGCAGACTGCTCTTTACTAACTTCCTAGGAATTCATGCCTATTGAAAACTTACTTTTGACTTAAATTAAACTTAGTACTTTTTATGTGACCTTCCTAAAGATTATATAATTAAGATTGACGCAATTGTGTTGTAATTCTCATAACCGCTACACTTGCGATAATTTAACGAGGTCACGATCACGTACGCGAATCGATATATTCGCCAATTTTATCAACTATGACATGAGCATCGGTGGTTCAGTGGTAGAATGCTCGCCTGCCACGCGGGCGGCCCGGGTTCGATTCCCGGCCGATGCAATTCGTTTTTGATTTTTTTTTTTATAAAATTCTTAATTTTATTGAGCTTCCGGATAAAAAATATCAATATATAATCTTCCAAATAATGATTTATATAAGAGCAATGCGTCCTTATTTTTCTAATGGAATTGGACTACTTAATTAGAAGGACTAACTACTTACTTAATCCAAAATACACATAGGTACTATTTACAAAAAAAAACACATTACATTCATTTTAAAACATAATTACAATAAAGTCTGTTAAAGACGCTTGGAAGCTAGCGTAAGAAGGGATGAAAAAACTAATGCGATAAATATACATCAGATTTGTAAATATGCAATTTTCTCTACCGCAAAGGAGGCAGTAATGCCAGTGCAATATTGAGCGAAAGCAGACGCGGCTGGCGTTAATTTTGACACCAGCTTGTGCACGTAACATATTAATTTTTCTGCATGTGTGTATCTAGAGTTATTACTTTAAGTGTCAATTTCACCACTTACAAATTTAACTGACACATATTTTATACCTATCACTGTATAAAAAGCAATATTTTATGAAATACATATAGGTTTATCTGTCAGTTAAATTGTATCTATAAGTAGTGAAACTGGACCTAAATCTTTATAAATTGTAGATAGTGGTATTAAAGCAGAATCCACTATACTTTACATACCAAACATTCAGAAGTCAAATCACCCAAACATTCAGAAGTCTACTACAGTCAGTATGACAGGGAGATTTATAAAAAAAAAACACTCAAAAAGTAGCTAAAGTAACCCGCAATTACCGGTATCAACAAAAACTTTAAAAACAATGAGAATTACGTCTGTAACAACACCCGGTTCGATAAATGGTGTAAAAAAATCATTTACACCCCTCTTTGCTAAGGTCTTTGTAAAGTTATAATAGTCATAGATATCTTTAAAGTTGTAAAGTATCGAATCTGTTTCTAAGAAAACATTACAACTGGGGTGAATGGACTTAGGTAGGGAAGAACTTCTTTTCGAAAACGTATAATCGTAGCAGTTTTATAGTATTGATTTATAATAACCTAACCTTTAAAAAAAAGACCCGACTGCGTTTAAAGGGGTTTAAAAAATACTTTTTTTTATTTTCATGTACCCAGTGTCACTCTAACGACACCTATCAAACTAAAATCCATCAAGCCGTCCAGGCTGTAGAGCGTGCCAAATAATTATACAATGCCAAAATCAGTCAAAAGTGGTTTTGACCGATGTCTTCAGTCAAAACCACTTTTGACTAATTTTGGCAGTTAAAAGTTTTGACTAGTTATGAGTTTTGACTGTAACATACATATGTACATACTCTCGAAAAACATAACCCTCCTTCTGGAGCAGTCGGGTATAAATGTATTTTAAATTGTAAAGTATCGGTGGTATCGGTGTATAGCAATGTTTGAGTAGTGCAATGCTATCGGGAGCGTTGCCGGCTCCAGTATCCGACACTCCATTTCCTATCACGAATCATGGGACGCATATGTGAATATGCCAATTCGAGGCGACGTCGCATTCTATTATGTGAGATAGCTTTCTATCGTTTGTAGAGTTTTGTGAAGTTTTCCATTGTTATTTTGTCTTGATATGGATTTTTGGATTCCTGACGTTACACCGACTTAATTTTGGTCTTAGGTTTAGATACTTGTTAAGAAAATGCTTTAAAACAGAGTTCTTAATACACGTAAACATACATACATACATACATATCCGTCACACCTCTCTCCCATTGGGGTAGGCAGAGACCACTTCCTATACACGTAAAAAAAATGAAATATTCGTACTTACACAAAAAGGTTTTTAGTGATAAAATATGCACTGAAGCGGCCTTACGTGTAAGAGTAAAAATTAAGAAAATTAAAAACGCTTTACTTCAGAAACTTTGTATACCGACATTCCAGCAACAGCTACCATCATTGATACTGCCATTATTCTAATTAAAGCCCCGAAGAACCGTGCCCTACTTTCCAAACAGGCTGTCAGTTGCCAGCATCAAAGTGGAATAGGAAAATAAAATCAATGCTATTATTGGGAAACCATGGGATCCTTAACGAGCCCTTGTCAGTCTCGTTACAAGGCATTGTCTGTACACAAAGGATAAAGTTGCCTAAACAGTTGCTTCCTTAAAAACTTTTTGGTGTAGTGGTAAAAGGTACTCGGACCTACTATTGTAGTCGAAGTTGGAATACTGTTATATCTAGCTTAGCAAATACCAATATAATGAACGTTAAGAGGAAAGTAAAACAAAAGATCTCTAGAAAGTACAAGCGATATTTTTTGTAAAGATATTTGGATCTTGGAATTTGTAGAGCACTATGCCTGAAGAAGTTTAGAGTTTAGCTCTGCGTGGTTATGAGAAATATTTAGTGTTAAAAGCTTTGGGTCTAGACAATAAAGATATAGGTACCTTCATGGTTTCGGTTAAAAAAAAATCCAAAAATAAAACAACTATTTCGGAACCCAAAATGTTTTTCCCAAATTAATTCGCAATACAAAACCCGTGCACTTGACATATTTATATTCTTTCTTTACCAAGTATTCACCATTCCCCGTCTAGACTGTAGGTAAATAGATAAAATGTACTCTTTGCTTTAGTATTTCGCTTGCGCCGTCCGAGGTAACGAGCTTGAAATTTCATCACCTCTATGACCCTCAAGTTTCTATTACATTGCATATTACATTTCTATTACACGTCCATGCAGCTAGGAAACGGTTTCTGGAATAAAGAGATTTAGTATATTATACTTACGCTGAGAGATTTGAAGATGAATATGACAAGTCATCGACGTCTTGTCGCGGTAAGAGGTGACTAAAGAAATTCAAATAATAGGTTCTACAATTATTTGTTCTTGTTTTCGATGAGTGACACCAAGATATATCCCACCAAAGTACATTTTACTTTTAGTCGAAATATATTTCATATTAGGTTACGCTGTTCATATGTCAGTCACAACTGTCTGAATAGAGCATGCTTTGACAACGAGTAATCAAAGTGCAGAGATGAGAGAAGCATCAAAAGCTTAATATCAGCAGCATTGAAGCTAGAGCCAATGATCTATCGAGCCGACTGCCGAGTGGAGGCAGGGACCGCTCGGCTGGGCTGTGTGAATGCCGCCGCCTTGTGACACGACTGACTTCCCAACGTCATTTACTTTTTGCCGGCAAAGAGGCCATGCCAGTGAGACGTTTCAAAGCCCAACTCTCGTGAGGAGGGCTCTCAGCATTAGTAGAGCGGCTATGAATAACTGAGGCCGTTGAAAAAATTCTCACTTGGAAAAATCTACTTTTGAAACAGTTGAAAAAGCAGGTGCGACGCGACGCCGCCGCCGGGATATTCGAGATATTGTAAAGCCGGGAGCGGGCGAAATCCGATCTGTATTGAAGCTAAACATAAATAAAAGACCAATTTGAGAGTTTTATTTGGTGAAGTTTTAAAATTTTATTTTTTATTCGCCAGTAGTTTTTATTTGGTACGTGAGGATGTTTATAGGTACGAGTAAGGATGTGCAAATAAAACTGGGTTTGCTTTAACGATAAAACGTATGTATAGGTATTGTTTGTTGACTGTAATATTTGGACGTTGTCTAAAAAGAATATGTATTTAATTTTTCTTCTATTACCTACTAGCTATTTCCAAGAATTGATAAAATTAGCATGTACCTACATCAACACATGGAACAGTCATTCGAATAAACACACGATTTTTATAGTAGTTTTTATACGTAATTCGCCTGCCGAAATATTGGACTGTGTTGGACAGTAATTTATGGAGCCCGATATCAAAGTTGTAAAGGTTCGATAAAGCTCGGATTTGATTTTGTTCATATCAATTCGTTGGAAATAAAATTTATAGCGACTGCAATGAATTTTTTAACAAAGTTACCGTCCTATCTGTCTATTCGTAATTTCACTTCCGATATCTACTCGTAAATGGATGGATATTTTACATAGCCCATTTTATTAGTTTTTAAAATATAAACTTTTATTTATGGCCAATATATCTAGGGCCAAAATATCCCTCATTAGCAATTTCTCAAAACATTTTTTGTTGCAATTTAAATTAAAAAGGCAGCACTTATTGCACTAAAAAGAAATTATCGTAAATGAAGTACAAACGTGACAAAACTCGCATAACACAACGGGTTTATCGCAAAGTAATAGAGTTGCAGTTATTTTGAACAAGTGTTTAATTCATTTGTTTTTATTTCCGGCACGTCTAGATAAAGCGTTGCGCTTGATATATGAATGATGTTAGACGAAAACTGCAAGTGAACGCTAAATTTAGCGTAGTTAACAGCAGCATCGGTGGTTCAGTGGTAGAATGCTCGCCTGCCACGCGGGCGGCCCGGGTTCGATTCCCGGCCGATGCATGTTTCCACTCACTACTTTTTTGATCTCACTACTTTTTTTTATTTTTTATGATCAAAAATAGTCCTTAATCTATAAATAGTAGTTTCAAGTAGCTTAAAATAACCGTAATAAAAATAAAGATTTTTTTTCCATCAATGCAAATCTCCAACGAATGTAGATGAAGCGGTGAAGTGTCGAAACAAAGTGGCGACTTAGCGCGTTGCGTTCCGTTTCCGCGCGAGCTGGTCCGGCTCGGTTCCGCAGTTCCGCCTCAATTCCGCGATTACGCGGTAATCCGCCACCTGCTCGACTCGACTACTCGAACAGTCCGACTTAGGGCTTTGCCCTGATAATCTCCAGGGCTTAATGTTCGGCTCATTCCCGCTCCTCTCTCAGCGGGAAAGAATCAAAAACTCGTTTACGCTTTGTGGGGCTTGTGGGCTTCCGTCGAATACGGAAAGTAATCGGGCTTTGCTAATGAGTTTGACAAAATTTAAGCTTCCATATGCTTATAAAGACATCAATTTTGCTAAACATACTTACCTATTCGCGTTCGTGTCTACATAGGTACTGATGTAACGAGTTGAGGGAAGACGTAGTCTGTTGTTCGAAATGTGGTAAATGTAATGGATAATTTTAAAGGCGTTTAGGAACATTCCTAATGTCGGTGGACATTAGCAAGAAGGGGAGTGCTCTAGAAGTCTCTTAGAGACTCGTATCGAAGAAAATAGCTTAGACAGACGACAAGCTTTTAAGACACCTATAAATGGCGATAATTTGTCTATAGCTACAAAGAGCTTGACAGCTAAGGATTTATACTTCTTTTATTTTGTCGCCAGTTGGTATTGGTGTCACTGGGTCGTCTTTTGTTAAGCATTTAAGAATAAGTAAATTTTTTTAATAAAAATTAGTTTGATCAATGAAAAGTTATTTTAGTAATGTCGTTGCTTAACAAAGAACTTAATAATCACTTAATAGTACAAAATAAATTTAATCAAAACATCCAGGATACTAATTCCGAAATACATTCAACCGCAAACCAAACTAGCATCTATATTTACTGCGTACATTTACAGAGATGCAAGCGGGGAGCCACTATACAATGCACCAGTTAGATGCACTTACTAAAATGAAAACGATAACGGTGCCGCAAAGCGCAAACCCCAATCTCCTAAAGCGAGAAGCAAACAACAGCAAACTGCTAAATTAAATAATGTAGGAGTAGCAACCACCCAGTAGCTGGGCGAGTAGCGACTACTGACTGGCATCAGCTAAATGTTTGCAAGTACAATACTCGCTCCGTTTACACAGATGGCTTTCTACAGTTTATAATGACGGCAATGTATTGTGTATTTTAAATACAATTATAGCCAATGTTGGCACTTGTTAAAATTTCAGGAAAATTGACAATTAAGTACTTATCATTTTTATTTACGCAGATTTTGAATTTTTTTCATAATATAGGTCGTATATTAAAATATTGTATAAGGTATTACGGAGATTTAAGATAGGAATGTAATTGAATGCAGTTACAAAGACTTAATGATCTTTATTCTCATGTAAGTTCTTTCAGCTCTTTTCAAATACCTAATCAAATCTTCAAACGTGAATCCAGAAAATAGGTTCTAAATAGCAGGGAGGTTTCCATCCAGTTTTAGTGGCAACCGAACCAGTTTTGAAATTCAATTAACGTTTGGAAATGGAATTTCAATTCGGGACAGATTTTTCCGTACGAGAATGAAAGGCGTATTATTGTGGGCGTGATCCTGGCCGTGTTATTATAAAAATATCTGTGTTTGAACAATGGGAATATGAACACGCTTTTGTGTTCTAATTACACATATTCCATTTGTGAAAAAGGTTTTGTTCGTTCCCTCTGGTAATTCCCATTTTTGTCGGATATTCGTTGTACAAGCTTCGGGTTATAGGTATTCAGTACAGGCTTACCAATTTTAATTGCTGGCGCAATATATGCGACTGACAGCACGGTATAGCAGCTTAAAACAGTGATACGTTACAAATTCAATTGTGCGTGCCATTGTACATTTTTTATTTGCTGAAATTTTAGCTCCACAAATAAAAAAGAGGATCTATTTTCATTGAAATTTCAGACGATATCCATTGCAACGTTGTCAATTGATGCTCTTTTAATTTGAAACCGTGCTAGTTGATTCCGAACATTTTATAGGTATCTACTCGAATCATAACAATGGATTATCAGATATTAAAATGATTTCGTGATTTATCAACCAAATTCCCGGAAGCAAAATGAATATATGTGGTGAATTCACATCACGAAGCTTCATTTTATTACCGCATACACGGACAAAAGGCCCATTTGTCAAATGATATATTCTATTTTCTCCCTCTAGAACACAATAAATCAATGTGACCTTTCCTCGCTTGACCTGCGAGTGCCGAGCTTAGTGCCAGCACCAAATAATCTACCCAATCCTTTCCAAGCACCTTTTACTAAACTAATATCATAAGCAAACTCATACGAACTTATACTATACGGCTCGTTACGACGAGTTAGGAAATTCCTTGATAATGTAACACCCATTTACAGAGAAACTCATTAAGACAATATATCCCGTGTAATATAGGCTCAAACGTAGCAGAAAGAAAATCTGCCGCAGAATGTAATAATAAGGGGCGGAAGGCACGGAACACAATAACGGTACAAGAAACACCAGCGAATTTCATCAATCAAACACCTTGAATGTGCCGAGCAAATAACGCGCGCATTCAAACGTAAGTGGTATGCGTACATCACGAGCGCGCATTTCCTTAACATTCGTAAATATTTCCTTAGTCCTGACACGTCTTTATAATAAAAACATCATCCAGTCGGAAGTCCCGCGCCTGAGAAAAATAACATAGCATTAGGGCGCGATAAGTTCCCAACTGCGTACTATTCGCTCACAATATACATAAAATGAGTACAATAAATATAACGCTCGCCCGGAGAATAGGAGCAGGTGTGTCGAACTGGCGGTCCGCGGCAGACGAAAACGTGAAAAACTCATTCGTAAACAACAAAAGGAGAACCGACGTTATAACTCACGCGTCGGGGGGCGGGGCGGGGGAGGCGGCCAGGTGCTGAGTTAAGATAAAGTACTGACGTTACGCTCTATCCCGTGATTTAGATATGACCTTCTGAACGCAATCTGCATTAGTAACCGCCCTCGAGGGATAGGGAGCACCACTGCCTGCGCCGCTTGGCCCACTTTTATTTCAACTATACACCTGCGTGGAATGAAAATAAAAGGGCACTTTCAGTTGCAAACGTGAACAATGTACATTTTTACCAAATCCGCAATAACTGCCGAAATTGTAATTGCATTACTTTTCCGGAGAGATTTGGTTAAAACTTTCAGATGTTGGAAGTTTTATGTGGTAGTACATAGTAGACGGCTTGTAGACGACAGCTCATGGATTTCGTTTACGAACCACCTTGTATCCGAATAAACTTTTAATAGCGATTTTCACGTTTCCCGAGCTGTGGCGATTACTCTCGCTTCGGCGGCGCGGCACCCGCACTGGTGGCCGAACGTTCAAGTAAGTTTTAATGGTTGCTGGCACTTGCGGGCCGCAAAGTTACCGCGGTTTAAAATACCCGTATGCGGGCATCGCAATTTTGACCCACCTCAAGTTTACAGTTGGGGAATAGCTGTTAAAAATAAATGTGTTTGAGTGTCGACACAACTTTACTCTCTGGAAACATTTCGAGAAATATATAATTATGTACCAAAAGATTACAATATGTCTTGGCGTATGGTTACTACGGTAATCACTATATACTCAGTGTATAGGTAAGTAATAAAGAGATTTTCAAAATACTTTTTAGTTGATTCGAAAAGTTACTTATTATACCTATATCGTACCGCACTTCCTACCTTCAAAATTAGAACGAAGGAAAGATTACCAGGATTACAAAATTAGTGACCGTAGGCAATTATTATGATAATGTAGAGAACGACCATCCTACAATTATTAGATTGTAGTCTAGGCAAATTAAATACATTAACGTTAACCTGTCAATGTAATAGAACAACAAAATTGATTGATACGTTGCGTTCCACACGCAATCATTAGTACTCCACTATAATTATTATTCAATCTACAGGCTCGTATTTATTGGTATTCCAAATTCTTTGAAATTTCTAAGTGGGTTTGAATAAGCTACTTCATTTAATTATTTCTGTCAAACATTTGTTACTTGCAAAGTGGTTAACGAAGAAGTAACAGACTGCTGGTGGTATGATCAATTTCTACGTCAGAAATTTGTTCTGAGGTAGAAATTTACAAAAAGCTGAACGTAGATAATCATTATACAATCTTTTATAATGCGGACCCCTAAAAAGAACATGGATTTAATTTCCTCAACAAAGTAAATAAAATAAAATCAAAATTTGGGAGTTGTGTGCGTGACAGAGGGGTGGGCGCGAATTTATCGGTCTCCCTACAACACAACCGGGTTCTAGCTTGTTTAACTTTGTTTGTGCTAACTTCCACAAAGTTGTGTACTTGGCGCCTCCTGCTATGTGCCGGTGCTCTCGCGACTTGTAAACCTGTGTTATTACACCGCGACGCCGCCGACGCTGCCGACGCCTCTAACTAATTCGACACGCGCCAAATTCAAACGGAAACAGACATGGGAGCTAAGAAAATAACTCTGCGGGAAAAAGTGAAACGCTTCATTCCGAAATGAATCTTACCTCCAAGATAGGTACCCAACACTTTTCAACTCAACTTTTCTCACAATTTTGACACTTCAGTGGGAATTTATTCTTCTCCACAAGAGAAATGTTATAAATGAAAATGTCTACACGGACTTTCTGAGAACTTACGAGAATAGATTCTGAACGAACGGAACAAAGATTTTCTTTTCGAAATATGACCGCTTATCGGTAAAAATGGGACGGATTAAACGCAATCAATGAATGTGCTACGTCATATTTGATGGGCAATTTCCATAATGCCGCTCGGTTTTTGTCTGCGGTACTGATTTCAATACCTACTCGCGCCGTACTGCGTATGAAAGACCGCTTCCACAATTATAATAAAAGCCTGGAGCAAACAGCCGATCAAATTATCGAAAAAGCAATTAATTCGGGAGCTAGTGCAACAATGATTTAATGAAATTCTCGATTAATTTTGCCCGCCGTCGCCAGCTCATTAAAATTCTGAAGAAGTGTTGTAATTATTCACGAGCGGACCTCTGGCAAATTATGTAAGTTTTAATGAAACAAAGTACAGGTCCATTAGCAGAGGAATATTCATTTCAAGAATTCTGCTACCACAACGACTAATATTTCCACAACTATTAACAGCTACACGTGTTTAATTGAACTTCCTGCGGTATTTTAGTTAACTTCGACGCAAACATATATCTAATAATTTGCACTGCGCAATTTCCAATAAACTGAACGTCCTTTAATTAGTTACACTGTGTAACCAAACAGATCAATATCCCAGGTAAATAAAATTTAATAGCTTCCAATATCTTTATCATATCTCTGTTACGAAAAGCTGAACTGACTGAAATACATCATAAAAATAAATAGTATAGAAACACTAGATAAAACCAAAACAAGAATGTTTCAGTAGGTGTGACGTTTTTGTTTTACTAGGGAACAAAAATATACATAGTTTGTTGCGCTATATCAACGCGAAGAAAGCAGAACTCTTAAATAGCTGTAAAAATTGCCCCGAAAAATTTAATTTTCCGATTCAATACCACCCGACTTCCTCTAACGCGGTAATCACAAACTACTCACCAACAAGAAGGTAGCCAAGAAAGCGTTTAAAAATATCGATAGGAAAAGTAACTTCTCAATTCCCTGACGCTTTGTGTCCGAATGGAAAGGTACGGTCCGACGCGCCGGCGTCTGTGGGCGCCGCGGTCCCGTTTGTAACACACTTTTCACATTTTAGACGAGGTAAATTACGAAAAAAGTCGTATCAATATATAAAATTAACATTTCTAGTATAGTCTTAAAGTTAGCGTTGTATTCAATTCTTTTTCAAAATGTTGAAAACAAACTGTAATTACTTAAATAAAATACAGTTTCTCACACAGTAAAGTAACTTAGTAGATACAACTTTAATTAATATAATCGACCAAAAAAACGAAGACTAAAACCATTGTGCAAACCCTCTTAACGATGAAGACGGTAGAAGTATTTTAACTTACAAGTATCTATACGTTCCAACTTTCCATATATTCTTTTTTCCATGAAGCAAATTATTTGTTTTTTTCGATAAAAAAACTAAACTAACTAGACTAGGTTTCCCCGACTGCTTGCAACCCCAAATAGTGAGACCGGACACTAAGTGAGTAAGTGGACAGACACGCGCGAAACGGAACCGTCGCCCGTCGTCCGTTTATTGGTGGTTTATTGACAGTTCTTCGGGCGAGGCGACACGATGATGTCCGTAGTAAAACCGAGCTCCAGTCACCGGCTCTGCAAACGTTGGTTCAGCAAAAACTAACGATTGGATTGTTTGCGTACGCCCGTCGACATTTCCAATTTCCAATTACGCTTTGTTCGCTCTACAAATTGGTGTAACACTTTTTTGAGTTTACATTCTGTTTTGGATATGGATGTCAAGTAATATGTGTGATGTAACTGTTGTATAGAAGCTTAAAGTTTCTGCAAGCTCTTATAAATAAAATGGATTTACGAGCTACTGGAGAAGGAAGTCACACAATATGAGCAATAAATATGACGACGTTCCTTCACTGAGCAATTTCCGCATGGAACGTTCCTAAGTGTAGACCTACGTACCTACAGAAAGGGACTTGTTGTGAGCCCCTCGAGAGAACACTCTTAACCCACTCTCGTATTCCGTAAGCCGTGAAACTAGTCTCGAGCATTTCCCCTTAAATAAAACCAACTTGCCGGGAGATGCAATTCACTTTACCTTGTTTAGAATTAACAACGTTAATTGGATGCCCACGAACATTGCTGAAGGCGAAGTCACGCCGGGCTCCAGACAAATACTAATAAAGTAGCTATTCCAACGCAATTTCGTAATACGAACGCTTATTAAAACGAACAAACGCATTGAAAACTCTATAAAGTAAAAGATCCTTATCTTCTACGTTGTTCATAAAACATAAATCCAAATAAAGAGAGGAATATTTTCATAAACAGGCAAACGATAAATAAGACAGATATTAGCGTCGCAGATGCTCTTTATTTGCTATTTCTGTTGGTTTATAAGAATAACTGCCTATAAAAACTCAACTGTACTAACATAAAATTGGGTAAGTTACAGTAAGCACGCGGACGTCGGCGCCGGCATAGTGAAGGGAAATTTCAACAAATGCCAGCACGACGAGGTGGCCGAGAGGTTAAGGCGTTGGACTGCTAATCCAATGTGCTCTGCACGCGTGGGTTCGAATCCCATCCTCGTCGAATATATTTTGCTATATTTTTATTTTTTTCTTAATCGGCACTCTACACTGATAAACCAAGCGATAAGATATTTCACAGTTTAGTATGATTACGTTTGCTTGTTTAATGAATTTGTTTTTAAATTGAATAAAAAAAATATTTTCATATATTATTTTCATATACACATATATTTAAAGTGAAAGTAATAAAAAAATAAAGTAATGTAATTATCAAAGTGAAAGTAATAAAAAAATAAAGAACAGACAAGTACCACTTCACAAAGTAATAACTCAAAAATGATCGCGGAGAATTAAACATAGATTAAACAAAACAAATTAATATTGTAAGAGCTCGTTCCAAATGAGGACAGTCTGTCGGGGAGGGTAAAAGAAAACATTATTTAATTTTGAGACGAGTCTGAATTTTTCATGGCGACCGTAACGAATTACTTAGAGCGATACGCCCTCAAATTCCCTTTGTTCCAAATTAGATAAATTATTTTCCACAAAAAGATCCGTACAAAAGGGGCCTTAGAATGGGAAGCAATAAACATTGCGCCTGTCAAATTCACTCCGAATGCTAAATCGACGAGTCCTTAGACGAGGCCCCGCAATGGAGGCCTTCTCAGACGTGCGAATACAAAATTGTCTTAAAGGATTTCGCAGACCATCTACTAACTAACCATACACCGGGAGATGGATGATCTTCCAGTTAATTTATAATTTTATACTTATAGTGCTACAATATCGCAGATAGCCGGTCTCTTTGTAAAACTAGAAATCTTGTAATCCCACGAAAATCATGGTCAAGCGACTGATTTTCATATTAAGAGAGCCGTGAACTAAAAGGTCCCATACGGATCAGCAAATGGTGCAACAAAGCCCAAAGCTACTTATCACATAGTAGAAAGAAAACAAAACGAAAGGCCAAGTAGAAAGTCCGTTGTTTGATAAAACATCACACTAGTCGCTAGTGTGCAAACAGCAGCGGCTGTCGTCGTCTCGGAAATGGCTTTGTTTCCCGCGCACAGACGCGCCCATCCGGCGGGAAATAAAATAAATGAATATCACATAATGGACGGCTAAAGCAAAAATAACATTGTGTCACAGCGCCCCGTCACACGGCAAATTGTTTCTTTGAACACCAAGATACTGGGTTTAGCGGCTTAAAAACATATAAGTAACATTTTCAACAGCTACAGTCATTAAACTTCTAAAGGACCTACCTATGCAAAAGATTATTTCTGAATTACCTAGAATCTGCAAAACATCGTCTCCCCACAAGCACATGTGTAAACAAGATGCAGTAGAACACGGAACGAGATCAAAAGGTTTATTTCAGTAAAAACTCGCCCTAACGAGTCGATTCCCAGTGGTGCATCAATACAACTTGTTACAATACCTTCGCAATCCCAAATGTATACTTGGGCGAGAACATATCAATGTTGGATACCGTGAATATTCATCAGGCACGTACCGTCGATCCGGTACAGTGTAAATAGTAAACAGCGTGTCGGTAAAATACCGGTGTTTTTTCTACCGGTAAAAATTACGCTTCGACCGAACACACTGCACCGATGGAGATGAATGTTGACTCTCGATACCTGGATTAACGCTCGGTTCTTTCTACTGATCTCGTTTGCGAAAGGAAAATACATTTAATATTTGCCTTCCTTGATACGAATGTCTTTGTCTTGTACTGTTGAGCTCCACACGCGGATTGTACGAGTAATAAAAAGTGAAATAATATTTCCAGCTTTATTTCTTTCAGGTAATAAATTCTTTTCTACTATATGTTTACAATAAGCGTCAGGGTTGGAGCATATTATATGTATATTAGGGCTTAGATTTCCTTTTGATATTAGAACAAAGCTTAACATCAGTTTGTTCAACATTGAAATTAGAAGAATTGAAAAAATATCTTCACCGAAAAGCTCCTAATACAAGGAACTTTCTCCACGTTTCCTTCTCCAGTGTGATTTTTGGTCTTTGAAGATATCACACAAAGGAAAACGCGAAGGCTATCAAAAAGTTCAAGGACACCGAAGTTATACGAGGAACCGTAGTTCAAACGCCTGCCTTTTCATTAAATAAGTACCACTACAAAGTAATTATTATTTACGTACAAATACTTAGGCCGTCTGATTAATTTCCTAACAACCTAGAACTTTCTTTTTTCTATTCTTTTCTTTTCCCAATAGAGTGTTGGTTACCGAATAGGGCCATAATCATAAACCTTCTAGAACCCAAGTGGAAATTCCAATCGTTTAACGCAAACAATTGAACAGGATTACATATTCAAATGAATATTCACTCCAACCACGAAGCTGAAAGATTTTATAGATTTAGGAACTAAACGATTTAGGTTTATACGCTAATATCGCTGGAAACTATTCTAGGCTTTCCAAGTGGTTTCTGGATTAAAGTTTTACGAATGATTGATTTATGAATGTGGAAGTGTATTTCAATAATGTTCTGATTTTAACGTTTGACTTTTTGTCATCAAAATGTAATGTTATGAAGTGGTAGTTCGAAAGAGCATTTAATGAGAATCCACTCAAAAAGTCTTTGTCAACATTTACACATCAAATATATTTCGGGTAATGAAAAAGTCATAAATCCTAGTTATAAAAAGGCTACCCTGACGTATCTCTTTAAGCTTTCGCTAATTACCCCAAACCATGATATTTTAATGCATTTCCAGAGCACTGAAATACGTTTCTGTTGCTATCTATACCGAATACTTTGTCACGGAAACAACAAATTGTCATCACGCAATGTAAACTGGAAAATATAATTAAAAATTGTGTAGATAGCATCAAATTGCGTTTATCGCAGATCGGAATTACAAATGGCAATGTTAGATAAACATCGCCTAATGACTGTAGACTGACAAAACAAACGTAAATTGGACCAATTTTTTCATTTTAATTTGAGTTTACCTTCGGGAATTAATATTTACGGATTAGGTCAACTGTCGTCGTTGTTTAGTTAAGGTATATTTAAAATGTAATAGGTACTTAGATAGGTACTGAAGCACTTATACTCCAGTTTTTTATATTAAAATCCTGCAAGAAAACTAATAAATGGTAAAATTCGCAGGTCAATTATTGCAAACCGAACTGTTCTACTTTCAAATTCTTCTCCATCATTTTTCTACCGATGTGAAGAATACTTACGTTGTATAGCAAGATACCTATTTTATAAAGATGCCGTTATTTTCCGCGCATAAACGCCTCATGTAAGCATTACCAACATGGAACGCCCCATGTAAGCATTACCAACATGGAACGTTATTCACATATCGAAGATACGAGTAGACACTGTTGATAGCGATTGCGTGTATTCGTTTTAACACTACCTACATCTGAACATTCTGAACATTCTCACGCTGTACAAGCATCGACTTGAATAAATAATATTTAGGCTTTCGTGCGCACTTTACCTACTATCGAGGATTTGTCAACTAGGGGAATAAATAAGCGCGTCGTACCACTTTAATATTGCGCTCTATTTTGTATTACTACAATATTTTAATAGACTTTTTCAGCTCGACATACTTCTCATTAATATATAGATTACATTGATAGTTATAAAGTTAAATACCAGAAGGTCCTTTGGTATTGGACATCCCTTAAAAAATCACAGATTTCTTGTTTGTGAATTTAGTTATAGCTTTAACCAAATCATCAGTCTATCCTGTTGGTGGCTAACTGATGCTTCTCCTATTTTAAATACAAACATTTAGAAATTTGAACTCATTTCGCGTTTCCAATAGCTTTGATAGCATGAGAGTAAACAAAAAAAAATACATAAGCAAATACTTTTGCGTACCTTCCTCATCGAACAACACGCAAACTAGGTCAAACTAGTTAATAATCCAATTCCCGATTACTGAATATCGCTATCGGGCTCCTTATTGTGTTAGCAGGTAAGTAGAGGAAAGAGTGAGATATTGCATTGTGGTGAAGGCCTCTGTGGGCCCTTATGGCCCTTGTGGCCCTGTGGTTCTCCCCGATAGCACCCCAGGGCAAAAGGGGCCGCATCAAATCCAATTAGGCGCAAGTTCCGTCCGTTTGTAACTGATTGATTTCCAACTGCCAATCGTACACAAAGGTCCCCGATTGTTTTGACGTTTAGCTCGCAATCGATTTGTACTGGGAACAATTTGCAAACAAATTTATATTGTCACCGGGCGCAATTTATAATAATCTTTGAAGATACTTCGTTTGTGCATTTTTTGTCAAAGATCTATTTAAACTAAAGAGAAATGAAAGCAGAATATTACTGGAGTATAATCTTACTCTAATGAGAATTTTCGGTTAAACCTAAATTAAAATTTTAAATGAATTTTGAAGCGTAGCATTACTGAACGCATCACGCTAGAAGGGGTAGCAAAATGGGAAAAACAAATGTTTACCTAGGGTAGCCACTTTCATCTACATCAAACATAATTTCACTTTTCAGAATAAAACATGGCATACTTTTTAAGGTAGATACGGTGTATGCACAAAAAGGTTCGTTAATATTTACGAAATTTTTAACGAACTCTTTTTATGAGGCTTGCGCGGCACGTAGGGCATTACCGCGCCCGATCCCCACAGGAAAGGTCGAAGTTTCCTTCCGTCCCGCGCCGGGACTGCCTTTATTATGACTTTATTACGTACAATGAAAATCATATTTACGAAGATAGAAGAAGACATAATAAACACATGCGCGTGAAGAATGGGAGAGCGTCTTTTATATAAAATTTGCCGGGGAAGGTCCCCCGCGAGCATCTGGCATATTTGCTGCTTATTACGAGCACAAAGAATCTCAAAACTGTATTCGCGACGCTTCTATTGCGAGGCGTTGACACATTCCTGCATTATGTAATTCTGCTGAGACTGCCGCATTTTTCATAGCGAGATTTGAGTGGTACGCTCGGCACACCTGTCACCGGCTCCTTTCAGGGTGGAATATTACATTATGTCTCCATAGAGCCAGCTTGGTGACGTCGCACTCTACTACCCTCTTGCAGGCCTGCGCTGGAGGCTTGGAAGTTTGCTCGCAGTGGCCGTAAGATACGCTGCGCTGTGAGCAAACACCTCACAATCGAAACACTTCATAAGTCCGTCAATATACTGGCATTAGCGGCTGCAATAAAACTCCAATAAAATATTTTTTTAAAAGCGTTTCTAAAATCAAAGTTGTACCTTACTGCCAGTTGCTAGTAGGTAAAGACCACTCACAATTAAAACCAGACGCGGTTCAACAAATATGCGGCTACGAGCGCATTCATACATATCATATGAACAATCACGTGGAAGTTGAAATTATGCAGAATAATTATCTCATTTCAACGAATATGTTTTGGACTTTGCTTTCACACGTCAAATATTAACGAATATATGTAGTTCTATTACTTATAACTGCAATTTAAGCGAAATTCATTAATATGGCATACTTAGATTGCGCTGTTTATTAAACTGTCATCGTCATCAAATCTATTTATAAATTACGTTTCAAATATACAATACATTTTTAATTTAACACTCTTTGCTGAGCCCACTCGCTTACTTTCGAGCCAGACATTACCTAGGCACCTACAGCATCGCGCTCCCGGACTAAACTGTCAAGGTGTCTACTTTTAAAGGTAATGAGTTTGCAACTCCCACTACTATAATAGGCACTATAATGGAGCAATCTATTCACCTTTTAACTAAATATAAGGTAATGTATGGCGGGAAAACTAATAGCCTATTGTTCCTTTCAAAAGGATGTCATTGAGAAACCGAATAATGCAGTAGGCGGTAGCGTATTTAGCTTCTACAGTTTTAATAAAATTGATTTATATAACAACAACGGATTTATTAAATCTCAATGTTTTCAAAATTGGTACCATCAATATAATAATTAAATATCCATTCTAATAAATGTACAGTAAGTCTCCCAGCTACACTGTACCGTAATTATTGAAAACGGCTATTATTAAAATAAAGCGAGCTATGTAAATATTATGCCTTTTCGTAGCCCCAACAACAATTATTTTCACGTCCAATGTTGCTAGCGAAACAGTAACTACTTTTAAAAACTCGTTAGCGAGAAATTTTAGGGAATAAGCTGTGATAAATAACGTCTTTAAGGCACTTTCGCTGCGGCAATGGCATCAACCATTCGGCCAATGATTTCTTGACATGCGATGTGTAGGTACGTAGGTACATAGCGTCGTTTATGATTGTTAGAAACTTCGATAATTTGGTGAAATCAAATGCGATGATGGCTATAAAAGTATAGTTATGGCGATTAGGACTAGATAGGTAGGTGCATATACCTATTTTAAAGCAAATAAAATTAATTCAGTTTTATTTTACAAAAAGTTCCATTTCATTTCAAGTAGGTTCATCAGATGGAAAATATACTGAATAAACTTGTACATTTCACCGAATTGAACACGAATTTCTAAATTCAATAACTGAACACACAAAATGAAAGTATTGACAAACACTAAAGAGCCCATTGAGACGCAATAAGTTACAATGTGAGCACAATTTGCGAACTAGTGAATACTTATAAAACGGAGGGTGGGTCTCCTTTGAGAGCCATTGACAGGGAGAACGTGATGCGAAACGCAAACGTAACGAAACACGACGTTTAGCTACGACGGTTTACGGTTACTGTGGAGCAAATGATAAGCGAAATATATAAGCCACAGATTTTGACATACGACGTACAGACATCGACATACGACATATTGACATGACGTTTGGTATATGAAAAACACAGAAATAGGCACAAGCTAAATAAAAATTTTATCTGTAGCGAGGACAGAGATATTGATGTCACACATAATAAATAGTTGAACTCGGTTTTGCATGAACTACCTTGCATGTTTAATTTGCATCAGAATACGTAGGTATTTGACAGGAGAGAAGATTGTGAGAGTGGTTCTTTAAAAGTCAGTGTTGTAATGATAAGTACAAAAGGTAATTTACAATTGGTACCTATTCATGAAGACTAATCAATCTGTGATTTTTCCATTTCAGTAAATCGCTTGTGACATGTAACTACTTATAATAGCTTTACGAGAAACCTCATGTGGTCTTGAGACGCACCTTAATAATAAAACGAGAAAAATTGGATTTAGCTTTTTTGCAATTTGAACCTTCCATTTTTATGGACACATTTTTAGGGCCGGCAATCCATCTCATTTAATGACCATAAAAGTCGGAAATTGCGTTGTAAGGAAATGCAAAAACACCACCTATTTGGGTTTAGGGCCTTATCTTTATAAATTGCTGAATTAATGAACGCACATTGAATGAGTTATAAGGCTGACTTCAGCGGCGATGATGAGTTTCTGCAAATAGGCACCTCCTACTTGACAGCCATCAATTTGTTAGAACAAAAACGTTATCTCGGCCTAAGCCACTCCTGTTGACAATGCTTAGACAAACACTCAAGTATCGATTAATTTGGCGACGTACGAACTTGGCCTTTATTGCTTACCGCCATCAAAACATCCCTAACCTCAGGGTTTAAACGTTTTGATACTTGAGAGAGTGTAGAAAGACGAAGGGAATCTTGAGCATGTGTTCTCAGAGTTTTCAAATTATGTGATACATAATGCTGAGCGATAGTATTATGTGATTTTTTTCTCTTAAGTTATAACTTTCCTGATTCTTTATGTTGAAATCAAAACAGTTATAGAGCAGGCACTGATTTTGAGCAAAGTCAATAGGATCAGGAGCATTTTCTGTGAATTTCATAATATTTGTCGCCTCACCATACCAAACATTTCCCGCTCGACAACAGAAACGATCTCAACCGGCCAGCGTTGCCGCAAAACTCGACACAACCTCGAGCGTTCACATGACACGCGTAAAACACGCTTTACTGTAAGCCACGTCTGCAACAACATCTCGAGAGCACTTCCAGCACTATTTCCCGGAGCAAGCCAAACACTGGTTGAAGTCTGAAGGTTGACTCACGGCGCAAGTGTTTGGCGACACTCTACAATGAAAGCCTCATGAGTGTTTGTATTCTCCCACGTACGTTTGCACGTGACGACGTCTAAGGTTTATTCAGATTACGCCGATGACGTAAGTAAATATGGGAAATAGTTTCCGTCGGGTAACTACTCCTACTTCAATTTTCGGTTAACACTTAACAGGTGTTGAAGAGTTCGTTTGGTTGCGTAATGCGTATGTAGGCGCGATATAGCTATGACGTAAGAGAGACTTCATATAGATAAATATAAACTAAAAGAGTTGCCACACCGCAACTGTATGTATATTTTGCCTAGTAGATAGACAGGACATCACCTCTGTGTCGACCGAAATTTTTAAAAAATATTGTAGGTAAAATAAACAAGATTTTAGTGCGAAAGCGTCTTAGGTACTTTATAAAAACCCTCTGAATTTCAGATAATTTAATTTGACAAAAAAGGGATTATGTCGTCTAGACAGGTACTTACGGTTTTTGTAGAAAGTAACCACAATGAAAACTTAATTAAATAAACAAAAATAATATAAACACAAACAATCAAAATAGCAAAGTCAATAAAAGAAGATCAAAAGACAAATAAAATTACCAAGGTGTAAAAGGACATCGTTGTTTGTGTCCATAAAGCTTTGTTTTCTTATTTCATAGAAAGACATTAATAAAATGTCGATTCGCGAGAGCTCGGGACCAATAAAAACAATTACTATCATATTATGGACAGTTTTTGTGTTTTTTATGAGAAAAATCAGAGTGGAAAAAGTTTTGTTTGTAACGACTTGTAAGGGCCGACTGTTGAGAGAGAGACGCCATTGTTACACGTAAATTTGATAATAACGTGTTTCTTAATATATTTCCTTTTGTTATTATTACAAGATTCTGTTGAGCGTAACGAAATTGTATAAAGGACTTTATTACTAAGCTGTTCCCGTGTACAAGTGGGCTATGAGGGAGCCATTTTGTTTTTACTCTTAACCAATAAGCGGCATGAAAAATATTTATGAAACAATTTCTTATTACATATACCCAATGAAATTAGTTATGAGGAAAAAATATCATTTTGCCTACGCGTGTATTCAATTTATAACATGCAAGCACTCGCAACTTCGTCCTTATTTATCGTCGTATCTTGAAAAAAAATCATAATATCTTACAATAATATAGTCTGTTTCATTAAAATCAGTTCAGTGGTTTTTGTTTGAGTGAGTAACAAACATCCATTGTCACATCCATTAGTCCATCGACCCAAACATTAACGATTATAATATTAGAAGGAAGCAGGATGAATACGAACATACACGAAAACAATAGACAATATTTTACAGAGCCTAAAGAGAATATAGGGTAAACAAAGAAAGTGGATAATGCGACAGGAAATGACACAAATGTGCTGTCGCTTTAGCCTCACCTGAGAATAGCTGTGAGAGTGCTCGGCGTCCCTGTGGGCTGTGGACTCGATTTCATTTGATTCTACACACATTGGCATCTCTACGAAATGCACTGTATTAAATTTCCAAAAACAATGACGCTCAATGACGAAAGAATTTTATTTTGTAGCAATTTTTGTATTGATAGGTTGCCTTTAATGAACTTAAGGCGTTGTTATTGATAAGTATCAAAATCACATCAAAGTGAACGAACTTATTTTAAAGAGAAAAGCAGAGCTCATCCTATTTAATTATAAATGGTTTTCAAAAATAGGCCAAAGGAACGAAAAAACACAAGAAAAACAACTAGACATTGCCATTAGCCTGAAAGCGTCTTAAAATAAATCTTAAACTAATTTGTCAACCCTAAACAGGCTTTAGGCCGATAAAGAACAACGGAAAATTACCAACTTTGTCACATCTGTCTCTCCTAAATGTCACTTGTCAGAGTTGTCAGCTATTTCGAGGGATTGATATAACTGTATCGTATCTTTCTAGAATTATTAACCACAACCTATACTTGACTTTTATGACTAGGTTTCGAATAAGGGCAAAGGGCAAAGCAAGTTCTAAGAAAAAAAATCGGATCAAATGATACATCCTCTTTGTTTGACACATTTTTTTATATAATCGGTTTTCGTATCTAAGAGTGTTTCTTCTTCATACTTCTAAATATGAAGATTGTCATTAATTTTTACGAGAAATTCATTAAAATTTAGGAATCGCTGATTAATGTTTAGTCTACAGGCCAGTTTCTATTTGGATTTTTTCATGAATTTCGCTTTTAGCCCGCCGTAAAGTACATGGAGTGAAAGTTAAGCCAAACGTATCGTTTTATATAAGGGTCTTCACTCACTAAATTCTAGACCATTAATCACTGAAGAGCACTTAATTGAGGCGTCCTAGGTCTAACAAAGGCCTGAATTAAGACCCAAATTAAAAATGGATGCTGCCCGTCCAAGCGCCCATGTCTGAAGCACCTGTCAGCTTAACTTAATAAAGACTAAGGTTATCTTAATAAATTAGATTAAAACTGCAAATAAAGTTTGTGTTCTTCTCAATAAGTTTTTTAATAATATGTCTGATAACTTTTTCTAAATGATATTTGGAATTTATATTAGTTTATTAAGGACTTAGTAAGATATTAAGTTATTTTTACGCTTTTATAGGTTTTATTAAAATAATTTTAGGTTTTCGAGTTAAATAGAGAATTACAAGAGTTTCGAAACATACCAACTTTAGCTTAGCGTCTGGTTCACAGACATAATTTGTAAGTTCAAGTGTCATTTGAATATTATATACATAAGTCTCGGTTTTATGTATTTCTACCTTAAGAAGTAGTGATAATCAATTTTCCCGTATTAATGGCTGTAACTATACAAAGCTTAGATTAAATGGACCAGAGCAATTACTTCGGTGAATCGCAACCGCAGAGACCGCACACCAAACAACTTTCGTTACAACTAAGCCAAATTGCTAATTACACCTAATTATTCTTCATCGGGCCACCTCACGGTTTACCCGAATGAATTGGCTCTAATGAAGACATAGGTGTATTATACGATTCTACGTACTCATTAACACGATTACGTTAATTTCACTTTGAAACTCGGTTACGAGCAAGTGATATAATTATAATTGGATAATTATTCTGATAATCTAGAGTGATTTATCAATCAAAATAATTATCGACATAATACAAGAGTAGCAAATGGAACGGGTGGCTTCTACCAACTCCGATGAAAAAGAAGCATGACAGATATATACTCGTATGCAAGTAGGTACTCATCAGATTTGGCGGTGACGACGTTACAGCCAAATTATTCAATAAAAGTAACCCTATGATTCCGCAAAAAATCTCGGTCTTCAATTACACGAAAGAGACAACCTTATGAGTAAGAAGAAGATACCACAGTGCCACGTGGTTTTCGCGGATGTGAGCGTAGCAATTTGGAGTAATCAAATCTAGTCTCGCTGTTAATGACGTCGCAGCTATACTAACTAGTTAGTGAAGTCGATGGCAAAGCGTCTGCGGGCAAACTTTGATGCCTGTTTGGTGTCTGGTCGACGGTTAAGGGCTAAATGTATGTTTATATTACGTTTTATGAATTCGGAGATGGTGTGTAGAGTACTTATGCAAAACACTTGCTTCTTTATGTAAATTTTTGAAATCTGCAGTTGTTTTAGTTATTTTTCCTGTGTATTGTGTATTTCGACTAGATCGAAAAAGGCGATGTCTATTGAAGAAAATGAGGCGAGATATCACCATCCACGCAATTTTGTATAGTAAAAAGAAAGATTCTTACCTGTCCATGATTGACGAATCCATGTCTCCTTGCGATGTCATCGACGTGATGCTTCCCTCCCGGCACGTGTACGGCGAACTGGTTGTGGTAGGTGGTCTCCGGCAGCGCGACGGCCGCGTGCAGGCCCGCCAGCAGCGCCAGCGCCAGCCATGACGTCACCATGACCCCCGCCCGCACCTCTCCGCCCCCCAGACTCCGACCCACACTCGCGAACTCACACTACACTCGTACACGCACACAACACCATACCGCAACAACACCACGCGTCAACACTTCGTCATACCAACTCCAAGTACCTGAAAACAACAAATTAACATCTAAGTACGTTGCGTAAGGACTACCTACCGCCTATTTTATCAACGAAAGGCTTAATTAAAAACCCCTCTAATTGTAACGTCTACCGCTTTCGAACACAAAAGGCGCTCCGGGGATATTAAAATTTAATAAAGTGTAATTCTCGCGGCTACGGAACGTTATTTAGCTTTATTTTTTACGTCCGAACGAGCATCATAAATATGAAAAGAAATTTGGGGCATGATAAACATATTTGCGGCGCGGGCGCTCGGCAAATCACGCGCCGGATAAAACGCAATAAGCGGACGCACAAACGCGAACAAGTTAAAAAAATCCGAGGGAAATCCCGAGATAATCCAGATAAGCCACGCGGGCAAAGTATGAAAAGCCTGACCGTGAATATATCAAAAATATTTATGAAATTTTATTTGGGAAATTTATCCGGACGTCCGCTCCGAGTGAAAGTAAAACCTTTGAACTAAATTCTTTGTGTCGTTCGTCGGTTTCGCTTTGAGAGCTTTTATTTTGGGTTATCCTTGTGAATATTTAAGAGAACACTCGAGATGAAATCGAGGGCTGGTTATCCTTCCGGAGTAGCTCCTGTTTGATCAATTTACCGACCGTATGTATGATGGAAATTCAAAACAAGAGGTCAAACTCTGGCTGCAGCCTTTAATTAATATTCAATAGCATATTATTATATAACAAACAACAGTAATAGGTATGTGAACTCGAACTTGTTCTATTATTCGAATCTCAAACAATTTGGTTAAGATATTTCATGTATTTTCTAAATAAAAGAACAACCTTTTCTAAGGACCTTTTAGGACACTTTAGGGCCGACACTAAAGTTTAATCTTTTCTAGGTATGGAAAACATTTTTCGAATAACAAGTGGAGACCTAACGGCTAACGGGTAGAGTTGCGGTCTCCCCTTGCCCTTCAATACAGTCAACCTTTAGACAACCTTGTGCTTCGCAAACAACCCTGTTAACGCTTTTAAAACAACCCTTTTGTGCTCCATTTACATCACATCACTAGCCCCAAACATGAGAGCTTTATGAGCAAGTTCGCACATTCACACTTAATGTGACGTTAAGCTTAGGTACAATTAACATTGTCTGCGTTTGATAGACCTTTAAACAACATTTTGATGGACTTTGCGCATCTTTATTATAATGAATGTAACTTAGTTTAAAGTGAAGTTTAAAAAAGAATTTCATGTGCATTGGAGCGACAATAACATAAAACAAATTAAGAATGAAATGTGGCAAATGTTTCAATATGTTTACGCCCGCAACAATAAAACATCGGTTTTCCTTTCAAACCCGATATAATTAAGCGTAAAATTAAAACAATATAAACAACACGTAAATGTGTCCGTAGTAAAATGGGGGATATTTGTGTTTTCATTGTCGCCCCGCGCCTCGCTGTGGGACGGGAATGTTTAAAAAGCCCCGAAACACGAATTAATTCGGAGCTATCGCCGGGATAATTCCATTACTCGCACTGCTCTGTGTGGGGACCAAAAATATTTACGACTTAATAACGACCAGCATGTATTTATTAAAACAAATACATTACAAAGGACAAAAGCGTTTCTATAAAAATAAAAACACTGTACAGCATTTCATGTTAAATGGAATTTCATCAAATACTCGAACTTTTGTGTTTGAACGCCGTTTTCCTAGAAGTATAGCTATTAAAATATAATTGGAGTTCGAACGTTTTGTCACGTTTTTCTACACAAAAGATTCAGTGGGGCTATTCATGATTCAAAGTGTGCATGATCTGTCAGCTTAATATGACAATATTTTGATGTTTCCTTTAGCTTTCCGAGTTTCCGAGTTCATGCATGAGATAAGACGTAAATACAATGACTGGTGTAGGTATTTGATCTGTTTTTCTACAATATTTCACTTTTAAAAATTCCTTAGTTTTTAAATTATTGGTTTTTAAGTTATCTGCAACTTTAATAAACATACAGTTTACTGCGAAACTATTAAGTAACCCGGAAACTTTAGTATAGGATTTTTGTCAGAAAATAAATTGGCAATACACTATCTGTTGTGGCCGGATTAGTTGGCGTTCCATTGCCGGTTTTACGATACGATCTGCGACTCGATGGCTCTTTAAACGGCAACTGATATATTTTACAGTAAATAACCAAAGTTGTCGGAAATTCCTTTACAAAGAAGTGTATTATAGTGTATTTCAAAAAGGTCAATGAAACCAAAGAACAATTGAACTTGGCCTCAATCCATTTCCATATTTAAATATTGTAGTTAAATAAGGTTAAAAAGTAATTGGAATCCTTTGGCAAGAAACCCAACGATCGATTGCACGTGCCAAACCATCGATTGTAAATCACGAGTAAATCCTATAAAACGAATAGACACTCCGCGCAAACACGACGAGCTATCCGTGATCTCTCCGCGCTTTAAACACCGTAGATAAGGAAGGCATTATCATAATTAATTCAAAGTAATACACAAAGACGGAAGCCTTATTTTAGGTGGCACTTGGAATATTAACCTGACAAGTTGAGTGGCACTCCAGTCGATAGATTCCTGGAGCGGCGGAATCTCAGGCGAACACCTCGATAATTAGCCGGTTATTCGCAGCAGCCGAGCATCGCGGCATGAATAAAACATTCGCGAAACACAAGTACGGATGCCACCAGTCTAAGATTATCTCCCTCGCCTCGCCAAATCTTACCGAAACCCGAAGCCGAAAGCGACGAAAGCCAAAATCCGGAGGTCAATTGAGAGTGGTTGCAATTCGCAGTCCTCGACTACAGTACACAGGGTAAGTCAAACAGGCCCAAGGCAAACAAACGGTGACGTGGCAAACATCGCCTAATGCTAGTCGAGTCTGTTATTATTACTGGCGAAATATTTCAAGATAGTTTTGAATTATTTTATGTACCTACATACCAAACACTTCTAAGCTTCAGTTGAGATCGCTTGAAAAGAAAAGGTTGTCGAAGGTAGTTGAATAAAGAGTCTATTCAAGCTTTTTATTCTGAAACGATCTTACATAATCCTCATTATCTTTATAAAACAGCAGTGGGTCCAGCAAAAACAATAGGTACCTAATATTAAGACAGCTTATTATGCTGCGGCACGACAGCGGCCGACGTGCGGCGTAGAGCATTGTGCTACGATGCTACGAGAGCGCTACGCCTCGCTGGTTGCTACGAGCTACGACAGCATAAGATATTACATGAAAATTAGTACCTACTTCCGTTCCCCGAGATCACAGTTTTGAACTTTACAGTCAGTTTTATGCAAAAAAATATTATTCTTCTCGTGTACCTATCTATTTCATAGTTATTTTACATTGCATAAGATATCTCTGCATCGTAATTACGTTATCCATATGGATTTAAAACCAAAGCAATTACTTCAAGTCTTCTATTACAGATCACTTAACGTATATGCCTTCGTATGACATACAAACTACCCTAGAAACACGAGCAATCTCAGTCGAGTATGGGATTTGGCTGAAGACTAGCTAAAGCTGTTCGGCAATTTGGTGGCTGCAAGCTAAGTGGCCCGGTGCAACCTCTCGCTGACTGGATCAAGTGCTCCCTTCAAGCACCTATTGTATCCTACCCCGCGTAGGGCGAGCATGTTGCGAGTTATATGGGGACATCGTTAGAAACTTTTTGTTATTTGTTTCGTTCAGTTTTAAGATTTCAATATGAGACATTTTCTAAAAATTCTCATAAAAAACGATTCTCAGATTTTTACTTATTTTTTTACAAGAAAAATATTTTTTAATGAAGGATACCTAAATCAGAAACTAAATCTTTTTCAATTCTCGAGACCCATTCACCAGCTTATTTATTCGTTTCACATAAATATCTGAGAAAGATATGAAAAACGTCATCTTACTAATATTATAAATCTTAATGTTTGTAAGAGGAAAAAGGAAGATGATATTTGTAACAGGCGCATTCACAACTACTTTTAACTGTAAAAATCCCATTACAGAATTATCCGACAAAATCTTAATCACATAGTGCCAACAACGGATATATAGGTTTAATATCAGCACCATGATCAGCCTGGATGATCACTCAGCGCATGCAGAGTGGAATCGACGACAGACAAGGGGAAATAGGCTCGAGAACCCTCTAGGATCCCTCCACTTACATCTTGAATGCAAGAGGGAAACAGCTTTTGTGAATATAAAAATGCACAGCAGGCTTTATGGTAATTAACAAACACGTCAAATGTAAGCCACACATAATACAGTCGACGACAGTCTGTTCGATATGGTGCTTCCACATTGCATGTATCCCACATTTTAGTATACGAAATGTTTGGTAAAAAAAAGTTTTACAATGCTTACAAACATTTTATGACATGCCGTGTGAGAGCACTAATTAGGTTGTTACAACTTAAACATTCATTTGTAAGCATACCTTTATATATTCGCGAATATCTACACGATTATGTGCCTAAGATTCTAAATACAAACATGGATCTCACCACAACATAGGACTTACAAAGTACCTACTCTTGAGGAAATGCTAAGTTTGGCAGGCGGTTCAACAATCGTATTAAGGTCTCTAATACGTTATTCAACTATTTAGTGACGCTTTGTTTAGGTAAAATTGGATGTGTTAAAGTGAAATGTTTATATGGTTATGCCTACCACACAGTATACGGTGTTTAAATAACTATATTTTGAAGTCATTAATGAACGCAAAAGGAACGTAAAGCTACACATAAATTCAAAAGCCTTATCTTAATAAATACTGAAGCGTGACGTCACGGCTTTGTCAAAGCACCTACTAAGCATTAGCCGGGCCGATCTAAAAATAAAATATCTACGTGATCTTTGCGCAAATTGAGGCGATTACGCCAAAACGTCAGCTTTATCTTTATACGCGTCACTAAATTACGTACCCTCATTAAAACATTATAAGATACTTTTAGATATTTTACTTAAATCGAGTTAACGAATTTTGTATTAGTTTTGTTCATTTTAAATGTCAAATAAATTTCGAGTTCCCAAATCTGCCGTTAACCTTTCTTTAATCTATACTCATTCTTTATAAGAATAGAACTATTCAATAATGAGGAAAATATAGCCAAATGTATTCAACAATGCTTATATTACCTCTGCTGCTATCCGGGCCTATTATGCTAACTAACTAAAAGTTTTCTGAGATACGAGTATGCCTATAAATGCATACGAAGTCGCGAGCGGTCGCAAGTACTGAATACTATAGGGACTTATCAGAATATAGATTGAATAACACATGTAAGTAAGCTTCCTTGTTGACTTTATGACCTATTTAGTTTTTCCTTCCAACGATTGGATTAGTAGTTATCCTATCAATTTATAAAAGCGCCTAGCTACTCAATAAATCCACAGTGGAACACTTGAACAGGCTGCCTCAAGACTAATTGATTAGATCAAAGGTTGCACGGCGAACGACCGAATGAGCAATACTGTTCACTGGAAACTTGTCCCGGGGTATATATAGGTTATGCAAAGCACCTACGTTACGAATCGCTGGCATGTAGGCGGTTGAATAGTTAAGTGTATTGAAATAAGGTTGTTGTTTGTCTAATTCAACTTGTAAACATTTATTTGACATGCCTGTGTCATTGAAACGTTCAGATACTTGAGTTTTTTCTATTGACTAGAGTTGAAAAAAAAAATATTATGAACTCTCTTCACACAACGACTCTTACAGGAGCGCGCAGTATAATACTAACAATTAGTAAAAGATGATTGCTCCAAAGATAATCCCTATAACTTGGTTTAACGCAAAGCCGCTTTCAACAGAACTAAGCCTTAAATATCACATTAAGGCAAAGGTTCCCCCATAACACTTTAACGCTCCGTTTAAACTGAAAGGTTCGCGAGATCATCAAAGTCATTGAATAAAGTCGAGAATAATGGTAGTCAAAACCCAACATAATGGAGAAGAAATGAGGGGGATCGCCGCAAATCCTGTTTCTTACCTCTCGCCAACCGGAATACGAGAGAAATTCCCAGTAAATTGGACAGCGGAAAAGTTGTTACCGCACTCGCGAACTATAACAGAAGCCAATTTTCTTTAAACTTGGAATGGTTCTTATCGGGTTAAAGAATATTTTATTTGCGAAACTATCGCGGAGCGTGTCGCCCTAAGTGCTCAGCCAACGCCGACGTGTAGCGAGAGAAATTCTTGTTAAAGCGATTCACGTCCGCGCTACGCCCATGTATCGGTGCGCTTCGTGTAATGTATGCAAAACGAGCTAATAAAACCGACTCGCTGCTAGCGGCAGTAAATTTGGGAACAGTTGACATTTATCCAAAGTTACATCCGTTAAAATAACAGTAGCAGTTACGATATCCGAGCGCCGCCGCCCATTTGTTCTAGTTCCGGAGGCTGCGAGCTGCTCTCTAATGTAATGGAAAACTTTACACAAACACGTTCCGGAGCTCTTACGGATTAGACAGCGCAGATTGCCCCGCTTACCCCCGCGCACCTCTCCGCTTAAACACTTATTAAAATTCACAGCAAAACTACTCACTTACATGAACATACTCGTTTAAAAATATTAAGCCGTTCCCGCAATGTTTAATCAAGTTCTCCAGAGTACGCCAGCTCGCACCACCTATGCATCTCCAACTATTTTAATTAACTCATTCTAAGCTATTTATTAGCAATTCTCTAAGAGATGCTGCTTACGCGAGTAAGTGCGAGATAATCGAGTAAGTTCGGCTTTCAAAGACGCACTTCTCGGAATTCAGAATCACTCAGCGGAATCAAATGACTTAACGTATTAACTGAACCGATACTTAACTTCGACGCAAATATCAATCTTAGGAGTTTAATATATAGTTTCTAATAGCTTCGAGTTCCATGAATGTGTCCTATCAGTTATCGGAATTTCGTAATAAGCGATACCTGTCAAGTATTTAGCAACCGATGTTATGTAATAATGGTTTTGAAGGATAAGATGAGCAAAGCGTCGTCGTAAGCGTCATAAAGTGGCTCTATAAACCGGCAAGTCGTGTCAGGTAAAAGATTGATAGCTTATTTCAAAGTCACGCCCTCGGCGGGTCGGCCTTTTTGTCGCAAGGGAGCGAGTTTTACGCGTCTAAGTAACGCGTGCTGCCCGAAGGAAATGAGAAAGTTATCGGTGTCTAAATCCTCGCCCTGGGGACCGTTGAACGTTTTCCTAATAGATATAAAATCCGGGCTTGGTATAATTCAATTTCGGTGGGTGGAATGGTGGGATTTATGTGTGGGCACGATCAGGCGAGGGCTGTGCGACGTCGTGGGACGCTGTCACCGGCGGAGCGCGGCGGCCGTCGTGTTGGCACGTCGCTCATGTCGCGCTGCGGTCGCCGAATTCGCCAAATATTTACCGCCGACCGCCAGCCGCCATCCACCAAACAACCGACGAACGTAAATCATTCCCACACGTGTCTAAACCGCATCTCCAGTTTAATATAAGTTTAATACGGAACGCTGACAGGGCTTCATTGCGAACGAGAAAGTATCTGCAGTATCATATTACCTACCTACTGCCTTCATCTTTAGTGAATTAATATATGAACCAGTTTTATATGGTTTCAGGATTCCCGTGGAACGTGTCATATTAGATGTATCATAATTATCATATCAAAAACGCTGTATAATGTACGAAAATAACAAAATTACTAACAACACATTTGAAAATGAAATAGTTCCCAAAACTGTTTCAAACAAAATAATATTACGAGAGAAAACATCATAAATAAAAACTGCTTGCTAGCAACCTTTTAAATATTAACTTTAAACACGAAATATCCAAAAGAGCAACAATGTAACAAACTTTGCAGCCACATTCCAGCATTATGCAGACTAACATTAAACGTTGGCTGGCCAAACACTTTTTCTCGCTAACTTTACTAACAAGCGTTGCACTGGCTGGTCCCGCCACAAACAAACTGTAAAAGTCACTCACTACTGACGTGAACTGACCTTTAGCTTAGCTGGCTTAAAACGACTCTGTTTGACTACACGACTGGATACCTTTATGGACGAGAGTCGTAACTTGTAGATCCACTAGTCAACAAAACAAAACGAACTGTTTGCACGCTATGTATCACTATTTTCGTTGATATTTTTTTGCAATAGTTGTTTATAAAGAAGATCGGTTATTTTCCAACTTTAAAGGTAAAAACAAATTGAGGTAAGTACTTATAGTGGAAACATGAAGGAAATCAAGCTGATTTCTCAGAAAGCATCTAACTTTTTTACGTTTGCTTTTCAAGCTCTCGTCCCAAGCGGAGTTTTCCTCTCTCTTGGTTCGCCACAAACAGTCTGAATTCCGGGTAACGTTGCACGTGGTCTTATTTGTAATAACATTTACTTGACTTTTTCAATGCAGATTGAATTCTTACAACCTAATAGCATTAAAAAGGTAAACAAAAATTTTAAAAGAAACAGGCGTCTCGTAATCGTATTCATCTATTTGCTTACAGATGTTGTGGTAAAATCAATTAGGAATAGCTTTACAAAACTGTGTATGAAAAGGTAGTATTCAAATTCCCCGAAAGCAATTTGGTAACCATCAAAAATATTAATTACCACAACGCTCCACACACAGCCAACCTGAGTAAAACCCGGATTCAATTACTTCATCAACCGATTGAATTTTAATTTTTACCGAACCCCAATCCTTATCGCAAACACGTATACACCCTTGGCAATTAGAGTCCATAAATAATTTCATCGGTCCAATTACAAGAGGATGGAGGCCCAAACGAATTCGTAAATCAACGGCCGGAGTAAATAGGGATCAAACATAATGCGAGTCAATAAGGCGGTAGTTAACATCGTAAATTATGGATGGGGCAAGTCATAGGTCGTGTCCTTAACATTAATGTTATCTGCGCCAATAAACCATCCTTTGGCAGCGAGCGTCCGTCGTCGATCGCAATATTCGACGTGACGGAATGCTATTCGGGAGGAGATAAATCTTACCAAAGAATATTAAAAGAGTTCGGGAAGTAACCTTGGACTTTTAAGGGGTTGACTGCTTCGATCGAAACTCGTTTTATTCGAGGTTTTTTTTGTGTAAACTCCGTTTATTATATTTGCAATCGATTTCCTGTTAACGTTTTATCATAAACTTTATTCGTTAAAATTGCTTCAGCGTTATTACTTTTCATCAGTTCAAATCCGAATGCATATTATTGAAGCACGAATACGAGAGAAGTTTTAATAAAAACTATGCCGTCACAAATCCGCTAGAACAGAGTTATCTGAAGCAATAAAGCATCGGGTAGTCGCGCGTTTCATTTGTCGCAATATTCATTGCCGCGCGGCCGCAGGACGTGACTTCGTCCACGCGAATTTATCGGACTAATATCATCCTAAAATGTTTCACCGCTACGCTAGATTAGCTGACCAAAGGACAGGCGAGTTAATAATTCATAAACAATCATAGTCACGGACCCGATTAATTGCTGATCGTGGCGATTTGGCAGTTTATGGCAGAGATATTGCATGCCGTAAAGGAAACGACTTGACGTCGATCAATACGATGTCTGAAATAGACGCCCTCCATCAGATCTGTAGTTTCGAAACATTCGACAGCATTCGATGGAATGGAATGAAAGATTTTGTGAATTTTGGCATAAAATATAAAAATACTTCTAAGTAATGAAATTGTCTATTTAGAAGTAAGTTTCAGACGTGTAGAGGAATAAAGGCCTAGCGACAAATCTTACTTAACTCATAGTAAGCCATGGCAAAAGGAAGTGACAACAGACTAATGATGTACAAACTGCCTTAACCAAGTTGAATGTGCCACTAATGTGCGTATTGCCTTAAACTTGTAAAACCGGAGTAAGCTCTGCGATTAAGTAATTATATACACTATTAAGGTTACCTTTGGAAATTCTCGTTTAAATAATAAAAGACTTTTAGCTTGCAATGAGCTTGTCCATGCTATTTTTACCAAGACGACATTTCAGCGTGGGTCGATATTAAGACTGTTTGCAGAGACTTGTTTATAGCTGCAGGTCAGTTTAATCAAGTTCCATTACACATAAAAGTCCTCTTCTTTATTTTCCAAAGGAGCGTGATCAAAAGCACACAATGGTGCAGTTGGAAACGTTTTTATAAGGAAATAAAAACTAAGGCTTCATTCCAACAAAGTTCATAAATCACTAGTTTTACCCGAAGCACAGATAAAAAACATATAAAATAGGTAGGCGAATGTTTTTTTGAAACAACTAAACTAACGTTGGCGCGGATATGTATTCCGCTAAACACAGCTACCTAAAGGGCGGCCTTTAGGTAGCTGTGTTTAGCGGAAGTGGACAGTGGGCGTCGCATGTCACAAAGAGGAAAGTATTTCTCATTTGCTGGAGAGGAAAAAACAACAAAAATGCCGCACGTCCCGCTGCCCTCAATCTCATTTGGTTCGCACACAAAGGAATATTATTTCAATTAAGCTCTCTACTATGAAAATATATGTACGTGCATATTTTTTCGTGTTGATGGAGAGATAATCGGGGGATAGTAATGAATTATCTAATATAATACAGTAGGTAGGTTTTGGTTTATCAAAGAAGTCTTTTGGTTGGTGAAACAGCATTTTATGTCTCTACTTTTCTACTCTATTTACCGGGAAACGGAACACATCATCGTAATATCAATATTTAAGCCTACAGCGGCCTCTATAAATCTATCATCCACTACATTACGCAAATATTTAAATTACCCCACATTTGCAAAACTAACGTAATCTTTCACGAAACTTTCAAACTCTCGACAACGTCCGGCCTGACATCGGTCGGCATGATCGGGCGATATTTCAATACTAACTCCCGCAACTAACGTGGAATATTCTAGAACATTCAAGCAGTATCTAGAACGTTCTACCGTATATTCTAGTATCGGTGATGTTCGTATTGTTCAAGCAGAGCGACTATCGCGCGAAAACTTGCTCCGATTGTGACACTCGTACAATATTACATATTAGACTAAGTTCCTGTCGAGTCTCTATACTAAACTCTCGTATACTGAGCGTGCAACACTAGTGACTCCATGGGTTTGGCTAAAGCCACCAGAACTAGGTTTAAACCAAAACATTATTGAGCATATCAATAAATGTCTCTTTCGAAGACTCAATTCTATAAGAAAGCAAATAAAAACAAGGTATTTTCAAAAAGAAACATTTTGTACAGGAGAATAAAGATACACATACCGAAGTACTTACTGCTGCGATACGAAGAGGAACAATAAGCGATATGAAACGAAGCATATTGTAAGAGGATTTCAAATTGGAAATACGTAACTGCACGACAAAGTCTTAAACTGAAGGGTCGATTTTTCTAAGCTTCCTCCGTACGGTAAAACAATCCTACAAGGACAGGTACTCCCGAAGAAAAGCTTATTCAAATAAATTGGTAGAATGCTCGAGATATTTGTTTAAGTATTTTTTTAATCGCAGTTCACTTGGCTAGTGAAATATTTTCTTCGTTGGGTCATGTATGTTTAATGTTGTTTATTCTTTATCCTGTTTTACAAGTAAACAGGGGGGCACCCTGTTTAAGGGGCATCCAGCGAGGCTGATTAAGAGAACTTCGTACATTCCCCGTGCGCGATATTAGTGGAGCACTGCAGCATGAGTGGAGTAAGATACTTCAGTAAAAGTTCTTTAAACATTTTGTATTTAGCAGGGGAATAGCGACGGTGAGATAGACAAGTAAGTAGTAATCCATAAAACCCGTTAATATAACTATTTTTTTAAGAGCCACTCTTTTTTCAGTTGACTTCATTCCTCTCCATGTCTTTACGTATCATCGTAATTTCGTAATATACCAGTGGAACGGAACTTAAAATATTAGCGGCACAAATTAAATCCAGTAATAACTAAATAATGCCTTTGTTTGCAATTCTGCAGCAAATATTTAATGTTCAGCAATATGAATTGATAATATAAACATGAAACTAAGCATCTGTAACAACAGCCGCATTTGGATTCGAACAAGGTTTGGTCGAACAAACAAATACATTTCGTTGCTGTTTGGAGAGATGTTCTCTAACATGTTGGCTCGGTTGCACAAATTACTCATACAATTTAAACGTAGCGGTATTCAGAACAAATTCCATCGAGATTAATCAAAGCATAGCTGTCGAAGAATGTTCGAAGCTTCACTTTTTAGTCACAGTTTTAGTTACCTGAGGCGAAACTGACATTTTTATACTGAATTTTACAAAAAAGTTTCCAGAATTTTATAGCTTCTTTATAGATCCTGGAATACACTGTGTATTTAATCCTCTGTATAAAATCAATCCTAAGTTATATTTATCCAAATTTGGGTTTAATTGTATCAATAACAATTTTGCCATGACACGCATATTTACCAGCTAAGCACATTAGTCCAACAATTTTACTCAATCACAAATATCATGTTGCAGTGTATCTTTTACACAACGAGTGATCCATCAAATGTTATTATGGCACCAATTAATTAGCTAGCTAATGGTCTGCCCACATCATTTTTACCTGTCATTTATTTTATCGATGCTGACACAAATACTACGTATTCTAGCCCACACAAAATACAATTGACGTCACTAGACGCAGTGACGTGTGTTTGAAAATATCTTGCTGTAATAATAAGCAAGAAACATGGAAATTTCCACTAACTAAAAGGCCTCTTTTTCATCTGAAAAGTTTAGCCCATTAAATTTGACCATCAGTGTTTCATAGATTTCAAAGACATCCATAAAATTCCGTAGAGATATTTATGCAAGTTTTCACACTATGCTTAGTAGCTGGATTAATTAAAAATAAGCACAAACTTTGTGCAATAAAATAATAGGAGTTCCGTGTCTGTCCACCACTCGTTGAAACGAACTTTGAAACGAAATGCTAACACAACTTCATTTGTTCCGCGCCACAAAAGGAATGTTAAATTAACTCGGGTCCGCTCCAAATTATTAGTTGGAAAATTTTTGTTAAACTTTCATCTCTTGAAGACTTGTTTATTCTTATTGCAACTGTTCAGCGTTTTTAATAATGTTACCTGTATAAAACGTTGAACCTAAGTTTTCTTATTTTCTGCGGTTCTCTACGTACCTGAAACAAAAGTAAAACATTTATTAACAACAGCATTCAGGAAATTTAAATTGAATATAGAAATATTTTCTTTATCCGGGTAACATTTAGGTACCTATAACTTGATTGTACTTTCGATATAATGAGACTTCAAGTACAAAAACATTTTCATTACACGACGTTGTTTGTGACTTTCGGGATACTCGTAGAATGTAAAACTGTTTGTGATGTATGAATATTAGAGGGTAGTTTATGTTTTATTTTAAACAAGTGTCATTTGGTTGCTAGCTGTCAAATTCACTCTCTTTCAATAAAGTCGTGCTACGGATCGGATGTCGTTATTATTTTTCCCTTAAATACCTGAATAAAACCATCATAGTGACTATAGGAGTGCTACAAACTCTTCAGTGGCGACGAGTGACTATTAAAAACCTGTGTGTGCGTATTTTACGGGACGAAAATGACCGTCGGTAAAATAGGTCCATTTGACCTTGATAAGGACGACTGGGACTTATACGTGGATCGGTTGGATCAGTACTTCGTGGCGAATGATATCAAGGAAGCGGTGCGAGTGGCTACACTAATAACTTGTATAGGCAGTGACGGATACGAACTGATGGCAAACCTGTGTACACCGGACAAACCGTCATCGAAATCATATGCGGAACTCGTGGAGGTCATGAAAGGTCATCTCAAACCAAAACCCAGTGCGTTAGCAGAACGGTTCAAATTTCGGCAGCGAATACAAAAGAAAGATGAAAGTATATCAGAATTTGTGGCGGACCTAAAGAAATTATCAAGAAATTGTAAGTTCATAGCGAAGAACTTGGCAGAAAACTTAAGGGATCAACTAGTTTGTGGGATACAGAACGAGATAATACGTCAGAGATTATTTACGGAAAAAGATGACATCACATTTGAAAGAGCACTAGGAATAGCAGTGGCAATGGAAGCGGCGGAAAGCAACGCAGCATTGGTAGAGGACCGTACCGGGAGGGGTGACGGCTTGCCAGTCCATCATTTATCCACTGCGAATGGCAGGCGGGCAACAGCGGCGGCAGCGTCGTGTGGGACCAGCGGTCGTGGCAGCGGGGACCGGGGTGCACTGCGTCAGTACATTCCAAGCGCGGGCGCAGGAGGAAGCGGGCCGCACAAAACGAGCGGACCGGGCAGTCAAAACAAAATTATAAAGAAAAATATGTATCGCAAAGAAAACGCATCTTGGTCTATGTGTACGGCGTGCGGGGGGAAACACGAATCAAGTTCGTGTAAGTTTTTAGTCTATGTGTGCCGTATTTGTAACCGAGAAGGACATTTAAAACGAATGTGCCCAAAGGTGAAACAAAGTGCACCAATACATACGATGAAAGAAGAACCGGTTTGGAATGCAGAGAGCGACAACTACTGTGATAGTGACGAGGTAAATAACTATTGCATAACAACAAATACATTACAAAAATATCGTCCTTATATCGTACAATTAACGGTGGATAGTGTAATTATACCTATGGAGATAGATACCGGCAGTGTGATCACGTGCGTAAGCTATGATTGTTATAAAAGATTTTTAGCAACGTGTAAAATAAAAGATAGTGATTTAACGATAAGGTATTATACAGGTGAAATTGTAAAACCAATTGGAAAGATAACTACCACAGTTAAGTACAATGACCTAAGAAAAAAATTAGATTTATATATTGTAAAAAATGGGAAGACGAGTTTAGTAGGTAGACAGTGGGTAAAAGAGTTAGGTATTCAATTACCATTTGTAAGTTGTCATAATATAAATAGTTTGGGACAGGTTTTCAATTACGAAAATTTCAGTTCCAGTTACTATGAAGTGTTCGAAGAGGGACTTGGGAGGTTCACCGGAGGGACGGTGGGTTTCCGGTTGCGTGAGGGTGCGACTCCGCGGTTCCTACGCGCACGACCTCTGGCGTACGCGCTGCGCGAACCGGTTGAACGCGCGCTGGATCAGCTGGTGCGAGACGGTGTGCTCACACCGGTGACGTCATCGGATTGGGCTACTCCCATAGTACCCGTAATGAAGAAAGACGGAACCATTCGGGTATGTGCCGATTATAAACTGACTCTCAACAAGTGTTTAGAGGTGGACCGTTTTCCGTTGCCGAGAGTTGAGGACTTACTAGCTAAATTACATGGGGGAAAGAGATTCACTAAGTTAGATTTGTCGCAGGCTTACGCACAATTTGAACTAGATGATTCTAAAAAGTTTACCGTTATTAATACACACAAAGGCTTGTTTATGTATAACCGTTTAATATACGGCCTTGCTTCTAGTCCCGGGATATTTCAGAGGAAACTAGAAGAGTTATTCGGCGATTTGCCGCGCGTAGGTATTTTCCTGGATGACTTAATTATAACAGGTGTAGATGATAAATCACATTTAGAAACGTTGCATGAGGTGTTCAAACGGTTAAAAACATATGGCTTAAAAGTAAGAAAAGATAAATGTGTTTTCTTTGCGGAATCAGTCACATATTTAGGTTTTGTTATAAGTGAGAAAGGCGTACACACATGTCCGGAGAAAATACAGGCTATAAAAAAAAGTAAGCGTTCCAAAGAATGTGTCGGAGTTGCGTTCGTTTTTAGGCCTTGTTATGTATTACGCAAAGTTTGTTAGGAATATAAGTAGTATTCTATCGCCTTTGTATAATTTACTTAAAAAGGGAACTAAATTTGACTGGAATCAACAATGTGAAAACGCGTTTAATAAGGTAAAACAGGTTTTGATATCGGGCGAAGTACTAGCGCACTATTCGCTCGAGTTACCGGTGGTGCTGACGACGGACGCCAGCAGCGTGGGGGTAGGCGCGGTAGTGTCGCACCTCACGGCGGACGGCGAGCGGCCGGTGGCTTATGCCTCGCGCACACTTAACTCAGCGGAAAAGGGTTATTCACAAATTGAACGGGAAGCGTTAAGTATAATATTTGGTGTACGGAAATTTCATCAATACCTGTACGGTAGAAAGTTTACATTGAGGACAGACCATAAACCTTTAGTTACAATCTTTGGTGAGAAGAAAGGTATTCCCGTGATGGCAGCGAGTAGATTACAAAGATGGGCAGTTTTATTAGCGGGCTATGATTTTAATATTGAATATGTCCGAAGCGAAAAGAATGCAGCAGACGCGTTATCGAGACTACCGGTTGGTAAAGCGAGAACAGACATGGTTGAAACAACTTATTTAAATTTTATTCAGAATTATCTACCAGTGGATAGGAAAATGGTACAAGATAGTATGACAAAAGACGACATTTTGAACAAAGTAGTACTTTATTTACAAACAGGGTGGCCGTCTAAAAATAATGACGAAATGATACAGCCATACTTTATACGACGGCATGAATTATATTTAGATATGGGTTGCATAGTGTGGGGATATCGGCTAGTCATTCCAACAACTTTAAGAGAAAAATTATTAAATGAACTACATGTAGGTCATATGGGAATAGTGAAAATGAAGGCCATGGCTCGTAGCTTGATGTGGTGGCCCGGTATCGACGCGGACATCGAGCGCACCTGCAAGAGCTGCACCACCTGCATCGAGGACGGAACGGCTCCACCACGCTCCGCGCCACAGCCTTGGCCATTCATTCCGGAACCATGGTCGAGACTGCACGTAGATTTTTTAGGACCATTTCATGGGAAAACGTTCCTAGTCATTATCGATGCGACGACAAAATGGTTAGAGGTGTTTCATATGCAAAGTACGACGGCTAATGCCGTTATTAAAGTATTGAGAGAAACTTTCGCACGGTTCGGTATACCAAAAGAAGTGGTATCTGATAATGGACCTCCTTTTGCGAGCAAAGAATATAAGGAATTTATGCTACAAAATGGAATAACAGTAAGTTATGCAGCGGCGTATCACCCGTCGTCAAACGGTGCAGCGGAGGGCGCGGTGAAGCTGTGCAAGCGTGCCATGCGGAAGGCGATGCGGGATGGCTGCGATGTCGACGCGGCACTGCAGACTTATCTATTAGCTTATAGGAATGTTAACCACAGTACTACAGGCACGTCACCAGCAATGCTTTTACAGCGTAGAAACTTACGGACGAGACTAGATCTTATCAAAGGTGACAGGCAACTAGAAGAGCGGGTTAAAAAACAACAAATTAAACAAGTTCAAAATGCGGGCGGATGTTTAAGAGATTTTAGTGTGGGGGAGAAGGTATTATTTAGGAATTTTACGGGAAATAGGAAGTGGTTAGAAGGTTTCGTACAACAGAAAATCAGTTCACGTAATTATGTAATTGCGGTTAAAAACGGTCCACTTGTAAATAAACATGTTGATCAATTAAAACGACGTTCGGCATATACCCAAGATTGGCCGTCTCAAGAGTCAGACGCAACTTTGATAGGTAATGAGTCAAGGGAGACCCACACCACCACCGGCTCGCACAGTCCGGCAGGTCCATCGCGCGAATCCATTAGAGTAGGGCCTACGGGTAGAACAGTAGAACCGACAAGGGCGGATAGAACTTCTGATCCTCGGGTGAACCTTCCAGTACTTAGACCGAGAGATACGCTAGTACCTCCTAAAAGGTATGGTTTTGAAATAGATTAAAATTTTTGTAGGTGTTAAACTTTTAGTTTAGTTTAAATTTAGTAATATTTGTATTGTATACCTTACATAAGTTAGCTTATTAAAAAGTGTTATTAGCGTAAGTAAAATCTTTTTGTATATGTTACATTTATTTCATTTGTTTTTAAGGTCATGTTTAAAATTAGTGGTGGAGGTGTGATGTATGAATATTAGAGGGTAGTTTATGTTTTATTTTAAACAAGTGTCATTTGGTTGCTAGCTGTCAAATTCACTCTCTTTCAATAAAGTCGTGCTACGGATCGGATGTCGTTATTATTTTTCCCTTAAATACCTGAATAAAACCATCATAGTGACTATAGGAGTGCTACAAACTCTTCACTGTTAAATCTAATTTCGTACAGAAGCAGAATAGAAAAACTTTAAAATAACGTTTTAAAGCAAACAAATGTGGGAAAGAAGAGTAGTATTTCATGCGAATGTATCGAGTTGTCCTTTTTGGGCGTCGGAGCGGCCGAACCGCAAACTTTAAATCAAAATGTTGGCGTATATTCACCAAGTAAACTTTTAATTGCGGTTCCAGTTATACTGTACCCTTATACGAAAATTCGTGTTAGAGTTTAATGAATTTCACACAACAAACAGTCGTCGGATTTCTGAGTACCATTGCTGAATGCGCTTATAATACTTTGCTAACAAGTAGGTATACTGTTGAACTTATGTAAATAGCCCCGTAACTTGCACATATTAATTAAACGCTAGAACGCTCGCGGCACGTAAGTAAATAACGTTATTCGGAGAATGAAATATAATGCACATTGCAAATATATTGGAAGGATTAGTAGATTTTATGAGTAAGAATTTAAAAATAAAATTGTAAAGAATTTTTATGCTGTTTGCTGCCTCCCTCGCTGTCCAGACCGAAGGCGAAGCAATTCAATTTGAAACGTCTCTCTTCGGGAATCCAGACTATTCGCATTTTTAAACTGCTACTGGATGAGTTGTTCGCAAATATTTGTAAGCACTGACTACCATTGCACCGAGATTAATCTTCAACATGATGTAACAATTTTATTTGTAAGCTAATGTAATATTTTTCGTGGAAGAAAGAATTTTAAAGTATGATGAAGAAAGGAGCTGGCATGATGGATTCAGGAAATAAAATTAAGACAAACGGCTCATGGGAGCAACGATTCAAGTGGAAGAAATTTAAAAAGAAATACATAATTACATATAGATATAAAAGTCTTGGCCCAACTTTAATTTAAATCAATTTTTTTTTGACTTTGTTTATTGTTCAGAGCTTTAGCTTATCCGTGGCGGATAAGCCACCACTTTATTAACAAATTCTCGTATCTATATTCTTAAACAGAAGTTACTTTAGCCTAGATAGAAGATAACAGCATCATAACAATACATCATCACACACATTACACATGCAGACGGATAACAGTGAGATGTCTAAATTGGCATATTATGCGGGTGGATGAATAGTAATGGACAGTCTATACCTGTAGCTACATACCTACATAACATATGTATACCTACCTACCTACCGATACATAATGTGGGGACGTTCTGTCAAACAATAAGGGTGATAGAGCATACGTAATAGTACGTCAGAGTCACGGCCTCATCTCATGAATAATGATTTAGTGGATGCCTACGTGTGTGGGGAATTCCAATGATTAGAAGAATGTTGGTTAGAGATCCCTGTCTAGTAAGGTAGAGCCTGAAAAATTGTTTCCACGTTTGGCAAATACGTCTAGACGGTATCTGTCTTTGATAAATTAGTCTCACTGTATTAAGTAATACTCGTAAGTATCATGTTGCGAATCTGATATTTAATTCATTATTGTAGTTAGATACACACGTGAAGAAAATTTCGATTGGGAATTGGTGACTATTATTTTCCACAGATACCCACAGTTTAAACAGCATGTGTTTTTTTTTCAGAGTTTTTCCGTCTTTTATGTGCTTGACGTTAGGGTGGTAGGTCATTTAACAAAACTCTTCTTAGATAAGGAAAAATATTTTTTTAGTTTCTCTAAAAAAGGTATTCAAATAGATTTACCTAATAGTCCAACTACACTAAGATCATTCATCAAGTAAATGGGTTCAAACTTAGAATAGGACCGTCCTAACAATGGTCTAATGAACTCTCCGACGTACATACTAAACGTTCCTCCTGAAATCCATGAATACCTAGACTGAATGGACGGCCTAGGTCTTAGCCTTACGACCTAGAATAATCAGTTTATTGCCTATTAAGGGCGCCTTGTGATCCAGCGCTCTTAGACCTAACGCCTTGAATGTAAGCTTTAACTGTATTAAGTAATATTACAAACTGCTTTCTAATTAATTGGTACGTAAATGTTCTAGTTTTCCTTAATATCATTGGTAACGTTTGAAATCGTAACTCGTTATATATTTCCTTTACTTAGCCATCTTTAATTAAACCATTTCAAGCGCCTTGAAATAGAATTGAAATATGTAGTATTCTATCCTCTTTGTCAGGGCCGAATTTTATTTATCAAAATTTTGCCTATCACATTCTATTTCCAACAATTTATGAATTTAATTTCGGTCGTCTGAATTTTCATCGGGAAAGTTACCTACAATTGAAATATTACACGTTATTTCAATGAAAAGATGCGTTCATTCAGAATTGGAAAACTGTTTTAGTATAGTCAGTGAAATGTTTTTAAGTAGGTCAATGAAAAGGTTCTTTAACTTATCAATTAGACAAAAATAACCTACCTGTAAGACTTTTTTACCTATAAGTTACATGGAAAATGGCTGAGACAAAGCTAGTGTCAGCACGAAAACGTATAGGTACCTATATTTCTTGAAGTCACATAGCCTATTATTTGAATACGATGCGATATAAAGGGGTCAGGTTTGAGTGGTGGATGAGCAGAGAGCAATGCCTTCCACATCAATGCAGACGCTCGCTGCGACGGTCGGTGACATATGAGTATTGCAATTTCCGAATGCGGCGTCGTTAGGCGGGCTTGTTCTCAACTTTGCCGACCAATGTCCACGCTTTCATTAGCAACTCTCCAACTACAATAATCATGACAAGTTGTGAAGTTGTTATTCCTACTGTATAGTTTATAAAAAATGTATAGGTATATTTTTTCTCTACTTAGACAATAAATAGACATCTGGTAAGTCATAAATGAAATTAAATTAATAAAAAAAATGAAATGTAGGTAATAATTTCATTGTAACATTTCTGAAACTTCGAGAAACGTCTTTTATTTATGAGTAGTCCACTTACAAACACCGCTATGTCAATTTTTAGGGTTCCGTACCTCAAAAGGAAAAAACGGAACCCTTATAGGATCACTTTGTTGTCCGTCTGTCCGTCTGTCAAGACCCTTTTTCTCAGGAACGCGTAGAGGTATGAAGCTGAAATTTATATCAATTACTCAGGTCTACTGTCCCTTGAAGCTGTGAAAAAATCAAACTTCTAAGCCAACGCAATCAAAAGATACAGCCATTTATGCCGCAAATTTTCGACACTTGCAAGGGAATCAAAACCTACAGGGTGCTTCCCGTGAACTCAGAATCTTGAAATTTGGTACGAAGCAACGTCTTATAGCATAGATAAAGGAAAAATTACGAAAACCATAAATTTTTAGTTACATCACAAAATATATATTTTTTTAATAATCTTAAACTTACTACCCATTTCCTCATAAACGCGTAGAGGTATTAAATTGAAATTCATACCAAATACTCAGGTCTATAATACCTTTAAGCTGTAGCAAAATCAAACTTCTATGTCAACGCAATCAAAAGAAACAGCAATTTAAGCTGCATATTTTGAAACTCGCAAGTACTTGCAAGGGAATCAAAACCTAAAGGGTACTTCCAGTCGACCTTGAATCTTGAAATTTGGCATGAAGCAACGTTTTATACCACACATAAAGGAAAAATTCCGAAAACCTTAAATTTTTAGTTACATTACAAAATATATATTTTTTAATAAATATAAACTTATTACTTTTTTCCTCATGAACGCGTAGAGCTATCAAGTTGAAATTCATATCAAATACTTAGATCTAATTGCCTTTAACCCGTGAAAAAAAAAAATTATAAGTCAACCCGAAAACGCAAAACGCAAAAGTACAACCATTGATACCGCATATTTTGAAACTCGCAACTACACGCAAGGGAATTAAAACCTAAAGACCACTTCCCGTTGACATAGAATCTCGAAATTTGGTAAGAAGCAATAGCTTACAGCACAGGTAACAGAAAAATTCCGAAAAGCTTAAAATTTTAAGTAGTTATACCACCAAAAAAATTGTGATTGTAAACATAATTGTAGTTACAGCAATGACCGCGAGTTATTATACTATGTATGGGGAGGGCAACATTTTTCAAACGGCAAAGACGACCTCACTCATCGTCATTCAATCCCGATGTTTTGGTGAATGTAGCTGTATAATCTAAATGCGTCCTAACTGCTTAAAGTGTTATACTTATAATTAAATTCAATGACATTATTATATTTCTTATTGTTGGTTATTATCAGACAGCTTGCTTGTATTGTTTCTACTGGCGAAGTTTGATGGGACGCTGGTGGCACGGGTGGCACGCGGGGCTATTCACACCTTTTTCAGTCACCATTTACAGGTCTGGTTCAAATTTAATACTTAATTAATATTTTTGAACCAGATTTCTAAATAGTGACTAAAAAACTTAGTAAATAAATAACTTTAATAAAAGAACTTTCGCAAGTCTGCTGCAAGGCTAGTATAAGTGTTTCAGTTATATTATAGATAAATGATATGTGTTAATATAAAATAAAGGATTACTTAAACGATAAAGAGATCTTTGTCTTAAATTTATGCTCCTCCATCTTTCCCCATTGTAATGTTATGAATTTCATTTTGCAATAAAAATACCATAGTTATGACTCGATTGTCGTAATGAACGAACTTTGTAAACCTTGCAGGTTTGTACGGAACCCTCGGTGCGCGAGTCCGACTCGCACTTGGCCGGTTTTTTACCAAAGACAAGGTGGCGCGCAAATTCAAATGTACTTATAAAATACTATAACCTGTTGTCAAAATGTTCTTTAAAAACTGGCTCAATTCCGTACAAATCGACATCAAAATCTGATCACCTATGCAAAACTCGCTACTTAGCAGCGCTTGCCAACTGCAAACACCGCTAGATAGCAATTACTACTGCAAAATGCGTAATGTCAATTTATGACAGTTGCAAATACCGCCATTATTAGTATACCTGTTACCGGCCAAACCCGATTTCCGGACAAACTAGTTTTGCCTAGGCTCAACTAGTTCTTCCTATACGCGATAGGATTAACTAGTATAGCTTAGTCCAAACTAATTTGTTCTAAGCCCGATAGGACAGACCAGTTTAGGCTAAGCCAAACTAGTTGATCCTAATATCAATACACACACTCTAGGATAAACTGGTATGGCCTAGTCTAGACTAGTTTAGGCTAGGCCAAACTAGTTGATCCTGATATAAGTACGCACACTCTAGGATAAACTGGTATAGCCTAGTCAAAACATATAGATATCTAAAAGTCAAAATAAATAGATGAACTAAATAAAATACTCCATGTTTAGAATGATTCGTCATTTCATCATAATTTGTAATTTGATTATTGCTTCTATTAAAAAAAAAAAACCTATTATTTGTTAGTTTACTACATAAATGTAGTATGATTGTTCGTATTATCAATTATCCATAATGACGAATCATTATAGTTTAATAAAGATGATTATTTTTCTAAACACGGAGTTTTTTATTTAGTTCATCTATTTATTTTGACTTTTAGATATCTATATGTTTTGACTAGGCTATACCAGTTTATCCTAGAGTGTGCGTACTTACATCAGGATCAACTAGTTTGGCCTAGCCTAAACTAGTCTAGACTAGGCCATACCAGTTTATCCTAGAGTGTGTGTATTGATATTAGGATCAACTAGTTTGGCTTAGCCTAAACTGGTCTGTCCTATCGGGCTTAGAACAAATTAGTTTGGACTAGGCTATACTAGTTAATCCTATCGCGTATAGGAAGAACTAGTTGAGCCTAGGCAAAACTAGTTTGTCCGGAAATCGGGTTTGGCCGGTAACATACCTACCTACAAAGTTCTGCATGTTTTTCAAACTGGCAAAAGTAGCACTGAATGGGCAGTGTTGAGTCTAGTTTAGGCCGAAATTTTGAGCTTTTCGATTAGAAAACGATCACCAGAGAAATACTTAAAATCAAACCGTGTCGCACTTAAAATTCAATTTGTTGAAAAGAAATTTTCATGACAAGACACATTAAAAATGATGGAGAACCTCATTACATTGTTTAAACAATTAATAATGATAAATATTTGGACGATAAAATAGAATTTTGGATCTCCGTACCAACTTTTCTAAAGTTTTTTGCAGATTTGTTAGAATCTCTACTGGGTAGGTACTTTTAGAGAATCAGAAAACGTTGTATCTGCGTTTTCTGATGTCGAAAATACTTTTATGGAGAAAGTTAAAGAATTAAAGATTTAAAATGATTGAAATATTTAATATTATTTATATATGACTCCATTAGACTTTTAAAATATGAGGCTGTTTTGTTTAATTATTACTGCAGAACTTGTTATCTTTAAAGTTTTCTATTGCAAAACTGGTTACTTTGTCATTTAACTTGCAGAACTTGCTATGATACTTGGATTATTGGATAAAAAATGATATGGGACTAAGTTCTTTTTTAACATCTATTTCATGCAAATATGGTTTCTAATATATTTGTAGAGAATTGCCCACCTAGGTGAAGCATAGACATGCTAAAACGTTTTGTTCAGTTTTCTCAAATTTGAGTTTTTGCTAAGTAGAGCTATTTGCAAGTGGACTACTCTTATGTCTTTAACCACCAGAGGCATACATTGATTCAATGAGGAATCAGATAAAACTCTAAAAAGTTTACAGGAACTAAACAAAATAGCATATTAAACGTCCCGTTAAACACATACGCGATCAACCATTTTTATTTCCACAATTTCACGCTTAGCTTCACCAGTACTTTGGTACTCTCCAGGGAGTCGTTACGATACCGATGGTCCAACTATATTGACCCACCTTTGGACAATTACACTTAGAGCCAACAGTTGGAGCAATTCTCGCATCGCTTTTTCGTACGAGTTGGATTACGAGTTTTTAATGACTTTCTAGAGTTTTATTTTAAAACAGATTTTAATGCTGATCTAAATTAATGTTTTAAAGTTAAAACTCATATAGAAAGAGTAGAGTATTATATTCCAAAATAAAAAAAAATGTGTATGTGTAGTGTGTACTTATTATGATTATTTCCTTGCGCCATTTTCGAAAAGAAAAAATATGGATTACCTACTTCTACTAATTACGACCTAAGTACAGCACTACAGTTTAAATCTTAGCACGTTGCGGCCGATGATATCCTATTAAAGACGCAAAACTTTCATACTTCCTCGTAGTATTTAGTACAGATAGCGAAGTGAAGAGATTGAATTCGGATTTGTATCGGTAGTAACAAGAATAACCCAGTAGTTGGCAGAATACGAGAACGCGGGCGATGGAGCGACGACACGATGGCAGCAATGATTTACGGACCATTTTGCACATCCGATGCGCGCTTTGTGAGGGCCAACGATAGCACTAACCAATTAAAGTTGTCCTTGTATAGCGTTTTACTTTTTTCCTTGTGCTTTTGTTTCTTTTGGTGACTTTTTATGTGGATTCTAGGGAGAGACTTGTCTTCAATCCGCGTCTATCGTATTGCTTCTTTTTGCATTGAAAATATAAGAAATGTAGTTATTTGTGTCTTTAGTTACTTTTTGGTTGCTTTTGAAAAAGTGTTTAAACGGTCATTTATTTCAATTCGATATTTAAAATTGATCTGCAATTGCTTGTCAGCCTTGTCATGGTCTTGTCTTCTCGGATGTCATATCCACAGGTCATGTAATTACAGGAACATCGAACTCAATTGCACAGACGGATTCCGATTAATAAATTAATCTTCCGTCAGATCAGCGTCAATGCGACAGCAAGCTGAGTTCAAGCAAGATAACTGTCGCTCAATTAATGAAAAGCTGATTATGGCGAATGCCTCCTTAGATAACGACCCGGCGACCCTTATTGGATTCAAAGAGATACTTATCAAGGCTTTCTTTTATTTGTTTGCGGTGTGTTAATTAAAGTGTAATTAGGAAAGTTTTGCCGTTTGTTTGGGACCGGAGGGTGATTTAGTGCGTTTTTATGGGTAAGCCTGGATCCGTGAGTAATTACGTTTATCGAGACCACACGGTTTAAGAGAGGGGAAGCTTCAAAGGCGTGGATTTCTTTAGAAGAACAGTATCACATGTATCTACGATATCCTTTATATATTATAACAAAAAGTTTCAGAGAAATAATTTCGTCAGTATAGTAGTTTTTGATTTCCAAAACGTTCTCCTATTTTTTATTATACTTACTTCCTTGATCAAAAACATTTTCCAATTCCAATTCTGAACAGCAACAAGAAGCGAGCTAGCAAAGCCAGTAATTCCATAGATAACGGCACTTGTTTTCTTATTCGAAACCTCCAAAGACCGCTGAACCGGCAAAGAACCTCAAAACAACTTGTAAATGAACAGTTTCCAGCTATTCTCCTCGGCGATCTCCAACACTAGTTCCAATTAAAATGGATGCAGCATAAAACAGGGATTCAGATATTTTAATTTTCGCTCACCGCCCGTTTCGTTTCAATCTTAACTTTGGCTGAAAGTTTTGCAATGCAACGAAACTGCGCTCGTTACCGGACGCCGGCTCACTTCTCTTGAAGACAACAAAAACATAGAGCGTTAAATAAACCGTGTCGTTAGCTGCCCGTTGGTAACATTTATCGCAAAAGGTTTAGTGTAAGCCTTTCATAGGGTTAAGATAAGCGATGTCGTTTCTTGTCGGCGGCGCGCGTCGCATTTTGCATTCGATGTTCGCTTTTAATCCGTAATATCGAAGATAAAATACTATTCGAGAAAAGTATAAAGAAACTTTAAAACAATAATCTCAAAAAAGACATGTGGCATTGGTATTTTAAATTTTTTATTTCGTCTAAAATTACTTAATTGAATCTCCCTTTCCGGATATGTAGCTTATGTTCAACGTTTCTAACAAGTCTTAGAACATACTCGTATCTTATCAATATATATTGTTATAACATGAATCTAATCGTTGTAGTATGAGAGATACATAACATGCCTTATATGTTGTACCAAGTCATGTTCAATGTATTGTTATTCAGTAAACTAATTCAAATATTTTATTATACTATCGTAGAACAACAATTCTGGCTAATTAATATTATTATTTCCATGACTAGCGTTATTGAATACAGTAGTTTGTCTTGCAGAACAATAATGGGCGTTATTTAGAAATCACTAATTTGTTAACTTATTATTTATAGGGAGATTACAATGATGATTAACCATTTTTCTTTCGTCTATAACACTTCTTTAACAACAAAGCCACCAAAAATTCCAAAAGGTAACCAAGCTATTTTGTTAGAACCTAAATAGGTAACATTAAAGCCATTAAAATACATTTCTTTGAACAAAACCTGTAGTCCAGAAATAGGCGATATCGTGGGAAGTTGTCTCGGCCAGAACTCTGACAAGTTGGTCTTTGACAAGCGAGTTCCTTTTGTAAGGGCGCCAGTAATTAATGTTGGGTCAGTACCGCACCTCGCTTTACAATTTTCTTATCTGCCCTCCCCTTGACAGTAACTTTAAGGAAGTGGATATTGCAGTGTGATTTCCCGGTAAATGTTTGATGCAAAGTAAAGTCGACTTAAAATTTAAAAAAGTTCATTTCAAGATTGTAGAATCAGCTTTCCCATTTAATGACAACGATTCAAATGTGTTAAAAATGCTACAGAAGCATCTTTATGATAAAAAAAACAACTAAGGAATAGAAAATAGATGTAATTGCCGTTGAAATATGTCAAAACCTGAATTAATTTCAATAAACTATTACCTTTCTTTTAACTAGGTATTATTTTAAAACATAAACTCCATGAACCATAATGTTCCTGAAAACCAAAGCCTTATTGGCGACGCTTTTATTAATAGTCTTGAAGAGAACAGATTGGTAAATATTAAAGTGCCATAAATTGTATTTAATCATCTTTTGATAATTTGTCTTAGGAGCCTTCCAATTTGTCCTGGTTTTACTAGTTTAGGATATCAATTTATTCTCTTTAATTTATTATTTTAACGTTAAAATGATGCAGCAATTTTGATGGCAACGCGGATGAGTATAAAATTAAAACGTTAATGTTTATTTTTAATCTGACTTAAAACTTGAATACAACAAAATAACCTCTATTCAATGCTCAATTCAAAAAGTGACTTTCGTATGGTGCAATAGTTACGATAAAAAGAAGTTTTCGACCCTAGAAAGAAAAGAGCATGATTACAATGCATTTTAGGCATCTTAGCATAAAATATCCTAGTGAAGCTCAATAAACTTGCCTACAATATGACTGAGTAAGATATTTACTGTTTCTCAACCATCAAAACAAGGCTTAACAATAAGAACCATCATAATTGCTAGTAAGTAGAACAGTAACTGAGTTTGGAGTGAAGCCAAATCTGGAGCAAACTGCGTCTAAACTAGGTTTGCTAATAAACAATAGGTACATACTCGTGTTAGGAAAATTGTATGTAAACAATCTGTGATAAGATTTACCTTAGTTTTATTGTGAAATATTTATTGTAAATTGGCTTTTGGTTTGTAAATATAGGTGCATTTTAACAACGTTATTTTAGTTCTTATTCGTACTATTAAGAAGTAGTTTTGAAGTTAGAAAATATCTACTTAAGTAACTATTTACTTTACTGCCCTAAAGCTGCATAAGTATTTTACAACAAAATACCTTTCAGGTCGAATAAAATTACCAAATATGCAAATACACAATAACATTATAGGTATAAAACTATACATATAATACCTAATTTTAAAACTATATTAGACCTAAAAGACGCCGAGGTAGACCTCGAAAAAGATGGAGGGACGATCTCGATGCATTTTCACGCGAATGGCGGGACACTACCGGAGACCGTGTTAGATGGAAAGTCGCGAGGGCCTTTGCCCAGTTATTGGCTAACAAAAAATAGACCTAATATTAATACAACAAAAAGTTCAAATTAGTCTCCACCTAACCTTCTCCATTAAAAACCTTAAAAATCTACAGCTAGACATTATAGCAATAATCCGAGCACACAAGTACGGGGCCGTCCAATAAGTCTCTACAATGGCAACATAATTAACCCGTATTGTGAAAGAAAACACTGCCGCCCTAGCCCATTCACAGCTTTTGGAGACGCGGCTGAAACGTGAACCAAGGCTTATGGGAGTCAGCTTAGTGAAGGGAACGGTAGAAGGAAGAATTTTTTACCAGGATTCACTACAAGTAAGTTGCAAATAAGAAAACAAAATGTTGCAAATATTTCATAAACTTTTACTCAGGTCATTAAAGTGAAAATTCTTGATATAAAATCTGGCACTAAGATAGTTATTTTACCCAGAACTTATTCCCCCTTATTACAATCCGAGTTTTATTGGTAGTCCTAGAATAAACTCAGATCAATGACGTTTCGGCTGTATACAAAACATCAAACAATAACATTAGTCCTAGAACTATATTTAAAACTCGTTTTTTAATAAAGGGGATTAAGTCTAAAACCTCTTAGATTAGAAATAATGTTTTTAAAGTTAACTTCGTATAAATAGCCTAATGGAATGACAAATTATAAAACAAAACAATCATACAATCTTGATCAACTTGATAAATTTTCTAAAGTCACATTTATGATACAATTATGCATAGTCCTAAGGTGTAAACCATACACCACGGCATTCACTAAGTCACGTAATTGTCAGGAAATGGTGCAGCGCCGACCAGATTACATTCGATCACGTCCCGGCGTAAACAGTTTAGCGCCGATTTTTTCATCCCACGACCTTTGCGCCATTCGCCAAAAGCTCGCGATAAATCCGAGGATTCAGGACTCATTAAACAAGCGTTCCGTGTGTTAAGTGAGTTTCGAGTGAGTAGGTACTAGGTGTTATCTTGATCAATATGGGATTAATCTTCAGTTGTAGAAAAGGTTAAATTTTCCATTATATATCGTAATTTTTCTTTTTACGAATGGGTCTATAAGTTTATTTTTGCGTTAGCTCAAATCACCTTTTCAAGAAATGGTTGTTACTGTATTAATTCCTTAATAATAATTAGTCATACAAAGAACCAGAAATCAAAACTAACTAAAGATTAAGAATCGTTCTTTAAGAAGTCGTATCTTTGGTAAGAACAATGAATTTTCTTTTTAAAATCGTCTGAATGAAAATATATAAAGCTCTGTTCGAAATGAATACCTAAATTAAATATCGCGAAGGAATTTCTCCGCCGATCGCCCACCTTTTACTGAATGTAAATCCTTTGAATACTCTTCAACGAATCATTGGACAATAAATTCCTTTCATAGCTACATTATTTAAATATAATTATTTCTCAACAAAACAATATTTAATATCTTTGGGTCTTTACGCATCATTAATACTGTTCTCATTTTCTTTCCACATCAACTGAGCTCCGCTGAAATTTCAAAAGTAACTATAAATATTTAATTTCACGTTCCATTCCACACGAGAAGGCAATTTCCGAAGATCAGAATTACATGATACAGTATATATAGATACCCGAGAGTTCCAACTTCGCTTTTTGATTCAATCTAACTTTTAAAGACTTTATTTATGAATTTTGTTAGACGTCGCATGAATAGATAAAAGAGTTTTTTTAATAAACATGCTTTCAATTTTATTTTGATAAAAGTAATAAATAAATTCCATTATAATATTCTTAAGCCTTTGTCCAGCATTGGGACATACACGGCTAGATAAGAAGAAAAAACTGATTCTTATCTGTATAATATAAAATCAGGTATATAAAATCAGGCATATAATATTCATCAAGACATTTTCGCATCAAGAAGAATAAATTGCAATGAAAACATTAACAGGCAAAGCGATATATAAGTACTTTTCGCTAAACCCGTAAGTTAGTCAAAACTATCCTCGTAAAAAATAAACACACTACGTACATTGAAATCGTACGTAGCGCAACATTTTAACACTACAACTCAATTCCAAAGCTACAAAATACAATGTAAGCGATGCCTTAATTGTTAGTAGATCTAATCTCATGAAGATCATTGTGGAACAAAGCTCGTGCAATGGCGTAATTAATTTCACGAAACGCGTCTCTATTCGTTTGTAATAAAATACAATGTGACGGCAGTAAACAATGAGAAGCGTATTCAAAACTAGAGGAGGTATGAATCACGGCTTGCACTGTTTACGATTGCAGTTGATGTCTTTGTAGTAAAGAGATGAAGTCGATACTTGATACTGTTGTTAATTATTGCAACGTGAAATGTATTTCAGAATGTAAGTACATTGTATTGTAGCTAGTATACGAGAGAATAACTTAGTAGTGTTGTTGTGTTAGCAAAAAATAGCAACAAGGATTTAAAAAAAAAAGTGTTAGTATGTTTTTTGTTTGAAAATGTTAGTATGTGTGCGTGTTGTCTTTGATTTCCTTTAAATAAATAAGCAGAACAGAAAAAAATATTTAATGATAAGAAATAGAATAAAGTCGTTCAAAACGAAATTTAAAAACAACGGAGTTTCAAGCTACCAACAGTCAAAACTTTATATAACACGATACAACACCAACTGGCCGTTTGAATGAAAAAATAATTTCCGCGGCAGAAAATCGATAGCAATGATTGACATCACTAGTCGCTAGTCGCTCGCATAAATCGCGGGAGCATGCCAAAAACAACGCAACCTCCATAACTCGGTTCAAAGGTTGAAGTCGGTACAATGGAGAATGGAACTCACAAACAAGGCACGAGACCAAACTACCAACTTTAAGACGACGCCGAACCAAAAACAACTGCTACAATGCCGAAAATGCATTAGAGGTGTTTTGACCTGCCACCTTGCTCTTTGTATTTTGGAAAAGTGTATGGTCTACGTGTTGTGGTAAACAAATATAACAGTTTATTATAGCTTCCACAAATTGTAACAAAAACTAAAGCTGACCAATTATTACACAACTCTTTGTACCAAGTCTGTTGGTAAAGCCTTTTTTGCCTACTTGATCCTATTGCCTTACAAAAAAAAATCCAAGAATTAAGAAAACGGAATAAATATTACGAGTATCATTCGTAGCAAAGTGCTACGGCGTAGCAATTCTACGAAGCACCGTTTTAAATAACTAGATAAATTCGTAAGCTAGATAAGAACGATTGCCTTAAACCCTTTGAGCATGCAAAAAGAGAAATGGTAACCACCTGTAGAGAATAGGGAAACAGCTCAGAGGCAGCTTTATAGGTAGACTGAGACAGAAATTTCGAGATTATTTCCGAGTAGCAGCAAAGGAGCCGCAAAAATGCAAAGAATGACGCAAGCTCCGGACTAAGCCGCGTCTCTGGAGCTATTCGCATAGAAATAATGCCAGCATTTATTATTCGTGCGCGGTGACGTAAGGGTACACGCTACATATACGCAAACAAATTTCGGCGTATATTTTTCGGCTTCACCATTCATATGAAATGACATTTCAAAGTACATAATTTCTCTCATGATTTTTGCTGCATGTCTGTTTTAATACACGTTGTACTGTGAGTAATTAATACTTAATGAAATTGGACATTACAGAGTGGAATTAATAAATGTTCATCTGCTCATCACGGCTGTTTTCCGATATTAAAATAAATACATTTAATTTTGACGAGAATTGTTATGGCCGGGTAATATAAGCCATGTTTCGTGGAAACGGATTACAAAGATATTGAGCGACATATAAATCTGAAAATTATGAAAGTTCAACGATTGATCAAGTACTGTATTATTCTGTGCAAAATTCGCTTTTATCAAGTATCAAAATCAACTTAAAATTCGGGTTACTCGGGTCGACTAAAATTGAACCAATGTAACCACAATTGGGTTTTTACACAAGAAAATTCCACGTGACCAGACAAACCTAAGAAGATAGCGCTAAACGGGTTCTACCACATACAATGCCTGATTGCAAATGTTAGATGAAAACGTACCTTGTGAGATAAGATTTCCACTTAGAACAGAACAAAGCTGACTTTCAAGTTGGTCCGAGTTTAAGTTTAACCGAGGATTTATCGGCGGTCCGGGATTTAGTTACGCTACATGAGAAGAATGTTTGTTCCCTTCAGGTGCTAAGTTTTAATGAGGGAAACTTCAAGGTGGAACTAGCCGGCAACTTTTAATTATGGTTTCTGAAATACTCCAGAGCATCGTTATTTAGCTTCTCAACACTTTTAATGATGATGCGATTATATAGGTAATATGACTTTAATGTAGGTTACATTGCTACGGTAACGATGGGGTTAACACATAACCTAAAAATAATATTAAACATAAGACAATAATTCATTAATATAGTCTGACCAATGATGGAAAGAAATAGTGCGATTAAAATTTTCGCTCTAAAAAATACTTGGCATCACAAAAAAATATTCATCTGCCAAAAAAACATGTAAAAACAAATGTTTCATTCAAGATCAATACGACTAAAGAAAATGATAGAGTGTGCCTATGAAAAAGATAATAAAACTCACAAGATACATATTTTTAATCAAACATATGATTAAAGGGGAAAAGCAATAAAAAACACCTATGAAAATATATTGGAAAAGGAAAGTAAACCAACTTCGTGGCACAAAAAGCGAGGGCGCGCCATTCATAAGTAAATAAACATTTTCCATGGCCATTGTTGGCCATATTTCACCTGGCCTTTATCGGTTTGCTATATGGGGATGTTCATATAATGTGGAGAATCGAACTTCATAATTTACCCGTGGAAATAACCAGTCAATTGGGCGGCCCACCCGCACGATACGCAAGATTAATGATCGCCAAAATGAAATATTTATCGATGTTAGAATGTTGTCATGGGAAGTAGGCGTGTTGCCCCAAAAGCTGGCAATTTGTTTTTAAATTGGTCGGATTACACACAACATGGCGTTCATATTCATATGACCTATTTTTAGCATCAATACATTTTTTTGATAACCATTCCTAACGAATGAAGCCTTTGAGGAATACCTTCATATTTACTCTATATTTTTATAAATCAAATTCGGATAGTAATATACAATAGAAATTTTAAATTGACGCGGCTTATGATGCTATAACAATGCAAAACAGAGCTAACCCCTTATTGAAATTCGTGCCGTGTGTGATGTGGGTGTAATCCTAACAAAATTGGGTATACACGTTACACGTTTTGATTACACCACGATGGAATTGGTGGAAAAACTTTGATTGCGCTACTAAGGTTCGCGAAGTCATAAAAAATTCGTCGGAAACACGATCGGGCGGAATATTAAACGAAGTGCCAACAAGCTGGCAGCGCGGGAACCGTGCGGTTGCTTGCACACGCCACTCCGCCACTCTACAACTTAGTATGGGACGTGGATTTAGTGCTAGCGATGTGGCACTAATGATTTTTTTAATTCGTCCTTCAATGAAATAATAAAAACTTGCACTAGAAAAAACTTCTCCTGCGATTTGCAGTTTGTTTCCAGTAAGAAAACATTTTGGTTAATGTTCTCGTCTTCCTAAGTAATCAACAAAAAATCATCTAAATTGTATGCATTCTTATTTCGGCGCATAGGAATACACTGGTTCAAGAATATCCATCCAAAGAGCAGTACTTTACAAAACCCAATAAGAACATTCATGCAAGTACCTTATCTCCGAACATACATCTCTGTCACGACGAGCTGTGAACACAAGCTGTGGTCTCGAACCGACATTGGCAAACAAGGAATAGAACAGAAGCCAGATATTCAGTACGGGGGTATAGCATACTTACCCTCAATACACGAAATACGACCACCACACTCATATTTACATATTGCTTTGCTTCAAACGAGCATTTTTCTGATACCTTTTGTTTGGACAGGCGAATATTTTGGGACGCGAGGGTTTTGACGAAATTGAACTCTGTTCTCACACTGGTCTAAACTCGTCTGCAATTTATAGAAACAGCACTGATCTTTTAAACATACCTATATATTCGAAACATCGTTAGTAAGATATTAGTTCGGGATTATGTCTTATACAAACGATTTCTATAGTAAACAGCCTTTTTTAATGAAACAAGTTGTTACCCAGGTTATAGGCAATCGACTCTTTTATGATAAACGCTTTCATTGACTGTAAATAAAATTATAACTCCAATAACGTTTGATCATATCTTCATAACATATTTTCTCATATCGTTCAGAAAACAAGTGAAGTAAATGCTGTATGATTTCGGGTAAATTATTTCGCACGGGAGGTAATGAAATAAGCATCAAACGTCAAGTCGTGTCTCATCAAGTGGAGGTAGTAACAAGATTGTGGTAGGTGCCAGAACCAGCGATTCTTGACCCTCAGTTTGTCTTAGTTTCGTTTATTTTGAGTCTTGGCAAATAGCTTCTGTCGGAGCATTTTTGTAAAAATTTACTGTAGGTATTTATTTAATGGTAGTTTTATTTTAGGATGTTAGTATATATCCCTATAAGCGACACAGATGAAATCTTCAAATAAATTATTACGAAAATTTCTTAATAAATAAGGATAAAAAGTTAAAAACATACATTTTTGTGAAAGGGGAGATCTCCATCCCTTTTCAACTGTTCGAATAGTAAAAAGGACCGTTATCTCCTCGACATTAATTTGCGTTCCGCTGGATTCAAAGCCGCAATCTAAATGTCAGGTTTCGTTCAAGAATACGAACAAAATGAGTTTCCCTGACCTATTCTATTACCTTTGATACGTTCACCTATTATTTAGCTGAGGCAATTTACTGTGATATCAATCTTTTTCGTGTCTTAGTAGACGTGAAATGAGAAAGCTCACCCTAAAATTCTTTACGTATTTGAACGATATACCGTAAAAAGATACCTTGTAGTTTTGTTTACCTTATTATATAAAAATTCATATAGATACATTTTCTATTAGCTGTAATTACAGCCGGTCTCTGAGTTCAGAATTGACATAGTCACGAATCAATGTATGTCAACGACAAATAATACATAAACAATACTCAGTAGAGTTTGAGATATGATCATTGTCAAATGACCAATTCAGGAACCAGATTTTATTCCAGCAAAAGATACCAACGTAAGTGTTAACATTTTAGAGTACTAACTGATCTAATTCGGGTATCCTAGATTTCTAACACAATAAAATATCAATTACATCTTGATCACCAGTCTCTGGGATTTAAGGGTTTGAAACAAGAACATTTTTTTTTTCAGAAAATCAGACCGAATAGTCTTTTAGTGACTCCTTAACCTCACCTCTGTAAAATCGAATAAAACAGCCTATTCACAATAATCAACTTCTCGTAAATAGATTTGCGTTCGTGTGCAAGAAACCTAACATGAATATTGCTTTTACAATCGCCGCTTTTGAACGTTGGCAAGCCTACTCATGCTGTCATTCACTTGTCGAACTGTTACACGGTAACCGCTTCTGACAGGTGCTCCCTTTGACGATATTTGCTGACTGTTGAGCTGCGCTGAGGCTCTAACATAGCTTTGTAGATTGGGAGACGACCGTATGATTGCCTTTTAATAAGTTAATATCGGCTGCAGACTCCAATACTTAGTACTGAGTCTCTGTGTTTTTTACTAATCGTGTTTTGGGGAAACAATCTTGACTAGTTATATGACATTCTCCCCTGCCAGCATTAAGCATGAAGCAAAGGAGAATGTCATATTTCGTCTTAATTGAAGCGAGGAATAACATGCCGGGCTATGTAGATGTAGGTACGATACGGGAAACGTTCCTTCATTTCATTTATCTGCTGCCCACAACCAAAACGGGACTCGCCCACACTAACTCTACTAGAAATTAAAAATATTTTTATACTACCACACATAACGTCACCTTCCGTATTTATTTTCACTTTGTAACTCATGGTAGGGGTATAGAGCTGAGCTGGTAAAAGAAAAAACGCATCGTGGGGTTATTCCCATGTCAATCATGGAGGTTTACACTCGCGATGATGCTAAACTTTATGTGAATTGAGAGGTGTAAGGATAAAGCGAAAAGGGTATAAAAATTCTAATATTATAAACGGGAATGTTTGGGCGGCTCGATAGATGTTTGTTCGCTAAGCTTTTACGCAAGAACCACTGAATAGATTGGAATTTAACTTTCTAATAATATAGCTTACACTTAAAAATAATTGTATAATTTATCCAGGATGAAAAATGTGAAGCAAAAGTTAGATTTGATTTAACCAAGTACCTACTTACTTATTGCACATCTAGGTTACATCGTAATAGTGCAAACCATTTACATTGGCAATGTTACTATTATTAACAGAATGGACTATGCAAATAAGGGTCCATCAGACTTAGAGATAAGGCCGCGACCTACAAACGGAGTGAGCGTAATTTACTCTGAAGTTAGAGGTGTATCACACTTTTTCTAATTTATTCAAACATTTATATCAATTATAATGTCTATCTGGATTTATTAACAGAAATAGGTATTTCCCAGCCAATATCCCTATTGTATTCAGTTTTGTGTCGGTCACCTCTTCTAAGGGACCACCTTCACCCCTACGTCTTCTTTGACTTTTGACACAATGGAATGTAATATTTATTGTGTTTTATTAAGCCGCTAATTTCATTACTTCCTTCACAGATCTCTACCCTGACCTATCCCTGGCGAGCTGATAATTCAGAAATCTATCTGAATACAATAATCCAGAAGAGTGTCCAGCTCAATCTGTCACCCTTTCTGTGGTCTGGCCATGGTTTGTAGGGCTTTTAGTTTAGGTCATTTTGGATGAAAAATCGCTTGACACGCTATTTGTAATTACTGAAATACACCCGCAACACAATAACTCCGAGCAAAACGTCAAACCCGTCTGACGTGAAACAATAACTCGAATTAGAATATATCTCACGGCTGTTCTAAAGGATATCAAATTCAAGACACGGCAAATACATAATTGTTCTGTAACGAGTAAATGGGAAACGACAACAGCTATGGTTTAAGGTTGTCTGGATATGTTCCTATATCGATTTACTTTAGATTACCTATAGGTATGATTATATGACGTACCCTGACTGCTATGATCTTGATAATACCTATTCGTAGATTGGGATCACTTAAAGTAAAAAATGCACGAATAAACGAATATATAGGTTAATCTGATATAAAAGAGTACTGAAATTGCTTTTGCAATTTTTGTGTTTTGCGACGAGATTTTAAATTCGCTTTCTTATGAAGCATCTTAATGAAGGCTTCATAAAATAAAATAGTCATTTCAAGGACAATCCTCTTATAGATGTTTTATTATTAAAGATAAATAACGGTTAACTTTCCATAAAGTTGTAACAATTTTTTCCGAATAACAGCAATACGGAGAATATTACTTTTGATGAAAGTATGTGGACATTGTAGGAATGACAACAGCGGCGAAGAATTCAAGATGAGAGGCAGCGCAGAGAATTCCCTGAATCCGGAACTGCGCTGCGTCTTCCACATTGTCACGCGATGTAGCGTGTCGCCGCCGCCCCAGTCGCCCCCGCCACACTAATGAACATGTAATTACTTCTCTCGTTGATTGCCCGCGAGCCCGCGCACTGTGCACACACAATATTAATTTAACAGATTCGTAGCTCCGTATAATACAGATGTGTGTGACTAATTAACATGGCGCCTAATTAACATTACAAGTGTCGAGTAATTGGTTTCGATGTCGCTGACGCAAGGTTCAAAGTTACGCGTCAGATAGAAGCAGATTGCCGTAGCGCGATTCGCTTACTCGCTATATTTGAACAAACGTGATTTTGGCGGCGAATCATCTTTGTTGGTGAGATTTGTTGAATAGCCGTAATCTTGTTGAATAAACGAATTAAGATTTAGGAGCTGAATTATTAAAGAGCATCGTCACTTCTCGACGATGAATTTGGGTGGCAAGAATTCTATTGAAATATTTAATATTTTTATTCGGAGCATGGCACTCCGTGACAAGACGTTGTCTTGCGTTTCTCACGTTTACGTCTCTGTCTATAGTTTTAAATGTGATAAGGACAGCATACGTGAGATAATTGTCGCGGCACGCCATGCTAAGCCCCCAAGACATTTTTTTTATATCACAGTTTAATGTACAAAGAGTTGCCAGTTCAATTTGGTATGGGTTTTGAAACAAAAAGTAGAATTTCAATCCGTATACCCAGTTCAATATTTCCAAAAGTCATCTACAAAACCATATGCAAGCCAATACTGAGATCATTGCACCACAAACCGAAATTCATAGTCTCTAAGAATGTAATTAGTTAGTAGGTAGCTGTATATCACCGACGGACAGACAAAAGGCATAAATCTAGGTCCTAATTTGCTTTCTGGTGGGTAACAAATGGTATAAGCCGTTGCGGTTGCGAGACACGTGCGCCGGCCGATAGGAATCCGATAAATCCCGACTAACCGCCCCGACCTATTCGTAAGTAATAAGGTAATGTACTTTTGGCAGATTCCATTGTTGTTTACTTATATTATTGGCTTTTCCAGATAGATAGTTCGGAACGTGTTCTCTTATAGAGTCCAGATAAATATTTCGGAACATAGGCACTTAATCTTTAATATCGGAAACTAAACAATTTATAACGGTAGATTTTTTTGATAGCTAAGCTCAGATTAAGTTAGCCTCAAACTAAACACATGCGATTTTTCCTTTTCAATATTAAATTAAGGTCAGATCAGCATCACTTCGTGTAAGAATTATATGTTAATAACAAAGTTGAATAACGCAATCGAAATGATAATTCAAACCGACACGCAGAGGAAGACAGTACAAAGAGCGCGCTTAAATTAATGGAAAAGCAAGATTGTTGTAGATAAAAAGAAAGGAAAATACCTACATCGCCACTAATACACTCTCATTAATGAAGGCACAAAACGGAAAATGTCGCGACAATCGGACATGAGGGTACTAATGAAGGAAACAATAATCTATTTACATCAGTCCGGTAATAAGGTTGCGGGAAATTGCTAAGTTTCTTACCATCTGAGATACGACCTTTATTTATAATAATACATGCAAGAGTATATTTTTAACCCCCGACGCCAAAAGAGGGGTGTTATAAGTTTGACCCCTCTGTCTGTGTGTCTGTCTGTGGCACTGTAGCTCCTAAACGCGTGGATGGATTTGGATGCGGTTTTTTTTTTAATTTGAAGCTGGTATTCCTGGGAGTGTTCTTAGATATATAATATGCAAATCGGTTCAGCCATTTCAAGGTCATCAGCTCTTTTGTCAGCTGTGGTAGGGTTGTAAATTCAATATAACAGCAGATATGTCGTGTTTGGATTTATTTTGATCAGTGTTTAATTCTTAATATAGTGCAATGGTGACAACAGGCGAGGAGCTGATGATGGAGTCAGAATTTCCACCATTCTTGAAAATGTAACAGCAGATATGTCGTGTTTGGATTCATTTTGATCAGTGTCCAATTCTTAATATAATGCAATGTTGACAACAGGCGGAACTTATAATAATTATAATATAATAAAGATTTAAAAATTTCAAAATAAAAATTAAATTAAGAATTTAAAAAACCCCCGGCTATAAAAAGTAACAAATAAGTAGTATTTAACTTTCATACAAACTTCATTTTGTCGGGGGACCGCTAAGTGACTTGGTGGGGACGCACATATACCTATCATAAATAATCATATTGTGATATCAAAATTTTGAAAATACCTGTGAAATGTTTTAAATGAATCGATTAGTATAATATATTCGTAAGAAAAATAGAATGCGGTCCCTCGACGTAATGAAGTTTGTATGAAAGTTAAATACTACTTATTTGTTACTTTTTATAGTCGGGGTTTTTTTTTATTCTTAATTTATTTATTTTTTAACAAAGGATGGTTTCTTTATAGTGTCTTTTTTCTTTTTTGAGCTTATCTAAGACCACGATTCTTCTTCTTATCTGTCATTTTTACACAGTATCATTATTCCTCAACCGCCTAAAGCCGGTGTTGCCATGGTTTTATAGTTAAGTGGGTAGTATTTCTAAGGTATCGCGCTTAGGGTACTTTGATAGGTACGTCAATTATCTACGCAATTCCGATTCGATCATTAATTTGATATGATATCTATCTTTTTCCTTATAAATAATTATTTTTGCTGTTGCTTCCAAGAATAAGAGTAAATTTCTAGTTGTTAATTAATTTCACATAACAGCCTTGTATACGTAATTCTTGAAATCTAATAGACACCTAAAAGGCGAAAAGCTACTGATATATGAATTTTTACTGGCGTGTATCATTTTAAATCGTCGTCTGAAATGATTTGTAGTCCCTTTAGAGAACAGGAATAATTTCGTGCTTAGTAATTATTTCCATATTATCAGCGCTTGAATAGCTCCACTAAGATGTTTAACGTTATTTAAAATATACGTCAACCTTATAATCGATATCTTCATCGCAGGACGTCCACTGCTGGAAATAGGTCTTCATTTGAAGACTTCCACACGTACCGATCGGAAGAGTCTTAAAGCCATTGTGAACTTGAAAACTTGGTCAAGTCATCTTCAATCTTCGAACGTCCGATTTCCATCCCTTAACTCATCGAAAGATTTACCTTTGTAGAGCGTCAGATTTGGTCGAAATGGACATAAACTTACTTTATATAGATATACGTATAATATAAATAGGTTTGGAGCGACACAATTGTAAAACATAGCGTAGTATCTCAAAGATGTACATACCAAGTGGAATATATCAAAGATAAACCAACAGACTAGGGCGCATCGACGCATATCATTATAGAGTCGCATCGCCGCCATAATCAAGCCTACTGCAACTTGTGTCACTTGAATATGTATGGACGTACACGCTGCCCGGATTTTCGAATCCCTTGGAGGAGCCGGCTCAATTATTCAGGCCGATGACAGGTTTGCGACTGATTGGTACAGTTGAATACAAGGTATGGATGAAGGCTAGGGAAGTCGCGGGGTTCAAAGTCCGAACATAATATGAATGGACAATTCAGAACAAAGTTGAGCAACAAGGCCATTTAACATCAGTGACAAGTACTAATAGCTAAACCATAACGCTAAATATATCATAGGTATAAAGATTTCGCGCTCAGTCTACAAGAATGTTGACTTCTGCAGGCAACTTGAACTTGGGATGCACTCTGATATAAGCTTATATAGGTGAGATATGGTGACCATCATAGCCTCATTCATATCTATTCAGACGACAAAGAGTCCATCAATAGTTTGGAAAGGAATTTAGTAAGTACAACATACATAAAACTGACTTCAACTCGCTGACTTCAAACCCTCAAATTCGAGTGTCGAAGTGAACTACCACCGAAGTGTTGGTTATACCCACACCGCACTCTAGCTACCAGACTCAATCACTACAAATTCAAACTATATTTACCAAATGTATGAACCACAAACTAAAACGTACACTCCGGTTATACTTACTTACCAGACATAACAAGACACTTTAAATGTGTGGGAGTTAATACTTATCGAGTGTCTACTGTCGGGAGTTATAGTAACCAATATTGTATAGGCAGATTTGAAAACTTTCCTAATACCGAAAAGTCAGAATAGTTTTTTCTATTTAACAAATTACTTATAGAAAAGTTCTCAAATAACTTATGACCCATAGGTTGTATTTTAGATAGGTACCGCTAAAAATAACTAAAGTGACTTAAAAACAAAAACTAGTTTTCGACAAAAATAAAGTTTCGTCAAATATTTGTATAAGTTCTGAACTCTGCTATTGGACCACCCACTTCAAATACATATAAATGTTATCCAAAATGAAAATAGCCTTCTAAACTTTTCCCCAAAGGATTCTCTAACGTTTCCGTGGTCCCAAGTCAGTCATATCAACGTATAATGACAAGTGGCTCCACCCGTAAGCCGGGGCCACAAATCTCGGTGGACAAAGAGATCCGAACTAGATGGCAGGATAAGGAAAAATTAAGGGGACGTGACGTTGAGTCAACTAATAATAACGGGCCCAAACTACATCGGATTGTGTACTTTTGGTCAGTCGTTGCGTAATTGATAAACTTGATTCGGATTGGCTGTTACGTCTTATTCTATTTCTTTTAGGAGTTATTTATCTATTTGAGAGAAGTGTTTTGGTATTATCACAGATTACTTAATAGTTACTACGTAACAGATACTTCACTCAGAAGAAAATGTCCAATACCTACCGCTTTAACAGTGCGCAATAGCCCAATTGTCACGTCAGAAATCACTGCATGCCAAAATGTGCCTAAATACTCAAGCGTATAATTGTGATTGCTTCGCACCGCGCGATCCCGTAAAAATCGCGGGGCTGCCTCTTCGATAAAATTAAATCAAAAAACGTTTTGTGATTATGTTATTGAGAACTATAAATATGTTCCGACTTATATGGGGCAGTTTAAAATTATATAGTTTTTAATATCTATATTTATTTTTAACCTGTTTTTATTTTTAATTTTTAATGTTTTTTTTATCTTTCTAAATTCTCGGTTATTATTATTTTTTTCATTAAAAAAACGTAATCATTAAAAATTATAAAACTTTAAAAACAAATAAAAAAACGAATGGAACTCTCAAAATTTGAACAACGTGCGAGCGCTTCGCTTTGACCACAGAGCACCCCCTAATAGAGTGTACTTGCAAGGCAATAGACGTGCACCGTACATATGTCTTTTTCGGCAGATGTAGCAAAGCGAACTATGTCATTCAAGTCAGTACTGACCAGCTGTCACATCCGTACGCACAAGCTTTTTCGCAATTTACATGGCTCTTATTTTGCTTTAAAGCGTAATAAAATGACAGTGTGTTCTGTGAAATGGTACGGGAAAAATTCTGGGACATCTTGCTTTAAGAAAAATGGAATAACTTTTCACCGATAAGTATAAACAATTTTTGTTTTATATTACGCGGAGTTCATGTTACACTGGACAACAAATTTTGATTTGCCTACATCCCTTTCTATCATTATGCTAATTACTATGTTTATCCTTTTTCGTTTTCGAAATTTCAGTACTAGAGTTGTAACAAATTTATCGACTGAATGTAATCGATTTATTTTATCAAATACAATAATAATATACACTTTTTGTTGAGATGAGATGTAGATAAAAAATAACTAATAATTATTATTAATATGTAAAGAACAGTACTTCGATATTTTTTATTACCTATCATCGCAAATAATAGAATAAAGTTAGTGTTTGTTTTCTTTTAAAGATTTCCTAAATGTCCTGAGCAAAAAGGGTACAGCATATTTATTAGAAGTTTCCAAATAATAACCTAGTTTTGGGTTATTTGGGACACTGAAATTCAGTTTTCGGAAGCATGTATTTATTTTCAAATTAATTTTACCGGTAAGTGTCGTCAATTGTCATGCAATTTTAACTTAACCTCTCTAATTATTTAATTTTGTTATAACATCGAATTGTTCAACAATAAAAAATGTAACACATTTATGTAAATGTTTTATCGATAAACCTAACTGTCGTCACGGCACATCTCTAAGCGATGCGTTGACCTTGATTCAGCAAATCACAGCATAGTTGTCACGTCCCCCGCACTTCATTCTTGCCGCCTAAAGTTGTGAGTTTTGTTTCGAATAAAATTGTAATGATTCCGGCTCTATTAGGGGGTGCTCTGTGGCTTTGACAGCCGCGCTACGCTTGATCCGCAAGCGGCCCGCTGAGCGGTAGGTATTTATAGCGCGCAAGTACATAGAGTGACGGAGGCCTTGTATTATGTGCTTGTAAACATCAAACATCGGCTTTTCTATTATACTGTTACGTATTAGAAAAATTGAATCACTTATGTTTCCCATAAATTTAAGTATCATATTTTTTTATTCTATAATTTTATTTGCCATAATATCGTCATCTATATGGTTTTATTTGCCATAAAACTCATAAGACATATTATTTCGTGACATAAGTATGTTTGCCAGAATATAACAAATGCACTAATATTTAAAAGCTATATTTACTTTAAACATAATGACTACATGACATAAATATATATAACCTATAACCTACAACCTACAACCTACTGATGGTATCACCTACATGATAATATTTACATGATCCTGATGAACATGCAGCATGCAAGCAGGAATGCAGCACGCAAGCAGGCATGCAAGCAGGCATGCAGCAGGCATGCAGCATGCAAGCAGGTATGCAGCATGCAAGCAGGCATGCAAGCAGGCATGCAGCATGCATGCAGGCATGCAGCATGCATGCAGGCATGCAGCATGCATGCAGGCATGCAGCATGCATGCAGGCATGCAGCATGCAAGCAGGCATGCAGCAGGCATGCAGCAGGCATGCAGCAGGCATGCAGCATGCAAGCAGGTATGCAGCATGCAAGCAAGCATGCAGCAAGCAGGGATGCAAAATCATGTTCTAACCTAACCTAACCTATCCTAGCCGTTCTGGTTGGTGTTTCTTTTTTTGTTGAGGGGGGCTTCGCCCCCCGGGCCCCCCCTCGGGGGCTGCGCCCCCGGACCCCCCTGCCGCCGTGTTTCGCCACCGCGCTGTCTGCCTGCGCTGTCGTCTAATCAATTTGTAAATTCATTCATAATAGTACCTACTACCTAACACATATTCCATATTATTTATAATAAAAAATATTATAGTCGTTTGATTTAGTACATATGACGATTATGAGAAATAAATATTATGGCATTCAAAAGTTATACCTTGCAATATTATGACAAAAAAATAATCGGTGAAACAATAATTATGGATTAAATAAAGTATTGCAATTAATATTAGTGCATCTAATACTTATGTTTAAAAATCATTATGTCAAACAAAAATATGGCATTTAAATTTATGGATAAAAAAAGACTCCCAGAAAAATTTGACCAATTAGCGTACACGCTTTGACAGTGGGTGTATCGTTTACTCGTTTTATTTTTTCGTTATTTTTTTCAAGCCTGCAGTAGTATCAATTATTTGCTACCTACTTATCAGGTTAAAAATAATAATCATTACCCTTTGAAACCTAAATAAACGATAAATCAAAGTAAACAAGCGTGATTCCTTCTTCCTTAATACATTAAATCCTGTAAACATTGAAGCTGAACCTGGTGGAAAGGATAACACATTGAAATAACACTCAATATTCACATATTTGTTGACCTACGGAAAAATAATTACGATTAAGGTTTCAGGCTATTTATGAAATACCCAACATGAGTTAAATTGAGTCAACAATCAACATTAAATGAAAAGGGATGAAGTTCCGTCTATATTGTTAAAATTAGGTTTTTATTTACCTACTATATTCAACCCTCCCGACAACGATATCAAATGTCAAATGCAGAAAATCAATTTAGCTAACTCTCCTGTAAGGGTTTTTTGACAAATGGAGGTACCTAAATACATCGTCTCTCATTAAACATTCAGGTAATCAACTAGAGAATTAAACAAACCATTAAACAAAACATTAAACAAAAAGAGAATTAAATAAAACAAAACAATGTATCGAGTCTTCTGTTATTTATCATTATACTCTTTAAAATTAGATTTATTCCATTGGCACTCCTTTTTAAATACAATAAAGCTATTGTAATTATTGATAATTAATTGATAAAAGTAGATTCTAATATAATACCTTCATTCAGCTATAAAACGACTTAAGTACTCTTTGTAGTCGTTAGAAACGTTTTAATGATGCCAGTTGCTCCTGCCGAAGACAGGAGCCTGTTTACGTTATATTTTATAATAATGAGGAAAACATAATTAATTAACTAGGAATAGCTTCGTTAGTCACAACAAAGGCCATTCAATTCATAAAACTCGACGCTTGTATAATTAAAATTTTAAGATAAAGATGTTAATGGCAGCTCGTGTAACATGATAACTTTGTATTTATTTATTCAGTTATTGGCTAATTACCTAATGTTTTATGTACTGAGCTTTTAGAAATCTTTCCTGGTTTTACTTTTCAAGAATTTCTTTTTCTCTAAAAGGAATATAGATAGAATAAATCAAATTATTCTTGTCTGTAAACTGATTGGTTCAAATATGAGTAGGGCAGGATGGCTAGAACAGCTAAGCTAAGGCAATAATATGTATGTCTATACAATTTCATGACTTTCACAAGCGATTTTAATCATTATAGGATACTGACACAGCTGGCACATTGCGTTCCATTGCTCTCCACTAAATTCTACGCCATGATTGGTCTTAATCAATGAACATTAATCTTCTATCAAAATTTAAATTAATCTCTTGTCAATAAAGCCGATGCATATTTGTATGCAGTTCGTGAAGAACACAATTCAATTATAAACGAGTGAATTTTAGGTCAAATTTCAAACGTGAGTCGATTAATCACCTACACGTTGAATATTAGATGAAAATTCCGCCGCAGCGACAATCATTCTGTATGCAAATTACATTTATAGTGACGATGAAATATTAAATCGACTTCATGTTTGAATAAGCCAAATACACTTGACAATGATTTGACAAGCTTTCGTAATTTACTTACAAGCTGTAATTAAATAAATACGTTTCTATGATTATGTTATAGGCAGGTTCATTGAGTAAATTAAGTAAGTATGATTATTTGACGGTCCAATATTTAATCTAATCTAGCCATAAGTGTCCCACTGCTGGGAAAAGGCTTCTAAGGTAGCTCGAAACGAAAAATCATGGCGGATGGGGAGAGTCCAATATCCATACTAATACTATAAATGCGAAAGTAACTCTGTCTGTCTGTTACGCTTTCACGCCTAAACTACTGAACCGATTTCAATGAAATTTGGTAGAGAGGTTGTCTAGACCTTGAGAAAGGACATAGGCTATATTTTGTCGCGAAAAAAGGCTTAAGGGGGTGGTAATAAATGGGGATGAAAGTTAGTATGGGAGATCGTCATTATTCGAAGATAAAACCATGAAACTTTATATTTAGGCACTTAGTACTAAATAAATAAATATTTGTTCTAGCTTTTTGGAAATATCTACCTGTATAGACGTGAAATAAGGAATGAAAGTTCGTATGGAAGTCCTATCAAAGTTACGCTTCCACACCTAACTCCGGAACTTATTTTCATAAAATCTGTTACCTACAGAGTTCGACTAAAGCCTAGGAAAGGTCGCAGGCTATGTTTTATTTTTTTTATTTTGAGAAAAAAAAACGGCTTAAGGGGGTGGTAATAAGGGATGAAAGTTAGTATGGGAGATCGTCATTATTCAAAGATAAAACCATGAAACTTTATATTTAGGCACTTAATACTAAATCCATACTAATCCATACTATCTATACTAATATTATAAATGCGAAAGTAACTCTGTTTGTCTGTCTGTTACTCTTTCACGCCTAAACGGCTGAACGGATTTTGATGAAATTTGGTATGGTGATAGATGATAACCTAGAAATGGTCATAGGCTATAAATAATCACGCCATCGTTCTTATGGGGTAGGCAGTAGGCAGATAACTAAATTGAGTTAGTGATTTTTAGTCGTTTTTGTTGGGACTTTTGCTCTTTCACGTCTAAATGGCTGAACGGATTTTGATGAAATTTAGTAAGGTGATAATAGTAAGGTGTAATAGATGTTTACCTAAAAACGGATATAAGATCAAAATGATCACGTCATCGTACTTAGGGGGTAGGAAGTAGGCAGAAAACTGAATTGAGTTAGTGATTTTTTAATGGTTTTTGCTGGGAGTTTTGCTCTATCATGCCTAAACGGCTGAACGGATTTTGATGAAATTTAGTAAGGTAATAGATGGTTACCTAAAAACGGATATAAGATCAAAATGATCACGTCATCGTTCTTAGGGGTAGGAAGTACGCAGAAAACTGAATTGAGTTAGTGTTTTTTTTATGGTTTTTGCTAGGAGTTTTGCTCCATCATACCTAAACAGCTGAACGGATTTTGATGAAATTTAGTAAGGTAATAGATGGTTACCTAAAAACGGATATAAGATCAAAATGATCACGTCATCGTACTTAGGGGGTAGGAAGTAGGCAGAAAACTGAATTGAGGTGGGACATTGTTGCAGCGGGGCTTACAGCCGGGAGAAAACAAAAAATCTTATGCGGACGAAATCGCGGGCAAAAGCTAGTTATTAAATAAAATACAATTTCGGAATCGGACGTAAGATCAATTCATTGCGCATTAAAAGCAAAATGAAAAATTCCTGGCGAATCTACAAATCTGATAAAATTAGTCAGTCAACAAAATAAACAGAACGAAGCGAAAAATGTCCGTAACATTTGTTCCCGTTTCGATCAGTACACAGATAAGCGAATCCGAGCTAATACTACTAATGTCTGCCTCGGAGGTGACAGTAGAAAAATTCATCCCGACGATGCAGTAATCAGTCAAGTTTTAGCCAAGCATTACCGTAATGGGCGCTTTGCCGCTTCCCCTCTTTGTCTACATTCCAGCTCCATATCAGATAATTCGCTGATATTCTCGCTATGCGCTTTTAACTAAACGAATTTTGGCATTTCCAACGTTCCAAATGCTATTTGAAGCGAATATGTATGTACACAAGTCTAGACTCTAGACCGAACGTTGTACCTAATAGTAACAGTGTTATGATTAAAATAGTCGTATATATCTAAATTAATTAAGCAAGAATTATCACGTAGAATCTATAGCTACCTTCATTGTAGTTAGTAGACAGATAATAACGTTAAAGGTAAACAATAAAGCTTAGGTAAGTTTGCAATAAAAATCATGTTCGGAAATTATGAACAATCTGCTGCAATATATAAAAACCGTTGATCGACGAAGTTTCCGAGAAAAACTGAGCGTGATAAATCGGTAGTTTTTAGCAGCACAGAGTAATGGACAGTTGGAAATTATAGCGCTTTTTACTTGAACGCGTTTTTGTCGTAACCGAAATAAGTCAAATAAACTACAATACGTATTATTAAAAGTGTAAACTATTTACTCTAGGTATCTATTCAATCAATGACGTTCACGAATCATAAAATTTTATCGGTTTAAAATATTGATAGGCATATACAAATAATTTATTTAAAGGAAACCTAAAACGAAATACTCCAACTATTCCACAATGTTTGTAGTAACGATGATATTTCATTAAAGATGGATGAGTAAGTATCCATGAAAATATGAGTACAGAGTTTCAAATGATAGTAACAAGGATAACGCTACAGCGATCTTCAAATAAAAAACTAAATCTAAAGCAAGACCGTTTCAGTCTCTTGTGAAGCATTACGCTAAGAATACGGACCTTTAAAAAGATTTCCCGATTTCCAACGCAACTTGGATTTGCGGTCGCTTTGAAATCAATACTATTGTTTGTACAAGTCGGGAATAATGACGTGCTCCCTCCCGGCAAACGGCGCCTGGTGTTGTTTCCCGCTAACGATGGAACCACTTACCTGAAAGAAACACGTTTAGTTAGTTATTTTCATTGTGCACAGACAGAAAATACTAAAGGAAATACGTTGACTTATATCGCTTGAGAAAACGATTCCCGACTTGTTGTTTTTAACGGGAAATCTCCGGAAAATGTCTCTCGGTCCCATTATTACTATTAGATTTATCTTTTGTTCACGTGGAACTAGTAGATGTGACATTGCTATAACAGACTACTTGTTTTCTTGGCAGTCAAGGATCTTGTTTTCTTCGTGTTACGTAACTGAATACAACTTGAGAAATAATTATTTCACTATCGATAGGAAATTTTCAAGCTCTTATTTTACAGACATTAGAGTACTTAACAAGCAAAAAACTTGTATAAGTATTTACTATTCTTATGTTAAACCTATAATTTGTTGTTTGTAAATTGTTATCTATCTTACCTTACGTAATGGCGCTGTTCAATATTTACCTACTCGAAAAGTCTCTGACATCCAATTACACTTCAATGTTTTAGTACCTTTGCTTTAATCAAAGACATCGTATCTCCTAGTTCACCTAGAACTCGAACTCCATTCAACTCAAGTCACTAAGAAATTTCTCATCAAGCGGATCGGTATCAGTTCTTGGATATAGAGAAATTGATCTACTAGATGCACAAATTATCGAGATACAGCTCCAAAGACATCCAATCCTAACACGTTAATTGGCCAAGTTACGATTCCTAGTTTCATGGATATGCTTGACTGCCAGATTCAAAGCTGAATTGTAAAGTAAAAGGAGCTGAATTAGAATGCGGTAGAGCTCACTCAAAACTTTATTCGTTCCAAGTAATAATTGGAGAATCCAAACTTAAAAAGTGAGTCGAGGAATTTGAGAAACTGCAAAACTTTTGAGTAAGAAGTTAAGCGCCTGTTTTGACAATAAATTAACGAGCTTAACTTATAAAAAATTAAATTACAATAGCATTGCTTGTTAAGTTATTAATCATCTCTAAAATTGTGTAGGTAGCTATATTTTACGATAGAAACAGACCACGAATGTACGAAATAATAACTCATAAAGACTAGAAGTCTATTCAAGATACTAAGATTAAAATCAAGTATTTTTTAATACAATTTCCATAAAAGGAGAAGTTAATTTTCTCACTGAGTAAAATAGGGACTACAATGAATAAGGTAGCGCTATAAGAAAGACAGTTAATCAAATCTCCAGAGCTATAATAACCTTATTCTAGACTTGACCTTAATACGAGTAAAGGAATGGTTGATTTAGTTGAAAGTAATGTTGATAACAAGGAAAGGGCAGATGGCCTTGTCACAGAATCTATGGTTCAAATCCGGCATAAATCACGTGTTTTTATACGATGATGGAGAGGACTTTGAAAAAACGTAGGTGAAGACATGCATATATTTTACTTGTAAGTTATAGATGCGGCATAGGTATTTCGTGTGTTTATATTTTGGACTCACTACAATTTTCACAAAATGACATTCAGGTAGGATAAAAATACTCTACCGAGCCAACCAAAAATTTTAAATTCGCGTTTTGATGGGCCATTTCTATCGATAATGCACCATCTGCCTCTTTATAGACTTTATAAACCTATTTATTCAGGGTGAAGTTCAGGACATCTGTATAAAAGTAGGTAAGTAGTTATTTTATGATAATAACTTAAGAAGATATTTTTGGGTAGCCAGTTACGTGTGAAATAAACCATCTGTAATTTATAATGCAATCCACATTCAGAACTTTTTTCTCTTGACAGAAACTTGTCGAAAACCGTTTAATATTAGCCAGAGTAACCTCGAACTAACAGAATCACGAATCAAGCTTACATCGTGACCCAACTTATATTGGAGTTGAATAATAAATATCGTATCCCGTACATCGGCTTCTAGAGCAGGGCAACACGGAATCGGTGAGATGACAATAGACGTGCAACGATGGACATATGCCAACCCTCGTCAACCTAGACACCCTTCTCATGCCTCAATGCGGGTGCTTCTAATTGGCATTACGTGAATTACGCAGCTGATAGTTCATTTGGATGAACATTGTCTTGAGGAAATAGGTTACCTACATAATGTGGATGAGTAAAATAACAACGCGTCATTTACTTAAAAGAATGTTCATTCCAGTCGGTAAGAAAAGAGAAATATTAGATATTATGAATGTACGAAAATAAGCTTATTTTTTATTAGAATTAAAATTAAGAAAGCCTCATCTTATGATAGATTAAAATTCATATGTAAAGAATGGCAAATTCTTTCAAATTACGGCTAGCTACCAAGTATTTATGATGAATTACAAATATCAAATAATTATCTACCTATATCGAAAATACCAAAAGGCAAGGTAGCATACATTGTCAAAGCACATAATCCGATTGACAAAATGGTAAAATCAAATCAACAATTCGATCGCAACAGTGAATAGAAATGAGCACAGTCAAAGCGCCAATAGGTTACAGAATAGTGTTTCAATCTATTCGAGAAGGGCGGCACTCGAGCAAGGCTGGCACTTCCGTCCGATCGGATTCATCGGATACCATGTGCCCAGCGAGTCGGCGCTGCTTTTGATCTGCGGACAATACCGACCGCGGCGATTGTCACCTGTTCTCGACATTTGTACAGGAAATCAAGTTACGAAGAACGAATTTACTGAAAATGTGTATAGTAAAAGGGTTACATTTGAAATTGGCAACGTAATAAAAATACTTTATTCGAAGGGGAATTCATTACTTTTGTGTGTCGGAAACCTCAACCTAGTGAATAATGTGAAATTACATTGGAATCTTCATAATCTATTTTATATTTTCGGCATAATTTATATTCATTTTATTCAAGGGTCTTTCAAGCGGCCAAATAAAGATTTAATTTAATGTTGTCAATTACTGTTTCTCACTGAATAACCGTTTTTCATTTAATAGGTAACGCTAACAATTATTTAATTGTCAGTTAACATTTATGAAATAAAATTCAAAATACAGAAGCAGAGAAAATGGCCGACTGAATATTCAATCAAAATAATAATAAGATCTGGCGAAAAACTTATTTATCACGTACATTGTGTTGATTTTACAACTCCTACAATATTTAAAAGTATACTAGGTATACAATTGTTGTGATCGAATTTAAGAATTAGTAATGTGTCGAAAACACGAACTGAGAACATAAATACAAGCTTGTTTATTTGGTTCTCATGTGAGCCAACACTAGACCAACATTGTTACCCTTTCACCAAATACCATTTAGTTCGTAAGCTGTGGAGTAGGTACTCCTCAGTCACTTAAGGCGAGGGTCCTCCACTGAGCGCAACCTCATAAAATTCGCAAAGGACACTGCGAAATCCTACAAAGCAATTCCTTGCCGTCGTAATGCACTAATGCACTTCTATCCTAAAGGTAAAAGCGAAGCACTGGTGCACTGCCTTTTGAAACACAATGCGGGCGTGACGTCATCTTTAAGTGATATCACGTGTTAAGTTATACAGAAAGACAGCTTCACCGCAAATTCCCTTTAGCTTCTTCAGATATGCTTTGACAGATTGCACGTGAAGATTTCCGTATAATTCCCTTAAAGCAATTCAGGAATAGATTCGTAATTCCTAGTATATTGTATGTGTATGTATTGGATAGGGTTAAACGGTAACTTGATTGATTGACATTAGGGGGCTGCACAGAGCGCCAATAACTGGAACCAGCTTCCAATTTGCAGTTGTGTTCTGTACTACCAGACCGTCTAATTAGTAACAAGAGTATGGTAATGACTGAACAGTACATGAAGATACATGTAGCTACTGTAGTACATTACTGTTCACGTCGTCTGCCCACTGGGTTTCAAACTTCAATAGCAATCTGTATTAATGCCAGTTAGCTGATGTATAATACGTCATTTGTAATGTATGTAGATGGCTCGCTTTACTAAACCTCTCCAGACACTTATAAGATTTAAGAATTGAAAATTTACATCGTACAAATCGTTGAAAGGCAGTCGGATGGTACGTTTGATAAATAAAGAGATTTATTCAGTATTCTCAATATTTTTATAAGATCTGAATTTTATTAAAAAATAAAACAGAGTTATAGGTATTTGTTAAATATTGCACAGAAAACTTGGAGAACAGAATAAGCATTCTCAAACTCCAATACAAATGTTGTGCGCCAACATGAAATTTCGCTCACGCCACAGATTTTGTTTGCACTGTAGATTTCTCACGTACCTACATCGACGAAACCAAAAATCTAAAACATGTTTTTATCTTTTCCAGCCAGCGAGCACTTCTAGAATTCTAGTCTTGTACTAAAGTGGTATCTCAAATAAAAGCACCATCTGTCTCAGAATCAGAAAAGAAAATCTTAGAAATGCTCGGAAATCCTTTTCACCGCGTGTCCGTTTAAGTAGAAGCAGTCGCTATTACAAGCTCTCCACTGAAGCGAGTTCTAAAGCTACACAGTCTATACAATATTTCCATCTTTTATAAAATATCTATAAGCGGACTATGAAGCCGTGCGATATCCTTAAGAAGGTTTCCTGGTGACTAATTGAAAACGTGACACGAACAACGTGAATGTCTCGCAATCCGATATTGATATTTCTCGGCCCGCCACGTCGCTATCGCTCCACCATATTACTTTATCTACTTTACTACATTTTATTTGCAACATAAAGTGCCAATTGTTCGCTCATACAAGTTTATTGGAATATATTTTACATTGGAAGCTCTTTAACGTACAGTTACATAAACATGCGTCTGTGTTGAGCCCGGGGCGATACACGATCAAATCTCACTGATGGCTTACTTGAGAACGAATTATGACTTTCCTACTATTATTAGGCTATCGCGTGTGAGATAGAAAGTAAAATTAAGCTGTTACGTCATCACAATATTCATAATGTAAGAATAAATAAATGTCAGGAACGTTTTCGTGTAACGTGAGTGACCACGTCTCAACGAATTAACCTTTAAATATTCTTCAGTAGTAAAAGTGTTACCGTTTCCTTTTCCGTGACTAACTATTATTAATTTAAATATTCGAGCAAGACGGCGTGGCAGCCCCTTAGCAACCGTAAGTGGCAAACAGAACAAGGATTGTCAGAATATAAGAAGAGGTAGCGAAATAAAGCTCGGTGGCAAACGTCAACAGCGGAATAGACTTGCCAGAATAAATGAATTTCAAATACTGGGTTCATTCGTGTTTTCTTCAAGTCTTGTTTAATTTGGGATTCAGTGAGAGTGCATTTAAATAAGCAATTGAAGTCCATTAACATTCCAGACAATTAGATTGATCGAAACATTTCAAGCGGTCAATTTTAAGTAGGTACCTAGGTATTTTTAGCTGTTTAAGATTCGATGCAAAGGAAAATTGGGGGCACGTATTCACAAATTATTTCAAATTGGACAAAAAGCTACACAATATTTCTTATGTTTTATCTTCACGCAAAAAGGGTCTTTTCGTATAAGTTAGTACTAAAATTACTAAACGGAAACGCCTGATAAAAAATTGTTTCCAGTGCATAACTACTCAATTATACTCTAGAAAGTAATAAAATAAACGTTACAAAAGTCTCTACATTGTTACCGTTAATATTAGTAATAAAAAATATTATATTTTTAACATTTATTCTCGACAGTCGTAATGAATTCAACGCTTAGTCCTAGTACAAGTTATAAGGGCGCCTCGCCGAAAGGTCGTAATGACAGGACAAATTACAAGTTCTGCGAATTAAGTGGGACGTGTCTCAAAATGTCCGGGTGATTATTTTAAATACCCTCGTTAGAAGCCTGGATCACGGAATCCAGAAACATTAAGTTCTAACTCAAACGTTTCAGACGCCCTTAAATGTGTTGGACCAGCTGTGTGCCGATGCCGGCCCTACTTCATTTTAGGAATAAAGTACGGATGAAATTCTACTATTTATTGACAACTTAATCCAGTCAAAAAAATCGTTTAATGAAATTAAATGTAGTAAACTTAATAATTCCATAAGAACAGACCAAACCAAAACTACAGTTTAATAATTCGATGTGAAAAGTTCTTACGACAAAACGGTTACCTAGTAAATAAATAGGTACCTAACAAAATGTCATTAAATTCATACAAGTCTCGAATTCGATTTCCGTTACATCATTTTTTTGGCGTCGATCCCGCAACGATTCATCACCAAAATGGCTGGAGAAACAAAATGTCCACTTTGACACGTGTCGACGTTGCCGAACTAAACAAACCGAAGAACAAAAGCACGATGCGATTAAACATGATGAACGAGCGACGAAAAACGTCCACTGCTCCACTAACGATCGTCCCATAGCATATTTCATGTTGGAATTGTATTGAGACGTACCTACCTACACTTACACCTATCTAGCAACACGAACACTTCAAGAAATAGGAAAACTTTTATAAGATGCCCTTCAGGTAAAGCCTACTTAACTTTGACGTGTTATAAGACCCGAAAACCTTTTCTTAGTACCTACTCAGCTTTAGGTGCTTTTTAATTTTAACGCGGTCCATAAGAGAGCAAAATCCCAGACCACTTAACATCTAAAAATAAGACGGTTCAAAGTCAGCAAATATTAATGGACGTGCCAGATAAATCTTAAAACCGAATTGGAAGAGCGTGCAACACAAAAGTGGCAAAGTTTCAGCAAACCCGTCAGATCGAATCAATCACTCCGCAAACTCCATACAAAGTATCAATCAAAAAAATCCTCGAGCCGATTGAATAAACAAAAGGAAAGTTGCACAACTTGTTAAAACTGAATAACAATAGCACAAAAGAGGGAGCTGACAACAAAGAGAATAGGAAACATGGGAGTGAAAACCTCGAGGAGAATATTTTTCTTCTCAACATTAAACTTCTTAATGAGGTTGGTAAAATAATTGTTGTAACACTAGGAAGGTAGGTACGGGTAATGGGCAGCATTAATTAAAGCGGCACCGCAGCTCTCGACTGCGGTCAGGGGAAACGTAACATAAATAATAACACAAGGCCACCCAGAACGTACAAAATGCAAAAGGGCGGTCGGCACCGAACTTTTGGATTTTCCCTTTCATAACTTTTTCCGAGATCCTTTTTTTGCTGCCATTATTTCATTCTGCCTCATTTGACTAAAAGAAAGTCCGAGTGAAGCGTCCGTGTTATATGTCAGTCCCAACGTTTAAAATATGCATGGAGTTCCTCGCCCTCGACGAAATAACCCTAAACTTACCAGCGGTTTGACTCGTCAAAGTGGATTGGGTCATTTGCCTTAAGATAGATGTAATTTCTCTAAACCATTTCTTATTGGTCATGGTACTCTGTCACATAACATCAGTCAATGTCTATTACATTCGAATACTGCGGCGCCATAATTCATTTTGATCAAGTGTACATTTCTGATCGTATGACGAATTGAGTTTGAATCAAATGGGGATTCATTCACATTTCAAACGGAGTGGAATTCTTGGTTTTCATACTCATATGTTCTTTGATAAATTATCCTATCTAGAAATATTATGGTTAAAAACATATGCAGTTTTATTCGTTGATTGATGACGTGGCATCTAGCATCTTAGCAATTTTAGATCAGTGCTCTTGTCTTTTGTGTCTCAACCACCTTTCTATTTATTTAACGCACTTTTTTAACCACTTCTAAAAATCTTAATCAAAAGGAAGTTAACAGTTGAATTTTATTTGCAAAAAATAGAAAATGTTTACGTTCTTTTGTGATAAAAAGCTAAAAGCTGTTAAAATTCGCAAAATACGTCATATAAGTGCTAAAAAATATATACAGAGCACTCGAAGTCACTTTGTATTCGCTAAAGGGCAAACACTTTTCATTTGGACTAAAACATATTTTTACTTAAACATTCCCTCCACGTTCGTCGTTTATTGCAATATATAAATTACGGTCTATCATATTTCATCCCATATTTTCGCAATAAAAAGTTATAGCCACTAAATAGGTAGGTAGGTAAAAAAAGATAATACAAATCTAACCTTTACTTTAACTTACGATGGTATAATCCGATTTTTCGCTTAAATATCCGTAATAATGTTTAACTTACGAGTACTTTAATAAATTTGTTAATCGCTCTAATTTACTAGTAAATAGTCACTCTACTTGTAGCTATAAAGGATCATGAATGAAACATAATACTAATGTAGACACTAATGATTATTTACTCATTTTTCGCTAAATTTTGAAATATTTTTTAGGGACTCAATCAATGACATTGAAACAAAACGGAAGAGATTACTAGTCATCATTTAAAATAGGTATATAAGTATTTATTGGCCAAAAATATACAAAAACTATTTTTCACTATAAAAATAACACTTTTAAAAAAAAAAAATATGTACATGCAAAACCGAAATAGAAGTCAACATAAGTTACCAAACTTCGACCCTAACTCAAATGTTTAAACTCTAATACGTTACTCGTAGCGCCATCTATCGTACCAACCGAACACTACTGGTTAAACGTGACTTCAGGCAAAAGTTCATACTTTCGCCGAGTAGTTTGATTGTAAATATAGCATGTCTATACAAAATATTAAAGTTAAGTAGTAGTTTCTTTTAATATTTCTTGTAAGTATTTTGTTTGATAAATCGAGGAAACGTCCTTTGTAAATATTTTTTTGTAAGTTTAAGATCAAGATTGGCTCTATAACTAGCTGTAATTGTTTAAAAAAATGTCAAGCTGAAGCTAGGTAAATAAAGACGTTGGGCATGTAGGAAGTTGTAAATATTGCTGTATAAAATACACTGTTTAAATTAAACAAACAAAGCGAATATACAAATAATTAAAAAGTAGTTTATTGAAGAGCTAATTTACAAAACGCAGCAATCTTGAGCATGTTTTAAGCACAAACAATAAGGAACCTAATATGTAATTAGTTGCGGATCAAGACAGAGGGTACGTTCTAAAAGCCCTTCCATTTAGTAGCGTAACCCAATAGTGGTCAATTTATATAGCTTCCTGCGACTGGATCCGTCTAATGGTGTGCTGGAATCTCGGAGCACTTCGGGATTTCCTCGAAGAAAAATTAAGTGCGAATACGAATTTATTAACAGGATGTATTCAAAGATATTGTGATTTTTCTAGTACAAAACATTGCTTAAATTACGTAAGATCGATGGTATGAGCGCAGCGGTATCGTTTTCGACTACCTATAAATAAATTTACAGAGGTCGTTTCCTTATTTTAATTCATTTTAGCGGATTGTAAAAAAAACAATGATTAATTATCTGCTCAACACAACAATGACACATTTACATGTAATTTTATAGAGATGTTCACACTTCACTTGTCTGTAGGTATAGAGAATCCCATAATTAAATTTCAACATTTCCAACATTCAAGTCCACATTGTGAGAGCGGCTCTTTTAAAATGCAAATTTAATTATTGCGAAGTCTTCTCGAATGAGCTAGTATTTTCTTATTGCACTTTTATAAAACTGACCTCTGTTTGTGTAAATAGAACGGGCGTGCATAACAAATCTAAATAAAGAAAAAGCCAATTCCTTTTGTTTTTGAAATCGTAAACCTGTCACGACTTGTTTACTATCAGTTTGCTTGTCTTTAGAAAGCATTTCTCGGTTCAAAGACATTCAACTGAGAGTTGAACTTTGTCACGAGTTTTTGTCTCATATGCGTTTTATTATCGATTGATAGCGAATCGATAGAAGACTCTTGGTGTAATGAAACAATGAAAAAGAAGTAAAATTTACATACAAAGGTTAAAACGCTGAGATGTGTTTACTCGATTAAGATGCCTTTACATTTTATCAAGATCAGTCGTAACGTAAGTACGTAGGTACCTCTAAAAAACATTACAGATAAGATCCACATTGAGAACCATGACGTCATTTGATTAAAAAACGAAATTACCAACACGCAAAGTTAACGACCATAAGTTTTCCTAGCTTCTTTGTAATTTTAGCTATTTTATACTAGATTGCAGTTTAAATACTGATTTGTAGGTAAACGTAAGACTTAATTTAAAGCTAGCCATGAATACAAAGAGCGATTTGATTAAGGAATCTATTACAGGTGAAATGACACAAATATACGAACTCAATTTCTGTAGAAATAAATGTATTTATTAAACACACACACTCGTTCCAAATTGGATACTGGGATGCTAGTGTACAAACCTGAAAAAAAATTCTATCCTTTTTTGGCAACATAAACAGAAATAAACTTGACGGAGCGGAGTGTACAACTCATAATTCTATATTAGTAATAGCTCAAAATACAACATTCATATTATTTATACACAATCCATGTTACACAAGCCAACTCAAACCAAATAATCAAAATATGATACATCTCTTTCAAACCGACGACGATCACTCTGTAACCTGAACACCGAATGCAATATTTGATTTTGGAACGAAACACTACAACCGTTGTATGCAACTCGATTTAAAGATCACACGAAAGGCGCAAGGACGCCAAGTTTAAAACACCTCTCTCTGGGGTTGCTCTTTTGGCTAGACAACTCATTTCAATGTTATAAATATGTGCGTTTAAAAGCGAAACATAAAATTATCATTATCTGTAAGAATGTTAATGAAATCTTTAAACATGGGTCGTTCAAACAGAAAACAGTATTTTTAAAGTCAAATTACTATGTGATTCAAATAGTAATAAGTTGGACAAATGAATGCCACTAAATTCAGTGGTTCGGACAGTGATTTAAAAGAAAGGTAAGCATTAACCCGCTGAAAATTTTGCTATCATAACTGTGCGGTAGCCGTCAACCAATTCTACTCCTCTCCCGTATTCCTTTTCGATAACGTAGCTTAATCAGCTGTCGCAATCTACAATTAATTTTGCAAGGCGGTATTAATTATCTTGAAATGCGATGGTACTAAATTACTATATGCAACGTGTATCAGCTAATAAATTAGAGTGATCAGTTTGAAATACAAGCTGCGTTAATTTACCTCCATTTGTTTGTCGAACAGTCCATCGAAATCTCAGTACATTTCTAGGGTTCTATTGACATATTCAAAATAATGCTCTAAATAATTCCTTAGGATGATATTTCATTGATTATAAAATTGGACAGGTAATTAAAATCAATTTGCTGGTTCGTATGACGACAGTATAGGTAGGTACTTATATACTACCTTAATGTCCGTAATTATGAGAATACTACGGTGTGCTGTCAAGGATAAACCAATTCTCAAGTAAGATATTGGGAAAACTTATTCGTTTCATTTATTTATAATATTTTGAGATAGTAACAGTCGCAAGAACATCAATCTAAATCACCGCTCAAACCAGGATCTTTTCTAACACTATTTATCGTCAAAGTGGAGGCGAGACTATAAATCATTTAGCTCCAAAAATGAATCAAGCCTTGGCACTATGATAGAGAGAAATTAAGCGGAGATAGTAAGTCGGTGTCGGTGCGGGCCGGCGCCTACAGCTCGGTGTGGGGTGACGCGACGCTGGAACGAGCCAGGTCAACATTTCGGCCCGAGCTCCAAGCATCATCAATCAAGTTTAGTCTCGCATTAACGTAATGACCGACCCGATGTCGCCTTATTTTCCTTTTTTCCTGAGCTTCCACGGAGGCAATTTCGTACACGATACTTTAGCACCGACGTTTCCGCACTGATGGAAATCTATGAAGGATAACCACTTCCCTCCCTCCACATAGTTTTTAGGTAAATACTACAATTTTCTTTTGACGCGGTTATCAATCTTCTTTCGAGCCGGAACGGTTGCGCCGACATTTACATTTCGAGAGCCTTATAATAAGATTTTCCTTCGCCACGAAATTGGATAACCAATATGTCTACATAACGTTAGCTTCGTCTTCAGTAAGTATATTTTTCTTTGAAACCGCATCAAGATATTGGAAAGTAATTTAATTCAAACACCGACTTTGAGACACGGAAAACTTTGTTCTTTCTACCATAGATCCAGATTTTTACTGATCGTGAACAAGTTGCTTTGTATTTTAAAAAAATCTGCTAATTACCGAGCTGAGTTAATTAGTAGCGAATTATGCTGTAATTGTCCTTTATTAGCATATTTACGGCCGGAAAACCTATTGTAATAAATCCAGTTGTAGGTTGTATCTCCGTCTCGTATTAATTCAAGACGGAAACGGCTGGATCGCTAAATCCGGACAAACGCTCGACGAGGGGAGTCAAGAAGCTTGCCCTGAATGCCTCACTGGAATGTGGCTTCTATCTACCAAAGTTTCAGCTACTAGATAAGCGGTTTCGTGAGGAATTCTCTATAAAATAACTTGAAATTGGTAATATATTCTTGCTATATATGTATAAGTTAGTCGTTATCGAAGTAATACATGTATACTTATAATATGGTACACAAACTAGAATACATGATCTCGACTGTTAGATTAGAGATTCGGATTCAATAAATCAATGTTAAAAAATAAAGACAAAAAGGATATTCTAGTCAACGTTGTCAGTTCTGTCAAGTCAAGTTGATTCAAAATTACAAAATAATTTAGACCTAAGAAATAAGCGCTGGCAGGTCTAAACTATAATAAAATCAATACATTCAAGACAAATATTTCGCCTCCCATAACTTCAAATTTGGTGGCTCAACTCGCTCAGGTGAACATTACCTCTAGGCGGGCCACCGACCATTTTCACTCGCTCCGTGGAAATTTCAACCGGGAATTCATTGCATAATTTACCGCTATAGTATAAATTAGGTTTACCAGCCTCGAACCGTATTTTAAACTCTGCTACCCTGTTTGTTAAAGACAAATTTGTTTAATTTTACTAAATACCCTTAAGTCTAAAGGGTTACATTTTTACGATTATTTGTTGAGCTTCTATTTAATTTTAATTAAGTGCGCGCTATTTTTCGATATATTTACCGCCTCTTTTTATTTTTATTCCAGTTCTTCTACGCTTTCTTCTTTAGATCTATGTATTTTCTGTCCTTTCTTTTATGATATCTTTAAGCCTTAATTTAATTTATTAAGGCACAAAATTTACAAAAAATGCTCAAAGATTCCATGAAAAATAAAACATATGTCTTTTATACCTATTATGGTTCATTTCTTTCACAAATGTAATGGTTTCTACGAAAAACTAATTTTCATCGAATTGTTTTCTTCACACAAATGATTGACCTTCTGCGAAATATGTTTGCTATCTATTTACATAAATGATGAAAGCATGTAAACATAAAAAAATCGTAATATTTGAGGGAGTCACAAGTACGTAAACTCGATTCTCAGAAGTCTAACTAAATAACGGTTTTTATATCAAGTTTTTATAACAAGTTTCACTCCACAAATAACAGATTTTCCAGACATCAAAACTTTGTATATACCTACGTTAAAACAGACTATGCCTAATGAGGTATCATCACTCATTCCGAGGTTACCTATCAAACAAATAAAGTGTCAAATACAGACACAAACGGCAATTATGGTCGTCGCACACCAACAAACAAATAACACGTCCCATAATACATTACACCAATAATTATAGATTAGCTGTAGCAATGTATTCGCTCATATAAATGTCGCTATTGACTCATAAATCAAAGTGAATCGGATTATGTGAGACTATCGGGTTAGCGGACTGTTTCTGCCGTGTATTCCGTACGAATTGGCATTAAGATCTAAATTATTAATACAGATCTGCATATTTGACATTAGGAAGTTAAACTGAAACATGGAGACGAAGACCTTTTGAATGAATCTCACTAGTACAATTTGAATTGGTATATTGGCATGAAGTGTTCAAATAATTGGAATTTCCAAATACAAGGAAAGAATACTTAAATACGCCCGTATCACCTTCAATGTTATTGCACACATTACGACATGATAAGCAAACCAAATAAAGGTAGAACGCACCAAAAACCCAACACTTTGCTCTCCACTACGACACACCAAAAATTGTTATAAATAAATAACAAAAACTTGATTACGAACACGACAGTGCTGTCACAACCGTTGCTAAAATTGACAACGCAAATAAAAATGCACGCCCGTTCGTATATTACATTCCACTACAATCCATAGTTCAAATTTGAGCGTGAAAAAATTCGATACATATAAAAAAGTGAACCGTTTTTGCGACAGCCCGCTTTGTTGTTGTGGTGACGCATTCCAGAAACTAGGTCGTGTTACATTGTCATGTTGGGACTTAAATTGGTAAGGGATGTCAAAACAAAGGTATAACAATAAATAAAAACGCGACAAACAGAACATAACTTGACAGTAAAGTTTTAAAATAGTCAAACAGATAAACTTTGGTTTCTTTTAAAGGTCGTCACCGAAAATGGCCACAATAGAGAGTCAATTTTACCATTGCAGCAAATACAATGAATGCAGCTGGCTGACAAACTGACCAACGATACCGAGATTTACGTTTCAGCGTAATCGTCAAAAACTGCAAAACAAAATCGGCAAGGTAACAATAAATCTACTTCGAATATACGAGCAGACGTTGCGTCACGTGCTTATCCAACCACATTTTCCCGTATTCACGTCGAATATATTATTTATGCTATTACGAGTACAGGAAGAAAAAAAAATAAATTTAAAATTTAAAAAACCCCCGACTTTAAAAACTAACAAATAAAATAAGTAGTATGTTATCAAATAAACATCGCTTAATATTTCATACAAATTGACAACTTTCATACAAACTTCATTTCGTCGTGGGACCGCATTCTATTATTTTTTAAATTTTGATATCTCATTATGATTACCTACTTATTATAGGTATATAATTTTGCGTACCTACCTAGCTTCTCAGCGGTCCCCCGACAAAATGAAGTGAGTATAAAAGCTGTCAATTTGTATGAAATTTTAAGCGATGTTTATTTGATAACATACTACTTATTTTATTTGTTAGTTTTTAAAGTCGGGGGTTTTTTAAATTTTAAATTTAATTTTTATTTCAAAGTTTTTAAACCTTTATTATAAAATTATTATAAGCTCATCCTGTTGTCGACATTGCATTATATCAAGAATTAAACACTGATTAAAACGAATCCAAACACGACATATCTGCTGTTACATTTTTCAATAATTGATGGAGAGCTGAAAATTCGGGCTCCATCATCAGCTCCTCGCCTGTTGTCACTATTGCATTATATAAAGAATTAAACACTGATCAAAACGAATCCAAACACGATATATCTGCTGTTAATTTTTTCAAGAATGGATGGAATGCTGGAAATTCTGACTCCATCATCAGCTCCTCATCTGTTGTCACCATTGCATTATAGTAAGAATTGAACACTGATTAAAATGAATCCAAACACGACATATCTGCTGTTATATTGGATCTACAACCCTACCACAGCCGACAAAAGAGCTGATGACCTTGAAATGGCTGAACCGATTTGCATATTATATACCTAAGAACACTCCCAGGAATACCAGCTTTAATTTAAAAAAAAAACCGCATCCAAATCCGTCCACGCGTTTAGGAGCTACAGTGCCACAGACAGACAGACAGACAGACAGACAGACATCGACGTCAAATTTATAACACCCCTCTTTGGGCGTCGGGGGTTAAAAACAGAGTTTACACTAGCGAAAAACTCGTTCACTCCAAAACCAGACATCTTTATTGTTGAAGATAAACAGTCGCTTACTTCATTAGATTCAGCTTATGCTTTTTATGTACGCTTTGGGTAACTGCTCTCGGCAGGAACGACACTAATTGCATTCGCTGTCATTTAAGTTACGCTGCTGGCTTAAAAACGCTTCTCAATTATTAACCCACTCAAAATGCTTACAGCAGCTGAACTACTGAACATCATAGCATTTATAGCGCTACTCAGCGCACTGTGCTTGATTTAACGCAAGGACTTTGCACTGTAATGTCCTCGCTTTATGCTAGAACGCTAATTCGGATGGATTTATACAGGCACCGCAATCTAGAGCATCCGAGAACCTAAAGCTCTTAACAAAAACACGAAATGTAAATCGAATTTGCATCACCGAATCCTAAACGAAATCCTAGCTCAGAATAGCGTTACATTGCCAGTGAACCTTGCTACAGTAATTAAAAGGATCAGTTATTTAGAAGTAATGCGGAGGCAATTTAAAAAGTGACATATGAAATGCATTACATATACGTTCGCCTCAATAAACTGTTTGCATTATTCAAAAGGCTGGATGGATTTCGGCGGCACGGGCCGAATTAATTTTACTCGTAATTCATCCGTGGCCGAACGCCGACACCAGAGATATGATATCTGTCGAAAAAATGAATTCATTACTTAATTTGCGGATGAACAACACATGTGTGCCGTTATTTTTACATGAACAATGCCAGGCATTTGAAACAATCACGAGTGTGATGTAATAAGGGTCATACAGACACAGAAAACAAAAAATGTCTCTCCTGTTCCTGAAAGTTAAGGACATTGGAAGTTAATTTCTGAACTTAATTTATATCCCCATAATCTGTGCCCGATGTAGTTTTGGCCTGTATAAACATTTTGAGGATTAAATGGTCCAGTGTCGTTAATCATCAGAAACAGGAAAGACAATTTTGAACCTAATTATGTGTATGACTCATAAATGTTATCGGTTCGCTTTAAAAATAGACTGAATACAAGAAGGAAAGTTAAAATTTCAATACAAAGCTACATTTTCTTCAAAGTTAAGCTCCAACACTTTCAAAAACGAATTGCCGTATGTGCATTTGGATTAGATTGGATTGCAAAACGCAACTCACAAATCCCATCAGTTCGGTTGGTTGCCCAAGAGCCGGTACGGAGCGAGCACTTGCGCTCTTGAAAGCCTATCATTAAAACTACGATCAATATGCTGCACGAATCTCTCAAAGCACTGCAGCCCGAGTAATTCGTTTAAAAAGAGAAACGATCCCCTTCTAATTGTATTCCTCTTAAGAAAAATAGCGTCCATTTCTTCGGAGTCGGGTCGCATTGAACGCAAAGATCGGCGGTGGTCAAATTGACATTGAGCGATTGACGCGCCAGCAGCCGTCCGACTCTGAATTATAGACTGGGAACCGGACGCGCTTCAGAGACACACCTCGACATATACAAAAAATATCTTTTCAATGACCTCATTTGCGCTACCTTGTTAAGCAAACGGAATTCTTCCTTGCAAAAAATCTTGCTGCAAACGTAGTGCCAACTCACGACGTAATTAAAACGCCTTCAAGTTCGCGAGTACAATTTGCGGATTTTTTGTAATAAGAATTTTTAATATTTTGTCGCTAAGTTGTATCTACATTTTTTCAAGCTTCCCGAGCTAAATGAATCTTAACGGTCAAATGAACACAAATTGGTTTCGACGTATAAAAGGACTCGTCCGAGCATCAGTGTTTCCGAGTGTAATTAAATTTGAAAAATTCCGAACCACTCTGAAGAAATTCCAATTAGGGTCCTTATTTGTCTAGCTTCTGAATGAAGTGCGTTTGAAACAGAATGCGACCCTCCTCACGACACAATGAAGGTAAGATTCAAAAGGACGACCTTCCTAACAAGGTGTCAGGTACCTGACACTATTGTGTGATATCCTGCTTTGAAGGACGAATATTCACGTTTCAATAAACGGAATGTATAACCCCCGAAGGACGTATCTAAATGGATCTATTTATTCGACATTTGAACACTGTAGCGAGGGTTATTTGAACACGTTTCATTCCTGCGCTCGCTATCTTGTTGCGAGTAAGATTCGGGTTGTATCATTCTATTGTTTGGATGTAATTGGTGCATTAATAGCTTCAATAAACTTTGCAGTAACTACTTGGAATTCTGAATGCCCTAAGCGAGGTTCATGCAGAATTAGAATGAAATATTGCGGTACAAAGGTAATAAGCACTTGTACAGAAAACGCATTCAAAGATAAGTTACAAAACTTTAAATTCTAAGTCACGTGAAGGCAATGAACGTACGCGTGACTGGTCTCAAATGTCAAGAATGCATAAGCAAGTCACGCTCCAACCTTGTATGTATCCTAGTAATTAAAATATCATAGTTTTGTTTCCAACTTTTCTAGGCGATTCTTGTTAGTAAATTCCTGATGCATTGTTTTAAAAACAATAGTTTAATGAGTCATTAGGCAAACTCGTTAACGTTGGGATGGACTAACAAGGAAGTGACCATTTATTTGCAAAGTGCACAGTACTCTGAGTAATACATTTTTGTTTCGACATGGCCTCAGTTTCTAGGTATTTGAAACAGTCATCTAAGTATTTTATTTAAAGTTTGTATTGTAATAATATGAATTGTCACCAGTCATACAAAAGAAATCTTCAAAGAAATATACAGCTACAAACAATTAAGTAATCCGAAATGGAGAAAGGGCAAATGAACATAAAAACAAAAGTAAGTTTGCAAATAAAACTATGAAACATAGCAGTGGTCCGCAGTGAAAGTGAACGGACAACATTTTGACTCTCGATTTCGCATATTGAGTCGCTAATTGAAACAAACAAGATATACCTTCTCGTTTAAAGAAGTAGGTACTTAATCGCATGAAAGGGAGAGTTATTGGACGCTTATATTAATATTGGCATACCATTTTATATTAAAGTTTCACCTTTAAAAGCTGCTTATGAACACAGAACAAAACAATATCTAACATCACCTAAGAACACACCGTAGAATTTGAAAATTCATCTCAAAACCTCTCTTACAAAATGTTTGCTAAGCAATCGGTCGTTTCATTCGTAGGGATTAAAGGAATTAATACTGCGGAAAGCTAAACCGTGTCACTAAGTCCACTCGATCTGTGTCCGAGGGATTTGTAACAAAATTGCAATTCAATTTCAATATTCATTTACATTTCTATCTCAATAATTACTTTTATTTTAGCACTTTAAAAAACTTTTGTGATTAGTATTTATCATTGCGTAGTACGAAGATGTCATAGCGTAGAAGAATTGAAATCATATTTGATTGTAAAAAATCCTTTTGAATATTACAGTACAGATTTCTCTTTGAATAAATTCCTTTGAGACTGCAAAAACGGTGCATTTTCAATATCATGCTTCACGACACAATATTTCCAATTCGAGTTGTAGTTTTTGCAGAAATCGTTCGGTTCATCCATCTGAAAGAGCGATGGATTCATTCGAAACTGAATCGTGTAAAAGCTAGGGGTCTCGGCAGCGATGCGAGATCGCCGGGGCGGTTGCTGTCTAAGACTTTTTCCACCGAACGGTTCGACTTTCTATTTTATTGTGTTGGCGCTAACGCGACGTTGATGGCGGCACTTATTGCACTTGAACACTTTTTATTCGAGTTCGCCGCCCGCTGGAATTGGCCGCGACGAAATTGAACGGCGACCTGCGGTGCGGTTACAACTCGAATGTCGTGCCAATACTTTACCAAAGGTCTCGGCGACGCAGAAATTTCATTCCAAAGACCGTGTATTTTCTCAAATACGTACCTGAAACATAAAACGAATGGATTTTAAATTAATGTTTGTTTGTTTCTAACAAAGATTTATCGGGATTAAAAGCACGGATTTTTATATTACCGATACCCATATTTTATCGTTTTCAATCCTATCGATGTGTCAACAGATTAGATATTTGAAAACATATAAATTCAAGTACTTAATGTTAACAAATATCGTAGGGATTTCATGTATATAAACAAACAAATCAACATGTTACGACCGTGTTCTGTATACAAGGATGAGAGTAAATAGCTTTAGCGTCCGGCCGAAGCTCGTACCAAACATAACAACAGAGTTGACGAGTTTAATCGAAAAGCAAACGGAGCATAAATAACATCGTAAACGGGAGAACGCCTGTTCCCGGGTCGCGGACCAGCGAGCTACAAAAACATCACTAAAACACTTTAGTGCTATATAAAATATCGATGAGCAGTAACAGTAAAACGTCGTAAATCAACATGTTCCTACTTCAAAATCCACGACGAGAGGAAACTAAATAAAAAGTAACCGTTGTACTGCAAGCGATATTGTACCTACAAATTGCGAACGAGGATATTTACAAACCAGATAAATTTGAAAAAAGCATACAGTCACAAAAGTAGCGCGACCAATAATCAGATGATACTCAGAAACGCAATTTCAAAGCCAGTTTTGGCAGTAAATGAAGCAGCTAAAAATTAAAACTTTCTAAAACTCTCATTACGGAAATGTTAGTGTATTGCACAGTGTGCAGCTTTGAAGATATTTTGAACTCGCTTCGAAATATGCTTTCATTTTACTAAATACAAAATCAGTTTCGGTGTTTCGGACTCAAACAATGTTAATAATTGTTATAGGCTATATCCAGATCATGTCTGTCTATGCCAAAAACAGTTTTAGAACAGAATTACCTAGGTACATGCAAAATTCGGACACATCCAAATTTAAATTAGGAATAACTCAAATAAGAATTGCATTTAAAACACATAGCCAAAGAATAATTGCAACTATCCTTAAATCATTATTATGCAAAAAGGAGCGTTTAAAAGTATTCTTAGTCGCCAAAAATTGTTGTTTTCTACTAAATCAGTCTGAAGTTAACATACAATAAGCAATGTTAAAAATAACCTCCCTTATTGTCTCTCCAGTAATCAGTCTAAAAGAGAAACAATCTCAAACTCAACTGACCGAAATAATACGCTTCACTTTCCGCTGGGAAAAGACGGAAGTGAATATTATCCATGAAACTGAAACATGTTCTCTTGGAACTTGAAAATGCATCTGCGAAGAATACAAAACAGGTCGTGATTGCTACCCAACGTTGTTCGGTACTTGAACATTACTCATGGATGTGCTTGCCAAACTGTTACCGACAAAATGTTACCTCGCTTCTTCATGCAAGTTGTAATATGTGACGCGTAACGTTTTGTTAACACGGACATCAATTTAACAACAATGACTCCCAATCTAGCCGAAACAATATTCGGGCTAGCGGCCAGACCCCACTGCCAATACATTGTCCACGCTGCTGGGCTACGTAAAGCAAGTTCACTTATAAATTCATTAAAAGTTGTTAGGTATACGCCTTCACATCACAGCTATTTCCAATCAAGAAATCTTTTCATAAACCACGCTTGAAAGCAAATTAATTCATTAAGTACCTAGGTACTATAAGTCAATGTTTTAAAGCTATTGTTGTAAATCAAGCTCTAATTTACCATGTATTTGTGTAATCTTTAATAATACACGATATAGCCAGATTATAGTTTCTTTGGAAGTAGTTTTAGTCAGTATATCGTGTAATACAACACGCGATTTGAACTTTAACTAATCTGTGTTTTAGAAGATTACGGACCAAGTTTGTCCTGAGTAAGCTGAATTACCAATTCAATGAAGTCGACACACGCAAAGTGAGCAGCTGGTACCTAGCAAATCACTTAAAGTTATTTTCCTATCGATTAGACCTCTCTCGTTACATAAATTGATGCAGGTCGCATGCTTGTGTCGATTTAAGCTATCAATAAATAATTCAAGAATGACCCATTTGTAACACATAATGTGAATTAAATTATGTGTGTTAAGTATAATAAGACATGTGCCTGAAGAAAGTAAACATCATCATCATTACATTCCAATAAATGCATAAATTAACCTTAATGTATCTGAATCTAACTTATTCAAACAAATGATTTATGTCGTTAAACCAATTCGTCCATTATAGAGCATGCATCTTAGCTCCTTATTTTACATACCTACATACAACTATCACGCCTTACATCGGGGTAGGCAGAGACCACTTCCCTCCCTTTGCCGAAGTTATAAAAACACAGCCAGATTCGAGTAGTACCTTCAACAAACAACTTAAATACGTAGTCGTAATATTTTACAACCATAGCTGGTTTTCAGATGTCCTGTCGTATCTCAAGACGTGATTTCGCACTGAATGGCCGATTGAGGGAACGCTTACGAAGCTTATACCTATCCTGGAGATTAATCGCGAAAAAATTCTGGGAACTACACATAGTCATAATCTTCTTTTGTAATTGGTGATTACAAAGTTCGACTTTGAAATGTTGACTAATTTCTTATGTGACCCATTGGAATATTTTGTCTGATGGCCTTGTGTGTTTTTTTTAACATTTTTTCAACGGTCAGCTATAGAATTAATGCAGCGTTTCGTTTTCCGACCTTTTATTCATTTAATATAAAGGTACACAATACAGGTCAAAATCTATTTACCTTTTTTACTATAGATACTTAATCAGTGATTATTATTGCTCATCGTCATTGTTTTTGCACAACGTTTCCCGTATATTTCTACCAATTATTCACTTCAACGTAATCATCCTTTGAAATAATTTATTTAAATTATAAAGAAGGAATTCAAAACACGATATAATGTCCTTGTATTTGATCGTAAAAGCCGCCGTGTGCCAGTTCCCAATTACGGTCGGGATTGAGTGCGTCACTCGGGTAGGCCATTAAACTATCTTGCTGCGGTCGAGCTTTGACAATAGGTACTAGAATGTACTAGAACCATCACCTTGTTACTACTAGTACCTACCTCTGGACTATTAACAGAAAATTCTAGCCTGTCATAGAAACTGATAAATTCTTCACAATTAATCATAATAATAGTATGGTCCATATGTTTAAAATGTATTGAAGCGCTTTAACTCACCAGTGTAGTATAGTTCGATAAGTACTCAGAATAAATACAAGTTAATTTCAATATTTAATAAGAAGTTTACTAAAATTTACTAACTTACTAAAATTTACTAAAATTAATAAGAAGTTTACTAAAATCTATTGAGAACAGAAGAGGAAAGATGCTAGGACATTTGATACGACATGATTCCTTCATAAAAAACATCATAGAAGGAAAAATTGAAGGGAAAAGGAAGAGAGGAAGACCCAGACGGACGTTCCTAGAACAGGTGAAGGAAAAGGCGGGTGTCATGTCGTATCAAGATGTTAAAAAGAAGGCAGAAAATAGGGAGGGATGGAAGAGGCTCCACCGACAAGAGCTTAGCTCTTAAATAAGAAGAAGAAGAATTTCAATATTATAATTGACCTGTACATAGTACCTACTCATTTAAATCAAAGGCAACAAATAAATCAAAGCCTCTAAAGGCCTGTTTCACTATCTACAAATAAAATTTATCTGGCAGATATTTTATACCTGCCTCTGTCTAAAACATTAACATATTAAATAGGTATATACAGTCCAGACAACTTATGAGAAAATCCCAATTTCTGAACTGAAAAGGTCGATGCGAGAGCGACAACTAATTCAGTTACTAACTAAGTTAGTCAGGGCATATTATTTGCTTAAAAACCATTAACAAGCCATTAAAACTTGTATAACAACTACACAAATTTACCTACGTCGATCCGTGATCTCATTGCACAAAAAAATTCAAGAAACGGTAAGTAAAAATATAACAATCGAATTATCCATTAACTCTCTGTATTTCTTTTTTGAGTATTGTTTTTATGTTTTATAGGCGTTATGTACCTAATTGCATGTAAATGTAAGGAATAAGAAAATACAGCATTGTTGCTGTTGTCGTTAGTGCTTTGTTTCCAAGAAACTACATACATACCTATCTGCCACACCTTTTTCTCATCGGGTTAAGCAGAGACCATTTCCCTGTACTTGATACAATCCAAACGCACCTAATTCACTTCATTTACACTCTTCAGTCATTCTAGATAGTTAATATTATGTTTAACTTATAAGGTCCTTTCAATGAAATAATTTTCTTTAAGACCAAGAACACACGGGGAAACACAACTGCAACGAAACTGTAACAGTTAGTTACTTTTGAGTTGCATCTAAGTTTCTGCTATAGACTCCTTTAGAAAATCGCGACGCACCTGGTTTGAAAGGTTTCACCGTGGGTTCTGGGCTTAATGGTTCATAAACGTAGGTATATTCTATGTATAGTAAACTGAATCAAAATAGGCATTCAAATTTGCAACGCGCCTATCGTAAAGAAACATTGTAACATTGGGCAATAATAATGTCCAATTCCTTTCCAATCCCTTCACTTTATATTGCTTCGAAAGGTTATTTAAAATACATTATTACCGTATTATATTGCCTTTTGTGGAATCAATTAAAGTAGATCGATTAGTCTGATAACATATGAATAAATTGTTTAGGTATAATAGATAAACTCTGTTGACTTTTAGGACACATAATACATTTCAAGGCATATAAACCCCAAAAATAAACGTAAGGTATAAATAATTTTGGGTTTTATTAATAATAAAATGAGAAATACGATACGGCCCATCTTTATAAAGCTACCCAATTTTGTGAATTGAATTGAAAATAAAACGTCTTACGCAAACTTCGCAGACACGAATTTATTAAGGATTTCGATGGATTTGGACAAAAGAAAGAACATTGTATTCGAATTCAATTAAAAGTTTCCAGAATACCCACCACTGCATATTAAAATCAATATCTGGACAAATTCTTAGAAAAATGACAACTTTTTATTGTAACCATCATTTGCCCGTTAAAAATGATCAGATGAAATAAAACCCGTTAAAAATGAAAAATATAAACTGGCATATTCAGTTCAGTACCGAATTTATATTCTATACTTTTTAAATATTTTACAACTTTTTAAAACAATTGTATTCGGTTTCGATTAAATACTATTTAATCTCGATTGAAATAAAGTTTTATAAAAAACATTTTCTCCAAATACAGGAGACAATGTTTTTTACATGAATTTAAAATTCGACAACATTTTCACATTTGATGTTGCCTAATGGATTTCACATTAACGCTTCTTTTTATTCAATAATTCTTTATAAAATCAAGCTTAGCAGTGGTTTAAATTGTTTAGATATCGCTTTTTGAGCAGCTGATAGGTATCTATCAGCTATTATTATTTATTAACACTATAAATAGTTTACCTTGACGACCCCTTATTATGTCATCCTTTAGGCTATTTCGAAATCACTTTCGATTTCAACTAACTTGAGATCGTTTGTAACACAAACTGTCTTAAAACAAAAACGTAACAAATACACAAATTTAAAACGAAAAGTAGCACATTCCACAGTTTACGAGTTCTGCCCTGCGTCTAAGTCGCCTTGTTATGCGAGTCAACATACCTATCAAGACTAGAGAAGATCTTGCAAGCAAACAGTACAGTTGCTTCCAAAGTAGCTTGGTAACGTTATTACCTCAGCGGGAAGCTACCACCTGTGGCACTGCACTATTGCGAGCTATTACTGTACCCCCCTGGGCGTCACTTGACACCCTCCATTCCATCATTGGTATTAGATTAAGAATCTATCAGCAGCCGTGTGAAGCACTATCAACCACTTAAGATCGATTGGTAAGATAGCGTCTTGTGAGTGGGGGGTTAATTAAATGTTATGGTAGGTATTGTAGTAGCTGTGTATTCAGCCATATGATATTACTGAAATTGGTATTTATAGGTTGAGGATAAGGAAAGTGGAGGTCCAATAAATTATTGCAGTACTATAGTAGTTAAGTAATGATAAACATTGAATGAGCAACAATATTTAAATGAAAGTAAACTAATATTGTATGGAACGTTTTCAGTAGTAAAAAGACCGAAACTAATCGCTTTGAATACTTAATTTGCATTTTCATGAATGAACAACAACTACTTACGAATTGTAACGTAATGAGTTCAAAACCAGATTACATCACAGTCCATTCAAAAATTCCACTATATAAAGCTTATTTGGGTGTTTTGTAATTATTAGGTAAAAACTAAAGCTAAACTAAATAATAAACATGTAATTTTATTAACTTTGAGAACTTTAGTTACACTTTAAACTCAACTAAACTAAACTAATCAGGAACAATAGAACTAATTCACGTACATGACATCATGTTGATTTGTCTATGGACATGACATTAGTTCTAGAACTATATTTATACGTTGTTTTGAAATAACGGCGAAAGAGTCTGTATAATTTTAAGGATTTCCTTTATGTGACACTTGCAGGAATATAACAGGAGAGGAGAACAGGGACAATATTACAGGAGTCCCAGTTTAGAAATAAGTCGGATATAGAAACAAAAACAATAGACTACACACCCTTTGTACCACCAGCATCATTACCGTATAAGAACCTGTTACAACTTCCGTGTACAATTTCAATGAACTGGCACTACCTAGTAACGTATGTAAAGTTACAACTCGAACATCAAGTTGGGAATAAAGCGGAAACGCGGAACGTGGCGCGAGTTGTGCGACCGCCATTGACACTGTACTACTGCGGTTCTCAAAGTGTTACAAGCCAGTAAACATGTTGGAGGATGTCGCGATTCTACTAAGACTACGATTTGACCGATTAAACCGTGAACGAAACATTGAGTGTCAATACTGACTTACAATGAAGATTGACATTGACTCAATTTGTGAAAGGAACTTATCCATTTTCGAAAGAGACCTGACAAACGATAGCTTCATCATTATCATTGTACCATTATAACTAGAAATAATATATAATAGGTATTGTCTAACTTCATGTAGGTATTGTTTGTCAATAAAATTTTAATTACTTTTCCTGTAACTCGTCTTATACTTGCAGGTTATGTTTGATCGCCACGATACAAAGTAGGTATCAAACAAAGTAGTTATCAAGTGTTTTAAAGTTGCCTAGATTATTTTTAAGTTGCAAAGTTTTTTCAAGACCGTCAAAATTTACAATTTGAAAGTTGTATTACGAAGAGAGATATAAGTTTTTAGAAAGGTCCACAAAGTTTGACAAACAGTGTCATAAACAAATTCCTAGTCAGAGTTAGACTATAAAACAAGTAGCTACTGAAACTCTTAGAGGATTCGCAAGTTGAGTGAGATACTGCATTAATTGCAGAATGGCTGCTTAGTGGCTTATTTGAATAGAATGTAATTCATTTACCGTTTAAATAACGCGGTAAACCCTGATCACACGTTACCTATAATTCTTTACATAACATAGAAAGAAACATAGACTAGGTGATAACGATGGGACAATTTTTTTTTCGTAACTTTTTTGGCTATAGATTTTATTCAAATGTTACTCGTACAAAGTACATAAAACTCATATGAAGCCTAAGTCCTCACCCTCAACCGATGTTCCTATGTTTTCTAGAAAAAGACTTTTCTAGAAAAAAGATTTTCTACGTTTCACAGGTACATGAAGACACGAGTTACTTTCTTAACTATTTTTAGGAAAAGACCTTTATGAAAAAACATAATATTCTCATCAATAATGCCCCAAAAGGTTTGATAGATGTTACATTTCGTAATAATAAATAAAAGTCCGTGATAGTAACACACGCTTACACGTGAACTGTCTATTTTATGCATGGTTACCGATTAATCAACAATCGACTGCGTACAGTAATCTATACTTTCTTCTTATTATGTTTTGTAACCTACGTATGAAACTGTATACATACAACTCGTATATGCATAATTCATATTTCTAGGAACATATTTTTCAAGTTTCACTGTAACTTCCATTTTCAGTCACTCAGAAGTATCATTAACTAGACAAGATTCTATTTACTTTGCGCTTTAAAGAAACTTCACTATAAGTATGTAAGCAACGTGTCTTGAAGGCGTGCAATTTTCGAAATGCATTCGTAATAAGAAGGAAACCTGACGTCAGAGTTATTGTTGGAAAAGTTGGTAGTGATAGTAACATATGAGACGAAAATTGGGGATGAGATTACGGGTCCCTTTTGAGGGTTAAAAATAGGGGGGTAAAGTCGACAGGAGGACAATGGGTGCTGGGGTTTGCTCGTATAGCTGACGTTGACAAATGGGGCTTCACCACTTAAGACAGTTGGACAGGTGATCCGAGGAGAATGTCCATTCATTGTCCTTACTTTAGATGGCTACTTGGCTGACGCTTTATTTATACTTGTATTGTCTGCGAAAGGGTTAAGGAAAGATGGATGTAGTATATTGAACTGTGTAACTTTGTATTGTTTATTATTATATTTCTAGAAACATCAGACTCATTCTTTGTTTTCAATTTGGTTCGACGTATTTAACAATTTACAAAACAATTATAACTAAACATTCGGTGAGTAATAAAAATAGTACTTAATTAAATATTTTTGACTTAAGACGTTAGGTAAGTAATTACCTCAAAACACAAGGTATGAACTCTTAGTTTCGCGCATGAATCTCGATTTTTTTATAACTTCGTTCGTAGAAAAAAGATAGCTAACAAAAGTAGTAACAAAAGTAGGTATACACAACAGTATGTCTACATTACATACTTACATATATTATAAGTATGTACAAAGAAACCACACGCAATTCGACTAGAATAAATAAAAAAGTAACCACTTAAGAGGCTCGCAACGTCCATAAGGCAATCTCGGGCAGATTCCCAAGCAATCGGGTTTGGCTTACGTAACACACGCCGGTGAAAGTGACTGCGGACGATGACGTGATGAGATTTCCTTAACGCCGAATTAATGCCTTCTGACATTGAGCCGAGAGGGACATTCCTGTTTCGCCTTAATATTTATTCAAGATTATTTGTCTTAATGTATAGTGCCATCATCACATCTGAGTACTTGTGAAGAGAACAAAAGTAGTTTTTGACAGTCAGTCACAAAGTCTACTACTCTAATTACAACATAAAGTCTGACGTTATTTTGAATTGAACCACTCGCAACGAATCAAATTATGCAATATAATATATTTTTCAGCTTTTCGTAGAAATCAATACTAAAATCTGATCATATATCGATATACAATATGTGATTGTGATTAATCGAGCGATTAATTTAAATCGTATCGCCGGAGTTCAGTATAAACAGTTCCTTCCGCTTATGATTAGGCGATAATTAAATTTGCAAGTTACAATCGAGAACATAAGGAGTGCCCAACAAAGTTGTTGTTAACAGTTTCCTGTAATTAAGTCAGTTTAGGAAATGAAGGCTATAAAAGTAAGTCAATGACAAAGTTTATGAAACATTTAATATTAATTTAAAAAATCTTGGAGTTGTTTTTACTTAGCGCATCTGAGAATAACCCTAGCAGATCCACGCCTACAGTGAGAGGACTTGTTATTACTTTATATCATTCTACAGGTTTTTAAAATAAATACGCACATCAAAGCTATATCACGCGATTTTAAAAGTTCACGTGTCTATTAACGAATCAAATGTTAATTATCACGTATATTCAAATTTAAATGGCAGCCTGTAATTATCTTTTGAATAAATACATAAATTCATCTCAGAATATGTTATTAGAGTTTCAAAGCGTGGGTTAAATCTTTAGACTAATATAAACCGCACAGTTGAAATTGTAAAGCTAAACGTCGGCCTCCCTCGGCTAGTATATTCAAATAATCCAAACAAAGTTAGTAATTCAGACTCAACGCTCGAGTGGCCACAGAACATTTCTTATCACTGCGAAGAACAACTAAACTCATGCGAGTGAAGTATTCGGCGGGTCGGAAACTCCGGCGAATAACTCGATAATTGATAAAGTTTAACATATAATGTTGGGAGCGGGCAAATATTGGTAAAACTGCTTGCCACGCGCGCCGCGTCCGCCCGTCGGTTAAACGGGCTTAATGGGCCCGCAACAAATGCTGATTACACATTGAAATCACGAATTGCTTCACGTTCCGGACCATTCCCGATATTTCCATTCTCTCCATTCTCTATCCTACAAAACTATAAACCCTTTTTAAATTAATACAAAATACTGCCCCACTTTATAGGAATAAACCATAATGCGTTCACGTATCATCAAGGATGAACGCTTTCTAATAATAACAATCCGTTACCCGACTTTTATAACTTTTTCAAGCGTGAAATTATTTAAAACGAAATGTCGATTGCACTGCATGTGATTGGAATCGCGAATGGCGATTCTGCTAAAAAATATGTTAGTGGCAACATCATAACGGACAATTACTCACTACAAAAGTTGCTCTACATAATCCAGGGCTTATTTTAACGCTATTTGGATAAAGAAAGACTTAATTTAATACTTAGCTATTGCTAAGAGCTACGAATTTGTACCTAACTTCAATATTCTCGACGATCTCACTTTAATAAAGTTATAATTCGTTTTCATTTTAACGTTTTACATTACAGACCAATCTCATCCCATATTCCAATAATTGGTTTTTCCGTCGTCATCCAAAAAGCGGCCACACTTAATTTATTCGGAATCCTAGAGGAACCGTTGCCCCGGCTATATTCTACCATAATTCAATAAACCTTCTAACTAGATTAACAAGGAAAGCTTAATGCGTAATTGCTTTATAAACGTTTCAAAAACATTCATGTTATTAACAAACTCATTAAGTTACTTCATCGGTAAAACAACTTAATTGAGGTTATACTAAAAGCAAGGACGGTAGGTAATGGCTTTTTTTTTCTTTATAAATGCGCTGGACGTTAAATTGTTTTAAAAAATAAACTGCTCGAACACAAAGGCGAAACAAAAAGTTTTTGTTTAAGTCGTACAAGACTAATAGGTATAATTTAAAACCAGTTGGCTAGACATACGTATAAGACTAATAGCAGGTAGATACAAAGGTTCACAATATTGCCTATTCTCTATTTCTTTTAATAGCGTCTCTACATTCAAGTTGCAAGTTGCTAACTTCTTTTGTTCTGTACTGATGACCAAAGACTGACAGTGAATTCACCAATCAGAGGACAGTTCTTTTCTGACCCGGCAAGGCTCTTAGCCTCTTAGCCGTAGAGTGGAAGCCGCATAACATTCTTTACAAATGTAGAAATACATGAGCCGTTAAGTACCAAGAGAAAGTCCTACAAAGTTAAATGCCATTACATTCACCATGATGGCATTTAAACGAGCTGCAATTATAGCATCTTTAACCTTTTAACACGATTAACTTGCAACAATACTTGGGAAACTAGCATTATTGCTGTTAACTTGTTTCATATGAGCTTCTAATAGGTGTAATAGTTCTCGTTCATGAAGTTTTTCAACATTTTTAAAGTCCCTTACGCTTTTAAAAAAAACTTAACTTCTTTTAAAAGAACTGTATTTAATCCTCACATAGCATAAACCGGAAAAATGGAACATGTATGAAAAATGTTTGCCTTGTATTTGAATAATCTACAAAGGATGCCAGATGAAGCACTTCTCTTTAAATCGACTGTGCATCATTTATATTATTCTTTTAGAAACATTTCGCTTATAACTCCACTCAAAGATCGGTCCCGCTATTACTGAATAAGCCTTGAAGAGATCAACTAGATAGAATTGAATAAGTGGCAAAACCCGGAGTAGCAATAAACCCAGAGATCTGCTACTCTGTTGCAGAAGGCGAAATAATTACCAACAATTGCTTGATGCTAAAATGCTAGTTTATTCACTCCAATACCTGTATATATAGAGCTGAAGAAAAACATGTTTCAGATTCTTTCTCCCGTTTTAGATATACGAAAAACTATGTAGGTATAAATAATTAAGATTTCAAGTCCCCACTACGCTGCCTACTCCGCTATACCTACGATGTAAGATGAATATGCCGCAATTCACCACACTGGTCCATTATTCAGTATTACTATTATATTATAACAGGCCCCAAATATTCAAATTAACAAAGAATAAAAACCTTATTAACTTAGCAAAAGGAAATAATTAAAACCAAATATTAATCAACACATTTGAAACATTTTTTTTTTAAATGGAGTGATGTGACCCTGAACCGTCACTTCGTCACGTTCTACTTGTCATCAACGTCACGCGAATGTAAGCCGTTCATCACTTACGTGACGCTTGTCGTTTACATGCAATGTGGGCCTGACATCGTTGAGGCTGAAGATGCGATCTAGGCTTTTTAGTTATTGGAGTATGATGGTGTGAGAATAAAAAGACTTAAAGAAAATGTGATTTTTTTTTACAAACAGAAGTCAATAGATTATTATAATGACACTGCTGCAAGATATACTTAATTAGTAGACGGCGAGATTTACGAATCTAGACGCAAGTTACAGCGGATAAGCTGCATAAACATAAGAGATTAAATCTTATCCAGCACAAGGAAAATCTCGTCACAAAAACCCTGACCTAACACTTAAGAATATTCTTAGACAGATCCATAACCCCAATAACTGCAAACACAATACATTACGTGCGAAGAATCTATACAATTAGCGCTTCAAAAAAACTCTAAGTAAACCTATGAGTTGTGTGTCAATGTTGCGCCTAACCTTCAATAAACAATAGAAACGTAGTTCCACAATGCAGGCAAACGTTCAATAAGCGGGCGCGGCTGAATTATCGTGAGCACAGAACGTGCACACTGCAGTTGAGAATAGAAATACCACTTACGAGCACAGCAGACGTGTCGTGCCGGAAACAGCGTGTCATAAGCACGTGACCGCTTCATAATTAACTCCACATAACGCGTTTACTCTGTAGTTAAGCTAGGCAAGCTAATTCGTTATTTATTTTGAAACTTTACGAATTCTAAATGAAACGGACGGAGATAAAACAAAGCTAGTGCAGATAAAACCGTCAGCAAACGTATGAAACGGCTTAGCCCCGGAAGACACCTGCGGAAGTCTGCTAGCTTCTAACTCTTTATAAAGAGAATAGAAAACGATAAAATAAAAATAAAGCTTCATAAAACTTTAGTGCGAGCACGCTTGCTTTTAAAGTAATGTAATAAAACTACACATAACATCAATTCTATTCTGTTAAAAGTTCTGTGGTTACGACAATCGTGTCAAGTGCTTAAAGACCTTCAAATCATCGATTTTGTTGGCACACACCGTTACTAACTCATTGATAGGGTAATAGAGGAGTGAACCGACTAGAACCAAATAATTTTGCACGTTTTTTATCTCTGACTTAATGCAGATAATATCAATAGTAATTCAGATAATTTCAGTCGTTAGGTTAATTACCCTTAATATTACAAGATATTTCATAATGAGCACTAAAATAATTGCAGTCAATTAAATAGCCATAAAAATGCAACAATCGCCAATCAGTAAATAAAACATCACTCAAATTACATCTGGTCACGATTTCTATATTTTTATAAAGTCTCATATACCATGAATAAGGCATTCACTCCAAAATAAGGCCGATATGACCTAAGAAAACATAAATCATATTCTGCAGGATGTTGAAGAATAGACACGACCTCCATATCTTAGCTGCGGGCGACGGAATTGTGATAGATACATATTCTTAAAGCTCTTAGCTGACGAAAATGTTTCCTGAGATATTTCTAGTCAGACACACGACGTTGGTTACGTTGGTTTTCAAGTAGTGTACCGAATAAACAACATCACATAGCAAAGCGAATACGAATCTGAAAAGCAAATATTTTTCTTAGATAAATGAAAACCTGTCCTCTATGCCACTGGAATGGAACGAAAAATTTTGGTAGCGTCAAATTACTCTATGCTGTTGACCGAATAAAAGCTGACACCAAAAACGAATAGGCAAAATATTGGCAGGACTACGCTCAAAAATAACGTTGCATACCAAAAATATATCCTATGCTGCCCGAAGTTGATGGTCATAGTACGTTTCAATTAATATTTTTTAAACTCCATATCGTGTCATACAGGAAAATGGTGACATTGAGCTAGGGTTGCAGTATTGTTGGTTGAGCACAAATAAATTAAAAAATCTGCAGCTAATATGCGCCAAGTGACTATTAATAACCAATTAATAATAGTCAAAATTAATAGCTCGTGTTACTTTATGAGCAATAACGTTTAATACCTAATAATCGTCATTTTACTGGTTATAAAGAATGTAATTTCAATTAAGTAAGTAAAATAGGAAAATATCGCTAAACACGAATCTATCGCTAAAATCTAAGCAGACGCCAAAGAGAGCATGTTTGCTCCTAAACTTGAAACAGTCTGTGGAAAAGAACTTATGAAACAACAGCGATCCCATAAAGCGAAGAGTTGGTGGTTATAGCAAGCATACAGGGTAGCTCCAAGTCCAGCTCCATTGGCGATATTAATTTAGTAACATGGCGACCCACAATGCGCCTGCGACTGGCAAGATTCCAGCGCAGCCCGGATGGAATGTTACAATATTCTCTTGATAAGCAACTCGCTTTGCAGGGACCGTGGCAGTGGCTAAATTCAAACACAAGCTGTGACCAAATAGGAGTGCCGAGAATATTACTATAACAGGCCTATAAGAAATCTACGTAGCCGACCGGACCTGAGAGAACCCTTTATCGTCTTACATCAAAATTATTCAGTTCAACTAGGATTACGTGTCTACGAAAGCTGATGATGAATTTATTTTAAAATTAGTTTACACGTGGCACCATCAGTAATGCTGACATGGTTTCCATATAATTAAAGTTAATAAGCATAATTATGGAGCTGAAATAGAGTTTATTTATCAATCGTTAATTTAAATTGTTTATGACCATGTGTATGTAGTAATCAAACAAAAATATCGATTCAAAACTATAATCAATCGTTAACTTAAATTGTTGTTTATGACCATGTGTATGTAGTAGTCAAACAAAAATATCGATTCAAAGCAATAATAAGTGGGAATCTACTAACATTGTACTACTTTCAAAATTTACGAGTACATAAGTAAAATAACTAAGTTAGTAATGCCACGCCATTGAGAAATATTACTAACAAAGTCTTCAAAAACTTTGTCTTACTAATTGCGGTTTAGGTGTTTAATTACCAATCTCGAAATTATTTTCGACGTTCGAAATAAACTTTGAAAATCATCAACTGCTTTAAAAGTGTATAAAAGAAATTCTATTCACGAGTCAAACTTGTTCGACCAAGACCAAATGACTCTTGCGTAACATCGAAGCCGTGACCTTTACTGCAGCACATTCCTGTTTCTCGTTAAAATACCTTACATAAGTAGCTTTAGACAACTCGACTTAATGTCAGGTAATCGTTCTTTTTTGTATTTTTAGGAATTTTCGCTCAGGATTCGCTCAGGAAGTCCTCGAGTTACACGGCTTGTTTGCCAAAGTAATGGCAATACCAATCAACGTAAAAAGCTATTCAGTCCAAAATAAGACAATTCTTGATATCGGATACAAAAATTGCTTGTCTTCTCGCATCAATCTTTCGTTGAAAACAAAACACTAATTCACATCTACGATAACATTTCAGAACGTCGATTCCATTTCTCGTTAAACTTTCCAATGTGTCGCGTATCTTTCGAATTGTGATCTGAACTCTAGTGACCATAAAGTTTGAAGTTTTGAGCTTCAAGCGTGATCGGACATTGTGCTAAGTGCCAATATCAATTTAACGTGCGAGAGACGTCATCAAGGGGCGTTGGAGACGAGCCAAGTCGCACACGAAGCCAAGTCACGGCCGGGGGTGGACGGGGAAACAAGCCTTTACTTCCACATAGATGAGAAATTCTGTCAAGTGTGAGGCGAGTCCGAATTTCGACCTAAGAGGCTTTTTTTAATTGGATCTGATTGCTCTTAAATTCCAATTTAGGTCAAAACGTACATAAAGAGTACGTAACTGAAAAATTCCTTTTTGGTATGTTTTTCAAACCTAGATTTGTTTATAATATCTAAACAGATAATTTACTAAGACGTCCTCTTACCATAACAATCTTCACCCTAAAATAATCCCGAGTTGAAAACCAATGTAGTCTGAGACATAAGCGTATTGTGTTACACTGATAGCGTCGTCTAGGACATTGTTGTAAGTAATGAAGCTCTATTCTAACGTCGGCGTCGGCGTACTTAGGTCATAAGTACATCAGGAGATGAAGGCATTCAACTACATTAAACCAGACGTTTCAATTTGCAGCGGTCTTGTCAGGACCGTCGTCAAACAATAGAATGAAATCCCACTCGAAATGGGTTCCGCCTTTTAACCTGCAAAATAGCTCGAAACACATTTCAACCCGAAAAGTTTTAAAAAGTTCGTACTCGGATTGGGCGCTCGCCTATAAAGCGTATGTTTTACTTGAAATAAGATAACACGAAAGAAGATTGTTGTTAGGTTTCAAAGAATTTCTCTGCATAATTCAAGAGGAAAAAACTTATAATCCAAGTCACAGAATATGAACTAGGAGTCTGAAATGAATACGACAAGGTGTGAAGGGTGAGAATCATCGCACGCATGAAAACCTGATATAAAAAATAACAATAGTATATTTTTGCTTAATTACATTTGGTCGAGCTCATCATTACACTAGTTTAACAAGAAAATTACTTCCGAATAACCCAACACGCGAGTCAGCCACGCGAATGTTCCACTCCGACACTTATAGTAACGCTGAAACACCCTGCTCAGCTTTGACCTAAATAAAATGTATATACCTATATGTGTGAACATTTTCATGTCCATCTCTGTACAGCACTGGAATTTAGTATCGTAAAATTCTGTTGCAGTTGGTATATTAACATGATTACATTGACTCGCGTCGCGTAGATTACAGTTTCGAATCACGAATATTTCCGCTGGTATTTTTTATTGGAGACTCATATTACATTATGTCATTTGTTTCTGATTCGATTCGTCGGTACACGTTACATTAACTGGTACGTGACGGCACATCCGAGCGCGAGAACACGAGATATCGCTCCCGAGGAAATCAACTCAACCACTTCCTTAATTGGCTTAGTATACGCTCTTTTCTTTTTCCGCGTTACCATATTATATTAGAGAATTCTGTTCGTGCTCCTATCGCTTCATTACATAGTCACAATGCAAAGTTGGTTGTAACTTAAGTTGGTTGTAACTTCAGGTGGTTATAACTTCAGAATATTTATACCACGAATTTCCTGTAAGTTAATTTTATTGCAGCAATGAACAAACAACAACAATGCGAAGTAACTTAGCTGGTGTATCGAAAATCATGTCGAAATAAATATAAAATGGAATCCGCTTCATTTAAGTTCGATAAACAATGAGTCGGGCGCAGATAAGTACCTGCGGTGTCACCATGTCTTCACCTAGGACACCTTGACTTACAAAAAGAGCCCGAACCGCAGTATAGTGGTATTCTTGGTCTAATTTTAGGAGTTGGTCGGCCCCAATTGTTTAATCAACGAAGTTCCCCTGCTGATAGCTCTAGCTTGTTTCGCGTAATGTGGTCGACTAGCGTTTCAGTAGTGCAGTGCTACTGTAATTACAACACACTACATCATACCAATGTAGGTTACATTTGATATGATGAAGATTTATTATGCTCTAGATATTCACGCTGTTGTAGTGACATCATGCTATATAGCATCATTTTCAACGTTCTGTTGCGCAGGTGAGATGTAGTTTCATATAATTTTAGCGTGGAATACACTAGGGCGTTTCGTTCTACATACGCCTCATCCGTCTAGCAATATTTTGCCAACAAGACAGCTCAGTGCTGATATCGTCGATCCATTAACAGCTGAAATGCCGAAAGAACCAGCTTTTATATACTCCGCTATCAATCTTTCGAGCGTAAACAACATAATGGCTTCTGAAACAGGGAAATTTAAATGATGGCCCAACTGCATTTTATATATCCGCATCTTTTTGGATTCGCTCCAACTGATCTCTTGATGGATTAACGCTTGTTTTCCAACAAAACACATCCATCTAGGTTAACCTATTCGACCAAAATAACAAACTACACTTTTTCAATTAACATTTTGAGGCCAGGATTTTTGTCATCGACATTTTTTAACTTTAAAATGTTCTATTTAAAATGAATATTTTTGGTAAGTATTAGATTTAAATCTCAATTTTTCGCTTTAGACAACGAACTAAAGTGAAAAACTGAGGAACTTAAACTTATTGTAACCAAGTCGTGCATTTGAACCGGTATCGACAGCAGGTCCTAGTGTAATATCGAGAGACATGTCAACGCTTTGTTTCTTAAACAAACGGCAAATAGCGATGTAGAGTGCAGCTTGCAGCGACACCGTCTCACTGGGAGACAAGGGATGGCAATAAATACACATCTATATGTTAGAAAAGATAAAACATAGTTTATAAATATACCGGAACTCAGAAATAATCTGAATATGAGCTATCTATCCATAAAACGTGAGCCCGTCATCGTGTAATTTTTGACAATGGTTTGAGCAAAAGATTTAATAAATCATTAGCTCTAATGAGTTGCTCTAAAATAGGCTGCAAGTACCTAAGTTAATGTTTTGAACCAACAAAATGCTTCATAATTTCAGACATAATTTTGGATACAAATATACCTACGTATGTACAGCTGATCAGACAGATTCCCTTGACAATTTGCGATTGGGTTTTTTACACGCTGGTATTATCAAAACTGACTGGCAAGATGATCAAGTTAAAAAGTTAGATAATACGCAAAGATAACTCGACTTATTATATTATTTGAGGGAACAACAATAGCCACTTCTAGAGCAACTAATAAAGTATTTTATCCAGATACGTTATTATCTAGCTTACAAAAGATACGAGCATGAGTGTATTAGATAGAAACATTATACCTCGCCTACGTAGTCGGGGTGAAAGAACGGTTAGTTACCTACGAGGATATGACTTCATCTATAAATACAATAGGTAACAGTAAAGAAGTGATCATGCCTACATACAATTGAATATTTGATGAGTATATTTACTAGACTTAAATAGGTATTTATGTAAGCAATTCGGTATGTACTTGTTGACCACATATTATCTACTTCTGTCCTTTAAGAAACAAATTACATAATTTCTTGTTCATTTTAATGTTTTACATTTCAATGTAAAGACATTACAACCACGTGAATAACACTAGAATGAGCTAATCAATAAGTAATCGTTTGGGGTATTTCCAATGATCTCGGCATATCAATCGATTACTAAGATCATTACAATAGTGCTTCGAAACGTGACTTTAATTAAGGAAAATCACTATTCGCTAGTCTGTTTCAATAGCAGTATCATTTCCTTGTAGGCTACAAATAAATCTGTTAACATTTAAATCGCACTCAGAATACTTGTGTAATAGAATTGTGGTTATATTTTTCCTGGAACTGCTGTTTCATGAAACCTAATCTTCCAGGAATAAAGTTCGAAATATAAACTTTTTGTTTAACATTTATTTTCTATTTATTCAGCTTTATTTGTTTAACTAATATTGTTAACGCATGAATTATTTAATGAAGCGATTAATGATTAAAATCCCTAATGTACCCGGAAGGATGTTATTAGATCCACCCTAAGCGATTTCTAACTCTCCATGTTGTATATGGTAAAATGATACACAAAGGCTAGAACGAGTCAATAAGAAGAACTACTAGTACTCGATTTACAAATTAAGCTATGAAAAAAAAAATGTTTTGCATTGTAAACAATCCAACACCTACAATTGAAAACCTGCTGCTGAAACATATTGAAATGCAACTGGTAAATTCCAGTCTGGGTTGTCGTGAAATTGTAAAGAGCTTGTCACTTACAGCAAGCACGTGGCGTAGCAAATCGAGTATGCTGTGACGTGGATACCTTCTAGGTAACTATAAATATTGCCTAGGCATTATACGCTTCGTGAGTCCTAGAGGCTGCCCGTGACTCCGTACGCATTTATTGTCATACGTATCTCGAAAAAAACAGGATAGGTATCTTAAAATAATATAGCCTATGTGTTAGTCTGATGCGTAAGCTACAATACTGCAAAGTTTCATTAAAATCTGGTCAGTGGGTTTTGCGTAAAAGAGTAACAAACATCTTCACATACATCCATCGGCACAAACATTTACATAAACTTTTTAACATAAGGTCTTTTTAGACATATTCAAATTAAATATCAAAATCAATAAAATGGTTGTTCTAGCTATCGCGTTATTCGCTTCACTTTAAAATATTGACTTAAATTTATTCTACAATTAGAAATATATTTTTTTAATTTAGGTGTAGGTCGGATGATGACATAGCCATGATGTATTTCTTTAGACAAACAGACTAGCGTAACAAATGACTTACCAGACTGATATGAGTCTGTAATCGCTTTATAATTAAAAAACAAATTTAAAAATAACAAAAATATTCTGTCCATTATTAATTTGCTTCCACGAATTGCAGTTACATTTACAAATGATACAAATTTCTTAACACATTGTTTAAGTACATAAACAAATTCCTAGAATTCTTTGAATTAATTAACGCAATATATTTCAAGGAATCACTAAAATATACTATAAACATTAAACTGAATGACTCGGACACGTGTGAAAATTAATTGGACATATAATTATAATATTAGGTATCATAAAACATCATAGATATCATAGTTAAACATTGGGAAATTTATAATAATTTATTATTTATCATTATTAGAATTCCTACACGAGTAACTATATTATTTTATCTTTTGGAAGCATGAAGTTAAGTTCTTTAATTTCTTTGTATTATTATTAACGATTACGGTGAGTAATTAGAAAATAAATACCTAAAGCTTTAAAACGCAGCCGAATATAAATTCCAGAATGTGGCTACGGCATTTTGGCATCAGAATGGACTAATAAAAAGGTATTTCTCGAGAATATTTCAACTCAATTCAAAACGCTGCGAGATTTATTTATGCATTCTCGTTTACATAGAGGCCATACATATTTCTTGAAACTCAATACTGCACGGATGCTGAATAACTATGAAGTATTGAATTTACGGAGTTTAGAGAGGTATTGTCGGAATTCATAGGAAAATGTAGTGAGTAAATGATAATTGCTAGTTTTTTTTTAAAAAGTTTCTTTTAGCCCTAGGTTTAGTTTCTTATTTTGACGTTAGAATGTAAAGTATGAATAATCAGGGTTTTAAAAAGATGAGTTTCGTTTCTCCTTATAGAATAAAATAATTAACAATAACCTAAAAATACCTTGTGAAACAAAGCATGAATACAAGGATATACCTAAGAGGACAATTTCTCAGAACCTCGCATAAAGACAGCGACGATCTCTTAAAAAAACATGATGAATGTCCATAATGTTATGAGTTTTTAGCGAGGAAACCTCTTTAATACTTTGGTAAGTAGGTGCTTAGTAATAAAAAACAAAAAAGTAATACTCGAGTCTCGAGAGTGTTTTGTCTCCCTATTATAAAATTTTGAGTCAAGCACTTACGAGGTTTTCTTTCACTCGCCGCTACGTCGAGAAAGTTAAGCTCGTATCTTTAAAAAGATTTTTTACGGTTTTCGCAAAACGCTCTTTTCAATAAAAAGGCACTTTAATTATGTGTCATGCGTTTGCCGTATCTAAGAATAAAGAAGTGAAGGAGGTGTAGATTGAAAATGAGAGTATGAACTAGTTTAAAACCGAAAAAAGAATTACATCTGGAACAGTAAACAAACAAAATATGACGATTAACTATTTACTATACACGATGACTTAGCCATTCAAAACTAAGAACACGCACGCCAAAGCAATGTGTTTGCAAACATACATTTGCATTGCGTGAGAATATGAAGATAATAATTGACTGCTTGAAATCTCACGACTTCTCAATTAGTTAGATCTTTATTAAGCAATCTTTACTATTGCGGAAAATTCACAACTTCTTGTGGTAATAATATTTTATTGTAGATTACATTAAAACAATAACTAAAGACGTAAAAACTTAAGTATTCTGTGTACTATATACTTCCTAATATCACAGAGTGTCAAGTCACATTACATCACGTAAAATCACAAGTCTGATATAATTGTCTGAACTATATTTAAGACAGTAAATGAATTCGTTGCTAGTACCTATGTCTCTTCGCTTGAACTTTATACACGATAAACAATTCCTTGACCCTCGCAAATTGGACTGCTCAGAACATCAGTAACCCATTAGCAGACGAACCGGACAGTATCTGACTAGTTTACTGAACTTTACTGTGAAATGGGTTTCGTTGGACTGTACAGTTGGCGCTACTTTGACCTTTTCAAAGTTTACGCTTGTTCAGAAAACAGACATTGCACGTAAAACTTTTGATGAAGAATCAGAATTTTTTGATTATGATATATTTGATTTTATTATATATTTTTTTATATACTTAGGCATGACAACATTTTCAGTAGAGACAATAAAATTAATGCCGAATTGTGTCACATAATACGCGTCAAAAAATTGGGTCTTTTACAAGACAATTTCAGCTATTTAATTCATAGTTACAGAAATCATAACCTCAAACACAAATAACATGTAGACCACATTGGAAATGCACTCCACATAACGCAAGTTTACTTTGTCGGATGTGCAGTGCAACGTTGTGCTCGAGGCTGACACGACAACCCAACATCTGTTCCGGCAAGCAACCTAGTAACGTCACCAGACATATAGGGCAGATCTATGGATCCATGGACACGTATACAACTATTGTTGTCATTTATCGCGAATAAATTAAGTAATACGTGGTTTTTAAAACCAATATCGAATGGTATATTTTACATTTTGCATTTTAATTCCGCGTTGAACGGTATAATTGAATTATATTATACAAAATGTGAGTTACGTCTTTTCAATCGTCCAACGGTAGCTTTGTACTTCTGTTGATACAAGCGAGGATATTTTGTAAACATAATTGGCAACAATTAGTTTCACTACAATATCTATGCAATTGACTACATAGATACTATGGAAAATACAGCTGGGGATACTGTAACAATAGATCTAGTTTAATACCGATCCATGACATTGAACACAATGTATATCTATCTATTTATATTTAGTAATAGAGAACTATTTATAAGTTAGCAATAATCGTACTTAAATAGAACAAAACAATGTTTCTAAAGACACGAGAGTTACGGAAGCATCAGAAAGCCATATAAATATTAAAGTCCCAAAGTTCTGTTGCTTTTATATCAAAAGAAAGAAAATGAATTCGTAACAAAGGAATCAATTCGATTCAGAGTCTAAAGAAATATAAATACAATGGAACTAAATAAAGAACTTCTTTAAATTACCGTTAATATATAATGGCACGTGTATTTCATTCAACTTCCTGTAAAAAGGGTTAAAAATATCTCTAGTAGGAGTGAGAATACCGACCGATCAAACAGACCAGGCCACACCACACGACGGAGTACGTTTAACAATTCTTCTAATGACTAGTTCTTTACGAAATACAAAATACTTCGCGATTCGCTGACTGTTCCTTTAGGAGACCAAGATACGATAACATTTTATAATACACACGAAAGCCTGATTTCATCGGCGGCGCTTGTTGGTGCCGGAAACTTGAAAGCTGAGCATCCGCGGCGTGACATGGTTTTGTAACGGTTTTCTCGCGGTTAGGTCTCTATCAAAAGTTAGAATGTTAGAAGAACAGTGGCTCTGTGAGTGTTCTTCCTAGGTAACAAGCAAACAGTCAACCAACTAAGACCAAATAATCTTGTTGACATACATTGGTTTGAAACAATGTGATTATTTTAAATCGCGTCAGGTGTCTCACGGCTCGCTTCTCATCTAATAGGCTGTGTAGTGCCTGTGCACACAATGTAAAGGTTAACCGTCAACCTCGATTGTCGTTCGTTCGCCTCTACTTACTCAAGTGAAGAGCATTCTTGAAATACGTACCTGGAAATTAAAACAAAGATACATTACAATGTGAATTATTTAAAACAAAATAAAAGTTTTTTTCATATAGGGCAAACATTGACGAGCTACGATCATTTGTTTAACACCTTACCTATAATTGAAGCTAAATATAGCGTCGTCGTCGTGTCTGTTATGATTCCTCAAATATTTTTTTGAATAAGAGAAATTTAAATCATGAAAACAGTTTTTTAAATAAACGAGACAGTGCGGTCTAGACGAGACGTTACCGCTGATTAAGTACCTCCACAAAAAACCACAACGCTAACGACTGAGAAAGACAATTAACTTGAGAGAAAGTAACGTAAATATTCATTTTATTATGCCTGTGACTAAGTGACACCTGGCCAACGTCAACGCAAATACTAAGTCATCAGGTTTGGATAAAGTATAACAAATCCATTGAAATAATCGATTCGAGCAGCTGCCAATCAAATACCAATATAGCTTATAACAGTTAGGTAATATACCGTCAGATTATAAATACGCCATGGGGTCGATATGATGGCTTTATCACGTCGTAAACTGGTAAGCTGCCGTACGTCATACGTTAATTGCCGTATTTTCGAGGTAAATGTGTCGATTAATTCTGTATTCATTCGCTGCGGCATTGCCTATCAAAAAGTGATCTCAGTTTTATAGTAATAGGGTTAAAGACACGTTCTGAATGCTCGGAAACTATGGACCCAAGAATCCGATATAGGGTTAAATCTACTGTGAAATAACAATACGAACCTTATTGCTTTACGATATTTTGGTACCTTTCAAGGCAAAAACCTAAATTGTGTTACGACACAACCCAAACATTTCCATCGACGTAATAGATGGGATTACTAACAATTAAATATTGTGTTTTTAAACGATTTTACACGCGTTTCAAGCGCGTCACAAATCAAAAGTAAAATGGCAATAATAAATAAAATTACGTAACTACTACTTGCCATGTGAAATAGATAATTACATCCATGCATTTATAATTGTTGACTTGTATAGATAGGCTTCTTAAGTATAGATAGACTCAAACACTAAATATTGTAGGTGTACTAAAAATAAAATTGAACCAATCATAAAACTAAGCATTATTTTCTAAAGAGCTGTCAATGTATGCCTCAAAGTATGTGACTACACCAAAGCCCAGTTATTAATAAGAGTACATTTTGAAACTATGATCAAATAGGTACAGAGAGCATGTGTGAGTAGCATAAGAGTTATTAACCGAAATGGGAGCTTACACCGCGAGGGACCACTCAACTCAACATTTGTCATCCCCCTACATTTAACTCCGGTTGGCAGTTCATTTAGCAACTACACGGGAGCGAGTCGCACACTATTTCAGCTCAAACCTCTACTCTCGTTCTACTCACATTTATAAGGTAAATTATATTCCTACGAAAATATTAAACGTCATCGCCATGGCTTCAGCTCAAAAAGGATCAGATTACATCCGATTTAATTTTAAGATAAAAAGTTTCATAAGGTTTATTCCTCATAATCTATCTCTTGCCAACGGCTGTTTCTTTATACTAGCGTAACAAAGACCGAATTACCCATATGCTTTTGCTGAATAAAGAACGATATGAGGATCCTTCCTTATAATAACAAACCTTATCATGATCTCGGTTCGATTACACCAACGAGTGAACACGGTTCGACCTCGATAATGAACTCAAACAAGACAAGACACATGTAAGAAGCTGGTATTTATGTAAATACGCCAAAATTTACTAGTCCCGCAACGTCACAAGATTAACGATCTGCCCGCCCGGGGCAATACGTCTCATCCCAACTAAAATTATGTTACGAATATGATATCAAATATTTATGTCAGCCTGGTATCCGAAACATACTCGTGCGTCACCCTTACTTAACTGCGTGTCATTTGTAATTTAGTAAACAAGTGTTTGTAGAAACGATAGACATGTTTGTAGTAGAGCCTTGATTGAGATTCACCACTAATTTAAATTCTATTACGATCGATCATACTCGTTGGTACATTACCAGCCATTACGAGTAAAAATGGCACCATTAAATACATCAATTATTTAAATGCATTACACAAAGCAATAAATTATTGTGTAACACAATGCATTGTAACAAAATAAGTAAATAATCCCTAGAAAGGGGTCGCTATTCTGCAAGTGTTCTACTAAAGCCCTGTAATGATCTCATGACACGCGCCCGACGTAGCCTTTGTCTCCGAGGATCTCTTAGATAACGGAACAAAACGTACGAGTAACTTTAACGGCATCTCTTCAAAGGCATTAGAAATTCCCGTCAAAGTATCGCCTGAGTTCGAGAATAGGCTACATTAAGTAAAATACTCTAAGCTCTGTGGAAATTGGCGCATCCTATACACTTTATAGGACGTTTCGTTTATTCCATCCACTTATTTCCGTCGAAGGGATCCTCGTTATGGCCGAGAGAGTTCGCAAATAAACCTAATTCTATCTGAACAATACAATGTTTCTTTTCAATTTAACAAATTAAATGACGGTGAATGCGGCCCGTAAAAACATCGTTGATTGAATTGTGAACAAAGAGCACGTAACTGATGAAAATTTATTTATTTTTTTGCGAATTAATCGTTATGAGATTTGCGACCATAGATTCAACTTTGATTAGCTTTCGTTTAGCTTCTACAGATAAGAGTACTCGTAGTTGCATTTATTATTTTAAATATTGAATAAACTAGATATGAAATAGATAGAAGTACTTAATTAGCGGATCGCCTTTAGAAACTGGAAATTAAGATTTACTAATTAAATCTAATGTCATTATTATCGTCAAGGGAGGTTTCAACGTTGTTTCGAAGGTACAACACCGATCTCCCAACAAAATAGTTAGTGACAGAATAAAATAGAATTCAATACGTTCAATAATTTATTTAACGATACACTCGTGTCATATTTTTCATTCCGATGATTTCCAAGTAAGTAGATATGCAGTGTTAATTTATTTAACATTCCCGAGAGCGTGTGCAAAATGGTGGAATATTCGGTAGGTAACCATTTTACGGTAAATTTCAACAGGAAAATTCGCTCCTGTTGATGGAGCTCAGTGATATTAATACTCGCTATGACGTTCCGTAGGTATTCACTACTCATTGCAAATGAATCGAGAAAGTAACAGATTCTGATACACATCTATTTTACTTATTAAATTTAAATGATTGCAATTTTAACCCAAAATACGATTCGTGACAATGTTTACAACCAGTTTATTTTTATTTACGAAAACTCTAACATTTCGCATAGTAAAACCAACAAGCAACTTTGAAAGGGCGGACATTATGATAATAAAGAAATTTGCATTCGGTAAAACTGGGCTGAGTAAACAAACATAAAACTTTATTAGTTACCTGTTACCTAGGAACAGGTAAACCTAATACAAACAGCGTGGTTCGGTAATTTCTATGTAAATTCGATATATGATCCACCTATATTACCTTAATACATAATGTATGAAAATAAATGAGAATTTCGAACAGCAAATGGACCATTGGGAAACTTTCCAATTTTTATTTGTTCCAACACTGCCATATTTCTACTATACCTACACTGCAGCCGGGTAAGTATTAGACCCATAATATAAGCTAGGTTATCCAAGGTTTAACCTAGTTACGGTATCGACATTCTCTTGCATAACTCTACAATTATAAATGCATGCTGTTATTTAAAAACTTTTTGTAATTACGAGTAAGTAACAAAATAACTACAAGTCATCTGATTTTCTTGCAAACAAAATGAAACACATTATTTTGAAACAAAACTATAATAGGTAGTATGTGATATCGGAACCACAGAATTTAATATAACCTACTCTAAATCTATTAACATTTTCACTTTGAAATTCAATTATTGTTAAAACAATGATCAACACTTCAATATATTTAATTTCCAAATTAAATTATTCGTTTAAAACGGACATAAACGTTATTGATAAACCCGTCGAAAATATTCGCGCAATAATCATGCAATAAGTGACCGTGTGAGTGGCTCGGTTCGGAACAAAATTAATTTGGATATTGCCAAAATATATCAAACAGTTATTTTATTAAAAGTTAACAGGTTTATCAAGTGTTTATATTTAATTTGCGTAACGAAATACGAATAATAATATATCTAAATTAAATTTATCATGTACGTGGAATAAAAAGTCCAACCGCAACAAGGAACATTATAAATTATGGAAAACTTAAATTAAAACGAACTGAACATTCAAGTGAAAGTAAATGTTTAAACATTATAAACGTGATTAGCGTTTGAAATTAACAAGATCACGTGGCGTTAATTTCTCCAAACTAAAAAGGCTATAAAGTAGTTATATACGTAATGTAGACGGTGTGTAATAATAATAAAGTAAGCCGGTACTAACCCTATCTTAGGTGCTCTTATGACGTCACACGGCTTATCTAAGATGGCGAAGTTTTTATTCGCGTCGAGTTAACGACATAATAGGTCGGTAAACGATGCAGTAAAGTGGAAAGTGTCAATGTGATTTGTATGCGGAGGATCAACGAGCGTCATAAAGTGCGGACACCCGCTGCATTTCAAATGTCAGCAAGGAACCCATTGTTTTATACCGATACTAAGCTGTTTCAAATGGGAGGGTAATACGCTGAATTGTAGATCGCTCTTGTTACATAGAATTGAGACTAGTTACTTTCAATCCGAAGCATTAGTGAAAGTACGTTCTTAAGTAGTTTTTTATTTGAATCACGAGAGATAAAAATGGCTGGCCATGACCTTTTATAGCAACTTTCGTATGTCATTCAAAAACAGATAAGATCTAATGTCAAGCTAGAATTAATTAATTATTTGAAATCTCTTTAGTTCCAGTATTCCACTTAGATCATCAGTGGAGTACCTACTTTACCCGGGAGAGTTACAAGTAGCAGATCACTTAAGTAAGTGTTTGTCTCGAGAGACCTAATCAGCTAAAACATTCCTTGAATCAGTTGCGTAGTTGAAATACTTAGCTATTCGAGGTTAGTTATAAATATTCTGAGAAACGATTAGTGATTGAATGATTACAATTAGGTAATCTTGTAATTTTAGGTACAAAAAGTTTATTTTAGCTGAGAATGTGAAATAGAACCTATACTGTGTATAATTTATCCTGGATAGAGGGAGAGCTCATTCCGGAAATAAATGCTCTATTCAAACCCAACATGGCTCAACGGTTTTTTTTACATCTAAGAGTAAGCAACAAATGGATTTTAACAATTAAAATTTTCCAAATTCCAATCACAATATATGTATGTTTTATTACTTTACATCAGAACAAAATTGAGGTGTCATAGCTGCAAAAGTTTCTCATATTCATCCCCCGTTTAATTCCCAACAAATAATCGGGTACGGCATCGAAGCAAACTTTTAAAATAACGACAGGACAACACGACAACTTTTGAATTAACAAAACTGTTGCCAAAAGTGCTGGAGCGAGTTTCTACTACGCTGAAATTGTTTCGGAACAGAATGTGTTTACACAATTCGCTACATCTTACTCATACATTGTATTACATACTCTGAAAAATTTATATTAAAAGGCTATGTTGTAATGCCAAACAAATTATTGTTTACGGCTGTCAAGATAATTTATGAGTATTGTTTCTGATTTCCGGTCTTATGATAATGTAAGGTGATGACCTAATGAAATATGAGAGTTTGTAAGATACATTATCTTTTGTGATATGAGTGTTTCCTGCATTGCGTTACGTGATAAATAGTGATAAAGCGTGCTGTTTTAAGAAAAAGCTATTAAAGTACAATAAATAAAACTGGCATCCGAGACGAAGAGTGACGCATTAAAAGCGATGCTTTCACGCAAAACAAACATCCTTTATCTTTAGACAAAACAAAACACAAAAGATAAATCGAAAAAACATCACGTGCGCGAACTTTTACACATCAAAAACAGCATTCCTATACAAAATACGTGATGTAAAGGTCGTGTACATGTGTTACATAAGAAACTGGGAGTTGCACATCGTTTTTCCTGACCAAAGCGAAACAGGCGCGTCATGACATCGGCTAAACGTGAGAGGCGTGCAAAAACAAGTGAATTTCTCTAGTAGGTTGTGCATCGTCGTTTTAATGAAGTTTACGCCGTCATCAGGGTGAGTTGTCGGCATTCCGATGAACAGACGTGAAACAAATATGTGATAACGCGGCTAAATTGCCAACGCAATAGGTTTGATTTGTCATCTCATACGAATAAAAGACCGGATGTAAACGTGTACCCACTTATCCCGTCTATTCTTTTTAATATTTTGACTTTTATGGTTTTCATTTCAGTCCTTGATCTATCGCTGAATGATATGATGAATCGCACGCCCCTAACTTTGCAGCTTATTCTGTTTATCTCAAATCATTGTTTACGTAACGTGTTTTACAAATTCTAATAGTTAGGTACACTTTAAACCGTAAAATTTGAGCTACTCTAGTGCTCATTAAAAACGCATACACTATTACACTAATATACTTCATGGTAATTAAGCTTTATGAGCTCATTTCGTACTTCATTATTTACGGAGCTATGCACTTGTATCGCAGTCACTCACCAACTTTACCAAGTGCAAATAACAACTTCAGAAATCATAATCTTTTAGAGCCGCCGACCCCGCCAATTGCGGTACTTTTATCAAACACTCCATGAATATGTAGGGGGGCAAAGAGTTGTATTGCTTCCGGCAAACGTTCGCAGTTCCACCGCCGCCACACCGTTATTACCGTACAATTTACAACCGTTAAACCGGCAAACAAAGGGAGGCGCCGGTTATTTACACCGGAGAGACGAAGGAAGTCCGGGAGAGCGCCCGAGAGCTCGACTCGAGGCACAATTTTAAAGCAAATATCGATGAGTCGGCCCGATCCAGCCAACTCGACGGTTCGCTCCGACGATCGTCGATTGTTTATTTCAATACTCTGCTAGTGGCGCGAACTATTCTAAAAGTTATTAGCAGTTGAAAAGATTGCACGACAAAAAATTCAGAATTCTATACGCTGAATTTTTCAATTTATTAATTCCGTAATTTATCAAGTAACATCACGTGTACAACCTTACTACGAGTATAAAACTATTGGCTAAATATAATGATTTAAGAACAACACAAGAAGCATACGAAGTCCATAAACAAACGGGGGGCTACTTCACTGCCTAGCTAGCAACTATATCAGAGCAAGGCGTCTTGAATTACGCAACGATGTTGTTTTGTTTATCTTAACGCCATCTTGCCGGGTTATCTCGCACTTCACGTGACCATAATAGAGAAAGTTCGCCGTTGTGTTCTACCGCCTTCACTGGCAACTTGTCTAGTACCTACGCCTGAACACCACGATGAAACAATCAGGTGAATAGATATGCTGAATATTTAAACCCAAGTAATTCTCGTTTCCCGCATTGAAGTAGAGGTAGGTGCCGTTTTTTACAGAATCTCATAAATATGTAAAAGAGAAGTGGCCCCGCAACTCGCAACCGGCCATAAGGCAGTCGGTAGCTACTGTTTTTCTCATGCAATTTACAACCGTTAAAATGGCAACAAAATGCCGGGAGCTTATTTACACGGCGCCGCCAAAAGGAAGTCCGAGCGAACGGATGGCCCGCCGCTAAAGGAAACAAACATAAATCACTGAATTTACGACAAACATCTGAAATTTCATTATTATTCAAAAGAAAAACATCGCCGAAAACAACTCGTCGGTTCCAGACTTGGCTAATAGGCATTTCGCAAAATCCCTTTACACAAAGCAAATACTTAACCTTAAGTCGTAACATCAACAGAACGATATTTACGAGTAAATTACAGCATCCTAACATCGCTAACAATGTTGACTTTTCTCATGTTTTGCAAATAAACAAATTACGCATCGGAATAGTAAAAGCCGCAACGTCGGGCGGGATCTGGGAAGACTGCAGTGACCGAGGAACTTAGGAGTCGTGTAATCCGACAATTTGCTCTTGCTAACTTGCAAACACAACAAAACAAGGAGAACATATTCCCGGGCTGAAAGGAAGTTCACTCGAAAAGGCAACTAGCTGCGGGAAAACCTTATATTGTTGAATTTATGATATGTTCGTTCACTGCGTTCCAGTTTCTGAGGTCATTCGCGCAGCTATCTCAGCTATATTTCGCTGAAAATAATAACGCTCCACGAAAGGCTGGAGATCACATAATGGAACCTATCCCGCTTTTTCATTTCTTCCTTGTTGTAATAACTCATATTACGAACATACGAGTGCAAGTATTCACATAACGCGACTGAGAAATATTGCATACAGTCCGAAATAGCATTATCTCGTTTAGTGCTTTTTTAGAAGCAAATTCGCCAGTCACTGGAGGCTCTTTCGTAACACGAAATACACTGGCCTGGCCTTGGAACAGATAAGTGTTAATAAGAAACAGATCAAATAAACGGGGACAGCTTAGTCATGTGCGAAATAAAAAGTGTACTACGTAGAGACATAGACCATAACCCTATTTATCGTTTGTAGGTCAAGTTGCGTGATCGGATTACGATTTGAGGGCAATATAACGCGAGCGTGGAGTTGTTAGCGATTTGGCGCCGGACGACAATAAGGTCGGGACAAAGCGTCCAGATAAGTGGTTATTGGCCAATTAGCTGAAACAAAACGACCGCTATCGGCCTGATAACATTGCCTCCTATCGGGAACATGTGCCTCTAACTATATTAAACGGACTACGCACGACTAAATGAATTACACTTGCTTTCAAATAATTGCGTAGTTCTTACATTAGCATTACACAGCTGCTCCCCACGTAAAGACAACAATTTCGGCGAATGTAATGCAGGGGACTGTTTGAATAGTTACGCATAGAGACGAATGATAGAGTAAACAAGTTTTCTAATTTTAATTACTAAAATAGCTCTTAATTAGGTTTTGGATAATGGTCCGGACAACCAATACACACTTCTAAAGAAACGTTACTTAGCAAACATCATTTATAAAGTACAAGATAGAAGTACAATACATTCAGAGCAGCATATTCTTGACAAGTTTATCATTAACGTCCCGCACAATGAAGGGTTAAACTGACACGCTCCGCAGACAAGAGGTTATCCAACCCGATAACGAAGTCATTGTTATTTAATGTTTCCCTTGCTGGGAATGTGCAATGAAATTGACCTACCTTTTTATCAGGGGTTGCGTCAATAAACAGAAGAGAAATACAGTCATAATAAATAGGTAGGTACTGGCGAGAGTAAACAAGAAAGATATGTAAAGGGTTCGTAAAAAAAGCTTTTTCGTCAGCAGAATTGGAAACAATCATTTTGCTAAATCAAAATTCTTACAACTGGAATTACCTGTGTCTATGTGTTTAGTTTAATTAAAATCTAAAAGGAAATTAGTTTTTTATCTCAAAACGTTTCATCTTTTAACGAGCAATGCCACTTGGCGCGCATTTTTGGGATCATCTTGAGTGATTTTATAGCCACGCCACTTACAAGCAGTAAGTAGTATAATTTAGAATTTATTCAGTTCAATATGAGTTTCATAAAATATTAAATATAATAATTTTAACAAAATAGACCAAACAGATGCTGCAATACGATTGCAAATAAAATTGGCAATGTAGTAACAACATAATAACAGCAGTCACCCACAACTTTCGAATATAACAAAAGAAGGGAAAGTGAAATTTATCCGTCCAAATGTTTCACAAGCAGCGTGGGTGACTAAACAATATATAATTAATGTATTTGTTTCATTTGGTGCAATGACAACAAGCCTTCTGGTATTAGTTTAGACTTCCTAGTTATCTAAGACCTGAGAATTTGTGTCCAGACTTATTGTATAAATTACTTGTAGAGGACTATTTGCTTTACTCTCGACTTAACTACCTACTCGCATTGTTCCTTTCTCTTTAATTTTCATATATCTGTTAGATAATATTTGTTTCGTTAGTAGTGAAAAAAGAACAAAGATTATCGCACTTCAATATGCGAGAAAGGTGGACACTGTTTATTTTATATGAATGTAAAAACATCCTTCGTTTACTTATTTGAGCTATAAAAAAATAATAATTACATAATTTAAAGGAAATTGTGTAAACATCACGTGTAGTATTTCATCTCAACACGAGAATATTGCAGTTTACTCGTGCAAATCAGGCCATCGGTCCACATACCTACAGACACCAGTTTATACACCGTCCACTTCACACATCTAATAGTGGAATAACTAGTACCAACTCGTAAGCAATCGAGTGAAAATACAAGTTCTACAGATTTCCGGACGGAGATGAAATAAGGAAGTTTAAACCGCAACTATATTCATGAGTATTTCCTTGAAACCGACTAAGATTGTAATGATATTTAGCTATTAATTATCTTAAATAATGTTATATGCAATATCTTTTACTTTAATTACTTTTAGATAGGAATAACACGAGGAAAATAATATTTAGGGCATGCCTCGTAAAAATTAAGCTGTAGTGAGTCTTGTTTAGGATCTCATATACTTATGCATAATGTATATCACATATGTATGTATCACATATACATATTATACATAATACAAAAACGATCGAAGTTGGAATGTTTAACTATGTTGCGGGTACGATTACATAGCTATTAAACGAGAGGTTTGTAGCCGACCGAGCAAGCAAGTTAGAATGGCTCAGCAAAACTGAAAGGAGGTCGTACACGAAACATCGAACGATTCCCAGTACCGCAACTGCATTATCGACCCGAGCTAAAACACCAAATTCTCTCCATTGCAAATACAACATAATTGACTTACATCAAGAATAAAGCTTTTAAGTAATCGCTAAGCGGAGAATCGCGTGACTAACGATCCCGCCGTATAATTGATTTCGTCAGTAAATATACAACATTTATATTCTGCATTGATTACTGACACAGAAAGGAAAGATTCTTAAATAGTTACTCTAGTTTGCAAAGAACACGTAACAATTCTTCGTCTGGAACTAGTTAAGTATTAAACAGAGTTTATAGTAAAGTTTGTTGTTAGCAACTCTTTATTGTATTCATGGACTGGAAGAATTCCAGTTTTCAACAGTTCTTTACCTAAATGGAATACAAATAAGGTAGCATTTACATTATTCAATCAGTTTATCCTGCCCAAATTACATTAAAAGTAGCTTTGATCGATCTTAAATTTGTCATTATCTTGGTACATTTATAATACAGTTGTGTAAGACAGACGTTACCACAACCGAATAAAAACTTAATAATTGTACTTTGAAAATAATTTGAATTGTAGATTGTGATCTTCAGATACCATCAGAATACGGAATTTAAATAAAAAATATTAAAAAAGCATTTGTATTCTTAGAAACAAAGCTCTATTACAAGGTCTTTAGAAAAAACGCAAGATAAGAATTGTTTAATTTTATTGCATAATCCGGAGGCCATCTTTACATGTGACGCCCGTGATCGACATCCTAAATTACTTGCTTTTGCGGAAGTCTGCTAGACCGGCAGATACCGAGATTTAATGAGGATTATAAAAAGGTTAGGCATTAAAATTGGTTTTAGGAATACCTACAATTATCGTAGAGCAAGCAATTGTAAATACATTTCCGTGAAAATTTAATTATGAACCATAAAATAGTAATATCCATGAAGCTAAGGTATCCAATTATTTCTGATTTGTACGTTAGTAGTTTCTGACTAGATATCTAATGCACATTTTCTTGTCGTGACGTTGTTTCAAAGTTTCAACTCGCCCAATTCCTTGATCAGGCTCACGCTCAGATATTCACAGGATCGCATGACAAAAGAGTTTCAACCTTTGTCAAACACAGAAATGATTAACTCATGATAATGATGTTGAATTATGCACAATTTCAGGGAGGTCACGTTTTGCATGGCATAAAGCCGTGACGGCGCGGACGTCCAAATTACAGAATTATCCAAATGAGCTCTGTTCCGAGGATAATTGTTTATTGTAGCGACCTAAAATAGATCACTGGCATCGTTGCACATGGCCTGCGTACGCAATCGCCGTTGAACAACGAAACGCAGTTGCTCTTCGTAATGAGATTTTAAGAGTTTTATTTTCAGGCTATTTTGTACTGCCGGTGCTCTTTAATGACGAAACAAAAGTGATCGTATTATAACGTCACGCCATTCATTAGAAACACTCATTGACATTTTCAACTACATTCACACAATCTTAAGTACTCGCTTTGACTTTCATGTTATTTTATTGCTTCTGTACCGTTCGCTTTGAAACGCCTATTCGCTGCAAAGTAATCAAGGTTGTTTGATAAAGCAATATTCATAATTTCCTTTTCTTTGTACTTTTGCCCCACATGGCTCGTGATAAGAGCGCGTACACTATCAAAGTAGATCACACTAAAAATATGTTTTATTCTAACGATACGACCCTGTAGCTATCCCAGAATCATTCGCACAATTTCTTTCTTTTCACAATTCATAGAAATTGGGTAAGATTCTGTACGTGCGAACAAGAATAGCGGACACAAATAACTTTTATAGGGCAATTTGCAACGAAGTTGTGTCATCAGAAAACCCCGTAAATCGGTGAGCGAGACGTAATGGCGGCCGATTATGGCGGCCGGTGGACGTCTTACTGAAACAATAAAACCGAAATATGACAGCGGCGCGATTAATCACCATTAGGGGTAATTCTTACTTCAACTCGTCATTTGTTATCCAGTGGAAAGCGGACGAGATTCCATTTAGGGGGGAGATTACTCAATGTCAATTGGTACGGGGCCGATACAAGTGGGGTGCTTCCAACCACCTTCTTGTAACATTGACAATTCAATCTGAACACTTTTGTGTTTAATAAAGACTCTCATTTTTCATTATCACTTCAACTGAGTGGAAATTAATTGTTATTTTGTTTATGTTGGTCAGGTAGGCAGTTAAATGGCAAAAGCGGGTCAGGGGTAGCGTTGGAAACGGAGGCCTCGATGTTGTAATACGGGACAGAATGATGACACAACTAACTTAAAGAGAGCTCGCATTTTTTATTGTCTCTACCCGTTTCTACCCCCTTTTCTTTCGTACATATATTGGAATAGGAAGATAAGTAACCTTCCTATATCTGCAAAGCGATATTTTGCATGCATGCCAAATGATGGATGTAATAACCTGACCTAAAAAGGTCAACTTTTTTTTGAATAAGTAGGTATTTATTTCGACGAAAACTAGTCGATTCCTCAACCACTATTATTACACAACAGACTAGTTAGCTATTAATAATTAATTGCGCCCATAAAATGTCAAAAGCCGCATAATATTCGCCGAGGAACGAGCTAATATACGAAATGATTGCGGACACTGTGCCAACCAGTTTTTATGTTACTTACTAACTGTGTATAATTTCTACAATTGTACAATACATTGCGTGCCACGTAATCTCAGGGAGTAAGCCCGTGTAATGAGTACTTCAAGTGAAGTTGAAAACCTTTTCTCGCAAGCCAAGCTTTTAATCCTTATTCGTGTCCAACTAACATTTCTTCACTAATAGCACCAACGGTGTTACGAAGTCAATACCTATTTTTAAACTGTTGTTCGCGATAAATTTAATAAAATGATTAAACTAGCAGCACATTTTCTGAACCGACGTTAGATTGAAACGAAAAATGAAAATAGTTTAGTGGCAGTTACGAGAATGCTTCCTGGAATAAAGAGAGCTTAATGGTAGTTTTGGCTAATTTACTAGCGCTTTCGACATTGTTTTAGTTTAGACTGGAGGTAAAAAAGTTGTGAGCACTAAAAAATGTGAAAAGCCTTGGAAGCAAACGGCAGACCTAAAAATTTATTGTATGAGTGACAATACAAGGTTAACCGTTCACCGGCTGATTTTCGACAAGTTTATGTTTCACATCCGCCTTTTAAACCGCTCTGATGTAAATAGGAAATGTGAGATATACTTTATTTAACATTGTGGAAGAGCATTAATGGCGACAATATAAGTATTAATTTGTTAACAACATAAACTATAATAATAAAGAAATCGCAGTAAGGAATCTTAGACTTGGCACAACTTTGTCTAGATTTCATTACTTTTTAGAGATAAAGAAGCAGCTATATCGAGACTTGTATAGTTTTTTACAGAATGTTTTTGGTGGGATTCATTTGTTATTTGAATAGGTTACACATTCTTGTTCTTTAATCGTCTTCAGTGATACGATTAGGAAGGAAGCATTATTGGAATATAGAATTATTGGCTGAGTTTCCACTCTTAACCATATGACTTGTTTCCCGCGATATAAACTTAATTTAATTTGTTAGTTACGGAAATGAAATTAACGACGAAATTTAGAGAGAAAGTCTATTATATCATGTTTCAAAGCATGGTTATTTTACAACTCTATTTCCAGCAAGTAATAATTTTTATGAGCCATTAAGAAATGTATAAAATTATGTATTGAAATTATGGTTATATTTAGCGGGGTTTTATTAAATAAATCAAGTACTACTTATTCAATGTGATAAGGATACTTCAATTAAACTTAGATATTTAAAACTTTTTTTAACTACTAAAATCGGTTATGCTCAACCGGAAAGAAAGCCGAATTGATTTGCAACAAAGATTAACCTAGATGATGTTATTAGCTATTTCATCTTTTTTATGTTCCTGTAGCGTAATTAAATATATGAAAGTATAAGATTACATACTTTACATTAAACTAACATTTCCTTTTATAAATACAGCTTATCAAGATACATTTATGCTAGTTGTATGATAACGTTTCATTTTATACTATAGGTACAAAAATAATCAGACGAAATTTTACTCTAATTTGTTTGTATGTTGCAAAGCTAAGTAAAAATATCTTGTAAGAGAAATATTCTCAGTCTTTGAAAGTCTTTCAGAATGCAAGTCTCAGCTGTTATCTAGACAAAGAATGGAGTAGTCACCGTTATATATCTCCAAACTTGAATTACGTAGTTCCACGATTTCAATCGTTCCTTTTATTTCACGACATTCATTTTGAGGGTAGATTGTAAATGTAAGTGAAAGATAACGGGTAACATTTGAAGGATTCTATTCATACTGATGTATGTAGAGTTTGAACATGATTATTGTTAGTTTGTCCCATATGTACTTTTAATGGTAATCCTTATGTATCAATTTTATAGTTTTGTTACTTAAAATACTGTTCCTTAAACCTAATTTCAGAAGAACAAGGATGAAAGCAGGATATTTTTTGTTACATTTATGAAAAGAAAACTTACTTACTTTTTGAACGAGTAATTCAATAGTTAATTGCAAGATCGTTTCTTGGGGAAAACAGGTAATTTGGCAAATCTATATATTTAAGTAGGTACTAATTTTGCCTAAGAAATAAATAATATTTTAGATTTTTATTAAATTCGACGAGTTTGGTCTATTCAGGTTTTTGAAACCGGAATAGTACGATCGAAGAGTATAATAATGTTATCAAACGCCGCCCTCTAACAACGAGCCGTGGACTTATGAAGGTCGAAGGATGAATTCTGGAGACCACAGTCACGATGACGCCGCCCGAGTTTATCGCCCAACTTGAGCTATACGGGTGCACTGGCCCGGAAACTTAGATGTACTTACGTCACGCTCCCCACATAACGCATTTTCGCGTCAATTCATTGCTGGCAAAATAACTACCCTTGATTGGTTGGTTAGACCAGAGTCGGATTTTGGATCTTTGAGATTAAATCAACTGTGGTCACTGCCGTCGTTGATTTTACATTCAGTAAATCTTATAAATGTATAGGTACTTTACTTTATTATAAAATGTAAGACTGTTTGGAGACCCCAATAAACGAAAATAAAATAATAAATTAACAGCTCAGGTTATGGTATCATTTATTTCGGACATGTGACTAATTTTCGAAGGAGTTATTTCATGTGCGTGTACATACCTACGCATTCATCGTTAATTGTACACATATAGATTTCAAGTTCGGTGAAAAGAATGGTCTGTCGTTCAATGAAACCATGGGTCATCTACATGTACATACTCTAACGTCGCATCACAGTAACTAAAGAGCAATACCTCATAACTTCCTCGACTGCATTGTTGAATAATGTGACATTACATTTAAATCATTTAATAAAATGAAGTAAAGTAACTACAGTTTAGCTCATATGCAGGATATCAATAGTGGAACAATACCACTCTTACGTTATTATTAGAAGTGATTTCAAACATAAACGCGTTTTACTCATACATCGTAGCTAATAATTAGATGATAAGTACCATTTTTCCTTATTGTGTGGTCAATTGTTAAGTTATATAAGCTAGTTGTCAGTCTAGGCAACAAATTATTACAATACCTAACACAAAACCAAAGTGCCTCCGAAATTACGAACTGAATCCGCCGCGTCTCAACGTGAAGACAAATAAAGTACTGGAGCCGAAATCAGGTTATAACTTTTATGTACGAATATTTTATCTACGTATATCGTATAATTTTAGAAGTTCAGTGCCGGATCCTTATTTTTTTATACGAAAAAGTATGAGAAAGCAAAAGTTTTCACAAACACAATTTTACCGGCTTACTTCGGGTTTTATTTAAGGTTCCGTTCGTTGCTTCTTCGAGCAACGTAACTTCTAAAAAGCTATAATTTAAAATGTGATCACGACTGGCACGAAAACGGTTTATGTTTTCAAGTTTCCTCGAGTTATCTATCTGCATCATGAACTATGGCTTTAAACTTTTATGAACTTACGAAATATCTACTATTCACATAAAAATAAATTAATAAAACGTGCTCGGTATACATTTAATTTATAATTTAATAAATTCTTATTTCTAAAACAGTTTTTAGTGCGCAGAAAGTCGCTCTAAAATTCTAGCAGCATAATTTACTCCCAAATGAATAAAGTAAGATAGAAATGGAATCATCATTAGAGACGGGATCGTTCCGTATACGAACAAAGGATCAAAGATTAGACTTTAAATGGCGAGGCTATGACTTATGAAATCTCATTGCCCAATCGAAATGGTTAATCTAACGAGTTGAGCTGATCAACCGATTTTTAAACCGGTAATTTTATATGTTCCAGACTTATTCGAACCCTAGAAAGACATCGTACTCAGAGCTGTTTTCTTGATTATGCAATTCCGAACGTTTGAATATCGGATACATTACAAAGAGCGTTAGACCATGACATTCAATAATATAACGTAAGATATACTGCGAAACTTCTGCGTTGCGAGGTTGCATTGAAATATTGTGTGAATTTTTTGCTGACCAAACGCTTCGCTTTGGTCTTAAGCAAACAGTGTGAATATAAAGGTAAAACGATGAACACCAGTCATTTCTGAAGTATTATCCCATGGATGCATATGCCTACGTCAAAATGTACATCGTATCTCAATTGATAACTAATTTAGCAACGCCGGTACTTAAACTTGGGAATAGTGACAGACTGTTTAAGTCTAGGAGTTTGAGAATCTTATAAGTTCAACCAAGGAGGTTCATCGCAAACCATCCTCAGATAATACCAACAACCAAGACACTGGAACAGTGTTCCCAAGTTACAGAACTCACTTAGCTAACAACTCAAGACTCATTTGTATCAGGTCGCGGCCCCGACCCCATAACATTAATGGGCTAATTGCATCCCACTCTACCCAACTTAATACAATTCGCGTGACAACATTACACGTAGTTAGGTACCTATAACACGATCGCCAAGGCCTACTTGCTAATTGAAATGACGGGATATTACACATTAAATGCGACAAACTGATACCCTTATCAGAATAAAGACATCTATAAACCAAAAACGACTGAAAAATTGCCTCACATCCTCGCTTTAAAACTTGACACAAAAAACAACTGCAGCATGACTTAATTACAACAGCTATCTAGCTATCCAATTACATGTGTACGGTTACTCAGTTGCAATATGTACACTAGCTAGCCACAATTAGTTAGTAATTGCACTATGCACACATAAAAATGTACCAAAAGCCCTCTTCGTCATCACACTTCAACAAGTAAAGGTGTCCAGTTAATGCTGACTCATGACAAAAACTTATTGCAAAACAATCTAAAGGTCATAATCCCATGTACGGTGTTGTAATTGAATGGTAGGGCTTTGTTTTGTTTTTGCACATGTCAGATTTGTTTGGTTTAACATGTGAACATTTTGAATAGGGTGGCATTCAACATTGTTCTAGTGATGGGAAGTTCACATAACCATTTGAATGTTACATCCCATGTTATATCTAGCATGTTGTTGTTTTCATTTAAGAGATATTCCCAAAATAAAATAGTGTACACTCTGCTTATGACACAACATTTTATTTAAAAAATAACATTTTTATAACCGCCAATTACAGAAAAAATTAAGGAAGTTACTTCCTTAAAATGATTTTACTTTTAAGTATTAGAGAATTAGAAAATTGAAGACAAAGTCGAAGTGTCTGCGCATTATGAGATTTCAATAAACATAAAAAATGTGCTTGAAATGAATACTTGTAGGTACTTTAATTAATTAGATCAATGTCAAAAGATGTGTTATCATTTACTAGTAATAAAAAATACCAAGACTTATAAATGTTTTAAGAGTTTTCAATGAAAACATATACTCCGATCTTTATCATTTTATTGAATTGCAAGGCCTTTGACAGCGGACTATCAGCAATATTTGAAAGAGTTCTGTTCCTAATTCTACTTATTATATACAATGAAATATTAATGCATTATTAAGGAAGAGATGCATAGTGATTATTGAGAATTCCAGTTGGATTCCTATAAGTTTTGATACTACAAAAGAGCAATGTTGTTAGGAGATTGTGTTACATCTAGGAGGAAGAGGAATTATGTACGGTAAAGTGAGACCAGTAGTAGGTATGTTAGCAACCTGGCTGTTGGTGGCATTACTTCCTTGCTTCAAGAGCAAACAACTTTCGCCGCGCCTGCGCCGACAGCCGCGGCTCGGACACGCTAGCCCTCGGCCTCCGACCGCTCACACCTAGCAACCTAACTACCTGAATGCCAAACATGCTAGGTACTTCACATTACGCAAGTCTCTACTCAACCCGACCACTGTAACAACCAAACTCGCCACAAAAAAATTGACCACGTAACTAAAACATTACTGATTCAATTACCGTTCACTTCAAAACTCAAACATGAAAATAAGAGGAAATACTCACCGATATGTTTATCGCTCCAAATCCCAAACAATATAAAAAACTGTCACTCACAGGTTAGAATCACTAAAACACAGACTATTCACCTCTTGACATCTGACATGGTACAAAGATATCGAATTATCACAACTATGTTTCACCAAAAATCGTCGAGATAAAAGCGTTGGCATAAAAACAATAAGATATAACAAAAGTTGTGCAAAACTATCGCAAAATAAGATACAAAACGTAAACAGCTGCCTACTTTGACAGAACCATCGAAACTGACACTTGCCGTTGCCAACTGCAAAACAACTTTCGCTTTTTACGTATGGCCAACATTACGAAACTCATATACTCGATGTGGAATTCGGATATATACTATTTATATATATTTATAGTTGTGTACTTGTGTAATATGGAGAAGAGCCGTTAAAAATATTTCTTCGGATTCTGTTGAATGTGATCTGATCCTGTAACTTCTTCTTATTTATGAAATATAAGTATGTTCGTCTAAAACCCAATTTTAAATTAGAGGTCATAAAAAGTATTTCTATTTTGAATCCAAATAAAATGAAATCCAGTTTCTATTAGATAAAAAGCAAGCACGCTCTATTTAACTGCAAGTTACAGCTTGCAGCTTTTTATACTTCTGTGCGTGGCTCTATTAAATTAAAATAACTCTGCTACAATATCGATTTTCATATAACTCGAATTCGAACATGACGTTAGTTCGTTTTCGTTTCGAGCAAGCCTGGCAAGGCAATCAAAATGTTTTTCTTGCATGGTAACATTATTTTCAACTGTCAATTGTCGTCATCATTGTAATCTGTCAGTTGTGTCGGTTTATTATCTCTTTTTATTCGCAAATTACAAGAAAGTACTAAAGAAAGCTTTTAATTTTTGTTGCGCAAATTGTAAAATAGTATAAAGTGGCGTAATTTATCTTTATCAATGTCGAATTTCGAGGATAATCCGTTTAGTGATCCAGCCATAGACAACCCATTTGCTGTATGTTGCCTTTCGTTGATACGAAAAATTAGTTTTCCTGGGATTTTGTGACTTATTTACCGAAAATTTTCCAGGACCCTTCGGTGCAGCAAGTGGCTAGAAGTGCTAACAATCCAGTACAAGGACTTGACGACTACAATCCCTTCGAAGGCCAACAGAATGCAAATCAAACGGTACATATTGTATTAGTCATAATTATGATGGGATTTTGTAGGTGTCGATACGCCGACCAACGGTATCAGTAGATGCTAAGGTTGCGCCACAGTCCGGCTCTCATAAGTTGATGCTAATGACCATTTAATGCAGTGTCTGATTATTCAAAAGAGCATTTTATTGACATACTTATTAAAAAACAAGTTTAGGCCATTTAGATAGCAATAATAAGGTGAATGATTGAAAAAACGTTTACAATGCAATTGCACTCAATTAGCAATTTAAGTTTACCTACTTACAACTTTTATATATTGGTTGAAGTTACCTTTCCATGAAAACTAGCTAAACAATTAGAATATCATTAAGATAAATGAGATTGTAATGGTTATTTTAAATGTATGTCTTATCAATCATATTTGCAAAATGTCTCTTAGCCACATTCCTAAATTATGTTGTCAAAACTAATTTACTTAAATGCAAATCTGCACTAATTTATATCATAAAATTTCAATGACAATATGACCAAATCAATCTTGTATCTTTATGCACTGTTTCCGACCTACAAATGACTCAATAGGATTTAAACCAAATCGTTGACGATACTGCAAAACCGCTGATGTGCCATATGCAATACCGCGTAAATACAAGAAGTAGCGAAATTCAAATTAGTGAGCCGCGGTTACATTGATGTCATTTGCTGCCGCCCGTACTGTCTCCTGTAAAATTTGTCAGGTTGTAGTTACGCAGTTTTGCAAATTGTAGATTAGCGGTTTTGCAGTATCACCGACGAAATGATAACATATAATCATCATCAGCTCTTGTACCTCCCCACTACAGGGGCATGAGCCTACTCTCATACGAGAGTGATTGGGCTGTATTCTAGCCCACTGGCCTTTTAGCATATTACAGATATTTACCCAATAAAAACAAATGGTTTGTTATTTTGTTGAACAGCAGCCCACACAGCCAGCAATCATGCAGGCAGTATCACCGCCAGCGACTGGACAGTTCAACAGACCCCAACAACAGACTGCACCTCCTCCACCTAACTTCACCACAGCTGATTTTCAGGTATTTATAGAGTTTCAAGATTTTATATATGAAACCTGGCTTACCTACCCTTTTTTTTAAATGACGGCTAAAAAACAGAGTAGGTAAACCAAAATCTTCATACCCCTTTATGACAATGATTTATAGAGTTCACCATCATAAAAAAGCATGCATGTGTGTGAAAAACACTGTAAATGTAACCATCACGTAGAAATGGATTGTGTATAAAATGTTATAAGAAATAAATGATTTTTAGTTAATTTATAACCGTTAGTAATTAGCTAGACTATAAATCACCAATTAGATATGCAATTGGTTTCAAGCCATGTGACTCAACAGTTTTAACATCAGCTAGCGTAGCATACATTTCATGACAAGATGTTGTCATGGGTTTGTGACGCTTACGTCTCTGTCAATAGTTTTAAATGTGATAAGGACAGCATGACGTGTGATAATTGTCGGGGCACGTATGCTAAGCCTGCAGATCTGTTGGGAAAAACTTTGCACATTTCATATAGGTACTTAGTTATTCCCTTATCATCATTTACAATGAAAAGTTCCCAACTGATTCATGATTTGCTATGATTCACAAATTCATTACTGTAAAACTATTGATATTTTTGATTGAATGAATTCTGAAACAAATACCTATATAATTCAGATTTTTTCTACCCAACAAAATTATTTGCTCTTCAAAAAATAAAAATATGTAAATCTTTATTTCCTAGTATTGAAATATGTAGATAATGTTTATTAAAATTAAAGCTAGAATGTAACAATATTGTTACAAATACTCAAATGTAAATATGACCTCACATAGCCATTCATAGTTAGTGTAAATACTGTGAAACCATAGTTACAAACGATACATGCAATTTTGCACTAAAACGTGCACCATTAACACCTGTTTTGCTTTTTTCACGCACAAAGGAGCTGAAGGTAAAGATTATAAACAAATACATATTCTTTTAACACTTATTTTATCACTTTAGCACATTATCTGTTGATATCACTTGTTTCCATATTTTGTTTACATTGTACATTTCTTATGCACCTATTTAGAATTGTTTGTCATTGCGCCGGAATTTGAAGCTGTCTGCTCTTACACTTTGTATATTCGAGTCTGTCTTTTCACCCATGTGTAAAAACTAACATCACAGTTTTTCCATCTCAAAAGTAGAATAAAGAATCTTATTTCAATTTTCAAACTACTAGTGTAACAGGCTATCTAGAAACTGACATCAATAGCACTGGTGACTAAACAGTAAATTGGCTCACCCACACTACGAAATGAATTTCATCCTCTTAGGAACTAGCAGCAATCATTTATTTTGGTCTAACCTTAGCTTAGAAGTCCAGTGTAGTTAGTTGATCTTTTTGAGTAGTGTTTTATTTTCCTATTTCAAAACAGTAACAAGCTATATAGCTATAGCTAGTTTATAAACTATCCTATCCTAAATCTTTAGTTTACTTGGGTGTAAAGTACTTATAAAATGCCTCTATCGGAAATTGAACTTCAGAGAAGACAAGAAGAATTAGAAAGAAAAGCAGAGGAATTAGCGAGGCGCGAGGCAGAACTACGCGCGGGGTCAGCTGGCCGCAGGAACAACTGGCCTCCTTTACCTGCCTTTTGCCCCGTCCAGCCTTGTTTCTACCAAGATATCAATGTGGACATACCCCTCGAGTTCCAAAGAATCGTCCGTCACCTCTATCGCCTTTGGATGTGTAAGTATCTTTGTATTTTATTCAGAATTGCGAGAATGTGTCATCAGATTAAAGATAAGCATTGTATGACTTTGCAGATAACAGTTGTTTATAAGATAATGTTTGGTGATTAATTTTGGAATACTACTCGCTTATCGGAAATCATGTTTACAATGGTTCTTCTTACATTAATTTCCTGATTGGATCTCTAATTCAATTATACTTCGGGCAATTACATTGCATCATACAGATGAACTTAAACAATAAACAATAGTTTTCTTCCGTATTATTATAATGGAAATGACACAATTATGTCAAATTGATTGTTTTGAATCACAGTTTCCCATACTACTAATAACTCAGTGCAATTCGCAACATTACTACAGTGGTAGTCGTCGAATCATTGATTTGGTCACATAGTAATGCTCTAATGACAAATCTTTGCCTTTTATCTATTGAGTTCACAAATCATTTATAGTCGCAGATAAACTCTTTAAAATTATGATCCCTTCAAGATCATTCTACACTAAGTCATTTGCAAAAAACACCGCCTATTAGGCAATTTATTTAAAACTAGAGGCTTTCCGCTGTTGAGGTTTCAATTTGATATTTATTATACTGGCTGTTTTTATTATTGAGCTATGTTTCGAATGTTTATAAATATGAAGTGACATCTGTGTCAACTAAAGAAATGTTGTTATATGGTTCCTTGTAATTTTTCATGAAGTAAATAAAAATAGTTTAAATCTCGTCCAACAATCACCGTGTTAAGTGCTCTGCAAGTTCTCACCCTCTCACAGGTTATGGGCCCAGATTATGGCGTACACGACGAAGTTCGAGAATTTAAGCAGTAATAATTACGAAACATGGAAAGTACAAGTTCAAGCTTTACTCACTAAGAACCAGGTATGGAAATATGTTAATGGTTCGATACATAAGCCAGACACAGCAACTGAGGCGGATGCATGGTCTGAAAGAGACGACATGGCAAAAGCTGATCTTATTATGTCGATGTGTCCAAGTGAGCTAAAACATATAAGGGGGTGTGGTACATCACACGAAATATGGAAAAAGCTTGAACAAACATATGCATCTAAAGGTCCGGTACGTAAGGCAAGTTTGTTAAAGAAATTAACATTAAACCGCATGAAGGAAGGAGATGACGTACAGAGTCACTTGAATAACTTCTTCGAGGCTGCAAATATGTTAAGTGATATTGGAGTAGAGATACATGGAGATATGTTATCGATCCTATTGTTATACAGTTTGCCAGAGAGTTACGAAAACTTTAGATGTGCTATGGAAAGCCGAGACGAACTACCGAACATAGAAGTACTAAAGATTAAAATCTTTAGTACTTCTATGTTCGGTAGTTCGTCTCGGCTTTCTGGATTTTAGTCGGTTCAGATGACCATTATTTGATACAAGAATTTAAAAAGAATTTAGCTCAGGAATTTGAATTAAAGGATTTCGGTCCAGCTAAATACTGTTTGGGTATAGAAATTGAGAAAAAAGATGGTGAGATAAGTCTTTCTCAACGTAAATATATCCAGGATACACTTGAAAAATTTGGTATGGTGGACTGCAAGACTGTATCGACACCTTTCGAGGTAGGATTAAATTTCACAGCAAAAGAACGTCGTGAAAATCATAAAGAAAAGGAACAATGGCCTTATCGTGAACTGATAGGCACGTTGATGTACCTAAGTGTTGGCACAAGGCCTGATATTTCGAACACTGTTTCCAAATTGGCTCAATTTACGACGTGTCCAACCCATACTCACTGGATATCAGCGAAACGAGTTCTTCGATATTTGAAGAAGACTATTGATTATCGATTAACATTTCGTAAAACGGGGAAATCGTTAATAGGATATTCAGATGCTGATTGGGGTAGTTGTTTGATAGATAGAAGATCTTACTCTGGGTACTCTTTTATATTAGGAGGAGGCACAATTTCTTGGCGATCTCAAAAGCAAAGAACTGTGGCTACATCCTCAACCGAAGCAGAGTATATAAGTCTTAGTGAGGCGATAAAAGAAGCTCTTTATCTTAGTAGGTTGTTGAAAGAATTAGGTCTATTACATTTTTCGAAAACAACAATGTATGCTGACAACCAAGGGGCGATTTATATTGCAAATGATACCGGTCATCATGCCCGTAGTAAACATATAGACATACGATATCATTTTATTAAAGATGTGCTGAAAGATAACATTGTAGAGTTAAAGCATTTATCTACAGATTTGATGTTAGCTGATATTTTAACGAAAGCTTTACCAGTACATAAACATTACAAATGTATAGCAGGTTTGGGGCTAGTACAGTCAAATTGAGGGGGCGTGTTGAGGTTTCAATTTGATATTTATTATACTGGCTGTTTTTATTATTGAGCTATGTTTCGAATGTTTATAAATATGAAGTGACATCTGTGTCAACTAAAGAAATGTTGTTATATGGTTCCTTGTAATTTTTCATGAAGTAAATAAAAATAGTTTAAATCTCGTCCAACAATCACCGTGTTAAGTGCTCTGCAAGTTCTCACCCTCTCACATCCGCGACCTCGTACGCATTTATCGTCATATCTTAAAAAAAACATGCTATCTTAAAATAATATAGTCTATGAGTTATTCTGACGTATAAGCTACAATATTTCTAAGTTTCATCAAAAGCTGTTCCGTAGTTTTTGCGTGAAAGAGTAACAAACATCCATCGGCATTCAATACAAACATTGACATTTATAGTATACTAGAGGCTGCCCGCGACCTCGTACGCATTTATCGTCATATCTTGGAAAATAATCATGATATCTCAAAATAATATAGCCTATGTGTTATTCTGATGTACCTGTAAGCTACAATATAGCCAAGTTTCACGCAAAATATATTCAGTAGTTTTTGCGTGAGAGAGTAACAAATATGCATCGGCACAAACATTGACAGTTTAGGAAGTAGGATATCAAGAATCTATCAAGAAAACAAAAATAATCTTAATAAAAAAAACTAAAAACAAAAACAAAAATAGCCTTAACATTAATCTGTTTCAGTCCACTCGCTCCTATTAGCAGTGAACATAATCGGCACATTATCTCTACTGATCGCGGGGCTAGGATTCTCCCCGTTCGGTCTCTCAATCCTATACTTCGTTCTGATGACACCGTTCAGCTTCGTGTGCTGGTACCGGCCGATATACAAGGCGTTCAGAAGTGACTCGTCGTTCAACTTCATGGTGTTCTTCTTTATTTTCCTGTTCCAAATTATTATTACGATCGTACAGTCGATTGGGATCCCCGATGGTGGGTTTTGGTGAGTATTTTTGTTTTTATATGATTTATTAATTTAACCACATACTTTTACAAATTTTATGTACCTACGAAATTACAATGTTGGCCAATCTTGGCCTAAAAAAATTAACATTACTGTATTAATTACAAAATCAATTAAATACCTATGTTACTGTGGAAAGACACGAATTTAGCTTTAGGCGGACCGACAATCGGGTAAAAGTTGCAAAAGGGGAGAGCGAAATAATCACATCGCTCTGTGTTAAGGGCCTTTTTCAACAGTTGTAGGTTAGGTATTCTATAGATCAGAAATAGGCATAATGGATTACTTTTTTCAGAATTAGTAACCATTTACTGTTTACATGTATAATTTAATCTGATCTCAATGACTAAAACATCCAGCCTAATATATATTTATACAAATTCCAGTGGATTGCTAACATCAATCAACACATTCAAGACGAGCATCGCAGCGGGTATCATAACGCTCATGATCGCGATCGGATTCATCACCGCAGCCGTTGGTGATGTGCTGCTTATGGCGAAGGTATGGTCTCTTTGTTATGATGTATTGTTTGTGTATTAATTTTTAATTTGTTCGGGTTACTTTTGATGTCATGATTGGAACTTGCTTTGTAAAGGTCCTAGAGAATTAGCGCTCTTTTATTAAGGAAAAAAAGCAAAATATTAAGGAATGTTTTAAAAAAGTTTTGTCTAGGTAGGTATTTAAATTACATGTAACGCGAAACATCTCAATTAAAGTACCACTATAGAATATAGCCATCGCTTTCGTGATGAAAATCGATAGTCGAAGGATCAGTGCAGGCGTGAACATTGCACGGCAGTGTGAGCAGTGCCGTCTACGCATCTAAAAGAATTCTTATTATTATAACTAACCCGTCCATACAAAATATCTATACATACATACGAAAGGGTCATGCTACCGTTGATCGATCTGGCTGAAAAGTGGTAGGGAGGTTGTTGAGAACCAGGAGAAGGATATAGGATACTTTTTATCCCGTCCCCGTCGCTCCCGTAGGACAAGACATAAAACATGATATAAGAAAACGTACGCGGACGAAGTGGCGAGGAATAGCTGTACCTAATAAATACCACTAACTGTAAAATCCAGGTGCACCGCATCTACCGTTCAACCGGCGCATCTCTCGCTAAAGCCCAAGCGGAGTTCACGACGGAGATCCTCCGCAACCAGCACGTGCAGACCGCCGCGTCCAGCGCCGCCGCCGCCGCCGTCAACGCTCAGATCGCCAACGCTAACCGGTATTAGCATGGTTAGTTTGCTATCTGTCCTTGCTTTTTCTTTTCTTTGGTTTTCAACTTCGCTTTCTAAGGGCCTCTCACCATCTACGGATAAAATTATCTGTCAGATATTTTATACCTGTCTCTGTCTAAAACGTCATGTTTTATGAAATAGACATAGGTTTATCTGTCAGTTAAATTTTATCTGTAGGTGTTGAAAGCCCTAAGGGTCAAATTATACTACGGCAAAGTCGAAGCTAATTAAAAAAAAATGAACATATGACTTTGAACTTTAACTCGACAGCATAACCCACAAATTACCCCTGATATTTTTCATGTCTGAATTCGCGCTCGTCTTTTTAAGATATCAAAAGTAATATGTGCATTATGTTGTTGAGTAAAAGTTGAATTTCATTTGTTCAATTTTGCAAATTCGCTTCGACTCTGCCCTAGTATAAATTGTCCCTAACACTGCACAGTTTTTGTAAAGTGCACTCTTTTGCTTGTCTAGTGCTTTCTCTCTTTTACGCGCAACTTGTTATTCCCTTTTCGGTTCTTGTTTTGTTGTAGAACTTTTTTTTAAATCTATGCAGTGTGTTCTTCTTTTTTCTATTTGTAAAAAGAAAAACTAAATAATGAATGCCGCTAAGGTTTTGCACGAATATTATTTTATACTTCTTAAACTCTATACCCCTTATTACAAAACAAGGTTTAAAGATAGTCCGACGTAAGTTCGTTTAGTTTGACGTTTTGTCCATAGCCGAAACGTCAAAAGAAACGAACTAACGTCGGACTATCTTTAAACCTCGTTTTGTAATAAGAGGGTATTAAGCTAAGGTAAATGTTCTATCTAACATTTAACTAAGTGGATCTCTGAAATATTTTAAAATAGTCGCTGTTTTTATTTTATTCTTTATGTCAGCGACTTAAGTGTATGTTTATATTTAAACAGGTAAAGGGAGAGACTGGTATCGGCAGCGAATAATTGCGCATCGGGAAGTACACAATAAATTCGTCAATCGAGATTTACTGTAAGCTTTTTTCTGACATTAATACAATTCGGATTATAATATTTTCTCTACTCTATGGTTGGCGTGTTCCATATTAGTGTTGTAACTCGAGTGTTTGATCAAATTTATGTAATCTTTTTGAATTTGTATGCGCAGTTTAAGCTAGAATAAATGATTACCTACATTGAAGAGATTTAAAACCTGGCTTAGTCCCTTTTGTTGATTAATCTAAGTATAGACACATGGAACTTTTACCTGTTATACTTAATATTGTCTATGGCTATGGTAACACCAGACTGAATTCATAGTGTAGCAAGGTTAAAAAAATATAAGAAATTTAATTGCAGTATTTTTCTTTTTTAATTGTTTTTGGAAATGAAGTTACATGTGTCTATGACCTCCTGTTGCTTAAAAGGGTTTAAAGTTTATACATTAAACATCATGCCGTCTTCTTCTGATATTTGACAATGACAGTGTCAGCTATATGTTTCACCGTTAGCTCTAATGACCTCCAGAGCAACTGGCTGTTAATAGATTAAAAGTTAACTAATGAGTTGATATCAGCCGGTTACATGTTAAGGCTGTGTAAAGTTCTTAATACAAAGGAGTTACACTATTTTGGTTCAGAATTTTCGATTATAAATAACGGTAAATGACAATTAACATTTATGTCTAGCCGAATCGGAAATGCTGAACCAAAGTGTGGCAACCCTAACAAATTACTAACCTATTTATGTTGGCTAATAAGATTTTTAACATAGCAACACAAGGTAGCATTTACAACTATTTGTATAACTATTTTAACAAACATAAATGTTAGTTGTGCATTTAAATTGTTCTAATAACTTAAATTAAAAAGCACACATTCTCTTTTTCTAATATTTTCTCAATCTTTATGTATTAAAGGCCGGGCCTCTAATACACTACCTTGTGTCAGCCAATTTTGTTTTATAAGCATTTTGTTACAAATTGATAAAACAGTTGAAGATTTTGAAATTAGTGGTTTGCTAGTTCTATCTACCTAAATTGTTTAAATAAAATATGAGCTTACAATACAAATGCTTTAAAACTTATTAATTACTTATAGTAAGCACTGATTACATTTCCCAAATATTTCCCTACTTTCACGAAGTTCAATTATTTGTTCTGTTATTAATTCGGTCGCATGTAAGGAATCAAGGGCAGTTCAATTAAAAAAGCAAGGTGTTAGTACACATTGCTAAAAAATCCAGATGATATAAATAAAGGCTTACATCTGGATCCACGATTCCTGAAACTTTACCTAAGCGCCTTACACTTCCGGGCACGGCGCAGGCGAGCGAGATAGCGAGCAGGTCGAGCGAAGATCGCCACATCTCTTTTACACCCGTTTGTATCGCTGCATTCGGTAGTTGGAAGAGTGAAGTGAGATGATGTCCCTATCTCGCTCACATACCCGTTCGTAGGCGGTTTAGCCCGAGTTTTAAAGTTTTATACCTAAAACGCGTAACTTATTTTACGATTGTCTGTCAATATTTTTACTGTTTAGGTAAAACATTCCAAAATGCTTGAAATGTAATTAACATTTCTTTTTTCACTATTTGGCAGTAGATTTTATTGTCATTTCTTATAATTAACTATCATATTGTAACATTTATAAAGTGTTTTTGTAAATTCACTTGTAAGTCGTCGTAATTTGGTCCATTGTCATTTACATAGAAATTGTAGTATTTTACAAATGTGTGTGTGACCCTCTTGCCGTGTGTCAAACTCTTTAGATGCACAAGACTTCAGTTTAGTTTTATCATTGTATAAAATAATAATAGTGTAAGTAATTAAACGTTTAAGCATTATTTAACTAGTCACTCGACTACAGCTTTGGAATAAGTTCAGCGCAAACTGATGTCTTAAAAAACGGGCAGTATGTGCTGACCAAATATAAAAATCTGCTTACGTACCAACTATATTTATCCGGATTATACATGTATAGAGTGCATCGCCCTTTAACAACTCAAGATGATCTTTGTTACTTCTTACAATAATTGAAAATCTTATCTTCAATATTTTAATGTAATTTTTTTAGACAATTCATATCATAATAATTATTTTATCACATTCTAAGTTCTCTAGTTAATCTAGTATCAGATATCTTCTTGAGAGTTGAAGTAAGTGGGTATGTACTGCAAGGCCTAGCGTAATGTAAATTATTTATCAGACCGTCCTACCCAGCCGATGGGAGAGAAGGCATGTAGATTTATTCTAAATGTTTAAAATGTTTTGTAACGATTAAGTCATGTTATAAACTTACAATTAATAATAAATATAGTTTCAGAAAGTTTTGTTTATAATTTACTTGTTGGTAGTCAAGTCACATTTAAGCGAACCAATACAGTATAATAATGACTAAATAATTAACTTGAACTTATCCTGTGTGTGGTCTCCCGCTGGGGTTCATTCTGAAGAATTAAAAACAAAATTAAAAACTCTTGATTGGAACAAAATTATTACTTACTTATTAGTTATTAGTTTGATCTCTTGAAGGGCTTCGAAAAGCAAAAAGCCAACGTTACGTGGTGTTCCCAGGCGGTCACCCATCCAAGTACTGACCACGCCCGACGTTGCTTAACTTCGGTGATCGGACGAGAACCGGTGTTTTCAACGTGGTATGAACGTTGGCGAATGAAAGCTGCAATGTTACCTACACTATCCTATCTATGACGTCATTTTACTAAATCAAACAGTGCAAAAAGCCAACGTTACGTGGTGTTCCCAGGCGGTCACCCATCCAAGTACTGACCACGCCCGACGTTGCTTAACTTCGGTGATCGGACGAGAACCGGTGTTTTCAACGTGGTATGAACGTTGGCAAATGGAAGCTTCAATGTTACCTACACTATCCTATCTATGACGTCATTTTACTAAAAACAGTGCTAAAAAGCCAACGTTACGTGGTGTTCCCAGGCGGTCACCCATCCAAGTACTGACCACGCCCGACGTTGCTTAACTTCGGTGATCGGACGAGAACCGGTGTTTTCAACGTGGTATGAACGTTGGCGATAGCGGCAGCCAATTTTACGTTCTGATTAATTCATATCACGTGACGTCACTAAAACTATCACAGCACTTGTTTGGATACCAGTAGGTATACATTTTTTCAAAATATAAAATAGGAGAATAAATTAAAACACTTGTTTTCAAAGTCACCTTATATTTACTTATATTACGCATAAATCCATTGAACAAAGCTAGCTAGTAATATTTACGGCTAATATACAATTTACAAATGTATAGCACTTTAATCAATATTGATCTTTCGTTCGAGGTATTTAGTTTTATTAATTATTGGCCAAAAAAGGCACTTGCATCTAATGATAGCAAATGCAGAATTTGCAGAACAATGGCTAATTTCTTTAACAAAATGTTTGCACTAACTTTAATACCAATTTTAAAAAAAAGGTAATTATGCTCTCAGAAATGTCACATTTCCTTTACTAGCTTATCTTCGTAGACATAATTCAAATTATAGTAGCCACAAACTATAACTAAAAACACAATATCATCTTCTTGAACACTATGTTTGTGGTGCGTTGGCGTGAGCATGAGCTCCCAACCGGCTCGGATCCTGCGACGGGTAGTGCAGGCCGGGCGGCGCGGGGTGTGGCGGGTGGCCCGCGTGGGCCCCGTGCGGGGGACCCGGCGGCGGGGGACCTGGCGGCGCAGGGGGCCACGCGGGCCAGCCTGGGCCCGGCCCGCCGCCGTAGTGGTGCAAGTTGAAGAAGTCGTTGGGCCGGTTTGGTGGTGGAGGCATCTGGAAGTAAACATTACATTTAAAATTGTAGGAAAAAGGCTGTCAGTACATTTGTGTGCCTTTCCACCAGATGTGTTTGAATCATATTGATTGAATATGAGAGCAACCTGAATATGATTGGTGAATATCAAACGCATCCATAGCAACGTAGCATAGCACATCTCTGGTGGAAAGGCACCCTAAGCTCGAGACACACTGGTCACAACGTTGACACAACATTGCGTGTGACAAGTTATCTTCTAATCATAGTGTTTCTTTGGAACAGATGTCATAATGCATTCCCTAAGTGGGACCAATCGGTTTCTAACTTTAATTGTTAAAATGTATAAGAGTGAATCTGAGCCCATGTACGTTCAAAATTATTAACCTTTTGCACGCCAGCCATTTTTGACGTTGATACACGCCCGACGCCGAGCCTAGTAAAAATTGTCTGTGATAGACATTTCCGCTAGTGATGGGATATTCGAAATTATTATTTAGTTATTGTTATAAAAATGGCCAAATTTAGACGACTTAAGTGGTCAGCGGCGTCTCAGCCACGCGAACAATTTGCGACTAAAGTGTTAAGAATTACATACCTGAGGCGGGAATGGATGTAAGAAAGCGGGAGGAGGCAATGCTCCTGGCAGTCCAGGAACTGGCTCCAGAGCTGGGGCCGGTTCATTCTTCTCATTTGCTCCTTGGCGACCTGCAAATATAGACTCAATTTAGAATTTAGATGAACTGTTTGGACCATGTTTGGACCTTACTTTGTTGTTGTTAGCCCATATATGTCCCCATCGAGGGGCACGAGCCTACTCTCATACAGAGAGTAATTAGACCGTAATCCACCACGCTGGCCAAGTGCGGGTTGGCGGATTTCACATACACCTTAGAATTTCTTCTTTGTATAATATAAAATGTTAATACCTACTACATGTGTGACAAGAATAGTAAAATGTAACTATAAGCAGGTTGTAGAGACAACAAAACTAAATCAATGGCATTATAACATAGTGAAAGAAATATAACAATGGTGAAAAATAAATATCCTGCATTGAATACCTAGAGACTTATTTTATTACTCTTTCAGATTGGTATGGCAATTGACAGTAGAGTCATACACAGAATTAGGTTCAAAATTGTTTTTCCTGTTGATTAAAGATACTGGAGCATCTAATCCTCAAAATGTTTATACAGGCCAAAACTACATCGGGCACAGATTATGCAGATATGCAATAAGTTGAGAAATTAGCTCCCAGTGTCCTTTACTTTCGGGAACAGGAAAGACATTTCTTGTTTTCTATGTCTGTATGACCCAGTACGTAAAACAAATTCAAAGGGTAAGTTAAAGTAAAACAAAAGAAATTCTAGTTACCTTGAGATTTTCCCCACTTAATGGTAAGTCTCTTTCCTGCTATAACTAGTCTATTGAAGGTCTTCTCAGCGGCATGTTCTGCAGCACTCCTCGTGGTGTATTGAACGAAGGCACATTGGGCGCGCGGCACTAGGGTTAGGGTCCTAGAATAAAGGTGTTTTAGTGTTACAAATGATGCTAGTAAATATGGAGACTAGAAAAATGATTGTTCCATATGGGCTTTACTTTTTCCATACTGCAACCATCTTCATTTTATGCCTAGAGAATGGAACTAGTTGTTATTAAATTTATTTATTTATATTAATAATAATTGTTTTAAACAACTTGTTAATCTTACATTGCATTTTCTGCATTACATATTCTACTAAATGTAATTATTTAGTAGATACATCACTTTTTACCACTATTTTTGTACATTTACATGAGTAGACAATTTTTCTTTATCATTTTCAGCCAGTTGCAGTCCTCTGCTTGAACATAGGCCTCTTCTATTGCACTTTTCCTTGTCTTGACATAAAAACATCTGTGTTCCTTAAGTTTAACATACCTGATTTCTCCATACTGATAGAAATGCCCCCTCAATTCGTCTTCAGTGATATTATCTGGCAAGTTGCCGACGTACAAAGTGGTGACAGTCCTGTCTTCTGGAGGAGGTAGTGCTGGCATTGCAGCCGCACGTCGCATCAACTTCTCAGCTACTGGATCATTCACTCCATAGTATCTGGGGATTAGAATGTATAGTTTTAAATACAAGTATTAAAAATAGATGTCTGATTTACACTATTTCAATACATAAATCAGTACATTTAAGTAAATGGATCTAGTACTGGCTCACAAATGGAATTCTTTAAATGAATATTCAATTGCAGATACACAATCCCACATCACTACAGTGTACTAAACTGCAGTAGTAAACAAAATAATGCCTAAAGTAGTATGATATGATTGCAATTGAGAAACACATTTGATATATTTTTATCTTTAGACACCATGAAACACCAACCTGTCCTTGATATTCTGATCAGCCAAAGGATCATCAGGATCAGTAGGCTTCTCATGCCGATACGGGCACTCTTCTCCACGTCTACACTCCCCTTTCACCCAGAAGGAGCACACATGAGGTCTGTTTCTTTTATAGTAGGGAGCAGTACGAGCCAAACGCAGCAACAAGTCTGAAGCTCCCTTAGACTTCAACGCAGAGTTACTAGGCTGAGTGGGATCAAACTTCGACATCTGACTATCTAAGTTCTGGATGTAATACTCCTTGTTGACTTCATTTCGAGGTAGATCGTCCTGTATCTTCAAAGCAGCATCCCTCACTTGAATTGGAAGCCCATACTCCAAGTCTAACAAGCACGTCTGACAAACGTTCTTTAGCTTCGAGCATGTTTGACATATTTCCGTTTTCTTGAAGCGCATCCGTGCGCCAGGACACCAACGGAACACGGTAAAAGGACGAGCACATATTTTACACTCTTTTCCGTACTTTTCTTTGGTCTATAACAAAAAAAAGCTTATGAAATATAAAGGTATGATCGTTTAAAATATTTTCTTCTTTATCAGCCCATATATGTCCCCACCGAGGGGTACGAGCCTACTCTCATACAGAGAGTGATTAGGCCGTAATCCACCACGCTGGCCAAGTGCGGGTTGACGGATTTCACATACACCTTCGAATTTCTTCTATTATTTTAAATATTTTAAATGAACTAAAATAGTAAATCAAGGCCACTGGACATCTTACCATACGAATGTAAGGGTTATCACCAAGACATGTTTGGCACAAAATCGGAAAGTCCTGCAAATAAATTTTCAGAAAATTAATATCGTATCTATCAGGAAATAATATAAATGAAAGCATTCAATCTTAAAATGCAAAGTAAATACAAAATAACTTACAGAATCTTCCCAGTTCTGGCGATTGTAGGTATTGGTCGATTTCGACACAGCCATTGCAAAAAACCTCGAGGGTTCCAAATATTAACTCACTGTATCAGTTTTCTAAACCATTTACAATGGATTGAAACCAGATTGAAGCCTTAAAAAAGGGAAAAATAATTTACAAACATGCAAGCAAGCTCCAAGCGTTTGCCTGTCAAAAAATCGAATGACAGAAGAAAGGAAATGACGTATCGAAAATTGACAGACCGGAAATGCCACCATTATTAAAAATTCGGATACACAGCGGTTGTTTCGACTTCTACCAGGCCAGCAGGCTTTAGTTTCTAAAAATTAAATGGTTTTGTATGAAGTTGAGGACAATCACACAAGACCATAGCCCGCCTACTGAATATTTTCATATCATCGTTCAAAGGTGTTTCAACTTTTCAAGGTGAAAATGTCTCACTCGAACTACATACTTCTCGCTTGTATTAATCGGTAGGTAGGTAGTTAAATTCTGCAGAGGGTGAATAAAAATGTCTTGTTTCATGTAATATCTCTGTATTTTCCGTTTTTTCATTATCACTACTAGTACAAAATAAAGCAGTAACTATTCGTTAGGTACAGATTATCACAAAAACGCCGATGTCCAAATTACACCAAAAACAAAGCCTACCCCAAGTTGTTTAAATCAATCTTAATCACGTAAAAATAAATGAAGTAGGTGGTGCATAAAAATCTTGTTTATCAATTATCTCATCACTGGTACATTGCAAAGGAAGTAAAAGTAAATAAATTAAAATTAATTAATCACTCAAAAATGATGGGAAGTCATCTTCACCAAATGAACTGTGATCTGTTTCAAAGCCATCTGCAAAAAAAAACATTTATAAGGTACTATTAGCAATCAATAATTTTTAGAGCTATTACTAATAAGGTGACAACATTTTATTTTAAGGAGCAACATAAGCTATGGGCAGTCTCAAATAACAAAAAGTTATTCATTTAAGTTAAAACATGTTACAATTGAAACTTGTTAACAAAATAAAATAAAAATTAAGGTAGTTTTATTTTTACCAGTTAAGAATGTGTCTTGATATGAGCTATCTAATTCCATGTTCTGTATTTGAGTAGCTGGCGGGGGTGTTTTAGGAGGAGGTAAGTTAGTAACTGTTAGATCAGTTCCCAAGAAATAGTCCATGAGACCGGGATCATAGTTTTCTGGAACAAAAGGATTGAATTAAAAAGTATTTTAACTGCCTGTGCATGGACGGTTAAAAAGAATATTGGCCCATAAGACCTCCACATCTGGACATAGGTGACCCTTAAAGATTTTCATTTATCTCAGAAACAAGAGTCTCACATTCACAATGAACTTGCCTGCAGACTAATACAATTTCAGAAATTATCTTACCATTTCTGTAGGCGGGTCTAGTGAATTCTAACTCTTCATAAAAGGTCTTTGCGTCATCATCCAACTCATCAGTGTAAATAAGTTGTGAACACGACTTTACAGCAGAGCTGTGTACATTCTTCGATCGAGGAGTAAGCACTTTTTGAACAGGAGTTTGGATGTCCCGAAGAGCTAAGCCGGTATTCGAAAGAAACGATTTTTTCGTATCACCCGCCTTTTTCAACGGTTCGTTTGGCTTCACTGGACCCGTTGATACGGGTTTGCCGATGTTTTCTGCGAATAAATACAATCTTTCTTAGTTAATAAATCATGTTTTTATTGTTTTTTACAAACAAAAAATGTATAACTTACCATTGTTTGATAAAGGTTGCCGAGGAATTCCGCGAATACAATCGTTAGTTAGGCGCTCGCCGAAGATATCAAACAACTCAGTCATGTTTCTTTATGTGGTACAAATACTCAGAAAGAATAAGGTGTCGTCGTTTGACTCTCGTTAAGATTTTTTCTCGCTTAGATTAAAATTAATGCTATTCAATTCAAACAGCACAAAAATAAACAGAGAGCAAATGAAAGTCCGTTATTTTTGACTTTTTACTTTTTTGGTAGCTTTTTGGCCTGCTAGTCCGAGTTGGCCTGGCTAGCAGATTTTTTTATTTTGCGTGTTAATGAATGCGTTCAAGATAAATTTTTACTATAAAACCTTCTCTGCCTGTGAAATTAGCTATTCGAAATGAACAGCCCTTTTGTTTGTCAAATTTTTCGCTTTTGTTGCGATATTTTAGCGCTGTTTATATTTTAGTAAGAAAAAATAAACTTCAGAAAGTATAGCTTTTTTTATTCTATCGTAATTTGGAGTGTTCGCTAAAACTGAATAGATTAAGGGATTAAACCACGGCGGCGTTCTCGATTCTATAAAAATAAATTGTTTTTGTTAAATACAAAACCAAGTGATTTGTGTGATAATTTGCAAAATTACATCCAGTAATAATGTCAATTACAACTTTGGTTTGTAATATTATAGTTAAGAATTAATAATACTAACCGGTGTTTCGTAAATTCAATATGTGTGTGTTATTTTCAGTATTATCTGCAATTAAAAAAAGAGAATGCACATGAAGATGCAATCTGGTGTTGTGGTTGGAGTAAGATAAGTAAGGAAAAGCCTAAAGACGGTGAGAATCCTGAAGAAAATAATGAGATGTCACAGTGAGTAATTATAACCTTACTTCATTGCTGTTTGTTATGTTTATGATAACAAACTATTGTATTAAATTAAAGTGTTTAAGGGTAGAAGTAAAAGTCTTAAGGTGCCTGTAATTGTTACAAAAGTAAATACTTATTCTCCGTTAACTAAAATAGAACATGAAGAAGCTTTCACTATGAATAACAATACTAGTATTGGTATTGTTATTCGTAGCTTAAACAAGATGAATAAATCTGTTAAATATTTTGCAGAGATGAGGTCCCTGAAAGTGAAAACTACATAATCACTGGAGGTTTAGACGATTTGGTGAAAGTTTGGCAGTTGGAGAATGGGAAGCTCGAACTCAAACACAAGCTGGAAGGACATTCTCTTGGGGTCATCTCTGTGGCAGTCAGTCCTGATGGAAAAAGTAATTTTTTTTAAAACTAACAGCTTAAGTCTTAATTTACCTGTATATCTGTTCAAAATATGTACTTGTACTAAGTCAAACAAGTTCCTTATAAGTAAATACTTTTGTGCTGTTGGTAGTATAAAGGTTTTTACTATTACCCAACTTTCTAGTGTTGCTCTAGTCTAGAATTTACGTTATGAAAAAAGGCATCCTACATTCCATCAAGTTGAACTTCATCTATGGAATTTTAAGTAGTACTTATGATGTTTTCTTCTCGACCTAATTAAGTTATGTATTTAAAACTGTCTTCGCAGCTTTAGCAAGTAGTTCCCAAGACTCATCACTTATTTTATGGGACATTGCTACTGGAGATAAGCTGAAAACAATGGAGACTGGAGCCACGGATGTGTGGACGTTGGACTTCTCTCCAGATAGTAAACACGTGATCTCTGGAAGTAACGCTGGGAAGATATTGATATTCTCAGTTGAAAGCGGGAAACAAGAACAGACCTTGGACACTAGAGGGAAATTCACTCTCAGTGTAGCTTATGTAAGAATTATTTTATTACTATTTTAAATTTTTGAACCGAAATGAAATGAAATATTTATTTAATTTCGTATGATGGGTGTGACATCACCTGAATGAAATGTATTATTTTTTAAAGCTAATGCTAGTTTCTCAAGAGTGTAGTTTTTCCCAGAGAAGAATCTAGCAAGAAACTCTGTTGGGTTGCTCAAGTAACCATTAAGTGACTATAGGAAAAACAAATAACTGACAATCTTATATAAGCATGAACTTTTCATTCTTAAACCAATATTGGATGCTTTCAGAGTCCTGACGGCAAGTACATAGCAAGTGGAGCATTGGATGGTATCATCAACATATTTGATGTGGCTCAAGGCAAGCTGGTTCATACTCTTGAAGGCCACGCTATGCCTATTAGAAGCTTATGTTTCTCGCCTGACTCCCAGCTGTTACTCACTGCCTCTGATGATGGACATATGAAACTTTATGACGTGTAAGTTTAAAATACCTGCTATTAACTGTTTTATTTCACCTTGGCTGTCAGATGATTAGAGTTTTTACACCTCTTACGTTATAAATAGAATAAAACTATTCATTACACACATAATGCCTTCACTTCTATTACTGTTACGAAATTATTCACTTTTCTGTTTTATGAGTTATAGCAGAACTAGTTTCATTACTTTTCTGAATCTTTCTTACTTTATTTACAGGGTACATGCCAATCTAGCAGGAACATTGTCCGGTCACGCATCATGGGTCCTCTCAGTAGCATTCGCTCCAGACGGCAAGAGATTTGTATCAAGTAGTGCAGACAGAACTGTACGCGTTTGGGATCTCGACACTATGCAATGCCAAAATGTATTCAAGGAACATAATGATCAGGTAAGTTTTAAAGAATAGGTAATTAGGAAATGAATTAATCTGAAGGCATGTTGTTAACATATTATTACTCTTCTTTCAGGTCTGGGGAGTTAAATTCAATGCAGAAAGTAATAAAATTGTATCAGTATCGGAAGACAAAAGTATAAACATTTACGACTGTCCTTTATAGTGTGTGATGTGAATTTGAATTAATATAAAATAGAAATAAATATATTTTAAGCTACTTATTTTTTTCAGTTTTTTTACTCTGCTTGTTATGTTGTAGTGTTTATTAGTTTTGCGACTATAATGTATTTTTTTTGTTTTAAACTATTTTATCCATGAAACAAACATACCTTTTGTAAAATTGAACGCAGCAATACGATCATCCTAATCAGCTGATTGTCAATGTCAAAGTTGCCAAAATAAACTTTTGTTTGCGTGCGGGATTTTACCGCATTTTAACTTAATGTTTTATAAAAAACACAGTTTTATTGCGTTCTTTCATTAATAATAAATTGTTTTAAAAATGCCTGCCCCATCAGTAGTAAGTTTTTAACTTTTCGGAGTGTAAATTCTTATAAAGATATAAAACTGAGTTACCGTATGTTTATCGTCATATGTGAAAGCAATATGTTTATTTATTCATGCAATTTCAGCATTCAATACTTTTGAAAAAGGAAGATGCTCACACAGACCCAATCTACTGCTGTGCTTGGACTAAAACTAATACCGCTGGAGACTCCAAGTAGGTTATGTTTTGTTTTTGTTATTATTTACTTAATGTATATTTGTAATAAATACTATAAAACAATGCCATAATATGGCTTTAATGATCATGATCAATGAATGCTATATCTACCTAGACATAAGGCATATAAACTATGAAAGATGAAGATTTCAGTAACACCTATATTATATTCTGATTGTAGTATCTGTAGTTGTTGGTTATACAATGAATTATCGAGTATAATTGACTCATAATTGAATCATTCTCTACTTACCACATAATCTTTTTAGAGTGCTAACAGACTTCATAGTGACTGCTGGTTTGGACTGTCTGATTAAAGTATGGAAGCTGGAGAATAATAAACTGGATCTATTACACACATTAGAGGGACATTCTATGGCTGTGGTATCTGTGGCTGTCAGCCCTGATGGACATAGTAAGTATCTATTATGTTATTTACATTTTATATCTTACACTGTTAAATATGAACAATACCTATACATTTTAAAATATTTTTTTGATAGAAATAATATTACTAACAAACAGCAACTTTTTACCTCAATAAAATATACTTCAATCATAATTTAAAACAATGGATATTAAATACACATTCTATTTAACACTTGGATAAACTAAAACAGTGTGAGTATGTGTACAGAGCATGTTTATATCTGACATTTATACATTACCTACTAGTTGTCTTCACGCATTGTTAATTTCAATGTACCATATTAAGTCCCGCCCACCCTGAACGAAGTCCAAGTTTCAAAAAAGAACTCTTTTCAGCCCTAGCTAGCACATCTCTAGACTGCACGCTAATAATCTGGGACATGATATCTGGTCAGAAAGTTCACGATATAATGGCAGGTGCCACAGATGTGTGGAAGGTCACGTTCTCTCCTAAAGGCACGCAGGTTGTGTCCGGCAGTCATACAGGGAAGCTAATGGTGTATGGGGTTGAGAAAGGTGTGCAGGAGAGAATGCTGGATACGAGGGGGAAGTTCGCGCTTAGTGTTGCCTGGGTAAGTACTTATCTATCTAATTTTCATTGATGTACCTAGGTACAGCATTTTCGTGAGGCGTTTCAATTAAATCGCAGCTCCGCTACTGCGTCTACGTGCTCCAGTTTACTTTTCTTAGTTGCCTACGGTTTACGAAAATATCCTCAAGATCATGGTATGAAAATTCATCTTCGTAAATTGTAGGTACCTATTTAATTACATCCTAGAGGCTGCCCGTGACTTCGTACGCAAAAAATATCTCAAAATAATATTGCCTATGCGTTATTCTGATGTGTAAGCCTATATATTGCTAAGTTTCATCAAAATCTATTCAGTAGTTTTTGCGTGTAAGAGTTACAAACATCCATCCATCATCGGCAGAAACATTGACATAATATTAGTAGGATTTATATTACTTTTGAGCTACCTAATAAAAGCAGTTCCGGCTGGTTTACTTTTCAACGGTCTTTCTGTCCAATATATAGAGTCCTGATGACAAATACATAGCAAGCGGCGCGGTGGACGGTACAGTGTTTATATTCGACGTGGCGCAAGGGAAGCTCTTACACACGATCGAGGCGCACACCAAACCCGTCAGAAGCGTGGCTTTCTCTCCGAAGTCTAAGATACTCGTCACGGCTTCTGATGATGGGAATGTCAAGACTTATGATGTGTAAGTGTAGAATATAGTTTTGTCCTGATTTGTCTTTACCGCAATTTATCTTTCATAGGAATACCTAAGCGTTCTCTCTCATCCATCATGCTAAGATAGAGTATTTAAAAAGAAGCTAAACTATAGGCTTATCTTCTGACGTATTATGGGCTAGCAGCAGTCTTTATCTCCTGCTTGGATAAATTTGTCATTAACTTTATAGGTATTAGTTTCGACGCCAAGATCGTAGGAAATCGAGCTATTTGATTAAGACTTAATTATAAGGACTAAAAAAACTAAATTCCCTAATCCAGCACCAGTGCAGGCCACCTAAGCACTCTCGAACACACAACATGGTCGGTATCAACATGCGTGTCTCCGGATGGACACCGAGTGGCAGCGGCGGCGGCCGACGGGACTGTAAGAGTAGCTCTACAAGACTCTACGGGATTGAAGCTCTTACATACGTTCAAGGAGCATACGAATACGGTAATTATTTTAAATAGAGCATTTTTGTTGATGTCAGGAATGGTTTATAAGTAAGAAATATAAAAATATTGTCCCAATTTTTAAGTGTGACTTTTTCGTATCATGTAGGTATTAACTATAATAAGTATCGGATAGCAAGTAAAAGTAAAATACCTTTAGGTGTTCTCTTGTCTTTTTAAAATAAAATAAGTTGTACTTGATTTTACTGTGTGCAGTGAAAGTAAAACGACTAGAAAACAAAATACTGAAATGTTTATCAAAAACTGCATCCTCCAACATTAACATTTAAGACCGAAAAATCTGAAACGTTATAGTTGTGTTTTATTCAGGTATGGGGTATCCAATTCAACGCGGAAGGTACGAAATTACTATCAGTATCAAAAGACAAGAGCATCAACATCTACGAGTGTCCAATCGTGGCGCCGCCTAAGAATAAACCTGGCATGATATTGGTTAAGTAAGGTAATAAAATAAATATGTTTTATTTTTGTTGTATTGTAGCATTTTTATTACCCTCTTATCTCACTTACTTGATATTGAGTCTAAGCTGAAGTTAGTGATAGTAGTCTAGTTGTAGATAAAACATATTGATTTTAGTGAAAAAGGTAAGCAAATAACACAAAAACAAAAAAAATATTGGAAGGAACGCAAATTGTAATTGATTATTATCTAATTATTTGGCGTGAGACTTTTATGAATTTTAACATGTGATTATTGTGTCGATACCTGTACAATCATAAGATAATCTCGTCGTTCTTATTTCATTAGAAGGAGGTTTATGTAAACCTTAGTTTTGATTTTCAATCGAAATAGAAGATTATATTCCTTTAAAATACGTACCAACTTTGAGCTCCGTAGCAAAAGACAGGCAACCTACGCACTGCGGCCGACACCGGCGCCGCCCCCAACAGAAATAAGCCGAGGCTACAACTCTTGATTAATTTCCGATAAGAGGATTTCCTCCGGTCTCTATTACGATACGAACCGCCTCGGCACGGCTACACTGGATTTATAAAGCAGAGTCGCGCTGCAGGTGACCGTATAGGTTAGTTATATTTTGTTTAAGACATTAATATACTTGTTAATTATGTGAGTAGAGTTTTTAAGACCGCAAAGAGACAGTCTGTGGTCATACTCATAACTTAAGGCGTAAAGTGGTCGAAAGAATCTACTTAAGGTTACTTCCGATGTTGTTCGATCTATACAGTGTTATATAAGTAGTGGAAGTTCTATTTCTAGATATCTAAATAACTACTGTCTTAGAAGGATACATGCTACAGCGTTTATCCTAAGATTTCGCGACCCTACATCACATATCTAGCTTATCTACCTAATAGATTTAGGGAACAACCAGTTTTGATACATAGGTAACTAAAATACAACGTACAAAGTGAATTTCACCATAAATAACACGACCGCACCTTATTCCTTACGCAGGTACACGTAAATAAGTATAAATACAGCTTCCCTCAGAAGCAGGGAATACAAAAAAGGAATTTATGAAAAAATATTTACATCGGGTAGCGATGGCAGTGAGCGGCGGCGTCGGCTTAATTTGTGGCGAATTACGCGCGGGCCCGCAGGGAAATCTACTTTACATTCAATTTGCCGCACTGATAAAAAGCAATCTCTTCATTTTTACCTGCCCGGCGAGTATTGACGCTGTTACCTTGGTGATAGACTACAGGAGACCGATTTCGGGGTCTGCATTTAGGTATCGTAAGCTTAGTATTATTTGGGTGGGGTGCTATCTAAAAGCGATACGACGCACCTGATTTAAGTATGTTCTTTTAAATTAATCTTATTTTATTCACATACCTGCTGGTACTTATTAACGAAGTAGGTACCATCGCGCCTACTGCCGCTGTCACAACGCTATTTCGTCAATACAAACAACTCATTCGAACCTTTCTTGTAGACCTTCAAAAGTTTATCAGATTTTCCATCAAGATTAACAAGTCGATCGATGGTAGATATATCGATATAGTAGTTTAGTAGCACTTAGTACCGGTTCGTGGGTTCGTGCACACGTTTAGTTGACAAGCGGCATTGTGGGCCGTCGGTCAGGAGATATCGGTGGCGCAATCACGGCGAGCTATTCAATGAGATGAAATCACTATGCGGCGGTATGAATAATTCAGCTGCGGTCCTCCCTACAACCCCCCACTATCGGGATATCGATATCTTTATATCGATATGTCGGTCGGCTGTGATGGCTATATGTTGCTATGACAGGTATAGCCAAGCTGTGTTGTGTTGCAGTTTTCAGGTATCTGTTGCTCTAAATCTACGTTAGTTGTACCTATTAGTCCAGGTATTTTGATGTGAGCAAATACTCACATATTTATGGCGAAACCGCTGAGTATCTTGTGTGAGTAGGTACTAAGGGTATAGGTATGGTAATAATCATATCTAGGTAAGTTTCGATGAATGAAAAGAACAAATAACCAAAAATAAATTCAATAAATAATTTATTAGCTACTAATAATCAATAAATAGCCTCATCAACAAATCATCACTAAATTAGTGGTGGTAGGAGATAGCGGGGGAGGAGAAGGTGACGTGGCCAAGAGGGGCAGTGTAGGCTACTTTAGCAACGGGAGCGGCGGCGTAGGCTACCTTGGCGATAGGAGCGGCGTAGGCCAGTTTGGTCACAGGGGCGTAGGCCACTTTCGCGACGGGAGCGTATGCTACTTTGGCAACAGGAGCAGCGTAGTGGACAGGGGCGGCTACCGCTTTAGTGGGAGCAGCAATAGGGTGACCTTCATAACGGACGATCGCGTTGAATCCAGTTTCCTTATCCGAAGTGTAGTCTACAATCCTGGTGACGCCGTCGGGTTGGACGAGGGAGTATGAGCCTTGTACATGGTCTCCTTGGCGGGCCTCCTTCTGTTCCTTGATGTCTCCGGTGTGGGTGTCGTGGACGGAGTACTGGAACTCGTAGTGTGCGGGAGGGTAGTGGGCTTCCTGCTCGACGTATGCCACCTTAGCAACGGGCAGGAGGGGGACGGCGGACGCAGCCACGGCCAGGGAGAGGATCACGAAGAACTGTGGACAATAAAAGATTTTATAGGTCACTTAGGATACGGATGTTGAGCTATCTTGTTATGAAAAATGGGCTAGCTATTTTGAAAGTTATTGAAAAATAGTTAAAAAAATTAACCAAGGATTAAAGGAGTAGACAGTAAAATTAAAAATTATGTGTGGAGTCTTGATAGGCAGGCACTGTTAGATACACAAAATTGCAGGTAGATAGAACTAAGTGCTACTCATCACAAAATGGTCTATTAGCAATTTAGCTCTAGATCCAATAGGTAACAAAACTGATCGATTTAAAATGTTTTTTTTTTTTACCTTAGCGGCCATTGTAGTGAATTTGATTGTCAGTGGTAGACTATGGCAGTGTATGACCCGCGCGTGTTTTTATACTTGTATTATCGCCTACGGGGCACAGGCTTTGACCAGCCAGGTGCGGTGACAACGCCCCGGGCTCGTAATTAGACCTTACAACTGATTGAGAGGTTAAGGACACGTACTTTAGGTCAGATTTCGACCCACTGTCTGGGCAAGATTCAGTGCAACGGTTACGAATACGTAGCAGAGTAGGGGGAAGTGGGGCACATTGATACACAAAAATTCAAACTCAGTTTGAATACACAAATGTCAACTTATTGGATATTTTTTTTTGCCGGGTGCATTGCCTGATATGTTAACTTATAATTAAAATTTAAAAAAGCGAAAAGAAACGAATAGGGAAAAAGTTATGGCGACTTTTATAAAAAATCGATTTTGTATCATTCTGCCCCACCGGTGGGGCACCTTGATACAGAGAGTGGGGCAGCTTGATGCGTATTTTATTTCCGTAAATATTATAATTTTTGTTCAAAATAAATCGTTATATTACTTAAATTGACCAAATAAAGAGCAAATAATGCTTGGTATCTGAAAAATCACATTATTGATTAGTTATTATGCGTATTAACGATAATCACAATCAGCCTAATAATGAAATGAACTATGAAATAAAATTGTCATCAAAAACTTAGAATTCATCAAGATCTTAAACATGTAATTAAACATAATTACTGAGTAATCAGTCTAGATGTACTACAGAATTGGACATAGTGAAATATAGAAATAACAAAATAAAATCCTCTGTGAAAATTATAGGAACTTTTTCTTAAAACTCATAATCAAAAACATCACAAAACTGAAATCCTAAACGATTTTTTCACATTTCGCTACTTGACTTTAAACGTCCGGACCATTTTCTATAATAAATGAGATTTTTAAGACTACTTTAAAATACTAACGGGGCACTTTAATGCACAAAAGGGGCACTTTAATACACTAACGGGGCAGATTGATACGTATCATTCTGCCCCACGTTTCACTGTATCAAAGTGCCCCAAGGGACTATATTCACGAAAAAGTAATTTATAATTTTTTAAAGCAATATTGTTATAAATAAACATATTAAATAATATTTATTAAAGTATAAACATACTTTTGGTAAAATAAAACTATCAAAACAACTAACAATATGGAGCTGAGACATAATCACATTGCTCATAAAATTTTAGTTGTCGGTCCCAAAAACACGTTTGTGCCTGTGAAAGCAAAACGGCAAACAAGCGGTAAGCATCGTCACAACTATCATCCATGTGGATGTCCTTGAGCGTTCTAATGATGTGTCCATGTGCATATCGTTTTTCAGTATTTCAAAACAGGTACTGTATCAATGTGCCCCGAGTATCAATGTGCCCCGCCTCCCCCTAGGTAGATTTTCTGAAATTTTGAATTACATAATTATATGGAATATTACGTTTAAAATAAGGAGTAGGTTAATTGAATTAAAATAACTTTAATTCTATCATGTTTAAAGTTGACCAATGATAACGCTTTGAATCATAAAGGTTCTTTATTTGGTTATTTACAAAAAAAAAAAATTAAAATCGGATCCTTTTTGATCTACCCATTTCTAGTCATAAGTCTGATTTTTTTCCTGGGAGCAACAAACAGGGATTCTAAAATTGAGTGAATCTCCTAAAAAATCATTTGATGAGATGAGAGGGGTATTCCTATAATAAACATTGCTCCTTTAAGTACCTACTTATAAAATTGAATTACTTATAATATCTCAAACCATTATATTACCCGCAAATAACATTGCGACAAATACATAAATTAACCGTCTCATATCTCAATATGACGCAACAACGGACATTTCAGTACATCTCTGACCAAACCAGATTCAAGAGCAATTTGATTCATAATTACCATCTGTTATTGAACTCATTCCACGCCTTGTACGGCGGCAGTCATATGAAACTTACGAAAACCCGACGACATTCGTACGGTCATTCATAATAGCGGTAATGAGTGTTAACATTTCTTAGAACGAGCAGGTTCTTTCGGCCAGTTTAATATGGACTACGAGCTTTTTACTGCGAGCTGTGAAATGTTTATGGGTTAATAAGGTGAGGCAGGTCGTTTGGTACTGGTTTATTTTGGAAGAGATTAAAAGTGGTCCGGTGACCAGAGCGGTTGGAACCTTGACCGAAATGTAGGTGATATGTATGTATAACGCGAGTAATGTTTGGAGACAGTTTCGGTGATTGATGGATGAGATTTGCTGTGGAATTTGAAGTAATCGCTGCTATTGTCTGGTGTGTGCTACGCCGCTACCACTTGATGTATTTTAAAGTACCTATAGCAGGTTAAGGTTGAAGCGTGAATATGAGATTGGAAACAGATCTATCTAAATAGTTAAACTTACAAACGTGATATTTTATCAGATAATTTGAAGTACTTAGATACAGGGTGGCAATTCCGCTAAATTAAGTTAAGCGACCATACTATAGCCAATAGATAAACATTCGACAGCAATATGTCACAAATTTGGTATTCTCTTAAGTGCCACGATTAATAGTCGATTAGTAGTCTCTAGAGGGCTTTGTCATTCATGTCTTTGCGAATGATTTAGTTGTCGATGTTGCCAATATTTAATAAAATTATTGTTCGAAGAAATTGATCAACCGATTGATAGATTTTTTTCGACCTAGAATAAGCTTAGACATACTTTAAAATACAGAATATTTATTTCTATAAGCTTTAAATGCATTTTTTGCATAAATTGCACGTTAATTTTCGAAAAAACACCGAAATAGTGTTTGGGTGACCGAACAATCGAACGACTGAACGACGGAACGACCGAACGAAATGCCATTAGAGAACTACTGTCAAATAGCGAAGAGAATACCATTTGGAACTGCCACTCATGTAACATTGCGGAGTAGAATACCGATTTTAGCGTTAAGTAATAAAATGTACGGCCGATCGCTGTCCACTGTCAACTTATCTGTTAAGAGAATACCAAAATGTGTCAATTCATACAATTCACATTCTAGAGAGACACCATTTTTCATTTGGTAATTAGAAGAATACGGGCCCAGGTACTTATTAGATTTATTTATTTATTTAACAGCTTATTGTAAGATGATAGTACAAAGAGACGGAAAAAAAGAGAAGTTATACAAAAGGTACAGCATATTTCTAAAAGAAATGTATGGTAGTGTACGTATAATGTATGGTAAAGTGTAGTTTTTAGGATAATGGTAAAATAAGGTACTTACTGGGTACTTATCAAAGAGCCGTATCTACCTATTCCGCCATCCTATACCTAGCTTACCAGTGTAGTTTGGTTTTCATAATGTCTTCTTATCTTTGAGAACGTGCATACTAAGTCCTAACTACACGGACACCTAGATCATGTTCCTAGAACCTTAAATAACTTTTTTAGGGCCTGGAAAATACGTTTGTCAATCATAACCAATATCATATCACATTCAATATTCGAAACACGATATTACAAGTTGATAAAATCAAAAACCAATAACTCATACTCTCATAGATTATGCAAATCAATAAATATCTTAGTTTAGCAATTTGAAATGAGAGCAATGTATGCAGTTAATGTTGTTGTCGTACCAGTTTATTGCTGAACACCGTTTGATAGACAAATGGGTCTTCGTGGGATTAAGTGACATGTGTATGGACAAAATATAAACATAATATGAATGATTTGTTAAATGCCCATGGCGATTTTTTATAAGGAAACTAAGTCAATGGTGTCTAGAGTATTGAAATATCGACATACAATAAAATTGCTAAGCAATTCGAATGTAATGCAAATGTATGTTGATTAGTGTAATGATTTCGTATCTACCTTAAGTACTTGTATTATACTTAAAAGGTCCTTTTAGTATTATTTTTGTAAATCATTCGTATTTAAATTCCTAACTTTCTACGTAGATATTTAAAAAATAAATTAAATGAAATTCTAATACCTACTTAGATATAAAGTTCTTACAAGTAAAATTTCAAACGGTAGGTAATTAGAATCTGGAGCCATTTTGTTAGATTCCTATCGGAAACGCACAATGTAAGTGAAGTACCTAGTTATTTTATCTTCATTATGGACATAATGAGTTCGAGAGATTGTTTGTATAGTTCTAACTAAATCTAACTTAGTATTTTGTACTTAGCTAGGTAAAGTTACGTACGTGCAATGATAATAATGGAAATGCACCTTGTAAAGGTTTGTCTTCTGGTCTCACACGTACCTATTTAGGTAGAGAGAAAGAAAACTTACTTATTTAGACGCAATTCAATTAAAATAATAATTAATAAATGATCTTGTATATGGGAAGCTAATAGCGTCTAAAAGCAACTAATAAAATGGCATAAACACAATCTTGTTAGCATTTTATATGAAGATTAAAGTAATTTTGTCGCAATCAAATTAATTTAATTTACTCACTTGTAATAAAGTTCAAACGAATCATAAAATTCAATGCTACGGGAAGTTGTTTAATTTCACTAGTTTTCCTCGAGTTATTTTTTGTGAAGTTTTGAAAAACTGTCGTCATGATTAGAGTCTATTTATCTTAATTGTAAGCTTTAATTAAATATTTATTAAGTAGGTATGTAAATGTTCTACGGCCCTATCGACGGGTCATTTTGCGTAGGCGTTCACTTGGGTAAAGTTATTGAAATTTAAACTATTTTCACACGTAAACATAACATTAAATAGGAACCAATTTCATATTTACCTAAGTAGTTATGACACTTATAAAAAAGTAACTAAATAAAATTGAGGATTCTTTGTACAAAAAAACTGCTTATCTATTTTTCATAGATTTTATACATGTAAGTAGAGTAGGTAGGTACTTATATTATGCTTCTGATTCTAAAAATTCTAGATAGTAGACTAGACTAATTAAACCCTAACATAAACAAAATATTTACTTGTCTAATTAAGCTTGAGGCGAACGTTACCCAACACTGATCCAGTTTTAAGGCGGTTCTGACGTTCTGAGTCATCAAATGTCTTCTACCCGTAGAGCAGGTACATCTTTGTACATCGTGTACGCAATAACAACTCAGTATATAAGTTCACTCGTCTCTAACTCTACAACATTACCAAATTACAAACACACAAACATGGTTGTCAAAGTGAGTTTTTATTTAGCTTTTATTTTCAGTGGTTTTTTGTGATAAGTGATAGATAAAGGATAATTCTGTGCTGTTCAACTAAATGTGATAAGTTTTCATGGATTATTTATTTCACACCCCCTTATATCTCTTACAGATAGCCTTTTAACGTAGTTAAGCTTACAGAAAGCTTATGCTACTAGGAATAGATTGACCACCGTCTTAGGGTCCAAAAAATCTAGGTTTCTATTTATCTAGGTATCCGTGACCTTTAACTGAATGCAATTTTTATTCTTATACAGCTAGCCATCTTCTGTGGCCTGATAGCGGCTGCCGCGGCCGTGGTAGTCCCAGCAGCGCCTGCAATCATCAAAACCCCAGTGCAATACGCCCCAGCCCCTGTGCAATACGCCCCCGCTCCTGTGCAATACGCAGCCGCCCCGGTGCAATACGCCCCCGCTCCTGTGCAATACGCCCCTGTTCCTGTGCAATACGCCCCCGCTCCTGTGCAATACGCACCAGCACCAGTCCAGTACGCCGCCCCAGTCAAATACGCAGCTCCCGTTGCTGCTCCTGTAGCTACCAAAGTCGTATACGCCGAGCCCGAAGCTCCAGCCCAATACGAGTACGAATACTCCATCCAAGACCCTCAAAGCGGTGACATCAAATCCGCTAAAGAGAACCGCAACAATGATGTAGTACACGGCTACTACTCTCTAGTCCAACCTGACGGCCTGCAGCGTATTGTAGAGTACACTTCAAGCAAGGAGCACGGTTTCAATGCTGTGGTGCGTTACGAAGGAGCTCCAGCTCATACCAAGGTGGTCGCTCCCGCGCCGGTTGCTTACACTGCGGCTCCCGTTGCCAAGGTGGCGTATGCTCCCGCGCCCGTCGCCAAGGTTGCCCTCGCCCCCGCTCCGGTGGCTAAGGTTGCCTACGCCCCTGCACCCGTTGCCTATGCTCCGGCTCCAGGTCCTGTTGCCTATGCCCCAGCTCCCGTTGCCAAAGTAGCGTACGCCCCAGCTGGTCAGATCACCTACGCTCAACCTGCCCCCGTGGCTTACGCTCAGCCCATTGCCAAAGTCGCCTACTCCCCCGCCGCGAACGTCGGCCACGTCACCTACGCTTCTCCAGCCGTGTCCTACCAACACTAGATTTAAGCAGTGAACCAATTTTATTTATTAAATCATTAATGTTCGTCAAACTTGCACTTTTATTTACTCCCGCGTCAATGGGGAAAGAATTGCCCAAGGAGGCGTCAAAACGGCGTATCCGATATCAAAACGCTCGAAACGAAGTTAGGAAGAAGCGTGCGGGTAGTGTTGGGGTATCAATTGAATTATGTAGCTTTATGAGGCGGCTCCGGTTACGGCACGTCCGCGCCGCCCCCTGCGGGCCACTGACGCATTGCTCTCGACACCTATTCATTCCGCTACTTTAGCTAACACTATGAGCACTTGAGTTAAATCCCAGAAGTTCTCCGCAATGCTTCTACTTGACGATATTGGCAGTACCCGACGCCGCCGCCGCTATCCATACATGGTGCAGCGTAGTGTGCCCCGCGCTTTATAAAACAGTGGGACGAACGTGGCTCCCACATTTAGCGATTGCAAGCAAATATGAATTGACAGGTCTGGTGAAAGTGGTTGTTACTGCCGCGGAGGGTGTGTGACGGGAATACACTATTAAATACACGTTCTTATTGATAAACTGAAGTGAAGGGTTGCCGAAATATTGTGTTATCAAAGATTAAAGGAGACTCGTGTTTTGTTGGATGTTTCTTTTCCCGAGCACTTTAGAAACATTTTATTTCAAGTTTTAAAGAACTGACAAGCATTATTTGTAATTTTTATAAAGGGAAAAGTTCAGACCCTTTATAAAGTATGCAAATGCTCTCTGCGTTTGTTTTGTTATTTTATCCGAACAAATATCTAGATCAGTGGTTCCCAAAGTTGACTGGGCTACGACTCATCTGAAATAAGTTTACAAACTCGGGACCCACCTCTAGGAAATTTAAGCGTTAGCCATATGAATAAAGGACTTTTGAAATAACAAACTATTTTAATAGGTACAATCTTTTAATACATAATTATATAAATTTAATGGGAAGGATGAAATTGTTTCCTATGTTTCGCCATTACAGTTTTGACATCTACTTCAAATTTAGTTACTCTTAATCGCAGTGAGTTTGATAAGTCCAATTTATTTCGGTATTTAGTTTTAATGTTCACCATATATTCGAAAACCCAGCCTCACATAAGTATGAGGTAGTAAAGGGGAGGTGGACTTTCATAGCTTCATCAAACAGGCTCGGATAACTACCAGCAACCGAGAGCCATAATTTCGTTAATTGCTTACGATTGAAACTATTTTTTGTGACGAATCTTCTGATAAATCAATTAGTTCTTCACTTGCTTTTGTTGACATACCAGTTGTCAGTCGCCCGCCGCCCGGCCGCTGGCTCGGACGGTTGGTACTACCTATAGGCAGGGCCCACTCAATATTCGCTCGCGACCCACCAGTGGGTCGCGACCCATAGTTTGGGAAACCCTGATCTAGATAACACAGTAAAATGATTGATCAATATTTGCGTGTTGTTTCGCTAGCGATGTAAATCCCACGAGCGGCTCGTAGTTTGGCCACAAAGTGACGTAATAACGTATTCACAGAGCGAATATTAAATGCGGAATAAATAATCAAGAGTATTTGGGAGCTGGCAAATGTTTTGCGCGAGTTTTTAACCCGCCCACAAAGGGTTGTATCGCGTTAATCCGGCTTTTATCGGATGATGAACTATTACATCGTGCCCCCGCACCCCGCCGCACACCCGGACCCTTTCTCTTAGTTTGTTTACCCATTTCTACACCTGATATTATACCGCATGTAGCTTATTCCTGAGAGATTTGGATTTGAGAATTTTGAACTGTTATTACCGTAATGCTACTTAGAAGGGTTGATGCTATTGTGCCTATATAATATCTCGTGCATGAAAATTGTTGTCATAATAATGACAATGTTTTGGGACTGTTTTTTTAAGTTCCTACTTACTTGCCTAGTGAACTAAATTGACAAAAAGCAAGCTGACAGTATAATGATCAGATAATGCAATTTGTCTACTTTGGGCACAGCTTTGCATAAGTGTTAGGTATAAATTAAAGTTCAGAAAAAAGAAAATAAATCAAACTGCAACTATTAATTAGGTAGGATAATGTTCTTCTATATGAATAACCTAATCAGCCACTCGAATCGTTCTACAATGGAAATCATAATCATAATAAATAGTAGCGAGCAATTTCCCATAGAGAGACGTTGCTAATTTCTTTGCTGCAGGCGTTCTCATCCGTCGGCCACGTGCCGCCGATTGTGTTTGAACTGAATGCTCTGCCTGATCGCTTCCGGCTGACCCACTACATCAAACATTATATTGATATTGTTGTGGTTTCTACCATTATGATATTCGATAGGTTTTCTAGTGAACGGAAGATAGATATTGTGATATTAAACTCTCATATAAGAAGGGTAGGCCATCATTTATTGGGTGTAGATAGAGATGTTAAATAGTTTGCAAAGTTTAAGCGACGGAAAGACATTGAGGAAGCTTAAAGGCATTTTAAAAACCTTTTGTTAGGTTCCTTAGTAAATAGCTAACAAAATACGTACGTAAGGGTTCTCAAAACCAAAAAGCTCAAGACAAAGTTGCTAACTACGATGAGACTATTTCGACTTATCAGAAAGCCACAGAATCTGCAAAGACAGTACTGCCGGCGGGATTGCAGCATTGCTCGTTGAAGCCCGAGGGCCGGGAGAGGGGATGGGAAGGGGGAAGGCACGAGACTGTTTCGGAAACAATTAGTCGGAGCGCAAGCGCGCGAGCTTCCTGACAGACCCTAATTGGCGTATCTGTGCTCGGCTCAATGTATTCCCGTTATAATTGACGGCCGTGTTATGCAACAATGGGATTAGACGCTATCTAAACTCTGATATAAATGGAGAGATTACTGTCTGGCTGGGTCCTATGTAAATACAGCACATTACATACTTCTGTAGGTACGGTACTATAACTTTAGGACCTCTTGTTTGGGTTTGTATATGAATAAATGTATTTGTATGACGTCTACTTATAGTAGGTAGGTAATACAAAAGATATCTGATATAATGCGGTAAGTAGGTTCGTAAAAATATGTAAAGTAGGTACGGCCTATCTATACCTACGTACCTGACTTATGAAAAACGCTATAAACTACTCGTAGTTCGTACACGCTTCGTTCAATTACCTAGCTAGAGTGACTTTATACTTGTATTCCTCCATTTACTTATAAAAGGAATAGTGTGCTCGTACTTACCTAGGTACAGAAATACCGACACGTTTAGCTTCAGCAATAAAAGTCGAAAGTGTTATCGGTATAATTCTTCCAATACTTTGCAATGACATTCAAATATAATTTGGAACCCTTCATTAGCAAAACAAATTCGCTAAACGAGGGTGTTTAGCCCTCGTGTTCCTCGCTTTGTTCGGTACCGAAATCTATTTATTCATATCGTATTGCTAATTTGAGGATTAGGAGCGTTCCGCTGGTTATTGAATTATCCATTCCGTTTGCGGGGCTGCCGTCGTCGCTGCCAGCATTGCCTCCCGAGGGACCGGCTCGTTTTCCTCCAATGGTTACGTACGTGGTTACTGGTTACACGTTTCGTTTCTCTCGTATTTTTTGAGGATTCTTTATTTGTAGTGTTTCCTTTATGTTTTCGTTACGTGCCAGTCTAAAATTGCTATGAATTTAGGATACTATTCCTTTTTTCGGAAATCCTGCATCAAGTAGGTAATTCATCACGAAACCAATACATTTTCCAGGTATTTAAGTACTTAGGTGCTACCTGCTAATACCAAAATGTGTGAGCGCATCCAATTACTAACTATGTCATCGCGTCGCACAAATTGAAATGGACTGGAAATCTCTAATTAGTAGTCAATGCAGCGCTCGAAAACTTAATTGAATACGTTTACTGTTAAATCTGATAAAGGTAGGACTATTTTACCTATTTACATAAGTACCTAAACGCAATATAAGCAAACCTTAAACATAACCATAGACAGTGTACCAGCGGTTCAGTTGGTTGTGTATTTATAAGTAATTAAGGCGCATTAAAATGTAGGTATAGTATTGTTATATAAGACCATCGGATCCAATTCTGCAGAGATGCCCTGCCAATACCACGTCCGGTTCTCACATACTATATTTAAAAACAAATATCCCTCCAATTCAGTTTTATAACAGTAAAGTTGCCACCTTTCTTTGCACAGTAGGTACTTATATTCAGGGACCTCTCATTTCTATGTCAATATTTGATTATAGACCGCTCGTTTCGCCCCCTATTGAAGAATAAGAGTCATTAAGTCATTGTGCTTGGTTCGTCACGCGTAAACATCTATAAAACGCTCGTTAATTCCGCATAATTGTTGAAATGGCCGCGACAATGGAGTGGTGACACAAGGAGCCACTCTCAGCCCACTTAATTATGTGCTCCTCAAATGGGGGTGCTTGTAAGAAGTTGCACTGTTCTGAACTTTACTTGCAATTCTTAAGAATTTTCTTTAATTGGAAGATACTTTCATTATGACGTTGTTCCGGCTGAAGCTGTAAAAAAGATTAAAATTTTGAATAAATACCATGACGTGCTGATACAATAAGTTTTATAAAAAATATATCTAGTTTTAAAGCATATATATACTTAATATAGGTATGCATTTAAACAATTAACTATGCATTACATTGACTTACCTATATTTCGGTTGATCTGGCTTTCTCAAGATATGGAGAAAGACAAGTCACATACATTTTAGACATCCCCATAACGTTCCCCTCAGTTTGTGGATGGTCCTCGAGAGAAGTCGCGATCGAGTGCTCTTATTGGCTACCACGAGAGGGCAGCTTCCCTTGTTCCTTTTTTATACGGTCAAAACTAACTTGACACTTAGTTGAATGTGCAATAAAATAAATAGAAGTAGGTATATTGGATGTCGTTTAGAAATGTGTTAGGCTGGAAAAGTTTTTAACCTTTTACAATTGGTCAAAACGCCTTTTTATGATGTTTTTGATAATTTAAAAGTCCTACTTCTTAGATAGCTCAAAAATCAAAATACCTACGTATTTAGAAATAATAGTTTATGTCTCAGATTGTCTATCCTCATTTATTAACGATTATTTAGATGACTCAAATCCATGGGATTGACCTGCTCTTCTATCAAGCTTTCTCTAGCACAACTGTTCATACTTATACAATTGTGAATTACTTACATTCATTAAATTATATGAATGTTATTGTGTTGTACAAAATGTTGCCTCTGCAGTATCTTGGTAGGTATGGTATCTGTAATAGCTAAGCTTTTTTTTATGAATAAGGCGAAACGTGTGACATGTCATGCTCGCTTACGCCGTTGCAGTGGTGGCGCTGTGTGTCGGGTCTCCTACTTCCCTAAAATATGTGAAAGGGGCTGATGGCTGGCACTTGCGTTGAGACCTGTGTGAAGGTGCTGCTGTGATGGCCGGTCATGTCATGCGGAACCCATCAAACTAAGCCTTTCACTTCTCTGTTTCCCATTTACTTGCCTTACTTTTTCCTGGATATTGCGGAGTCAAATTTATTTATGGATAGCTGTTTTGAAATATTAATTTTATTATATGTTTCTGTGTAAGCCTGAGATTTGTAAACTTAAATTAAAAAGAGCAACCCTACAGAGTTTCTTGCTAGGTTCTTCTCTGGGGAAATCTGCACTCTTGCGAATCTGGCATTAACTTTAAAAAATGACCCGTCTTAAGTGTTGTCAAAACCTACAAGATTAAATGATTTTCATTTCATTTCATTTATTTACCCAGCCTAGGTACTAACTGAATTGTATCCACGATGGAAAACTAAGGAAGCTTAATTAACGAATATGAAATTCTGATTAAATGAAATGACATTTGATGTTATTACTTGGTTCGGGTGGCATTTAGTAGATAATTCTCTGGTTAAACAACCGCTGATACCCGTCCCCTACCTAACTACTGTATTGTGTCGCCGATTTGTCCGCGCCTGTCGCAAAACGTCTCTTTTAGAAGGGTCTAAAACAGTATTACCATTACTTTTGGATTATTTAGGATTTTTTTGCGTAAATACCTACCCTAAAAATGTCTTAAAATTTTTATTCTATGGTTATAGTGTTATGGTAGGTAGGTATTAAATGTCTAACTTATATGTGCCTAAGCGAAATTAGAGTAAGAATTCATCTGTAGGTTTGGGTGGAGTTTGGTAACTCCAGTTAACTAAAACTTGATTGGCATATTTATTAACGTATTTAATTATTAAGTTAGCTGATGCATCTAAACTGCATTTTAAATAAAATGCTTAATTTATCCACCTACTAGTATTACCGAGACAACTAAAATTACCACCTATTATTCTTTTATGATATCAAAAAATGGTCACCCTATTAAGAAGGGCTGAATAGCTTGTGCCACAATTTTTGGTCCACCCCTCTTGTGTTTAAATCGCAGTGTTGCATCTTGTAAAATAACTAAACTCCTATTAATTCAAATCGCCAATTGGACTTTATTGTTAAACAAAAACTGATAAGTTAACTGGTGAAGAGAATTGAAAATAAATTAAGTACCTAGTTATAGATAGATGTAATATTTTGCTGGATGTAACTAAACCATAAAAAGGTATTTTAGAGGTACAGACAGCATTATAACTCGATGAACACATTCAGATTTTCAAAAGTAATATACTTACACCATTATTAGACGTAAAACCAAAGCGTGTAAAACCTAACTTATTTTTCTTATCTTGAACATTATTGGATGATCATTTAACTCTTGAGTATTTTTTGCAAAGCAATTTTCGTCTAATAATGGTGTATTTTACTTTTGAAAATCTGAATGTGTTCATCGACTTATGATGCTGACTATACAACCGATGCTGTTGTTATTGTTAATCGAATACATATCAAACCTAGTAGTACCTGTTTCGATTTTATTGAATTTACAGAATTGCCTACGTTATCATCCGGTATAACGTCAGAATACAAACAAAGTAGACCAGTACAAGTCCACGATAAAAGAGTTTATTTTCATTACCACGAAACTGTAATTACTTAGATTTGTATCCCTAACATTGATTACATCTCAGCCTTTGTGTAGCGTATTTATAAATATATTTGCGGCAGCAGCAAGCTTTGAATAGAAGTCGTGTGGTCGTGTGTACGCGGATTACAAAACTATAACACCCAGGGAACTCTTATAGGTGCGTGAGTTTATCTGATGAGTTTTCACTAAGCTCTCAGAGAGATTACTTACTTGCCTTATTTGTAAGGTCTCCCACCAAATAAGTCTTGACTGGTAAATGAAAGGGGAAAATTATACTTAGGCACTTATTACTGTTTAAGTACTTATCAACTCTTACAGTCAAGTTCAGAAGTGTTTTTTTATAGTCTAGTTTGGACCTACACTCTATTGGCCAGAATAAATAAGAAACAGTGTATTTTATGAAACACATTACTTTATTTTGATAAAATAATCCAAAATTTTATAAACTTAGGCATTGCAATACGACATTAAATTTTCATTTATTTTCATTCAAAGCTAAAGAATCAATAAATGCAGATTGAGTATAAGAATTCGAACAGAATTAAGTAGATATATTCTCCATGACTGCCATATATCTACAGATTGAAATAAAACTGCACTGTGTCATTCTTATTAGAGTACCGCCATATCGGTCATCAAATACACGATTTGCAGCTTACTTCTCTTTGAAAGCTCTTAATAAACTCATCCGTCACCTATCAAGATCCTTATAGGAATTAATTTACGAGAACAAAGTAGTATTGACCATCAGCTCCCTGCCGGTCCAACCGTGAACTTTCTCCGTCTCATTCCAAAACTCCTTAGGAAGACACCACTTCATTCCGCTGGGGCCTCCATTCCACCATAATCTAAATGTTTTAATTTGAGATACCTCACGAGTAAGATTTTGGGATTTCAAAGCCGAGCATAACTCGCAAAAAGGATCGTTTTTTGCAAAATCTATTTCTACAGAGTAAATATTAGTCCATTTGAAGTATGCTTCGTAAAGTTTTGGCTGTTTAATGATGTTCTGCACGGTGTGAGCCAGGTTATATGGATGAAGTAAACTTGCGTCTAAGTAAGAGTGCGGTGGTAGAAACCTGAAATGGATTAAGTGCATACAATACTAATTTTTATCTCTTTATCTACAGACTGACTGATCAGTAAATTTTAAGGGTCCCTTTATCTTTATACGTAACGTCATATCCTATGGACATTATGTTCAACCTAGAGAAACATATTTCGCGTTATTTCATTGCTTGTATTGTATATTTGAATTACACCAGATACTAAAGAAATAGCCCTTACCAGCTGTAGTTAGCACCGCCAAAGACAATAGGAACGGCATTATTGGAGTACGCATCAAAAATGCCTTCTGTAACATAATCGGGAGCGAAGTAGTTCTCGAAAGCTATATAGAAGTAGTATTCTTTGAGCATCGATACACAGTCGCTCCCGGGACAGCTTTGCTTCGAACAAGGTCCGTAGATATCTACTCTTAAAGAAAAATGGTATAACTGCTCTTGAAATGATGCCATATATTCGTTTTGTTTAGTAATAGCTTCACAGTGCGTCGGTATCCAAGCGATGGCTCTTCGTTTGTTCTTCATATTGTTTATAATAGGTGCAGCAGGCGAACTGGAACTCTCGCGCCAAGTTATATTCTTGTCGGGTGCAACAATTTTCCCATCATTGACATTGCGTACTATAAAAAATGTCCTTTTCACAGTGGAGTCGAGCCGATATGTAAACGTCCAGTTGAAGAAATCATCAGTAAACATGTCACATGCAGGCGCCTTCTGTGGCGGTTCCATTGAAGTAAATATGAATATTTGTGATAAATTACGCGTTGTTGGTCTATCATTTGATGTAAAAATATTTTCATTAAATAAAATTGCATCTACTTTGATTGGTAATATTCTCCGGTCCGTCATAAAAACGCAATTATCAGGACAGTTGTAAGGGATTTGTTTTGATACCCTTTTTAGGTTATCGTTCCATAATAGTACTATAGTCGCGTTATTGCTATGTTGTAATAATTTTTGTTCGTGTTCAGCCACGGTATCAGCTATAAAATTAACATATTTTGCACATGTATTGTAAATAATATATTGTATAGTTATTAACGTCGCCACTATGATCATGTAAAAAACTTTTTTCGCTATTTTACATGTTATCGTTGAAAGAGACATTTTAAATTGGTAGTAATTTCGTTTTAATTCTTTTTAACTGAACTCCAATTGCATAAAATTGTTAAACTGATTTGTTGTTGAGGTTAAGTGTGTTATTTTCATCCTTCAATCAATTCTTGGTAATATGGCGGTCCTTCTTTGATTCATCCAGATTAAAAAATTGATTGATTGATGATTGATATCATTTAAACTTTATTCTGTCGGATCCAATGTCAGATCCTATGGTCAGATCATTGTAATTATTTGACATAAATTCTCCAAAAAATACTTTTATAACTTAGCAAAAAGAATTTGAATGAAGTAAGTACGACTTTGACCTTAGGGCCGCTCTGGAAGAATAAAACCTAAATAATCACTGAATGTACTTACTTTCCTAAATATTACATTATTTCTAACATTTAACATTTAGTGCCACCGGATATATGATGGGAAAATATTCTGAATCTTTTATCAGTTTAGTGTCGCTATTGTGCGAGTACTATACTCATAGGTGGCACTGTAGCAGTCTGACTTGTATGGTTTAACAAAAAACTAAGTTGGCTTAAGTCATGCTTAAGTCCAGTAAGAAGAGATTACGAGCGGACTTAGATTGTATCTGGAACAGACGCGACAAACACTTCACGTGCAACAATTCAATAGAAAACAGTTAGTTTAGGAGGTGACGTGAATGCGGGTTTGTGGGAGCGCGCATTGGAAAAATGCGCATATAGTAAAGAAGCTGAGTATTTGGATACTTAGCGGTTTATTTATAGTACTTATATTGATTAATTTATTACAAAATGGTTGATGACGTTGTCCGCAAAAGCATAGCTCTGCGGCAGCGTTAATAGGTAACAACGTGTTGTCATCTCACCCTTAATTATTTAGTTATATTATATGTTTACGTATGTACCTACTCGTACCCATAGTAGATATGGTGTTTTGTGTTGTGCACTCACAAATTTCAGATAGAAAAAAAATCACTATCACTGTGCAATAAAAACGTTTTTAATTAGATCTTTGTACGCATATTAAATCAACGAATCTTTGCCTAAAAGACTCAAAATAGATGCTGTAACTTTTACTTTTAACTAAGTAATTACCTACATACTTAGGTATATCGTCAATCTCTAGTTACGGATATTGAGACAAAATTGTCTCTCATGAAATGTTTATTTCGTCTCCTCTAATCTCTTTTTATTATTTTATCTCAAACTACTTAGGTACTACAATTTCGCCACAGAACTCTCGAGTATAGAAAAACGTCTGTCCATCGTGACACGGCGTCATTGTCCGAGATATTTCATTGTGCGCTCTAAAATACAGTTATTGTTGGCAAAATAAATGCATTGTAACGTTTCGAGAGCAAAAACTTGGTGCACAATGGTTCGATAATTGAATTAAACCCACTTGGAGGCGTGTTGCTCTGTTGTGTGGAAAACCGTTCTAAGAAACCAAATGTTGGTAGCTCTTAGAGTAATTGCTTGGACATCAAGATCCTGTCCAGCTGGTTGATGGAATAGAATAAGGGTAACGGAAGGAAATAAGTTATTATTACCTACGATATAAAATTATATAGCTAGAAGAACTTGACGTTTTAAGCACTTATGGAAAGTTAATCCTGCTGCCTAGACAGTAAGTAGGTAAAGTAAAATTAAGTGAAAATAAGGGAGTGCTTAAGTTGGTTGGTTGACTGTTAGGTCTAAGTTAGGTAAGTACATACAAAAACATGTATGTACGTAAGTACATAATATAGCAGCACCTCTGGCGCCAGTTGCGACTTTTCAATTTCAAATAAAGCGGAAATCCGATCTGTCGAGTTAAATCATTGTGTCCCTTTTTATTGTTTGAAAAAATTCATACAATGCAAATTGTTCCCAAGGGTTAAGCTGTTTAAATATTTATGAATTATTTATTTATTGACAAACATAATGGTGGAGAATGCTCTGTTCAATTGTTAGCTGTGAGTTATTTTGGTTGGTGCAGTCCATTGACGATGACCACTCGAGTGCCGGGTTTGGTACTCGTACATCAATGAGTCAGGGTTTTCTGGGCCTCTGTTTTCATTTCACTTTGAATTTTGAAAGAAAGGTATTGTTATCGTAACAGTGAAAGATTTCGCTTTATGATTTAAAACAAAATACGAAGATCGGATTATGACCGCTCATTAGTTTATATTTTAAATATTAGTTTATATTATAACACACTCGGATTTCGGTAGAAATTGCGATCGTGAAGGAAAAATTACTAAAGAATATTATTAATATAATAATAGAATATTATTAAGAATTATTATACTAATATAAAAAAAAAACAAAGAAACTAATTAGGTAAAAACTTCCATTCACGATAAAATACCTAATCAGTCGTTTTCAAATAGTTTCCAAATGATAATGTAATTAAATGAGAACCGCAGTTCGCTACAATAGGTTGGTTGAAGTGTTCCCGAGGATTATGGCCAGCTAAGTGGATTAGCGTATGGCTCTTCCGCTCCTATTGTGGGCAGTACTTGAGTTCACGCTACTGCACTCATCCTGTCAAAACATTGTCGCGGTTTCGCACGGATTGTGGGACTTTTATTGTTATGTATTTACATACTTCGTTTTATTATGGCATTTACTTTTACTAGTGTTAACTTTTTAGTCTAGTAACGATGTTTTGTTGTTTATTCTTAGTTTTTCGACTGTTTAAAAATGCTGTTCAGTTTGAAAGTTAATTATTATCTTTTGATTATATTTCGGATCATTGGGGAAGATGCAAATACAATATTTATGAAAATTTTGTTATTAAAATGTTAAAAATATATAAAAGAAGGGCCACTGCAAGGTTTATATTTTATATAATGTTGTTTTTCAACAATAATTACGAATTAAAAGTAGCTTGAAACGGAACGGATTTAAAACACCTATCAGCGTTCAGTGACGTCACTCCTGTTATGACAACGTATTTGAGATTATAGTTGTAGTAAAAAAGTGAACATTATAACGAGAATTAATTGCGTTTTTCGAATAAAAATGGAAGTTGGGTTTGTCAAAGCAGACTCCAGGAATCTACCAAAAGTTAGTGTTGACATGATAGTGACTTTTTTTGTCGAAAGTGCAGAGTTTTCAAGTGTAGAAATGAAAGGGACTAAACTATTACGGTATGTGTAAATCATTAGTTAAATTTGTATTTAATTCATTCAAAAGTCATTGACAAGTTTGGATAAGTAATTAGGTAGGTATAATAACTATGTTTCTTTTGCATACAAGCAGATTAAACTAAGCTTTTATCAAATATATCCGCCGACTTACGTCAAAGTGGTCTTCACAGCAACGAATGATGGTCTTTGGGGAATAATTATCATTCCTCTTCACAGCTTGAAACCACTTTTTTCGCAGTTTTGGGTCAGAAGGTCCAGTCAAAAACAATTTATTTGGAAACTGCTTTGAAGTAGATGGACACATTGGCACAAAACATACGTCAACACGGCTTTTTTTCGGAGTATCTATAGTATAGCTATGATCGCCTGATGTTGATGGATAGTCCATATTAAATTTTTACAAAAAAATGTCTCGTTAGTCGAGAAAAATGCAAAAGTATAAAATACATAGAGGACGTACAGTACGTGGGCCAGTGAGTGGCAGACGGGAGTGACGTCATACGAACTATAGATCCGTTTTCGCGCGAAAATTCAAATTGACAATTTTAAACCCCATTTTTTGCAGTAAATTACAGTTTTTTCATTTTTTAATATACTTGTGGTCTATTCTACATGGAGTTCTTTGAAATAAACACAAAAATAAAAATATCGCATCTTCCCCATTGATAATGTTATTATTGTTTCATGAGATGCACTATTGACGTGCTATATCAAATGCCTTGTATGTCTTCTACTGAATTTATCTTTTAGCTAGAACCTATTTTATCAGTAGGTAACTTTCCTTACATTCTAAGAAAGGAAGAAAGTCAAACTCAAATTACGTTTTCCTGAGTTCGAAGCAAATCATGTCAGGCTTACGTTATCGTACCTCGAATCTTAATCTCTACTATCTCTAATCTACACTTAGTTAATAAAAGGAGCACCCCAAAAAATATTTATTGTGTTTACACAAATACGTAGGTGGTAATCCGAGGTAAGTGACTATTCAAAATATTAAGTCATAGGGAACTTTTGAATAACCTTTAATAATATTATTGGGTTCTAATTTCGTTTGTGATTGTTAATCGTGGCGGTATAAAAGTGTCACCTCTGTGAATGGAGGTGCCAATTTGTATAGAGTTACTTTGAATGGGACGAGGTTTAATGTTACCCAAGTTACGCAAAAAAATAAATACCTAATATAAAATCTTCTTTTCTTAGATAAGTGATTATTCAAGTGAAGCAATGGAATCTCGGTCTGTTTTTTCTTCTTCGATTGATTCTGAGTACGTTGGATGAAATAACATTAGGTAGCTCAAGTGGACATTTATTAGCGATATAAATTGTACAATAAAAATGTATTCCGTTTTGCCGTTATAAGAATTATTGGTCCAAAAGTAGGTAGATACTTAAGTATACCAAGACATAAAATTGATTTATGATTTGCCTTTATTTACAGTCAAATATAAAATTGTGTCTGTGTTTGTATCTGTGTATAGGAGACTTACAGACAGGGGTGGTCGGCCCCCTCTCCGTAATTAGCCCCCTTCCCTCCGCTCGCCTCCTTCTCTCCTCTGAAAACAGGAGCAAGCTGAAAATAACAACCTTCTGGTAAATACAGCCTTTTTATATGTTTTACAGTGTTTTTCTATGTTACGTGTCTGTTTTCTGTGTTTTAGTACTTAGATTTAAAAGGAAACATTGCTTTGGGAATGTATCATTCTAATTACAAAGTAAGTACTTACGTTAACATATGTTGTATGTGAATCAGTCTCTATGTATTATGTGCTAACATAGGTATCCAAATGTAATGTTATTCAAAATACCTACTTAGGTGTAGTCTATATAATTTAATTTAATAATGCTATATTATAATTCATCATATCGTATACAATTTATAAAGTTACAGGACGTTCAAAACCGTTTCAAACTGTTAATCATCTTTTTATTCCTATGAATCAAATGTAGATACTAACCTACGTATTATTTAGACTCGTGTCGTACCACATCATAAAAGTAGGTATATTTAGTAAAATTGTAGCTAAACTAAAGCAAAACTATCGAGTCTGGTCGAGTTGGAGGTAAATCGCCGAAGCAACCTCCGCCTGGTGGCGGATTATCTTCAAATAAGCGTATTACATCCGGCCATGCTTTGTGATCCGAATAAGTAAGGCTTCATACACTGATATTAGAGCGGGGTCCTATCTATGTACTTGCATACTAGAGCTCACAGTAGTTATGTTTAGACAAAATATAAGTCTACAAAGGCAATTTTAAAGAATATTTTTGCTTTTTTTCTGGATTTTCTAAAAAAATGGTTTGTTTTTATATGTGTACTGAAATGTTAACTTTATCTTAATTAACAAACCATTTTATCATACCACTTCATAGATCTGGAAATCAAGATATTGTCGTTATAAGTAATCATGATATAATAAGATGCATTTTAGTTCTATGACATATACCTACTTACGTAAGCTAAACTATTACCTACTTATTAATTAATTTACCCTCGCTTACCGTTGAAAACGTATGCTGATAAAGTAGTTACAAAAATTGAAGTCACCATGAAATGCAGCAACAAATACATCATATCAACTTGATATAATTTACAAAGGAAACTGAGCAACCAGCGGTTCGTTAAAATACTGCGCAACATCACAACCCTCTTTGCAGTGGCCGATGCCCCTGGGACCGCTCTACCTCTATAGTCCTCTAGTCTGTATGTCGGCTTTTGCAGATTTAGCGAATAACTAAGGTTTCGTGATACTTTTCGTCTCTCCTGCAAATAATTTGGGATTACGTTTGTGATGTAGCCAAATAAGTCTGGGGATTTCTTCGTCTGGCACGTGTTTTGAATTGGTGTAGGTGTACCTAGTAGTGTCTTAATTTTATAATGGTAATTTTTTAAGCATAGGTCCTACTTAAGTATGTATTTTCATTCAGGTTTCTGTAACTGTTTACCTACATAAGTACTAAGTACCAATTCATTAAAACAGCGTTCAGAGCTCAGTCAACGTAGAGCAGCGTTCAGCAAGCGAGGTACTTAGTTCGTGACTAGGTTTCATGATTCTGTGCTTTCTGGTCTGGATCTCTATTAGTATTTGTAATGTAAACAGCTGTCAAACAGAGGCGGTATCGATCGCGGCGTCTCGAGCTCTGAGTTTACAAGTTGTTTCCCTGTAGATGTAAACAAATTCCTTCACCGCCGTGTAACTCAGCCGTCGCGCGTCGTCACCGCCGCCGGCTCCATTTACATAAAATTATTACCAGCCGCCCCTCCCCCTGCTAAGCCCCCTTTGTGCCTCCAAAATATTTTGTGGAACAGTTTCCACACAAAGTCTATTGGATCTAATTTAATATTCCGCACCATTTAAATATCTCCGAGTTGGTGACAGCGAAAATACAGCGGTTTGCGAACTGAATTTTGATGCTTCATTTATACTTGTGTATATTTTTGTTGCGATGAACGCCTGTTTTTTTTGGCGACGCTGTTGAATTTATAAATAAGGAAGTGCTTTTCTTCTTTACGGTATTCTTCAGAAACTTCGACGTTTTCAAACTGAATTCGTTAATTTCGTGTTGGGTTTTGTTTTTTGTAGGTTTTAGAATAAGTAACAGTTGAAAGATTCATTAAATAACTAAGTAGGTACTTACATAAGTACTTATATGTAATATTAAAACAGTTATTTCTATGTAATATATAAAATAAGTACCTAGGTAGTACCTACCTAAATTCTTACCTATGTAATTAATTTTAATAGACTTATTTTCTTTCAATTTGTTGATTTATTCAACAGTTTTAAGTCTAAATACCTACCTAAACATAATTAATTATATTCCTACATATAAAACACATAGGACCTAGATAGGTACTTTCATAAGAAACTATTAATCACTAACATAATCTCAGATACATTGTGTCATGTACCGTTACACATAAACAATGCAAACATGAAGAAACTGCGGGGCGTAGAGTAGTACCTCTATGGTGCACAAATAAATGAATTAGGTTCGAGCGGAGAGGCCGGAGAGAGGGCGGGCCGGCACGCCTCCATCTTGCGATCACAATGCTACCAGGTACAATAAATCAATCTACATAAATTGTAACGTTTAAATTCACAGTTTAGCGATTACAATCTGGAAGGGATTCCCTATTTAGAATTGTATTTGACAACGTTTATTTTGTTAACTCAACTTTTGTGTTTCAAGTTTTTGGAGAGCTTATTTTTTTGTTGTATTTGGAGATTAAGTAAAATAACAGATTTATGTAGAGCGTTTATATCTTGTTATATTTAAATATAATTTTGTAATTGCTTAGCAGTTAGCACGTTAAACACTTACCTCCCTACTTTCGTGATTAGCTTTTCTTGAAAATCAGTCAAATTGCTCTGCCTGTGATATTTTTTATTTTAAATTCATAGAGCTTAAATAGGTATTGATTTTAAATTTACAGACCTCGATCTACTTGTATGTTTTATTACAATAACTCGATCGTATATGTAGTACATACTTACTTGACTTCTAACTTACTTATACCAGTAAAAGTTAAATAAATTCAAGGAATAAGTAACTAGGTACCTAAGTAATGATAATTTTAAAAATAGATATCTACGGAATAGATTCAATAGATAGATGTCTATGTCTCTACCTATTCGTTAAAGGTCATTGAAGAGAATGGTATACTGCAAAACAGAATACTTATATTACAGGTAAGTAAGTAAATCTGAATTATCAATGCTACAATTTATTTTCATTTGTACTCGTATTTTTTAATTCAAAATAAAAGAAAACCAACAACTCGCATCACGTGCAGCCTATAAACTATTGAACAACGTGTGTATTGTGAAACAAACTAAATAAAAAGAGAATTAAAATGCGTGTTTGGTGCGTTGTTGCGCGGGTTTATCGCGGCCCGAGTTTGTTTAAAACTGCGCCGCGGATGTGACCGATTTACACAATGGACGGATTTAACACATACCTACCCTACATACAGACCATACCATATATCTACCTACTCTTATGTCTATAGGATGCTTCGATTTTATATAATGTTTTTGTTTTATTTGTAATGATTCGTGAATGGGTTTTTTTTAAATAATGTTTCTATTAATTGAGCTTGTTTTTAAAATATTGAGTAGGATGTTTTATAAGATTGTGTCTTATTTCTTGCAATAATGCAATGCAATACATTGACGAGGAGCAATAATAAATAGTCCACATTTTTATGTAAGTAGGTAGATTATCTACATTTCCACACAAAAAAAATAGGTTATTGAAATAGGTAGGTATCTATAAGTAAATCCATTGTGAGAAATAATTACTTAAATATTTATCAAATATTTTGTATAGTAAGTAGAAGTGAAGTCACACGCTTCAAATAAAAAGGAGAAAAGAAAGCAAAGAAAATAAAAGCCAAAATAAATCTTATAAAGAAAACTAGCACCTGTAAAAGGTACATAATATTTGAGGTAAACTTCGTAAACATTTGCTACGGCGTAGCTTCAGCTTCCCGTAGCATTGTCTACGAGAATAGGTAAATATTTCCTGTAATTTCGTTATTCCGCGACACACAGCTTTCTGGAACACAAAGGCTGTGGAGAAACTAAACAAAATGGCGTATTTAAATGGGCGGCGACTCCATTGTCGCTCATCGATACGTCGTTTGTTTCGCTCGCACTCGTTGCTAGTTACAGCGAGCTCTATCTCACTCACTACCACAACATCGCTGTAAGATCGTGTTTAGATTTGCTGGAATATGTTCTTTATCTCTGGAACATAGAGTTGATTGTCTCGTAGCGCGGTCTAAGAGTTCTGACATCGTTCCAACACTTGGAACGGTGCTCTAACATGTTGTCTCTGTCACACTCTAGCACGAGGGGTATTTTTGTATCGTCATCTCTCTTCGTCTCGCCTCCCGAGAAGTAATGTGTTGTTGCGTGTTGTGATATCTCTGAAATAACAGGGAAGCACTCGCTACGAAGTTGTCATTTGTAACGGTTTTGCACGGTAGCGTCGGGAAAAACGGAAAGGTGGTTGAGTACTAATTATGTAGGTACCTAAGTAGGTACTGATTTCTTGTAATATCTAATCAATATGATAGAAAACTAAATGAATATACGAGAAGCAACAATGAATTACGTTTGACGCCTTTTGGAAGAACGATATTAGCATAGCCTCAAGATGCCAGCCATAAGATGCTTAACAAGAATAATGCAAAAATATCGATTTGGTTCAACTAAATTAAATAAGCAAGTATAATAATAAGTAAAATAATATTCATATATAAAAAATAAGTATTTTACTTTAGAAATGATTCGTTGAACTACGCATAACAAAGTTAATGCGAATCGCTGAAATTAAGAAGCGACTGCGTTGAAGTCTTTTGTATGGACGCGGTCAACGAATAAACAAAAGATATAAAAACGATTTCATTGCATCATATTATTTATCCACGTGAACCAAATGTGAATAATCTGTATTTTTGGCCATACTGTCCATTAATTTATACAAAATTATAGGTATATTATTTATGTAGGTACTTATTCTAAAGGTACCGTAACAATTAACGGTTTATTAATGGTAGGTACATGAAACACGAACATTTTTCATGATTCTATTTTTAACATATCTATGTAGACTTGTAACCGTGATGTAGATTGTATTGCAGGCAGTACATGTAGGACGAGGCAGGGCGCGTGGCGTAGCGGCGGCCGGAGTGGGGCGTCGCTAAACAAAAACACGTAGAGAGGTGGCGGGCGCGGTGTGGCGCGGTGTGGCGCGGTGATTGGCGCGCGGCCGGTCCGCCCCGGGCTCGCGGCCGGCCGTCACTCCGCGCCGCGCGCTCGCCCCGGCAACATGTGCAGCGGGCCCGACGGAGGGCCCTGGCCGCTCAAGGACGCGCCCGCAGTCACCGCCGCCGCGATAGATCATTACCGCCTGCAACTGTACAACTATGCCGTGGCCGAGCGGCTCCGCCTGTACCCGCCGGCCGTGGCACCATGCTACCCACCGTACGCACCGCGCCTGGCGCTCTCCATGTCCCTGCTGCAGCAGCGAGCTCTGCAGCCTGAAGAGCCGAAGCCGCAGCATAGCTACATCGGCCTGATCGCCATGGCTATACTCAGCTCGCCCGAACGCAAACTCGTCCTCTCCGATATCTATCAGCACATCCTCGACAACTATCCATACTTCCGGAGTCGCGGCCCTGGCTGGCGCAACTCCATTCGACACAACCTCTCGCTCAACGACTGTTTCGTTAAAGCCGGTCGATCGGCCAACGGCAAGGGCCACTACTGGGCCATACACCCTGCCAATATCGAGGACTTCAGAAAGGGAGATTTCAGACGCCGCAAAGCGCAGAGGAAAGTGAGGAAGCACATGGGACTGGCGGTGGACGACGACGGGGAGGACTCACCGTCGCCTCCGCCGTCATCGCCGCCGCCGACGTCGCTGCCGCTGCCGTTTTGGGGCGGAGGACGGCTACCCAGTGGCGTACAAGGCCGCAAACGACAGTTCGATGTAGCTTCTCTGCTGGCGCCAGACGACGCACCCGAGAAGCGCGTGAAGCGTGAAAGCAGCTGTGAAGAGGAGCCGGAGGAGGACATCGACGTGGTGGCCAGTGACCAGGAGGACGATACTACACGTGGTGGCGGTGGCGCGCCGTACCCGCTGCTGGGCGGCTGGTGGCCGGCGCTAGAGCCCGCGCTGCTACAGTCGCTGCGCCGCCACGCGCCGCCGCCGCTGTCGCTGCGCCGCTCGCCGACGCCGCCGGCCGATCTCGCCACGCAGCGCCTCACCGACACTTAGGATGATCTTTACACCCATCTGTAAAAGCCTGTGAATATTCAGTATTAATTAAAAACGTTCGTGCGTGATAATGACATCGTTGCTTAGTGAAAATTCTTCCCAGCGCAGCGGCCTTTTTATATTTTTCTGTTAATTTTTATCCCTCTATTTATTTTCCGACGGCATTTCTGTTCTGCCATTCTTTCCACTTCAGCTTCTTTCTACTGTTTTCTATGCCTTCAATAGATGTACCTATCTGTCTGTATGTAGGTATTCTCCTCATGTCGTGATATCATTTAGATATTGTATCTACTTTCTACTGTTGTTTTCTCGCATTGTAATTAATAAGGTGTAAATTCTTGTACATTCAACTTATAAGTGTATGTATTGAAATACTGTACTTAGAACAGTGAGTTTAGTTTTACTTAATGTAATTAAAGTCTGAAAACGACCAATCGACTGTAGATAATTCTTAGTTCTATTTGTAAATAGATTAAAAACTGTTAAGATGATACTATGTAAACATAATGTTGTTTATCTCTAGAAGCTATATGATAAAGTATGAATACATATAACAACTCTATGAAATCTCTGAATAAATAGAAATCATACATAACTATGGATATCTTTTATTCAAAACTGAAGTTTAACCTGTTTAATTCCTTTTTAAAAAACATACCTAATTAATTATTTTTACGGAGGCATCGTTAGTCATTTAAATTTGTTATTTACCTATTTACCTTCTTTGTTACCAATATGAATAAGAATTAACTTACACCTCACTATGTTTTCCCACGCGCCATTAGAGAATTCCTACCTACTTATCAACTCTAGGAATTTAATATTATTTTCTTGGAATTAATAAGCGAAGTGAACTTGTGAGAAAATTACTTGCTTGAAAGTATTTTTAACTGAATACTTAGGTACCAATTTATGATGAAATAAATTAATCTATTTATAGTAACGTAACGAATTAAGTACACCTACTTAGTTAATCAAGGGTTTAATTAGGTAGGTACTATCTGGATACATAGATATTTATTTGATATTAAATGTCTAACGTACCCATTTAATATCTTAAGAAATAAGAGAAGAAAAAATACTTAAGAAGTAATAAGATATTAATCGTTAAATCTTTACGTTATTATTGTCGTATTATAACGTATACCTACGTAATTTTTTCGAAATTGTTTTGATGGATAACATTTTATAGCTATTCAACATATCTCTCTGCCAGACACAGGTCTCCTTTTACGCCCTGTCAACTTTAAGCCTATAATAAGTATTTTTTTACTTTTAATGTAAAATATGAATATACCTACACTTAATAAAATTAAAATAACTCGACACCTCTCAGTCGAATTCCCAACTGATTAAATCGGGTAAACACGCCCATCGATGGCCACTGATAAAGTAATCGTTTCCATGTTTTTATTTTGCAATCTGCTTTCTCACGGTGCTATTGTATTTTGTGGAAGGATTAGCGATTTCACGGGTAAAGTTACGAATTAGGTTATCACTGTACTTGCTCAGGCTATTCATTCTTTTATTGTGTACCTGTTGTTGTATTTGTTTTTTTGATTTTCACTTAACTGGGTGGAGAGAAGTGTGTCATTTAGTCATTCGTTAGGTATTTATTTAGGTAAGTAGGTATACTTATTTTGAATTGACGTACCTAATCGCAGCGCAGTGTATTTAATTAGATATTTAGATCTTTTTATGTGGTTGTAGGTACATAGTAGTTACATAGATATCCCTATAAATAAAGTTAGTTGTAAGTTAATTATGGTCCAGCAGGCTGAGCAAAGGTTCTGTTTAAAGACTGCTAATCCGCTCCAGTGTCAAAGTAGCAACTTCGTACGTCTAGAATTCTAGAAGTTATTAAACTATCAAAGCCCCCAAAACTTTAAATACAAATACAGCCCATAATTGAATATTCACTAAAGCATGGAGGCACGTATATGCGATGCGTTTATACAAATGCTGAGTAATCGTGTGTCGGTCTTCATTGAAGCTGATCGAGAGCTGTCAATCACGCAGACGTCTGCCGCGGCCTCTAATTTGCCTGCGTGCGCCAACAACTTGCATATTTACTGTATCTACTTTGTATACAGTTAAGTACTGTTATGTTACATACGTGTGTGTTGATTGTTGGTAAATTATTTAATCGTTTGCTTTGGTCTTTGGTATAGTAAACTACTTATTTGAAGAATTTTATGTTCTACAGTGTTTTATAACAGAAAATCGTTTCAACAAGATGAAATGCTGAAAGTACTTATTGTAAGTAATAAAATCTCGTATCACTTGATTTTATATAATTGTATGTTAGCCTAAGCAAGCCATGATTTCCAAGGTAGTACGTAGCTAAGTAGGTACTTTGTAAACGAAGTAGAAAACGGGAGTAACAGTCGAAGCTCATTCATCAGTTAACATAGGTATATCTACCTACTAAAGTTGAGTAGCATACTCGTATGTTACAGATTATTCAAATAGAGCATAATACAGGTATGAATTAATATATGAGTTACAATAGCGTCTGAGTAATCCGGATTACAAGCTATTACAATAGTAAGCCAGGAAGTTGACGCACAGACCCTTCCTGTCTGTTTGTGCCACAAGGATTACCATAATGCCTTTGTTTGGTTGATAAACTCTGATAAGATACTGTAAGATACATTTTTGTATTTTTTTTTCTAAACGTAACTCCAATAGATATAGTTATTGCTCTGAATGTTTGTTGAAACCAAGTTTAAAGTTCGTGCTAAATGAAAATTTCTTTGTTCCGAGTTAAACCCAAGCAATGATGAAAGCCGGTGTTGCTTAAAGGCTAAATCATATTATATCAAAAGTAATTACGAGAATTTCATCCTTCTTAGATTTCAATAGCAGTTTGTATAATATTCCCAAATATTTTCTTTCGGGAAAACAGTGTGCTCTGTCATATTTCCATAATGCCATTTTCTCACCCGCTACAAGAAATTATCAACCAACATTTACCACAATCACCTCTTGAAATTCCCATTTCGTACATTTGAATATTGTTTCCGACAAAACGACAATAATGCAGTGAAAACTTTGTCTAACGACCCTTGCTTCCGACATACATGTAATGTAATGTAAGTACTGGCACAACTGTGAATTGGTGTTTGACTGTGTTACTAATCAAGGCTGCAAGGCGAGAGTCGACATATAATCGAATGAGTGGCTGCTGGATGGTGTGCCATAGAACTTGCATACCACTAGAATTGCCATAAGCTGTTATCTAAAAAGTAGGTACGTAAAATTATGAAAAGATGCTTATGCCTATTCAAGCTTTGTTGAGATAATGACATTTGGCATGGGTAAGTAACTTAAAAAATTTAAGTCAATTTTGTTAAAACAATATACCTAATAGGTATTTATTTGTTTAAGGAAATGTGCCAATTAAGTATCAAGTTAAAGTAACACTAATCTAAAATAATAATTCTTGACTGTAAAAAGCAAGATTTTAGAATATTTTCTTCAAAAATGTAGGACAGTTCTATTCCGATATAGTTATGTGTAGAAGGCTGAGCGCTCTGTAGGGGAACGAGAGAACGCATGTAAATGCGCCCTAATGGCTGCAGGCGACGACGGGGGGCGGCTGGGGATGTGCGGGGCAGAGGGGGGCGTCTAATGAACGTGCGCGAAATGCTTCACTAAACGTTTGTATTGTTTCAACTACAATTTACAACTAGTGCGCGCGTTAAGAGAACTTCACAATTCTAATTCAGTTACTAAAGTGTACCGTTTTCGTGTCGTACCTACGTTTATGTTTGATTTTCTTCCTCCTATTTTACTTGCACCTAATTATTCTAGATTTTCGAAGCAATTTCTTATATATCTGACAAAAAATATAGATTGTCCAAAAAGAAAAACCTTTTCAAACAAGCTGAAAGCGTCCATTAAGCGGCATTGAGGTGAGACGAGCCGGGCGCGGGTGGGCCGAGGTCGGGCGCCGGACTAAAACGGTCCACTCTCGCGAATTGCCCACTCCCGAATCTAAACGCTCCCAATTCCGTCAAGTGTCGACAAAGGCCGACTTTTAGCCCCAACAATGAGTGAATGAAGCAAATTACCGCTTTTCGACACTTGAAAGCGCGCATCGGGCCGCACCGACGGGCACATTGTCGCCGAACGGTTTGCGCCTCGAAACAAACGATAACAATAAACAGTAAAAAGGAAAGTGTAGTATTTTGCGTGGAAGTGCGCGGGGACAAAAGGCGGGAAGTAATAGGTGTTAATGCTTCGAAGTCGCTGAGCAATCTGAATGGCGGCGTCCCGGGGCGCCTCACGCCCGCCGCGACGTTCACGGCGTTTTCTCGAATTATTTTTATAACAAATCATCGGTCCGATGATTGACAATATTGTGTTTTATTTTGATTACATTTGAACAAGGATCTTTTGTAATTCTTTGCCTGAAGTTATTGGGGTTCAACGAATGAGTCGCCAGGTGTTAATAGGTACTTGAGAACTTAGGTATGGATAAGAAACATGAGACTTTATAGACTGACAAGGTAATAACAACAAACACTCCAATTTAATGAGTTGCAAATGGCAAAGGATTTATCTCTTTTACTTTTACGCCAATTATGGCATTTTATGGTATGTCTTTTATCTTATCATCAAATCATCGGACTTTCATTTTGCTAAGTGTTTCTCTCGTAGATACTTTATCAAATTCAGGATCCTATTTAAACAAAACAGAATCAGCAACACTTGACCATTTACAACATCGATGCCAATGGTACCATAGACCACAAACACTCGAGAGCTCGTAACAGTTCAAACAAGCTAAACAAACAGCGATGTAGGACCGCCCGCGAATTCGCACTTCAAATCACTTCTAGAGGCAAGGGTTCACGGAATCAAGGTTTTCGATACCACAGCTGGGAACATTAAGTGTTTGTTAGATCAATAGAGAAAATTTAATAGGGTATGTTTGTTATTCGCGTTGTTTTAACGGATATGAAGAGGGTTCCATGATTTTATAGAAAGAATTCCAACCATGAATTTACATAAGTACCTACTTATTTATTTATTTTGTGTATTTGTTTAGATATTTAATATTTATTGTTAGTACTGTACCCACTGTACACAATCTTCACTATTTTATGTATTATTTTAGTTTAAGTTAAGTTCTATATAAATCGAATGCCTAAGTAATTGAAGTAGGTATATTCACAACTTAGGGTTACAAAAACATTACCTTTGAATATGATTAAGTAATAAATTGTATCTAATCTAGCCTAGAAGTACTTATTATTGTTTTAAACCTAACTATATTAAGTAGGTAGGTACTTGTATTTAGTATTTTTGATGCAAATGTAAAAGCATTGTTAGAATGGTAACGAGTCTAACAAATCGCCCTCTAATTGGTGGGTCCTCGACATGATCAGCATCTGTTGTTAGTGTTGCCTACTTCCTTCTGTCTCCCCGAATACTAGGGTCACCATAATTTGCGGTACTATCCTTTAAAGATCATGTCATCTTCTTTGTTTTGTTTAATATTCATCGAGTTTAAGTGTGTAAGTTCACTTACTTATAGGAATATAAAAAAAAACTGTCGTCAGTGTGGTGACTGAATTAAAATTATAATGGATTTCATACATTTATTTAATCCATGCTGTCTCCTCAGAAATTGTCAACGAAAGAACTACTAAAAGCGTTATAAATTGGAGATTGTTTTGTATCACAATTGTAAATTGAAGAGATTTATGTTAGCTGACAAAATTGTTTCAAATAAATCCTAAAGTTAGCAGAAACTGATGGTGCAACTACAAGTCCCGCCACAATTAAATGTGTCCACACCGGCGGCTCTGAATGCGGCCGGCGCACGCATCACCGCATCGCGACAAATCGCGAACATTTCCACATTTTATTTTATGGGAACGCCGAATCACGCCGCCGCCGACTCGATATTTGAAATCACGTTCCGGTATCGCGGGACGCGCGTGACGCTTTTGTGTACGACTTGTATGTTTTAACGCCATCTAATTGGATTTACCCTTTCGTATGTTATTTGGATAAATACGTCGGGAAAATTTTCTTACTTTTATTTAAATATTTTCTTTATAAGTAAAGTTGTAGGTAGGTAGGTACTTCCCTTATTTATTTATGTACCTACTGACTTATCGATCATAAATTCAACTGTGCTATAAATGTAGTGTTTTCCAATAACATTGGACCACCATCACGTCCATACTTATAAAAAGCTTAAAAATATCATAGAGGTTTCTATAACAACAATGTTATTTTATTAAACACGATCGTTTTTTAACTGACGAGCAATCCTTTCGCTGTTGATACTGATCGAAGTCCCATGATTACGAGTAAAATGTATGGGAGAGTGGGACTTCACGGTTTGGATCAAGTGTGTGCCTCGGATGATATATCAGTGCTTAAGTCCGTATTGTTTGTTTTATAACGAATACTGTCAATACAATAGACCCACGCATTATTGTATGTAATACAATTAAGTTTATCTACAGGATGGTGGAACCCATAAAGTACCTACTTACCTACATTAATGTTTGAAAACATTATTTTAATCGCTTTAATTCGTTGTTTTAATATGCCTAAGTAATAAAAAATTGGTCCGTAGTTTAACTGTTGCAAGTGTCGTAGCTGTTAGAAGTCTTTATAAGATTTTAAAGTGCCTACCTACCTACTTCTTATTTTAGAATAGGTACCTATAACGTTCCTGATAAATCAAAGAACTGAAATTAAATTAAGGCTTGATTGAAGAGAAAACTTTAGATAGTTAATAAAGCTGTTTTATGTTTTTCTATGTTTGTCTCTTACAGTTTAAACATTCTGAATTATTTCTTAAAACTATATTGTATAAGTACTTACCTATTTTGAAGTAGGTACGTATTAAGCACATCAAACGGCGCTTGTCGTGGAATTCCGAGGACACTCTGTGTATATGGTATCATTGTATTTGGTGTCACCTACAGTGAGGATTTGAGACGTATAAAGCGGTTCGGGGAAAGATCGCTTGAAGTGTTGACACGGCCAGCCACAATGCGCCCAAACTCGCGCCCGACACTCCAACGCAGATTATTTTCAAAGGCGACCCATCAAACGTTTGGACAGATGACTCTCATATATTCCCAATTCACATTTATTTAAAACCAAACACCAGTTTTGTTTTTATTTAGGATTATTTTTAAATGATCAAGATATGATAATTTTCTTTATATTTTATTAGGTATTTTCTTTATAATATTTGTTTCTTCGGCATACTTACTTATTATCTACTATTATTATTGTGTAACCATAATACCTGCCAAAGAAATAAAGCGTTCAAAAGATCCCAACAGATCCCAGAGAAAATCTTCACTATGATTGTTATCTCGGTCAGAACTCTTAAAATTTCTCAGTCCCTCGCAATTTGTAGTACTTACCTACTTACCAACACTTACGTATGTAAATCGCGCAAAAACCGTTCAAATGTTTGATTTAAATATTTATCTATCTTTGCTGCTAATTTACATGAATATTTAGGTAGAAACTTGGCACAGTGCAATGTTTACTTTCCCAGCAGATTGTTGTTGTTAGTGAATTCTAGTAAAATTCAGGTAACCGTGAGTAAGCGGGTCCAAACTTCTTGCAATAACAAATAATCATATCCAAATATGACAGGGGCAAACAACCAAACATATTTAGAGGATTTTTTCTAAATAGCATTTCGAAACACGTTTTCTATTACGTAAACAGAGTTCGGAAATCTCTACCATGGATAATATCGGTAGCTCATTAACGGTTGAAAGTTTAGGACAAATATTTGAACATTCCGACTTAATCGTAATTACTGAGGTTACCTACTCGCCGCGGACAAAGACTGGTAGTTGATATAACAAACCGTTTATTTATCTGTACACAGTAGGCCTGCCAGACTTTTGGTTATTAAATTACGGACTTTTTGAAATTATTAATTCATTTTCAAGATTGATCAAAATTGAATAAGGTAAATAAGATTTAAGTAAATAATAGGTACACGTTAAAAGCAATCGGAGAACGAAAATCGGAATCGGGGAAGTAAAGATGGAAAGATCTTTTTTCTAGTTTCAGATTTGATTCCTGGTAAAATTACTGTAAACGTAAGTCAGGTCCGTGACCGTCCATCCTAATTACGAACGTATGGTTACCTATAGAGGACGGTATGAAGAAAGGGGAAGGTATTGAGGAGGGGTAAAGGCAGCTCATTAAAAACACATCGGGCTACATGTGTAAATAAATACGCATTGAGACGGCTCGACCAAACATCTTCAGCGGTCGATAGGCGGGCGATTGCTTACGTAATTGAACGGACAAGTAGCGGATAAGTGATATTTTAATACGCTTTTTTATGTCTCCATTCATTTTATGAAGTGTTTGCAAAATATAGTCAACATTTTATACGGTAGGTATTTACGCAACCTACCTAACAATTTGATGCGACCAAATACTTAGGCAGCCAATACTTAGGCTTTAATACACAGATGACCTTACTTATTTTTCATATTTTCAAACTAATTACGGAATTCATAAGGTGACAAAAAAGGTTGGTTTTAAATAACGAAAGAAACGATGTACTAACTATCACAATTTATTTTATAAAATTAATTTATCTTGTTTCAAATTCTGTACCTCACAATTAATATTGCTGAAGTCCATTTTCCTCCACAGCACTCTGCCTCTCCAAGAGGTCCGCCAACAACGGCAGCAGCTCGGGTTTCATACTCGCTCAGCGCAAACAGACCGTGGGCTGCCATTATACTGCTCATCTCAACCACTATAACTATAGGCATATCTTGTATAAGTACTTACAGGATGAGTAGGAAGGTTTATGTTGATAGCTAGTAGGAAAAGGGCACCTACCAACTTAGGTATAGGTACTGATTGTAAGTAGGTATACTGACTGATGAGATTGAGACGTAGGTAATAACTAATTACATTTCCTTATTCGCAAAAGTCTATTGTTTTATACATATTATTGGTACATGTATACCTTCCTATAGACGTTACATTATTTCATAAGTTAAGAAATAATACGAATATCTAAATACTTAAAGAGCACTTGTTACTATAGAATCCATAGTGACAAGTGACCTTTTAGTATTTAGATTTAGGGTGTAACAAGTGATGAACTTCCAACTTTTTTTTGTAAGATTGATTGATTATTACCTAGACTAGACGATTAAGCTTTTTGCAGTTTTTATGCCGTAGTGCCTTTATCCCAAGCCTATGTACGTCAGAGCCAGCGTCACCAACAGCATAAATACGAACGCAGTAATTTTTCACAAACAGCTAAACAAAAACGCATCTTACGACACAACACAAGCACAACATAAATAAAGTGCGTATAAACGTACAGACTTCGAATGCAAGACAAACCTCTTGAAAACCATCGAGAGAGGGTTCATTTCACTTCAGACGTATCATACTTATAGTACAGTCACTGCGTGTTTGTTTCTCTGCCCCTTTGACACACGCTGTTTACTTGTGCATTCTTTTACTGGCGACCTGACCTCCTTAGTTTTAGATTTATTTGTTCTTTTGTGGGAGGGACCACCATGCTGCTGTATTAAACTGGTATAGGTACCTACGTGTATTTGTTTGGCAAAGGAGGTAAAGATTTACTCTGGCGCCATACAATTATTTGTGAAAATAAAAATTCAAATTTTCTTCGCCTAAAAACCTTTTTCAAAGTAGGTAAGTACGCAATAACACTTTTTTAAAATATAAATTTAGCCTCAAATACCTACATCCACAGAATATCATGGCGGAATTTATTTAGAATATAAATGCCCATCTAACTGCTAGATTTCACAAAAATCAGTGTAAAACAAATTACGAAAACATTACAATAAAGACTCCGCCTCCATGGCAGGCCACGCGATGTGTTGATTGGCGTACCTTTACCCGAACCTTTTGTTTCAAAACATGGCCGCAATCTCGGCTTTATTTACGCATATTGTTACTTTCGTCACCACCCATACTCGCAACAAAGACCTCTACTCATATAGCGTGACTACTATCAAAAGGGTCAGGATAAGTGGTCGTGTCAAGGGCCATTGTTAATTTGAGTCGATTGAGTTCTTACCGAAACCGATAGCTGGGGCATTGTTTGTTGGATTTTACATAACGAGCGGAGTTTGCGGCTTTGTTCGAGTGTGGGGGAGGATACAAACGTTTGAGATGTGAATTGAAAGGCGAAAAAGTGGGGCAAGTTATAGGAGATACCTAGAGATTATGAAATCTATAGCTTTGAGAATACTAGGAGTTGCGGTAGTTGTTTACCCTAAGGGTCACCAAAACTGAAGATTCTATGTCGGAGTAAAAATACAAACTAATGATTTGAATAAATAAATCTAGAATAGGTTTGTTACAATGTTTGTTACTAATTACAAATCGTATTAAGAAGTCATTAAAAATATTATTATTATTGTACTCTCTGTTATGTCACAGTTATTGCATCGTAATAAGTACTACCTACTTATTCGTGCATAACTACGAGGTACTTACTAAGTAAACGTACCTACTTGTAAAGTTTATATGAAACGTGATTTTATATCAGAGGAGATATCGTAATTAAATGAAATGTGAAGTCTTATAATTTACACCAACCTCCACGATTGCGTTGCGCCGCTCTTTGAACTGTCCAAATGATTGTTTTATATTTGCCGCAGCCGCAGTGCCCCTATTCCGATCCACCAACGAATGACGCAATGTAACCATTCAATTAGTACTAGCGTTTTATTTTATAACAATACTTGTCGATTCCGACATAATTGATAGAAGGAATGTTTTGTAATAAAACATAATCTCATTTGAATAGCACATTGTTGCTCTTTCAAGATTTAGTTTGAAAAAATATCAGACAAAAGATGCCGCTGACTCGTGATTTCATTTATTTTAATCGGGTATCATAGCGGTAAATTGATTTGAATACATGTTTTATATCAATATAATTACACTTACATTTTTAAGCATAGTTAACTCATGGGAATTATGAATGTCCTAGAAAAAGAATTCGTAGCACGTAGCATGCGCCTACGCAGCCTATTTCTTACAAAAGACATCAACGCGCGCTAATGAAGAAAAATACAAAAATGTTTATTTCTATTCTTGGTCATTTTTTATTTTCATATTTTCGTCACTTATTACAGAAAAAGTCCAGGAAAATACTTTATTGACAATTAAAAATATTTTGAGAAGGTTTTAAAAGAGGGAAAGTCACATTACGTAATTCAAATAAATTTTAGTACCTACCTACTTATAGGTATTGCTACTTTGCTTCAAAAGTTTCATGTTGGTACTTAAATTGGGAATATCCCGCACTAGATTACCAGCTAATTTGAAGGTCGGAAGTACTAACAGCGCTGTGCTATGTGCATTAGTTGGTCTGTAATCACGCACCGGCTACAGCCTCTAATCATCACCAGCCGAGCTTGTTTTTGGAAAGTACATTAGGACCAAACCTGTTGAAGTACATCCGTATTTTTATTATTGCTTATATCTGTGTATTTTGAAATAAGTATGGTAGAAAAAAAGCTTTGTTTACACACTTTAAAGTTAGCTCGATAATAAATACAAAGCGATAAGGCATTTAAAAGTCTTTTATAATAGGTACAACATCGAACAACATTAGTAGAGAAGATTGATATACGCGTAAACAGTTTTTAAAATCCGGATCTATTTGTTATGATATAGTTTTTAAAAGTTTACAAAAAGACGATAACAGAAATCGATAATGATCATGCGTTAACCCATACCGCTGACGTGTAAATATCGATGAATCCGCGGCGGCGCCCAAAGATCCACTGATGAAATAATTGACACTACACAGCTCGAGAACACTAAAAAAAGTTAAACAAAAACTTTGATACAAATTGATATTGATGTTCAAAAGAAACGCGCCGATTGACATGTTTTAAGTTTGCAAAAAATTGGTGGGAAAAAGTTTGGGAATCTATTAAAATGTAGAAGTTTTTTTATTTTAGAATAAGTATTTGTAACATTTGAAAGCGCAATGTTATATGTTTATTCCTATTTAACTAACAAAGATATACCTATAACAAATCTAGATCTCGTTAACAGATAAGTAGGTACTTAGTCTATAGGTATATATAAAAATGAATCCCTATTTCCCTTGGTCACGGCATCACGCCTGAACGGCTGGACCGATTTCGCTAATTCTTTTTTTGTTCTGTTCGTTATTATCAGGAGAAAGTTCTTACGGAAAAAAAAGGTACTCATACATAAGATAGGTCAGCTATACAAAATAAAGTAGTGCATCAAAGCTACGGTAAGGCGGTACGAAGCTCGCCGGGTCAGCTAGTTAAGAATAAATATGTAGGTACGAAATGGTGTAAGGAAAGTACTAAATATTATATAGGAAAGGTCCAACTCTGTGTCTTTAGACATTAAATAAAACAAAAAATAATTAATATCTATTTAATTCGCAAATAAGTGCCTAATTCCAAGAGCTTTTAAGTAAAGTGCGCGATCTCCTTTCACCTAGATTTGGGGGCAAAAACTAAAAGGTGTTGTTATTTGAGTTGTTATAGAAAGTGTTGAATTAAGTCGTAATTTTGTTGGAAACGTGTCAATTAGGCGGGGGACAGACGGCATCAGTATTAGCCAGTTGGATAACACTCCGCGGCCGTTTCCTAAAACATTTGTCCGACAAAAGTGGCGAATCATGCCTTCCATTTACGCCTTAAATCTTTAGAGGTCGTAAACATTTTATTTTGTTGCCTACGCTTTTTACTATTTTTATTTTTTTTAGTTAAATCCTAATTAGTAAGTAAAATAGGAAGCGAAAATACAAATGGAAATTAACACGTAATAACTCTATGTACTAAAAAGATGTTGAAATACAAATAACCTCGTTCGCAATAAACTATGTAGATACTTAGGTATTGTAAAAAATTCGGTGAAAACCTGTTTTTTTTTTCATTGTTTTTTTTTTATAAAGATGGTAGGGTAAGTGTATATCTAATACGTATCGCTATAGCTAGGGTGTACCTACAAATAGGCATTCTGTGGCTAGGGAAATAGTTGGTAGCATCTGGGCGGGCGGCGGCGTTGCCTCTACTGTTTGTTGTTTACGGCACTGTGGCGCGACCGCCGATAACAATCTCACGACACTAATACATTCGTGTTGAAACTACACTATCTGATATCAATTTCTATGAGATATTACCAAACTTTAGGTAAATATTAAAATACGAAAGTGTTTTCTGCAAACTACGCCTTCACGAGTATGATTATAATATGATAATTGTTTACAATAAATAGTGTCGAGTATCAAAGTAGGTACTTACTGACGAATCTGTAAGTTCGAAAAGCTACACAAACTAATAGACAAAGTTAGAGAAAAATAACTTCTTTTTTGATTGGTAATAAGTTAGTAGGTATAACTAGTTAGCTGAAAATTATAAGCCCAAGAATAGAGCAAGTCTTTATTCTGTGAATTTTAAACAGACAAGCTAATTGTGGCATTTGTAGCAAATATTAAAACAAAGCGGCCGAAAATTGTGTTGCTTTTAGTAAAATTACTCTATAAATATTCAAGGGAAAATGTAAAAAGAGGCGATATGAAGGCATTAGTTGCAAATTACCCGGCGTGGGTCAACATCGGATAACGTAACGTATGTTAACGGTCAGAGCTCGATTGCATTAATGTAATTTGTACCTTCTACAAGTGTGTGATGGTACTTTCTTGAAATTGGTACTTATGTACCAAAAACAAAGTACTTTACCTATAGCTTTTCTACGTACCTAATTTACGTTTGAATATCAATACAGGTTCCAAACTATCATTTTATTATCTTAAGTAGTAGGTAAATAAATCCTAAATAAGTAAATAAAAAGTAAGTCTAAATAAAATAAAAAGTAGTTATCTAATAAATAAGTAAATAAATCCTAAATAACCTAACATATCAAATCAAATAATGCGTCAAAAATCCGAATAAAAATAAGTATTTACCTACGTATACGGCTTTATCCTTTGTTTATTAAGTAGGTAGGTATTTTTTTGTTCTGCTGCCACTACGACATGAAAGTATTATTATGAATAGCTAATTACCAGCAAACATTACATAGCATTTATGTTACTTACGCCGTTAATTCACACTCCGTACATAATAAGTAGATGTCGTGTAAGGCAGTGTAGTTTTAAGTGGCAAGGAAGCGGCGGCCGCCCCTCTAATTATCGAGATCCGCAGATAGCGGAGCTTTTATCTCGGACACTCTTCCATTAACCAAATATACATTAATATACAGCTTTATACCCGCCTAATTATATACCGCGCTATTTTCCAACTCTAAAACCAATTAAAAATATTTTGATAGACAAAAATAAATTATAATTATAGAGACGCCATTTTGTTATGTTCTCAGGCCTTAATGGATAGTTATTTATTTGTTAGAGCAAATATTTTCGCTTCCGCAGCAAACGCGCTTTATCTAATGTTTTATTTTAATTTATGCGCAGTGCCTTTGTTTTCGAAAGAAGCGGAAACTGTGAGTAATTTGGTGCGCGTTAGACGAGGTGTTTACAAGACAATAGTGATTTTATCTTTTTGGCGCCATTGGATGGTAAGTAGGTACCATAGTATCTAAAGTACCATCATGGTACGTTAGATATTTACCCGAAGCTACAAGGATGTACGTACCTGTAGGTAAATAGTTTAACAAAGTAGGTATCTATTTAAATAATTTTAATTAACAGTAACTTCTTTTAAAAAGTTTACATAGATACCTTCTTCATCTACTCACTTAACTGTTTTTTTAAAATCTTTGTAAGTAAAAAATATTAGTATCTTATCTATGTATCAATAATTCAAATCTTTACAAATTAATATGATAAAGCAGCGTCGTAATGGAGCGCGCACAGTGTAAAAGCCCGCACCATGGAGGACTAATTTGCGAATTAGTGCAATGAGTGCGCGGCCACTCAAGCGCGCTGTAATCTAATTCATTAACCTTTGTCGCGCGCTAACTTGCCCGTTTCACGCGCCAACGTTTGGAAACTTCCCTCGGTAGCTTTCTAGGGAAGTGCTCTGTGCTCGCTCCAAATAAACTTTTATTTTGTCTGTGTTAAACTGCAAATTGCACCTGAAATAAGCTTTTTAATTAAGTTTGTTTTAGAAAAGTTGTTAAAGAAATACTTAGGTAAACAAATAAATCGTATATGAGAGGAAAATATAAGCAATATGGGTAACTTATTTACAATAGGTAGGTACCTAGCACTTTTACCTAAAATATATCTACCTACACACATAAGTACTCAGGGTTGAAAAAGTGAGAAACCCAACATAAAGTGTCAATAGATAGGTACATTAGATGAAGCAAATGTGATTTAAAAGATGAAGTGTTTCGGTTAGCCAATAGATAGACCCACTGAAACCTAACCATTAACTCCGCAGTTGATACCTAAGTAAGTATACAATACCTAGTCAGTAAGGTGTCATATTCTTGGCTTTGTCCCGGCACTGAGCACACAACACTAACGTTATTTGGACGCGTCTAATGGAGTAAGTGCTCGCCAAATGGCCCGCGCCACGGAGCTTTTAATGCAATTTCGCTCCCTTTGTGAGGCGAATTGGCGCAATCAATCCATTTACACTTTGTTTCGCCAACACTGCTGGCAGAGACCGGCACCGCACCACGCTTTTAGCGCCAACTAAATTGCGTCGACTTTTTCCACTATCTGCCAGGATTTCCTTTCTGATGCAATTATTTTTTCAAATATTGCATTTATGAATATTGAATACCTACTCAATATTTTTTATACCTAGTTTTGTTTTGATAAACATTTTGTACCTACCGAAACTTTTCACTACATGTCCGAAAACAGGTACCTACCTACCTATCTAATATAAGCCTAGGTATCTACCTAAGAAAGAGTTCATTTTAGTAATGCTCGAGACCAAAACTAAATAATGTAAAATTATTGTTTATCAAAGGCGTGAAATTACATTGACTCACCATTGACCTACCTAAATTATAGATCCCTGCATATAATCTCTTTACCCAAACTAATTAGAAACTTTGTCAAATTGCGTCAATGTCAGTCTTGAAATGTTTGTTTTTATGTCAAATGAAAAGATTTAAAGAATTTGTGCATTATGTTCATGTTAATTTAAAAAGCTTAAGTTGTAGCTGAAAAAATAATACATAAGTACCTACTTACCTACTGAAACTTCGACATGCGGCGGACAGATGCGTATAGAAGCAATTCAAGTCGCAATCATTCCATGTTCAATAGTAAGTTTTTAAATTTTCAATGTATCATGAATTCGTACTATTAAAAATATCATGGCTGAGATATTTGAGCCTTAGGAATTTGGTCTGTAATTAATATATGTCATTGCATATTTCTGGAGTCGTTTAACCTCTGTTAAATTGCACGTGTTACGGCACGCACAACTCAAAATGGTAACTCAACTTTTATTCAACCGTAGGTACCATTTCAGATACAAACCGAGTAACTCCGAACCACTTAATGGCCCCATCGATGTTCGTCGACCACATGTGGTTCCACGATGATGACATCGCACCCGGCGTTAAAATCACTGAAATCAGGTCTTCAGACTCTGATAAAACAGCCAACGATGACAAGGATTACAATAGAGACGATTGGAAAATGTTCGAGAGAAATAAAGAGCAAAGTTTTAAGAATACTGGTACAACGATTACCAGAAGTTTAGAAAGCCAAGTCTCCACCAACGACCAAAGTTATGATTATTCCATGGAAGATAACGAATTCGGAGAAGACCGTTTATACACCGATCTCTTCGGTAACACGAATAATGACAAGCAAAAAGAAAATGTATGCTATAACCAACAAGTAAACTGCTTTACGATGCTCGAAAACCACAATTTACCTGATTCCGATACATCGGGAGACGAATATGCAAATGTAGAACTACTAGGGTACGATGAACCCGATTGGAGCTGCAATTCTAAACCTTACGACTCCGATTTAGTGACGTTTACTCCAGAGACAGAAATGGAAAAGCGAACAGTCTGGATTTATTCATTTAAAAATAAACGTCTTCTGTCCGAACACGATTTTGAGCTCGTAAATATTCCGAGCCAAGATAGTATTGTAAGTCCTGCAGAAGATTTTGACCAGGAGTTGGAAGATAGTGAAGATAACAGAGCCCCTACACCGCTGCCGCGACCAAATAGAAGGGCTTTACCGATACCTCTTTTGAATGTACCGCGGCTCAACATGGCACTAAACCCTACGCTGCCCACTGTCACTGAAGTCACGGAGTCGGAAAAACATTCCAGCTCAAACCAAACAGATTTATCAAACAAATTATCCAAAGAGAAAATAGGGTTTAAGGAGAATAACTGGTTTTTGAGCGAACATGCCACTCCTAAAGAGAAGTATGAAAAGACAGATGCTGCGAACAGTATACTAAACTGGATGGCCCTCTCACCGAGAGAGAAACGAAGAAGGTTTAGAAACAAGACGCCAATTATAGAATCACCTAAACAAAAATTTGAACATCTCCCCACATTAACAGAAATGAATGTGTGCGGTGACACCGTTGAAAAACCTTTAAAATATGTGGACAAAAGTGTAGAAACACCCACCGCAGATAAAGGTCTTCAAACTAGCCATCACTCGCAAAAATCAGTAATGGAACGAATCGGTTCTGTAGCTGATTCAGCACGCAAATCCGTTAGAACCCTGCGAAGCAATTTCTCATCAGCAAGGGGGTCTGGCGGTGAACCCAAAACAGAAGCGTCCGATTCAAACGTAGAGTCTTGCACTCCGAAGGATAGAGGGGACCACATCAAAGCAAAAAAGGTGCCACGAATTAAGATAAGTCCTAAAAGTACTGCTAAAGACATAAGTGATCCGATAGAGAAGTTGGACGGCGATGATTGGATTAAAGAGGATAAGATAATTAAGGATTCCGTAGAACCAGATACTCGCGCCAGTGACGCGCTGTGGATCAAAAACATGCCTTTACTGAAACCGGCGGAGTGGACGGAGTACCTCCCCATTACTGAGAGCATTCCCTCGCTACATTTCACTATAAATACTGATTCTGAAGTCGACGTCGCGTGGTATACTCGAGTAGCCAGATTCTTCCGCTGCTGTAAATAATAAAAGTGCAATAAAACAAAATAACAATTGTTTAAAATTGGCGAATTTATTAAATTCAATCACTATCAACTTCCAGTAATTGAAGTACTTACACAAAATAAACCTGCTTAGGTACTTTGCAAAAGAGAAGTTTACGACACAATAAAATCGTTAGCATACTATGTACACAAGTTTCTATTCTATCACATTATGTTTAAACACAAATCATTGAAGTCTCATTATAATGCACATCATGTTTCAAAAAAATAATCTTTCATAAACCCATAAGATATTCGTCAGGAATGTAAAACATGCAAATAATCTGCGGCGCGCCACCGCGACCTGCGGTACCGACACATTCCGGTGTCCAATCTACTACTAACTATATCAATTGTCATAAAATGCATCAACGTATGCCACATCGTTATCCGTATGTATTTAAAGACAGTATAATATCACACTTTATAAATATTTGTAGTACATATTTGTTTTTACATGCATTTGTAGAATAGGTAAGCTCACAATCTGTAATAATATTGCTTTGTCAACAACTGCATAGACTATTTAATATTGAGTATTTGTTATCTCTACTACTAACAGATTAAATGATGAGTGATGACTCCCGCAGACTGCAGACTTTTTCATAGTATAACGACTAAAATCTAGGAGATCCTAGCAATACTAAGAAAGTCTGTAGTGTGCGAGCCTCTCAAGGCATAGAGATATTGGCTACAGGTACTCTCCAAAACGACCAAAAGATTATTCAAAAAAAGAATTCGTTGTGGGCAAAATCTTTGGTTACCGGACAAAGTATAAACACTGAGGTATTTTAGAGATTAATTTCAATCGGTCGACAAATGTAAGCTTTATAAATAAGAGTATACTTAAACACATACATTATAAAGCAAAGTAAGGTACAGGACATAAACGAGACCAGCTCAATCATAAACCTAGGAATGCTAAGTGTTGTTCAAGTTACAAATAGGTCCAGAGCGTAAAACATACTGAAGTACTTATAAGTTAAACTCATGTGTATCGCGAAATAAATCATCAAACTACCTAATTTAATTCATCCACATGATTTATTAAATGGTTTCCAGAGTTCTAATTATAATAAGCTTATTGCAATTAAGAAAATATTATCACAAATTTTCTATAAAAGACGATGGGATATTTGGTACCCGCTACAATAGCAGTCAATTAGAAATAGGCTTGAATTTAATATTTCATACATTAAATTACTTCAAATAATTCGGCCAACCACCAACACTATGTAGAAAGATTAATTGAATGAATATTTTGTTTAAATTGTTGAGATGAACAATATAATATTGATTACAAGCTTTTGAAGCGGGTACCAAAAGTTGCCCATAGTCCTTTTTTCGCAAAAGTGCGACAACTGGCCATAATTAAAACGCACGAATAGATTCCTTTGTAAGAACCGATAATTTTTCATTAACGCGACTTATATCCGCGACGATGTAGCGAGAATACTTTCACACGATTGGAACTTTTCAATCTGGTTTTTACCACGGATGTAGCATTAAAAGTAACGCTAACACATTACTCACGGAGCCGTGCCGCTACGGTCCGTTACGGGTGTTCGCTCATACTTTAACAATTCATTCATTCATTCGGTTCCAATTAGTATGGGCGTGGTATGGGCGAATCCCCGTAATTGATTGTATAGCGACCCGGGCTCGTATGTAGTCTTGTCCTTTTATCCGACGGGAAGTGTATTATTCTTAAGCGATTCATCGAGTCGGGACCTTCATTCGACGTCAAATACCACCTGCACCATCGTTTGCAGCTTACACTGCGGTCGCAAACGCCGCAGTAACCAAACGCGTCAACGCCGACCGCGATGGACAGAAGGAAACATTAAGACAGTGGGCTAGATGATCGAGTAGCGGCGGTGGAGCGGGTCACGAGGCGCTGGTGAGCTCGCGGCGGATGTAGAAGAGGATGTACGGTTTGCAGGAGGCCACCGCGTCCACCGGCGCCGCGCGCACCGTCTGGTCGTTGAAGTGGAACCACTGCGACTCGTTCATCGCGTACGCCGTGTAGTGGCCCGACGCCGCGCTAATACCACACCAAAATACTATTAATCTTTCTTACCCAGCGATTTTCAAATATTGTTTAGATTCATCGTAAAATAGACAATTTGCAATCAATATGGGCAAGAATCCACACGCGTGAGTTTTGGTCTGGTGTTAGTGACCCAACGCAGCGTCACGACGCGAACGACGAGAACACTCTCGACGTTTTTCATATGATTGAGTATCCGGCATCGAATACCGCATACCGCAGCGTTGTGCGTCATGATCACCAGACCCTAACTTTAATGTGAAGTGTAATTTAGCTGGTATATTTACCCGGATCCGTGGTGCACGATGACGGCGGCGAGGTCGTAGAGGTAGGAGGAGAGGTGCGAGCGCCGCGTGTCCGGTACGTTGTGCGGCACGAACCCCGACATGTCCAGCTCGTGCAGAGGGAACGATACTACTGTGTCTACCTTGTTTCTGGAATTTAAAAATATATGTTACATCAGTATCGAAATTGTAAGTTACCACTAACAAATACTATAGAAAGAAAGTGAGGGGTGTAGAGCAGATGCGCACTTTAGACTCAGCGTCTCGATAGAATGCACATTTGCATTTTCTTACTTATTAAACCCATGAGTTTACTATTATACCAGCAGTGTAGTATGTGTGTCTCTTTTGACGTAAATTGTACAATTCTAAACAGCTTTTAATTTCTTATAGTAAGTTTGAATTGGCCAGCGTGGTGGATAACGGCCTAATCACTCTCGGTATGAGAGTAGGCTCGTGCCCTCCGGCGGGGACAATAACGAAGTTTGAATATTCAAAGGTCTATAACGAACAGACCAAAAAATTTTAACGGAATTTTATAGAAAATTTTAATTTATAACCAATTTTATTTATAAAGGTCGATCATATCTTACCTATAATTGTTATGCCACCGAAACCGTTTGAGATGTAAGCAAAGGACGTTGGGCAGCCGTCGTATCCAGAACTGTTTGGTGGATTTCTGTTTACATTTACAACTGCTGCAGAAGTAACGTTCCGTGTCCGCTAACTCTTCGATCTGGAATTCATAAAATTAATCTTTTAAGTTTGTGCTTAATGAATAAAGAAATAACTAACTTAAGTAACTTTGGGATTTTTCTTTTCGAATGTAACGAGATAAGAAAGAACATTAATATCTTTGCTAAGTCTGATGTTCTAGTGATTGAATAAGTAGAGAGTCAACTTATCTTATACTCATCTAATTATTCACAAGTTTCAAATATTTCGATGAGATAAGCTGGTATTACCGGAGGGTTTATCTAGGTATTGGCTAGTAAATGAAGTTGTAATAAAAATATACCTGTACAAAGCTAGATAGACACTCAGCCAGCGGGACCGGTTCGTCGTGGCGACTCGTTTCCGGTAACTCCAGAGATAAATCTAGAAACGGATCGAACTTTTTGCTCTCCGTGCCGCACGCTAAACATCGCACCTGGAATATCATATCAAAATAATATTATAAAATCTCGAGTACCTACCGTATTGATTACAAACAGAAAAATAATGCAATACCAATAAAAAGCAAGAAGAATGTGTTATAAATGCAGTATGCGTATAACTCGTATAAAGGCGGGTCCGTTGCTCCATGTTTTGAACAGTTTTTATTTTAGTAAACATTGAACGAAATGAATGTCATTTTCCTTTGTTTTGTCTGCAAAATCATTCAATTTGCGAGCATCGACTGCTCTACGCTAGTTTCTTTATTTTCTTTAAATGTTCCACTAAGGCGAACTAGACACAGAACACATAACGTTTTTAACGTAGCTTTAAGTCGCACTAACTATGGCCGCAATGAATTCGTATCCCGCGCCTCTGATCTGTTTAATAAAAAATTCAGTTATCTCGATATCTTTGCGATGTCGAAGCCCGTTTTTAAAGCCAGAATTCTTGCAAGTTTCAATGAACCGTAATTCTGAATTTACACATACACCACTTATCCGTTACTTTTAAAATTATAAGATCTGCACTAGGATTGGATTTTACATTTTATTTCTTTTTTGTCATTCTAAATACTTGTTGTCTCTTTCTTTTTTCAGTTTTGTTTTATCATTATTATTAAGCAAGCAATAGGTACCTTTAAAACTACGTATACTATTGTCTGGTTTGTCATTTATGTACTTTTTTAAGGGCAGTACCTTATTTATCCTTTTTGGTTGTTAAAATAGAAATAGAGTTCACACATGTTAAATAAGTTGTGGTATCCGTGATTGGCGAAGACATATTACTACTTTATTTTTATGTTACCTTACTTATGGTTAGGCTGTGGATATCCTTAAATAAATAAATTTGAACAAAATGTTCGTTCAATGTTTGTTCAAAACATGAGCAGCGGACCCGCCTTGAGGCAAACAGTTTACAAGTGCAGGAGCGGACATTCTACGAGCCGATATAAAGAAGGAGTGTGGTAGAGGTACCTCGCTCTGCAGCGTGCCGCCGAACACGGCCGTGACGATGGACGCGGAGCGCGCGCGCACTCCCCCGCCCTCCGCCGGCACCAGCTGCAGCAGCTCCGTGTGCAGTCTACGCACGCCCGACAGACACACTCAAAATATATTGATTTCATATGCAATTCTATAATACTTGAAATATTTCAATAAAGTTTTAAAGCTTACGCTGTAACACATAATTTAAACGAGAATGAATATACTTAATGAGACCATTTTATACTAGAGAAAGAATGACCCATTTGTGATTTTGTGAACATGATTGTCTGTTTCAGATTGAACCGTACTTCAGATAAATTGATATCAATCGCAATAAAACTTGTGAATATTGAGAGGCTGATGTTATAATGGTGCAAATGAACGTACCTATCGAGCATATACCGCAGGAACTCGTGCGCGTCCTGCTGCTGGTAGCCGCGAAACCGCGGCACCACCTTCCAGATCACGTGGAACAGGTACTCCGGCGAGATCGCGCCTTTCCCGCCGCAGCCGCTGTTCAAGTTTATTAGCACCTGCAATAAAGTAAACTTCTTGTTAGCATATTGTGTAGAACAGTTTTGTTTGTCTTTAACATTTTTTTTTAAAATGTTTGATCTTATGGAAAATAAATTGAACGAAATATTCGCTTATTCTTGACAATCACAATTATGTTTACGAAAATAGAAAGTCTTGTAGAATAAAAAACATTACCCTTCCTTTTAACATCGCCATAGTTAGATAAAAAAACAATCTCATACGTAAAAAAAATAAAAAAGTAAAAATAAAAACGAACCTTTCTCAATTCCTCAGCCATAACCACCTCATTGACCTCCTGCCTCGTGTAGCTCCTCGAATGATAAACTTTCCTCCCGTTACTCTTCACCTCGAGTGACGGCAGCTGATTAAAGTAACAGCTAAACTCCTGAATATTATTTAAACTCTGCAGTACCGCATTCATAAAACATGTATTGCCTAAATTTTTTAAACCTACAATCTTCTTTTCTCTCTGCGTCTTGCCGTTGCAAAGGGAAACCTTTTTCTCCTTTTTGACGGGTTGCGTTGTGATATTCTCAGTAGAACTACTATCTTCTGAGTGAGATCGTTTGCGGGAACGGGGTCTTAAACTACGCGCTGGCTCTTCTGGACTCTGGAAATATTTAAATTATTTTTATTAGCTTACTAACCAATTGGAGTAGCAACGAGTAAGAAATGAGTGATACGGAATGAAGATCCTGTTTTCAAAAGAAAAATGTACTACATTAGATATTTGAAGCAAAATTCACAATGTTTTTGTTGTAGTTACCTTGGCAGCTTTAAGTTTACTTTCAGCAGTATCTGTTAAACTTTTCGTGCCAGACTCATTGCTGTAGTCAGCCGAGGTGCTGTCAATCAATTGCTCTTTATTGCTAGGCGATGAAGGTGGCTCGTTCTGTTCCGATATATGAGACTCACTACCTTCCATTCCATTTTCACTTTGTTCACCGTTGCCATTCGCCTCATTTTGCTGACCATTCATAATACTTTGCCTTGTTTTATCAATATCTCCATTTGCCGTGTCGTTTGAAATGAAATCGTCGCACTTATAGCTGAAAGTTGATAAATCATATCAATAAAACTGCATAAACTTGTTGTCAGGTATCTTAGCCTTTGAAGTGACCCTTATCTTTGGATTTGGGTTTTGATAAATAAGTTAAGAATTATAATAACATGTTGATTGGCAAAATAATGCTCCCAGCAGATACTTTTCAGCAACTTCGCGACCGCGACACTTAAGCCCGTATTGCTATTCCATAGAACCAGACTTGGTTAAACACAAGGCCTGCAGGTAGTTAAAAATATTATAGAAAGAATTAATAATAATTCCTCACCAGTAAACAGAAAATACTTCACAGCTCATGCAGAGCTGGTGTCCAGTGGCTTCCGCATGGCGCCCAGAGTGGCCGTTGACGTAACGCCCGCAGTTCACCGCGCCACATTGCAGGCAGATCCAATTCTGATCTTTTGTTTCACATTCTATGAGAGAACATAAAAGAATTCAGAACTGTCATTTAAGCATTTTTTCCCTTAGCATTTTTAATAATGAAATAAATTGTTATTTAGCATAGGACTTAGCAAGCTTAGCAAGCAAGTAAGCTCTGAGCAATAAACTTGATATTATAAAACTGTCTAGTAGACAAACAAGTCTATATTGGCTTACCAACAAGCCTAATTTAATTTAGAAGGTTGGTAATAAGATCTTATCATTGGTTCAAAAAGATACATAGAGTTATGTTTCAGTATGTTCAGGTAGCAAATCAAATAATATTGTGTCAAAGATATCTAAATAACCTTGTTAAACAAATAAGTTACCTGAATAAAAATACTTTTGAAAATCTCTGCTGTAGATAGTTTGCTACAGAGTGCTACATAGCTACATGTAAATGTATGTAAACAGTGTGTAAACACTGACTGTTTACCTACATTATTATATTATAGTTATTTGAAAATCTCTGCTGTAGATAGTTTGCTACAGAGTGCTACATAGCTACATGTAAATGTATGTAAACAGTGTGTAAACACTGACTGTTTACCTACATTATTATATTATAGTTATTTTAAATACCTACAAATTGATGTAGTGTTTAGTCTTCTTTAACTAAAAACTAGTAGAATCAGAAGCTGTGTAGGTAAACATCCAGCAAGGTCTCTAAAAATAACTGGTTATTATGTTTTATTGATATGTTTACATTAAAATACATCAATCTATTACCATAGGTTTTTCAAATCAGAGGGTTCAATGCATAAGGATACCTACCCAGGTGTTTCTGAAAAATATCATTACATTACCTATTCAACCATTAAAGAAGTAAATATGTTTAGTGATTTATTTTCTAAAAAAGTTTTATGAAGCTTGTCCCAGACATTGGAGAGTAAATGGACTTGCCTGCTTGTGGTACTTACATACATGCACCAACCGTTATTTAAGGAAGTGTGATATTACTAATAAAATCTGCAATAGTATAAGCTTACAATACACTGTAATGTGTCGTATTGCGTACTTAAGTTTATGGATGGCGTGATTAGTTTAATGACTCATTTTATTTCGGTGTAACGTGTGAGCATCGCTACAGACGACAGGCATCGCATCTTCGCATCGCTCGCAAGCTAGAAGCCGGCAGCCCTTAGGCGTGAGGCCTAAAATAGTCCACCATTATGTTGTGGTTTAGCATTAATTTTAACGCAACGCGTCGTCAGATCGCTACACCGAGTCACGGTCATCTACGCCGCCACCCCTCCCGCGCCCCTCGAACAGCTGATTATTAAAGTCCGCTGTATTGATTTTCTAAATCTAACCTCCCATAATGAAATATGATGTGGCATCTCTTCACAACCTCCAGCCCTACGACACCGTTCGAATGCTAATTCATAAAACAAAATAGTTCAATACCTGAACAACTGAAGTTCTTTGTGATCGTGAAGTCTGCAACGATGAGAACGCCATCCGTCTTGACGTTATCTAACAAATGTGGACATTCCATTCTTCATGCTACAACTGTTCTGATATAAACCCAAACAGTAGACTTCTTAGAAAAGTAAAATTGATATTTAACACAGCTACCTACTACCCAGAAAACGAGAAAAAGCTACAGACATAATTTTTCGTCAGTGAGATTTTGCTTGAGTTGGGGAGACTAAGTGTTGCAAGGTGCCTTGGTTGAAATTTACAAAAATTAAAAAATACCTTTCAACGCCCCGCAGCCCGCCCGGCTAGGACGGGCAGACAGAAGACCTAACAGCCAGCAACACAATATTATTGTATTTAACATAAAATGTGCATATCAATGTTTAAATCTTTTCACAAAACTGTGTAAACGGCGGCGGCGCCGGCGGCGGCGGGCGGGCGTAAGTAAACGATTGGAACTACACTGAAAATATGTTTAGTTAGGGTAGGTAAAGCTTACCTACTAGAATATTTTCTAGCAATTTTGAGCCTTCCTTGAAATCTTATATCATAGCTTGTCTGGAAGAAATTATTTTATGTCAAAAATATTTTCACTGCAGAACCAATAGACAGAAGATTCAAACAAAACTGTAAGAATCTCATAACCTGGCAACATAAAGTAGTGGGAGACTAACGAATCTTTTTTTTCTCGCAAGTACTTGGCCTAGTAGAAAGGTTATTGAGCCGTATTTTATTTTTAACCCCCGACGCAAAAAGAGGGGTGTTATAAGTTTGACGCCTCTGTCCGTGTGTCTGTGGCACTGTAGCTCCTAAACGCGTGGACGGATTTGGATGCGGTTTTCTTTAATTTAAAGCTAGTATTCCTAGGAGTGTTCTTAGATATATAATATGCAAATCGGTTCAGCCATTTCAAGGTCATCAGGTCTTTTTTCGGCTGTGGTAGGAATGTTGATCCAATATAACAGCAGATATGTCGTGTTTGGATTCATTTTGATCAGCGTTTAATTCTTAATATAATGCAATGGTGACACCAGGTGAGGAGCTGATGATGAAGTCAGAATTTTCAGCACTCCATCCATTCTTGGAAAATGTAACAGCACATAATATGTCGTGTTTGGATTCGTTTTGATCACTGTTTAATTCTTAATATAACGCAATGGTGACATCAGGCGAGGAGCTGATGATGGAGCCCGATTTTCCAGCACTCCATCCATTCTTGAAAAATGTAACAGCAGATATGTCGTGTTTGGATTCGTTTTGATCAGTATTTAATTCGTAATATAATGCAATGGTGACAACAGGAGTAACTTATAATAATAATTATTAATTATTAGAGATGCGCCGAATATGAGTTTTGCCGAATAACGAATACTATTCGGTTTGAAACCCTACCGAACCGAATAGTTCGGCCGAACTATTCGGTTGTTCTTTTACACTAATTTTGATACAACAAATAAGTAAAGTTTATAAAGAAAAGCGTCTTTGACAGTCACTAGATACTAGATAGAGCAGAATGTCTAGGTTACTAAATTCTATCTTTAAGTGTCACTTATTAACTTAAATCTTTATTTTATCATCTCCTAATAACTCTTGTAATACCTAGATGTGAAAATGAGGATATAAGATTGACTGCTCCTTGGTTTAAAATAATTGAATATGAGATTAAAATCTTGTTTTATCAAGCAAAATATTACTAAACAGAATAAACGAATAAATGGTCATTTAAACCGAATATTCGGCCGAATACGAATATTCGGTTGAGGTGCCGAATACCAAATAGTAAACGAATATTCGGCGCATCTCTATTAATTATATAATAAAGGTTAAAAAAAATCAAAATAAAAATTAAATTGAAATTTTAAAAAACGATAGGTACGAACCGACTATAAAAAGTAACAAATAAACTGAACATCACTTAATATTTCATACAAATTGACCACTTTCATACAAACTTCATTTTGTCGGGGACCGCTAAGTAGCTAGGTAGGTACGCAATACTATAGTATACCTGTGAGTATACCTATCATAAAAAAATTGAAAAATACCTGTGAAATGTTTTAATTGAATTGACAAATAAAATTTAAAATATTCGTAAGGAAAATAGAATGCGGTCCCCCGACGAAATGAAGTTTGTATGCAAGTGGTCAATTTGTATGAAATATTAAGTGATGTTCAGTTGATAAAATACTTCTTATTTTATTTGTTACTTTTTATAGTCGGTTCGTATCGTTTTTTAAAATTTCAATTTAATACATTTTGTTTTTATAGATACATACAATAATTTAATATCATTGGATACGTATGTGAATTTTACGAATTTGAAAAAAATAAATAAACAAGCTTGCAATGGTGCTGTAATGCTATTTCTATTTTACAAGCTTCTTTTCTATCTATCAATCGATGATTTGTATTTTGGGTTTTATACCATAACTAGGTATGTAAAGTTTTTATAATAAGTAGGTAGTAAATAAACAGTAGGTAGCTAGAGACAAATTAAACTAATGAATAAATTTTTAGTTATTTATTATTCTTAATTACGTCTGCCACCGTAGCCTCCTTGTGTGGCAGGCTGCGTCAATTGGAGGCCGTTGATGTTGTTGAAGTCCAACATCTTCAACATGTCCTTGGTGTCAGGATCAACTTCAATGATGTCATGCTCCAAAGCAGACACCTCTGGAACATAGTTGTCACGTCTCTCACGCTCTTCCTCCTGGAGCTTGATGGAGATTCCACGGACTTGAGAATGTCTGAGACGTCTCATCAAATGTGTGGCAAACCTATAAAATTTTCAACAGAACATTAAATACACAAAAGTAATGGGTACCTACATTGATTCAAACTTTAGTAATCATTAGAATAATTTTGCGGAATAAATTTTCAATTTGTAACAGACGTTCGATTTAACTTGTATTTGACATAGAAGTATAGATACTTTTACAGCGGTTTCATCTGCTATCCCAAAAATCCCGAAACACTCATTCCAAACATGACATAAACAATTAGGTTATGTATGTACTCACCCAGCGATTTTATTGCGAAGGGGTTTGGTTGGAATGATCGCTATTTCCTCACATATTCTCTTGTTTGTATCGAAATCCAAGGTTAACCTGGTGTAGTACTTTTCGATGATGATTTTAGCCGCTTTCTTGACGGTCTTGGTTCTGACACGACCCTAAAAAGTAAGGAAGTATCTCGGTAAATATATATTTGAAGCAGTAGATCTTTACAAATTATGAATCACTGATGTAGAATACGTTCACTATAATCACAGATTCGATAGATTGTTTTAGATTTTCTCAATTTTCTTGAAATTACCATGGTTGAAACAGCTATCGCCTTTTGACAGTTGACAGAAAAGAAATCAACTTGTTTATGGGTTAGTTAGCTTCTTAAAAAAGTATTACCATGTCAAAAAAAAATCTGTTTTGTTAGTAATAGGTAGCAATAGGCAAGAAACAAGTCAATGTGAACTGAATTCATAAGTTTTTGATATTACGACTTATTTTCAATTTCATTTTGATATTAATATTTCGACAAAATACTACTTTTAATTACCGTTCTATTAATATCGACAAGAAAACGGATTTATGGGATTTGTGGCAGTATTAAGCCTATTCCATAGCTCTACTTACAACTAAAATAAAAATATATTACTGTTGGTCTATGGTTCTAGTGTGACCAAATTTAAAAGAATTTTACGAACTTTGCAGAATTTTATTCTGCTTGAAAAAGAGACGTATTATAAATATGAAATCAGTTAGGTATTTCTGTCACTCAATTGACACGTATCGCAGAAATTAGCGAAACACAAAAGATGATTATTTTATTCTTAATAAGGTTTTATTAATTTGCTCACAGCTACAGAACAGACAAAAGCAAGTAGGCAATGTCTATCTAATATCTGTCTCTGGTCACACTATAATGTTCCCCATTTTGGATTGAGTTGAGTTTTCTTCGAGAGGTTGTTCATTTTTGCCGCGCGGTCTTTTTTCTCACGTTGAAAGTGATTGCTGTGTGTATCTAATAAAGAACGGTTGAATATCCACAATAACTAGTTAATCGTTTTAGATAGCAAGGCATCATATATAATATTCAAAATGTTTTGGGGTGAGTATTTCTTGATATCTCTACTAGCCGGCAACGTACCAGCCACCACGTGTTACCTACCAATGTTTCATGATTTACAGTGTTGTTTCAGTGTTCTTTGGCTTATTGAGGCTCCAAAGACGATCACTAACATTTCGCTTAGAAATTAAATTCATTCTGAAACGTGTTTCTTCATAACTGCTAACTATAATTAACTTCTAGTCCATTAAGCCTTTTGTATTGCGAAGTTCAAACATTGTATCCACATATTTAACCATGATATTTTGTATAAAGTGTAACTGTAAGCATTAACAATATAAACACAGCTATAATATGGCAATCATATTTTATAATGGCTATATTTTTATGTATTTGCAGGACTGATAATGGAACCGAACAAGAGGTATACCCAGGTAGTGGAGAAGGCGTTCCACATATCGCAGGCAGCTATGGACGTGTCCACAGGAGACAACGACCCTTGCCAAGTTATGGTGGTCGTAGATGGCAAGAACTTCCTTGTATCTACATTGCAGAAAAATAAATGTATACAAGTGCCTTTAGATTTATATTTCAAGGCTGGAGAGTCTATCTCCTTTTTGACAAATGGTAAGTATTTAATTTAGTAATTAGTTTTATTGCCTTTCTGTCACTTTATGACTATGAGTAATTCAAGTCTGTAAGAACATTGGCGATTTGCTAACACATGGTGAGATAACTTTTATAGTTGCAGCTGTAACTATTGTAATTGTATCAAAACCTCGCCCAAAAACTCCCATCAAAATATTGATATGTATCAATAATCAATATTTTACTGTTACACATTGAAATCTTTTTATCAGACCATATGACATCATAAAACAGCACCACATCATTTTATTTTCTTCATTAGGTAAATGCAATGTACATCTCACGGGCTACTTGGACCCAGATTATGAGGATGAACCTTCAGATGATGAGGAAGAGGAGGATGAGGAAGAAGTTCCAGCTCTAATCCCAGCTAAGGGTAAAAGGAAACTAGAGAATAGTAATGATGTGTCTGCTAACAAAAAGGCAAAGGTGGGATCAATAGTTTTTTTTTTGTTTAAAGGAGATAGCCATCTATAAAAAAAAAAAGCTTAGATGTAGTTATCTCTTTTAACAACATCAGTTTTTATAAGTCTTGGTTGATAAACATTGACTTTTTCCTTCTAGAAAAATGACAAGAAACCAGCTGCAGACAGCTCAGATTCTGACGATGATGATGATGATGATGACCAGCTGCAGAAACTCTTGGATGGAGATGACATTGACACAGATGAGAATGATGACTCATTCAAAGTGAATACTTCTGCTGAAGCCTCAGACAGGTGACAGGAATTTTTTTAAGTTTCTCTGATAAATTTTTTGATAGGTAGGTACCTACCAATTTTTCTTGGCTATAACAAACACAAATAACAGAAAGCAATGTTTATTTTCATTTTTTTATCTTTAGTGATGAAGAAGAAGAAGAAGAGGAGGATGATGATGACGAAGAAGAGAAAGATTCCTCAGATGAAGCTGAGACCACTATGGACACAAGCAAAGAGTCTGTCGACATGTCCAAACTTAGCAAGGCAGCCAAGAGGCGCTTGAAGAAACGCCTCGCCAAGGAGGGCAAGGAGCTGCCACAGGTCAATGGTGTTGACAAAAAGGTGAGGACAAGTAATATTGAGTATTGTGATGTATTCAATACACTATGCTTTCAGCTAGCTTAGCATGACACTCCGTGACAAGACGTTGTCACGCGTTTGTCACGCTTACGTCTCTGTCTATAGTTTTAAATGTGATAAGGACAGCATGCGTGAGATAATTGTCGCGGCACGCCGTCACAGATTACCTAATAGTTACTACGTAACAGATACTTCACTCAGAAGAAAATATCCAATACCTACTGCTTTAACAGTGCGCAATAGCCCAACTGTCACGTCAGATACCACTGCATGCTAAATGTGCCTAAATACTCAAGCGTATAGTTGAGATTGCTTCGCACCCCATGAATCCGTAAAAATCGCGGGGCTGCCTCTTCGATAAAATTAAAATAACAAAACGTTTTTTGATTAGGTTATTGAGAACTATGAATATGTTCCGACTTATATGGGGCAGTTTAAAATTATATCGTTTTTAATATATTTATTTTTAACATGTTTTTATTTTTAATTTTTAATGCTTAAAAAACGTAATTATTAAAAAATATAAACTTTCAAAACAAACAAAAAAACGAATGGATCTATCAAAATTTGAACAACGTGCGAGCGCTTCGTTTTGACAACCGCGCTTCGCTTGGTCCGCAAGCGGCCCGCTGAGCGGTAGGTATTTATAGCGCGCAAGTACATAGAGTGACGGAGGCCTGACGCCGTGCTAAGCCCCCAGATGTGAGGCAATAAAGTAGAATTGGAGTTTGTATGAGGGTAGTTGCAAAATTTTTCTAAAAAGAAAGTCCTGACATGTTACAAACATGTCATTTCTTGTTATTTTATAAATCTTAATGCATTATTCTTATTTTAGAAAGAGAAGCAATCGCCTGAAGGTCAGAAAGACAAAAAGAAGGAGAAAGAGGGAAAGAAAGAACCAGACGGTCAGGCCGGAGACAAGAAAGAGAAGAAGTCATTGAGTGGTGGAGTGTTCATTGAAGATCTAAAGGTTGGCAATGGTCCTGCTGCCAAGCCTGGTAAAAATGTTATGGTTGGTAATTTATTAAAAAAAAAATCATAAGTAAGTAATGTGCTAGATAGCTAGAAGTCATGTGGGAATTTTTCGCAGCAGTGGGATCAAAAAGCTAAAAAAAGAGGAATCACAAAATCTCTACTAATCAAAGTAGAAAAGAACATGATATAATTATGTATAGTTCATATACACACGTAATAACACACGCACACGTAACACAATAAATAGGTTTTTTTCACAACTTCACAATGTACGAATTTTATTCCTATCCTTACCAGGTGTACTACGAAGGTCGTTTAAAACAGAACAACAAGATGTTTGACAACTGCCTGAAGGGCCCTGGATTCAAGTTCCGCCTTGGAGCAAAGGAGGTCATCAGTGGATGGGACGTCGGTATCGCTGGCATGAAGGTCGGAGGAAAGAGGAAGATTGTCTGCCCACCCGCTATGGCGTAAGTCTATTTATTTCATATTTCGTTGCCATATCTTTTTATTGTCACCAGTAGAAAATATCCTGTAGGTTACTAGATGCAACTTCAACTGCTTACTTCTGCCCACTTGCTTGCACTTTGCCCAGCAGTGGGATCTAAATGGCTAACAAAAAAAGTATTATTTTCATCATACTAGTCCAGTGTTTTGATTGCATGTTTATGAAGATTTTGTGGAGATATTAATATTTGGTATTTTAATTAGTTTTTCATTTTGTTAGGTACGGAGCTAAGGGTTCACCACCAGTCATCCCACCAAACTCAACTTTAGTATTTGAAGTAGAGCTTAAGAATGTGAAATGAACAGTTAAATGTTAATAGGTACTTAGTTAATAAGTGTGTCGAGGACATTGTTATTTTTAATGTTAAACAATTGCCATTGAAAAAGTCATCATAGTCAGCAACTGAATATCAATGGTTGACCACCAACTCTGACCTTTGCTACAAAATAAATTCTTCAAAAGGATTTCATGCAAATGTACTATAATAACTGTGCCACTTTTAAATTGTGTCTTGTGACAAAAGAGCCTATTATTTTAAGCTTTATAATTATTTCATCTTAATTGTAATTTATTTTTAAACAGTTGTATAAACTTGCAGTTTCAATGTAATATTTTTTTTATGAAATAGGTAAATAATGCGCAAACACACACAAACATTGACATGTGGATCACTTTATTCAGTACATTCCACATTGTATGATAGCACTTTTCATTTTCGTAATTTCACACGCTTGAAGTGTAGTGTAGCAAGTCATCTTGAACTGTACCTTTTATGTAAGGTTACAATTTTTAACGATCTTACGAATTTGATTAGTGCCATTTAAACTTGGACAAACGTAGTTGAACCTTGACTCCCACTGAATTAATATTGTATGATCCATCTATTTCTTTTTAAGTGTACCAAGTGTCAAGACTGTTATTATTGGATGTTGTAACATGCATTATTTTTTAATTGATCATTATCAGTAACTGTAGAAAGCAGAATGGCAATGTATCCAAAGTATTTCCAGTTGCTACAATGAGCAAGCATATTGGGTATGCTGTCATTTGGATTTTTATGATGACATACAAATGAGAAATAAAATACAGGATTCTTTCGTATTTAATTGTTTTATTTTAGTCTCATTTAAATCAAAATGCTATTATACCTGACATTACCTTTACAAACAAAAATTAACAGGAATGTAACCTTGACAAAATTATAGAATGCAAGAACAATGAATTAATAAATAACCTATAACATGTATAGATAAATTTGATAGATACTAAATGTATATCACCACATGCTTTTGAACCATCATAATTATATCGTGACGGAAGGAGCCTACACGGAGCTTCATTCTGCTTTTAATCTTTTATCAAGGTGGGCATCTTTGTTGTCTTGAGTGTTGTTCTTCTCTTTGTTTTCGACGGACTTTCCAGAAAACGCGCACACTCCCCCCTCGCATTTAAAGGGGAACTCTGTCGTGGTGTTACCGTCAGCGTCCTTTACTGCCCACGGATTCCAAAAGCGAAGTACATAAGGCTGGATGAATTTGTGCCACAAAAACAATAGCACTGGCACGATGAAACAAGGGACACAAACCATTTTGTGAAGTTTCTTAATGCTTTATCACTTACAGGAATAACTAGAAAACTGCATAAACAACGAAATGTGGGTTATAATTTGGCTATTTTTTTGTTTTATTTTTTATTTTAATTTAATTCGTCTCATGCGATGTCAATTGACGATGACATGACGTAAAATAAAATAGTAAAATGACGTTTGACATTGACAATTGAAATATTTTTTTCTTTTTTAAATATCGTTTTGGCTAGCTAGAGTTTACACCACAGATAAGAGGTTTCACGAAAGAAGTCCCCCGGATATTTTTTGGAACTAAATGGCATCAAACATATTTGTATGGTAATTTTCCGTATCAATTATACTCAACATCCCCTATTCAAGCTAGTATAGTATGGAGAAAAAAAAGTTTGCGGCCACTGATGAAACTTATGTCAATCGATAGAAAAAAATATTATAAAACGATCCAACTACATTACAAAAGGGATCTTTCTAGCTTTTGATTAAAAGGCTTATGTTTCTAAGCATCATTAAAACTCCAGCCAAGTGTGAGTCGGACTCGCGAGTGAAAGGTTCCGTACCAAAAAAGGTAAAAAATCTGGTTGGTTGTACGGGAGCCTACCTTAATAATTAAGTAATATTATTTTATTTTTACTATTATTTGTTGTTATAGCGGCAACAGTTACACATGATTTGTGAAAATTTCAACGACCTCGCTATAACGGTTCATAACATACAGCCTGGAGACAGACGGACAGACGGACGGACAGCCGAGCCTCAGTAATAGGGTCCCGTTGTCACCATTCGGGTATGAAACCCTAAAAAAAAACGTCTGAAGCCAATAATTATCTCTTTTCACAATCCTATTCATCTAAAATCGTTAGTAAGAATTAACTGAATCTGAGCCCCTTGCTAACGAAAATAGCCATAACTTTTTTTTATCTCTTAACATAGATAATTAATATGATACCTTTTTGAAATCCCTATGAAACGGCCAATTTTATAGGGCTATGTGCAGCGACAGCTCAATACAATTTTTTTTCACCACGATAGGTCAAAGTTGAGGGTAACTAAAAGACCAAACAAAAAATTTGCAAACAGACCTAATTTGATAATGGCTACCTCTAATACATTTTAACAAAGCATTGATTGAATATGGCAGAGCCATCTTCTAGCTATATTTTACTAAAAAAATATCGAACTATCACTGCATTTGCGCACACAGCTGAAAAAACAGGTGCAAAAAGGTTTTTTTTCGATATTTTCGAAAATAAGCTATCTCTCGAAAACCATGACACTTTTGTATGGGGGATTTTTTTCTGTAAGGTAGCTGACCCTTCCACCTTGCTTCTCCGTTTGTCGTGTTACTTTCTGAACACCCTGTATATTTACTAGGCGTTAATCAAATAGTTCCTATGCCATGTTGGTTGGCAGCATTGATAAAATTTGTACTGGTTTTAAGGGTTTTAAGGGTAGGTACATGTATACACAGATTTAAAAACAAGTGAGGGTAGGTACAAATTCGCAGTACATACAAATTTTCAATGCGGCCAATATGGCGGCATAGGAACTATTTCATGAAACTTAATGAAACAATGCATGAAACGCTACATTCGTGAAATTAAGGACTTTTCACACTCTGGCCACATGCTGACAACGAAGTTTTGTGTTCCGACCGTTCAAAACTATCAGACAAGTAGGTAGGTAGGTAATATAATAATAGATAAGTAATTTCCACTTTTATCGTTATTATTGTGTAACAGAGTGAAATAAATAATAAATCAGTTTGATACATGTCTAAAACAAATGTTGTAGGTTATTAAACCTATTTAATGAAATAAAATAAGTAGGTAGGCAGGTTAGGTACCTGAACCTGAACCTGACCTTAATAAATCTAGTACCTAAGTAGGTAGGTAGTAATTCCTAGTAAAAGATTGTAGATAGTTTTGTATCTTTATGTAAGTAAATTATAAAACATTAAGTACGAACATGATAATAAAATATACCTAAGCAAGGAATAAACATATAAAGCGAGTAAACAAACAGAATGCGAGGAAAAGTGGCATCCATAAGCAAGCTGCTAGACCATACATTAACATACGACAGCAGCTCATCATCGATTCAACCAATAGCACTATTCTTCTAGGACCTGGTTCCTTTCCACGCTCAGGGGCTAATTGCATACAATCTTGGCCTCCAACCCACAATCTTCTTTCAAAGTCTACGTAACAGTCAAACATTCTACAAAACACATTACACCTTTTCGTTTTCTTCTTAGCCTTGATAATAATAGGCTTTGCCTTTTTTCTTTTAACCTTTCTGTGCTTCCTTTCCTTTTTTCCCTTCTTCTTCTTCTTATTCTTCCTTGTTGTGACAGTCACCCCCTTGCCGCATAACTTATTTGATGGATCATGACAACAAGTCAGTCGCCCATGCGAAGTTTGCGAGTAGCACTGAGTTACGGTTTCACTAACGTCTCTCGAGAAAGAGTTCACATTGCTTACTAGTTCTGGACAGACTCGTTTCGCTTTCATTGCAATAATAATACATTTTGCCATTTGGAAAGGAATCAAAACAATTCTGCACCCAGCTGCCAAATATTTCCTGGTCTGATCATATGTGCATGGTTTGGGAGGACATTGGCACCTGTTATTTCTGTATCTTCGTCTTCTCTTATATTCGGTTATACGGCATTTGCATTTAGCGAGAACTCTCGATCGACGAGGTAATGGTTCATTACGGGGTGTTAAAGCACGAGGCGTTGAACCACGAGGCGTCAAAATACGAGGTGTTAAAATATGAGATGTTCGGGATAAACAACACCTCGAGCTAAGTCGTCGAATTTCACAACTAAGTCTTTTCCCAAAACACATGCTTGGTGTCGGTGACCGATATTTATAACAGTCACACTGGCTGCGATATTTACGACACTTACATTTTATACGTGATCGCTTTTTACGAGATTGCCTTTCATCATAAGGACTAACAATAGGTGTCTTTGGACACCGTTTTGGAATGTATGATGCCAGCTGTAATTTCATCGTAGCACAATTCGATCTCCAATTTCTAATCTTTCTAAGTCCTTTAAGACGCGTTAATTTACGCCAATCCGCTAATGCCAGTGTGGGGAATGGGGGCAACGGGATGCATATCATATGGCCACGTTTCTTTGTAGGACACTCGCAACTATGACGTGATCTACTTTTACGACACTTACATTTGCTACGTGGCCACTTTTTATGGCATTCACATTTGCTACGCGGCCACTTTTTATGGCATTCACATTTGCTACGTGATTTGCTACGTGGTTTCTTGATATGGCATTCACATTTGCTAAGTGGTTTCCTGATATGACATTCACATTTGCTCCGTGATTTCCTGATATGACATTCACATTTGCTGAGTGATTTCTTTTTATGGAAATCACATTTACTGAGTGATTTCTTTTTATGGCACTCACATTTACTAAGCGATTTCTTGATATGACACTCACATTTACTAAGTGATTTTTTTGAAGACTTACATTGACATTTGGTAAGTGAAGTTTTTGTAAGACTTCTACATTTACTTGACGATTTCCTATCTAGATTTGGACATGGACGAAGTGGTTTCTTTGTGCGACAACAATCACATTTTCTATAATCACAGACCCGATATTTCTTGTTTTGGAGTTGGTTTCCTGATTTACTGCCGAAAATTTGAAACTTTTTGCCTTGAATTGGTGACACATTTTGGACAACAAGTCTGCTTTTACATTTTACTTTCGGTTTTTTTTTATTCTCTTCTGAACTTTTTTTCTTGCCGATGCATTCATCTACATAAACTTTATCACAATCCACGATTGTTGGATCATATAATTCATATTCATATCTTTGTTGCGGGATACAATCTACACAAGGACACAATGCATCTCTAAAACAATATTCACTGTAATCAGTGGTCTCACAACAATTTGGAAAACATGTTGAATTATAAATTGGACTATCTATGCAAATCTTTTTAGTTCTGTCCGCTGGGAATTTCACAATTTTCATAGTCTGTGTACTTCCTTTGTTAGTGTCATGGTCTGAATATTTGCTTACAAATGCAGGATTGTAATCTATAAATACCGGTTGTAGACATGGAAAGTTGCTACCATATGCGACTGTATACTCCATGCTCCTTGGATCCCTTGTAAAGAAGAGAGGTTCTGATCTAGTTGGTTTTGTCAACAGTCTTTGCCAATTGTGGTACCACTCTTGTATCATATAGTTAACTTTCTGCCTTCTGTCGTAACATGGAAAAGTTACAACCCACATAAAAGTCAATATAATGATATAAGGAATGCTCACGATTATTGCAAATAACAGGAAACAGGATCTCTTGAAACGACTTTGAAAACTTTTCTGCCTATTAGGACTGAAAGCTGTAGTTGTAGAATATCGTTTAGTTTTTGAAATTAATTTTAATTTGTATAATACTTTCCTGGATATTCTGAGCCATAACGGTATACGCCGTTTTTTACATCTTTCTTTAACTGTACTAGTAACAGTTGATGTACAAGGGGCATGATCCCCAGCTTCATTCATATATGGAATACTAGGAATATCTTGGTATTCATCCATTTGGGTCCTCTGTGTATTCGTGTCTCTTGGCATTTCCTTTGGCATTTCCTTAAGTCGGCAATTAACTTGTTGCTCTTTCTCAATAGTTTCGGTTAGTTTTGGAGCGGACTGACAGCACTTTGGTACAAAATTTCCAACAAAATTCTTCATTCCACTCATGAAGGTATGGAATACAGTAGTAGAATTTTTAGTTTCGGTTGTTTCACGAGAAGCTATTCGGGTTATCTCGATTTGAACTTTAGGCCTACTTGGAAAAGAAACGGTCTTATGTTTATATTCTTTAGGAGGTTCAGAAGTTTCACTTCGCATAAAATATGCGAATTGATTAACTGATTGCCTGCTACGGAATCCAAAAACGTCACTTCTTAATCGACGGCATCGTTTGCTTTTATTTTTGTTCAAAGGACTGTCTGATCGTCTAGGTTGAAATATGATATTAAAGTTCTTTCTTCTTTTTCGATTTGGAGAAACGTTTCTAGAAGACGACTTGATTGATTTGCTTTTATTCGAAGTAACTCGAGTAATCAACGTTGAGCTGCTGTCGCCAGAAAGCGTTTGTTTCAATTTGTCTGATTCGATTACTTTCGCATCTGAAACCTTCTGTTTCTTCCTTTCTGAAAGTAAAAATATAACGGATGAAATATTTCAGACTTTTTTCGATGATTTGCACTCTGTAAGTCAAGAGAGGCTTATTATTCAGAACACTAAACCTTACTTGTAAAAATAAACGTGGACAGTGCTAAGTTTTTCCGCCTATGCTTAGAAGAAACTTTGATTTTGTCAGACGTGCTTTCATTGCTTGCAGTCATTACATTGGAACTAATTTGAACTCGCTTTGCAGTTTTTACTGGGTGCGTTTTTGATTTCATTTGACGATTACTGTTTGAACTCGCATTCAAATATTGTGTTAACATTTCATTCGCGTCTGATGGTTGGTCTGCCCAGCTTACATTCAATGAATTGTTTACTGATGATCTTATATTGAGATTAATTTGTTCTTCCTTCATTTCATTTCTTTGGTGTTTGTGCTTGTTACGAATTCCGGGAATCTTTCTTGTTTCTTTAGTCGGATCTTGAATAAAATCATTTTTATCAGCCGCTTCAACATTGTTTATTCTTTCTTTATCGCGCATACTTGATCTATGGACGCTATTTATATTGGTTCTTTGGTTGTTACGTATATTGTGTATATATTTTTCGTTACACTTTGTCCACTTAATTGATTCGGGCTTATCGTGAAGACTTTCTTTACTTGTTTCTCTGATTTTTCCCAGCTCCTTGTTGAAGCTTTTTTGAATCTTATCCTTTGTTTTTGGAAACGGTTCGTCGAATGTTAACACACGCACCCGATGAGTTGCATATTTTTGTTGATTCATTTCTTTGCTTAACGGTAGCAGCGCTTATAAGTATTCTATAAACATAAAACTGATCAAAATATAATAAAACTATCATAAAGTAATAAAATGTAAATATTTCGAATATTAGACACTGACACAGAAGACACTGATGTCACCGCAGACGTAAACCAAAGACGTAAACGTAAACCTCAATTGGTTTTCACCGGTCTATGTTTTCATCTGTTTTTACTTGGTTGCACTTGGTTGTAACCTCGGGTTGTAACCAAGTTGTAACAAGATGAAATAATATTTCATCTGATTTCACCTTGATTTTCAGGCTTGGAGACTGGACAACGAAGGCCAAACGAGGGCCAACAACGCGACTATCCTAACCAGTGGTCGTAGCCCACAGATTTTCGTAGCCTAAGGTCCTTTATAGCTATACTATACACCTTTTGTGTGTCCTAGCGACCGTCTATATTATTGAATATTATTTAGATGAATAATTAATTTAAAAATCTTTGGGATAAGTATATTATTTATCTTCGTTTCTTGGTCTTTTGGATGCAATGCAGCCCAGTACGCTACCTGTCGAAGATTGGACAGTCACGTCACGTTACTCTTTAGAGAAGATGATCGAAGTCGTAGAAAATCTACTATCATCTTAACCAAACAGGGAAAGATGAATTTGAGGTTGTTTTTGATCGAGATCAGAGGAACGTTGTTGAATAGAGAGTCTATTATTTCTATCAAATGATTGCAATCTACAATATTGCGACTCTATGCCCGAACCGGGTGTACACAAGGTGCATACCATCGGAAGTTTCAGTTGCTCGAATCTACGTTTCATATGCTCAAAGACCACTGAAGCTTTCAGGATTTAGGGTATATTTCTCAATGAAGCATACGACTGAATAAATAAAATAACATGGAATAAATTAAATGTAGTTTAATTTATATTTTTTTATTGATACACGTTGCATATAAAAAACCTTCGCTTTATTAAACAAAAGTTGAGGGTGCGGCAGCGTTAAGCTATCCGTAGGCATCATCATTCGACTATACAATTTCATTATTACACGTACTATAGTTTAAGTTGGCACTCTTAGCACCTACTTATAACAATTCTTTAAAAGAATAATTTGGAAGCGAAACAACAATGAATTATATAAAGTAACGGCAACCAACAGCTTGTAGTACAAAGTATTATGGCCAGGATTTTGAGATTAGAAAATTGTTGAGCAGGCGTCATGCAGGGGCGACAAGTTGCCCCGAACTGTCGAAGAAGCGTCATGAATTGCTGTGGAGGCGGCGGCGTCATGGTTTGTTCAGGTGATGTCATGATTTCTTGATCAGGCGTCGTTGATGTCATGTACAGTGGAGGAGGCGTTATTATTGGTAGTGGCATCTGGAAATAATCCAAAATAAAATATCAGTCAAAATAAAATATAAGTAGGTATTTAAATAATAATGTAATAATGAAATTGTATAGTCGAATGATGATGCCTTACCTATGGATAGCTTAACGCTGCCGCCCCGTCAGCTTTTGTTAAATAAAGCGAATGCAACGTGTATCAATAAAAAAATATAAGCCCCTTTATTTTTTTCCCGTTATTATTTAAGTGATTTTGGAGCACCTACATTAAACGACTAAACTAAGCAATCGAGTCATATGTGTTTGAGTAAGTGGTAAGTTAGACGTTAATAATGGTAATATCAGATTTTTTGTTAAATAAACCTACTTAATATTTACATATAAAAACCAGTTTAGTCATCATGTCAGCTTATGGACGTCCACTGCTGGCCTCTCCCATGGATCTCCAGTTTAGTATCACACACGATTACCCTTGTTTACTTTGACTGAATATTATTATGATTTACATAGTTCTTTAACCAAATAATATCTAATTAAGTGTGCTAATAATACCTTTTTACCAAAAATTTAAAATGTACCTACTTACAGTAGAAATAAAATAAAATGTTATTAATTTACCATACTAAATTGTGCACAACCACGGGGGTTGTCAAATCCTGGCATGCCATACGGGAAAAGGAAAATAGTTTCCAAAATAGATCTAAAACTTGTTTTTCTCTTTGGGCGCTTTTCTTTCGAATCGTCAACGTCAAGTGTTCCTTCTGTTGGAGCTTCTGTTGTTCTTGCAGACCTAGTCTCAGTTATTTTTTCTGATGAAAATGATCGTATATCTCCTTTTGATTGTTTTTCTTTAAACGTTTTATCCTTTCCTTTCGTTTTCTTTATTTTAGATGTCTTTTCTTTTGAGTATTTGTTTTCCGGTATCATTTCATCTGTAGAAGTATCAATTTGTACCCCTTTTGATTGCATATCCTTTAGATACTGTCCTTTAGTTTTCTTTTCTTTTGCGTGTTTATCTTCTAGTTTCATTTCATCTGGTAAAGTATCAGATTGCACCTCTTTTGATAGTTTATCCTTTTGAGACTTCACTTTTTCCTTTCTTTTTAAATGTTCGTCTTCCGATGTCATTTCATCTGTAGAAGTATCAATTTGTACCCCTTTTGATTGCATATTCTTAAGAAACTTTTCTTTAGTTTTCTTTTCTTTTGAGTGTTTATCTTCTACTTTTACTTTATCTGGCAAAGTATCAGATTGCACCTCTTTTGATAGCTTACCCTTTAGAGACTTTACTTTTTCCTTTCTTTTTAAATGTCCGTCTTCCGATGTCATTTCATCTGTAGAAGTATCAATTTGTACCCCTTTTGATTGCATATCCTTTAAATACTGTCTTTTAGTTTTCTTTTCTTTTGAGTGTTTATCTTCTAGTTTCATTTCATCTGGCAAAGTATCAGATTGCACCTCTTTTGATAGCTTATCCTTTAGAGACTTTACTTTTTCCTTTCTTTTTAAATGTCCGTCTTCCGATGTCATTTCATCTGTAGAAGTATCAATTTGTACCCCTTTTGATTGCATATCCTTTAAATACTGTCTTTTAGTTTTCTTTTCTTTTGAGTGTTTATCTTCTAGTTTCATTTCATCTGGCAAAGTATCAGATTGCACCTCTTTTGATAGCTTATCCTTTAGAGAATTTTCTTTTTTGTTTCTTTCTTTCGGTGTCATTTCATCTGCCAAAGTTTCACTTTGTGTCTCGTCTTTCGATGACTTTTCTTTAGTGTTCTGTTCTTTTGCTGTTGGAACATTTATTAATTTTTCTGTACATATCTTTAATTGACATTTCTGTTCTTTACATATCTTTTCAGAACATTTCTTTTCTTTTGATTGTTTGTGCTTTGTTGTCATTTCATCTGATGTAGTACGAGTATCTTTCGATGATTTCAGTTTATATAATTTAAGCCTCAGATTTATTCCTTTTGTTGTATTTTCTTGAGATATCTTTTCTTTTGAGTGTTTGTCTTCTAGTGCCATTTTATGCGTGGAAGTGTCAGTTTGTAACTCTTGTTTTGATGACTTTCCTTTAGTTTTCATTTCTTTTAATGTTTTATCTCTTGGTGTCTTTTCTTTTAACTTCTTTTCTGTTGCTTTCTTTTCTTTTAAGTGTTTGTCTTCTAGTCTCCTTTCATCTGACGAAGTATCAGTTTGTACCTCTTCTTTTGATGACTTTTCTTCAGTTTTCTTTTCTTTCGATGGCTTATCCTTTGAAGACTTTTCTTTCACTTTTGTTTTTTTGAAATGTTCATCTTCTAGTGTCATTTTATCAGTCAAAGTGTCAGTTTGTAATTCTTCTTTCGATGACTTTCCGTTAGTTTTCAATTTGGTCGTTTTCTTTTCTTTAGATATCTTTTCTTTTTTTAATTGTTCTTTCTTTGGTGTCATTTCATCTGATGAAGTATCAGTTTTTATAACTCTTTTTGATGATTTTTCTTTAGATGGTTTATCCTTTGTAGTCTTTTCTATCGTTTTCTTTTCTTTTAATTTTTCTTTCTTTGGTGTCATTTCATCTGATGAAGTATCAGTTTTTATACCTCTTTTTGATGATTTTTCTTTAGATGGTTTATCCTTTGTAGTCTTTTCTATCGTTTTCTTTTCTTTTAATTTTTCTCTCTTTGGCGTCATTTCATCTGATGAAGTATCAGTTTTTGTAACTCTTTTTGATGGGTTTTCTTTAGATGGTTTATCCTTTATAGTCTTTTCTTTTGTTTTCTTTTCTTTAGATATCTTTTCTTTTAATTGTTCTTTCTTTGGCGTCATTTCATCTGATGAAGTATCAGTTTTTATAACTCTTTTTGAAGGTTTTTCTTTAGATGGTTTATCCTTTATAGCCTTTTCTTTTGTTTTCTTTTCTTTAGATATCTTTTCTTTTAATTGTTCTCCTTTTGGCGTCATTTCATCTGATGAAGTATCAGATTTTATAACTCTTTTTAATGGTTTTTCTTTAGATGGTTTATCCTTTATAGTCTTTTCTTCTGTTTTCTTTTCTTTTGTTTTCTTTTCTTTAGATATCTTTTCTTTTAATTGTTCTTTCTTTGGCGTCATTTCATCTGATGAAGTATCAGTTTTTATAACTCTTTTTGAAGGTTTTTCTTTAGATGGTTTATCCTTTATAGCCTTTTCTTTTGTTTTCTTTTCTTTAGATATCTTTTCTTTTAATTGTTCTCTCTTTGGCGTCATTTCATCTGATGAAGTATCAGATTTTATAACCCTTTTTAATGGTTTTTCTTTAGATGGTTTATCCTTTCTAGTCTTTTCTTCTGTTTTCTTATCTTTTGTTTTCTTTTCTTTAGATATCTTTTCTTTTAATTGTTCTTTCTTTGGTGTCATTTCATCTGATGACGTATCAGTTTTTATACCTCTTTTTGATGATTTTCCTTTAGATGGTTTATCCTTTAAAGTCTTTGATTTTCTTTTCTTTTCTTTAGATATCTTTTCTTTTAATTGTTTCTCTTTTGGTGTCAATTTACCTGATGAAGTATCAGTGTGTAACTCTTCTTTCGATAATTTTTCTTTGGTCTTTTCTTTTGATAGTTTATCTTTCAAAGTCTTCCATTTACTTTTCTTTTCTTTAGATATCTTATCTTTTGATTGTTTCTCCTTTGGTGTCATTTTATTTGATGAAGTATCTGTTAGTTTCTCTTTTTTCGATGATTTTTCTTTTGATGCTTTGTCCTTCAAAGTTTTCAATTTTCTTTTCTTTTCTTTAGATATTTTATCTTTTGATTGTTTCTCTTTTGATGTCATTTTATCTGATGAACTATCAGTGTGTAACTGTTCTTTCGATGAATGTTCTTTAGTCTTTTCTTTTGATAGTTTATCCTTCAAAGTCTTCCATTTACTTTCCTTTTCTTTAGATGTCTTATCTTTTAATTGTTCCTCCTTTGGTGTCATTTTATCTGATGAAGCATCAGTTAGTTTCTCTTCTTTCGATGATTTTTCTTTTGACGCTTTGTCCTTCAAAGTTTTCAATTTACTTTTCTTTTCTTTAGATGTCTTATTTTTTAATTGTTTCTCTTTTGGTGTCATTTTATCTGACGAAGCATCAGTTAGTTTCTCTTCTTTCGATGATTTCATTTTTGGCTTATCTTTTGATGCTTTTTTCTTCAAAGTCATCCATTTTTTTTTCTTTTCTAAAGATATCTTTTCTTTCACCTCTTTTGGTGTCATTTCCTCTGATGTAGCATCAGTTTGTAACTCTTCCATCGATGATTTTTCCTTTGATGTCATTTCATCTGATGTAGTTGGTTTCTCTTCTTTCGATGATTTTTCTTTAGATGTTTTTTCTTTTGATGCTTTGTCCTTCAAAATCTTCCATTTACTTTTCTTTTCTTTAGTTACCTTATGTTTTAATTGTTCCTCCTTTGGTGTCATTTTATGGGATAAAGCATCAGGTCGTAACTCTTCTTTCGATGATATTCCTTTTGTCTTTTCTTTAGATATCTTATCTTTTAATTGTTTCTCTTTTGGTGTCAATTTACCTGATGAAGTATCAGTGTGTAACTCTTCTTTCGATGATTTTTCTTTAGTCTTTTCTTTTGATAGTTTATCCTTCAAAGTCTTCCATTTACTTTTCTTTTCTTTAGGTATCTTTTCTTCTACCTCTTTTGGTGTCATTTTACCTGATGAAGTATCAGTGTGCAACTCTTCTTTCGATGATTTTTCTTTAGATGTCTTTCCTTTTGATTGTTTATCCTTCAAAGTCTTATGTTTTATTTTCTTTTCTTTAGATATTTTATCTTTTATTCGTCCCTCTTTTGGTGTCATTTTACCTGATGAAGTATCAGTGTGCAACTCTTCTTTCGATGATTTTCCTTTAGATGTCTTTTCTTTTGATTGTTTATCCTTCAAAGTCTTATGTTTTATTTTCTTTTCTTTAGATATCTTATCTTTTATTCGTCCCTCTTTTGGTGTCATTTTATCTGATGAAGTATCAGTGTGTAACTGTTCTTCTGATGAATTTTCTTTAGTCTTTTCTTTTGATAGCTTATCTTTCAAAGTCTTCCATTTACTTTTCTTTTCTTTAGATATCTTATCTTTTAATTGTTTCTCTTTTGGTGTCAATTTCCCTGATGAAGTATCAGTTTGTAACTCTTCTTTCGATGATTTTTCTTTAGATGTCTTTTCTTTTGATGCTTTGTCCTTCAAATTCTTCCATTTTCTTTTCTTTTTTTTAGATATCTTATCTTTTACCTCTTTTGGTGTTATTTCATCTGATGTAGCATCAGTTTGTAACTCTTCTTTCAAAGATTTTTCTTTTGATAGTTTATCCTTCAAAGTGTTCCATTTACTTTTCTTTTCTTTAGTTAACTTATGTTTTAATTGTTCCTCCTTTGGTGTCATTTTATGGGATAAAGCATCAGGTCGTAACTCTTCTTTCGATGATATTCCTTTTGTCTTTTCTTTAGATATCTTATCTTTTAATTGTTTCTCTTTTGGTGTCATTTTACCTGATGAAGTATCAGTGTGCAACTCTTCTTTCGATGATTTTTCTTTAGTCTTTTCTTTTGATAGTTTATCCTTCAAAGTCTTCCATTTACTTTTCTTTTCTTTAGGTATCTTTTCTTTTACCTCTTTTGGTGTCATTTTATCTGATGAAGTATCAGTGTGCAACTCTTCTTTCGATGATTTTTCTTTAGATGTCTTTTCTTTTGATTGTTTATCCTTCAAAGTCTTATGTTTTATTTTCTTTTCTTTAGATATCTTATCTTTTATTCGTCCCTCTTTTGGTGTCATTTTACCTGATGAAGTATCAGTTTGTAACTCTTCTTTCGATGATTTTTCTTTAGATGTCTTTTCTTTTGATGCTTTGTCCTTCAAATTCTTCCATTTTCTTTTCTTTTTTTTAGATATCTTATCTTTTACCTCTTTTGGTGTTATTTCATCTGATGTAGCATCAGTTTGTAACTCTTCTTTTAAAGATTTTTCTTTTGATAGTTTATCCTTCAAAGTGTTCCATTTACTTTTCTTTTCTTTAGCTACCTTATGTTTTAATTGTTCCTCCTTTGGTGTCATTTTATGGGATAAAGCATCAGGTCGTAACTCTTCTTTCGATGATATTCCTTTTGTCTTTTCTTTAGATATCTTATCTTTTAATTCTTTCTCCTTTTGTGTCATTTGATCTGATGAAGTATCACTTCGTAGCGCTTCTTTCGATGATTTTTCTTTGGTCTTTTCTTTTGATTGTTCTTCTTTTCGTTTGTATTTTATCTGTAACTGTTCTTGTGGTTCATTTTGATTTGTATGTTTATCTTCCGTTTTATTTTCTTTTGTTTTCATTACCTCTGATTTCAGCATATTTTTTTCTACTGGAAGATCACTTAACTTTTGTTTTGATAAGGTGTCTTCTCTTGTCTTTTCGACCCTTTGCCTTCCTTTATAATAATTTCCTTTCGGTGTTTTGTTGTTTACTAACTTTGCATGGACTATATCATCTTTTGTTGGTTCAGTATTTGGTAAAATTTCAACCATTTTTAATCGACTTAATGAGCTTGCCTTTTCTTTATTTAATTTAGCTAAAGACATCTTTTTTCAAACTTATTTTTTATTTTGTTTCTATTAATACGCTTAATGCTAACGATAACGAACGCGCGATTTAACTAACGATATTTAGTATCGTTGGTTAAACCGGGTAAAATATTAGATAGATAAGAAAGCAGAGAGAGAGAGATAGAAGAGAGGTAGATTTGTTTAAACCTTTCTTTCCTTTACTTGATACCCTTTTGTACTCTTGCATTTTTGTCTGTCGAGATATAAGTATTTTGTGTCTTTGTTTGTGAAGCTTCCGCTTGAGTCTCCTTTTTGTCTTTTAAGATTTTCATTTTCTCTGCCTTTAACTCCATCATCATCGAAAGCATCCACGTTATATTTAATCTTCAATTAACTTTGGATCTAATAATTGTCCATTTATTTATTTTGGTAGGTATTGTGAAATTGATAGACACTGACAACTGAATTTGACAATGACTTCACTTTATAAAGATTTTTCGGTAGGCGACTAATGATTTAAGCCATATTTACACATTACTTTCGTGTTACTTTTATTAAAATATATTATTTTTAGATATTTTACAGTGTGTCGTATGGTGGTCATATGGTACTAAGGTTACTCCTTATAGATATTTCGTAATCTACTCTATAAACTCTACTTTACCAATGGGGAAGATGCGATATTTTTATTTTTGTGTTTATATCAAAGAACTCCATGTAGAATAGACAACAAGTATATAAAAAAATGAAAAGACTGTAATTTACTGCAAAAAATGGGGTTTAAAATTGTCAATTTGAATTTTCGCGCGAAAACGGATCTATAGTTCGTATGACGTCACTCCTGTCTGTCACTCACTGGCCCACGTACTGTACATCCTCTATGTATTTTATACTTTTGCATTTTTCTCGACTAACGAGACATTTTTTTGTAATAATTTAAAATGGACTATCCATCAACATCAGGCGATCATAACTATACTATAGATACTCCGAAAAAAAGCCGTGTTGACGTATGTTTTGTGGCAATGTGTCCATCTACTTCAAAGCAGTTTCCAAATAAATTGTTTTTGACTGGACCTTCTGACCCAAAACTGCGAAAAAAGTGGTTTCAAGCTGTGAAGAGGAATGACAATTATTCCCCAAAGACCATCATTCGATGCTGTGAAGACCACTTTGACGTAAGTCGGCGGATATATTTGATAAAAGCTTAGTTTAATCTGCTTGTATGCAAAAGAAACATAGTTATTATACCTACCTAATTACTTATCCAAACTTGTCAATGACTTTTGAATGAATGAAATACAAATTTAACTAATGATTTACACATACCGTAGTAGTTTAGTCCCTTTCATTTCTACACTTGAAAACTGCACTTTCGACAAAAAAAGTCACTACCATGTCAACACTAACTTTTGGTAGATTCCTGGAGTCTGCTTTGACAAACCCAACTTCCATTTTTATTCAAAAAACGCAATTAATTCTCGTTTTAATGTTCACTTTTTTACTACAACTATAACCTCAAATACGTTGTCATAACAGGAGTGACGTCACTGAACGCTGATGGGTGTTTTAAATCCGTTCCGTTTCAAGCTACTTTTAATTCGTAATTATTGTTGAAAAACAACATTATATAAAATATAAACCTTGCAGTGGCCCTTCTTTTATATATTTTTAACATTTTAATAACAAAATTTTCATAAATATTGTACTACCATTTTGACTCTATCAAAAAATAATCTTGATACTTTTGCAATCTCAATAATCATATTTCTTGTAATTTGATGAACGTTTCGAGCCACTTTTGAGCAACGCGTCTGTCCAACTTCGTAAGTATAAAAGTTTTGTGTGGGAAATCTAGGGAAATCATAATATTATAAAACCGCTGACGTACCTATTTGTTCTAAGTCTGTGATAATGTTATGGTTAAGTCCATGTTAAGTCACAGACGTATAAACACTTTTAGTTGGTTAAGTGATAATGAAGCAAGCTAAAAAGGTCTATTGCCAATCTAGTGCGGATTTTTGATTGTTTTGAGATGTGATTTTGCTCTACACTTGCTCATAAAGTTGTTTTCAATTAATAGTTTAGGTAGGTACAAATGTAGGTAAGTACTTATTTAGCTATATGTATGAACCGATACTAAACTACGTATATTTACCTACCTACCTACTTATATCTATGTAGGTAAGTATACCTAGGTAGGTAGGTACATTTTCCCTCTTGTGTGTACCTAAAGTTTGTAAGTAAATCTATATATCTATATATATAAAAATGAAACCCGTTTTCCGTTGTCACGGCATCACGCCTGAACGGCTGGACCGATTTCGCTAATTCTTTTTTTTAAATGTTAATTGAAGTCCAAGGATGGTTTTTACGGTAAGAAAAATTCGAATAATTGCCGGGAAAGCCCTAAAACAGACCTTTTCTTTTTCCCATACAAATGTTTTCTTACTAAAATGTAGAGTCAACTTGAACTTTATTCCTACACAATAAAGTTCATTCTAATGCGGGACAAAGTTCGCCGGGACAGCTAGTAAGTATATAAATCCAAAGCCTTTTATCTCGTCTCAAGCCAACTACCTACCTCACCTATTACTAACTGTAACGTTGATAAAGTTTTATTATTTCTTTATCTTTATTGCAGTAGTAAAATGGGGTTAAATAAAAGACATCCGCATGGAAAACATTGATATTTTTTATTATAAACAACATTAACAAAAATTATCTATTTACGTAACTTTATATCTATTTAAATATAGGTATTTATTACGCTTAGAATTGGCTACTTAATTAGGCAGACTAAACAATCTAATACCCTGTAACCTAAGTATTTAATAGTAAGGCGCTTAGTTTGGGGCCTTCATTTATCTACTGACTGAATATCACTCTATCATCTATGACAAGATGTGCTAGGTAAAAACATTTAAGTATACACTTACATTAATTCACAATTCAATTTACCTACTTGCATAATTAATTGCAACAAGTAACATATAACAAAGGGCAAGGCTTATTGCATTTATTGCATTATCAAAATCTACTCTTAACAATAAGTCATCTTTTAATCTCTTTAGAAAATAATACAATTTTATCTATCTATTAGCACCTATAATAAATAAATAGATATCGTGTCTACATCGCTTTATTTCACTAGTCATAGTAGAAAGTATTTTAAATACTTTAAAAGCGAGCGGATATCAAAGTTCCACGGCTAAGAGCGTGGCATAAAATTTTTGTTTAAAACATACAAACTCTGAATGTGTGAATAATTTTTATACGTATATCTACATTTCAAAACGAAAACTAGGAGACATATGCAACACGCATCAACTATTGAGGATTGTATTATATTTGTAAGTAGGTAACGTTGCACTTGCACCTCTCTCCATTCCCCAACTCGGAATAATGCCCCATACATTATGTACCTAGGTAGTAGACCTATCACAACCAAAATATTTTTACGTGAATAGGTAATATCTAAGAATGTATTAGGTACCTAGATCAATATAATATGTAAGTACTTAAACTATGATGTACCATTAGGTTGAACATTTAATATAAGAATAGCTATGTATTTAAAGGTAGGTAACTAAATATCTAATATGTTTATGAGCAGAACCGTTGACACAAATAAAATATTATTACTTAATTACTTACCTACGTTAGGTAAAAATTAACTCTTAGGTAGGTGCGTATTGAGATCTCACTCACAGCGCTTGTACTTCATTAATAAATTAAAAACATCTAGAGTTTCAACAAATAAATACCATCCTCTAAGCTACCTAACGTTAACAACATAATTAATGTTACGCAGCGACGTAAAATCAACAACGACAAACAAAATAGACGCAAACGATATACTTAACAAAACATATTAACGCGATTGCATTAAGTGCAATAAGTCCCGCGATGGCACCATGAAATCACTAGAATTGATAGCACAAGGCACTAAGCACAGAGGGCGGCGGTCACTGGCGCGCGAGGTCGGCCTCAACGCTGGAGAGCGCGACCCGCAGCGAAGGCGGCAGCTCCGGCACGCGGTAGATGGGGTCCGACAGCGGCGGCAGCGGCAGCGCCTCCGCCGACTTCTCGTAGCTAGCGAACGCCATGTAGAGTCGAGACACACGCGCGATCTCCTCCTCGGTCATGGCGGCCGCGCGCAGCTGCTTCCGGAAGTCCGCGCTGGCTGTCTCACCGCACTTGGAGCACAGTTCCTCGCACCCCACCGAGCCCTTGCTCTTCCGCGAGCTGGACTTCCGCGCCGACTCGATAGGTGCGACGAACTTGTATTTGGTGGGTTTCATGAGTTCAGAAGTGTCGTGCGCCTCGTCGTCTGCGTCGGTGCGCGCAACCACCTGGCCGCCGGCCCGCAGCAGCGCGCGCCACAGCGGTTCCGAAGGGTTCTCCACGTCGTAGTAGAGCGCGCGCGACTGAGTGTGCGGACGCGCGCCACCCTCCACGCGCAGCCGGTAGCGCAGGCGGATGCGCCGCGGCCGGCTGCTGTGCTTCAGGTACACGTGGATCGGGATCTCGATCGACGCGCACCCGGACTCTTGAATCTCGTACGGCGGCTCTTGGATCACTGCAAAGAATGACAAGATTGCGGTGAAGCGAGCGTACAACATACCTATGTAGGTACTCGTGTATCAAACAATACACAGAGTAGTCACCGTGATAAGTCTCCGCAGACGAAACTTTAATTTGCTGGCAGCGGGGCTATCTAGCGGAGCAGATAACGATAATGAGCATGTTTATTGCTGAACTGTGTACGTGAGGCACGCTCACAACCGTCGGGTCGAAAGAAAATAATGAATTAAATAATTAAGTTTGCGAAAACGAGTTTCGCTCCACCTGATTTGACCAGTTTAACGACTCGTACTCGCGGTGCGGTGGCGGCGCGGCGCACATTTTTGGTTTCGTTGCGCCAACATAGACTGGTATTGCAAATTAAGTTACACGGACTCTATCCGGACCACCAGGGTCGACATGTCAATTTACAAATTTCAAACTATTTCAAAAATCTTTATGCTTAGAAAAGTTTTGCAGGTTCCAAGTAAGGTTACGCACGAATCGCTTGCACAAATAATAAGATATGATTTTATAGCACTAAGTACTAAGCTCACCTCTCTTAGGGTAAACGAAGGCGCTGGCGGGATGTAGATGGAAGACGACCTTGTGCACAAAGGCACTGATGTCGGCACCGCTATGGCCGCGCACCCACACGCGCCAGTCCAGCGCCAGCGACCGGCCCAGAGCCGACCGCCGCGGCTCGCACGCGTGCCCCACCTCCAGCCACACGCGCACACACATCTACAACAATAACAACAGACCTTATATATCAATAAATTATATTCCTTACATACATTTTAGATTCCTAATAAGTAAGTATATGAAACGCAAACGCACCAACTTTCCTTTGTCACCATTGTTAAAGATTCCTAAAGAATTCATGTGAACGAACGCAAAGTGCTGTTATTTTGTATTTTTCACCTCGATTCCCTTAAGTTAATTAGTTTTATATAAGAAAAGGCACACAATTGTTGTCAACAATTTAATCGACAGCAGGATAAAATAAACTACTTGATTACACAGTAGGAAAATAAACAAATATCCAAATAAAGTTTTATTTAAATAATAATATCTAATCTATCGAGGCACCTTGTACATAACATTTCAAATGAATGCTTAACCGGGCTGATAAGGTCCACAAAATTATGTAGATATCTATACCATTTATACCTCATTAATTTAGTTACACGTGTCTTTTGCCTCATTATTTATTTATGATAAATATAGTAGTAAATGAAAATTGGTCTATGAAGGTAAATATTTTATTTAAATGAATGTTAATTTTACAGCTATCGAGTAGCTATGTACGTTCGTTATAATCGGAGCAAAAAGTCTTAATTTTTTTACCTATGTAGGTACAGTATTTTATCATGGAGTATAACAATAGATCATTTGTATTAGATACAAATAACTATTAGGTACATCTCTTTGCACCTGTTCTTCATCATATCTTGTACTAAATACATACAACGAAGTAAACAAGAATGTGAAATATCTAAATCGCGGCCACAAGACGTGAGATGTAGACAAGTGAGTGTGACATCACGCAGCCTTGACCGTGAATTGCCCACTGCTCCGTCCACATTGTAACGTTACCAATGAACCTACTAAGTACTACAATCTCTAAGATTGTTGGCAAGCGGAAATGTTTAGTGATGCGAACAAAAACTTTAAAACATTCTTTTTTAAATTGTAATATACAAGTAATATACAAGTAAAATGTTTAAGCACTATTACAATAGGCAGGTGTATAATTCGGGTACCTACATGTACTATCAAATAAGAGGTAACCTAAAATGTAAAAAATGTCCTAATCGTGGGTATATAAAAGTACAAAAGTACATAGTTACAAAACGAAATTTTAAAACCTACTTTCACTCACAGGTCAATCAGTAAGTATCTAAATATTTCAAAAGATGAAAAGGAATGGGCTTCGCATAACAGCACATACGAGTACGGTACGTATAATTAAAAGATGATGTCTCACTCCTAGAGCAATGAAACAATGAGTTCAGTTCATAAATTGTGACACGATCAAACGTAAATAGTCCAACAAGGAACCGCCTCAAGAGGTAGCTACAAAAGATTTCACCTCCAAATAACAATTTACCAATCAGCTGCCAATCAACTATGATTGTGGTCGCGCATTCTTTCCTGCAACCGTGACCAACCCTCTGAAGATATTCTACCTAAAGGATATCTACCTACGTAACATCTAACTATTAATTATAAGTAAGTATTAAGCTAAATAGAATAGGAAATCTAGTTATAATCACCTCTATTCGACTTCACTTTCTTTCTTTATAATCTTTAAAAACGCAGTGTTTATATTTGCAATATAAATTGAACACTAGGTACTATAACGTAAACTCGGCTCCAAATTGAGAAATTATTTTTATGGTGCTGTAAAATATTGATGGAAATTCAGAACTACTTACAACCAACTGAATGCAGAAATGATAAGAATCCGAGTCCACTACCGCAACAAGATCAGCGATTTTTGGGAACTTTTTATTTGTTTACATCTTTGAGTATAGAATATATACCTAAGGAGGTACCATACCGTCTGGGTCTGCGTGCCTGGTCTGGCGCAAAATGGCTATCTTTTTGTATGGAATTTCTTATCGTTTGACAGGTTATCTACCAAGAAAACTATGAAAAACTTGCGCCAACCTTGGGGCGCTGACATAAACTCATTTGTATATGAAAAAAAATGGAGTAACTCCTTATATTCTTTTCTCATTGGTTTAAATTTATTTCTATTTGACACTTCTATTCCGACACTGGCTATTGACAGGTTAAACAATGATTCGTAATCTCTAAAAAGATGTTGTAAAAAGAGTGTTAAAGATAATGAAACATCAGTCTAAGGCACAGAGTCTATGGTTTTATTTCTGAAAAAAGAAATGTTTCATAAACATTTCATGTTTCATATTAGCCATATTAGATATCCTCTCTCAAATATCATTTAAGCCCTAGAGGACCTCAAAGACTGGACGAAGAAGCAAATCAAAGACCTCTTCCAAAACCTCCAAATCATTACCTATTTAAATATATTTACTTTATCATTGCTGTGTATAAAAAAATAAGTAATGTACTACTTATTTTAATTATTATCTATACAAAAAGACACTAGACACTGCATAAGTATCTAACATTATTTTAAGATAGTAAAAGTAGAATCAAGTAATGAAAATCTTAAGTATTAGATATCGTAATCTAATGAAGTTATTGTAGCTTCGTAACGCCTAGCAAAACAAATACCAATCTAATTTAGATAATTACTTATCAATCAATTTAAATTCCATTAGTTTATGAGTTGATGCATTAGCTTCAAAATACAAAAGAAATAATATTCAACCATAACATTAGATTGTGAAGTTGCTACCCACTAAAGTAAATTACGTATGAATTAATGAACATAATTTTATAAATCGATGTATATTGTATACAGTCAAGGCCGCACTTGGCAAACCATTGTTCTTTTAAAAAATATTTTTTTTGATTACAATATTTTTTGTACATGATAAACGACGAGAAAATAACTTATAAAACTTCATAAATACCACTTACTTTCAGCTTTAAATATTATAAATAAAAAGAATTTCGTTCGAGAAAGATTTGAAACATTATTTAGTTTGGTATCTAGCTCTGATTTCAAAGAAAGTGTTTTTAATATCGTTCAGTATGGTACCTACTACATTAGCTATACCTAGATTAAAGATTGGTTATCTAAAATACCTATTTAATTCATATTACGCAATCAAAACTAATTAGACATAGTTACCTACGTATTTGATTGTAAGTAACTATATGTAGCCCATTTATAATTTATTTGATCAATCGATATGCGCAAAATTTAATTGAGTACTTAAATTAAATGTGTATATGTACCTATAGGTAGGTACTTTTAAACTCACCTAAGTATGTTTTACTTTTTTTTCAACTAAGCACAATGCAACAGAATAAATATTTTTTTATAAAAGTATATTCATGTATTATCGTTAAAAAAAGAAAAAACACTAAGTTAAAATATGTACTAAATAATGTTTTTTTAATTAATATGGCGCGAGTTACCTACATTACATTCCGTTTTACGTACGATGTTAAGGATTATAATTAAACAAGTAAATCATCGTCACTGACTAATGTAGGTACCTGCGTTACGTACATACCTACTCGCATCGCTGTAAACCTATAGTTGTCTTTTGATCGTCTTTTGTTTCATCATTTAAACAAAATTAACAGTAACTGACGTCACACTGTGCCTACACTACAGCATGATATTATTATAATTTACTTAGAGGTAGCAAAATATCTAAATTCGAAGCGACCTTTGTGTTTACATCTCCGGTTTACGCCTAGGCATGTAGAGGTCAGCCGGTCAATCCATAAGTATGTGTTTTTCCGCCATTTGAAATACTACATTCGGTAATGATTAATTTGTTAAAATAAAGTAAAAGTTCTAAATCCACATAAGTATTTGACCATTTCTACATCCATGCTTAAGCACGTGATTACAACTGCTACCAATCGAGTTATTTTCATACAAAAGACTTAAACGCGCTGTCGTCGTTTAAAAGCAATTTAAAAGTTTCACCTTAAATTGTTTTTGAGAACAGTTAACACATTTTAGGGATTTCTTTTGTAAGAATTCATACTACTAGGTATAATTTATTATGGAGAGTTAGCTAAATATACTACAGGTTATTAAACTTGTTCATAAATAAATCATTAGTTTGAACGGCATGTCAACGATATAACTATACTAACTATGATGTAATGATTGTGTCTTTTCTCTTTGATTTATTTATGTTATTATTACGCAGGCAACATAACGTTGCACAAAAAACTGTTAAAATTTAATCATCCATTCAACATCGTGCATCTTCTGCTCAGGTTTAATGATCCGTTGATTGTAATGCCCTTGTTAACAACTGGTTGTTCTTCTTTTAAACGACAATGTTAAATAAATGTCTTATGACATCAGCCGCTTGTTAGTTAATTGGTAAATATTAATGGTCAATATACCAAGGAATTTGTATATACTTATCATAGATTCATATATAAATAAGGTAGGTACTTACCATATATTTATTAAGTAAGTATTACATTTTTTAAATTGTGTTACAATGTGATCGTTTTTTTCCTAAATAGGTATGTGTTTTTTAAAATTTTTAAACTAGGTAAATACTTATACCTACATAGGTAACTGTAGAAGTAGATATGAAGTGGAAAAAGATAACAGCTTAATTATTTGTTTCGTAACATTTTTAAAATAGAAGGGGTGAAGGGATAAATAAATATAGGTACTTTGTACTTAAGTAGATAAGATACAAATAGTTGTAATGGACGCACCTTGAAGCCACGTTTGTAAGCCAGTGATAGTGAAGTCTCCATTCCTGACATTACTACTCAAATGACTCAAATATAATTTATTAAATAACAATTAGTAACACACAAAGTCGTGCAGATAAACAATTGGTCACTGAAGTTTTGCATTCAAATGTAATTTATGTGATTGTCTCGACAATATTAGTGGAACCTTTACGTATGCAGTTTCATAATTCAAAACCGACATTTAAAACTGTAGGGGGAAGTGGGGCACATTGATACACAAAAATTCAAACTCAGTTTTAATACACAAATGTCAACATATTTGATCATTTTTTTTGCCGGGTGCATGGCCTGATATGTTAACTTATAATTAAGTTTAAAAAAAGCTGATAGAAACGAATAGGGAAAAAGTTATGGCGACTTTTATAAAAAATGGATTTTGTATCATTCTGCCCCACCGGTGGGGCACCTTGATACAGAGAGTGGGGCAGCTTGATGCGTATTTTATTTCCGTAAATATTATAATATTTTTTCAAAATAAATCGTTATATTACTTAAATTGACAAAATAAAAAGCAAATAATGCTTGGTATCTAAAAAAATAACGTTATTTATTAGTTATTATTCGTATTAACGATAATCACAATCAGCCTAATAATGAAATGAGCTAGGAAATAAAATTGTCATCAAAAATCTAGAATATATCAAGATCTTAAACATGTAATTAAACATAATTACTCAGTAATCAGCCTAAAAGTACTACAGAATTGGGCATAGTGAAATATAGAAATAACAAAATAAAATCCTCTATCAAAATTATAGGAACTTTTTCTTAAAACTCATAATCAAAAACATCACAAAACTGAAATCCTAAACGATTTTTTCTCATTTCTCTGCTTAACTTTAAAAGTCCGGACCATTTTCTATAATAAATGAGATTTTTAAGACTACTTTATAATACTAACGGGGCACTTTAATGCACTAAAGGGGCACTTTAATACACTAACGGGGCAGATTGATACGTATCATTCTGCCCCGCGCTTTACTGTATCATAGTGCCCCAAGGGACTATATTCACGAAAAAGTAATTTATTATTTTTAAAATCAATATTGTATTAAATAAACATATTAAATAACATTTATTAAAGTATAAACGTACTTTTGGTAAAATAAAACAATGAAAACAACTAATAATATGGAGCTGAGACACAAACACATTGCTCTTAAAATTTTAGTTGTCGGTCCCAAAAACACGTTTGTGCCTGTAAAAGCAAAACGGCGAATAGGCGGCGAGCATCGTCACAACTATCATCCTTGTGGATGTCCTTGAGCGTTCTAATGATGTGTCCGTGTGCGTATCGTTTTTCAGTATTTCAAAACAGGTACTGTATCAATGTGCCCCGAGTATCAATGTGCCCCGCCTCCCCCTATATAAAAGTAGGTAAAGTCGTAAAAATGCTTATTAAATGAAACACTACACGTTTACCTATTCAATTTCACTACTATAAAGGTTTAGAGAAGTTTAAATTGATTTAACGTTTTTGAAGAAAATATGCGTTTAATTGATTTTGTATGTCGGTTTGATTGGCAGTAGATTTACATAAAGTAGGTATTACGTATTATGTTACGAGATATAAATATAAGGTTTCTATCAGAAAATCAAAACTTTAATTAACACATATCAAATCTTAAAAAAAGTTTATTACATAAAAACTCAAGATACATAATAAGGACGTCATAGCATCCGGCTATGACGTCCCAATTATGCGACACTGGTTGGGAATACTTGTAAACAGAAGTAATGATAGGATCTAAAATTGGTTTATTTTGTATTTTTTTCGCTATCATTGTATCAACTCTACTAACACTATTTGTTTAAGTCTATAGTTACCTACTAACCTATCGGTGGATCTTTGTTATCTGTATATTAATTATTAAATAAAAATAATTATGTACGTAATGTAATGTAAGTGTATAAGTACCTACGTTAGTAAGTAAGTACTAACATCTACAGAACAGTGGAAGCAACAGGCGGTCTAATAAAACTAATACAGCGTTTAGGTACCTTAATTAATACAAAAGAATAAAAGTAATGACCGGTAGGGAATTTTATTACTTTCAAATAAAAATTAGATTAGTTTAAAACTATAATCGTTAATTATAAACTTGTATCAGATAGGAGAGTTGTTTAATTGAACCATTTAGATAGTATATAAGTATCTGTTATAAATACCTAAAGGTAATTATTGTTTAGTAGTTTACTATAGGTAAACATTTAATTTACCTACTGTCAGGATTTCAATACTCGCTCGTACCTATAATATTTAATTAGGTAAGTACCTACTTACTTTGATTTCCATTTATTAATAAGTTTTCGTGAATGTGTGCAAAATTTTCTTTCTTTTTTCTATTTTCATAAATGCGTTTGATGTCATAAGGTATAAATACTTACAATAATAATATGTAGGTATTTATATTTTTATATGATGAATTGAGTGATAGGCATTTGTTTCTCGGAATTCATTCGGTTACTCGTAATTGATTGTCAGAAGGATGTTAAGTTAACAGTTATCTATAAAATACTCTAAAAAACAAATGCGACCTTGACTTGCATAATCATTAGGTAATGAGAAATAAGTAGATAAATTCATGAGAAGTCATCATATAACACGAAGCTACTTATCATTTCTTTAGGTTATTTAGGTCATAGCCAGAGGATGTTATCTTAGATCGACGAAGGAATATCAAAAAACATTCTTCAAGAAACATTGGGCCTTCAAACCATCAAGTGATCTCGCATGCAAGTAAATTAGGTAGAAGTTTTTCATTTGTTTTTTGAGACACTGTATTTCGCAGTGAAGATATTTCTATGAATACCTAAATACTTTAAACAGGCATTGGCATTTACTAATGATTTATTATTTGTTCTTCAACAATATTCTATAATACACATAGATACTTAAATGATATGAAATGATAGCGTTTGATAAGAAAAGTGTTAAGGCGATTGCGGCGGCGCGGCGAAGTCGCGGGGAGTCATCGTATCAGTGACGCGGGGTTGCGGTTCACCACAACACAACAATCCCGCGTGACCGGTGACATGTGACAGCAGCAATGACCTCACGCGTCGTACTGTTTGTCTTTCTAACATCGCGCACATTCCCGTCACGGTCGGACGCGCGGACCGCGGCTCGCCGCCCGATATCTCTTCACCGCAACATACCACTCACCGGCTTTTCATACTGGAGGAGACCTTCAGTCATTTTCTAAGATGTGATAAAACCGCCGTTGTTCGTGCGGTGACGGCTGACATCTGCAACAGGGCACCGAGGTCATATGAGCTGTCATCGAACACATGTGCAAATGATAAGCGTGCGTGTGCGCGCGTGGCTCACTTGTGTCGGTTGGGATGTTTGCTTAGCATGAAGGCTGCTGTCGGGGTTTGGGCGGGAATCAATTTCGCGGCATGTTAGCGCGCAGTGGGTGCGCGGACTCGGCGCGGGCGGCACTGACTCACTGCCCGCGGGTAGTGTCGGCGCAGTGGCCGCCCCGCGCGCCGCCGCCACCGCCGTCGCACCGCACCACTTCTCTGACGTATGTGTGACTTACACGATGCGTTCCATTTTACTGTACTAAAAACAGCACAAAATATATTGAAAAAACTGTTAAAAGGCATCCCAACAACAAGTTATTTCCATAAACAATCAATACTACAGAGATATTCCTACGCAAACGTTTATAAGTATCCCGTACCTTACATATATTATCTGTCTATATAATTAAATAAACAAGAGCACAGCAAAAAGATAATAAACAAAAACTGCGTTCAACTTTTCATCAGGCACATTAGCGAAACATACTCTTGCTCTTGATAATAATAAAGGTAAGTGCAGAAACTGACAGAATTAGGCAAAGGATTATAGAACATCTAGCTTGTTATTACTTTCGACTCAAATTCGATCTTGAAATAAGTAACGAAAAGTGTTAAAAACCTTACTCCTCACACTTCCTTAGGTTCGGTAAGTATATTTACAGATAAGAGACCACTTACATCCACCTGCTACGATCCAGGTTCACGACTCTAGTCCTTAAGAAATAAAGATCTGTAAATAAAATATTGTCTAGAAAAGCAGTTTCATGGGAAATGAAAGTTTACTTAAGTACCTAGGTATATTTTTATTTTTATAGCAAATGACATATAGGGCTAAAATAATCCTAAAATAGTTTTGCCCTATGCTCCTAATTACTGCTAGTTGATTAGAATTGCCCTCTAATTCTAAAGCGCTTAATCTTATTCGATATTACACAAAATACAAGCAAAAAAGGCAGATTCCATCTATCCACATCAATTGCGTCGCCCCCTAGATACGCTACAGGAAACGATTTATTCTTTAAACAAAAGAAAGTACTTATGTGATAAGATATGAAAAATTAAAACCTTTGAAGTATTCCGTTTCGTCAATAGGATGTATGAAAAAACCGACAAGTGTGTGTCGGGGAAAATTTAATGTTTGGTTTCAATTAAAATAAAAAAATAAATTAAAAATTTAAAAAACCCCCGACTATAAAAAGTAACAAATAAAATAAATAGTTTTTTGTCAACTGAACATTGACAACTTTTTTACAAACTTTATTTCGTCGTGGGACAGCATTCTATTATTTTTTAAATTGATATCTTATTCTAGCTAGGTACTTAGCGGTCCCCCGACAAAATGAAGTTTGTATGAAAGTTATCAATTTGTATGAAATATTAAGCGATGTTCAGTTGACAAAAAACTATTTATTTTATTTGTTACTTTTTATAGTCGGGGGTTTTTTAAATTTTTAATTTTTTCAAGAATTGATGGAGTGCTGGAAATTCGTGATCCATCATCAGCTCCTCGCCTGTTGTCACTATTGCATTATATTAAGAATTAATTAAACACTGATCAAAACGAATCCAAACACGATGTATCTGCTGTTAATTTTTCAAGAATGAATGGAATGCTGGAAATTTTGACTCCATCATCAGCTCCTCATCAGTTGTCACCATTGCATTGTATTAAAAATTATACACTGATCAAAATGAATCCAAACACGACATATCTGCTGTTATATTGGATCTACAACCCTACCACAGCCGACAAAAGAGCTGATGACCTTGAAATGGCTGAACCGATTTGAAAATTATATACCTAAGAACACTCCCAGGAATACCAGCTTTAATTAAAAAAAAACCGCATCCAAATCCGTCCACGCGTTTAGGAGCTACAGTGCCACAGACAGACAGACAGACATCGACGTCAAACTTATAACACCCCTCTTTTGGCGTCGGGGGTTAAAAAGGCATGTGGCCATAATCACAAAGTATTGAAAATAGAAGTCAGAAAAACTTTCCATCCAAACTTGATAAAAATAACCAATAATTTGGTGCTGTTTGGAAAATTCTTATGATACAAAATAACTATCATTTATAATCGGGCACTTATGTACCACTGCCTTACAAATCTTACAATAGCTCATAAATGCATAAAAAGTCCTTAAAGGATATGATCCTCGTGATAAGATAAAACATGGCGTAGAAATAAAATGTCAATGACATTCATTGCATTACCATTGACATTTTCAAGTATTTCCAAGAATTTTCACAATTTCCTTAAACTAAAACTTATCATCGTTTCTCGCTCACATCTAGTTACAGTAATGGTTATCAAAGTAATCGCTTCTTGAATTCCATAGCTGGTCCTTTATTTGAAGAAATCTAAAGAGTGTTTTAATGCGATCTTTCTATAGGATCATATAACTACCTAATCGGGCAGAAAAGTATAAAAAACAAACCAAGTTTTTCAATTAAAATACAAACTCTCTCGAAAACACGAAATGGCTTCCACATTCGACATTAGAAGCCTAAAAATCAAATATCTGAAAATATTAGTCGTTATATTAATTTTAGCAATATATTTATCAACGTCATCAGATACATTAGCAATGGATAGATAGGTACCTACTACGTTCCTTGCATTCCAATAAGTAAAATCTACAAGATAAGGATCACAGTAAGACCACTCTGGTACCTACTTTAATTGAGTTTCCTAATAATCCGTGTAAGTGACTAATAATAATCACAAAGATAATCTCAACATATCCATTAAAAACAATAGCAAAGATATAAATAATGCATAAACAGGGTCTTGTTGCTAGTATTGGTGCAACGCTTGCAACAAAAACCCTATTTGATGAAGGGTAAGTGGTGCCTACCTATTTCATCTCAAAATACTTCCGTTTTAGATCCGAACCATAGATTTTTCATGCAATAACTTTTGACTGGTCTATTTCCCAATTTATAACTGTTCGCGACAAACCTTCTAAAATCCATCACTAGCAGCGTAAAAAGGCATCCTCATATCTATAGCACATACCACTTTCCATAACATACATTAAAATCCACATAAATACAGAAATAGAATATTTTAGAATAATATTTCGGCAAAAGAAAGTTCTACAAAACACGCGAGTATTGAAAATGTCAAAACAAACAAATGTCAAACGCGAGACGTCCAGAAACTTCGCACGTCATCGAACACATTCTGCCAATTCCAGAGTCACAAGTACATATGAAAAACAGAGACAGAAACAGTTATTAGAAAGAGAAGTCCGAAGAATGTTATCGAAGTTTCCGAACGCGACAATGTAAGACAGAGATAGATACAGATTAGAAAAGGAAGTCCGATTCGGGAATTATCTTGTGTTTTCGGGACCCCGTGTATTGGGTATTTAAGCCGGGCCGGAGCGGCAATTGTCAATCAGTTTAAAATCAGTTTAAATTCAGTCTCAATCGAGCAATCAAGCGATCGAAGCGAAGAAGAAAGCGAAAATAACTCGAAGACAAGTGAATAAGTGATAATAGTGAGTTCTCATAGTGTTATCAGTGCAAGTGATATTCAGTGAAGTAAAGCCCGCGAATTTTGAAATTAGTGCGTTCCGTTTTCAATAGTAGTTTTTGTCATTTCGTAATAGTGTTTTATAGTTTTTAACTGGTCTATAATAGTTATAGTTTTAAATAGTAATAAATACAGTCCATATTTTAAATAGTGTTTAATTAACCAGCAATAGGTGCAAAGGGGTTGTTCAGTGATATCTGTGATTAGCTACAGTCCCGCACATTTTGGTCCTTCGAGCCGGATTAATACAAGTGAAATAGTGCAGTTCCGTGTTTATAGTCCAGTCGAATTACGATTATAGTCCAGTCAATAAGTGCCAACAGTGAAGTGAAATAGTGAAAATGCCAGTTACTCGTTCGCAATCTGGAACCGTACGTCGGGGACAACAGGAGGTCATGTCAGCACCCATGGAGGTGGAAGTAAGGTCAGAGGAGGTGGTACTGGAACCACGAGTAAGAGATATGCCACCTGCTTCTCACCAAATAGAGTCCCAGGAACGTTTAAGTGAAGCACGAACAGCTTCCACGGCAAGATCCAGACGCTCTAGTAAGGCATCGATAAAGGCTCAAGCAAGACTAAAACTACTAATAGACCTAAACAAAGTTGAACGTGAAGCACTCTTAATTAAACAGAAATTACAGGAACAAGAGGACTCCGATGATGACGAATGCGGCTCAATAATGTCAGGAGAAACAGAGCGAAGCCGCATTGAAAAATGGGTAGAAAATACAGACTTCGTGAAAGAGACAGAACAAGAACATAATACCTTCAAGAAAAACAGTGTTACTCTTCGAGAAACAGAAAAACAGGCTCCAACCTGTACAGAGAGTAGCTTTCTTCAGCACACCGCGCTTAACCGCAACGCCCACTTCAAACAGTATCCAGTATCGGACGTTCCAGTTAAGGCGACGGTAATAGAAGGATCGCCAAACATCATGCCTAACAACGTCGCCGTTGATATGAAACAGCCAGTGTACGGCGCCGTGAATAGATGTATCAAGGCATCGATGAGTAGTGGGTCACAGGCTACCACATGTCACCGCGACGTTACTTATAAACAGCCAGTTTTCAGCGCCGCGGCCATGTCAGTCAACACACCGGTAGTCAATAGTTCGAGTAATATGAGACCTGAAAACCTGAAGCCAGTAATAGAAAAGGAACCAGTGCTGCAGAAATCATCAGGGAATATGATTGATCTGTCTGAATTAGCCTCCGCAATAGCGCTTGCAGCACAATCAGGACAACGTAGAGAGGTTCCGAAATACATAGGAGAGTTGCCGTATTTCAACGGATCTCATCAGGACTGGCTCGCCTTTCGTGCTGCGTATACAGAAACCGCAAGTTACTTCAGCCACGTAGAGAATACAGCACGACTCCGAAGAGCGCTAAAAGGAAAAGCGAAAGAAGCAGTGAATTGCCTATTGATAGCCAATGCTCAACCAGAAGAGATTCTGAGAACTTTAGAAACCAGATTTGGTAGACCAGATTCGATCGCACTCTCAGAACTTGAGCAACTTCGAAACATTCCAAAGGTGTCAGACGCACCAGGAGATATTTGCCTGTTCGCGAGTAAGGTACAGAATAGTGTGGCAACACTTCAAGTGCTACAGCGAAAACAGTATCTGTATAATCCGGAGATTATTAAAGCACTTGTGGAGAAGTTGACCCCTGCGTTGAAATACAGATGGTATGACTTCGCGACAGACAATCAAACAGTAGATGAACCTGACCTACTGACATTTAAAAGGTTCATAGAAAGAGAAGCCAGTCGCTGTGGTCAGTTTGCTCCGCCAGAGATTATAAAAGGTGAAGATAGAAGAGAAGATAGAAACAGATCATATCACTGCACCTTTCAGACTAATGTAGAATCAAGGAGAATAGTAAAAAATAGAAGACCACAGAACAGAAACCGAGAAAAGACTGGGAAACGATGCTCAATCTGCCAAAAAATAGACCATTGGACTCAAGAATGCAAGGATTTCAAAACTGCTGACAGTGAAGGACGATGGGAACTAGCCAAAAAGTACAGATTATGTTTCCGTTGTCTAAAGTATAAGAAAGCGCTACATAAATGCAGATTCCGACGTTGTGAAGTAGACGGATGTATTCGCACTCATCATCCCCTTCTACATCATAATAGAACAGTGTCACAGAAGGGAGAAAAAACAGACACAGCTAGAGTGACATCAACTAAGTCTTGCGAGCAGTACACGTTTCTGAAGATTTTGCCAGTGCGCATATCAGGTCCAAAAGGATATGCAAACATTTACGCACTTTTGGATGATGGTTCAAAAATATCGTTAATAGATTCAGAAATAGCAAGGAAAATCGGAGCAGATGGACCTATTGAACCACTCAGAATGGTAGCCATTGGAGGAACAAAAATAAACGCCGGAAGTTCGAAAAGAGTAACCATCGGCATACAAGGAAAAGAAGAAAGGGAATTCGAAATAACAGCAAGAACCATTAATAGACTTCACTTAGCGCCGCAAGCAGTATATGAGGAAGATGTCCATGAGTGCGAACATCTACAGGATATAAAAGACAGTTTGATATACGATGGAAGACCAACTATTCTTCTAGGACAGGACAACTGGCACCTGTTAATAGCCGACGCAACGAGAAGAGGTCATTGTAATCAACCAATTGCTTCGCTCACGCCATTAGGATGGGTTCTCCATGGCACAAGCTCTAGAAGGATTGGTCGTCAAGTGCACTACTGCCATAATAGAACAGATTCGGATAAAAAAGAAGATAAGAGCTTACAGAAAACAAAGAAGAGTCTACAGGAAACAGACAGTAGATCACAGAAAACTAAGAAAAAGCTACAAGAAATAGAGAAGAAATTAGAAGAAAAACAGGAAATAGATCCCGACAAGAAGGTTAACAGAACAGGCCTAGAATCTGTGCAATCTCTCCCCGGTACACAGAACAAAATGTATAGAAGCAAAAAAGATACAGAAAATGACCAACAGGATTTGATGCGATGTAAACACAGGCGGGAGGGAACCTCGGTAAAGAGCAAGAATCGTAACAGATGGCAGAATAACTTCTTGCTGGAATTGCCATACCGGCGGGAGCGAAACAAATCAGAAATAGCAGACAAGAAGGAAGAATTTATAGTGGATCGGGCGATGCCTAGAAGAACCTGGGACAGAGGAAAAATAGTGAAAGTTTACCCAGAGAAAGAGAGAATAGTTCGTGCTGCTGACGTACAGACTGGTGGAGTTTTACCCTACAAAAATAAATAGTTCTAACAGTGACAGAGATAGTGAGAGGTTTGTCGCTCCACGGACTTAAATGCGGCGCTGACTACGCTACCGCCGCACGGCGGGAGTATGTTCGCGACAAACCTTCTAAAATCCATCACTAGCAGCGTAAAAAGGCATCCTCATATCTATAGCACATACCACTTTCCATAACATACATTAAAATCCACATAAATACAGAAATAGAATATTTTAGAATAATATTTCGGCAAAAGAAAGTTCTACAAAACACGCGAGTATTGAAAATGTCAAAACAAACAAATGTCAAACGCGAGACGTCCAGAAACTTCGCACGTCATCGAACACATTCTGCCAATTCCAGAGTCACAAGTACATATGAAAAACAGAGACAGAAACAGTTATTAGAAAGAGAAGTCCGAAGAATGTTATCGAAGTTTCCGAACGCGACAATGTAAGACAGAGATAGATACAGATTAGAAAAGGAAGTCCGATTCGGGAATTATCTTGTGTTTTCGGGACCCCGTGTATTGGGTATTTAAGCCGGGCCGGAGCGGCAATTGTCAATCAGTTTAAAATCAGTTTAAATTCAGTCTCAATCGAGCAATCAAGCGATCGAAGCGAAGAAGAAAGCGAAAATAACTCGAAGACAAGTGAATAAGTGATAATAGTGAGTTCTCATAGTGTTATCAGTGCAAGTGATATTCAGTGAAGTAAAGCCCGCGAATTTTGAAATTAGTGCGTTCCGTTTTCAATAGTAGTTTTTGTCATTTCGTAATAGTGTTTTATAGTTTTTAACTGGTCTATAATAGTTATAGTTTTAAATAGTAATAAATACAGTCCATATTTTAAATAGTGTTTAATTAACCAGCAATAGGTGCAAAGGGGTTGTTCAGTGATATCTGTGATTAGCTACAGTCCCGCACAATAACTGTTTTTACAATGTTTAATATAACTTTGTTTCAGGAACAATTATAGTACTTATCAGCGCTTTAGCGCTAGCTAAACCCGAGAAAGTACGAGTAAACCGAAATGGATGTCCTATTGATGTTACGTCGACTGAAACCTTGCTTCCCCATGAAAACTGTAACCAGTACTACCAGTGCGTTAAAGGGGCCCTAGTGAAACAGAACTGCCCAGGGAATCTACTATTCAATCCTGATACGCTTGTTTGTGATCGGCATGAGAATGTCAACTGCCACAGAGACACAAAGGTCACAGCAAGCAGTGAAGCTGTGGTGAATTCAAACCCTAAACAAGCTACTACAGTTTGTGCAGCCGATGACTCTGATGGTAAATTAGTAGCACACGAACACTGCAATCAATTCTACCAGTGTTGGAACGGTAAGCCAGTAGCACTAAGTTGCTATGGACATTTGAATTACAATCCTGATTTAGAAATATGTGATTGGCCTAATCAAGTGGACTGCGGTGCAAGAATAATTCCTGAAAATAATAATGATGCCGATGAAGCCCCCATTATATGCGCTTCAGAAGGAACAGAAGAATTACTAGTGGCACATAGGCTGTGTAACAAATTCTACAAATGTCATGACGGTAAGCCAATAAGTTACAAGTGCCCTGGGGATTTGCTTTACAATATCAATGCTGGATATTGCGATTGCGCCGAAAACGTTGCATGTGGTGAAAGAGAAGTTGAAGAAAGTAACGCGGGTGATAACGAGAGCAATGCTAGTGAAGAGAATGACAATAATTCAAACGTAAATGATGACCCTAGTGAAGCTCCAACTATCTGCGCTAGTGAAGGGTCTGACGGAACATTGATAGCGCATGAAAATTGTAGAAAATTTTACAAATGTGCTAACGGTATACCAACAGAGTTCACTTGTTACGGAGAATTACTTTTTAATCCTTCTGAAGGGCATTGTGAATGGCCTGGTAACGTTGATTGTGGAGACAGAATCATCCCTGTAGTCGAAAGCGAGGAAGACAACAATGGAGGCAGTGACAATGGAGCTGCTGAATCTGGCAGTTCGGAAAACGAAGACAACGACAATGGGAACAATGGAAATAATGAGAACAACGGAAATGGTAACGATGACCCCAGCCAGGCACCAGCGATCTGCGCGGCTGATGGCTCCGAAGGCGTCTTCGTAGCCCACGAAAACTGCAACCAATTCTATGTTTGCGTCGGAGGTAAGCCTGTATCACTAACCTGTCCCGGAATACTGCTCTTCGACCCGCAAACCGGTGATTGTGAATGGCCTGAGAAAGTTCAATGCGGTGACAGACTCATCCCTGCAGTCGAAAGCGAGGAAGACAACAACGGAGGCAGTGACAATGGAGCTGCTGAATCTGGCAGTTCGGAAAACGAGGACAACGACAATGGAAACAATGGAAATAATGAGAACAACGGAAATGGTAACGATGACCCCAGCCAGGCACCAGCGATCTGCGCGGCTGATGGCTCCGAAGGCGTCTTTGTAGCCCACGAAAACTGCAACCAATTCTATGTTTGCGTCGGAGGTAAGCCTGTATCACTGACCTGTCCCGGAATACTGCTCTTCGACCCGCAAACCGGTGATTGTGAATGGCCTGAGAAAGTTCAATGCGGTGACAGACTCATCCCTGCAGTCGAAAGCGAGGAAGACAACAACGGAGGCAGTGACAATGGAGCTGCTGAATCTGGCAGTTCGGAAAACGAGGACAACGACAATGGAAACAATGGAAATAATGAGAACAACGGAAATGGTAACGATGACCCCAGCCAGGCACCAGCGATCTGCGCGGCTGATGGCTCCGAAGGCGTTTTTGTAGCCCACGAAAACTGCAACCAATTCTATGTTTGCGTCGGAGGTAAGCCTGTATCACTGACCTGTCCCGGAATACTGCTCTTCGACCCGCAAACCGGTGATTGTGAATGGCCTGAGAAAGTTCAATGCGGTGACAGACTCATCCCTGCAGTCGAAAGCGAGGAAGACAACAACGGAGGCAGTGACAATGGAGCTGCTGAATCTGGCAGTTCGGAAAACGAGGACAACGACAGTGGAAACCATGGAAATAACGAGAACAACGGAAATGGTAACGATGACCCCAGCCAGGCACCAGCGATCTGCGCGGCTGATGGCTCCGAAGGCGTCTTCGTAGCACACGAAAACTGCAACCAATTCTATGTTTGCGTCGGAGGTAAGCCTGTATCACTGACCTGTCCCGGAATACTGCTCTTCGACCCGCAAACCGGTGATTGTGAATGGCCTGAGAAAGTTCAATGCGGTGACAGACTCATCCCTGCAGTCGAAAGTGAGGAAGACAACAACGGAGGCAGTGACAATGGAGCTGCTGAATCTGGCAGTTCGGAAAACGAGGACAACGACAGTGGAAACAATGGAAATAATGAGAACAACGGAAATGGTAACGATGACCCCAGCCAGGCACCAGCGATCTGCGCTGCTGATGGCTCCGAAGGCGTCTTTGTAGCCCACGAAAACTGCAACCAATTCTATGTTTGCGTCGGAGGTAAGCCTGTATCACTGACCTGTCCCGGAATACTGCTCTTCGACCCGCAAACCGGTGATTGTGAATGGCCTGAGAAAGTTCAATGCGGTGACAGACTCATCCCTGCAGTCGAAAGCGAGGAAGACAACAACGGAGGCAGTGACAATGGAGCTGCTGAATCTGGCAGTTCGGAAAACGAGGACAACGACAGTGGAAACAATGGAAATAATGAGAACAACGGAAATGGTAACGATGACCCCAGCCAGGCACCAGCGATCTGCGCGGCTGATGACTCCGAAGGCGTCTTTGTAGCCCACGAAAACTGCAACCAATTCTATGTTTGCGTCGGAGGTAGGCCTGTATCACTGACCTGTCCCGGAATACTGCTCTTCGACCCGCAAACCGGTGATTGTGAATGGCCTGAGAAAGTTCAATGCGGTGACAGACTTATCCCTGCAGTCGAAAGCGAGGAAGACAACAACGGAGGCAGTGACAATGGAGCTGCTGAATCTGGCAGTTCGGAAAACGAGGACAACGACAGTGGAAACAATGGAAATAACGAGAACAACGGAAATGGTAACGATGACCCCAGCCAGGCACCAGCGATCTGCGCGGCTGATGGCTCCGAAGGCTTCTTTGTAGCCCACGAAAACTGCAACCAATTCTATGTTTGCGTCGGAGGTAAGCCTGTATCACTGACTTGTCCCGGAATACTGCTCTTCGACCCGCAAACCGGTGGTTGTGAATGGCCTGAGAAAGTTCAATGCGGTGACAGACTCATCCCTGCAGTCGAAAGCGAGGAAGACAACAACGGAGGCAGTGACAATGGAGCTGCTGAATCTGGCAGTTCAGAAAACGAGGACAACGACAGTGGAAACAATGGAAATAATGAGAACAACGGAAATGGTAACGATGACCCCAGCCAGGCACCAGCGATCTGCGCGGCTGATGGCTCCGAAAGCGTCTTTGTAGCCCACGAAAACTGCAACCAATTCTATGTTTGCGTCGGAGGTAAGCCTGTATCACTGACCTGTCCCGGAATACTGCTGTTCGACCCGCAAACCAGTGATTGTGAATGGCCTGAGAAAGTTCAATGCGGTGACAGACTCATCCCTGCAGTCGAAAGCGAGGAAGACAACAACGGAGGCAGTGACAATGGAGCTGCTGAATCTGGCAGTTCAGAAAACGAGGACAACGACAGTGGAAACAATGGAAATAATGAGAACAACGGAAATGGTAACGATGACCCCAGCCAGGCACCAGCGATCTGCGCGGCTGATGGCTCCGAAGGCGTCTTTGTAGCCCACGAAAACTGCAACCAATTCTATGTTTGCGTCGGAGGTAGGCCTGTATCACTGACCTGTCCCGGAATACTGCTCTTCGACCCGCAAACCGGTGATTGTGAATGGCCTGAGAAAGTTCAATGCGGTGACAGACTCATCCCTGCAGTCGAAAGTGAGGAAGACAACAACGGAGGCAGTGACAATGGAGCTGCTGAATCTGGCAGTTCGGAAAACGAGGACAACGACAGTGGAAACAATGGAAATAATGAGAACAACGGAAATGGTAACGATGACCCCAGCCAGGCACCAGCGATCTGCGCTGCTGATGGCTCCGAAGGCGTCTTTGTAGCCCACGAAAACTGCAACCAATTCTATGTTTGCGTCGGAGGTAAGCCTGTATCACTGACCTGTCCCGGAATACTGCTCTTCGACCCGCAAACCGGTGATTGTAAATGGCCTGAGAAAGTTCAATGCGGTGACAGACTCATCCCTGCAGTCGAAAGCGAGGAAGACAACAACGGAGGCAGTGACAATGGAGCTGCTGAATCTGGCAGTTCGGAAAACGAGGACAACGACAGTGGAAACAATGGAAATAATGAGAACAACGGAAATGGTAACGATGACCCCAGCCAGGCACCAGCGATCTGCGCGGCTGATGGCTCCGAAGGCGTCTTTGTAGCCCACGAAAACTGCAACCAATTCTATGTTTGCGTCGGAGGTAGGCCTGTATCACTGACCTGTCCCGGAATACTGCTCTTCGACCCGCAAACCGGTGATTGTGAATGGCCTGAGAAAGTTCAATGCGGTGACAGACTTATCCCTGCAGTCGAAAGCGAGGAAGACAACAACGGAGGCAGTGACAATGGAGCTGCTGAATCTGGCAGTTCGGAAAACGAAGACAACGACAGTGGAAACAATGGAAATAACGAGAACAACGGAAATGGTAACGATGACCCCAGCCAGGCACCAGCGATCTGCGCGGCTGATGGCTCCGAAGGCTTCTTTGTAGCCCACGAAAACTGCAACCAATTCTATGTTTGCGTCGGAGGTAAGCCTGTATCACTGACTTGTCCCGGAATACTGCTCTTCGACCCGCAAACCGGTGGTTGTGAATGGCCTGAGAAAGTTCAATGCGGTGACAGACTCATCCCTGCAGTCGAAAGCGAGGAAGACAACAACGGAGGCAGTGACAATGGAGCTGCTGAATCTGGCAGTTCAGAAAACGAGGACAACGACAGTGGAAACAATGGAAATAATGAGAACAACGGAAATGGTAACGATGACCCCAGCCAGGCACCAGCGATCTGCACGGCTGATGGCTCCGAAGGCGTTTTTGTAGCCCACGAAAACTGCAACCAATTCTATGTTTGCGTCGGAGGTAAGCCTGTATCACTGACTTGTCCCGGAATACTGCTCTTCGACCCGCAAACCGGTGATTGTGAATGGCCTGAGAAAGTTCAATGCGGTGACAGACTCATCCCTGCAGTCGAAAGCGAGGAAGACAACAACGGAGGCAGTGACAATGGAGCTGCTGAATCTGGCAGTTCGGAAAACGAGGACAACGACAGTGGAAACAATGGAAATAATGAGAACAACGGAAATGGTAACGATGACCCCAGCCAGGCACCAGCGATCTGCGCGGCTGATGGCTCCGAAGGCGTCTTTGTAGCCCACGAAAACTGCAACCAATTCTATGTTTGCGTCGGAGGTAAGCCTGTATTACTGACCTGTCCCGGAATACTGCTGTTCGACCCGCAAACCAGTGATTGTGAATGGCCTGAGAAAGTTCAATGCGGTGACAGACTCATCCCTGCAGTCGAAAGCGAGGAAGACAACAACGGAGGCAGTGACAATGGAGCTGCTGAATCTGGCAGTTCGGAAAACGAGGACAACGACAGTGGAAACAATGGAAATAACGAGAACAACGGAAATGGTAACGATGACCCCAGCCAGGCACCAGCGATCTGCGCGGCTGATGGCTCCGAAGGCGTCTTCGTAGCCCACGAAAACTGCAACCAATTCTATGTTTGCGTCGGAGGTAAGCCTGTATCTCTGACCTGTCCCGGAATACTGCTCTTCGACCCGCAAACCAGTGATTGTGAATGGCCTGAGAAAGTTCAATGCGGTGACAGACTCATCCCTGCAGTCGAAAGCGAGGAAGACAACAACGGAGGCAGTGACAATGGAGTTGCTGAATCTGGCAGTTCGGAAAACGAGGACAACGACAATGGAAACAATGGAAATGGTAACGATGACCCCAGCCAGGCACCAGCGATCTGCGCGGCTGGTGGCTCAGAGGGCATGCTCGTAGCTCATGAAAACTGCAACCAATTCTATGTTTGCGTCGGAGGTAAGCCTGTATCACTGACTTGTCCTGGAACCTTGCTATTCGACCCTCAAACTGGAGATTGTCAATGGTCAGACAAAGTTCAATGCGGTGATAGAATTATCCCTGCAATCGAAAGCGAGGAAGACAACAACGGAGGCAGTGACAACGGACCTGCTGAATCAGGCAGTTCGGAAAACGAGGACAACGACAGTGAAAACAATGGAAATAATGAGAACAACGGAAATGGTAACGATGACCCCAGCCAGGCACCAGCGATCTGCGCGGCTGATGGCTCCGAAGGCGTCTTCGTAGCACACGAAAACTGCAACCAATTCTATGTTTGCGTCGGAGGTAAGCCTGTATCACTGACCTGTCCCGGAATACTGCTCTTCGACCCGCAAACCAGTGATTGTGAATGGCCTGAGAAAGTTCAATGCGGTGACAGACTCATCCCTGCAGTCGAAAGCGAGGAAGACAACAACGGAGGCAGTGACAATGGAGTTGCTGAATCTGGCAGTTCGGAAAACGAGGACAACGACAGTGGAAACAATGGAAATAACGAGAACAACGGAAATGGTAACGATGACCCCAGCCAGGCACCAGCGATCTGCGCGGCTGATGGCTCCGAAGGCGTCTTCGTAGCTCATGAAAACTGCAACCAATTCTATGTTTGCGTCGGAGGTAAGCCTGTATCACTGACTTGTCCTGGAACCTTGCTATTCGACCCTCAAACTGGAGATTGTCAATGGTCAGACAAAGTTCAATGCGGTGATAGAATCATCCCTGCAGTCGAAAGCGAGGAAGACAACAACGGAGGCAGTGACAATGGAGCTGCTGAATCTGGCAGTTCGGAAAACGAGGACAACGACAATGGAAACAATGGAAATAATGAGAACAATGGAAATGGTTACGATGACCCCAGCCAGGCACCAGCGATCTGCGCGGCTGATGGCTCAGAGGGCGTGCTCGTAGCTCATGAAAACTGCAACCAATTCTATGTTTGCGTCGGAGGTAAGCCTGTATCACTGACTTGTCCTGGAACCTTGCTATTCGACCCTCAAACTGGAGATTGTGAATGGTCAGACAAAGTTCAATGCGGTGATAGAATCATCCCTGTAGTCGAAAGCGAGGAAGACAACAACGGAGGCAGTGACAACGGAGCTGCTGAATCTGGCAGTTCGGAAAACGAGGACAACGACAATGGAAATAATGAAAACAATGGAAATGGTAACGATGACCCCAGCCAGGCACCAGCGATCTGCGCGGCTGATGGCTCAGAGGGCGTGCTCGTAGCTCATGAAAACTGCAACCAATTCTATGTTTGCGTCGGAGGTAAACCTGTATCACTGACTTGTCCTGGAACCTTGCTATTCGACCCTCAAACTGGTGATTGTGAATGGTCAGACAAAATTCAATGCGGTGATAGAATCATCCCTGTAGTCGAAAGCGAGGAAGACAACAACGGAGGCAGTGACAACGGAGCTGCTGATTCTGGCAGTTCGGAAAACGAAGACAATGATAATGGAAATAATGAGAATAACGGAAATGGTCATAACGACCCTAGCCAGGCATCAGCGATCTGCGCGGCTGATGGCTCCGACGGCGTTTTTGTAGCTCATGAAAATTGCAACCAATTCTATGTGTGCGTAGGAAGAGAACCAGTTACTCTAGATTGTCCTCCAGAACTTTGGTACAGTCCTTCTATTGGTCATTGTGATTGGAAAGAAAATGTTATTTGTGGGGATAGAATTGAACCTGATAGTGAAAGCGAAGGAAATAATAGTAACGAAAGTAATTATGATACAGAAAATGGAGCTGTATCTGTTTGCGCAGCGTCTAACACGGTGTCAGAGTTTATAGCTCACAGAAATTGCAGTAAATTCTATGTCTGCGCTAAAGGTATTTCAGTTATTTTGGACTGCCCTCTAGGTTTGATGTATGATGCTAATACTAAACTGTGTGATTGGCCCGACAATGTCAACTGCAGTGGAAGGATAGTTCCCGAAGTTGAAAACGATAGTGCCATTACAGAAATTGACAGTAGCAGTAATGAAAAAGTAGACAACGACGATGTAGACGATGATTTACATTATGGCATCGAAAGTAGTGAAGCTGGTAAAATTTCATTACAAGAAGCCGCTGAAATTGCTTGCCTTACAGGTTTAGCTGGCACTCTTCTGCCTCATGATGACTGTAACAAATTTTATATGTGTATGCAGAACAGACCATTATTGCTTCAGTGTGCTACAACTCAATTGTTTAGTTCGGAGAAGAATATATGCGACCGAATGGAGAATGTTGACTGTGGCAGCCGCTCTCTATCCCTAGCTATGTCTTTCAACAAACATTTAGAAAGTCGTAAAGCTTTAAGAAATGAATCATGAATATGTCTACTGTATCTGTGTTACCTATCATATCCAAATTAAACAATGTAAAATTCTTTTGGAAATATTTTTAAAATAATTTGACTATTTATTTTGCATGCCGAGATACATACCTACCTATTGAGGCTTTTATTATATTATTTTATTTATTATGTTTACATTATAATGGAAATTATGTTGCAAATTATGATTGTTTTATTTTTAACTTATGTTGAGAGTACCACAAAATAAGATTGATTTATAAGATTGAACTATAAATAGTTGACTTTAGAATAAGGACGTACATTCTGAGTGAAATCGACCGCCAGCTCACTGCTTTTCCCAAAAGACAACTACAGTGGTACATACTAATTACAGTTTATAGTGAGTAAATATATGTACAGCAACTCAAGCATTTGTTTAATTAAATCAATAGCAGCACATTATAGCGCATCATCACATCATAACAGGGACTCGGCCAATGAGTCTTAAAAGAGATTTTAAGCAGTTAGCACCAGCAAGAAGACTGTACCAACCGAGTTAGAATCTCCTTTCAAATCGAAGTCAAATCAGCTTTTTAAAAAAAAAGATTTAGTTAAACAAAAGAAAATTACTTATTGCAAACAATTTAGCAAATTGATACAACAGGAGACCACACTGGTAAAAATGGCGGTACAAAAACTACCAAAATACATTCAGTCATTATTTAATGCATCTACTCAAATAAACAACTACAAGCGAGCCGTCGAAGAATTGGCAAGTATTCTCAATTACATTACAAAAAATAGTAAATTATCTAGGCACTTAGTATTGTTATTTTCCTAATTAACAACTTTATTATAATTTAGGTATACAACTCCATAGATGCTCAATCGACATCTATTGCAATTCGCATTAATTTAGAAGAAAACAAAATACAAGTTTTTGACAACGGTGTTGGCATATCTAAATATGATTATGCCTTACTCGGAATAAGACATGCGACAAGCAAATGTTTCGATTTGGCTACACTGAAGTCGGCTCCCAACATTTATGGGTATCGAGGACAGTCATTAGCAAGTCTGATAGATTTGTCAGAGATGGTACAAATTACCTCTCGATGTCAAAATTCGGAAGAAACATGGGCCAAAACATTCTGCAGGGGAAAACACAATGACTTATCAAAGACTACACAAAGAGCCTCCAAGGGGACAACGGTAAGTTTTTGTAATAACCCGTTTTTTTGCAAGTGTAGATTTACTACTAATTATGAAAATATGTACTTAGATAGATAAATACAAAATAGGCGTTGTCGATTCGATTTCCCGTTTATTATTTCGTGATAATAAAATAAAAAATAATTAACATTTTCCGCATTGCCGTCTCAACTCAACGCACTAATTTTTATGAGGGAAAAAATTATCTTCAATTTGTTTTAATTTTCAAATGCCCGTACTTATATAAAAATATGATGATATTGTTCTAGGTTCAAATAAATGGATTTCTATACAATCTTACAATACAAAGCAAAGCTATTGATATTTTAAAGGAAATTGATGATATCAAACGGTTTCTAGAGCAGCTAACACTGGTTTACAATAACATATCAATTAGTCTCAGGAATGATGCTAAAAACGAAATAATATTTAAATTACATAAAAACAGAAATATCTATCAGACTCTTAATTCGTTTTTTGAGATTAAGAAGGATAATCTTTTAGAGTTGAAAGTAGAAAAGAATGAATATAAAGTTGTAGCGTTTATGGGAAAAATTGACCGAGAAATGAATTCAAAACACTGGATATTCCTTAACGGAAAAATTATTCAGAATAGTAAAATCCACAAGATATTAAATGAGAATTTGATCAAATCACTAAGATTGAAATTACAATCTAAACAAATTAAAAAGTCAAAGGTAAAGTATGCATATCTTGCTTTCATTAGGAAGTTTAGAACGTAGTTGAAATGATTTATCTATCTATCTATCTATCTAGTTAACTTTTTAATGTTTTTTTCTATTATTTTAGAATATGAAAAATGAAGATAATGTAAATTCCTCAAACAATATTCCATGCTACTTTATATTTTTGACTTGTCCATATTACGAGTATGACGTAAGCTATACAAGTAAACAGACTACAGTGGAATTCAAAGATTGGGATCAAATTAGGAAATTAATAGAAAAATTAGCTCAGTTTTATGCGGGTGAAAATAAAACAAATCTAGTAAAATATCCTAGTGATGAAAAATACAAAACCCACACAAAAAAGAGCACTAGAGATCAAGTTAAAAAAATAATAGATAAAATATTAGGTAGTAATCCGAAGAAAATAGGAGTTTCGCAAATGCAAAACGGACTGAAAGGTAATATTTCAAGTAAAAATATATTTTAATTCATAAAATAACTTCCTATATCTACTGGTTAACATTATGCAGGTAAGGCGGTTAAAAGAAAATTATCCAAGAAACCAATAAAAACAGTGTCACATTCAAAGAAAAACGAAGATAGCAAAGAAACAAGAAGGATTTCAGAAATCAATGCCAAAATCTCGACGAGAATATATAATAATAAAAACAATTTAAACGAAAATCCTGAACCAGGTGCTAAACCAAACGTAGGAATAAACATTACTGATGCAGTCAAACAACGAAACAAAGTTTCAAACTACTCCACGAGACAACATAATGTTGAGTTTCCTAAAAAACAATATTTAGTAACAAACGAAAATAAGCCACAAGGTTCTAAACGTGAGATGACATTAAAGCCAAAACAAAGAAATCCTAATCAAATCTCCAACAATAATCATAAGCAAAAAACAAGAATCCCAACATTCTCTGTAAAGAAAACTAAACTAAAGAAACCAAAGGTAACAAAGTTACGGAAAAAAGAAATTGGCTCATGTGCAGACGTTGTACTGAATTATTTCAAAGAAGATCCTACTGGGTCCGTTAAAAAAAGATGCAATGTGCTGGCAAATAAGATTTCTGATTTAATGAGATACAAGAATCAAAGCAAACGCAAAATTTTTGTTAGAAAAAGCATTCAGCTGAGCAGTTTTACCAGATGTAACAAAAAATATTCTGTGCGGAAGAAAACTGGAGAAATGATAAACGATTTTATTTCAAAACCACTTCTTTGCGGTTACAGTGTATCTGACGACTTAGCCACGAATAAAATATTAAATAACAAGTCCTCGTACGATCTTGTGCAGACTGTTTTAAAAACCCAAGAAATAACAAAAGATTATAATGAGGCTATTGACAAAACATTTTGTGATACTTTAAGCGATGAAGGATTTAATCTTGTTCGTGAAAAAGATGAAAACAGAATCCAGAAAACCCTAGAAACAAATGAAATATCTGATACACATTTTATATCTAAACTGACTTACAACAGCCACCACTACGTCACTCAAGCTGATAGTCATTTTTACTCTAAGGATGATGGTAAAAATAACAGAAGACAATCTAAAATGGCTCAATTTATGAGTACGAAATCAAGGGACAACTTTATTGTACCGACTGATTACTTTCAAAATGTGTATAAAGATAAACGTAAAAAAACTTACCTCACAAAAAACAGAAAGCCGTATGAAAAAGATATTACAACTAAAAATAAAGTTTTTAATACAAATTACAACAGCATATCTTCATATACTATTGAAGTTACTGATTGCAATGAACGGAACTTATCAACTGAAAATAAATCAGAATATAGACAACGAAATGACACGTTTGTAATTGATAGAGAACGAGATGACATGGAAATCTTTAAAACCACTTACTCCAAACGTACGAAATTGAATACCCAAGAAACCTACACTATTATTGAAAAATCGAATCATTCCCAACAAAATAATTATAACATAATTACACCGAATTTGGATCTCAACACCGGAATAGGTTCCATACAATCACGTTCGACAAATATTTGTTTCCCAAGGAATAAGGGTAACATTATCGAATTAAATACGCAAGAAACTTATACAATTATTGAAAAGTCAAACGATGATGGTGTCGCGTTCGATATTACTCAACATTCGAAAAATATGTTAAATTATTGTCACGATTCAAATAGATGTACCAATCAAAAAGACAACATGAATATATTTTTTATATCAAAATCACAGAACGCAAATATCGACTTTAATGAAGAGAGTATTTTACATCCTCTGAATTTCTGTGAAACTGTTCAAAGTAATGACGTTTTTGAAGCAACTCATACAGGCGGCATAAAGAATGATTCTTTATTTAATGATGATTTTGTTATTGACTCCTATTTATGTGATAGAAACATATATAATCAAACATTTACTAGCAATAACAATAAAAATGGTTGTTTAGAGGTACCATGTGCAATAAAAGAAAACATTGAAATGGATGATCGATACGACCTTCACATAAATGATTTCGACACTTTTGATCTGCAACCGTCAACTCCAGGAAATAAATCAGGAACTTTTACGCACATAATTGATACAAATCAACAAGCACAAAAAGACACAAAAACATTTAAAGCTAATAATAACGATAAAGATTATTTTAACTTTAGAAATCGTCCGCGCTTTATGCCTAAAGGTAAAAATAAATCAATCATATTGAACTATTCGTATAAATACTCGTAATTTTATTTATAAGTAATTTAATTAAATACGTCAGTTAATTAAATATTAATTTATCGACAGGTCTATCTCCAATCATCGTAACACGACATACAAAAAATTACTTAGACGTTGATATGGAAAAAGCTTACTACAAGGAAGTAAGTCATATTCTTATAATTTATAGTTAGTATACTAACCAAAGCAGGAATATCCAGTAACAGCTACCTATAGGTTGAAGGGTCTTCTTTAATCTTAATTGACTTTCAAAAAATGAATCTATAAATATCAAAATTATCAATTATTTTTCAGGCCATTTATAACAAATTTGCAAAAACTGTTGAAAACAATGCAGAAGTATTTGCACCGAATGTCCGAAATGTAAAAGAACTTGCAACTAAAGCCATAGAAAAAGTAAATAACAAATTAGATAAGGATAATGCTTCCTTGACATTCGACACTAAATCTTTAAATGAAGCAAAAGTTAGTTAAGTTTTGAATTAGTGCTTTAAGTTTGGCAACAAGCAGCGCCGGGTAACACCTATATTTTATCATTTATAGGTATTAGGACAAGTGGACAGTAAGTTCATTGCGGCAATAGTAAAAGGAAAATCTCCAGAAATAACGAAGGAAACGGAATATTTAGTTCTGTTTGACCAACATGCAGTCCATGAAAGGATCCGTTTGGAAAACTATTTGTCAGGTAAACTTTAAAATTTTCGTATAAGAATTTTCTTCTAACTAATTCTAACGAATTTTATCTGCATTAACCGTATTTTTTTAGAATATTTCACAGGCGAAAGTTGGAAAATGGTACCTATAGATGATATTACTATCAAGTTGTCTAAAAATGAAATTCTGTATCTGCACAATTTTGCGGATAAATTTACGCAACTTGGATTACAATGGACCATCCTAAATAATTATGAAGTTTTGGTAAACGCTATACCAGAAGCAATTCTTGGAAAAAATCCTAGACAGGTAAAACTTAAAATTTTAGTAATGTAGGTAATCTTACTAACAACAGTTAAACCTTAAACATATACTAAAATGTATAACATTAATTTGCTTCAGGTGGATGTAGTAATGAAGGCTGTCAAGAACCTAATAATTGAAGAAGTCAATACAATTCAAACACAAAGTGGATGCATTTCATTATATCCAAAGGCAATAATGGATCTAATTTGCAGTGAAGTATGTCTGCATAGAACTCAGTACGAGAATTTAGATGTGAAATGATTTACCATTTGGCGTAACAAATATTTTTTCTATAGGCTTGCAGATATGCGATAAAATTTGGCGATAGACTCTCTCACAGAGAATGCTCTGATTTGCTAATGTCTCTATCAAGATGTAAGACTCCATTCCAGTGCGCTCATGGCCGGCCTGTGATTGCAGTACTGATGGGCTTACAAATAAATAGCCACTTACCATACTACAAGGTATATTTTAAACTAACCAATTTTATGATAGAAGCTGTATTACTTAGATGTGAGGTGAGAAATTGTGATTATCGTTTTTATATGATTTTTTTATTGACTTACAGATCAATTCTTTAAAAGTCTCTCAGTGGCTGCGGTCAAAAAAAAGTAGGTAATTATAGTTTATTTCACAATTGATGTTGGGAATTGATCGATTAACTCAATCGTTTAAAATTGATGTAAGTTAAAACGCTGATGGTAAATAAAGAAGTCAGAAAGACGGATATGGAAGTGTTTATTTCATTTAAAATATTATTGATGCGATACTTCATAAACAAATGTTATTTCAATTTGAAGATGTTATTACAGAATTTGACAGACACGGCACTTTAAGCACGGTTACTCCTGAGACGATGGAAGAAGGACCTCATGTGTTTGTTGAATGAGGTGTTACAACCTGCAGACCAGGGCCAATCGCACACCTGAAAGTTAACACAAACATTTAAGTTATTTATTCATAAGAGAAATATTTATATCTACAAAAGATTCTTATAAATTAGGAGTCCTTAAAATTGAACATCTTATTAGGTATATCATTATAAAACTTCGACTTAAAATTAAATAACATTCAGTTAATTACAAAAACAAAACTGAAATAACATTATGTTACGAATAGAACATACCTGAAGCTCCTTGTTGAAGTGCAAGGTAGAGTCGCATTTGCGTAGTTCCTTTTCACCGCGGACACAGTAGTAGAATTCATTGCAATTCTCTTCGTTGGGCAACAACCAGTGTACATGAGGGTCTACTGGGCATCCGTTTTCCAAAAATTCAATCTCAGGTTGCTCGCCTGATCCTTCAGGTTGTTCTGGCTCCACGGGTTTTTCTTCTTCAGATTCCGGCGCTGGTTGTTCAGTCACAACGGGAGCTTCGGTTTCATTTTCTTCGTCGGATTCGGAAACGGGGGCCTCTGGTACAACCACAGGTGATTCCTCGGATTGATCGTCAATGGCCTCTTCGGATTCGGAAACCGGGGCCTCTGGTACAACTACAGGTGTTTCTTCGGGTTTATCGTCAACGGCCTCTTCGGATTCGGAAACCGGGGCCTCTGGTACAACGATAGGTGATTCCTCGGGCTGTTCGTCAACAGCCTCTTCGGATTCGGAAGCTGGGGCCTCTGGTACAACCACAGGTGATTCCTCGGGTTGTTCGTCAACGGCCTCTTCGGATTCGGAAACCGGGGCCTCTGGTACAACGATAGGTGATTCCTCGGATTGTTCGTCAACAGCCTCTTCGGATTCGGAAACCGGGGCCTCTGGTACAACTACAGGTGATTCCTCAGGTTGATCGTCAACGGCCTCTTCAGATTCAGAAACTGGCGCCTCTGGTACAACTTCAGGTGTTTCCTCTGGCTGAGCAGGTACTTCTTCTTCTGATTCTTCAGGTTTTCCATTAGGCACATTTCTATTGCCACAATGGACATTGTGTTGCCAGTCACATTCTGAAATCTCTTCATTAAAGTAGAGTCCAGGGTAACAGAACTGTTCTACTGGCTCACCAAACGTACATTTGTAGAACTTATCGCAGTCCGCGTGTAGTAAAAGGACGTCCTCCTCTCCCTGATCAGGGGGGCATTGGTTTTCAGCGACGACTGCCGCAACAAGCAATATGACTGCTATAAAACCTGAAAAAAACAATTATTTTTTAATAAACATACTTATTAATACCTATATCTCATCCCACTTTAATATTTTACACGATTAATTATTTTTGCGATGAATAATTATTGAAAACACTCAGACCAACCTTTCATTGTGTCCTTAATTTTGGCACGGGCATAGAGAGTATCGTGCAAATATGTTTTATACCCGTAATTATCAATTGCAATCTCAGCTCCACAATTATTGATTAATCACGACCGTTATCTGTTTATTAAGCTAGTAATATCTTCTGATTACCATCGATATAATTCCGTATGAGTACGTAGAAATATACCTACTTACCTTTTGTTACGTATTACGCATAATCTAATCAACAGACAGCCAGTTAGATGCACTAGATATGTTTTTTATCCAATTTGTTGTTGATGTCAATTTGTAGGTATTTCGCTCTATTACCCAACCAGTTAGACATTTTTCACCAGAATCAGAAAAAATTAAAAACATATAGGTAGGTACCTACTCAAAACGTTATAGGTGCACTATTAGTTAGGATTAGGATTAATTGATCCTGTGATCTAATGTCTTAATTAAAATTGAAACAATAATTAAGAGACAAATTAATAATGGTATTTACTTCTTAGTAAAACTGATTTATAACCAAATAGACAAAATATTCTCAACAACAAAAAAATAATGAAATATATCAAGAACGGTCAGTAAAAGCAAAGAATAGATTTCTTTTAATTTTGCCAGAAAATAAGAGTCATTATTTGAAGGTAGAAGAATCGTGTAAAAACAGACCCGTAGTTAATGAAAACTCCCCCGCAATAAGTAGGTCGGCATAGCCATGAGTCGGGGATCCTTGCTACGACCGGCGCGGCGCCAGCGTGGCGGCGGCGGCGGCGAACTCTCACCCGTCTGCACCCAGTCTCCGCACCACGGCCCACGGATATACGTGGGGAAGTTTTATAGTTCTAATTCTATAGCAAATCAAAAGAAACACTGTAAAAGAACGCAACAAACTAATTTATAAAGTGGTTCATTTAACCGTGCTATCGGAAATGCCTAACGAATTGATTTCTAAATTACATTCGTAAATATGATAAAATCTGAGTATTCGACTAAATATTACGTTAAATAAAAGTGAAATTCTAATGAAATGTGCAAAATGAACTGCAAAATTGCAATACTTCTCGCATTAGTTTATTACGCAAATTGCAACAGCACAAAAATAACATTTATAAAGAACTCAGATTCTTCAAAGCCTAGAATAAATAATAAAACACCCTTTGGTGTAAAAACTACTTCAACATCTACGGAAACTCCGACAGTACTTGGTATTAATACGACAACTTACAAAATATTGAAGCTTCCTGAACATATACTGCACATGCCGTTAAGAACAACGCAGCCTCCGCTTAAGCTAATAAAAGCTTCGCAGTAAGTATCTACTATTATGTATTAAAACATTGTTAAAATACATTATGTAGGGAGGTACTTACGAGTAACTTTATTTCCCACATTTGAAAACAGAGTTCGAGAATGGGCGGATGAAATATCAGAAAAGCTGATGGAAGTGGAAAAGCAAGTAGTGCGCAGAGAATTCCTTTTGAGTCATTTCGAAGATATAAGAATTGAAACTCGTAACGGGACGGCGGTTGTCGAAAAAGCCGCCGAAGCTTTGGAAGAACTCTTAGAAAGACGCACAAGAGCTGCTGAAAATATCGCACGAAAAGCAGAACAACTGTTTTCCGAAAAAGGGATTTTACCGTCAAACTACATATTTGATACCAGCATAGTAAGTATCATTACCTTCTATCTATATAAAATTATTAATTAGTTACATATTTATAGGATAAGACAATAATTTTCTTCTTTACAGGATCTAGGACAACTTAAGAAAATACCGCCAGAGCCGGAAGAAGACTGGGAAATCATAAATAACTGCAGTAGTTTGAGAAAAATACCATTAAAGAATATGACACATTTTGGAAATACAGCCGAGATAGAGCTTGATATTTCAAGCGTAAAAGTCGCGCTAGAGGTGTTTGAGTGTGGTATGTGATACCTAAAGTGACACTCGTTATACAATAAATGGCTATAATAAAAAATCAATACAATACCTTTGTTTCAGATAAGCGTGTGTTACAACATATTTATTGGACTGAAGGACTATTACACACTTTTCGTCAAAATTACGCACAGGACGCTCTAACAGATTTTCAGTACTTTTGTAGCGCTTCAGGATTTTTACGACATTATCCAGGTATGGTGAAAATAAAGATCTAATAAAAAATTAAGTAACTAACCAATTAAACGAGATATTACTCATAATATAAATTGTATTATTTGTAGCGGCGTCTTGGGCTTCTATGTTTAAACTGAATCTTGACGATGAAGAAGAAGCGGACGTATATGATTGTCGCCTGCGACCCTGGTACGTGGCAGCAGGTGGCGCCCCGCGCGACGTCCTTATCCTTCTGGACTCCTCAGGGTCTATGGTGAACTCTAGTAATAAAGTAAACGCGATAGAGTTCACTCAGACACTGCTCAACACTCTCACAGATGATGACCAAGTCAACGTGATCCGGTTCAGTCGTAGAGCCATCGAACCAGTAATGAAATGTTTTAATGAAAAACTTGTTCCTGTAAGTATAAAGTATTATGTGCATTTAGCAGTTACACTGAAAGGAAGGGAATTAAAATGTTAATCATTTTTTTTATCCCCTTATACAGGCCAACCACGTAAATACCGCAGCGTTGATGGGAGCGCTAAGATTTAACATCCTGAAAAATCAGTCCACAGTAGCGAAAGCCATCAGATACGGCGTAAGAATGCTTCAGCGGCAACACGTTCGTACGGATAAACCGAAAGCTTGTCAACAAGTTCTTATTGTTATATCAGATGCCATAGAAGAAAATTACACTAGCATGATGCGGGACTTGGATCCTAGTGGTAATATCAGGTAATTACGTTACGTCAGTCTCTGGATTGATTTTCATAAACTATATTTTATAGTAATTTTGATATTTACGGATATCAGTCAGTCAGTCAGTCAGTAGGCACACCTATTTGGGCACTATGTAAGTACGAGTTGGTAAACGTTATAGTGAATCGCTGGGTAGCAAAAATAAAACATCTGTTTGCAAGTAAACCTATACTGTAGGTAATATCCAAACGCACCTTTATCGCCTAATTACAAAATACATTTTCTAGACTGTTCGTGATTTGGCTCCACGATGTGTACGGGTTCCGTGACCATTCGTCAGCGTACGGACGCTGGCTGAGTTGCACCAGCGACGGCGAGTTAGTCGAGCTGCTCACCCACGCCGACGTCACCGAGCAGGTCATGAGGATCCTGAGGGTACTGGACCGACCACTGGTCAGTCAGCGCAAAGAAAGGCTGAGGGTTTACAGTGACGTTTACGCTCATGTGGAGGTAAGACACATGTTCAACCAGTTATTATAGAATCGTCATCGTCGCGTTCTCTGAGCAGAACCGCTCAGATCTTGTACTCTATTTTCCGCTACTGGATCAGTTTCATATTTATTTTCGTCTACGAACGATGTATATTACCTTAGATAGCTTATATGTAACAAAACGAAACTCCATTAAAAGAGGATACAAATTCTGAACATGGAGATAGGTACGAAAAACTAAAAGTACAATATCTGTTTATATTTTAGGATCCTCGAAGAGCCGACTATCACTGGCAACAAAAAGAAAATGCAGAACAAGCTTATAGATACCGGCAGCTCCGTAAGAACAAAGACAAGTTTATGTCTCCCGCTCAACTCTACATGGATTTTATGCATCAGGAGAGTCTGGTGAGAACTGGAAATTATTACTGTTAAAAATAAATGAATTGGTTCCATATTTTTATAACATCCATACACAAATAATCGAATACCTACCTATTTACAATGTTGAATATTTACAAATAAATTACATTAAAGATACTTATGTTCGGCCTCATTTCAGAATGAATACGGACAATACTACGAAGGCACAGATTTGGATTACAGGCTTCAAATAAGTGTATCGGTTCCTGTTTTCGAGGATACGACAGTTGAAGTGAGTAAATAGGATTATAGCAATGATTGATTGTAATTACATTTTTCCCAAAATCATTTATTTGTAATCTTCAAATTTCAGAACATCACAATCATGCTAATGGAGGTAAGTAACCGAAAGCAAAACGCTGGCTTATCAACTCAATTCAAGAATTAAGTTCAAAGGAACTTATAATATAATATGTAGGTACCTACATATTAACAATTTTACTGATTACAGGAAAAACAAAGGAATTCCACTAGAACGGTAAATATAAATTAATAAGAACTTGGTTAAAAGTGAATCATAAGTATAATCTGGAATCTGGATAATGGTGGCTATTTAAATATGTTTTCAGTATCCAGTTAATCGTCTATTAGGCGTGGCGGGTGTCGATATTCCGGTCGAGCATCTAAAACTTAGTCTACCGTATCATCAGGTACCTATGTTTTTTTCCATTAGTTATCTTTATCTATGAATGTTATTAAAACATGTTCCTATATTACTAATCAATCAAAGAACGCCCTTAGATACCCTGTAAATATGATTAAAATCAAGTCTAAGTAATAAAGCGGAAAGATGTTATCTTCAAAGAGCAATATAAGATAAGGAAAAAATATGTATAGGATTTTCCTATTCCTATCTAAAGCTACTCTCTGACAAAACAAACAAATTTAATCCGACTAAATGTAAATAGGTTGGTAGATAATTAAATTGATACTAAACTTTGCTTACCTAGATAGGGGTCAAGAAATTATAATGGGTAAAATTTATAACTAGCTAATAACCATTAAACGAATAGTTATGTTAGCCATCCGGCCCAGATGAGATTATTACTTACTCGTAGATGTAAGCTTTATTCAATGAGAAAAATATTTCAGACATAGCCCAAGAAGGGCTTAGTGCCTCCATACTTAAATACTCAAGTAATATAGGAAGAAGGGCTTAGTACCTCCATACGTTATATATTATGTAAAGTTTTTTATGGAGCAATAAACCATTGAGTATTGAGTATTAATTTTACGTTATGATTATAGCTCGGAGCTGGAGGATCTCTATTTATTATTGATCATCGTGGAAACATCATACTTCACGACAATCTCAAGCCTGTTGTAAGTATAAAAAACTACTCAATGATAAATTAGATTTTCAATTCAGGAAATATGTACACTAAGATGACGTTAATACCAAGGGAGAAATCTCAAAAAATAAAAACTTGGTCGGTGAAATAGATGTAGGCTCGGTGTCTCGAACTCATGATCAAACTGCATTGCTAAATCATAAATAAGTAATAGATCTTGTTTGTCCACGCTGGAATAAAATCAACGCGATTAATAGTTTATATAGCTTAAGGAGAAAGGCCATTGCACAAAAGTGGGACACAAATGGCTAGATTTTATTAAATTAGATAGCTTATAAATTCCTTAATTATAGTTTGATGGAGACTTATTGCGGCCTGGCTACCGGACTGTGGATATTTTGGACTTGGAGCAATCGGCCACAGAGTACCCTCCACGAAACTACTCGACGGAATGGCTAGAGGTAACCGGAAATATTTCAACAGTAGATATGACTAAGTTAAAAATGACTAACTACATTAATCATACGAACTTCTGAAGAAAGAATTGAAAATATAGCTATTAATCAAATGACACTCAAAACATCCGATAAAGACTAAGATAGCAGTTCATTAAACTAGCCGACGATTTTCTATAATCCTTTCTAATCCTCTTTAATTGTTCTTTTTTAGTTCCGCAAAGCTATTGTTATTGATAAAACTAATGGGTCTAGAAGAATGTTCACCAAAAATATTTTCGCAAACGGGATGCGGGCGCAATTTGAAGAAAAGGAGTATTTTTGGAGGAGAGTACACAATCACTATACAATTGTAGTCGCGATGCCAATGTACAGCAAGAAACACGCGGTGCCTGAAGGGAAGTTTACCCAAGAAATAGCCGAAAAAGCATACAAAGCTTTAAAATCAGAGCACTCATTACACCCTGACTGGTGAGTGAGCTATATTTTTCATCTACTATGCAGGTAGGAGGGAGGTTGTTGTGTTAAGATTTTCTACCTACTCGATGTGACGAGGAAGTGCTGGCCGATCCTCATTGTACCTACTTAATCTTAGGATAAAGAACTGGATGCTAATTTATGGAACGGAGCTATATCTACGGCATACCATATACCTATCTAGACGCATGATGTCATCACGTCAGCGCTTTACTAGAATAACAATGACTGTAAATGATTTTGCAAAGTAGTCATTTTTCCAAATAAATATTGCAATCTACGATGGAACAATATGCTACCTACTTAATTCTTATCTTGTTAATGAGACATTACAAATGTACTTATTTACGTTTTGTATCGACAATGCCTACCTCATTGCTAATTATGCGATAATATTAGCGAACGCTAATTGGTTTTTTATGTCAATTATATTCTGAGTCTGATTTCCTTTAAAGATACTACTTATTATGATTACAGGTTGTACTGTAGACACGTCGATCAGTTTTTTGACGAACGAGAACTCGAAGTGCGTCATTTTATTCTGCGCAGGAAAGATGAACCGAATTTCAAAATGCAGAACTTGTATCATGAATTCTCTCCATTCCGTCCAACGTTGCTGAGGAAAACTTATCTCTGTTAGTCATTCGTAACTCACAAGTTTTTAGAAATAATAAACGGTTAAAGCAAAGAGTTAATAATGCACTTTAACCACGATGTTCATGAAAAATAAAATATCTTGCTTCTTTTGGTAGTTAAATGAATTGTTATATGAAGTCACGGGCATGGTCACGATTTTACTTATCTTTAAATTAAATTGCCTATGCATGAATTCTTTTTTTGTGATAAACTGGTAATTCAACATCAGAAGTGCCGAAACAATTGAAGGGCGATAACGCAAATTTCAATAAAGCAAGATATTCGGAAAGTTACAATAAAACGTTTAAAATGTTAAACAGGCAACGAAGAGCTGATGGCGCGCCTATGTAAGGAAGCTATAGCGACAGAGCAGTGGGCAGAGGAGCATGAAGACGAGGACACTGGTCGTGTATGTGACCCTTGCGACCTTGGTTCCGTCACCGCTTTCTTTGCCAGTGGTATGAACTACATTTGAGAGATATTGTAAGAAGCTTTGTACTATGTCCAATGTCCACCAGCGCTAAAAATGATAAAAAGTGTGTTTGAACAGCTTAAAAATAGTGATTTATTGGCTTGAGAATAGCAAACAGCGAATAACAATAGCTTGCAAAACAATGCATTTGCCATGTACCTACTGGTATTGTGGCCTTAGTTTGACGTCGTTACTTCAACTGAGGCTCTACACGATATTAAAACCGTAGGCAGAGACCTATTCCCTTCACTTGCTACGATCCAAAATCACTACCTTTGCTTCATCCACATTCAAAAGTCACCTTATATACATCCGTGAATATAAGATTGTTTTATATCCAGAAAGCGGCCTAACCCGCTGGCAGCAGTACCACATGGCGTCTGCGCACGCGTCCCCGCCGGCCGGCAGCGAGTGGCCGCGCGGCCCGTCCGAGGACTGGTACCGGCGCGCCGCCGCCAGCCCCGACACGCTCGTCATACACGCCCCCGTCACGCCCATCAGGAAGATGCGGAACAGTGACGCCAGACCACCGCCTGTGAGTATACTGTGACACCTTATTCCCTTAAAACATCCCTTCGCACTCAATAACCACGATATGTTGACGAGTGTGGTTCGTCTTGTAGACTCAAATCTCAAGAGCCTGTAAGGAAGTGTCAATAGAACATGATAGAAAGGAGAAACGCATTAAGCTTTTCCTTACTTACGTATTGAGAAATTATTTTTCCAGCATCCAACAAATGTGATATGGCTGACGGCAGCGCGGACTCTAGGCTACAAAGAAACGAAAGATCGTCATGGAAATAGAAAGGGCTCCGGCATGATAGGAGTGGCTGGCTACCATTTCTACCCACAACATCTTGATGATGTGCTTAAACTTACTACTAATCGACCGGTAAGTATCCATCCTGTTAACATGCATAATAGATACATGTAGATTATCTTATTTTTAATCTAAAACGAGTAGGTACCAAATTATATCCACGTTACTATAACGTTACCTGCTCCATAGTGCCCTGAAGGCGAAGAATGCGATCCAAGATGCGACGACGAAAACTGGAAGTGTGTACTAATCGACGAAGGAGGTTGGTTAGTGAGCGGATACGAGGCAGAAGAAGACAGCCTTACAGAGGAGTCGCCGGCACGGGAACACCTCGCCAGGATATACCCGCACGCGATGAGAGCGCTACTCGACGCCAACATATTTCAGATTTACTGGGTACACGACTATCAGGGGATTTGCTTTCCATCTGCTGATGAGAGCGTTCCGATGTCTGCCACAAGGGTGAGTCGCTTACTTATTACCCCTAAAATAAATAAACTAAATATACAAAGCATAGTTTATTAATCGAACTCAAATTCTTCCAGTTTATACCTTCGATTATCAAAGCGGTGTGGTATACCGTACATACTTTGATCCAAGTCACAAAGGAACTGGTGACTATTATAGCATGGGTCAGTTCAGGTAAGAAGTACAAAACTATTTATCCTTACGTTTGGTTTATGTCCCAAATGCCAAACAAATAAATTATGTGTTTCAGGAGTGTTAGTGGCAGGAGAAACTTTTAAAGAAAAGGAGAAAAGACGTAAAAGGTTACGTAAAGACTACGAGCGTGAGTTGTTTGAACGTCTGTACGATGAGAAGGTGCTCGTGAATAGGACTCGAATAGCTGCTTGCGATCGCTCCCGGCCGCTCTATCAGTTCCAGGTTTATACCTAATTTATTTATGTACCCCCTTCTACAGCATGGCCTGAGGTATGGAAAGTGATATCTCGAAAAAGAACAATAAAGTAGAGCATAACACAAGGACATTACCGCGAGAAATTGTTGACTTTGTTAACGTCCGGAGTGTACCTCGTAAGTTAGCTGTAACATCGTATTGACAGAACCTGCAAATACCTCCGATTAAGATATAGGTATATGGGAGGATAACATAGAACGAGTTATCCTCCATAACTCTATATGACTGTGTTACAATCTAGTTTTAATTTTCAGGACTCCCCTCGAACGTTCGAGAAGCTCCGTCAACCAGTGAAACCATGCAGCTGGCCGCTGGTGGGCGCGCGGGTGAAGGACACCAACTTGGTGCTGCTCGCTATCTACCTCCTGTGTCCTTTCTACGGCCGGCCCGTCTCCGATCCCTTCGTTAACCAACAGGTACTTACGTAGTAAAGAAGTAGGTTATAAAGATGGGATTGAGTCAGGACAGCCAATTATTCTAATGTTGTTTTACTTTGGATATGAACTCTGTAAGATAAACCATACTGTGAAATGTATCAAACCCCAAATTCTTGAGTAGTACATAAAAAACGTTACCTTATATGTGACTTAGAATATATTAATTACTCGTAGGTACTTAGAAAAAGGTGAAGTTGCTCAAACGTCAGAATATAAGATACTCAACTTTACGGTAATATTATCAGAAGACGGGATCGTAATTTAAATACAAACTAGAGATTAACTAATTATACTATTTGTACAGGTGGACATGAAGGACCCGGCATGGGAGCCGCTGCTATCAGCGTCCCGCCTAGCGTGTTGGCGCAACCGCATGCCGCTGCCCATCCGCGCGCCACACTCCACCTGCTTTCCGCATAATTATGAACAAGTATTTACTTACCAATGGGTCTCATCTTTAAAATGAATCTGTAAAATATTAAAAGAATATTGCGCAACCTTCCTTTTAAGCCTAAAAATAACGTATGACTTTCTTCAACGTCGAGACAGCAGCGACTTTACTTTTTAAAAGTCACAGTTAAGGTTCGTTTAGTTCTAACTAATTGATCTATTACATCACTGACAATATAAAACGTTTAGGTACTTACCTTGTCTGAGTATTTTTTAGTAATAAAATGCACTTCATTTTCAGGAGGCTGGTTATCGCCAGTGTGGAGAATGGGTGCCCGATCCAGATGAGGAACCTAGTAAAGGTTCAATAAATTGTATATCTAAAGTGTCACTATTATTAACTGTATATTTACTCATAGCTTAATACGGCTTTTGAAACGAATTTAACCAAAAAATTTACCTGTTTAACGCAATATTGCAATTCGCTACCTCAAATTAAAGCATTTAGTAATATTAAATATAAATATTATGCAGTGTTATGATAATATAATTAATTTAGAGTTTAGGTGTATATACAAATTTTAGTACGATTGTCGCTTGATATCGATGTGTGTATTTAATTAAATATAAAACAAGCCTTTTTAGTGAACATAATCGTATTTACTAAATAATACAAATATTATAATCTACATATGGACTAAAGAAATAATTATTCGCTGTGATAATTAACCTTTAAACTCTCTTTATATATTCACAAATAAAAAGGTTTAATATAACAAAATAGTTTTTAAATAAAACACAGTCTCACATTTCCTTAATTCGTTTAATTCAACGCATTTGTATTTGGTTCGGAAATGTCCGTAATACTGATCGAGCTTACTTGCGAATCACATGGTTCAACGTCACTTATAGTAAATAGGATAACTGTTGTATAGCTATATGGAATGTGGTACACGGAATACATACGTCAACTTTATTATACAATCAAGGATATACAACGTGAAAGTCGCGCAAAACATCATTTTAAAATATTTATCTTTTCACGCTCATAAGAAAAATAAAGCTTGGCTTTAATTTAAGAAAATATGTAGGAAAATAATCTTCCGAAAATTTCTGACGTAACATATGTAAATAATGCAAACAATCATAATTTAAAAATAATTTTGGATAGATAATTTTGACTAGCTCAATATAGCTGTAAAGAAGCTGTCTGGGCATGTTATATTAACAAAAAGATAAACAACATACTAGCTTAACACGAAACATCATCAAACAACTTACAATAAAATATATTGACAATCTTTCAAAAAGAAATATGAAACAATAGGCCATCCATCCCTCCATTCCGTTTAATCAAACCAAAATCGATATTATGAGTCTGATTACATAAAATTACATGTAAGTATGATAACATTAATTAAAAATACGTAATTGCTAAATATATCTTACTAAGTTGAAAAGCGATTGAGAAGGATTTTTTTTTTATAAAAAATATCTCGAACATGCTTTTGGATAGTGCAATAATTTATTATCTTTTGGTAGTAGCTGTGGTACTCAAATCAAGTCGAAATATTTTTGCTAAATGGATACTTACGAAAATATATATTTCAATTTGTGTGTTTGAATGATGTTCTATGATTTGGCTACTATTTCTGGGTGATGAAATGTATTTTAATCATTAATTAACAAGGTCTATAATCGGTTGACGAAATGTAGATTTATGTTGTAATCTATACATTATATTACACTACCATAACCATTACACTACTGCAAGATTTTGTTTTATGAAGCTAAAGTAATACAATTATTTGGATAAGCTTTGACCATTGATTTACTCAATAAATCTAAATACTTAAGTTTTAGTTTTACAACCAATATACGTGTGTTTTCTTTGGCACATAATTTTACATATTCAATGAAGATACTTATTTTGTACTAATAAATATCTCTTACAGCAGCGTAAAGGTGATGACGTGAAAATTTTCGTTATAATTTTAGACAAAAATAGATAATCATATTTCCAACATGCAAGTTCAAACTCTGACAGAACATTTTAAAAATAATTTGTTTGAGCCCAGCCGTTTGCGCGCCATCTTTCATATTAACTTGGCTTACATGAAACATTGACAATCTAGAATATTAAATCTATAGTTTCATATGAACTAAGTTATCTCATACACATTCGAATATATATTTCATTCATCTCATCAAACAAAGCCTGATATTACATTACAATTAATCTTCAGCCTCGTAAACTTTTGTACGACAAGTTATTAGCAACTTATGCAAACTTCGTCCTTATTACAGAGCCATACACTCGTTACCAACAGCTTCCATTCCAATAAACACTATTTCTTTATCCTATCTAATCTAAAAATATTTGAATTCGATCTCCTTTACTGAAATTTCCTTGTATTCAGTTCCTGATTTGGCACCGTACCTTTTACAATCTAAGAATGTTGGTTATTCAAACTAGAGAGCTTTGATATTTGAACAGGATAAAATTTAACACCAATTTTATCAATTGTCACTTTTCAATGACCTTAAAAGTTAAGCTTCGCACTCACTAGTCCGCAAAAGACTTATTTCATTAAGTTGTCATGTAACATTAGCTACGAGTAGTATTTTGCCACTGATAGTTGTGATGTTTTGCTATACCACTCACATCAAATGTTGTCTAGTAAATACCAAACTTTATTATTAACATTATAATAAAATCTGATTGTAATTACCTATTCTATAATTACATTTTATTTCAGTATTTTAAAGTATTTTGTGTTTTCAGACGATAATATTATTTTCCCTTAAATTAATTTAGAATAAATGTCGTCACGCAATATGTTATAAAATAAAATAATATAAAAAACTAACAATAATATTCTTTGGTTCTAGAAAATAAATTAACTCAATAGAGTAATAGTTATGTAAAAATTAATAAATAGAAGGAATGGAATAAATATACAAAACAAAACACACATCATATGTGCAGTAAAGAAATGCTTGGTGGTAAAACCTGCTTATAACTAAGTCTTGAGACGTAAATAAATATAAATAATATTTGGATTACTTTCAAACAATAATAACAGGAATACCCAACCAACAATGTATGGCTAGTTCATTTATCATTACTAAACGTAGCGTTGTCTCATTCATCCGTTAATTAAAACAAACAAGTTAAAAAGAGACAAATGACAGTTTAGTTTATACCGTGTTTATTCTGTCGGTGAACTTATGTCTTTAATTATTAACGTTATTTTTCTAAGTAGAGTAACACGCAACGAATTGATTAATTCACACACAATTACTTAATTAGGTTATTATCGAAGGCAGTATACTGTTAGACATGTTTTGACGAATTAACATAACGTTTGGAACCTTACACAACAAGCTACGGAAATATCTAATGGTAAAGTCTTTGATATTATTATAATTACAAGTTAGAATCGACAGTTATTTCAAGTCTATAGCGATTCATGGAAATTATTGATTTCACTACTATTGCATTTTCAACTCTAAAACACACTAATAGAGAATGTTTTACTTCGATACTTCAATGGATTAAACGGAAAATGACTTATTTCCTTTTTCGTGAGTCATCGAGGATAAAACCCTTAGAGGCGAAATACAATATGATCCTTACAACTCTATCGATTCTATATTTGTGCAGTCACGGATTCCACTACCTCACTCTGTGTTTCTCCTCTAGGAGTAACATCCTCATGAGTAAACTTGGTATGAAAATAACATGCGAATGCTTACGGCGAGTCGACTCGAGTTCATTCCTCTTCGGATTCTGAGTCGGAGTCGGGGATAGAGTTAAACCAGTTCTCCCAGTTCGACGGCGGCCCCATTAGCGTTCGACTGTGGAGAATAATAATTCGGTTCGATAAGTAATTCCTCAACGTCGACTATCGCATTTGAGGTTTACTCTGTTTCAAATTAAATAAACAATTATCCTCGTCGTGGATAAATAATGTACGATCTTCACGAACTCCGAGGAATCACGGACGAGGAAAGAGGGGAAGGTATGGTGTGACGATTACTCGGAACCTATCGTTCAGTTGTATATTATGTAGTGCAAAGCAAGGGTTCCCATTTTTTTTGCCAAGCTTTGATAACTGGAACGCTCTGCACCTCTCTCGTGCGTTAAATAGTCGGTGCGCGCGAAAAACGTTGGTCACGAAACCTGTGATAATGTTGTTTACGTAACCCTTGCGGATTCCGAATGGTGGTCCGTTCGGGAACCGCTACTGCAGAGTGTAGTGTATATGTAGAGTAGGTGTGTAGGTGTGTAGGTGTGTAGGTGTGTACGTACGGCGGCTTGGTGCCGGGCTGCGGCAGCGTGGCGGCGGCGGGCGGGGGCGGCGGCGGCGGCGGCGCGCGGCGCTGCAACGTCTGCTGCAGAGTGTAGTGTATATGTAGAGTAGGTGTGTAGGTGTGTAGGTGTGTAGGTGTGTAGGTGTGTACGTACGGCGGCTTGGTGCCGGGCTGCGGCAGCGTGGCGGCGGCGGGCGGGGGCGGCGGCGGCGGCGGCGCGCGGCGCTGCAACGTCTGCTGCAGAGTGTAGTGTATATGTAGAGTAGGTGTGTAGGTGTGTAGGTGTGTAGGTGTGTAGGTGTGTACGTACGGCGGCTTGGTGCCGGGCTGCGGCAGCGTGGCGGCGGCGGGCGGGGGCGGCGGCGGCGGCGGCGCGCGGCGCTGCAACGTCTGCTGCAGAGTGTAGTGTATATGTAGAGTAGGTGTGTAGGTGTGTAGGTGTGTAGGTGTGTAGGTGTGTACGTACGGCGGCTTGGTGCCGGGCTGCGGCAGCGTGGCGGCGGCGGGCGGGGGCGGCGGCGGCGGCGGCGCGCGGCGCTGCAACGTCTGCTGCAGAGTGTAGTGTATATGTAGAGTAGGTGTGTAGGTGTGTAGGTGTGTAGGTGTGTACGTACGGCGGCTTGGTGCCGGGCTGCGGCAGCGTGGCGGCGGCGGGCGGGGGCGGCGGCGGCGGCGGCGCGCGGCGCTGCAACGTCTGCTGCAGAGTGTAGTGTATATGTAGAGTAGGTGTGTAGGTGTGTAGGTGTGTAGGTGTGTAGGTGTGTACGTACGGCGGCTTGGTGCCGGGCTGCGGCAGCGTGGCGGCGGCGGGCGGGGGCGGCGGCGGCGGCGGCGCGCGGCGCTGCAACGTCTGCTGCAGAGTGTAGTGTATATGTAGAGTAGGTGTGTAGGTGTGTAGGTGTGTAGGTGTGTAGGTGTGTACGTACGGCGGCTTGGTGCCGGGCTGCGGCAGCGTGGCGGCGGCGGGCGGGGGCGGCGGCGGCGGCGGCGCGCGGCGCTGCAACGTCTGCTGCAGAGTGTAGTGTATATGTAGAGTAGGTGTGTAGGTGTGTAGGTGTGTAGGTGTGTAGGTGTGTACGTACGGCGGCTTGGTGCCGGGCTGCGGCAGCGTGGCGGCGGCGGGCGGGGGCGGCGGCGGCGGCGGCGCGCGGCGCTGCAACGTCTGCTGCAGAGTGTAGTGTATATGTAGAGTAGGTGTGTAGGTGTGTAGGTGTGTAGGTGTGTAGGTGTGTACGTACGGCGGCTTGGTGCCGGGCTGCGGCAGCGTGGCGGCGGCGGGCGGGGGCGGCGGCGGCGGCGGCGCGCGGCGCTGCAACGTCTGCTGCAGAGTGTAGTGTATATGTAGAGTAGGTGTGTAGGTGTGTAGGTGTGTAGGTGTGTAGGTGTGTACGTACGGCGGCTTGGTGCCGGGCTGCGGCAGCGTGGCGGCGGCGGGCGGGGGCGGCGGCGGCGGCGGCGCGCGGCGCTGCAACGTCTGCTGCAGAGTGTAGTGTATATGTAGAGTAGGTGTGTAGGTGTGTAGGTGTGTAGGTGTGTAGGTGTGTACGTACGGCGGCTTGGTGCCGGGCTGCGGCAGCGTGGCGGCGGCGGGCGGGGGCGGCGGCGGCGGCGGCGCGCGGCGCTGCAACGTCTGCTGCAGAGTGTAGTGTATATGTAGAGTAGGTGTGTAGGTGTGTAGGTGTGTAGGTGTGTAGGTGTGTACGTACGGCGGCTTGGTGCCGGGCTGCGGCAGCGTGGCGGCGGCGGGCGGGGGCGGCGGCGGCGGCGGCGCGCGGCGCTGCAACGTCTGCTGCAGAGTGTAGTGTATATGTAGAGTAGGTGTGTAGGTGTGTAGGTGTGTAGGTGTGTAGGTGTGTACGTACGGCGGCTTGGTGCCGGGCTGCGGCAGCGTGGCGGCGGCGGGCGGGGGCGGCGGCGGCGGCGGCGCGCGGCGCTGCAACGTCTGCTGCAGAGTGTAGTGTATATGTAGAGTAGGTGTGTAGGTGTGTAGGTGTGTAGGTGTGTAGGTGTGTACGTACGGCGGCTTGGTGCCGGGCTGCGGCAGCGTGGCGGCGGCGGGCGGGGGCGGCGGCGGCGGCGGCGCGCGGCGCTGCAACGTCTGCTGCAGAGTGTAGTGTATATGTAGAGTAGGTGTGTAGGTGTGTAGGTGTGTAGGTGTGTAGGTGTGTACGTACGGCGGCTTGGTGCCGGGCTGCGGCAGCGTGGCGGCGGCGGGCGGGGGCGGCGGCGGCGGCGGCGCGCGGCGCTGCAACGTCTGCTGCAGAGTGTAGTGTATATGTAGAGTAGGTGTGTAGGTGTGTAGGTGTGTAGGTGTGTAGGTGTGTACGTACGGCGGCTTGGTGCCGGGCTGCGGCAGCGTGGCGGCGGCGGGCGGGGGCGGCGGCGGCGGCGGCGCGCGGCGCTGCAACGTCTGCTGCAGAGTGTAGTGTATATGTAGAGTAGGTGTGTAGGTGTGTAGGTGTGTAGGTGTGTAGGTGTGTACGTACGGCGGCTTGGTGCCGGGCTGCGGCAGCGTGGCGGCGGCGGGCGGGGGCGGCGGCGGCGGCGGCGCGCGGCGCTGCAACGTCTGCTGCAGAGTGTAGTGTATATGTAGAGTAGGTGTGTAGGTGTGTAGGTGTGTAGGTGTGTAGGTGTGTACGTACGGCGGCTTGGTGCCGGGCTGCGGCAGCGTGGCGGCGGCGGGCGGGGGCGGCGGCGGCGGCGGCGCGCGGCGCTGCAACGTCTGCTGCAGAGTGTAGTGTATATGTAGAGTAGGTGTGTAGGTGTGTAGGTGTGTAGGTGTGTAGGTGTGTACGTACGGCGGCTTGGTGCCGGGCTGCGGCAGCGTGGCGGCGGCGGGCGGGGGCGGCGGCGGCGGCGGCGCGCGGCGCTGCAACGTCTGCTGCAGAGTGTAGTGTATATGTAGAGTAGGTGTGTAGGTGTGTAGGTGTGTAGGTGTGTAGGTGTGTACGTACGGCGGCTTGGTGCCGGGCTGCGGCAGCGTGGCGGCGGCGGGCGGGGGCGGCGGCGGCGGCGGCGCGCGGCGCTGCAACGTCTGCGTGCCCTCCTCCTCACCGCCCGCCCAGCCCTCCACGCTCACCCAGCTGCTGCCACATACCGAAATGTTTTTAATTTTATTGGTACTATTGTGAGACAGTGAAAAGAATCTTAACGAATCGTTAATCACAGACTTTAAGATCCAGGCTCTCGTCGGTGGAGTTATTTCACCTTTTTATTTAAACCTTTGCCCTGCCTTTTGACTTTACGACAGGGGCTCGAGTCTGCTAATTTATAATATTCTCAGTTGCGTGTCGGCCACGTGTCGGCAGATTGTCGATGACATTTTTGACACATTTAGTCGCAATCGACCGTTGTGTAGCAGAATACCAAATGTGTCAAATAATGCTATTGACACTCTGCCGACACACAAATGAGTCTATTCTAAATTAACAGACTTGGGCTCCAAATCGATCCATATTCTCAGTATGTTTAGAAGTATCTCGCTTACCCATTTTGTCGGTAAAGTAGGTACCTACCGTGAGTTGCTGGCAGCCTTGCAGTTCTCGCACTCGTTGCGGTAGTCGTCGTCGGCGGTGCCCGCGCTTTCGAGCCCGCCCGCGTAGCTGCACACGCACGACGGCTACGCACGGAATAATACGATGTTAACTTCAAGGTCTTCGAATAACAATCAAATAAAACTTCAATAGGTAATCTCGACATCATTCGTAAAAATAACGAGAAGAGATGGACCCAGGATAGTGCCCTGAGGAACGCCAAACTCAAAAAAGTTTACTTAGCAATTCATCATTAGTTTGTTTTAATTTCTTATCAATTCTTGCAAACATAAAATTACATTTGGCATTAGGGCTTCATTTTGTATTAAGTAGGTAGTTGAATAATCTACTATGATACTACACAACTGTTTTCTCTCAATAGCCTATCTCAACAGGACATACATGAACATAACAGTGTAATAATTCATGAATCCGGTACCTTATCAATGGTGAGCGGCAGTGTCTGCGGCGTGTCGCCGGCAGCGGCCGCGCTGGAGCCCGGTGTCGCGCTCGTACCCGCGTTCACACCGGACGCACTAACGCGGATGTTGGACCTGTTCAAACAATGTTTTACTTCATTATGATCCGTTTATAGGCTTCCGATTGAGGTAAACTGTCGCTATAGTTTGTATAGACTTTTATTATGCTCTTATAGTCTATACTATAGTATGAATGGATGGACGATTGATTTACCTACTTTTTTTTAAAATTCTTTAGATACATTTCTTATACAGCTTATAAATGAGCATTTTGGGGCCAAAAATATCGTCTTCAACCGTTTTGTTTTCTATTCGTCGTTTAATACTCACGTATCCCTCGGCGGATCCCTAGCCGTTACAATGTTAAGGTTCCTGGGCATACTGCGTCCGGTGTCCGTCATATGCCGCTGCTCGCTGGGTTTGTGGAACGAGCGCCGGATCTCGCAGCCCAGGGAACGATCGGCGCGAGAGAAACCCGACGAACATGAGTCTAGCACCGACGTGTCCACTGCGGTCGAAATCCGGGGGATTGTGCGGTGGCTGGAAATTATATCAAAGGACTCATTATCTAAGTATTACATAGGTTTTAAACGCATCTAAAAATAAACCATGATGTATCGATCGGTGCAGATGATTCTTTAATAAGGGCGTTACCTGCCACTTCAAACATTCTAACATTACGTTTCTAGTACACGTTTAAGCATCGCCTTTAGGTTTATGTTTTAGGCGTATAGCATCGCCTTACTTTCGGGAGTTTTTCGGAAGTAGCAAACAGCAAGTAAGCAATGAGTCGGTCCCTGCAAGGTGCTTCGCAATGCAACCCACTATAGTCCTATCACTGTCGTTTTTTGTATAGAATACAAATAGAGATAGAGTATACAAACAGAGCAGAATGCAGGTTGGCGCTGTGTGGTGCGACGGTGAGCGCGCGGCCCGCGATGGCGCCAAGAGAACCCGTCAGACGCACTCCGCCGTAGCTCATCACTGCACAAACACGATTATTTCATTATAATAATCAAATCTAAACAATTATAAAACTTGCCAAACAAATTAGTACCATAATACTGACTGTTGGGCGCGAGAGGATGATGAGACATCTGGTTGACCTCGCGAGGCTCGATCGGATGGATCGGCTGCAGCAGGGGCGCGTTGTAGCAGCCCTGGGGGTTGGGCATCTAGAAATATTTCAATTTTAGTGAAAACGTGAGTTTTAGAGAGACTATTTTAGAGTTCTTTATCAAAGTGTGCCTGACTATAATTCACGATATTATGTTTTGATAAGTTTTCTTGGACCTAATACTAACTAGCCAAGCTTCTGATGTAGCCCAGCTTCTAATTTCAACAAACTATCGAATGGATTGACAAGTTAGAGCCAAATCGTGAATAATTCCACCTGAGCCCCCACCCAAGCAGAAAAGGTATCAACCCTGTTCACCATAAATTCTGAAAAAAATTAAGCATCTACGATCACTACGAGATAAATAAAGAGTGTGCTAACATAATACAAGGCAACCTGTTGTACGGGCCGTTGAATGTTCGCGTAGCCGTGGCCTGCGCATTGCGTCGGCTCCTCGGGCCGGGCCATTGCCTCTACTGAGGCTGGGTATGTGCGATGGTACGGGGCCTCTATGGGCCGATTGCTGGGGGACACAGATGAAATATAAAGAATTGTGAATCGTGTAAACTAGACAGACCAAATAGAGTATTATAAATTCAACCTACTTTAACCCTTCAGAACGACATTGCGCGACGACCTCGTCGTACGGCGGCGGCGCCTCGCCCCGCGGCAAGTAGTTCCCGGGGGGCTTCCACGCCGCCAGCGCTGTCTCGCAGGTACCACCCATGTAGCCCATACTGCCGCTGATGTAGCTGGAAATGTTACATGACGTGGTATTAAAAACTTGTTGCGTTACGCTTCATTACACCTATAAGTAACACAGTCGTTCAATATAAGACAACGCACGATGATCAATGGACAACTAAATAAATACACATTCGAAAATGTATTACAGGCGCTGCTTATCAATTTCATTAACTAAAAATGCTCTTAATCTTTACGAATCTATGATCGTAGGTACTAATATTTTTCAAAAAAAATTATTGTCGACTTATTAGTGAAAAACAGCCCAGCAAGTTAAGTAAAGTAGCTGTCAGTTGTCTGATGCAATATCATTCGCGACATTGTTCATAAGAAACGTAATTAGTCTCCATTCGGCCTTCGTCACAACGCAACACAATGGGTTCTACCTTGTGCCTTTCATCTTAAAATATTATGACTTTCAGTGAAAAATTATTCCTTTGTCATGGTATAATCTTTAATCAGATTCATTGTAATCTTATTATTTGAAAACCATTAAAAATACCTATTCTTGATAAACAAGTCGTTTATAATTAGAAATCCATTAACTATCGGAAGTTATAAAAAAAATGGTTCAAATGTAGGTCACATGTGGAATGTTCGTTCTATAACTTGTTTGCTCAATTACTCTAATTTGAGTACGAACTGATAATATTAAATTAACATTCAGCGAATAAAATTTTATAAACTCTCAAATTATTATCGGTACCTAGGTGTAATAGGTACCTAAAGGTATTTTCCCTGGATAATCCATGTTTAGCAACCAAGTCCGAATCTCAAATAAATGCTGGTATTACGCGTTACTAAAGGATAGACAATTCGTTCGGGTAGCGTTTCAGTCCGATGCGTAATAAAGAAACACCCCGTTAAAGAAGCGGTCAACGATACCGCGGCCCCATATCGCTGCTGATCAAACAACTCGATAGATATCTCTAACTTCACACACTATTTACTTTACACAAAAAAATCTAACGTTTGCTCTATAAATATATCAACAATCTACTCATAGAGATAGCCAGCAAAAGTTTACTTGGCACCCCTTTTATACGTGTACGCATCTGTTCAGGTCCCTATTTAAGTATTGATAGCGTTGATTATCGTAACGCCGGAAACAACGACTATGATCAAAACTGTTTTCGATGACACCAATGTAATGTCCGGCACAGCTACGTATACGTATTCATTCAAGTTTACTGTCTTTTTTGTGACTCGGCACATCTATTTGTAGACGTGATCTAAATTCGTAAATTAAAGTAGATAACAATGGAATCTAGATCTATCTAGTCGTCGTCTGGTCTACAAATCGTCTGATTAGTTTGTGACACATATACCTACGTTTTTTTGGTAATGCTCTTTGTCTTTCATGGCAAGCAAAGCCGCACTCGCAAGTAACGCAACGTCATACTAATCGACGCGCATATATTATAACACATTACACGCTTTTTGCATCGCTATTTTACCATCAAATGCAAATTATTCTTTTGTTATACACTAAAAACCAAGTTTGAATTCAAACATGGTCTCTGCTATTTATGGTTGATGATGTGATGTCCCTTGCATTAACCAAATGGATTCCAAAACGTAAACCAAATCAGGTTTCCCAATCATATTAAATTTACCATTTTCTCTCAAATGTCTCTGTCTAAGGAAAGAATAACATGGGATAAATGATAAGTAACACAAACATACCCAATACTAGTCAAGCTTCTCTGATCATCAGCATGAGGCGCGTGTCTCCGCTTCTGTTTCCGCACCCGGTAGACGACCAGAGCGACGGTGAGCAGCACCACGGCCGCCGCGCCCCCTGCCGCCACCCGCACGTTGGCCTCGCCCCCCTCCGCAGGCTTCACCACGTCGTCCAGGCAGATGAACTCGCAGCACGTGTTGCCCACGCGGAACGAGCGGCAATCCTGTAGGTATTACATTTTTTTTTTTAGTTTGTGTCCTGATTGCATCACAATGCACATTGGGCAATATACCTATAAACGTTGCTTCTGTTATTTGCATTTCTTTTTCCTGTGTTTTTTGGGCAATAAATGATTTATCTATCTTAAGGTATCTTGCATACAAACTGGTTCCACAGGTTTCAACTTCATATGTCAATCAATTAATTGAAAGGTCAATTCTTGAGCAGTTAATCTAATTATCTATACCTAATAATTTCAAATTATTTAAATTTCTATAAAAAAAGAATACCCATATGCTTGCAGTATTATGTTTTCATACTCAATGCCACCAATTGTTAAACATCCTGTTCTTGTTAAAGCATGATGAAAATTGTAACCATATTATAATCACTTGTTTCCCTTTGTAGAGGTAACATTTTGCCATACTGAGGTTATATGGCTTATATGTTTGAGGTAGTTGATTGGAATGGCCTATACTTTAAAAAATAAATACCCAACCTAGACCAGTCAAAGCTTTGCTTCTCAATCTCTTACATCCTGTATTCTAGCTAATACAGGACTCTTACATCCTGTATTCTAGCTAATACAGGACTCTTACATCCTGTATTCTTGCTAATACAGGACTCTTACATCCTGTATTAGCAAGCACCACTTTCTACTTCTTTCTTTGCACTGTATTGGTACCAATGAGGAAGTAATAGTTACCCCAAGTTTTATCACATTTTGATATTTAAGTATCCTTGGGAATATCTACAAACTACAATTTAATACATAAACTATGAATTTAAAACTTTAAATCCTTAATCCTAGCCGTACCACTTGTATTTCAGATTTACATGACATGGATTAGTGTAATCCTCATGTAATCCACATCAATAACATAATTATAGCTTTTTAATCCACCTGCCAAAGATATCAGTGGAAGTGGAGCAGATAAGACTGACAAGTGACAAGTTTGGATTATAAAGTTTATATTAGGTAGGTATTAAGTGCAAATTAAAGCTTTACAATACCCTCTCAATGTAGACCTCAGCTAGATGATTTAAGGGACCTTAAACTCAATGCCCACATAGAGGATAATAGAAACAATTTTATTACCAATTTTGGGATAAACCACATTCTAATAGGTATCTTTTCCAACAACTTGACTGGCTATGAAAGGAACAATAAAATCCAATTTGCTATTTTACTATTACTGGATCCATGCCTCAATTATGACTTGAATGAAATGTGCATCATATTGATAAATAATAAGATAGAATATCACATATGATTTTACTACCTAGATTAAATAGGAAAATCTTCATACTATTTGTCTGATCATTGTCACATAAAAAAACACTTATGCCTATTATAAAATTTCATCTCAATAAAAGCATTAGTCTTGGTTTTATTTTTTATTCAAAGTTGTATAGGACATTAGTAATTCATAAAGAAACATATTTATTATGTTGTTGTGTGTTGCAATAGATTCCAATTAGATTAATTTTGAATTAGTGGCATTTTAAAAGCTAATAAACATAAATAAATAATATCGCGTGAATAAATTTACTGATTAATTATATTATAATTGTAATTACTAGCTTTTTATTAAAACAAACATAGTAATAAAGTAATGCAAGAGGGAAAGTCCTACCTGTGGAGGGGAGCACAACACCGCTTTACAAAACTTGGGGCCCCCATTGTCACAAACACACAATGTGCAGGTGTCAGGGCCGGGCACGTAGTGCAAACCATGGGCGAAGCGCCGCCCCCGAAGGTCCGTACAGTCCTCTTGACCGAAAGCACCTGAAACACCACAACCTGTACCGAATCGCTCTGATAATCACTCCACTTCACAAACCAGCACTATTATACTCACTATTAAACCGTAAAGTCAATAAACATAACACAGCCCACCACCCAAACATTTTCATAACTGAAGGCGAGTATCAAATTAAAGTATTTAGCCTCATTTTTGAAGAGTGAATCCTACAATTTTATAATCGATATTCATTCGTTAGCTGTCTGAAATCTTCACAAAGGATAGGGACAGATAGAAAATGAAATGATCATGCGTCTTGGCTATTTGCTTCGCGATTTTTGTTTGCGCCTGTCCGCCCGCCGCGCCGTCCACCTTCGGCCGTCATCACTTGTCAACTGTCAAGCAAACAATTGTCATCATCGTACTGAGAGAATGCCACGATTTTTGAGATTAGTTGAAATGAGATCTATGTTATTGAAAATAAGGCGCTATTTCTTAAAAGCGGTACCTTGCATACGGGGGACAAGGTGAGATGAGGAACCTCTCGGTGTCCTTGTCTAACATATTGCCAGCCCAAATAACTATTAGGTTACATAGTTGAAATGGTAATTTATTTTTAAAAATCATAACAAACTAACATGTAACATTAATTATTAAACATATTTATTAATTTTTATCTTAGTGGCGGGCAATATTAAAAAAGAAGAAAATGAAGCAGATGTGGCCACATTATAATCACTTCCCTCTCATTAATGTTCGGATACACATAAAAACTTAGTATATTTTAAAAAGTCCCTCCGTTCTCTATTGTAAATAAGAATTTGTTTATTGGTTCGTATTTAATATGAAAGTTTTTCATTGGACCGTACAAGACAGCAAATTATTTAATGTAAATGTCAAGTTGACAGTACAATGAAAACAATCCAATCATTGTGCTGAATTTTTCTATGATTTTATTTTAAACTCATATCAATTCTCCAAATAATGTTCTAGTTTATTAGATTTGTTTACAATGGCTGGCTTTGGAGACTATTCTGGTTACAATAGACCGTTTGGTTTAGATCCAAACCGGGAACCCAACGATTTGTATGATACTCGTTATCAACAGATATATGGTTATCATACTCCTGTAACTGAGGAATACCAGGGTCCTCCTCTTGTGATGGATGATATTCCAGATGAAGGTAAGTCACAGAGTCAAATAAATATTCGCAAGTATCAAATTACTGTCTCGTAACCGTAGTGTTTAAGTAGTTCCAATATTACATGCAAACCGCAATTTCAAGCTAAAATGACCTTTTGTTTCCAGACACTAATTCCTACGTAACCACTGCCATAAGTATCGCAAGTTTAATCACAGAAAACTTGCTCAGTCATCCATTTATCGTACTTCGTAGGCAATGTCAGGTTGGTATAATTAATTTTTCAATTTGTTTCATTATACAGACATAACTATGTTTAGTTAATTTAAATAAATAATAAACTACCTATATAATAATCCTACTTCATATAATTTGTATAAATTCCAATGTGTAGGTACACAACAGCCTGAGGAACTACCATATAGTTCCATACACGCTCCTTCCAGTGGTGGCCAGACTACATCGGAGACAGGATGTCACCACACTTTGGAAAGGAATCGGCTCCACCTGCATAGTGAAGGGACTCAATTTAGCTGTGGAAGATGTTGTTGCTAAGGCTACAGGCTGGCCCAAGTGAGTAACTGACTTAGATATATTTAGACTTATATATTAATGCACTTAACATGAGTCTTTGAGACACAAATTGTACTTTAAAACTAGTAGTCAATATAGACCATTTTTCTGTTTCCCTTTAGTTCTGATTGATTGATTTTTCTCTTTCCTTACAGAGAAATTGAGAAATGTGGTTCTGTACTCCAGTTCCTGCAGCACATTACTTTGAAATGGTAATGATAAATCAATTATTATTCATATACTATTTACTACCAAATATTTCATTTTCTAATTGAATTTTAATTAATTTACTCTTGTATCTTTCAGTGTGAGTATTGCACTTATCACTCCATTCTATTCAGCTAGTCTAGTGGAGACAGTGCAGAGTGATATAGCCAGTGACAAACCAGCTTTGCTAGATGTGTTCAAAGAAGGATTCTTGAGGATCCTTGAGTGGGGTACGCCAAGTAGAGGCCGTATGTTACCAATCTGGGCCATTGTGTTGCCCACTGTTGGCCTAGGACTGACTAAATACATTGCCGGGTTGGTATTTCGTGCTATTCTATTGATTGATAAGGGTTACAAAGGTCATATTGTTTTTATGCACTTTGAATCCTATTCGCTATATTATTAAGTTGTGATGTTGAATCCTACCAGTTAAAGCTTCAATTTGTAATTTTTCAGCTTAACTCTCAGAAGTATAACAGTAAGAATACTTAGATTCCAACAGAGACACAAACATGAACTGAGTGACTCGTACAATGTAAACTACTCAAAGTTATCACAAAATCCTCTAATTGAGGATATCAATTTGAAAGCTGGAATCTTCTCCTTCATCACCATGGAAATACTGTTCTACCCTGTAGAAACTATCATACACAGACTTCAAATACAGGTGAGATACTTTAGGCACAGATTACTTAATAGTTACTACGTAACAGATACTTCACTCAGAAGAAAATATCCAATACCTACTGCTTTAACAGTGCGCAATAGCCCAACTGTCATATCAGCACCCACTGCATGCTAAACTGTGCCTAAATACTCAAGCGTATAGTTGTGATTGCTTTGCACCGCGCGAATCCGTAAAAATCGCGGGGTTGCCTCTTCGATAAAATTAAATTAACAAAATGTTTTGTAACTATGTTATTGAGAACTATGAATATGTTCCGACTTATATGGGGCAGTTTAAAATTATATCGTTTTTAATATATTTATTTTTAAATTTTTTAACATGCATTTATTTCTAATTTTTAATGTTTTTTTATCTTTCTGAATTCTCGGTTATTATTATGTTTTTCATTAAAAAAACGTAATTATTAAAAATTATAAAACATTCAAAACAAACAAAAAAACGAACGGAACTATCAAAATTTGAACAACGTGCGAGCGCTTCGTTTTGACAACCGCGCTTCGCTTGGTCCGCAAGCGGCCCGCTGAGCGGTAGGTATTTATAGCGCGCAAGTACATAGAGTAACGGAGGCTTGCTTTAGGCATTAAGATCTTACCCAATGGGTTATGCAATTTTTAACCCTAAATCAATTTACATTAATTATTTTCAGGGAACAAGAACTATCATAGACAACTTGGATACAGGGACATCTGTAACACCTATCCTCACTGGTTATGAAGGGTTTATTGATTGCTACAACACCACCATAGCTAAGGAAGGAGTGGCCGGTCTCTATAAAGGATTTGGTGCTCTAGTGTTACAGCTAGCGGCACATCTAGCTATCATAAAGCTAACTACTCTGGTTGTATCAGAAGTGTCAAACCTCCTGAAACCTGCCAAGTCACCTACCAACTCCGACGAGTCTCTCCATGCACAGCAGAAGTACCTTTTCAACTAGTGATGGTAAATACCATGTGAAATTTTAGTATAAGTGTAATTTACAGCATTGAAATCATTTTAAGAATTTTTTGAGATAGAATTTAAATAAATTAATTTTTAAAATTTTGATTTTATTGCTATTAAACTTTTGCCTCCTGAATTGGATTGAGTTTATACAGGGCTTATGCTTTTGATAATAGGCAGTTCAGTAGAGTTGATTGGCTGTCTAAGACAAGGCACATGTTTGTTTCTTTTTGTATATCAATGCTAGTCTTAAGAGTAATAGCGATGTTAGATAATATTTAAGTTGGTTGATATTAAATCTGGTTGTTCAAATAAAAGTAAAATTTAAATTAAATTAGAATTTATTTTATTTGGTAAATTACCTAATTAATGTACTACAACCTGTTATAACCTAATCTAATGGGTCAAGACATGTCTTCCTTTAAGCAAACGACGCATAATAACCCGACGACCGTTTGGCGTGGACATCCTATGCTCCCAGCCATGACGCCGCACTCTCCTTACTTCATTAGGTCTTGGGAAATAACAGCGTACATTTGTTCTGATTGATGACAACAAACATGAATCAGGACGCATTAAAGTATTATTGGAAGAAATTTGCGACACAGTATTTATCCCTTGTCGCAGGAACCTGCAATACAACAAGAATTTATTAAAACTACTAAGTTAAAGTTATATCTGTTAGATTGAAAGTCTGCCAATAAGTACTGGAATTAATTAAGCTAATACCTACCAGCTTATTTTTTGACACTGTTTTTTTGTAGGTATCTACTCTTTTTTTAAATATATAAAATACAGCAAAATAGCGTATGACTTAATAAGACCAAGCCAAGTTATTTTGATATTAAACTTACTTGATAGGTTGTAAAACTGCTGCCATTAATCCCGACATGTTATGTTTTATTTATAAAATCGTACTCCAAAGCTCATTATTCCCATTCGATTTGCCTAAATTCTAACCTCTTTGTTTGACATTGACAGTCAATCAATCCGATTGATAAATTTCGTTTATGGTTTATCAGTCTGGTTGACTTAAAAAAAAAATGGTGGCTGGCATCATTCACAGTTGTTGTCGGATCGGATCCTACTTGTCGTCTGTCGGATGGGCCCTCCCGTACCTGGTAAAAAATAGACACGTAGCTCACACACACAGTCAATTTTTATTACTAGCAATACTTTTGTCAAGAAGTCCGTCGATGAAAAAAAAAGAGTAAGTAGATGGCAGAAATAATATGGCGGACCAAAATAACAAGGGCGCTAAAAGACTATTTCGATATTTGTGATAGGTACCGATCAACTTAGTGTTTGCCTATGTGTTTATGTACCAAATCGTACGCAGTAGCTACCGATTATATATTGTGAGGCAAATATATTTCTAAGAAATGTAAGTAAGTAGTTAATTTTTTTTTTTGAAATAAATTGTAAACATCCAGTAGGTATCTTGCATTTTCAAAGTTTTGCTTTACATTTTGGTCGTCTGACTGACGCGGCTCATGGATAACATCTAAAGTTAACTGAAATTTCCTGTTTCAGATCGAATATGAGTGCGATAAAAGTTAACTTCGAGATTGGACATGAAGCTTCATTGAGGTCCAAAAAGACTCCTGAGGGGTTCACTCATGACTGGGAAGTGTTCGTAAGAGGGCAGGAAGGTGCGGACATCAGTTATTTCGTGGATAAAGTGGTGTTCCACCTCCATGAAACCTTCCCTAAACCCAGAAGAGGTAAAAATCCTGTTCTATAGAATAATCTAGAAAGAATTTTGAATATTTATTTACATTTATTTATGATAATTTATTGTAATGTTTAGGTCTTATTTCGATTATTTCCTATACTTGGTTAGATAGAATTTTATTGTGTAGTATCTGGTTGTATCACAAATATCTGGCTATTCATTTATAACTTTCTCCTATAAATAAAAAACACAATTTTAGCAGTATGTATGTATGGGATTAAAAACAATAATTGTATTTATTCTTTCAGTTGTGAAGGAACCACCATTTTCCATCAAAGAGTCTGGTTATGCTGGCTTCGTATTTCCAATTGAAATATATCTGAAAAACAAAGATGAACCCAAAAAGATTAAATTCACATATGATTTTACACTGCAGCAGAGTGGATTCCTTAAGGATAGATTCATTTTCCAGTCGCCTAATGAGGAATTCAGGAAAAAGCTTATAAAAGGAGGTGGTATTCCAATCAGTAACAATGCCTATTACACAAACCCTGACCAAGAAAGTAAAAGCAGGGACTCATTCACAGAAGAGAAACAACAGCTTGTGAGCAAACCTAAGCTGTCTACTGATAATGTGAAGAAACACAAATCCAAGGAACCTAAAGAAGAAATTCCGCATAGAACTAACAGCTTTGAAACATTGTTTGGGGCACCGATACAAAAACCACCCAAAGTATCACCTGAACCTAAAAAGCTTGAAAAGAGTGCACCAGTTATCAAATCAGATAAGAAAGATAAAGAGCGTTCCAACTCTGAAAAAAAATCTAAACATGAACACAAGGAAGTAAAACCAGAAAAGATAAAAGTAAAAGAAGAAAAAGATAGAGTAAAATCTGAAAAAGTCAAAAGCCACAGTAAGGATGCAGATAAAATTAAAGAGAAATCTAATAAGAGGCCAAATGAAAGGCCTCCTTCTCCAGATGCAGCTAAAAAGAGATGCATAAGTCCAGCTAGGAAACCAAGCAGTCCACCTCGCTCTAGCAGCGCTTCAAGCTTCAAAGATGAATATAAACCAAAACACAGTTCTGAAAGCTTTGAGCAAAAGAAACCAAAACCAGAAGAGAAACCTCCTGAAATCAAAGTGGAAAAAGATGTTAAAGAAAAGAAGAAAAAGGAGAAAAAGAGCCATGACAGAGATAAAGAAAGAAAGGAGAAAAAAGAACATAGAAAAGAAGGTCATAAATCTAAAGAGTCACCTAAAGAACAAGTAAAAGAAATTCCGAAAGAGGTTCCTAAGCCTAGGGAAGTAATTAAAGAAAAGGATCCAGTCAAGGATTCCCCTTCAGTGAAAGAAAAACCACCAAAATCTGAAAAAACACCAAATAAATTCTCTATAGAAAGTCTTCGCAAAACTCCTCCACCTGAGAATGAAGAGCGTACAGAATCCCAAAGCCACAAAAAGGAGAAAGGAGAAGAAAGAAAACACAAACACAAGAAAAAAGATAAGAAACGCGATGAATCTAGAGAAAAGAATAAGGAATCTAATAAAGAGAAAAAGCATAAACATGAAAAAAGAGAAATAGAAAAGCCTGAGGTCATTGAAAGGAGACCAACACCTGTACCCAAAGAAAGAGCTGCTCCTGAGCCAGCATCACCTATTTCAATAGACACAGCGTCCCAGTGTAGCTCAAAGAGTGGACTTGTTAAAGCATCACACATAGGGGCCGAGGATATCAACAGCAGTCAATCAGATTCCGAGAGTTCAGTGATTGCTGAGGATGAAAATGTTAAAGTCAAAGTAGAAAATCAATCTCCTGAAACAGTAAAACGGGAACCTTCACCTGAACCAGAGCCAGAGCAAGAGCCAGAAGTTGAACCGGAGTTGGCGGTCGAACCGCCCATACAGCACAAAGAAAAATCTAAGAAACACAAAGATAAATCTTCGAAGAGACAAGAGAAACGACGCAAAAGGAAAGCTGCGGAAGAAGAAAACTCTGAAAACCGAAAGAACATAAAAACAGAAAGTGGCCCTTCTAATGATAATGATCGCGGCGAAACCAGCGGCAGCTCTATCATGTCTTCAGAAACGAAAGTACAAGACAATGGCGTCTCCAGTAGCCTAGGCGAGGACGCAGAACCTGGAGACATCTCCCCAGATTATATGGTGCAGCTTCGGGGCCTGCAGCAGAGAATAATGATGATCAAGAATAATGAGGATCTCGAGAGGGTGGTTAACCTAATAGCAGAGACAGGACGGTATGAGGTGACTACCCAAACTTTTGACTTTGACTTATGTCTACTAGATAGGTCAACAGTACAGCAGCTCATACAGTTAGTTGGTTGCTAGTTAAGGCTTTCTTTACATGTATATAGAGCAAGTACCGAAACGATTGTAAAAATATTTGTTACCTATTGTAGTGATGGCATATGTAAAGTTAAGTGCTCTCAATTGCCTGTAACTGTAAGGGTGTTACCACACCAATCGATCGATTGTCGGTCGACCGCATAGATCGATAATAGAATGGTATCGTCGACGTTGATTAGTATGGTAGAAACTATCGAATGACGTCGACTAATACATTCTACCAACCGATCGATGCTGTCGATCGATTGGTGTGGTAACACCCTAACAGTTGTTTAGTAAAATGGGAAAGCTGTTTGTAATAATTTATAATCACACTCGCCACTTGAGTTCTAAGTGCAATATTGTATTGTATAGATTATAAAGTTATAAAGACTGTTGAAAGATTGTTAAACTAATGTATATTTTGTACATTATTATTGATCCTATAATCTAGAGTTTAATCTCCGTTCTGGTGGTAAAGGAGATAGCATTTTAATAATATATGGATTATATTATAACAGTATAGGCTTTTTACCAGGATTTTAATATCAGATGATGTATTGTTTAAGTGCACTTTTAACTATTTAGGTTAATTTGGCAATTCAACATTGCATATTATTAATTAGTTGTAAGTCATATCATTTGGAACATCACTGCTAAAAAATTAATTGAAAAGTTGTGATCGTATAAACTGAGATGATTTTAAAATTTTTGTAAATCGACTTCTCTAATGCTCATTTCTAGTTTTGATCTATGCCTGTACAAAATGTTTGTTAAATTAAATTATTTTTATTTATCTGGTATTTTAGAAATAAATAGAGAGTGTATGCTAACCAAATCTTTAATTTATCTGGTAAAGTAAATGGAAAGCCAAGATTGAAATAATGAGAAATTATATTTATTCCAATGACAAACAAAGAAATCAAACTTACTTTGAAATACAGTTCAACACCATGTAATATGAAAATGGATACTGATTGAAAATGACTGATGCCTTGAAACTCCAGATGGCATGAAGATATCACCGAAATCGTGAAGTCTAATAGCATGATTCGATGGATGGATGAATTATATTATTACAACTAAACATTGTATGTAGGATAAAAATGACATCAAGAGCTCTTAAATGCTCGTTTTCTTAGAATATTAGATTCTTGAATGTTTTGTTTTTGGTATACGCTCGACGCGAATATCGGCGTAAACGTCAACCATTTCAGTAACAGATGGTCTAATCCGTTGTCGAATGCAAGGGGAACGTACTCCATTTCCATTGCTGCAGCCAGGACCCGAATACCGTCGCGGAGCCCTTCATCTCTTCTTGCCGCTCTTGTGGAGAGTCTGCCGCCACTTGGAGTAGAAGTCGCAGATGTACTCGACCGAGATCCCCGCCGCGTGCGCCGCGCCCGTCACGCTGAACTCCTTGCACTGATCCTCGTCCTTGCCGGGTTCGTTGCCCACCAGCAGTATCAGAAGAGGAGCCGACTTCCCGTGCAAAGAGTTATCGGGGTCACCGTTACCGCCCTGGGGCTGCTTCTCGTCCGAAATGAAGTGATTGCAGAACTCCAAAATCTGTATAAAATTGTGCACGTGAGGCGGAGCCTTGCGCGGGTACTTCAGCAACGGTAAAGGTTTCGACTGGCCGGGTCTCTGCGCACGGAGGAAACGCGAGCCGCTCTTCAATTGGACTTCGAGCCAGCGTATCGCGTCGCGTGCGGTGCTACGCTCACGTTTCAAGTCGTCCAACTCCTGCAGCACTGCAACAAACGAGCGGTCACCGTTACGACGACGACGTCCACATAACACGAAGTAAACCTACAGCGAAAAGTAGATCTTACCGACGGTGGGTACGAGCAGTATGAAGTTCCTGGTGCGCACGAGCTGCTTGACGCGGCGCAGATGCTCGTGCAGCGCGGCGGCGTCGAGCGCCAGCAGCGCGGGCGCGGGCGCGGCGCCGCGCTCCAGCTCCAGCTCCGACACGCGCGCCGCCAGCCACAGCCGCCCCAGCCGCCGCAGCAGCCCGCCCTCGCCGCCTTCCGCCTGCGAGCGCAATCCGCGTTAGCCACACGTGCATCCACATCTAACTTACGAGGAATACTCTTTAATCTTACCTGTTGTTTCTTTGAGTTGTGCCATTCTCTGCACCTCTTGTGGTTGACCTTCGTGTTCACTTTGGGATGCGGAATTTTCTTCAGGTAGTATATTTTCATCGTCCTGTTGTACCGTATCCTGGGGACGATTTTAGCGATTTGATTTCCGAATTCGATGAAGTTCAGAATCCTGATGACGTTCTCCTCGAACACGGTCGGCTTGAACTTGTCCAGGATTTGCCACTCGGCGGCGTCTTTATCGAATTTGCAGATATTCGTACCGCGTAAGTTGATATCTTCTGGCAACGGAATCGTCTTGTATTCGAGCTTCAACTTCTTCGCCAGCCTCTTGGCGTATTGTAAAATGTGGCATCCCTGTACCTCGTCGCTTTTAGAATTAAAATAAAATGTGAAAATATTGAGAAGGTCGACGACACACTGAAACATTGATTCTCCACTATCGCCACATGACAGAATGAGCTCCTTTTCAGTCAGTATCCAGTCCTGCAGCAGTTTTATGCTGGACAAGATATTTCCTCCAAGGAGAAAGTTTTTTATTTCGTTTTCATTCAATTCTGTTTCGTTGCTATTATTGCCAGAATTTTCATTTTTTTCTGGTGCTTCGTGATTGTTGGTAATGTTTGCTGCATTCTTATTTACCGATTGAATTGGGTTTGCTTCCGTAGTAACGCCGTTAACTTTTGCTTTGGTGTCCTCTGTGTCAGTACAGTCATAAAAAGAGCCATCACTCTTAGTGTCTTCATCTGACTGGCAGCTGGATTCGCTTAGTTCTTCATCTGAACAGGAACCTTCTGTGTCCACTTCGCTCGTTTCCGTATCAGCGTCACTAACGTCTGAACTTTCTGAAGAATGGACGCGGCGCCGACGTCGCCGTTTTGCAAGCTTCTTTGCTGCACTTTTGGTATCCCCATTGTGATTTTTCTTAGATTCTTCTTCAGTTAAATTTTCCTCCAGCAATTTCTCTTCAGGAATAGGTTCATCATCAGGAACGTGACCGTTTGTAGCTTCAGTTGGAGACAATTTGCCGTTTGCCTCTTCCTCGATTTGAGTTGCTTCATGTTCTATAACAAATGCTGTTCTTGGCTTGTAATTCCTTGCAGGATTTTTGAAACCTAAAACTTCCAATTGCTTCAACAGTTTTTGTAAAAGCTGTGACAACAATGCCAAAGAGAAAGCTTTACATGCAAATGCTTTTTGCTCATCAATTTCATTCATTTTTGCCATAGTAAATAGACAGATCTGTACCATCTTGTGTACTAAATTGATATTGAGATATGACGGATTTATGTTTTCTTCTTCAATAGCTTGTGAATACTCATCATAGTTTTTGTTTATATCTGGCAGTGGAGTCATGGTAAAGTCCATTGCAGTTTTAAGTTCTTGAGCTATTACATTGCATCTTTGTGGAATGTTAGTGTCATTTTTATTAAGATACCAAATCTCAATTAAGGAGAAGAAATTGGCAACTGTATTCTGAATATGCTCAGACTGTGTCAATGAATCAGAATCATTTAATGTTTCAGAGAATTGTGCATATTTATCAAAAATTTTTGTTAAATTTCCCATTGCTCCATCGAATGGCGATACACAACTAAGACAATGGATATAATAGCAAACTGAATCTAAATTATAATTTTTATCAAGATATAGGTTTCCGAGTTGATTGTAAGGCATCCCAGAGGACATGTCAATGTGTGCAGCTTGTAGGTAGTAGCGAGCCGCAATAGATGGATCAAAGGTATGGAATATCTCAGATTGATATCTGCTAAGGTCTCCCAGGTAGATCAAACAGGAATGTAGAGCATATCGCCCAAACTGTAGCTCTTCATCTGATGCAGACTCTTTAGTCTCAGGTTCCTCATCACTGTGCAAAGGAATGTAATCTAACTCACTGAATTGTACTTTCATCTCTGACTGAATCCTTGTAATGAAATGATGGAAATTTCCAATACCACCCACAATGTGAGTCAACAAATAGCTATCATATTCTTCGTTTAATTCTCTTAGCTTCTTTGCAGATGATATGGTGTCATAGTACACCTTTCTCCAGAGCAGTTCCAATGACTTTTTTCCATGGTTTAGTGGGTCAAGAAACATTAACTTTTCACAATTATCTCTAAGTTTCTGTCGTTGGACCTCTAACATGGTGGTAAACAGTTCAGAGATGGTTCGACAAGCCACCGTCGCTTCACTGACGCGCCTCGCGACGTCACTCACATATCTGGAATGATAAATTTGTGTCACAACTACGCGTACGTAACTCACATGTTTATTTATTGGGTCTCCAATTTGACCTTATCTTACAAGGCCTTTGGATTTTTTTAATTAACCTTGTATATGTTAATTAACGTTATAGAACTTTTAAGAAATAAATAAAAGGTGCAAAAATCTTTTACCTGTAGAGTTTTTTAGCGCGTTCGCTCTGTTCAGCAATTTTAGCTTCCAAAATTTCATCGCATCCGGTCTTCATTTTCAAGTCATTTTACCTACTTGTCAAGATGCAAATATGAAATATGCTTTAGATTTCTTTCCGATGTTTCCATAATATCTCCAACCGATCATTTCCATAGCACCATTTTACACTTTTATTAAAAAATCAAGAATTTTCTGCGTGTGAAAAACGAAATGACAGATGGTTTTTGAAGTGAAGTGAGTGAATGGTTTTGATTATGAAATAAATGAATGAATGTAATCACTTCCCAAATTCAAGGCATAGTACACATTAATAACATTACGTATCCTCGGTAGTGTGCGTGTGGACGGAGTGACAAGCTCAAAAACACACTCATGTTAGTGGTTTGTTTTGTGTTTTACAAATTCTCATATTATCTTAGCTTACTTTTACAATTACGTAGCAGTTTTTAATTTTCAGTATTTTCGTCAGAAATAGGGGTTGAAAAAACGTTTCGAACGAGTGAGCTGAAGAAATCATTTGTAAAAACTTTATTACGTTACCAGGCGATCTGAAATTTTCAGGATTTACTTAGCAAAAGTTTTACTAAATCCTAGTATATAAATATTATATGAATAATATTTTCATAGGTAGCTTGGTCAACTGAGTGAGCCGATGTTTAATGCCATATCTTTTGTTCTTTTTACATCTTTTTACAAATTAAAATATTTGGTTTTACAATTGTTTTAGAACTTTTACTAAAAGATGAGTATTTTTGAGCTTGACTGAAGCTAGCTCACTCCATCCACACGCACACTCCTCAGTATATTCCAACGCCGACCGATCACCAAGGCTAAACAAAAATTAAGTCTAATGCAAGCCTAAAAAGAAAAAAAGAAACCATAGACTACGTAACATAATGACAAAACAAAATTTGACGTTTGTTTTGTGTTGGTTATTGTTGCAATTTCTTTTGTGACAGTCTTATCGAGTATCTTTATTTTGAATACCAATTTATATCTTCCTAGTTTCGTACTAAAAAGAATAATTACGCCTTTTTGAATTCTATTTTATTTGGATAAGGTAAGGAAATTAATTGTTTTTAAAAAAACCACTAAGTACCTACCTAGTACTATAAAAAACCAACTGAGTTAGCCCCAATCTTTAAAGGTTTCTTTCAAATATTATTTTCAGATACAGTTTCATCAAACGCAATGGATAGCCAGCCGTGCGTGTTCTTAGGCATTAAAGTAAAACCGGGTCCTATCGAGCGGCACAAGTTGGAAAATTTCACATTAGACCATACAGTTGATAATGTCAAAACTGAAGCTGAGAAGAAAACAAATATTCCCTCGGCAACTCTAGGTAGCTTATAATTTTATCATCATAGCCTTAACATGACTCTCCGAACCTGTTGGCTGTGATCAAAGCTATGACCTATCATTTTGTAGCTCTACATCAAAAACTAAGCATAGGTTTTAAAGTGTTGAGTGTTACCAAATGTCAGATTTGCCGTAGGTAATTAAATAGTAGCAAACTAGGTACTTTGAAAAAATTCTAATTTGTGTTATTCAAATTGTATTCTTAACTTGTAGAGGTTATTCACCATGGTAAAATACTCAAAGATGAAGCCACTCTTCAGGACAGTGGGGTTAAAAATGGAGAAATGATCCATGTGGTGAAGAAAAAAGTTCAAGTGCCACAACCACCACCAGCAGCATTCTCTGATGCTGAGTTGCAGCAACTCAATGCTTCCTTGAGTACCTTGGGGTGCACGCCTAATGCACCAGGGTGGACTAGAGCTATGCAGGTAATTCAATAAAACAAAACACAAACTTCTTTATTCTAATATTTGCCATTAAAACCTTATCTACATCTACCTTTTATTGGTAGGCTTTTCAAGTAAAATTATTACATTTACAATTAGTGAACTACAACCTGTTATTTAGTTCCATAAAGTAGATAGTGTCATTCAACATGATTTAGGACTGCTTTCTCGATAAATTCATTGATGTATAGTTTGATAGATCACACAAAGCATCCTTGGCACACCAATGTTATTCCAATTTTGTTCATCTTGCATCAGTTCTACTAATTAAATCACTTTAAATAATACCTATAAGCCCTTCACTATTGAGCACTGAATACATCCCACAGCTACTAAACGACGAGTCAGCAATGGCGGAGATACTGGAACACGCACCTGCTCTTGAGGAGGACTGTGTGGCTCTGTCCATCCTTCACGAGGTGGAACTGGTGGCGGCGCTGGGCGCGACGCTGCAGACGATGCGGCGCGGGGCCGACGCCCACCCGCAGCTGCCGCACGCGCTTCGCCATCTTACTCGCCTTGTGAGCTCGAGAAGTGGCAGCGCCGCTAATACCGATAATGGTGAGTTGTACTCATCAACGTAATACTTATACTTCAATCTGCAGTCGCAAATATTACAACAAACTTAAACTTTATTTTACTCTAGAACAAATGTATATTCGTTACCCAGATATATTCTCTAAATAGTTATCTAAATAATGTCCCCTGTTTACAGTCCCAACTTCCGGTTTCGCTTACTCCCTGGAAGCATTGTCAGATGATGAGGAGGTTGAGGAAGAGGAAAGTGAGGAGTTCCAGACGAATTCTATCACGCCGGAACAGTTGGCTGCTGCATTACAGGTACTTAGTGTTACGATTTTAAGTGGATGCTAATTATGTTAGTGGCATTAACAGTTATCCATTTATCTGCATCACAACACGTACATATTGGACACAGAATAATGCGATTCAGTGCCGTATAGTGTAATTCAACCCTTAAGAGTAGTAGTAGCAGCTTAGAGTAGAAAGAGTGCAGATAGACAGTAGGTACCAACTATAGAAAAGCCTGTAATAAGACAATATAAAATAATGATTGCTCTCCAAATGTCTCCAATAACAGTGGAGCAAGGAGCAACATATTATAAACCTTATAATACCTGCCGGCATCTACGCAATATAATAATTTTCGTCAATTTGAAATTACCTGAATTCTCTTCTTTATCAGACTATAACATCTTAACCACATCGTCCTGCAAGTTATTATGAATGTTAACGTGAAATACGTAAATTGCAGGTAGCAACAGAGGCTGTACCGTCAAGCAGCCGCAGCGGCGCATCGGGCGCCGGCAGTCAGGACAGTCTGCTGCGGCTGCTGCAGGCCCCCACCGACTCTAGCCGCTCCTCCAACCAGCAGGGCACGCCCACCAGCTCCGGTAATATAGCTCATCACTCAATTTCATCATACTAATATTCTAAATGTCAATGTTTGTGCCGATGGATGGATGGATGTTTGTTACTCTTTCACGCAAAAACTACTGAACAGATTTTGATGAAACTTGGCATATTGGTAGGTTGCACATCAGAATAACACAATATAGTCTATATTATTTTACGATATCATGATTTTTTTGCAAGATAAGATGATAAATGCGTACAGTGGCGGGAAGCCTCTAAGAGTTACGCCATTAGTTACGCTTGGATCATAACTGTCAAAAGATTAGAAAAGTCTAATCCAACTGTTCCCAATAACACGAGTGGTTATTTGCGAAACGAGTAGCTATCTATATCAAAGTAGTGAAACGGTTAATTCTATTCCTGCCAACATTGTAGTTTGAATATTTCTCAAGTAAAGAAAGCACACCTAGTTAATTACCTATATATTTCTTCATTAAGGTGCCGGTAGAATGCTGATCACTCCAGAGGTATTCAGCGAAGCAATAACCGAGGCTATAAACAGAGTCGGTAATAGGAACCCTGCAGGCACTCCAATGGAACAGAGCACAGCAGGTAAATAAATTATCTTTTATTAATGCTACTATAATGATTCTTGCACATTTAAAATAATTTTATTAGTGTTTTCGTATATTATGTAATTTGATTGTGTATTCAGCGTCATCGTCGGAGAGCCCGGTGTCGCGCGACGAGGATTACTCCACGCAGTTGCAGCACATGCACGAAATGGGGTTGCTGGACGATGCGCTCAACGTGCGAGCATTACTTATTTGCGCAGGTTATATCATTATTATACAATATTTGAACACTTAGCTATAATATTTCTAGACAATATGCCTCAGCTATACATTCACTTGTTTGAAAACAATATTTTGTTTGCAGGTGACGTGAATGCAGCAATCAATTTGGTGTTTAGCGGCGCCATCGGAGACGATTGAATGCAAGCATGTTAATTATTACATTGTTTTTTCTCGTCCTATCAGCTAAGTATAGTCCTAAGAAATTTGTATAAAGAAAGATATCAAATACATGCACAAAAAAAACACGCTGTCATTATTATTTAGTTTATTATTACTTAAAATTTAGAAGAAATGCGTAAAACTAAAATATCACTGGATGCGAGAATCCATAAGGGCAAATGTAAATAAATACTAAAGAGTCATAAATTAAAGGTATCTTTAAATACAAGTAGTTTTTCGATTACTCATAGCTTGAAAGAAACCCTCTTGAGTGCTCGATTGGTCTCATAAGTTAAAATTAGCAGCGAGGCATATAATAAAATCTAAATGAACACTGCACCAATTCGTAGCTTATAATGATTTTAGGTAGGTAACGCCTACGCTAGGTGTAACTTGGCGCAGTGCAGTTAAATTACTACCCTGCAGTCATAAAATATATGAAGTAAAAAAAGCATCGAATCAAAATATAGATAAATCTAAATGACCATAAAGTTATACAAAATAGAGAGTACAAGCTGTGAGTGCTAAGCACTGAAGCTTACCTATTAACATTGATATCGTTTCTGAAACATTCAACTTCCCTAAATATGTGCAGTGTGAACACGATACTGGAATTTCATTCTGATCAATCACATCAATCTAAGAACAACTTCAATCATCCTACATCCCTAAGAACATTGTTGCTACATTTAACAATTCCTTGGATAATCCAAATATGACACGTCCGTTAGCTTGAGCCTTACATTCTAGTGTTTCGTTTTAAAGTTCATAATGCGCTTGGAGAGGCGTTTGTAGGTGCTGTTGTCGCCCTTGACGCGGCATTGCTCTCGCTTCTGCATGCGGCGGAAGTACCACTGCGCATTGTTGGGAGTGGAGTCCCCAAACAGCTCCTGTTCCAACTTCTTCCTGGCTTCCGTTCTCAGAGCGGCGCGTTTATCATACCAATTCAGTGCCTTCTCTTTATTCTTCTTGTCCCGTTTCGTCGTACGGTTTTCGGGCACCTTATCCTCTTCTAGCGTCGTTTTGCGATTATCGACATCCATAAACTGATTAATATAGTTTTTCCTTTCAAAATCCTTACTCAGGTAGTTCTTGTCGGGATTTTTCAAAGTATATTCGTTTTCGTGTGACGAAGATATAGAAAAATCATCATAGTCCTTCATGTAGCCGCCTTTCATTTCCCACTGCTCGTATTTATTCCTTCTCTTCTGTTTCTTGTTTGTTTTTTGACGATCATTCTTTTTCCTCTCTGGCTTATACATGTGAGGAACATATCTGTCATCTTTTTTTAGTTCATCATCAGTCACAGAATGTTCAGAAATGGTCTCAATATCGTGGCGAGGTCTTTTCTTTTTGTAGCGATTCTTGATATCAATGTTAGGTCTGACTTCGTGAATCTCTCTTTTGACAACTTTATAACCAGACTTCAATGAGTCTGCATAACTAATCCTTCTTTCTGGCACACTGTACTGGTCATCAATAGGTAGGGGTTGCACTAATGGTTCCATGACATTGATAACAGTCTCTGTATTTATTGGAGGACTAATATCCGCCAATTTTTTCGAGTTATCAACTCTGTGTACGAAGTTTTTGTGTTCCTCGTTTATTCTAATTGACTTCGGAGATTTCAAATTGTTTTTCAGTTTTTTTATATATTGTTCCTCATTTTTCATTCGTCTGGCTATTTCCTCGTCCAGCCAGCTCTTATTTTCGTGATAAACACTTTTAAGTTTATTTATGTCGTCCAAGAAATCTTTTCCGTATGTAGGATCAAACAACTGGTTCCCAATTAATTTGTCAGTACTATCGTCAACGCATTTCGTAAGTTTGTCGGATCTCTTACTGTCAAGAGACTCTTCAAATATCTTTTTACATCTGTGTTGTTTAAGAGGTTTCTCGGAATCCGATTTTCGTTGCAGCATTTGAATGTTATTGACCAGTGTGAGCTCTTTTATCTTATTGCGCAAGAATGCGTTTTCTTCTTGGAGTTTGTATAAGTTGGAGAGGATTTTATTGACAGAGGGAGTGGTGTTCACGGAGCAGTCGTTCCTGGCGCCCCACATGTGTCCGATGGCGACGCCGGCGGCCGTGATGACGCTCCCAAGCACGATGATGTTGAGCACAGTGCTGAGCCTCTTATTCCTCCTATGGACGTAGGTCTTAAGTTTGCCATTACTGTCACCGAGGAAATCCTCATCGTCCCTTATGGATTTATGGTTTTCAGTATTATTGGTAGGCGGTGGGTTTAACGAAACGAAATTTGGTATGTGCTGTTCTGTTGGAGGGCTCTCTTCGAGCAAACATTTGTCGTAGCTCAGGTCACAAGGTGTTACTGACTCTGGTTCACTGTCGGTTATGATGGAGATGCCGTCAGTGTCTTCATCTTTGTCCGGGTTTTCTGCAGCTGATCTGTAAATGAAGTAGTGTTTAAAAAAATTATCTTATCAAAGCCAATTTTAAATAGAGTAGGTCATGCATGATTGAATAAAAACAATTGCTGTGTCAAAAAGGATATGATAGATAATATAAGATAAGCTGGTGTTTACTTTATATCATAACTTTTACCTTGTGGATGTTATGTTTGAACATTTCTTTGAATGTTATCTTAACACAAGGTTTAAGAATTACATCACAAATATCACAGATTTACGTAAATAAATACAATGCTAAACGTAATTTAAACAAAGGACACCTTTACTTATTTATCTGTCAATCCATTTCAAGAACCCATATGAAAAATTATTAAGAGTTTTTACCTCATAGGACAGATAAAAAAAATCACAGAATGTGGTTTTAATAAGTGTTGTTAAATCATCCAGTAACATATTAAATTATTACAAAAACAATTAAGCACTAATATGTGAACAATTTGTGGTTTACTATCAAAACAGATGACAATAATTTCATTTCTTAATTTTAACCAGGTTTCAATGAAACAAAGAAGACATGCACCACATGTTATTCAGGAAACAAAGCTTATGTGCAGGTCATTCACTGCTCTACATTTGGCATGTTTCCAAAACTTTAATCCAAGTATGTACAACAAACACCCTGTTACTTTCTTTGTTAACAAAACAGTTTGCGGCCTAAATTAAATAAATACCTACAATGATTTGAATTTATTTAAGTATGTTTGACTTCCTACTTTACCTATTTAGTGGAGTGCCGTAAGGCATAAAAATGGTCAAACCTCGGAATCCAGGGCCAGTCAATGAATCTTAATATAAACCTTGAAAATATGTTTTTAATAGTATATAGAATAATGTTAAAAAAAATTTTTTTCGCGTTCTCAATTTTTTTTTTAATTTTTTTTTTTTTTTTAGCCTAATTCGTCCCACTGCTGGGCAAAAGCCACTCCCATGCCTCTCCAAACACTCCTATTATTAGCTGCTTCCCACCAATCGTCCCTAAATGAGCGTAGGTCGTCACTCCATCGTTTTTTGGGCCTAAAATTATTATAAACAATTATTAATTTTTTGGAGTTTTCATTGATTTATACAACTATTACAAACTTGAAACTTGATCTTGGATCTTTAGGGACTGCAGGTATACCGATGAAGGTCGGGTTGGAGAATAGAGGGGATAACAGCAGCTGTTCGGTATTGTTCATGGCGGGCCCCGAACTTCGTACAGCCTAACAGTCAATGAATGTCGTGTTACTTTTTAGCTAAACTAATTTAGGCTTTGATGAACGTAAAACAATGATACAAAATAATACGTATCGGTTTCAGGAGCAGGAATCTCCGCACATCCCAAAAATAGGCCGGCAAACTGACACCGGAGGTAGATAGACTTAAGGTGCATCAAATAAGCCTTACATGCCCATAGAAAAGTCTTATGAGTATCGAGTTAAACCCGTTTTAGTGATTTTTGAAAAAAGAACCACTTTTTGATGGTTTTTGTATCAGAGAGCGATTAATATTCAATTAATTTTAAAAAAAAGTACGTTAACGGCTTCTTCGATAGTTACTTATGATATGGCGAAAATTATTCGTTGATGATTAAAGTGGAACATCGACAAATTAACTGTCAAAGTTAACTTTAATTCTCTCCCAAAAACAATAACTCGACTTTGAGCAGCTGCCACGAAAAATATTTACTCGGTACTTAATGAACAAATGTTTTTAAAAACTGCCTTGTGCTATTCCGAATCCAGAATGGTATAACATGTATTGCAAAAACAACAAATTCGGGGTATTAGACATCGAAGACTTACCTAAGTCGGATTATTTCAAAAACTTAGAAGTTGAGTTAAGGTGGTTAAATTGACAAAATCGAGTAGTTAAGAGAAGTAATCTAGTAGGGCGTTTGTTTTTCAGCCTGACTAAGAAATATGGAGTGATAAAGGCAAAAACTAAGTCGCTGTTTAAAGCAAAATAGTCTAATGGACCAAAACAGGTAGTATTTGAATGGTGCATCGGTATACCTGCAGTCCCTAAAGATCCAAGATCAAGTTTTCAAGTTTGTAATAGTTGTTCTTTTTAAAATATGACTTTTGACTAATATAAATCAATGAAAACTCCAAAAAATTCATAATTGTTTATAATAATTTTAGGCCCAAAAAACGATGGAGTGACGACCTACGCTCATTTAGGGACGATTGGTGGGAAGCAGCTAATAATAGGAGTGTTTGGAGAGGCATGGGAGAGGCTTTTGCCCAGCAGTGGGACGAATTAGGAAAAAAAAAAAAAAAAAATTAAAAAAAAATTGAGAGCGCGAAGAATTTTTTTTTTAACATTTTTCTATATACTATTAAGAACATATTTTCAAGGTTTATATTAAGATTCATTGACTGGCCCTGGATTCCGAGGTATAAACCTTACGGCACTCTACTAATTATTTGAAAGGTAATTGACATTTATTTTACTAAACCAATTGAAAGTAATGTTTTTTAATGAGTTAAAACAAAGATATCAGTGTTGAATATTAATGTTTATAAAGTTTTACATGTTTCATGCTCTAGCTCCGCTATGGAAACATGCTACGAAAACACAATTTTATCAGTAATTTTCTTTAGGTACAAATCTGCTCACTGATAAGAGCTGAAGTTTCTGAAGTCAATGCAGAATAAATATTGGACAATATGTTTACATGAAATAGATTCTAGTGATGGGACCTGTCTTACATCATACAAGGCTAGTCAAGGTCGCGAGGAATAGTACCTACTACCATGCATCTACCTACAAGTATAGTATAGCATATGCCAGGAGGGATATGAAGAAGGGTATTTCGACTAGAAGTTCAACTTAAAAATATTTTGAAAACAATTAACATGATATTACAGTAAAGTTTGCGTACCCATCGATCTTTAGCTGATGTTCCACGCCGTCCGGAGCATCGTCCGCGTACACTGGACCACTCTCTAACAAAGTCCAACTCTCCCCCGAATCCGAATCACTGTGTTCGATGAGAGGCCCGTCCATTTAAAAAGTTCTACAACAATAACCCATCGTTAAAAAATCAAACTCAAGAACGGAAGAAAAATAACACGCAAAATGGACTTACCTCAGAGCACTTCTTGCAACAAACAATTTATAATTCCAACTTTTAGTTTAGAGTCCAGTTACACTTGAATTTTAACTTTTCAAAAAATATGATAATGCGACATGTTTGTTTTGTTGTATTTTGTTTTTATAAAGCACGACAGTGTCACACAATAATAGCGATTATGTTTTGTTTTGATTGATTTGCGATTTGACAATTGACATTCCGAGACAACCAACCTCGACGGAGGAGCCGAGACGAGGGAGCCGAGCAAAAACCGAGTGCGCGCCGACTGGCCCCGATCGGGCGAACAACCACAAACAAGCGATCGATACAGAAAAGGAATGAATGATAATCGCATGGAAATGAATGAATGATGACCTTGAGTTCTCTCTCATTCTCTTTCATTTTCATAATAAAGAAGCAAGACAGTGGTGTGTGTACCCTCCTCCGATTTGCTATCACTACCTACATCAATCAAACAATAGGTACATCTTATTTATCTTATCATTTCCCTGCCGCACGCAAGCAAAGCAAGCAAATGCTGTATAGGTTTTTAGTTGTATGAGTTACAATGAGGTGTTATTTAGGTGGTCAGCAAAGTATATTCATGCTATTATGTATAAAAAGGCAAAACATAAGTTAATCATGATATTTATTCAAACTTGGGTCTTCTATTGAAATATGGCTATCACAGGTAAATGATATGGTAATAGCATAGCGAGTGCCAGATTTAACTTTCTCAACATAATGCAAATTTTCGGCACCACTAGTAAACATGCTAACACGAGCTTTCTTGGGTTCAACAGTTCTGTTTACATTTTCATCAACAAATACAAAACGTCCTCCGTTGAAGTCTATTTTATAATCTCCCAGGTAAAGCAATGTTGTGTAATGGAACGATTTGTATGAATCCTGCAATTGAAAGTTTAGATTCATTATTACTGATGGACTCCCAAAATATGGTAAAAAACTTTCATAAAAAAGAAAATGTTACATACTTTATCTACATGAGGATGCCAGTATTCGTCATGAACGGTTGCAGGTTCTTTAGCAGTTAGTCTTGAGAAGAAAGTTGGATGAGTTAAGTATATTTTAGTTGGATCTATACCAAAGTGGTGAGCTACAGAATATTTAATTTTTTCTTTAACAACCTAAAAGGAAACAAGATAATTAGAATGATTATATTTAAAACCAACATTAAATGAAAGCAATTAAATTTATGTGTGTTTAATAAAGTACTTACCCTGTAAATGTTAAAATCATTTTCTGTAAATAATCCTCTGGCTTCTTCTTTTTTGTAAATGTTAACGAAATGCTTTCCTGATGATAATGCTCCGCTATGAAGGTCTAAGATCGAAGCTCCGCCATCTGAGCCTCCCAGTTTCAATCCTTTTTTAGCAATTTCCAGCAGTTGTTCAGCTTCTTTCACTGATATTACTTTATCACTGACAAATCTTTTACAGTATTTTGGAAAGCAGCCTTCATATATGGTTATTTCTTTCAAGTATTCCGGTGAACACTCCACTACTTGTCCTTTACCTGCCAAGTCTTCTGTTTGCCTTGCAAATGGTTTTATTTTTTCTTCTTTAGTCGAAAAGTAGACGACAATGAGAAGAGACGTTATAACAACAATGCGAGTGAAAACCCTTAACGACGTTACATTACTAACATTCGAAGGCCTGCAATAAAAAAAATTTGTAAATTCATAATAAAATAAAGCAAACACATCGGTACGTAAGACATTTTAAACATCAACTCACGGTTTTTCATTAGTTTTTATTTCATTTTCCTGTTTTTCTCGTTCTGGTTCTGGAACTGCATGCAAAGACTTTCTTTTCTTCACATCAGACATGTTTTAATACTAATTGTATTTTTAGCACGATTTTCTTGGGATTATTTTACAAAATTGTCTGAAAATGAAAGCAAAAGTTTTCAAATCCTCCTTGAATTTTCATAGACACCGAGCGAGACAATACCTCATTCATGAGGAGAAGAGTGAATGAAATTTCGACGTTTGTAGTTTTTTTTATTGGCAACATTATTATAAAAATACCACGACCGTTGTATGTTGACTACATTTGCGATTATCAATTTTATTTTGAGTATTTGTCCAAATTATCAGTTTTCCCTTTACTTCAGCATTCTTGTGTTCTGATGTTCATGGTTGGTATTGGTAGATAGCGTGGAAAGTTTGAGCTGTTAATTGAGGATCTCCTCTCGCCATGTACTTTGACGCCGAGGAAGAGAGATTTCTCCATCCTGAAATATTTCACGTTGTTTGTCGTGAACTCCGTATGTATTCAAACTATATTTTATTGTGCTTGTATATATTTTTGAAGTGCTGATGTGCGTCACGATAACTTTCAGGTGCTATCGGTTCAAATCTCGAAGTTACGCCGTATGGTTTGCGAAGTGTGCCTACTCACACGGAAGATGGTATACCAATCAGAAAGTTGTATGTTTCCAATTTACCACCGAAGGTAAGTGAAGAAATGTACTGTATTTATATCCTACCTTCATCTGACCTTTTTCTAGCCATTGTAGAATTAACCAGTCAAGTAAAGTTTAAGAAGAGAAGTTACAGACTATATAATTAACATTTGCTCATAGTGATGGGCGATTGTTCGAAAAATTAACAATCGAATTATTCGAATGATTTCTAACGCGGTATTCGAATGATCATTCATCATTCGAATGATTATTTTTCATTCGAATGAACATTCGCTATTCGAATAATTTTTAACTAATTAATTCATTCGAATAAAAAGATCAAAATGATTATTTTGAATTTTTGTATGAAAATAATCAAAAAGTTTACTGTCGTTTTTTGATAAATAGTGTTTGTTTTCGCTCATAGCATCTTATTCCTTCAAGGTGTAAAGTAAAAATCCATTAAACAGTGTACTTGCACACCGAGATTGATGAAAATTCATTCGAATAATATGTTTTCATTCGAACGATTTTTTTCATTCGAATAATTCGAATAGTCAAATTCTACAATCGAATAGTTTCAATTAGGCCTATTCGAATGATCATTCGAATGAATCATTCGTATTCGCCCATCACTATTTGCTTATACCAACAGACATTTACATTAGATTTAGCATGTTTCTATTATATTGATTGATATATTATTTAATTTTGAAATTGCACTAGGATTATGTTATGAAACTATTCTATAGCTTAAATATGTATGATATTTATTTAAAAAATCATTGTCTTAATATTGCAGACAACAAGAACAGAGTTGTTTGGAATATTTGCCCAATATGGATTCATCAAGAGTTGCTGGTTGCGAATGGGTGAAAAAGGTCCAAATAAATCACCAATGCCCACATATGCATTTGTAACATACAGTAACCCAGCAGATGCTCATAAGTGAGTAACTGTTTTGTTATTAAGTTTAAATATTCCTGTAATGGACTTTAACATCTTTCTTGCACAACTACTGCACATAGATTCTGAACAATTCAGTGGTTTTTTCCATACAAATCTTCATTAGATATAAAAGAAATGTTAATCTTAAAATAACTTTCAGGGCCTTGCAAGCACCAGTACATGAGAAGTCCCTTAGAGGTCGCAACCTGAGGATATCTCCCGCTGACAGCTGGCACCAACCTGCTGAGGATGCAGATGGCAGGGTGCGCTGGAAGCCACGTGGACAGCATGGTGAGGGGTCCTCTAGTCCTGATCAGAGTACGGAAAGTGAGTTGATGTAAAAAAAAAAATATTCCGCTTGAGCTAAAAATACTTAGCACACTTTTGATTTGTATTGATGTAGCAATTCTAGTACCTTAATAGCACTTTAGCCATTTTCCTAAAACTTTGTTCTGAAATATATTTTCAACAACGTTGCAGCTGTCCCTGAAACGTCACAGAATGAGAATGGAGAATCCAGTTCAGCAGAGCAAAGTACTGTAAGTTTGTAGAATCAATTATTCAAATAGAAATTTGAATGGAAACAACACTTTAATAAAATATTCTGTTTTTGTTCAAATTATTTTTTACCCTACACAACCCTGTTCCATAAAATAAAACACTAAAATCCATAAAAAAGACCTTTTTTTCAAAACATGTGTAAGATGTCCATATTAATTACTCTTTACTTATTTCTTTCAGAGTCAAGAGACGGAACCCGAGGAAGAAACCTACACAATTCTGGATGTCTTGAACCGGGATTGCTTAATACATATAATGTCGTATGTTCCTTTGAGAGATCTGATTCGGTCCGAAAGGGTCAGTAAAAGCTGGCAAAATATGGTGCAGGAATATATTCAAAGTAAGTACACAGGTTTTTCAAGATGAACATATAGGCTATAAATAACTTAACCTATTTACATAGCTTAGGAACCTTCCAGATCATGTCCTAGATTGTAAACGCAACTATAGAATACCTATTCTTTAGTACACTACACAAATACCTATCTGTGCAGTGTGATAATTTGTTTGTCATAGCTGTTCATTCAGATACATCAGCAATACAAACATGACAGAATAATCACCCACCTTAATTGGCTGAGAATCACAGCTATTTTATTATAATATTGGTGTTATGCAGGCATTCGCATATTCAAAACCTCGTGGTGGCAACACCAACCGGTGACGCTGACGACGGCGGTGCTGCGTCGCGTGCTGGCTCGCCTCGGCGGCGGCTTGCAGCGGCTGCACATCGACCACCACTGGTCCGCTCTCAACGACCGCACCGCGCACACTGTCGGAAAGTTCTGCCCTAATCTTGAGGAGCTCAAAGTACGTACACCAAGTACTAATAGAAGTTACTGCTACAGATGCAGGATTTAACGAGCAAAAGTACTGTCCCTTTCGTTCCAATAATATCTAAAACTTGATACAAAACAATTGTCCAACAATTACCTTTCTACTAGCTACCTTTCAAAAATATGATGCATTTTTTCATAAAATTAATTTCAGATTGTCGGTATGCATACGAAAAACTGGAATCCATTGACATATGGCTGCAAACAGTTGAAGAACCTCTCATTTGTGTCGTGCAATAAAGTGAGTAACTAAATACTTAAATTTAAACTGTACTATTAATAAATAGAATTAATCAGATAAAACCTACAACACACATTTTGCATTCCAGCTAACAGATACCAGCCTGGTCCAGTTAGTGAGCAATGATTCCCCTATAGAGAGTCTAACAGTTGCCAACAACACACATGTGACTGGCCTCTTCCTCACCGGTTCAAACCCACCCAAACTCAACTCATTAGCCTTTTACAATTGCTACAGTTTGCAAGGAACCGTACTTAGCGCTGCCATAGATAGCCTGCTATCAATCACTACGCTCAAACTTGACGTGTGCCCCATGGCTCTTTGGAAAATCATACCACTGATACTAACGAAGCTTCCTAAACTACAAGAATTGTCACTAAGCGAATACACCTCAATAGAAATGTGCCTCTCTCCTCAAGGAAACGAAGCTTTTTGCGAAGCTCTCTCCGGTTTGACAGAGCTGAAAGTACTGAATTTGAGCAGAAATATTTACATTACAAACGCAGTATTAAAGCAGATCGCTCAGACGTGCACGAAGTTGGAATCTCTGAATGTTTCATGTTGTAATTCCAGGAAGAGTTTTCCACACGCAGGTAATTGTAATATTTACGACTTTTTTGTATGTCTTGTTTTATTTAACTTTACAATTCATATTCTTTATATATCTTATAGTTTGTGGTGGTCACGACGACTAATCAAGGAGTAGTTAAGCTTTGGTGTCGTGATGCTGCGTTAGACCGCATACCGCAGCGGCATACGTCATGATCACCAGCCAGACCAAAGCTTAACTGGTTTTAGCACTAAACATGTACGTAACGTTTGATTGGACAGGCGTGGGCGACGAGGGTATAATCTCGGTGTGCAGCAGCTGCCCGAACCTGGAGCGGCTGGACGTGTCGTACCTGGCGGGCGTGACGGACGCGGGCGCGGCGGCGGCGGCGCGGCTACTGCGCCTGCGCGCGCTGCTCGCCCGCGGGAACGCCGCGCTCAGCGCCGCGCCGCTCGAACACGTCATACTCAACTGTCCACAGCTGCAGGTCTGTCTCTAGCTTTGCCGACCGAGTGTTTCAATCTAGTGTTGATGTAGATATGTAACATTTATAAACGAAATCGTTGTTTTTAAACTTAGATATTGCACTGACCGATACAGTAGTACCTGAAGTTTTTATTACCCATTGCGTATTGTACATTTGAGTGCAGTTTCGTGTTCGTATGGGCCTAGTTCCGCTAATGGGTGTGCGGTATGTGGCGCAGGAGCTGGACGTGTGCGGCTGCGACAACGTGTCGGAGGAGGTGGTGTGCGGCGCGGTGCGGGCGCTGGCGTCGCGGCCGCGCGCGCTCACGCTGCGCCTCGCCGCCACCGCCGCCGCCGCCGCCACGGTACGCCGCCGCCGCTACCACACTTATACACACCTACAATAGTGCTGATGTCCTCACTCAAAACTACCTGTCTCGATAATAGGAATCTGCACTGATAGGTGCACCTTACCTGCTTTACGATAAAGGGGTTTGAAGATTTTAGTATGGAGAGTGTCCTACCTACAACTTTTTTTTTTTTAATTTTCCAAAAGTGGCGGCAGTCAATGAAACCTTCACTAATCGATAGTTCAGGTCAATACAAATCGAAAGTATAGATGAAAAAATTTTGATAAAGCGTCACGTTTCCGAGATATAGGCTGTCAAAGATAGACTAGTGGCGCCAGTATTGGAACATGAAAAACTGTGTTTTGGTGTAATTAAATGGCACATATTGTATTGGAAATTGATACTAGAAGTTAAATGAAGGATCCTGGCTTATTTTAGCGACCCCCCTCCCTCCCCCCAAGTTTCTCAGCCTGTAATTTTTATTGTTTTAGGTATAAATATGGTGGGAATTACTATCCCCCCCTCCAGTACCCCCTTTAGCATTTATACAGGGCAGCGCAGTAATAAAATAAGATAGGGGTACTTGAGGGGGGATGGTATTGGGAGTTGACATAGATTGCTTCAAAAACTCTTATTTTCAAACCACCCTAAATTCCCACCATATTTGTACCTAAAACAAACATTACAGGCCTTGGTTCGCTTAAATAAGCCAGGATCCTTCATTTAACTTCTAGTATCAATTTCCAATACAATATGTGCCATTTAATAACACCAATTTTTCATGTTCCAATACTGGCGCCACTAGTCTATCTTTGACAGCCTATATTCCGGAAACGTGACGCTTTATCAAAATTTTTTTATGTATACTTTCGATTTGTATTGACCTGAACCAGGCCTCCGTCACTCGCTCAAGGTCGCGCTATAAGTGCCTACCGCACAGTAGGTCGGTACCGACCCAAGCGGCAGTTGGTTGGCACACGCGAGACTGCGCACACGCGTCACGTTTCAGCAACTCTGTGTTTAATTTACGCGCTTTACCGCTTTTTACATATTATGATTATTTATTAAATTTATTTACGCGATTAAGGATATTTTCAACGACAAAATTCAGTAACCGAGAATTCAGAAAAGGAAAAAACATACTTGATCATTTTATAAAAAGTAAAACTCAAACATATTTAATTGATTAATAAATAATTATGGTTATTTCGCAACATTCATTTTATTACAGTAATAAATAATATTCATCATAAGTACAACCCTAGCGCATTCGTGCGATGACGCGCTTGCACGTGACTCGCACGGCGGGCAACACAATCTCGACTCTTTGTGCGGGTACTTATGGTACATTTCTTCTCGCTGTGAACAGTAATTATTATTAATAAGATTTTGTAGGCTATTATAGCGTAGGTATTTTCGCATTTCTATGGGAGTGATGTATCTGTTACGTAGTAACTATTATCTAATCTGTGCCTGAACTATCGATTAGTGAAGGTTTCATAGACTGCCGCCATTTTTGTCGAAAAAGGTACCTACATACACAAGTGTAGGTAGGACATTATATTCAATCATATAATAGTAGGACATTATATCCTTTGTCTTATCGCAGTTCGAGCCGATAGTGCCGTACGACATGAATGGCTCGCTTTACGAATTGAAGAGGAGCGCGCTTCGTTTGCCGGCTTACGATAATATTTATTATCAGAACTCGCTTATAGATACATATGTGATCATAGTTTTGTCTATAATATGTCCGTGTTTCCATGCAGCAAGAGTTCCCCCGCCACAAGCTGCTGTACTGCGACGTGGACGAGGACCGCAGCAACCCTCACCTGCGGCCCGACTTCGTGGACGGCCTCTACGACGACAGCAGCGAGGACTCCATGGACGACCTCTACGACCACGACGACTTCGACGACTTCCTACCTCCTGGTAACATCTGCAATACCAATACAAAGGCGAAAGGGATATCTCTTACACAGTCTCAGACCCTTATAGCCATATCTGGCCTTGTAGTAGGTACATAAAATAGGTAGCTAATCAAGATATTTAATAGGCAACTAATTTCACGCAAAGGACTGCCTGACCTGAACTGATTTGTTTTCATCCCTCTTAAACCACTAAACAGATTAGATAGTGTTTTTAGATGAAAATAAAAATGTTTAAATCTATATCATCTAGTACTCCAAATCTTTTAATGTAACTGTATATAGTTTTTGTTTAATAATTTCCATTTGTCGTGGTCTAGATCTTGGATACTAACTGCCCATAACAGAATTAGTAATCTTTTGAAGACAACTTGCATGAGGAGGTACTTACTTTGTTCCAATTTATGTTATACTGTTATTAGTATCCTTTAGATGTTATGTACCTGTACTAGTCATGTGTAATCAAATATTAACACTTAATTTAGGTTTCATCTTTTCAGATGACGAGCTGTTCTTAGATGAAGAAGATTTGGACGAGTATGAGGGCATATATGGGTACGGGCTGCATGGACCGGATTTCATCTTGCTATAACACGCGCTCGCGGCCCGGAGCTTCACGCTCCCTGTCTCACACTCGCTACATATACACGTACAATAAAAAAATCATAAACAAACTTGAATATTTTTACAAGTCCTTCATATGTTGGTTTTGAGACATTAAAAGCCAATAGCATAAAACTGTGCATCTACGTCATTTCAATTTGATTCTGTCCACAAATTCTATGTGACTCGAAGTACTTTGACGGCCGTACGGATTGGCTTCATGAACGGTACAGTTGAGATTGGAAATCTCGTTGAGTTTGAATGCCCTGAATCACTTTAGAAGTAGAGTTTAGTGTTAATTTTATACATTTTTGTTGTTTCACACTGTTGTCATTGAATTGGAATCATATTATCTGTGATCATTAACGCCGATAACCATAACTAACTCTTGTAACGTACTATACTTGTTTATCTATGTGTGTATAAAATATTTAATACTTGTATTGTAACTGTAAGCAAAGTCTGATGCATGTGATAGATATAAATTATTTATATACTTACTCGATTTCAATTTCTTAGTGGACTGTTATTGTTTTCTAAGATGTAGTGATCTCGAAAATTCAGAGTTATTCATTACATGACTGCCAAATAGAATAAACACTGATTGTTGCAATATTTTAGTAGGTATAATAAGTCATCCATCATAAAGTTGCCTTTAACATTGCCTTAAGTTGGGAATTGCTTCATAATATATAACTATAACAACTATGTAACACAAACCTCAAAGGTAAACTGTGTTTGCCCTTTGTTGAATTTTCTATCAACATTGGGCTGTATGGTTTATCTTTGAGCGCACGCTAACCAGGTGTGTGGTCATTTTAATATTATATAATGATCGGAAGTTCTTTCTGTCGTTCCTATTTAATCAACCGCACTATATTTACCTTATCTAGTATTTTGAATTAGTAAATTGCATACGAATATAACATAAGATAAGAAAGCAATAAAAAAAACTTTATATTATTAAATTATTATTAATTCAAGTTACTGGAAAATCAAACAGACGCCGTCAGAATTCCAAAGAAATGAAAAAACTTGTATGTCTTATAAATCCACTTATGACATAGGTACTACAGATTTATATACACCTTGTATTACAAATAGATAGAGCTACGCCACTCCTATTACTGTGATATGCAAAATATAACAATTCTGTTGACGTAGATACATTATAAATAAATAGTTTAAAGCAGCTAGCAGCAAGGTGAACAGTTGCTAAGGTGTATGATGCTCATTCAGATACATCTGACCAAGTTAAATAATAGGTTCTGAGGAACATGTTTTTTTAAGAGCAAAAATAGTTAGATTTTTTTTATGTTTTCGACAGAAGCATTGCCTTGGCACTAATATCTGTTATTTTAGTTATAAAAAACGTGATGTAAATTGTTTTCACTTATTTTGACAATAAGTTTTTCAGTTTTGAACTCTTTTTCAGATATTTTTATTACATTACTGTAATTTTATTATATTTTCCCTTTTTATGAACTTATCGTAATCAAAGTGGTGATTTTTATTTCTTTTATTAAAGGATGATTTTGTTTCAATCACATTGTTGATAATCAATGTCTATTTATATTTTTTAAGATTTTTAAAAAACAGAGTAGATAAACACCTTTTAATTTACTATGATGAGAAGTCAACTTTTTTGTTCATTGAGTAAAATGTGGTAATTGGCATGATAAAATTATTACATGTAATTAATGCTTGCTTCTAGTGTGTCTGTGTTTAATTATAGCAGCTTACATGTTCTTCTTGGATTTTATCATGTTATTTAATGGAACAGAGTTGATGCATGTTTATTTTAACAAAATTAGTTTGTGTTTCTTTGTTTTATTGTGTAACTAGGGAAGTGGAAGACATGTGAGCTGTGTTGATTCTCTTTGTTAAGGAGGGTTTTGTTTGTTTTTGTTGTCATCTGCAATGAACGAGCTATTTTAGGTGTTTAGTTTTGCATACTATTTACTGATATTTATTACCAGGGTTCACTTAGTGGTGATTTATGTTTTTAGATTTGCATTTTAGGATAAACCATGTGCATGAGATGATTTGTGAGAAGTTCTTAGTTTTTATACATTTAATTGTTTTAACATTATTAGTAAGAAAGGAAATACAACATTCTCTTCAACAAGTAACTAATTTTATTTATAACCCTAACAGAACACTTGTTTACAAACAGACATTACAATAAATATTTGCAAATCCAGGCATAAGTCTTGCAATCTATACTTGGAATTCAGTTTCGTTTATATCATAGTTTGTAGTTTTTATGTAAATATTCCACCAACGTCCCATGAAGCCAATATCAACTATCCTGGATGGAAAACTTAGGTATGTTGGCTGTAAGTATTTACACTGAGTCTTGTATAAATCGCAAGCTTCATTTACCTCTGAGGTGTACATTATTGAAAGTAGCCCTAGGTTTTTATAGTGAAGGGCATCTTCATTATAGCTTTTCTCGAGGAAAGTGAGGTATTCCACGGCCGTGGGGTTTCTACATGGTTCACTAACTAAGCCCATCTCGTTGTCTATTTGTCTGAAGCAGTCCTTGAAGTCGGTATGGTCCGGGTTATTCTTAGCGAGAGCATATAATGTCATTAATCCTGAAGTCCAAACCAATGCCTTTCTCGGGTCTTCCTGTACGTCAGTCCGCAGGTCTTGCAGCATTTGTTTGTAATCGATGAAAAGATTCTTCCAATAATTTGCCCATTTTTCTATAATAGTTCCTTTAAACTTTTCGGGAAATTTTATTTTTCGATTTAGGTTAGAAACTATACCTGGAGCTGTTGTATAACTTCGTAACATTTTAATCAAAAATATAATGTACGTTATTTACAGTCTTCGATGCACATTACTTTATCAAATAAATAAATATTTTATGTGAAATATAACATTAGGGACATAAATAAGGACAAAGCAATTTTCAATCAATTCTTGGTAATATCAAAGCAATTTTTTAGATCGTCTAACCAAATGTCAGTTGTCTACTGTGTGTCACTGTCAATGTCAAATCATCGAATGTCCATATGGGCACAGACCTTGAACACAGAACGCTATTGGCATGCGTGGAATAGAACTTGCTTTGGGTGCTTCCTTGTGAAGTTATTAATATTCCATCAATGTGTCCTATCATTTTACATTTAGAGTAGCCGTGGTGTAACCAAACCAGAATAATATACCTAAGTTAGTTTTATTTATCAAAAAAAACTACCAAACATTTTCTACCATTTCCACTACACCAATTTTTTTTTAAATGGCAATATGTTTGACGACACTACCTTGACAGGCTCGCCTGAAGGCCTGACTCCACAGGGTTCCTCTCTCTCACCCTATACTCTTATCCCATTGTTTATAAGTATAGGTATCCCTTATAAGGAATATGCCTTATATCTACGTACCTACCTATCCTATATGAAACCACTAGAGGCTGCCCGCGACTTGTACTCATTTCTTGTCATATCTTGGAAAAAAACATGATATCTCAAAACAATATAGCCTATGAGTTATTACTCATTCTGATATATGAGCTACAATATTGCCAAATTTCATTAAAATCAATTAAGTAGTTTTCGCGTGAAAGAAAGAGTAACAAACATCCATCCATCAGCACAAACATTGACATTTATAATATTAGTAAGATAGATCTAGTTTCAGGCTTAACTTAAAAAACGAAGCGATTAGTCAGGGTAGGTACACTTTGTTGAGCCCCCTGAGGCACAGATTCGAGATATGGAGATTACCTATTGAGGGTCCGAGGCCCTATAGGTGTAGCTGATTAGGAGATTGTAACATGGGTTGATAGTGGAATAGGTAGCAGCAGCACAGGCAGCAGATACTTCATGTACCTATTTAATGAAGCCAAGGTGTAGGTAGGTAACTATTTGAAATTGATGAACAAGTAAGCTCAAAGCAATACAAGATCCCGTTTGCACCTTGGTCATTGCTAGTAAGTAGATATTGTATTGATTATGATTTCCCGCACAAACAAACGCTATAGATTCTATAGTATAGATAGATATTGGGTAAAAGTAACAATAAAGGGTAACAGTAACACAGCAACTTTCCTGCCTTCGATTTGAATAATAAAATAGGTAGGTAGGTATACGTAAAACGGTTTTTTTCTGAGGTTTTTTTTAATGTTGAGTACATAAGCTAACCTGCTCATATGATATGTATAGCTAAATCAGACTTAATTTAACGTGATTTAACTGAAAGAACGCTACGTGCTTGCTAATATTTATTATTAATAAACACAGATCTGTGAAATCGGAAATCCGGTATCATATCCATGGTCCATTATAATGGTAGGTATTGCGTTGTGTCTTTGGAACACAAAATTCCTAGCCTTTTCTGGTAGGCATGGAACCGCCTCCTTTAGCTTCACGCCTCTTCCTCTGCGGCATTTCTGGCGGCGGCGGCGGTCCTTCCGGTGGCGGCGGCGGTCCTTCCGGTTGTGGTGGAGGTTCCGGCATTTGCCGTGCGATCTAATAAGATAATTTATTATTTCTTAGTGTTTTCTAAGTGTCCAAATTATTAGATTAGATAAATTATGTGCTGGAGTGCCTTCAAAATAGGGTCATCAAATCTAATGTTTACTTTGGTTAGACTGTTCGAGTTACCTACTCTGAGAGCTTGTTTCACCACTTTCAGATAAAATTTAACTGCCAGATAAACCTGTCTATTTCATAAAACATGACGTTTTAGACGGAGACAGGTATAAAACATCTGTCAGATAAATTTTATCTGTAGATGGTGAAACAGGCGCTGAGAATCGTTCAAGTCGTATAATATAAGTAGTACCTACCTACGATCTGTGCGTACGATTCACAGAGCGAAAAGTACCTACGCAATTCGAGCACCGACTCTTGTGAAAGAAGGTACTAACTTACTTAATTTTAAAAAGCGCTTACAATACAATTAAGTACAAATAAGTAGGTACAAATATCTATCTATCTATCCGGCCGATTCCGGAAATGGCGACCACTTCGACTCCTATAGGTCGTTTTGGCGCTCGTGCGCTCTCATCTTTAAGGCAAAGTTCCGTGCACATTGTGGGCACGTAAGAACGCCGTTGTCATAATAATATATGTGTTGGCAGTAGGTGGCCGGGCCTTCAATTGGTCGCGCTTAGTGTCTAGATCAGATTTACGCTGATCCTCAAACTCGCGGACTAGGCTGTTCACCACTCTGCTCCACTCTGGCCGCTGTGCTGCCAAACGCTCCCATTGAGAGGTATTGATTGAGAGGTACAAATAAGGGTCAGCGCAGACAGAACGGAGCGCAGCGGAGAGGATTTTATTACCGCACTTGAAAATAAACCTTAAATTTTTTACAATTAAGTGCATAAATGCTCGAACCGGCATTCCCGCGCATCCTCGAGGACGCGCGAGCATTTTTTGTCAGGTTCGAGCATTTATGCACTTAATTGTAAAAATTTTAAGGTTTATTTTCAAGTGCGGTAATAAAATCCTCTCCGCTGCGCTCCGTTCTGTCTGCGCTGACCCTAAGGAAAAATACAAATAAGTTGGTAGGTAATAAATGTAAAAGCTTTACTTACACGTCTCAAAGGCTCAAGATTTTCAAGTAATGCTGAAGAGAGCATTGGCGGTGCGGCTTGGGCTGCTCCAAGCTCCAGCACCAGGCACGCGGCAAAGACTGCTAAATAAAACAAAGGGTGCTTCATCTTCGCAATCACTGCTTCATTTGCTGCACTAGATCCACTCCCGATCTTTATAACGATCACATCGCATGCCGACTGTATCCTTTGACAAACAATAAAACAGCTTCCTGTGCGATCAACATCAGATGATACAAGATAAAAAAACAATAATAACTATGATAAAATTAATTACGTGTCGGTAACACGTCAGAACATACGCGAAGACCTGAATGAGGGTCTAATCTTTGCAATTACCGCCTTATTATAGAGTTATGCAGCAAATAAACTGCATTTTTCAACGGTTCCAGATTGAAATCTTGCCGACACTGAGCGTGCTGGTCACGCAATAGTTGGTTAGGATGAGTCAATTATTTAGTGTATTTTGCTCTTTACCTACACGCGCTGCATCAGAATGAGCGCAAACCACTTTAAAATTTAAAAAATCGAACCGCGCTTCTTTAAGGTCACAGCACACATATCAACTCGGAAAGGGATCGACACCGTATCGCCTCGAGCCGTTCAGTATTCTTTGTATGAAACTCCCTACTCCAACGCACACTAATCGGCATCGTAACGTAATAGCCTCGCATCGGAACAGGCTCCCAACCGCGATGCGGCGCGTGGTCAACTTGCAGTTCCCGTGCTTACGGCTCGTCGTTCCCGCGCTTACGTCTCTCCGTACGCGAGCTCACGGCTCTTCGTCCACCCTCGCCCCTGTCCGTCCCGCGACTTGCCTACCGAACGTGCCACCGCCCGCCATTCGCAAGGCAACTTCCTTTCGTGTTGCGCGTGAGTTTTATTGAATTTTGAGGTTAGATAAAAACACAAAATAACGATGAAAAGGATTCAAACTGATTTGGTGCCAACCAGGTCAGCGAGCCGTAAGGGCGGTGTCGCCTAGCCGTAGCCGAGTTGACATACAGGAGCTGCTGATACGCTTCGGGTACATGCATACGTTAGGTTGACGCCTGGTTGACGGCGAGGTGAAAGGCGATACGGTGACGTTCCCTTTCCTAGTTGATATGTGTGCTGTGACCTTTAAAGGGGTGGAAACCACTCAGGATTGGACCACAATATTTGAAGTAAGTTAACCAAAATGATTGCTTTTAAATCCCACATCATTCGCTAGCTAGATTTAGCTGTAAGAATATGCTAAGAATAATAGTAGTAAATGCAGGTAAATGAAACCTAGGGTGAAACAATGTCATCACCCGGATCCTATATAAGTTTGTTCGCCCACTGGCAGTGTGACTTTAACCACAGATTACTTAATAGTTACTACGTAACTTTAACGCAAGGTCTGAAAGACTTAGGTACAAGACAGGACACTGCCGAATGGTACAGATGGGGTAAAAAAAGAGGTAAGTAGGTAGTTACTTGTGTGGCAGAATTTGACAAAATGGTTGTGTATGGTATTGGTAGATTCACCGTAATGCTATTGGTCACACTAGGTTTACACTGACGGCTGACGGCTAAATAAATACCGCAAAAAAAAAAACAACCGACACCGACCGAAGCAAAAAAACTGCCGCGGTGAACGAAAGGGTTTCGAGTTTTTAAATTCATCTAACCATCTTACTTATTTGGGAAAGTTTCTAGGCAAGTTTAGAGGAATCCTTTCACGTCGATAGTTAGTTATCATTAAGTCTATAAAAGTTTAGGACAATGGAATTGGAAACTGCGACAACTCCAGTCGTAGCAGCGGTCGCGGGTAAAGTTTTCAAGGCACCGCATGTGCGTGTGGGGCGCGGAGTCCCTGAAGTGTTAAATGCTTACACGAAGAAGTGTTCCTGCTGCAGAGAAAAGAGTATCGTCTTTTGTCGCGCTTGTGGCTACTACTGCCACGGACGCATTCGCTTGAAGTGCGAGAAACATCCACGCGTAAGTTCTCTAACTACCCTTCATTCATTTAAGATGAGATCGGTGAAACAGGTTTCCTATTTTAATTATATCCCTGTATTAATAAATTCAGACTTTAATCCAATACATTGCCTAAGAATAGGTAGGAGCACTTTAACAATAAGTAAGCTTTTCAAAGAATGTCCTGGGACTGGGAGTGTAAAGTATGAACAAACACCCACATTATTTATTTCTCTACAAAAAGAACACTGATTTCTTATCTATATTTTTTCATTACAGGTAACATTTTTGCTGGATATAGCGGAATGTCCCCGTTGCTTCTCTCCAGCTTTTCTTGATGAGTATAGTTCTCAATAATTTAACACTCGACACATTTTTTTCTTTCATTTGTTTTCATAAGTTGATTCTTTTTAATAGTTCAAGTTTATAAAATACATTATTAGACCATTATTATGTCTTAGGCATGATGGTATGTTGATTGTTAGATAAGTAATTAAGTACTTACTTACAAAGTTAACCATGATTAGTAGGTAACTTTGCCTTTTACTTTTTTCAAGAATATTTCTAAAATAAAAATATTGCACATTTGGAGGTTCCAATGTTTTTGAAAAATATTGTTTCTAAGAGATTTGCATGTTTTTATTTAAGAATGTTTATGGTTGTAATTTTAGTTTTTTTTTTAACTCATGCAAGTTTGAAGTGAAGGTTTTTGAAGAAATGTTTATATTCAAATATTGTCTGAGTAAAAATGAAAGAAAAGTAAGGGTATAATGGTGCAGAGACCAAATGATTTTAATATTTAAGTTAGATTATAATGTGTCTATTGAAATATAAAGTTCTTCAATGTTAAAAACTTTGTGATTTCAAATTGTGTGTAATAAATATTCCAGTGCCATGACAAATAAGATGTAAGTTAGAAAGTATAGGAAACATTAGACTTTAATACAATAAGTTGAACAAAAGTTGACTTTCTATTTTATGCATCAGCAATACCTGAATAAGGGTATATGGTCTTATGATCATTGCTTATATGATGGATTTACTATTATAGCATCAGAAAAGTAGTTTTATTAAAATACACCATATAAAGCCAAAACTTATTCAATGTTCAAAAAATAAAATAAAACCATAAGCTTTTGCTGTACCCATACCTTGTTTAAATAATGAATTTTGGCAATATGTGTGTAGTTCAGGAAACACAATGTTTTTAAAAGACATTTAAAACAAAACTCATGTTTGTTTTAGGCAAGAAGTGAATTATAAAACTTTCCACTTAGGTATCACTAAAATAGCTCTTTATAAAACTTTAAAATAGTTTATTAATAAGTTCCTTAATTTAACATAAACTATACTATTTTTCTAATTTTTCTATTCACAGATTAAATTATTTTATGTATGAGTCTATATGGAGAACCAACTTGGGATGTCGGATCTATCTTTATTACGGTCTAGGTAAGATCTGAAGCTCTTCTTAGCTTCTGACAAAGACTTTTCATTCTCTTCCTTATCCTCTTTTTCTTTTTCAAATATGTTGGGAAATTCAAACTTTTGCTCTTTTGGCTGTAAATAACATAATGTGCATGTTAAATAGCACTTAATTTTGAAATTAATATATTTCTACTTAGGACCAAAGTAATGTGTTGTAGAAAGGGGAAAGCCACAGACATGTTAGAATTTACTTCAATGAATGAGTTAGTATTTATATAAAATTCATTATAACATGAAGATCATACTCACCAATGTAACAAAAGCGTATTTAATATCATTGTCTTTCGTTATGTAGCCCTTTACAGAATCTTTCTTGAATTTGCCCATTGCGATTCTAGTGCGAACGTCGACAACAGGCACATTATAAATCTTTTCCAAATAGTTTTTAATGTCGTATTTGGTCATTTCTATTGAACATTGGAAATGGACAATATTAGGGAGCTGCCTCGGCGTGGGACGAACTAATTTCATCCAGAAATTTGGTAAGAACACTCTAAGTTGTGGGTTCCCTCTCTGGTATATAGGGTACCTGAAATTTAAGGAATTGCTCAGAAAACCTGGGCAACTAACCAATTAATGTTTATGAACTAAAAGACAATAATTGCGCTTACCAACGAGTAGACATTGCGGAAATGGTAAAAGTTATTTAACTATTGAAAAGTAATTTTCACCTGAAAGATAATTATTTTAAAGAAAAGGTGACAAAAATACATATAAAACACCAATAGTAATCCTAACCTCAAATTCTATATACCTAACTAAACTGTCAATAGTCAGTGTTGTCAGACACTATATCAAATAAATAACTACCATAGTGTGTAATACCTACACCAGCACACCTGTAAAGCCGCCTTCTCACTGCGCGTGGTAGCCCGCGCCGCGCCGCGCCCGCACGCGCCCCGCGCAGTGTGAAGAGCTAGGCGCGGCGCGGCGCGGGCAGGTGCGGCGCGGCGCGGGCTATCCGCTAAAAGTCGGTAACTTCAAAGGCGCGGCGCGGGCTCGCGCGTGTAGGCGCGGGCGCGCGCGGCGCGGCGTTTGTATATCGATAGGATTCTTAAAAATTACGTACCTATGTAGGTAATTATCCTAAAATACAAACAATGATGACCTTGACCGGCTCTTATTGAACGTTGACATCCACCAACGCCTCTTCTTCTTCTTCTTTTTGTTAATTTTATTAAGTATACGATATCCACAAAATAAGACAAAAACGGCTGATGCAACAGCCATGCCTTCTTCTCCAGTGGCATTGCTCCATGGCTGGAGGTGGCAATTCGACTCACAAGACATAGTGCGCTGCTCTCAACAGACTGAATCAAAGTGAAGTTTAGTGGTTTGAAGCTAGAAGGCACGCGCCGCGCCGCGCCAGTTTCCGTTGGGTGGCGCGGTGTGTCGCGTGGCGCGTCCATGCGCGTGGAGCGGCGCGGCGCGGGCTAACACGCGCAGTGAGAAGGCGGCTTTAAGTTTTATTATAATGTATGTTCTTATATTCCCTGCTGACATCCGTTGTTAATGGCAACATTGAGCGTCAGTTCTTCCTGTCAGTTTGTTACAAACATGGCGGTGGCTCTGTCACCCGATCAGGAGCTTGTGAGTATTTTTTAAAAATTAATTACTATTCTGTGTCTATGTACTGATATTTAAAGTCAAAATTTGTTCTTAAAAACTAATTTATATTAGGCACTGTCATACTTTGTTCCGTAGTTAGTAATTTTATCAGCAACGTCGTTTGTAGTTTACCATGTCATCAATGTTTGTTTTGATTTCTTCGGGCCTTGTCTAGTAATTTGTAATATTGAGATAATTGTAGTTTATTTGCTTCATATATTTTGGCTGTGGAAAGTGGCAGTGAAAAAGTTGACAGTGTAATGTAAACTGGTTAACTATAATTGTGGAGAAGGGATATAAGAGTCGATCGCAGCAAAGAACAGGGACTCATCTTGGGACCAACTGGTAGGTATGATGTGGCTTTTCAGATTTCCGTTTTGTCATTTGTCCAGCACACTACAATGTGAGCCTCAGCAATAAGAATGGCTGATTGATAATACTTAAATTAATAAAACTGAAAAAATCTTTATGCATCATACTATAATATATTCAATGTTACAGTGGCATAAAAAGGAACATTTATTGTTCAAAAATTCCCCTGTAATATTTTGAAAGTATTCTCCTAATTTTAGTTTTATAAAACTATGTAGGTACCTAAGTACCTACATAGTTTTCTTGCATTGATAAATTCCTGTGAAAGTAAATACTCCATATTTCTTAGTAGCAATTCATTACATATTCATATTATTTTGTGTAGGTGTAGGTATTTAAATTGTGGCTGATATTTAAATATCAAATGACAAGCAGAGACAGTATAATAGGTGAGAGAGTATTCATTCATATCATATGTCTTGTTGAGGTGCATTTTATCTCAACTGCAGTATTACATATACAAATGATAGCTAAATAAATAAAGCTATATTATTAATTCTAGATATCGTCGACGATACTGCAAAACCGCTGATGTACCATACGCAATACCGCGTAAATACAAGAAATAGCGAAATCAAATGAGCGCGCCACGGTTACATGGATGTCATTTTGCTCCCGCCCCTACTGTCTCCTGAAAAATTTGTCAGGTTGTAGTTACGCAGTATTGCAAATTGTAGATTAGCGGTTTTGCAGTATCATCGATGATATATAGGTCAGAAGTAGTGCTCTTAAAGAATAACTATGATTAATAGCTAAATAATTATAGTATGTGTTCCCTATCTTATTCTTAATGTACTGTGGTTTTAAAACTAATATGTCCTTTAATCAAGATATAAAAAATATTATCATATTAATTTAGCAGTTGTTAACAAGCTTCTACTTTCTTCTTATTTCTTTTCATTATGTAGAGTTTGTTATATGTATTATATTCTAAAGAACAATCTCCATATTAGAACACGTAATTATTTAAATATGTCGTGTTTTACTAGAATAGGTAATAATATAACTGTAATGTTATCTATCTCCTCCTTAATGCAATCCTGAATTCCAAAATAGAATATGATATTGATTAGACACTGCCACCTAATATCCGTCGGCGGCGGCGCGGCGACGGATTTGCAGGATGATATCCGTCTCCCCCTTCCCACCTGTTAAACAGCTTCGACTTTTTCTTCCCTCAATTAAGAAAATGCTCTACAGAATTATCACGCCCAGAATAGGAATCTACGCTATTACAATTCTGTATTTTCGTAATTACAGAATAATCATTTAAGTATAATAACTTCTATTCTGCGTTTATTTCTTCGTATTCGTCGATGTATCGTTTCAGTTGCCCCACGTGGCTGATTGTTTACTTATTACGTTCAAATTTAGCTTCGAGCAGTGACGTTGGTACGATATTCCTACCTTACTTCCACATCAACATCATTTCCGCTGAAAATCCCCATTTATAAATCTGTGCTCCATAATTTGCACATTTAGAGAATAGTTTGAATGAGACTTGAGTGGGAACGGAAATCAGGGCAATAAATCTGCGGCTAAAGTATGACTGACAGAGAGAGGCCGGACGCTCCCCGATTTGACGTGATAGAGTGTTCTCCCTGCTCAATTGTACTTATTAGGTTTTATTGAATTTGTGTTCGATTTTTTAAATTTAACCTATAAATTGCCCACTTTATTGGCCTCGAGACTTCCGTAAGATATATCTACTTACACTAAAGAACCGTTAGGTACATATCGGCCTTTAGTTCTTAGCAAACTACGAATTAGCAAAGGTTATTTAATAAAATCCAGCGGGAACCCTATAGCCCTAAAGTGTTTCACATTCTTATTATTGTTGCGTCGGGCAGTAAAAGACTAGCGAAAGAGGAAATAAGCTTCCCCTAAGGGAACTATAGCGTACATTTCCGGGAGCGCGGTACAAGTTGCAAAGTGGGTACTTCCTCCTCATAGAGCGACTTTTGTTTTAGGTACTGATAATCCTGTGTAGATTCGGAAGGAGAAACCCCATTGTTTTATTAAGGTCGTAATTAAATACTACGTTTAAATACGCGACCATTGTTTTAATGAGTCTTACCTATGTCAACTTTTAATATTCCAGTAAAAGAACGATGGTTTGTACCTAAAGCCGGGTATTGTTAAACTGGCAGATTAAATTACGAGGTGTAAATGGATGAATTTGGGTTAAAGCGAGTCAGGCTCTGTCAGCGAAATGTGACGGTGTTTACACGGTTGTTAGCGAAATGTGACAAGTGACAACGTGGGCACGGGAGCGTGCCCTGTCTTCTCGCTACCACAAAAGTTTGCTTTAGCAAAATCCTTACTTATACATATATTCTCGTCTATGAGTCTCATACGATTACTTGTTTATAACACCGTTCGTTCCGAAGTCAGCAATGTAAAAGCTAGTGCGCCGACAATGTCGCCAAGCTGCGAAACTACTTCCAGCGGAGATTGACCGTTATCTTTCTAGTTTCAAAAACCGTCAACAGTGCAACAAATTGCGCAGTTGCGGCCCCGTTTATTATTCCACTTCGTTGATTTGTATTGAAACTGGAGCTTAACTCTATTGTCGTAGTGTATCTACAATTCATGTATGAATGTAAAGTATGGGTAGGAACTGCATGATAATAGAGTTCAAGTCTGCTCTATACGGTTGTATTTGGTATTTCTTACTTGAGTTACATTTCAATTAAGTTTATTAAACAACTGAATAGAAAAATCTCATACTAAATTCTAAATAATACCTACCTATGTTCGCGATGTAAAAAAACTTTTAATTGGCAGATTTTTATAATTTTTGTAACAATTAATGAATAAGTCATGTGAACATGATTTTCTTGTTAGATTTAATTGGAGTTTTGTATTTCTTGAAAGTAATCGAAGTACAGGTGTATAATATTACAGGAAAGAGTGTTTCTGCGAATCAATGAGAGTGGGTCGTGCTCGGACGCGATGGGGTGACGGTTTCCCAGAATATGGCGTGTAATTACGTCACCCATTGTTACATTACGAAATTAAATCATATAAAAGCGTTTAATCACGCATATTGTAAGGAGTTTGTATGACCGGGCAAGGGAATTTAAAATAAGTAGGAAACATTTCAAATGACCCAATTCGCTTTCATTAATTAAATAAAATGTTCTATATAGCAGTTTAAAATCTACGAGTTATATTATAATGTAAAACTGATTTAGCTTAGGATTCTTTTATTATATTAGGTATTAAGTATTAGTAGAGCCATTTTGATTCTTATCTCGCTGTTATAAATTACGAAATCATTTCGACGTTTGAAATTTCATTAATACATTTTCCATTAAATAAATATTTTTCCTTTCTGGTAAAAGTGAAACTAAAGAAACGGATATAGGTACCTACTCGCTAAAGTAATTTTGAGACTAATTGTTGAAAGTTCAAAGCTTATAACAGTTCGTGACATAAGACAAAAGCGCCTACACGAAAGTTCGCTGGATGTCCCGCCCACGTGGGCCGAGTTCGATGCTCGTCAGTGACACCGAGGCACGAGGGCGTCATTGCGATATGGCAAAATACTCATCTTACCCATAGAACTTTATTTATTTACTTGAACGCAACAACTTGATTAATTGGATTATCGTTTTATTGTGTCGAGTTCATGGGAATAACTTCCTCTTTCCAGTCAATGTTATGAAAGTCTTGAGCATTTTAATTGAGTTCTGTTCTATTTTGGTCTCCCTCTATATTGATTGTTTTCTCAAAGCCGGATTTGTTGGCGTCAAGTTAAGTCCCATTTTGTAAAAATAAATAGAACCATCAATGGCTATTAAGAATCGAACCAAGCCTTCTTCTGGTTGTGTAGACAATTTAAGTTGCTACTGTCTTTTGTTATTTTTTGTAAAACAACAAGTTCTCTGCAAACAATGGTCTTTCGAGTTTTCACCGGCAGTAAGTAGTATTCTTTATTGTTTTCACTTGTATTCTGTTTGATCTACTTTTTATGGGTACACTTCTTCCTGTTTTCGCTCTCAATGACACGTCATGTCAATGACATTACTAATGAACCAGTACTTAAGCATTTCGCTGTGTATTTGTAATTAGTTATCGCTTTTTTAAATTCAATTATACGACAGCACTGTGCTCAAGAATTAAGAATAATAAATATCACGCGAAAATGTTTTAATGAACAAATTCGCTTCTGATCTAAAATCCTTTTATCCGTGATTTTCATAGAAATTTAGATAATTCTATTGAGACATCCTTGCGAAATACTTAAGTAGTTTATGATGGGAGAGAACAGCTGAAAATAACTTATATCTTAATTAAAGCAAGCTCGCTTAATTATTAAGGAATTATAACAGACATCACTCCAGGAATTTGTAGATAAACAGTTATTAATTCAGTTATGATTCCATGCTTATATTTCAAACATCCTATCGTTCCAAAATTGATGGTTGTTTTTACCTAATCTTTCTCTTGTAAATGATAGCATAAAACGCTACACATAGCGTCGATTGCAGATGCCACAAATCTATAATTCAATAACGCACATTTTAAGGGATCTTAAGCATTGAAATCGCGGCGGCGGCGGCGGCGTGGTATCAAATCGCATTGTCTACGATTGTCTTCATTCATTTCACTTGGTTGTTTATTTGATGCTTTGGGCTGACAGTTGCACATCGCAGTTGCCTTCGCGCGATCGTGCGTGCGATCGTTTCGTTTAGGCAAAAAAAATTGCTACTTATATTCGCGACGGCTATAAAAATCATTGGAAAATATAATTGTTTTGAATGGTTAGAGTCATCTCAGTTTGAGTTTTCAATGCGCGATTATTATCACTGTATAATATAACAGTATTATCTTCTGAGAGTATTGTGTTTATATCAACAAGAGGATTTTCAATTCATTTAATTTTTGGGGACACAATACTTGCGAAAGTGAAAATAAATTGGTTGAAAAACTTTTGCTGAATATGTCATAGGCTGTTGTTTTACCAAGTACTGTATAGGACAGAATTTGATTGCTTCAATCAAGTATTCACACTGTTTATTTTCTTAGCTGTAGTAAATTATTTAAAAAATCGCTCTCTAGAGCTCCTTCTTTGCTCCATTTATAGATATTAATTATTGTAACTAAGAATTTGCTTCCAAATTAAGGAATTATTTGGTTTAATAATTAGAAAGAATAATAATAAATGGACTAAGAGATTACTCATCATAATATTACTCCGTCTGAAGTAGACCGCCAACGCAAAATTTATCTTATGCTCTGGCAATTTAGTGGTAATTAAATTACTGAGAAGTGGGAGTTGAAGGTGAGGGCTGCGTTCCAGGAAATCATAACAGAAAAGTGACGCGAGACGCGAACCTTTCCAAAGGATTCAATATGTGTCCTTTACTGAATTCCATCTCATTTTGCAATTAAAGATTATTTCATTTCATACAGATACTGAGAAAGAGTCCTTTAATATTCACAAAATTATAATATTTGATTGAAGTTGATTTGTGATGCATACTTGAACATTCATATTCGTGTAAAAGGCTTGATAGTTTTTGTTTGACTTATAAAAATAAAGGCGGGCTTAGAAACCAATCAAACTCTACATTCCATGTTTTATTAGGTAATTCATATTTGTCACTTTTCGGATTATGCAATAATAACAGCGTCTTTTACTTTCTTTTTACATTTGCATAGCCGCGACCACTCCACATTTACCTATTTATTTGATTCTGTAATAGACATTCATATTCCACGTCTAATACCAGTATTACGCTAGTCATTACGTCGCGTAGGTAGCACATGCTAAGCATTCGCGTTACCTCATGACGTAATTTAACAGTCACCGAGTTCAATCACAGTGAGCACTTATGTTTTTTGTAGTTGACAATACATCGGCAATGTGTATTAAACATTAATTGATTACATCACTGTGAATTAGTGTGCGAAAATATTATTAAATAATACGAACATTATCGGTGGTCTCGGTGCATTAAGAATATCGACAGACTACAAGAACGAAGCGGGATATGACTTCTTAAACAACTTTAATCCCTTGACGATAAGATATGAGATTGAAGTCAGTAAGGCAGATCGATTTGAAGGATCCGAACCTGCGGTTGGGTCCGCGCCCGTACGTGTGCGTGTCTGCTCATACTAATGTGCCAGAGTCGGGGTCCGCAGGAAACACATCCCGGAAGAATTAACCCGCCCGTCCCGTCGCTTATTTGCATCTACGCATGCACTTGGGTGGATCCCACTCACAATTTATTAAATCACTTTAGAGGGCAGACCTGTTATATCAAGCTGTATTTTTTTGTGAAAAGCGACGTGGTTCGAATATGCGTTAAATCAGTGTAAGCGTTCGTTAAGATTCAGCGGTTCACCTACGCCCCCGGTTGATTGCTGCGATGAAAGTGTGACGAAATGGTGAAATCAAGTACTGTTTAGTAATAAAGTAAGCCGTGCGTAATAACAAGTGACCGTCGTCTTAATGGATCCCCAGCTACTTCTCAAGATGGAAACTGCTTTCTTCCGGCACCTTCTCAGAATTCTAAGGGTACTTTTTCGTTTGTTATATTATTCTCTGGGATTCCTTTGAATCCTTAAAGGAATATTATATACCTTACTCAAAAATCTTATTTTACTTATTTGAATGATCATGATTAATTTTTATTTTTAAAATATAGGTATTATTATCATATTCTTTACGAGTTATACTTTTTGTAGGTCTTAATAAAAACGTGTGTGTTGTCATTATGTTTTTAAGGCAGTTGCACAAAATTGCGGAAACATAAATGAATATCGTGACAAGACGCAGTAATGTAGATATTGCACTGGGTTTATCGCTGGACTATGATAAATTGCTAGGTACTTACGTTTATTTAGCAATCTCTACATAATAGGTAATCTAGTATAAACCCCTTATGAGAAAGAAATGTTATTATATTACTATTAGCAATGCTTTTGATTACTCATTTCCTTTTTTTACTGAAGATTAGATTGTCCACCATTTTCAATTTTTCCTTGATTCAAATAATTCAAATCTACCTGCCTTCATCAAAGTTTGATATATTTTGGTGAATGTTTAGAACGCTACCTATTGTTAACATTAGTGAAACAAGATTCCACTGTACAAAAATTTCCATTATAATTAATCCTTGAAACTCAAAACCTTTTTTAATTTTATTTTCAGGCTACGAAGGCGTTTCTGGACGCGTTGAGTGAGTCGGGCGCGACTTGCGTGTCACGTGCGACGGCGATCAAGTTCCTGCTCGCGCGCAAGTTCGATGTGGCCCGCGCGCATGCGCTCTGGCGGCAGCATGAGGCCACGCGCCGGCGGGAGGGACTTATCAAGTTTGAGCCCTTCGAGGAGCCTCTCAAGTCCGAGCTTGAAACTGGGAAGTTTACTATATTGGTGAGTAATTTCAACGTTATCTATGAAAAGTGTGACGCTGCGTTAGTCATTTTATGTAAACGTACTTCTGTGGTTTTACTTAAGTAATTCATTTAAAGAACGAAATATCTAACGTAATAAATTACTCTAAACTAGTTTTATAATACAAATGTTTTTAATTTAGTCTATTAGTTAACATAAAATCTGGGTTAGATATTAGTTTTTATATCAAAGTTTACTGATGAAAACCAAACAATGTTTGTAAGTACATACACAGAAAGGCTTCTAAATAAAGCTTAAACAAAATTTTCCAATATGTTGCTAATTATAGCTCTACAAGTGTGAAAAAGACTGTGAAATTAAATTTTATTGTTTGTAATTGCAGCCAACGAGAGATGCGACAGGTGCAGCCATCGCGGTCTTCACAGCCAACAAACATTTTCCGTCACAGACTACTCACCAAACCACTTTACAGGTGTGTATGAGACTTTAGTTTTTATTAGTCATTATTATGATTCATTTAAAACAATGGGCAAACATTGATGATGCATTTTCGAAACTGTATCGTTATGATCCGCTGCTCGTTCCCGCAAGCAGTTGCGATGTCACAACACTACAGTTTTGATTAAGTTCATTTTCAAAAATTTCGTGGTTTAAAATGTTTTCATGTGATTTATCCCTATTCCTTCGAGCGGTTACGCATTACATCCGATCCGAGAAAATTACTTTAGAAATAGCTCTCGGATCTATCTAGGATCGTGCGTTCGTTCGATCGTTGTGCGTAACCGCTCTTAATGTTCTACATCTAATGCTAACATCACATTTTATAAAAAAATATTTCCCGTTGAGGAAATGAGATCCTTCAAACTAATCTCCTGTACATCATCGACTGCCTGCTCATAATGGTGATTATAATCAAGCACGGGGCACCCAAGGCCTCGCAATATCATTGTGAGCTCATATAACATGTGATTTTATCTATTTGCCTACCTGTGTATAGACACATGCAATACGCGCAATCAGCGAAGGTCATCGGGAACAGTCATTCGTTTAAAAGCTACATTGATACTTTCATGACAACTGGTAAATAAATATTTTAAGAGATATACTCTTGCTTGCAGAAAAATACTTTTTAATACTTATAATATAACATGTACTTAAAAAAGTTCGTCTATTTTCAGCTCTTCCAATTATTTATCGAAAAGTTCGAAAACAATTTTTTAAATTCGTTCTCTTATAAATGTCTCTTATAAGCAGTTGTCATGTGGGAGTTACTTGAAGTGTGTATTCGAGAGTTACGTTCTTTTAAATATTTATTTATTATCATTCCAAGTTTGTAGGTATATACATATATGTATTATGATATTTTAACTAATTCAATATCCCAAATCCCAATAGATATTCATCACCATATAAAGTCTTGCTGCTACGACCCAGGAGAGGAAACTAATAATTTAATATTGTTTCCCTTTGAGCAATAAATGAGTATTGCCTATACTATAGCATTACGACACAGAATACCTGTTAGAATACGTTGACATAAATGTGGAGCAAACTAACCGCAATTGGATTAACTGCAGCGTTTATATTGATGCACAAGCTCATTATGCATTATATTACTCTGTTACTCTACATGGAGCTGTAGTTTACGATTGATTAAGTTTATTTATACTGAGGTAGATAGAGACGGTTCGCCACGATATATTTATTCATTTGTATTGCTTTTAAAGTAATTCTCATAATTTAACAACGACTGAGGTAGATTTATCATCTATTGTACACAACTTTTTTAACAACAGCCTTGCTTTACTACTCACACTCGCGCATTTAACACAAGTACTGCTGGGTTGACTCAACTTCTGTCTTCGTCATTTGTTTTGTAAAAAAGTTCAAATAAATTTTCAAAATTTTAGCAAGGTCATGCAATTAAACAAAGAATTTCGACAGTCATCATCATTTTTATAAAATTACCTTTTAGAAACCTCAACCTTTGAAAATTGTTTGAGTTACAGCCTTCTTCAACTTACGCCATTTTCTCGGTCCTTGGCGACTTCGTTGCGTTTCACTCCAGTTTTTCTCTTATCATCTTTATTTGATACAAATATAATAAGATAATTGAATGATATTGTTTGCCCCAGGGAGTAGTGTATCAATTGGACGTGGCGCTGCAGTCGGTGGAGACGCAGCGCGCAGGGCTGGTGTTCGTCTACGACATGACTGACTCCAAGTACACCAACTTCGACTACGAGCTCTCGCAGAAGATCCTCACCATGCTAAAGGTATGTGATGTTTATAGCTAGATAAGCCCATTAAAGATAGAAACAGACTAATCCCACATGTACAGTCAGGAGCAATAATAAGTATACACCATGACCTTTTCAAAGTATCGTAATTTCTGTCGTTTCAAAAATATCTTTTCGTCAATTTGTTCAATGATTACATGATTATTACTCGTGTTAATCGATGAACACATATTTTTGAAACAACAGAAGTTACGATACTTTGAAAATGTGTCAGTGTAGATATATTATTGCTCGTGACTGTACGTAGTGTACGTGTGTGAAGTGTGTTGCTAATCATTATATTTCTATGGAACAGGTTGTTATGCGTTACGTGCGTGGGACCAGTGTGTTTCTAATAATACCCAGAGATGATACTTTCGTTGTCATCAACTATAAAAAACTGAACTATTCTTAATAGATAAATTAAATTAACATCAATGGCTTTTTACTACAACTGGATTTATGCAGATTTCGTGCAACGGTTCCTGAATTATATTAATAAGCCCATGTCGCATGTGTAAAGTTCGTTGTCAACTAAATGCTTATACTGTGTGTTTTCTCTATTCCCACTACTAGACTAAATATGTAAGACTTACATTAAGTAAAGTAAATACTACGTCCTCTAACTTTTACTCGCGGAAAATTTATCTACATAATATATGTATATTGTAAAAGATGAAAAAGTAGTGAATGATGATGAGATGAAAATGTTCTTTTTCATGTTCTAAATTGTCTCCACGTCAGATTTCATTAGTAACTACGGATAAATAAATAAATGTTTTTTATCATGATTTCACTAGCAAGTCCTAGTCGCTTAATCGGCAAGCTGAGTACAGCGTAACTGGATTTGATTGAATATCGAATCAGATCACATAAATAATCGTTTCACAAGAAACGTATGCTTCTTCTTCTTTAATTTGAGTACTTTCTTTTATATTACTAACGTTCTTCAAAGTGTAGCGATAGAGTAACATCATAATACACCTTATTTAATCAATACACCTGCTCTTAATTTAAATTAGTAAAATATAACTTCAATAGTCTCAAAATAGTATCTATATCGTTTTACATAGGTTTGCCAAAAGCCTTCGTCTGTTTTACCGTGAAAGTTTCACTTACGTACTACATAATACCATAATACCTTAGTGAGTTTAGAGTGGGGAACGCAAATGCAGCCGATTTATACTAAAGGCTTAAAGGTTTTGCGAAAAATGGCTTAGTATTGACGTAAAATACTTGGTAAAACTTAATCAGTACGGGTTTTTTATGTATGCTCCAATATGGCTCTAATCCTATAGATAAATATGGAGAAATTTCATGATTTCTCCATTTTTTATTTATTTTTATTATAAAGCAATCTCTTTTCTTTGACACACTTGTGTTGTGGGAGCTAGTGTGGTTTACTCAAACTACGTGTCTGTATCGTTTTACTTGACATATCTCTTTGATATCTTCGCGGTTCATTACGCGCAGCTCATTCTCGTAACCGATAACGTTTACGCGATAATAACTTGTACATACCTACAGACAAAAGAATCTTATTTTAATATAATACGTAACCTGAATGTGAATGAAGCGATAAAGAAAGTTAGCACGTTAGTTTCCTGTTGCAGTAAGTTTGGAGCAATTTCTTCTTTTATAAGTGTAATCGCAAGTTGGCCCGCGGTCTTCATACTCGCCATTCGCTGTCGTAAACTTCTTACGAGACTTTATTAAATCTGACAAGTTATGCAACACGACGAGGTAAACAACGTTGCTGAGATTTAGTTCGAAAACTTACCGTTTTATTTTAATTACTATTATGCTATTCTAGCTGAAGTGGTTGTCTTGGTGGTTTGGAATGACGCTTCCAAACCATTGTTACATTTTTAAAGCAATAGCAGGCAATGTAGGATTTAACATTACTTATGTTTTTTTTTAAATTCTCTGTTGAAAGTAACAAATAGATTTCAATAATAAACGGGGTGCGGCGTTATTTTACACTCATAGTTATCAATATACACTTTCACTATAGCTGTTTCAACTAATTCTTAAACCCGTTTCAATCGACGAGCGATCGTTTATGCCAACCGCATGTCGCAATGAATTTGAAACCGCGGTTTTGAAAATCGGAGTATTTAATTTTATATTCGTTCATATTTTTTTTCTAGTAACTTACTTTTTGCGATACGAAACACATGATAAATCCGAATAAAATAAAGCGAAAAAACTGTTTTTGTATTTGGTGAATGCCTATTTACATATTATTTCGGTCGCTTTACTAACAGTAAGGTAAAAGGGATCAAGAGCGGTACCGAGCCATTCCATTTAGTCACGACTCTTCGGGTTGTAATTTACAAATGATTTCACCCACCATTCGGGAGTAGATAGAAAAAGTCTCTTGAACACTTTACTATTTTATACCTACCTAAGGTAAGTAGGTAGTAAAATGCTGAAAAAAAAGATAATACTAAAGTAAAATGGTAATCGACCAAAGTAAATTGATGATCTTTTCCCATAAAATATTTCACGTTTGTAATTTATAAGGCTCCGATCACATTTAGCCGCCTCTCAATAAATTACAAACAGCGAATTGCGGTTTTTGAGTCGCACCGACGTTTTGAGCAATAGCTTTTCCTTTCAGTTTCGCTACACGGGGTGTAAAATTCGTAGCTTTATTTTTCCGTAGCGCGCTGGGCGGCTGCGGGTCGTAGCGGCCCGTAGCCTGCCGCCCGCCCCGTCCGGCTCCCGCCTCCGCTGCCTACGTCAGTAGAGCTCCAGCCCGCGACGCGAATGCACGTGTCACACCGCTCCGCGACGCTCTGCGCGCACAATTCTCGCCGATATCTTAACGTTGAGTGCATCATAAATAAAACGTCTATCTTATCTCAAAACTAGTCTTGCATCACTGCGCATTCGAGCCGATTAGGGATTGTTCGCCGGCTAAACCCTCAAACAGGTGGCATATCAGTGCTATTATTGGGTGTTGATGCCGCTGAGTGTTGCAGTGCCCAGTGCCGTGTATGGTTCATTACAAGAGTGCTGGAAGTGCATCGGGTCGGAAGAGCCACTGGCTCGACATAGTGGGCCATTTCTGGATCGATATCAGCTGGGACAGCTGTAGGATTGTCATCGGTTATCGCAGGTAAAGTGTTATGATACTCGTTACACTACTGACCTATTTCTTGCGACCGATACCTAATAAGATAATAATATGTTGCCTACAAATATTAAACAAAGAAATGCTTGTGTCGTATGACTTTGAATAATCTTAAAATGTTAAGGAGCCTTTAAATAGAGCTCTTGTTAAATAGTAGGTCAACTGAAAAAGTTATATAAAAATAAACGTAGCTCCGTTGAAGGAACGTTTCAGGAAGGGAGACTTAAAGGCGCATTAACTACCGTCAAACAATAGTGTAAAGTAAACAATACCAATTTATATAATAATTTACTATCACGAAACCCGGTACTAGACATTAAGTGACAAATAACACCAAAACAAACTTGTTGTAGTCATTCATTATTCCTGGGAGTTTATTATTATTCATAATCTTTACTCGATTTAACAAATGTTTATGTATACTGTGAAAAGTAGGTATTACGACTTTTCAAATGACCAGCCTCCTACGTAGAATGTCGACGATATTGCGTAGTTACTAACACTAAACAAATATTAAGTTGTTTACAAAAGGTGAGGACACCAAACAAAAAGTCGTTATTGCAAGTAAACACGAGGCGGATGCTTTCGGGAGTCGGAAATTAAATGGTGTTTCGTGTTTATGCAAAGCAGGATGTAGGACGAACGTGGACGAGCCAGTAGGAAACACGTTGTAAATTGCGGCCCTGAGCATCGACACGCCAGCATTGTACTTGTGGGAATGTCTCCTAATACTTTACGTAACGACGTGTAATAGCCTATAGTATTATGACGTACACCTATCACAATAGCTTTATTACATTCCACGTCGATTAGCGCTGCGAAAATAACGGGTATAAAAGGTCTTTTATTTGAGAATACGTCACTCACTCCACCCTGTTCAGAGTATTTTACGTCACTCTAAAATATATCCTTTTAAAAGCCGCAATGGTAGAATCTTTGAAACATAATATAATAATCTTTTATCACTTGAAGATTAAGTTCGCTTGTATTCTATTTGAACTTCGTATTTTTAGGTAGGTACTTGTCTACTTATTTAGGAAACTTGTCACAAGTATCAATGAAGTAATTCCACTTCCACGGTAAACAAAGCGCACTTGCGTTTTCTGTCTGTGTTTAACTTTGATTAGTATTCAAAATAATTTAAAATGCGCCTGTTAAATGTTCATTACAAAATAAGTAAATAAAGAAAAAAATGGACTGTACTCGTTATAAAATATCTCGGACACTAAAGCGATTCTGCGCATATTTGCTATATATCTTCCCCTAACAAAGATAGACGAGGCTGTCAACACACATGTGTCATCGGTTTTGTTTGGGGTGTATTCTTGGCTATAATAATGATTGCGTTATGTTGTCGAAGCCATCAATCGATGCTCACGTCGTCGTGTCAAAGGCTCTTGGACGGAAGCGCTCACCACTTGGCCGGCCACCCGCTAATTGGATAACACCGCGTATTTGGCAATCGGTACGCTAACGAAATAAAACCTATTGTTTAATAGCTCATTATTCGGCGCTTGCTTCATAGTTATGGAAAGTTTAATAGCGTCACGAAAACTGCCACGGACGAGTTCCGCGCTAATTGGGAATTAACCTCAATATGCACAAAAGGAAAATCCTTTTCCATTTATCCACAAGATTCGCTGCTTGAAATTGTACGCAAAAATGAAGATTAAAAAAATTATATTGTTCTAGTTCAGAATCTGAAGAGACATTGCATAATTTTAATATTAAGCTTATTTAATGTTAACCTACGTTAAATCACATTTAAAAGCGTATTTTTATTTATTAATTAACACAGTATGTATTTGTTTATTAAAATGTGTCATTTTACGAGAATATTTCCATCGTTATGCAGCGTTAAGAAAATCCGCGAAATACTTTTATCCAAGTTACAACAACAGCTGGTTAATATATTCAAACCTCGCTTACCCACCGCCTAATATGGCGAAACAAGCTTTTTCTCTAGCGAACATTATAAGTTAGTACTTGAGGGTCTTTTTTAGGATTCAATTTCGACCTCGGGTAGTATGTATGATATTATTACTTATCTGTAAGTAGTTATAATAATAAAAAAAATTATTCAGATTCAGATGCAAATATACGCCGGTTAATGAAGGTTACTTTCAAGTACATTGATATCATAGAGTAATCCGCGAATACAATGAAAGTGTAATATAGCTGTGTTGTTAGGTAGGTATAGCAAGTCACGCTTTTGCACGTGTATATTAGGTTTCTAGACAGCCAATCAATCTTCATCGTGTTCAATATTCTCATTCATTTCCTACAAGTTTAAGCTTAGAAGTTTGAAATTTTGTATCAATGTACTTTCCTGTAGTTATTTCGAGGTCGCTGTTCAATGACAGTATGAGATACATATCTTTTTGTATTCAAAGTGCGGATGCTCCACAAAGAGTTGTTGAAATATATTCCGCTGCAGATATGCTGCTTTATTCGATCGATAGAATACAATGTGTAGTTACTGCATCGCTTTGTTAGAAGCAGCTAAAGCAGCTTTGCCCTTGGCCTTTGCTCGTTTAGTCGAGGCCACGTGCGCGTCAACTATTCGACCAACATCTCAAGAGCAAGGCTAAGTGAAGCTTATCGATCAAGTTAACTGACTACTACCAGCTTTGAATTTTTTGCTTATTTAATAACTTTCGAACTATTGGAGATTAGTGATCGATTTGTTTTCTACTAGAGTTTTATAAATACTCTGCGTTACTTGGAAGTAGAGCATTATCCTCAAAGAAGCAACACCTGGAAATGAACAAATCAATAAACAGCTAATGAAGAATATTTGTAAAAGTTATATACCAGTACTCGTAATAAAAATGATCAATTGACAACTGTTTATCACCGTCACAGAATACGTTGATATTCGTCCAATTTATGTTGGATGTAAATTGGTTATTCACGCGGAAGGTAGTGTTAAATGATGTGTGTGTGATGATATTATGGTATCGGCCGGCATGTGCGGGGCCGAGTGGGCGCGATGACTTGTCTTCAAGAGCAAGGTCGCCGAGCCTTCCACCACGAGAGGCCACGATATAAAGTTTGCATGATTATGTCACTTACCTTTGTTGGCTAATTATAACACCATGACGGCTTGGATATTACTTACAAAGCACAGTGACTTCTAACAGTTACGCGTAAGTTGAGATGTTTTTTAAGAAATAGGTATTAGATTCATTCATACATATAAATGATGTTAGTTAAATTTTATACGGCTAGCCAGTTTATTTGCCTGCAATTTAATTTGATTTTCATGTTAAATTGAATTTTGTTCATTGATTGATGACTCAATTATTGGATTTCGATTCAGGTGTCAATAGGAACGTAAATGTTCCCCGGATATTCAACAAATAAGTATTATTGTTTATTGAAGAAGCGATAAACTTATAGAGTAATTTGATTTTACTGAATAAAGTTTTTTATGTTTTATTTCTGCACAACTAATTAAAAAAGCGAAGTAAACAAGATAAGATCATGACTACGTCAGTTTATTGTTATATTATGAGTGAGAATTTGAAGAAAAACAAATCTTGGAATAACCCGCGTAATAATTCATGTATCTTTTTCATTCACGGAATTAGGTTGTTCCCAATAACTTGTTATCTACTGCATGTTTTTGTCGAGTGCGAGTCGCGTCGAGGAGCCGGGGCTCACCTTGGAGTCACGTGTGCCTGAGTCACGGATCGCCGCTGTCTTGCCAATGCGCAATTATCTCTGCCGTAGTAAACAACATCTATATACAATTACAAGTACATACCTACTACGTAGGCGGGATCTAGTGTTTATTAAGAAAAATCAAAAACGTTTCCAATCCTTTGTTTGCTATTCTCATCAAGTGTGCTAAATTATTACCTATTCTGCAAAGTACAATACTTTATGGACAATTCCATTTGAATGTAAAACCAATGTAGCAAATAAATAAAAGTTATAAATGCTTTTATTACACTGTAGCGCAGAATATTGCACGACCATTCGACAATTCGCTGAAGTAATTTATATCCTTTCAGTCGATTTTTTAAGTCACAGTCAATTGCATGCACAGTCAGTAGTCTGTAATATTTTGTATGAAATGAAATTGATGTTGTGAAAAGTGCAGATTTCAGCCATAGCACGAATGTATAGCTATTTTTTTATTACAAGACGTTTATTATTATAAAACTGCAGAAATAACACTTCACCATCAATGTAACTATTTCATATATATTTTGTCTACTTTTGAAAGGTACTTAACTAACTCAGATAACGTATTTCCATGGATCAATCAACTTGGTAGGCAATTAAGTAGGTATAGACTTGTGTTATCTTAAATGTTTAAGCTAAAAGCATTCTGTATCCAATTTCTAATTGGCTGTTCTGAGTATACTGCGCCTTAGTGTCGCCTTACGTTTTTCTATTTACTGTGAATTATATCATAAACTAGCAAAGGTATTGTTATACTGAACCTGAATACGATGGTTGAGACATTTACCATCAAACCTCGGTATAGCTTACAAACAGATTATGAACAGCTAAATACAAAGCGTCGTCTTTACAATGCTAATGAATATTAATTTACTTGCCTCCCTTTGTAGATAGGTAATTTACTCTAAATATCTTTTAAATTGCTTATTGACTTTGCAGAGGTAATAAAATAGGTACTTATATTGGAGGCAAAAATAGAAATGGGAATTAAATGTAAACATTATTCGATCAAATTCATTTATATTCCTCCCACATATTTCGTTAAAGTGAAAATATTATTAATAAAATTATCCTCTTATGTTTGTTTCTATTTAAGCACCTTGAACAGTTATTGAGTTTCATTTCATACGTGTGTATTCGTACATTACATGAATTAAAATCGATATGTTTAAAGATATTGATATATCTGCAGCTTTGATCAAATATTTACTAACTCAAACTGAAATAACAGCAACTTCGACGCAAGCAGTTGAATTAATTCGCTTTATATTTGTATTTTAGATTTCCTTCGGCTTTGCAGAAACTTTGATCTTTGAACTTTGACCAAAACGAGCTGGCTTATTTGACTCAATATGGTCAACTATGTTTTCGTTTCTGACCCAATTTCGCTCAAAACTGCAATCACGTTTGTTCTTAATTTGAGTCTTCAGAAATATGCTGACGCTAGCTTTTTCGCTGCCCTATATTGCTCGTGTTTCACATATGTCTTCGGCTATGTAGAAGTATCACAACTTTTAATCACACGGTTAATTTGAAAGTGAAGTATGTTCGCTTAGTTTTCAATTAGAGGCGCTTGCTACCGACGGCGGCACCGGGATGATTAATATCCGGCGGAGAAGGTCGCGTCGTGACGTCACCTCCGGCCCGTTACCTCTACTTCCGCGCGCCATATGCACGGGCACACTCCACCCAATGGTCCGGCCACACCGGACTAGTAAGATCTTTTTACGAATACGGACTTCCTTTAACAGGAACATATCTATCCTCGTTAAAGGCTTGGCTATCTGCGCTCTACATCAGCAGATTTGCACTAAAATTATGAAGAGGAAGAGCTGAAATGCTGCAGGACATTTCCAAAAGGTTTATCCAATTACAAATGTTATTCCATAAATTAATATTTATGTCTGTTTGAGGGAACATGAAATCATTTAAGTACTAAAAATTCTTGTGTAGCCTATTGGAAGTGCTTACTCGAAAAAGTAATTAATTTTAGTTGACAAAATTATACCACTATATACTTATAAAAATACCAAATTCAGTCGAGAAATGAAATTATTTAAAGCTTATTAATAGATTACGTAGTTCCGTAATAATAAGAGATGCTATTTATTTAATTTCTACGGAAACCAGTTTGCTTCCAGTATATTTGTAAGCGTGAAGTATGGGTGTGACTTTTCATTTGTTGCTCGTGGGATGCTTTGGTGCGGTTTTCTTATTAAGCGTGATTACAACTTTAGTTATTATCTCGATCTGGATTAGTACACGTGTATGTAGGGTTACCTTATTAGGGAAATAGCTTTAATTCGTTAACTTGTTTATGGTATCGTTTGTAAATGTTAAGTTAGCGATTACCTAGCTATTAGATTACGTTTTTGTTTTGGTAATTTATAGTCTAAGTTTTGGTCGAACTTCAAGTTTTTTGAATTCGCTGTTACTTTTTTTATCTATGTTAGGTGTGCTATATTTTCGATATATTTTCCGTTTTAAATTAGTATTCCTTAAAGCCAGTTTTTCTTTAAAACATTAAACTTTTTCTTTCGTTCCCTTCCTTTCACTTCTGAATTCTTAATATATACGTACGGTTTGTGTTTAACACATAAACAGACATAGGTACGCCTTGAAACGGCACGTGTAGAGAAAACATTTCAAACACGTGAATGTACTAACATCTTCAGATGCGCTGCGCTAAAATAATCGGGGCAATGTTTGCTTAGCTCCAACCTTAGCTCGTAAAGCCTTTTGTACGCCACTATGCTAGGCTTTACCTTTATATTCAAAAGGAAATAGTTTTTATACTACATAATACTTTAATAAAGTATTTTATCCTTCTTTTTTTGTTGCAGAGGAATCTTTATGAACCAACAATAAATTATGTTACTTAGATTAGTACCTTACTCTTCATCTATACATAGTAGTTTCGTTTCAGATGTATCTAGCCTACTTGGTTTACATACCTAACCAATAATATCTTAGTTAAACAGTTAATTTCACAACATGCAACGTATGGCGCGGCATTTCGGTATTATTGCCAGTTTAAACAAAGACAGCTGGAACAATAGGATTGGCCCACATATCGAGTGCATTTGGTTTGGTTACGGCGGTCTTTCATCGCTCGACCGATGTAATGAGATCGGCGCATTCATGAGTGCGCTCTGCGTTCCGCATGGTGCCCGGCCGCATGACCGCATGGCAGCTTGACGCTTATGCAAGCATTGTACGATCATGTTAACAAGTCCCGGACACGCCTCCCGCCATTTATGTCATACTATCAGCTGGGAGATAATAATTGTCTGCATCCCATTAAATTCACGCTCAAATGCAATCATGATCAGTGATAATCGTTGAAGCAACTACTCTGTAACGACAAACTTTTCCGTTTATGTCAGAGAATTTGTTTTCGTATTGTACCCTTCCTGGTGCGACCAAAAAGCAATCTTAATTTTCTTCGATTCTATGTATATTAATGATAAAGCTATAATATAGCTTCTCTATCCAAGCTTTGGGTAGGTATTACCTTCCTGACTACTATTGCTATTATAAGTTTCATGGTAAGTGGTCGGGAATGTACTATTATACTAAATATGTCCATTCAGTGTATTTTATGCGGGTATCATTAATCACGGCAGCTTGGGCACGTCGCTATCGGTGGAGAAGTAAAGTAGACATTTTGGTTAATTGACCGTTTGCCTGTCGTCTTCTATTGTTTCTATATCGAGTCATTAGTTGGAGAGAATTTTCCTTTTTTTTTATCTATAGATCGATCTTAATCTATTCTGATTTGTTCTCCATGATAAAACTCTTTAGATTAGATAACTATTTAGATGCTTGCCAAAGTGTGACTCTCTTTTTGCTATGATTAACGAAATGTCATCTTAATTTTCATTCATAAAAACATATAGTACTTCCTATACCTGTACCTAATATGTATGTAAGTTTGCTCATATAAATTGCTCAGCCACGCATCAATAAGCTTAAAGATAAGTAGGTTAAATCCACAAACCGTAAATATACATAATGTTCTTTTATCCTTTGAAAAATATGAGGCGTTGTAAAAACTTTTTAAGTGTAAAATATGAGCATTCGCCTCTTTGTGTTCCTTTTATTTATAAATGTATTTACTTAGAAAGCTAGCTTAATTTATGGAAACTAAAATAAGTACATACCAAGCAAGTCTTCTTTATTATTTTGCAATACTATAATGCACAAAGACAGTGTGGCCACTTGCATGGCTTTGACGACATTCAAATATTTGCGGAAACGGAATACCGGCTGCTTCCGGCACGGTGCTCGCGCTGTTGCCTGTTCTTGGGAATTCTATCAACGAGCTCTAGCTTGCTACTGGCAATAGCAAACTCGTATGATTTAATTTGATAGATATAACACGTGTTCGAATTAATGTAGTTTCAGTTAAAGTCACGAGCTCAAATAAAAGCTTTTACCGGATAACAACTATAAATGAAAGTAACTACTTCTGGCGTAATATACAAATACATATTGTTGCAATGTATCCTGGGACTATTTTGATGTGCACTATCAGACACGCCACCTCGTGATTCAATGCAAACGAGAATTAGAAAACGCATCAGTAAGGGAAAGGTGCACCTGGCCTCGAGAATAGCCGGCAGCTGCGCGTGCGACGCCCTTTTTTACCCAGGATCGCTTTGTTCGTTGCGATACAGCTCGCCATTCGTATGCGGTTGGCGGTACAAACTTCGTATAATGGGTATAATATAAACTGGCGTAATTTGGCCGGTATCCACACCGAATTGGAGCGGCGAAATGTCGTACAACAGGGAGATGATCGCTTTGCTAGAAACTATATCTACACGTAGAAACATCTAGAAAATGTTGTTTAAATCGTTAAAGGTTTGATCGATCCAGCGAAAAGTCTATTGGAAAATTGAGTTTCCTATTTCAAGAAGAATTTCTTTTCTTTGTAGTTACAGGAAAAGTTTTAGTCAAAAGCTTTAAAGTAGTAGTGTTGACAACTACGAGTATACTAGAAGGCATATTTAAAATGACTGGAGCGTTCTCGATATTTAATTAATGTTTCTGAGCACTAAGCGCTAGGTCCAACGGAATACGTCGTCGTGTTCAAATCTCCGTGAAAGTTTACCAAGTTTTGGAAGTGCTCTGCAGCTACGGTCCAAGTTATGTTAATTTCAAAATTGGGTTACGATACGGTGGCATTCAGCCTCAAGATTTGTAACTAAGAAACTCTCTTTCAAACTAACAATATTGCATAGAACAGTGATTCGAATAGAAGCTAGTGCTCGAGCTAGCACTATAATAGATTCGATCCGTGACACAGTAGTGTCGCGCGACAACTGACGGAGGAGCGACCTGGTAACGCGGTGCATGCGGTGCAAAGCGGGACGCCATGCCTGACCTACATCACGAGGGTGTCTGGGCCATCGCCAACTAGCGAGGACTAGCCCACTGACGCTGCGAACAACTACGCTTTTTAAAACAATGACCTCGATAATAATTTCCAACGTCTTGGCAAACGATCTATCCTATTTATTTTTGAAACGTTTAAACCCTAGTTTTGAAATATCTGACCCTAATGTGAGGCTCGGTCGTTCACTGTGTAAAGTAAATGGTAAACCAGATGGCACTAACGACCGCCTTAGGTGTAGGTCTATTTGACTAACTCCATCGGAGTCTAACATGAATTAGCATTGATCCTGCCCCTGGCGAACACCCGGCTAACGAGAGCTGTATTGTTGTACCTACCTATCGTTGGTATTGAATCTCTCCTAATAAAATATGTATTTCCATACTCTTCTATAGGTAGATATGGCGATAAATTCAGTCTAATATAATGTTTTATTTGGCTATCTACGGTACTTAAATTACATATTGAGATACCGATCGTAAAATCAACGTAATGTAGTCTGGTTTGCATCGCGAAGGAGCCACGCTCACTCATTGTTTGTGACGTGATTTGAAATTCAAATTATTGTATCGACAAATGTCTATAAAGTTTATTTCTGACATTCTTGTCGGAGTTCTGTCTACACCCACACGCTACATTGCTATGAAAATCACTTGCTCCTTAACTACGAAGCTTAGATATTTTTTCGGAATTTCTTTTATGTACGTCATATTTCACTCAATGATATCTTGTTCAAAGCACTTTTACTCTTAATTTCGTTATTTGCGTGGGAGAAGTGTTTCAGTTTCCGAAAATACTCTTGAATATTTGTTTATGGAGATTTCTATACCTATGTATGATTCTCGTTGTGGAATTACCAGGTGTAAGACTCGTAATTTTAATCCTGTATGGTTTTTTGTTAAAGTAGCTTGAAGCAATTTTATCGATGACAATGTTAATGACAAATGCACGGAAGTACTTATGCTGTTATTTGTAATTTGGCTAATATAATTAATCTCGGAAAAGGTCCAAATATTGGCAAGTCAATCAGCAATCGTTGGATGGTAAGGGAATTAAATAATTATACATTTTAAATCTTTGAAATCAATGGCTGCTCCAATGGCGGGTGTTCTGAGAGATCGTTTCGTAAGTGTATTCTCTATACACAAAAATTTGTAATATCAGGGTTGCATTGCGTTGTGTGTCAATAAAGTTGCATGCGTGTGGTAATGCGCACGCATGTACAATTGTACAGCTACCACTCTTTGGCAACCATAATCTGCAGTGTGACACCAACGAGGGTGTTCATTACCGTGCGGACTGCCGTACGGGGTACGTAGTTGCTGTGATAAGGATTATTTATGCATTGGGGTCGGCCCTTGCAGCGTTACAGCGAAGATACATGACGATACGATCCGGCTCGTGTCGTCGTGAAATTGTTTTTCTTTTTAAGTATGTATGTATAAGATTATAGATTGATTACATTACGTTTGTTTCGCTGTTCTTTTATTAAAGTATGGGTAGGTATACTGACTGACTCTTTTGATTGTATATTCAATTCAATTTAAGATTTTATAAAGATAGTTTACCGTGTCGAAGGAATTCAGTTCTTCGAAAAACTATACGAAACAAAGGAGAAAACGTTAGCAAGAAAATAAATTAATCCTTCATTTGTATTTTATAGGACACGTGCACAGGTGAAGCATTCGCTCTAAAGGTCATTGAATATTGTTTGTAAGCACGAGTAGCATCTATTTTATTAGTCCTTATTGTTATGTTTTTATTATGTAGTCATACATTCGTAATAGGTTTCGAAGTTGGATTGACGCATAGACTTTAATCTTTATGATTATACGTTTCATTTATACATTTGCGTGTAAAATAAGGATCGATCCTCATTCTCGTTCTGACTTTATCATGTATGGGAGTTACTTAATGTACTGTCTGCAGAACATTCCCTTATTATTATATTATAGAGATGTCTCCATGGAGACGATGATTGTTATTCAGTTTGTTGGCGGATCGCCAGGCTGCAATGACACCACTGTTTGCGAAATCTTCCGTCAACTTCGGCGCGACAGCTCCGACATCATCGTCTATCGTCGCCAGCTTTTATACTAGCTATATCGATTTATTAACAATGTTGTATGACAGCTTCCTTCTAAACTAACATCTAAAAACTAGTAAAAAACAACTACTTCGCATATAGTTGCAGTTTAGTTACGCTTTTGCGAGAATTCAATACAAACGTATTTCGGTATCTATTGAATTCAAGTGCGTTAGGTTAGCACAAAGGTCTCGGTCGTCCAATAAGAAGACTCACAAGGCAACTACATCCATAAAGTAGGTCGGTACATTTGCGATCTTGTTGTTAAGGCTTTAGAGCTTCACTTTGCGCTAGTCTGACATACGTGAAATGATCCGGGTAGTGAGGAGCCGTCAACAACATTCTGTAGTCATGCAAGGCATCATACACAAGCGTCTCATTTCCACGATGAATGCACCATCATTTTCTGTGGAAGGACAGCTCCTTTGTCCCTTTGACGCTCCTTTGCACTCAGTCACATACCTACCTAACGAAGGATTCCAGAGAACTTACCTATGAACTTTAAAGGTTACATTTGAAAGGTTATTTCAAAAATTTCGCCATTTTCTGGAGTCATTTTCAGAGAACAACATTTCTTAGTCTAACAATACTCAAGTTTTGGAAAATAGAAATCTAAATTACCAAAGTAGGTGACATAAAAAATAACGATGAAAGAAGTTGTGATCTACATTATAAAATAACTTTTCTAACGATAGCATTAAAGCGAGACGCGACAAACATTAGTGGGAAAGTGGTTTCCTTGAATGTTGCGGTACCGGGCTATTCCAGAGAACGGTCTGCGAAAAAAACATCGTTTCTTTTCTGCCTGTTGGGAGCCGCTAAATAGTTGTTGGCAGTTAGAGTGCAACCCTTTTGCGATAGAAGATAGTTTCACCTTTTACGTGTGTATCCAAATGTTAAATTTTAGAAACAAAGAAGAAGCAAGTAATTATTTCCATAAACCATTTAGGGATTTGTTTTATAATCAATCAATTAAATATATCTTTAATAATTGTTATAAAAGCGATAAATGTATATGTATACACAGCAGCAGTCTACTGTCAAGATGATCGCGGTCGTATAACCCTCAGAGCCCAGATCAATGAAAACAGTTTAGCAAAAATAAACTGCTGTACAATTTTTAAATCCTTTATCTTGAACTTTTCTTTCTTCTTAAACTTTGTTTAATTGAGGTACATCTTTTACGACCCCTGTAAATTGAATAAATCACTCTCCTTCTGCCCGTAAATATTTTGGGTTTGTACAGTGAACCGCCTGAGTCAAGGATTCTAAATGGTTAAACTTTCTACGAATACGAGACTATCGATTTTTCTTGGCAATTGTGTTGCCATTCGTAAAAGTGTACTTGACGAAACGAGAGAATTCCTTTGAATAATCTAGCGTACCTACACTTAATTCAGTTTTTTCTAGATTTCTATTACCCTGTCCGATCACTTCAATAGACAGCAGAAATGGATCCGGAGAAATAGTCACGGGTTGGCTCCGCCCAGTTTTCCTCCAAGCCGAGTGAGTGCTGAAGTTGTTATGGCTATAATCTAATTGTAGACTGCTACAATAGATAGGTACATTAATTGCTTACATTGTTCATTTTTATTTCATTGAGATGATATTACGTAACCAGTTTCTAACTGTTGTCTGTGTCAGTTCATATCCCAGACATAGTTACGTATTCTTAATGCAGATCCGAAGGTGAGAACAACAAGTGTTGAAGTGTTCCTTAGAGGTGTCAAGTTGAGTGCAGTATGCGGTCTCAAAGACTGGTTTCTAGTCCGGACTTCCCAGCCCGTGTCCTACTTCCATTACATTACAAGTGTTAGCTGGAATTTCCCAAACAACGTTTAAATGAATTAACTTTTAATTTAGTCATTGGCTTTCTGATGCGTGAACGTCTTCTGAGAATCCGCGTTTATTTTTAAACAAGGAAAGAAGGAAATACGTAAATATGTTGCCCTTGTTTCCTATTTTAGCTGCATGTTGAGTTACGAAAGATACCGGATCACTTTACTCGTATACGTTTCAATCTCCAGACGTCATCGAGTCGATCGAGATTTTCTCTCGTATTAGCTTTATACCATCAAGTTTGTATTCGGTCGGTGAATGTGGTGAGTGGTGAGCGGTGAAATCCGTCGGACGCTTGTTGACTGAATTTTGTTTGTAACTTACAGCGGACGACAAGTCATTGTTGAACTTTACAAGCTGCTCGGTTGCGGTGGTTTTTGGCGATGCGCTTTACAAAGCTTTTCGGTTTAATTTAAATGCTTAGCTGGCGTGCTTTTTTATAGGATCAATTTAATAAGATATTTACCTTTATTTATCAATCTTATTTTGTTTGATAGAGTACTTATCTAAAGTCCTATAGCTAAGGTGCTTTAATATATTTACGCTCATTTTCTAGTCGCATGTGCGTTTGACAGACGAAGAGCTCGTTTTTTTCTCGTTAAATGTGCGTAAATTATTCCCTGCTTATGAGTACAACCGTTTTTATACGCAGTTTCTTTCTAACAGTACATATTGAACCATTTTCTAATGGTATCTATTGCCTAAAATAAAATCATTGTACATTTTTCTATTTTCAGTAATTCAAATAAAACAATTATTATTACTTGCGCTATAAATAAATAGAATTACAAGCTCAAATGTTTCAGAAAACATTAGTGTAAGGTTATGGAGAGAGGTGTTTGACGTCATCAGGGGTTGTCTAGACAGTAGCGGACAAAGCGGAAGACCCAGGCCAATGCACTTGTCTGTCTGCCTATTCCCTAAGTTCATGCAGATTTAATACCAGACTTCTACGTCATGCTTTCATTTATTGCCACATTAAACATTTTCGTCACTCCGGGGTTAGTGATTGAAAAAGATGGATGATATTGAATATTACTCAGCGGGCTCACTTCGAAAATATTTTGTTAAGATGGAAGTTGAGAATAGTTTGTAAGTTGGCTCCTGTTTATGACAATCAAAGAGGATCGCAGCTTATTTTTCCGAAGCTTTCCTGTTGAAATCTACGCGCAGTGAATTGATAGCGTGGGTTGTAAGAGCAAGGTATAATAATTTCATGAACCGAAGGGAGCCTAAAATCGGGAGCGTTGACCTCTCACCCCTAGTATTCTCAACTTTCATAAGCTTGCCACTTCGCTACTACTTGGTCCATGCATACCAAGTAAATACTAAGGGTAATCGTAAATTTTAATGTTAACAAATTAACTACTATTATACCTGCAATAGGAAAAGTGGAGATTGCTTTATGGTTTTTCAGTTAAGTTTTGAATTGGAGTTAATCTTGACATTGACATTAATAGAACTTTGCAAAAACCTTGAGTTTATCGTAATCTAATTGGAATAATGTAGAAGGTACTCAATTTTCTAACTTTACCTCTTTGCCAAGATTCGCGCTCAATCAGATTCCCGTACTGGAGTGTCGAAAATTTCTGTCCTTCGCTTACAAACGAAATTATTATAAAGAAACTCAACGGATCCACCCTTATTCCCTTGTTAAAGGAGATAAGCTAAGCTAAAGTCTATGAAATTGTTAAGACTTCTGCGTAGTTGGCGAACGTTGATTTAATTTAAAGTTCATGCAGACTGTTAAAGTACCGAAGAGTATTTCGAAGGTTTTTATTTTCTATTCTAACTATTCCTACTCCGTAGTTATGTAGGTAATTTACTATATCTGAACAATTGCCTTTACTCGTGTTTCGTATTGAAAACGAGATATACATCTAGCTAGACAAATAAGAGGAAGGTAGCTATTGTCACTTTGTTATGTCATTATCGTCTTATTAGGGCCGTAGCCTCGATGCTCCCATTCAGATCGCGTGACCTAAATGACTCACCGAACCTTGAAATGTTTCATATACGGGTTTATGGAGATTACGTCATCATTGCACTAGATTATTTTAGTACGAGTAAGCTTTCTCTCCTACCGGCCTCACCTTGTTTCCATAATATTAACTCAGTTTTGTTATGAAAACATTATATTACAGTAGAAAATAGGACGGCAAATAAAAATGATTATTAAGGTCTGTACCAGTAATGTGCTCGCGTAAGATAAATAATCCAGATTTCAGTGGTTGTTCGAAGATATATTAGACGTCGTAACTCATTCTGATGATGTAACATGCGATAGGTAGTGTTCGGGGCTGTTGGCTTTTATGTAAGGTCCCTGCCTGATTAGATGACGTAGGTCGGAAAATATAGAGCCAAACCCCGGATGAGAATAAAGGACTTTCCTCACTTTATACCTTAATAAATTTATGACATTACAACGTCCTTTTCATATAATAATTTCAGCTCGTTCTGAATAAGTTACTTACCACGAGTATGAAAATCTAGCCGAATATAATTAATTACCTTTGGATGATGAATTTCGGGTCCGAAAGCAAACAATAGTCTGTAAACACGTCCCTTAGAGGCTTGATACCTACAATACAACACAATATATTTATAGATGTATAAACCACGTACAAGTCAAGAGTACTCTAACCCGACGTGCATGTATGAGGCGACTGATGAATGTGGATAAAGAGGTATGTTTGGATCGTAGCAAGTAGAGGGAAGTGGTATCTGCCGACTTCGATGGGAAAGAGGGAAAGGGAAACTTGTAAAACAAAACAAAGCAGGTTTATAATCAAATGTTGACTGAAAGTTTATCACTAATACATTCCCCTTTTTGTGTCGGGGTCTTATACAAAACCCATTTCAAATTCGAGTTGGTACCTATCAACGACATCCATATCGGTGATTGCGTAGCATATCAGGCAAAGTATTCTTGAGCCTTATGGTCGGCTTCCTTCACGCAGCGGTGGCGTCGCGACCGAACAGAACAAAAACCTTGACAGTGACGCGGGGTTTGCGCCGCACCCCAGATTTTCGTGTCATTCCGTCGTAAAAGAAGTCCTCATTTTACCCTCGAGCGGCTGCAGCCTCTGACCGTGAATATTTATAAGGCTAACTCCCACTTGGGTTCGTAATACGGATTTATTACCAAGTTTGTCGCTCGACTCTTGGGACTTGGCTCAAGAAATTAGTTTAAAACAACATAATTGCTTCTTATTATTCTTTGCTAGCTACGATTCTCGGACAATGGACCTTGTCAAATCATTGGAAATGCTCTACTTAGTTAAGTGATGGTGACCGAGTGTAGCAACAGCACGCGATGTGGTAGAAAAGAGTTCAATATTGCGTCACGGCATCGTAGCGCGCCAAGTACGTACTTGTAGCGGGTTTGGAATGCCTCGTAATTCCAGACATCTTTTATCGCCTCCCTAATAGTCTACCGGTTTATGGAGGAAAAACGAGAAGAAAGAGGTGCTATATTTTTCCACTCATTTTGTTTTATTTTCTCGGCAAGTTCATTATCATGCCATCTCCGTCGTCGCGACGTCTCGTACCCGGTTTGTCTGGTAATGAAGTATGTTATTCTCATGAAGATGTTGATGTTGGAACCGAAGTCATTAAACAGAGTTTAAATTTGCGTTGCATTTTCAAGAATTTCTTTGCACTGACTTCTGACGTAGATATTGGACATCAAAACTTATTATCTTGACTTTTACAGGATTTTATTCCCATAAAAGCTAGAGATAAAAGTAAACTTCTTATTAAAGGTTAAATCGTGTGGGCGAGGTGGAAAAATTGCAATAAATTTCCATCGCATATTTATTGAAGAAAATAAATTTGTTCTCGCTTTGGATTACTTGCAGGCTCTATGACCTAGTTCGTATTTATTTTATCAGATTGTTGCGGCGTTAAGTTGGTGATAATTGTGGGGGGTGTGGAGTAGTGACGGCGGGGGTTCGGTCCACTAAAAGCCGTGACTGTGTTCTTTCCCGACGTAAACACGACGACACGCACGAACCACCTACTTTTGAGATTACGACGTGCGTGACCGCTGCCTGACTCGCCGCTAACCTTGCGTTTGTACACTAATTTCTCCAAAGCCTTCACTGTCCCTTATCGTTGACTTACTGATTTATCGGTATTTAAATGCACGTGAACTTTTATGAACGTCAATAAACTAAATAATGCAAGCCATAACTAGTTCAGTAAATAAAACGCATAAGCTACTAAAATAAAAACGTATTTGGAAGGATTTAATGTCTGAGGTATTAATAGCAAATAATGCGTCAGATGGGTCGCAAGGTCCTGTAAGATAGAGTTCCCAAAAGGCGGCGTCAGCAGCTGTGAGCACGCTGATAAATCGAGGTAGACATTCTAAATCTCCTTACGTACAGAGAGCTACTACATTTTCAGGACACAAATATTTTTCCAAGTTTCATACTTGTCGTAAGCCATTGAATGTTTTCACAAAAATCTTCTTCGCTTTAGTTTAAATAAACTTTTATTGGAATATACTTAGTTGGCGCTTGAGTCGCTAAAGTATCAAAGAAAATGCTCTCGAAATTAGGACTAGGCGCTTAAAGAATATAAAATAACTTTTCATTTTCGTATTCAGTATTGGTTGTGTTGTATAGCCAGTATGCTCGCATTTAAGAAAACAATTAATTAGACGCTTATCACGTAATGCTGTGTGACGGCGGTGGTCGCCTAACAAGCTAGATAAAATTAGATTTATTACTCTTCTTAATACGTAAACCTAATTACTTATACTATAATAATTCATTATTTATATATTTCTTCCACAAATCTACAAAAGTAGGCTCCGGAGTTCGGGCTACATCTTATAAATTTTATGATTATGATTTGTCGCAGATCTTCAAAATGATAACATGTCTTTTCTTTGTTTAAGGGAGGTTACCCGGCTAAATTGAAGAAGGTCCTCATAGTGACGGCGCCGCTGTGGTTCAAGGCGCCGTTCCGCATCCTCCGGCTGTTCGTGCGCGAGAAGCTGCGTGAACGCGTGCATACGGTGAGCGCGCCGCAGCTGGGCGTGCACGTGCCGCGCGCCTCCCTACCTAGACAGCTCGGCGGACAGCTAGACACTGACCACGCTGCCTGGTGAGACTGAATTATTATTATAAACGATAGATAAATACGTAAACAATTTAATTCCACGACACAACTTCTGTGTTGCAATTTCGCTCTTCGGCTAAACTAATTTTTAACTTGAGCACGCGAGAATAACTCGTTACAAATATAAGAAGAGATTCTAACATCTTGTGCATACAGATTTTTTTTTAAGTTGGCAATTTTTGCGGTGATTTTCTTATTCTGAAAAAGTCGCGAGATAACTTTCCATGACATTACTCGTAAGTCGCTAGACTGACTGGAAACCAAATACTTGCATGTTATTTATAAAACAGAACCGTTAGTGATTGGCTGACTGACAGAAAACGCTCATAAAGTACGGATGATAGATCCAAACTTGCGAATTTACTACTTAAAAACAAAATAAGTCCTGAGGGCTGCTAAGTTTTATATTATATTTGTAGGTTAGGTAACAATTTCTGGTCCATGTCCATAAACCCAATTAATATAACATTAGGTACACCTGTTTGTAAGTAAATAATTAGTAATCCGAAGGACAATTATAGCGGAGGAAATGAGATGTGCAGTAGATTAGCATCGGGTCACGGTTTCCAATAACTGGCGCCGCCGGCAGCGTCCGGTCTGACGCCTCCGCCCTAACCCCGCCTGTCGCACCAACTATTGAATTAGAGCTCCTAGACTCGTTTACTGAAGCGCTTCTTGCTAATGTAAATATTTATTTAATGTCGAACATTTTCCTATTTAAATGCCGAGGGTTGAATAAGTTAAGGTAGAGGCAAATCTAAACTAATAAAAAAGTTAATAGACAATATTGTAGACCAGCTACCAATTTAGTGGGCAAAGCTTTCTTTAGCACGTTTCTACTTTAAGGATACTTCTGTATAATATCTAATCTGCAGCTTACCGACACCTTCCCATTGAAATAGCCTTACGCTCGCTATGAATACATATTATATGTGAAATCATGAGATAACCGTCGCAAGACCGGCCTTTACCTGCGATATTACGTCTCTGTTTATCCGCATTCACTTCCACCATTTGACTCAGAAGGCGGCTTTAATTTCAACCTTTTGCTTGATTAAATTCGTTTTGAATAACATCGCATATCGTAGGATTTCCCCGGAGAGCGTTCGACCTTCGTCGGGTAAAGAGAAAACTCAAAATATTAAACGTTAAACTTATATCTACGGTACTCGTATTGTGTTTTATGCCGAAAAAAAATGAACATCTTACAGTAGACTGATGTTTAGAAAAGCTTTCTATGTGTAAGTTGTAGATAATACCACATACACATACATAAGACACATTAAAAATCCTATTATGAACTGTTTTAAAAGTACGTGACGAACGATTTTATTATATAGTATTAGCAGGCTATAGTTTGCACCGAATACGTTCAACACTTGTACCTAAGATTCTGTAAAGAAATGTTTGTCGATATCTCTATAAATAAAATTCGTTATCACCTCCCTGATACTAATGAAAACACGACGGTAATCCATTATTTGTGTAATACAGATAAGGTATCGTTTATCGACTCGTTAAAACAGTGCAATGCATTACCGCGTTCAATTTTAGCGTATTTTTTGTTTAAATTGTGACTTAGAAAAGTGTACGTAGTATGTGCCTGTGGAAACAATATGTGATGTTTATTTTCAGGTTGGAACACTGCAGGAATTGTTACACGAATAATCTACAAAGCGGCAAGTTGGACGGCGTCATCGACGAATATGTAATCAGCAATCACATCCCGCCCGTCAAACAAAATGGTAAGTTTCACCTTTACGAGTATTCTTGATTTACTTTTATAAAAGACAGATTACTTTGGTTACCTATTTAAGTAAATAATTAACAAGTTACGAGAAAAGACTAGTTTACAACGGCTGTAACGAGGTAGATTCACTTCATTAGTAAGAACAAAATAATTATTTCAAAGGATGTGGATTGTGGATTGAAGGATGTGAAATGGAAATTGTATAAATACAATAGCTGGTAATAGACTGCGAAAGTAACTCTTGTTTGAGCGTCTTGTTAGCGATGATTAGGTGAACTCTTTTAGATTTGCGAATGCTTTCGTACAAAAATAACTTATTTTTGGTAATAATGTTGTGCTAATGTTGGTGGACATATAAATTAAAGATAGTTCATAAAAATAGTTTAAAGATGTTTTGAAAACGTAAAGTTTAGATTTTGTAAAAGGCTTTATAAAACTTGATAATTACCGTGTAGGTATAATCGACCGTCCCGGTGACATGACGAGCGACCGCGCGGCGCGGTGCGAGTCCAGCAGCCCCGACATGCACATCAGCGGCGACCCGCCCTACTCGCCCGACCCCAGCCCGCTCAGGTACACCGCTCAGATACTATGACAGTTACAAAAGAAAGTTACGGTCTTGTTATACAGACTTCTAATCTGTTTGATAATTTTAGTAAAGTTGGTTTTGGACGTTAACATCACTAGTTACAACAAAACTCAATTTAAGTGCATGTTTAGTCGTTATCAATAAAATCGACACAATAGAAATGTTTTATGTGACGTTGAAAAAGTTTTATCTGTATTACTTACAACGAAATTGCAAACTACTTTATGTACTGGAAGAAAAAATATACAAGTAAATTAAAACAATGAAAAATGATTTCCAGGCATACACACGGGTACAATGGCGACATGAAAGGCAGACACATAAACTCAGGGGACGAGGATGACCTAGATATAAGTAGTAAGTCATACTCTATTGTTAATACGTGCCCTTATTTACGCTTTCCACGTCCATTCACATTCTGCAGCAATCCTTTTATTGCACTGTAATATTGAGTTCTCTATTTAATTACTTACAAACTTATTTCCTTCAATACGTAGTATGTACAACCTCTTTGTTAGAGATCGATCAGCGTATATTATCTATATTATAATAAAAACTTGAGCGTCAAATTGACGACTGTTATTGACACTTTTTGGCATATCGATTTTTGTTTACTTACACTCAATTTGCGGATAAAAATAATTTCACTTTCATGAATCTTACAAAAGACAACAACGGTATGTTTTGGACGTAATTTTTAAATATTTTCGAGACAGTTTATGATACCATGATGGGTCCGTGCGCCGCACGCAGAGGTGATTGTTTGCACCGAGGTCGATCGCGAGATGAGCAGCCGCCACCGCCGCCGGTTTCATGGAACAACCTCAAGTTGTTTATAAACAATTCTGCGCGTTGAACGTTAGCGCGAGCAGTGCGGCTCCTCACCTCGAGGCCACGCCGACGATGTAAAAACCAATAAAACACTATTGCGGGTTTGTGACGTCGCCTACTAAAAGTAGCAGTTTACGATTGCTTGTCGGTTTATCGCGACCTAACTATGATTGCGCCCCTGAAAATGTATAAAAAAGCCGTCGTGTTGGTATCGTTACACAGTGTGGTAATTGCTATCTTGCTGTATGGTAAGTGGGCACATTACCGATGTTTATTGTACGACCATGCTCAGCGACGTTAATGTTTTAACGCCGACCTTGAACAGGGTGTATAAACGACACGTGTTAAGCAGTTTATGCTTTTTCCACTTTATGGTGGGTGTTAATTTTAAAATATAAATGATTTTATACTTTGGAAATGTCAAAGTTTATATTTCTTATATTGTAATTCCGTTAACCAAATCGAGAAGTCAAACCGGTTCTGTTCTCAAACAATGTTTTGTAAATTATGGCGGAGATCAAATAACTTTAGCTCTATCATTAATTACTGAGAAGTTTGCTACAAGTTGTGTAATCGATACGATAACGTTCCTATTTAATTGCTGCTCCGACTGCGAATAGGTATTACAACTCTGGTCTTAATCAACTTCTACACGGTTTTTAATGGAACGAAATTAGAAATTATTTAATTTAATAAAAGGGTCATTCAAAAATATTGTAGTTTATTGCTATGTAAAATTTTATTTATATAAACACCTTACAATAAAAACACTTGACCGCACAGGTAAGGCCTTGAACATTGGTAACTAATAATTATTAATTTCACGTGAGCACGTGACAATGTTGACTATACTTATCATCGTAAAAGTGGTATATAAAATGTAATATAAAATAAACAGCGGCATTGTAGTCTATGCCACAATGATCTCACAGTTGAGATTTACCTATTTATCTACTTCCTACATGTTCGTGGAAAACATTTTTTCACGCCTTCGAAGTGGTACTGCCTTTTATTTAAACTCGCTACCTAGTTTCAGCGCAAATCGCTTTACTGCATAGAATATTAGAAAGTCAATAGTCCGAAGAGAAGGATATATTTAAATCGTAAACGTAATAGCTAAAATATTAGATATCCAAAAAATGACATTCGAACAGTATGACCGTCTAGTAGAGTCTAGAGAGCTCTCGACGGACTTTACTAGACGAATACGTATGAGCAAATAATATAGAGTTTGTCGTTTGTGGCAGCGCGCGGCACGTGGTCGTCGGGCGAGGCGTCGCCGGGCGCGTCGGACGAGGAGTGCGGCGGGGGCGGCGCGGGGCTGCCTCCCGCTGCGCTGCTGCTGCGCGTGCGCACGCTGGCGCGGAGGGGGCTGCAGCACGAGTACGAGGACATTCGCAGCCGGCCGCCGCACGGCACCTTCCACCACGCCAAGTCAGTCCGCTTCTCATTACCCACCACACCGGCAGAGTGGCCGCTACGTGCGAGCCGTGTCCCGCACCCGACTTGTGATTTGACTCGCCAGCGACTGCTCGATGGCTCGCCGCAAAAATCCATAACAGCGTTAAATGTTAAACGTACCTAAAGTAATTTATTTATGTTACAAACGCAACGATATCCGCCTTTTTTATTCTTCCTCGGTTCTGTTTTTTTTTTTTACCTTTACTTCAATGAGTACCTCGCGACTTTTCAGATTGCCGAGCAACCTAGCCAAGAACCGGTACACCGACGTGCTGTGCTACGACCACTCGCGCGTGATCCTGTCGCAGACCGACCCCGACGACCCCAGCACCGACTACATCAACGCTAACTACGTCGACGGGTACAAACAGAAGAATGCATTCATTTCTACGCAAGGTGTGTTCGAACTTACTATGAAGGTGTTGGAAAAATAAAACAAAAAATTAACTTCCTTCTTTCGAATGTAAATAATGCTTACCGGTCTTCATCAATAGTACAGTAAAACTACGGCCATAAGTTTCAGCCTGTAGATTCGGTTACATAATTTCATAGACCATACTTTCAAATTTCTTTAACACCAACGAATAATTAACAATATTTGTATCCCGAATCTAATCATCGTTGCACGGACTTACAGGCCCTCTTCCGAAAACGTTCGGCGACTTCTGGCGCATGGTGTGGGAGCAGGGCACGCTCGTGGTGGTGATGACCACGCGCACCGTGGAGCGCGGCCGCGTCAAGTGCGGACAGTACTGGCCGCTCAGCGTCGGGCAGCGGGACACGCACGCCAACTTCTCCGTCACCACCGAGGCGGTCGAAACCGAGGACGACTATACTATCTCGCATCTCGTTTTGACGGACTTGCGGGTGAGCGCTTTACGAAGAGTTGGAACGTTTAGGCGGACGGCTGTGTGTGAGATCGATAAAGCGAATAACTGTGCCGGTGTGGTTTGCAGACGGAGCAGTGTCGCCGCGTGTGGCACGGCCAGTACACGCGCTGGCCGGACTACGGCGTGCCGGGCGGCGGCCGCGCCACGCCCGTGCTGCGCTTCCTCGCGCTCGTGCGGCGCGCGCAGCGGACCGCGCTACACGAGTACGTCGCTAAATATACATACACTGCACACTTATACTCTAATGGAGCAACGGACAAAGTAATCGATGTACGTTTCTCGCTTTCCAGTTTGGGAGACAAGTGGGCGGGGCACAGTAGGGGGCCTCCCATCGTTGTTCACTGTTCGGCGGGTATCGGACGAACGGGTGAGTTCACTTTTATTACTAGCGGCGATGGTGGTGTATGACACGGCGTACCCATACACCCGCATATAGTTACTTGCAATTCTCGATATAGTTACTATTATGCTAAACGTAATTTGAAAATTCCGTCAGGCACTTTCATAACGCTGGACATCTGCGCGTCGCGCCTGGCGGCGGAGGGCGTGGTGGACGTGCGCGGGACGGTGGAGCGCGTGCGGGCGCAGCGCGCGCACTCCATACAGATGCCCGACCAGTACGTCTTCTGCCATCTCGCCATACTCGAGTACGCGGTGAGTGCTGTGTTTACTTTTACACTTATATCGTACATCAACAACTATTATTACTGATATGTAATCGCTTTGTATTGAACAACTAATTAAAAAATATATCTTAATTTGCAGGTGATGAACGGGTACCTGGAATCGGCCGAGTTGACGGGTTTCGACGCGGACAATGACGATGAGTCCGAATGAATCCCGCGAACGCACCCACACTCGCACCCGCTAACTCCGCGCGGACAGATACAGTGCGCGCTCCAGTAGGGTACTACGCTGGTTTATTCCTTCGTTACGCATGACTATTTATTTGAGAATAAGATAATTAACATAACGGATGTTGCATGATATGAAAAAAAGAGACTCTTGGAGACCAATGCATTTATCGGGGGGAAATATGAAATTTTTATTAGCATTATCTCGTTCTTTAATTAATAGTCGTGTAAATACAAATTGTGAAGTAAATGCCATTCCCAGTGTAGTATCGGTAAAGATCGAATGTCGCGCGTACCGGTGATGTGAACTGTGAACAATGTTGCACAAACGAGAGATGTGTTCATTAGTTTAGTGAGAGTGAGTGCGCGGATAAAGATACGCAGCGGCGTGCGAGTGGGAGAGGGACGGCCGATGTAGCCTGTGGACTCAGACGGTACGGTTGGAAGCTCGCGTACATACGATATAACAAGGTAACGCCAAACTCCAAACCTCGTGAGACAACCCCTAGAGTAAGTCCTAGCAAATAATAAAATGGAAATCATACGAAAATGAAAACGTTCCTGTAGCATGAATAAGAACTGAACTTTTATAAATCAGTCCTCGGAAGGAAACCTCGTGATTTGAGTATTTATTTTGCATATTACGAAAAAAATCATTTTTAACCAAAAATATTTCCATAAAATTAGAATTTTATTATTTATTTATGTAAGAAGTATGGCTGTGTGAAGTTTTTGTCTGTTATTTATGTAGTTGTGTTTATATTTTACTTCAGTAAATTATGCGCTCTTTTATAATGGAATGAAATTAGATGTATTTCGCGAGTCGAAGGTTTGATACAAGTTTTATACGGAGGTGCTGGTAGGATAACTCATCGCGGTTCATTTGGACGTTTCATTCATTCAATGCATTGTGGCGCGTCTCACATAATACTTATCACATTTATTGTATTGTAATCACTTTCGGCCTTTGTGGGAGGTAATTATCTATTGACAAATGGAGTTAACATCAACGCTTATGAATAAAAACAAAATTCTTTCATTATATATCCATTCCACGCGAATATCTGGCCAACCTTCACTTACTAAGGCTGAAAGTTGATGTAAAGTATACGCACTGAAACATCTTATACATCGCTACGAATTATATAATTATACTAATAGATAGACTGAGTAATGTTAATAATAGGTTCCGGTCGAGAGTATTTCCGCGTGCTCCGAACTTGCATCAGTTGAAGTGGTATTTTGATATTGTAAAAGTGGAAATAGGTCAGTCATTAAGATGACAAGGCTCGTAGCACGTTGAAAAACTCCATGATAAGAAGGATGTAAAAGTGACGCGAGAAATTTATATTTATTTTATAACCCAGAACAAAATTAAATTTAGTAAATACTGATTTCCTTATACACTCCAAGCTGAATTGCTTACTTAATAAATTGAATACATATAAAAAGTTTTATAAAAATATTTATTTTGAAGTCTACATATCTCACAGAATATATTTTGTCTCGCCGTCCTATCTCGAAACTAACATATCGCAGTAGAAAATATCTTATTTTCTGCTTTGTTTCCTTCCATTTAAAAGTATGATAGAATATAAATTTATTTCGACAAATCAAATGAACGTTTCCTGTAATTGTTTTGTGGAAATAAGTTAAACGACGTTGATGACGCCCTGCTTGTACTACAATATACCATTTAGGACTTAACGATCGAGAAACAAGTTTAAACAATCCACTGTAACAAGATTTATCTTTATCAATAAGGAAATTGTTAATCTGAAGCTGTTGATTCTTATATCTGTAAATATTTTAATTATTTTCTGTTTTAAACTAAATTAAAACCTTTGTGAAATATGTGTGAAATAAAAAGAAACTTGTAATATATTAATTAATTTGTTTAATTGTCGGCCTTTTGAAGTTATAAATAACGAATCAATTGAAAACGAGTGTCTCTTCAAAATAGTCTATCAATAAAATCTACTTTAGATTAGGTACTCGGTAAATAGATAACTAATAGGTTCATAACATACGCGATTAATTCAGCACTCAAAATAATTGTCCCTAATTCAAGTATAGTTTGATGCTATACTTCAGAAATATTCGTCAATACAGACTTCTATGACATCATCATCAAAACGTTTGAAGGATAATAGCCATCATGCGTTCGAGTACACGGCCCAGTTCCATAAAGTAGTTAGCGGTAATTAAAAGCGCGGACTCGCGATCGGTTTCGATTGGATACGACTGCCGCGCGACCGCATTTCACCGGTTACGAGGCAGAGCTGCATTGGCTGTTCAACACAAGCATGAATTTCAGTCGCGTTTGTTTTCAGTAATGCAATATTTCAGTACGATATGAAGAAGGATTTTTAATAGAATAACATCTGGATTGGTTATGTTATATATGAGTAAAACCAGGTTGTTTTTATAAAGCAAAGTTTCTTTTATTCGAAATTTGTTGTCTTGATTGCTTAAATTACAAAATTGTCATAACATTTATTAAAATAGTTTTTTGTATTAATAAATCTGACAACATTCTAACATCTACGGTTGGATAAAAGTGTGATATTTAATAACATTCAGAGATTATCAACATTGGTGAATAAAAATATCAAAATATAAGTTTCTAAAATCTATACCTATAATCCTAGTAATACTCAATTTAACATAAAAAAAATTGACCTAAGTAATCTAGAAAATTAATATCAAAACAAATGAACTAAGTACAATTATGTAATTATTAATGAATCTTTAATACTATTTACATTGAATATTTATTTATATTATCGTTCTAAGTTTTATCGCACTAAAATGCAAGTACAAACTTATCTATCTTCTATTAAATCTTTATAAATAAATGAAATCAAACTAAGTGTACTTTACCTGAGAGCTGTTTGTTGCTAAATTATTAACTTTTTTGCAATTATTATTATGCTTAGTTAGTCTACAATTAAAAATACATAGATTAATCATCATAATAAATTATTAAATAATGTGCATTGGATGCTGCGTACGGGTAAGTAAATCGATTAGATCGATTTCACGAACAATAACAATTACAAATTATTATATGGGTTGCTTTAGGATTTATAAAACACTAGCTGTCCCGGCGAACTTCGTCCCGCCTTAGAATGAACTTTATTGTGTAGGAATAAAGTTCAAATTGACTCTACAATTTAGTAAGAAAACATTTGTATGGGAAAAAGAAAAGATCTGTTTTAGGGCTTTCCCGGCAGTTATTCGATTTTTTCTCACCGTAAGAACCATCCTTGGACTTCAAAGAACATTTAAAAAAAAAGAATTAGCGAAATCGGTCCAGCCGTTCAGGCGTGATGCCGTGACAACGGAAAACGGGTTTCATTTTTATATATATAGATTTATGTAGCTTTTGTAAAACTATTCTAATATATTTGATGTATTTCAATAAAAATATAATATAAGCTGCAATATTTTAAATTATTGTTCAAGTTTTTCAAGATACGACGATACCGATGATGGCGTACCAAGTCACGGACAGCCTCTGTTATAATATAAATCCTTGACAAAGCTACGATCGGACCTAGACTTACTTCCGGTTTACAACTTATTAAGTAAGTAATGTTCATACATTTTTGTAGTATGGGGCGGGTGACTCGCAGTAGTATTTGGCTTTAAGCATTTGTCAGGTTCAATTTATTTAAAAGTGTGTATTGTTTGAGATGTAGTGTATCTAGGAGTAGAAGGTGAGCACCGAAGTGTGGTTCCCGCGCACGAACAGCACCGGCGGCAGGTCGCGGCTCAGCACCTCCAGCCACGCCATGTACAGCGGGGCCGATACTGAACCCTGGGTTATGGACATAAGGTATGTTATTGCATGATTGATTATGTACCTGAATAGTTTTGTCCATCCGTCGGATTTTTGTATTTTAAGCCAGTTAACTTTGTCGTAATTGTAACTTAAACTTGCATTATTTTTATTATTGCATTATTTAACTTGTCGAAAGATACTGAAGAGTTGCATAGTTTGCGCGCTTTGTATGTAAAATATTACTGTATTCAAATAGAAAATAATAACCTTGTCAATTATGTACTCGCTAACATCAATAAAAATCTAATTTAATGTTGTGGCGACATCCGCTATGAATAGACAAATGAAATAGACAAACTAAGATAAATGCACTACATACAATACATGAATTCCTATTATTTTTTACTACAGCACTACAGTATGATAAATTTATATGACAAACAGTACGAGCCTTTACGCACTATAACCTATTCTTATCCGATCCGAGAATTATATCTATAGATAGATACTAAATATCTCGAATCAGATGTAGTGCGTGACCGCTCTACAGTGTAGTAAGTGATGTCTTACCTTCCTCGGCATCGGTAGCGACATGACTACCAGCCGCGCGTCCGTCGAGTTAGCCAGCAGTAATTCACGGAGACGCAGCTGCCGGTTCGTCTTGCCTTGGAGCGTTAACATCTCTGTCTCGTCGATACGACAATCTGGAATAAAGTATTGTTTATTTAATCTTTTTATGGGTTGATACTTTCAGGGCAAGAGACTAAAAAAGTTGAAACAGCATTTCTTTTTCCATATTATCTTCCATTATTGCTTTTTAGTTAAAGGTTTGATTAGTGACACGTTCTTACCTTCATTAGAGCCTTCGTCTGTGAAATTTTTAGTGATATCTTGGAAGAGTTTCTGGGACTCTGGTTTAGGCGCCTCCGTAATGTCTTGCACCATCGTTAGGGATGAGTAGTCAATACGGAACTTCGAAAGTAAGTTCGCCATACTGTGGAACAATTAGGTGAATTTAGTGCAAATCTAAGAATCGCGATGACTTAAGTGTAACATCTTTAAATTTTTGTGGTCCTAAAAGAAAACTGGAAGGAAATTTTCAAAGTCATGCGCTCGTAGCATTCTTAAGAAAAGTATACGTATTTCGTAGGTCCTTTTTCTTATACTGGAATAACTTTCTTCTGACATACTTTTCGTGAAAAAAAATTAGTCATTGCATTTACAAAATACATGTAATCGATACATACTTCCTCTCCTCGAGTTCCAGTTCATGTTTCCTGTTAGCGAGCGCGAATATCCTCAGCTTGCAGTTGCTCCACGTGGACCGCTGCGAGATGATGTACGGCAATAGGATCGTCAGACCGCCGTCGTCGTACAACCACCATACGTCTATCGTACCGGCTTCCTGTGACCCAAAGAAACAATACATACATACATACATATCCGTCACGCCTCTCTCCCATTGGGGAGGAACAAAGGAACAATTGGCTTAAAATATGACATTAAGGTAATAGTCCTTTTACACGAGACCAATAGACCAAGCCAATATTGATTTAATGAGAATAGAGCCAGGTCAATGATCTCCCAAAGCTAACACGCCTGAGCCACTGGACTGTCTCGTCTATTGGCGTCGTCGTGTAGAAGAACCATAAGGGTAAAATGTTTCGTACTCGAACTTTAATGTTCATCATATTTGATTACTAATGATTGAAAAGATTTATCCTGGCTTCCAATGATGACCAAACGAGGACGTCTTACTCCCACGATAATGCTTCCACACGATCTCTATCTTTAGCGTCGTTATTGTTACACAACACTTTCGTTCTATGATTTGAACAAAAAGTGAAAAGAGCAAATAGCAAATAGCCTTTACTTTAGAAGCATCTTTTAAGGTACTTGAAAAATAATCCATACCTGTTTCCTTTGGAACAGTGTCATTTGCGTGAGCTGGTCCTTTGACAGCTCCACGCCGGTGGACGACTTGTACACGACCTGGCGGTGGAAGTCCAGCGGCTTCTTGTCTTTCTTCTTCTCCTTCTCTTTGCACTCCGATATCGTGAAGGAGCGAGATGTCGTCAGTGTTAGTAGATCTGGAAATTTAGGGGATATTAGAAGGCTGTCTTGTTTTTAAGGTATTTTTAGTTTCGTCATCATCATTTTGGAAACAGACTAGATTTGCTCAAGTAACTAGGATAAAACAACTTTTTTTCTACTTTTTGTACAAAATGCCATATTGGCTGCAAACGGCTTTAGTATGGGAAGCTGAAACATTTTTATCGTTGAAATAAAGCTGTTACAAAGCATTCTTTAACTATGTTTCCTTGTTATTGAAAAAGATGTAGTATCTAAAAATCTTACTAGAAAGATTATGCCGGCTAGTGAGCTGCGAATCAGGCGACCTTATATCAAGGTCAGAATCAGCGTGCATGATATGCGGCGCGCGCACCCTGAGGTCGCCGCTGCCGCTGGAGGTGGCTGTCAGACCAGACCCTGGACCTTCCTCTGATACCACCAAGCTGTAGTCTAGGCCGCCTGATACGCGGACTATAGCTACGGCTAGCCGATTCTCGAACGCCGCGCTGGAATTACAAGTTCAAATAAGATGTGGGTTGTTCCAAGTTTGATCACAGAAAATATGTTACATTGACCATTAAACTTATATAAATAAGTATCTGGCCGTTTAGTATCCAAAGAGAGAGAGAGAGAGAGAGCCTCTATCGAATAAATGATTACTTACTTTACTATAGCGCAGAGTTGTTAGGAAATGGCCTCTTCTCAATAAAAAAAAAAGAGCGCTGGAATAAATTGATCATAATTTTTCATCATAAAAATCAAACTTACTGCAAGACATTAAAGTAAGCGACCAGGTCGCTCGGTGGCGCTGTGGTCCAGTCGGCCTTGTACCCCATGAGCAGTACGTTGGGCGCCAGCCGTCCGACGCCGCTGGCCTGCAGCAGTGCGCGCGCGCCGGTCTCGAAGCTCATCCCACTCACTCCCGAGTAGAACGCCTTCACTTTCCTGTCTCGGAGCCATTCGTCACTTGCACGGGCTCGGGATGCTCGCTCTTTGTACGTTAGTTTTTCCTGGGGATTAAGGTAACTTCGGTAAGCTTCAGTATCTGTGATATGCTTGTTTCGTTATGTAGCGCTCGGCTCGCCTGTGTCTCATGTCTAGAAATTTGTTGGTGCCTTTTTTTAAATATGCCTACTAGAAGATGTCGTTTCTTTGAACCGGGCAGATCAGCTACATTATCAGTCTTCTAATTCATACACGGTGGTTAATGAGTAAGGGCTTATTTGAAAGCCCCCTTAATGTAGATAAGTAGGTATATCTTACCGGTGAAATATCCCCGACCACCATAAGACTGCCGGCCTTGGTAATGAGACTGCCGAGGTCAACTAACGCTGGTCGTCCTTGAGGTCGCCCAGTGAGCACCAGTAACTGTGGCCAGTAGTTCTTCACGTGTTCGCCCGTACGTGCCAAGTTGTGAGCGCTCGATAACGCCGTTTTGTAGATCTGGGCTTGGGTACTGCTGCCCCAGTTTACGTCTGGTAGTAAAAGTTGAAATTAAATTAGGTTGTTGTTTTGGTAGAACGGTAGGTAGAACCTATATTGAACGCCAATTTACGTATCTGCGACAGATATTTTCGTATAAATCGTAGCAGCGAGTGTATTTGCAAGAATGTACGCCTCCTATAAATCTGAAGAAACACAATAGCCCCTAAACAATACCTAACAGTCACCTTCCATTTATACAGTTGGTGTTGAGTGTTCAAAATATTACCCATGTAATAAAAATGTTGCTCATGAAATAATGATTGTTACCTATTTATGTGTAAGCATTAACAAATTCCTACTAGTAATATTCTTTGAAATAAAATTATTTTAAACACTCGATGAAATCAATGTAAGTTCAAACAATTTTCCCTTGAGTGTGTTTACTTTGTTTCAGATAAATCATCTTTTAGCTAGATCGCGTATGAATCATATCGGTATTTCAAGGAATACGTATATTGGGAAGGATCGTGTTGCAATCGTTTTAAGAAACTAGTTCATAGATTTACAAACAAAACAAAGATGAACTGTATTCTGGAGATATGGTCGTTAAAGCTTATCGGGTTAATATGCAGATTTATTCTGATTTTTCGTCAGCTATAGGTTTAGTGTTAGTTCTAATGACCTTCTGCCGCTGGCTCATTTATGATATGGAATAAAATGTAACAGCCATGACCGTGACTCGAGCTACACGCTACAATCGGAATAGCCCAAGTCAACACAACAGTTGCTATTCTAAGCCACTTCCTGCGACGCGAGAACATGGAAAATTTCATTTGCTTTACGCGAGCTTGTCATTAATTCAAATTTCGATTTCCAAATGCACCTGGAAACAGTTATTTTATTTTATGGGATTTCATGGAACTCGGCCAAATAGGGCATTTTCCTTTATGTCTTATTACGATACGTGTAGCAATAGAGTCAACGATAGTTCTCTAGAACTTCCAATTATGAAGCCAAAGACATAAGTTCATAGACAAGACATTAAAATTAATAAGGATAAGGGACGAAAGGCCGAAAATCTTAATGAATGTTCCTTTGAAACTCGTTAAGGTACCGTTCAGCCATGACACTTAAAAGACTGTCTTATTAAGACAAGTCGCAGTATAAGAACTCACCGGGTTCCCGATAGTGCACGATGAGATAGAGCGTGAAGAAGATGGCGAACGTGACGAGCGACATCATCCAGCTGATCAGCAACATGATGGCCACGCACATCAGGAAACCCACCAGCGAGACCCATACGTTGTAGTACTGGGGGTGTGGAAGCACTGATATTTAGAATATGATATGATTAAGATATTATTCAAAAATTAACTTACATGCTATGAAACAATACTCCTACGATCATGTAAAATGGTAATACGGGACAATCTATGAGAGGTACACATCATGGCTATTTTATAGATTATTAGATGAAAATATTTCCTAAACCTTCAGTTAGATGCTCTTGGAGTGTAACATGTCAAACGGCTATAATTCATGCCAATACAAAGTTCAATATAAGGTTAGAGCTTTAAGAAGGTAACCGATTGATTCTTCCAACACCTGTCAAGTTTATAAAAACAAAGTGCCTTGTCTCCATATCAGCCTTTTATTATTTACTATTATTTACAGTATGCTAACCTAACTTAATAAACTTACCCTAAATGTAGGTCGCCATCCCAGCGGGCGAACGAGCGCAGCGTGGAATGTACAGAAGTTGATGAGCGCGTACGACGCGAGGTAGAAGTTGGAGATCAGCGGCGCGATGGTGTTTAGGTCCGCTGCAAGTTATACAACACCACGTGTTTGTGTAACTACACAATATATACCTCCAAAATCACAGTAGGTATAGATTCTAGGCCCAGTAATTTGATTGGCGGAATTTGGTTTGTTTGTGTCTTGAAACTTAAAACGTTCAATTAATTTTAATGAATTTGAAATTAAGGAAGCTACTTAGTTTACAACACTGTAAAGATCATTAGGATAGCTTTATCCCGCAAAAAAGTAAATGAGGACGATCGTGAAGTACCTACAGACAAAGACTTACCAATAAGCAAAAAGGCGAGTGACACAAAGAAAGTAAGAACATATCCTCTGTAAGGCTCGCCGTGTTTGCCGTAAGGTTTGGAGAAGAAGATGAGACCAGGATAGATGCGGTCGATGCCCAACGCCTGGATGAGACGCGGCACTGATAGCAGGTTGGTCAGAGCCGTGGACAGCGTAGCCGCCCAGCATCCGCCGTAGATGAACGGGCCCCACGCTGACATCAGTTGCATCACCTGGTTGATAAATGTATTTTAGGATTTTCTAAAGTACAGATAGAAGTAGCCTATTATGTCCTGCTCAAAGAAGATAAAAGTTAGCTTTATTTGTTTCCATTACACTAAAACAAGGTATAATAGACATAAAAATAGACGTAGTGAATGATCAGCTTATACTTAGTTAACAGCATGCTGATAGATAAATGCCTCCAAAATCATCGATTTACTTGCTGCCCCTATCTTACATTGAATGAAATATAATAGCATAACGTTCAACGGTAAGACCGATGGAGGGTTAAATGAGCATTGCTTTTAAGGTATAAGAGAGTAAAATGTCATAATTATTATTCACCTTAACTCAGAAACAACACTAATCAAACACCATCAACTTACAGAATAGCTATTATGCAGTCCAAAAGCACACCCTCCTGTGCTACTGATGCAACTGTTAGCAATATCGGTGTAGTTGATGGTCCCGTTGCTGATGATGAGCTCGGTGACGTTCCCGGACGCATCGCGTAGGGCTCCGCCCCCGGAAACCAATACCATGAAGGCGTAGCTCACCATCGAGATGAGGAGCGCTAGTAATGTGCCTTTGGGGATCGCTGATGCTGGGTCCTGATGATGGAAACGTGAAAGTGAAGTTGTGAAAGCATTTTTCATAGTTTCATCCCAAGTCTTACTATGCTCGTACATTGAAAACTACGTTTGTTAATTTTATGGGCCGTTGGATAGGCATTATGAGTATTAATTTATACCTACTTCCTTCATAACTGCGTTCTACGTATGTCACAACTGATTACTAGTTATGTCTTGAAATATAACTCCATTAACTACATTATTATTCAAAAGAATACGACATGGTGCCATCCATCAAAGTAGGTAATAAGAAAATATATTTCCTTGAACTGCTAATAATATAGGTGCGTAATTGTAGCAAAACGTATTTCATAGCAAATAGCTACTTAGGTAACGAAGGGTTCGCCACCACCCACGTGTAAATAAGTGTCTTAGTACATAATGCCATCGATCTCTTTCTGAGAAAACCTTGAAAACGTCCCGAGTCTTGGTTGCAATTCGCACCAGGAATAGAATTGAGTCACCAATAACTACGACTTCAATTGGCTTTAATGAGTTGATTTGTTTTGTGCCCCGAACACGCCCTAATAAAATTCCGAATGTTTAGAGGTTAAACAAATTGACTTCTTTGCTGGGTGTCGCATTTCAATTTTGTGCCATTTTTATATAAGTACCTATGCCTGTACTTAGCAGTGCCAGTACAAGAGTACTTATTAAGAACTTTTTTTTCAATAAGAAACGCTACCTAGCTACTCTACAATGTTGTACTTTCGATTTTTCTTAACCGAGACACACTTTATGGAGACAAATATGCGTGAAATCCTTTAATTTGGTTTGTTCAAAGAAAGACCTTGGCTCTTGGGCATAAACAGAAAAATACGTGTTTGTATTATGTACGAGTAGGTATTTCTTGTACTAACTACTTATCTTTATTCCTCTCTTACCTACGCGATGTAACTAGTGTAAAAGCTATTTAATCAATCGTATTTGTTTCCCTGTGACGTCAGCGAACACGTAACAGACCAACCCTGCACTCAGCGCGTGTTAAACCAACTCGATTTATAGTACTCCATCCACGTGCAACGGTCATCACTCCGATAGATTCATTAACTAATAAGTAAGTAAGTAAATATTTATTTCCAGTCCAATAAAATATACAAGAAAAAACAAAATTAAAACACAAAATAACAAAATAAAACACAAAATAAAATGAAACTTAACTGAAGTAGGTAGGTTTATAGTATAATTTTGCACAAACTTACCTTAACTAAATAATTGTACTTATAAAAACTTCCATAGTAGGTTAATTTGTTTACTTCGCAATCATTTATAGCAGATATATGCAAAGATAGAGGGGCTAGGGTGATGGCGCGCCCACGCGTTAATTAAGCCATTTTTGACGTCATTCGGACACTCGATGTTGCTTTCTATGTAGCTACAAAGCTATCACTATTAAGATATGTTACTGCCTGTGGCCATGTAATCTAATATTTATGTGACTTATTTTGTATCACATAGTTACAAACGATGGAATTAGCTCCACAAACACCTAACTCAAGATTTTATTGTGTCCCTTTGTTTACAGGCGGTGTTGAAAAGTGTAAAAAGGGAGGTCCGATCAAAAACTGTATTGAAAACCGTTGGATTATGGTATGAGGAAGCCAGAATTTTTATATTTTTAAATAAAGTTGGTTCTATAGTGGAATAAAACTTACCTTAAGGTCCCCCGAGATATTAGCCCCGGCTTGAATCCCGGTGACGGAGGGAAAGAAGATCGCGAACACGCTGAAGAAGTCCTGATGCACTCCCTCGCTGAAGCGGAAGTCAGGACTGAAGTTGTCCACGAACGTTGATTCTAAGAAATATATTTCGTATTAAGTAATGGACAGCGCAGGACCGGTCGTTGTGGAGATCCTTGGGGGAGGCTATTGTCCAGCAGTGGACATTCACAAGCTGGACTCTACAATGGCGGTGAATAAGATCAGTTCATAGGTATAAGACTGTAGTAAGTGCACAAAATGTAATTAAAGTAACGCATTATCAATTATCGTATAATATTTTTCTGCCATTTTGCTTTTCTCTGAAGAGACTGATAAGGATGGATGAAGAAAGAGATGTGTTTGGATCGTAGTAAGTGGAGGGCCCTTCGCTCCTTTTGCGCATCCATGTAAGAAATAGGGATGACAGATTTAAATAAGTGTACGTTTGATATTTAACGAAAGTTGAATGTTATTTTTCTGTGTAACTGGTAGGGATCGTCACAAACATAAATAACGTAGGTACCTAACTTATTCTATGTACGGACGCAGAAATTTTCACACTTTCCATCCAAGGTTATTAGTTTATTACTGTAATTTGGCGATTAGGTTTTCGATATTGTTAAAAGGCATATACAGAAACTTTTCATTCGATATTAAGAAAAGGGTCATATTATTTTAAACCTTCCTGTTGAATTTAACTAAAATCGGTTAAGTACATAATTAGGTGAAAAGTATAATATGCATTCAAAAAATGGATTGTGAACGATGATTAATGTGTAAAACAATGGTAAGGAATATAATAGTACCTACTTATATTGCGAACGTCAAACATAAGGTATTGTCGTCATCAGAAGCAGAACTAATCCGACGTCAAATCAACTATTATTTAAGACTAGACCACCAGTTGTTTTTTGTAGCTTTCAAAATTGCATTATTACATTACATTACATTCAACATTTCCTTGCATATGTGTTTTTTACGGATAAATAATGGTCTTACAATTACAGACAAGTTTATTATGGCTACCCAATGCTTTAATAACCCTACAGCTGACACTGTCAGAGAAGAAGTCTACGAGACGTTAGATATATAGCTATAGCAATTATTATGCATTAAGCATATTTTTTCAGCATTTTTTTACGTTACGATGTTTTTCGATAAATCACTTTATCTATTCTACAAACTGAAAGTTAGGGACTTACTTTTCAGCCCCACGAACCCCATGGCGACTACTTCGTTGCTGTTCGGTCCCATGATGGTACCCACCACGAAGTCTACCATTGCTCCCACTATTATAGCGATCAGGAAGTTCTGAAAAGATTATTTATTAATTACACATATAAAATACAATAATTTAATAAAAAAGAAAAAATAATAATTAAGTAATACATTTGGTTTGATTAAACGGATATTTTGAAGTGATAACTCGAACAGTACCTACCTGCCTACGTAGGTATACAAGAGAACATATTGCATGTTAGACGATTATCAGGGGATAAAAGTATTTATGCACATAAGCATTGTAAATAACAGATTTCTATAAAATAATGTAATTTCTTTGCCATTAATAAAGAAGCTCGTAGCCGTGTGCAATAAATGTATACCTATATACTCAACTACCCACATCGCACATTGTAGCCCAGTGATTCGTTAGGTAAATTAAATACCTAGTTAGGTACATTAAACCAGCTGCACCGAAATACTTCGGAAGTTCAATATTCCGTTTGCACCGTGTTCTCAATTTAGAACATCTACACACTCGTACCTATGCATCTAGGTTTGGCGAATGCATCACCTATAAATTCCCCTCTTCCGTTCGCTGCCTACTGTTTTTCATATCAATTTACTTCCTATATTTCCATAATAAACAATATTTTTGTATCGGAAAAGTCTTAAGTGTTAGACTTGTTAGAATGTCTTTTTAGAGTACCTAAATGAGTAGATAAACTTTCCTATTATTGTGCTCAATCGGGTTCACGTGTAAGATTTACCCAATGCCAATTTTTAAATTTAAGTACCTACCTCCTTCAATGTGAAAAGATTCCACACTTAGGCGAGTAATCAATAAAAATGAATTATAGTTAGGCACTTTCATTTAAAATACGTGTAAAAGTATTAACACAACAAAGGTACACAATTTTACAGTACCTAGTACATTAAAACACGATCGTAATCTTTTTTAAACTTCATTTAATAAGTAAAAAGCTTATGCTATTAAGTAATGCAAGGGATGTTCCACTCTCTACAATTAACTTAATACTTGTTGCGTGTCTACATACGAGTCGCCATCACTCCCTGATTAGCCGTGTTACGAAATAATGCAAATTTTAATATTAAACTAATAAGTATTAAAGTTGGTATAGTTATTTTATCATTAGGTACTTCAATTATGCTGCCTTACTCTATACAAGGCTGTCAAAAGAACCATGTAGGTACATGAGGTATACCTAGTATTATTAGTTAAATCAATAGGAAATTACTTAATTTAATCTCAGTACTAAAAAGATAAACTAATGAAAACATTGAAGTCTGCACGAGATAATGTAGGTATTTGTCGTTTGTCATCAATTCACATAAACTCATGAACTAAAACAACAAATAAGATACCTACCTACATATTATTTAGTTTCAGTATATCTCGCCAATAGTCGAGGAAAATCAAGACTTTTCCATGTGACCACCAAAACATGACTTCAGTAGAATTTTCAGTAGGATTTTCGGGTGATATACCGGCTTATCTGGTGTGGACCTAACTACATGAATCATAAACCGTCAAGAATCAAACAAAAACATTAAACATATAAGTATCGAAGACATCAAGTAGCATATAGCGGTAAGAAAGTAATGCTGAAAAGTGTTTGCTTTAGGCAGACGCAGGTTGTTGATTGTTGACCAGAGGTGGGTGGCGGCGTGGCAGCCACGAGGTCAATTGGCCACTCCCTTCTTCATTACGGGATCGTTTTCGAGCAAACTGATCGTGTTACAGATACCATTTCATAATAACAAATTATACGGCGCACAAACACTTTTATATTCAACCCCTTTCCTTGAATTTATTTTACTGAAATAACGTTAATTAGCTTTCAGGTAAATGTAAAGCTACCTATCGTAAATAGGTAGAATTTTGAATTAACGGAACTTGTTTATACCTCATCATCTCTAAGTAAGTATGCCTTAATAAGCACTATTACGTACCTAATTTATAGAAGAAAATTATTTTCAATACAGTTACACGTGTAAGCATTGTGTTGCTTAGTATACTTTACAAACTATACTTACTCATGTAAATATTCGTGATCTAACGCTCTTAAAATTTCAGGGATCAAGATAGTGACTGTAAAACGTCACATGATCACTCCATAGCTACTATAAGATTGGCATGGGAACAGAATTAGTCAACTTGTTGTAATGTTACAGGAAAAGATATGATAAATGAAGGCACGTGAACACCGGCGGCAAATTAAGCCTTCATACAGAAATTACTGTAATCTCAACGTGTAATGAGTTTGAAATTAAATAATCTTTACGTAAGAACCGCAGGTAAGAACCTTAATTTATTGCTGTAAACGTAATATACCTATGAAGTTAAGTAAGTACTTTCCTGAAAATGTGGTAATATTTTAATACGATTTAAAGAGAGTTAGTGGTTAGTTTTTAACCCCCGACGCCAAAAGAGGGGTGTTATATTATAAGTTTGACGTCGATGTCTGTCTGTGTGTGTGTGTGTCTCTCTGTGGCACTGTAGCTCCTTAACGCGTGGACGGATTTGGATGCGGTTTTTTTTAATTAAAAGCTGGTATTCCTGGGAGTGTTCTTAGATATAAAATATGCAAATCGGTTCAGCCATTTCAAGGTCATCGGCTCTTTTGTCAGCTGTGGTAGGACTGTAGATCCAATATAACAGCAGATTATGTCGTATTTGGATTCATTTTGATCAGAGTTTAATTCTTAATATAATGCAATGGTGGCAACAAATAAGGAGCTGATGATGGAGTCAGAATTTCCAGCATTCCAACCATTCTTGAAAAATTTAACAGCAGATATGTCGTGTTTGGAGTCGTTTTAATCAGTGTTTAATTTTTAATATAATGCAATGGTGGCAACAGATGAGGAGCTGATGATGGAGCCTGAATTTCCAGCATTCGATTTATTCTTGAAAATGTAACAGCAGATATGTCGTGTTTGGATTCGTTTTGATCAGTGTTTAATTCTTAACATAATGCAATGCTGACAACAGGAGGAGCTTATGATAATTATATAATAAAAGTATAAAACTTCGAAATAAAAATTAAATTTAAAATTTCAAAAACCCCCGACTATAAAAAGTAACAAATAAGTAGATAATATTTAACTTTCATACAAACTTCATTTTGTCGGGGGACCGCTAAGTAGTTTAGTGGGTACGCGAATATAACTATCATAAATAATAATCATAATGTGATATCAAAATTTAAAAAATACCTGTGAAATGTTTTAAATGAATCGATAAGTATAATTTAATATACCTATGTATTCGAAACAAAAATAAAATGCGGTCCCCCGACGTAATGAAGTTTGTATGAAAGTTAAATAATAGGTCTTTACCTATGAAATTGCCGTTTTACAGTACTGGCCATTTCAATTAAAAATATTTTTTGTTTAGCTAAGAATTCTAATTTCAAATTAATTTCATTTTTAAAATATGGAATTCTTTTTCCAAAAACAGTCATTTGTTTATTGGTTAGTGTTACATTTTCATTGCATTTCAATCATTTTCGTCAACATGGATACGTTAAAAATTCGAGTAATTATGGAATATGAGTTCCGTCGTGGCAGCAACGCGGCACAAGCGGCTCGCAACATCAACGACGTGTACGGAGCTAACACTACAAACCAACGAACCACTAGTTATTGGTTTGCTCGCTTCCGTTCTGGAAATTTCGACCTGAAAAATGAACCCCGCGGTCGTCCGAAGACTTTGGTCGATGCAGACGAATTGAAGGCGATCGTGGAAGCTGATGATACTCAATCTACGGCTGAATTAGCAGCAGCTTTCGACGTTACCATCAAAACAATATTGGTCCATTTGCGTCAAATTGGCAAGGTAAAAAAGCTTGACAAATGGGTGCCCCAGAACTCAATGATCGCCAGCGCCAAGTACGCGTCGAGACGTGCCGTGCATTGCTCAACAGACACACAAATGAAGGAATTTTGAACCGCATTGTCACCTGTGATGAAAAATGGATTCTGTTTGATAACCGTAAGCGCTCAGCAAGTTGGTTGGATCCTGGTTCAGCACCTAAACAATGCCCTAAACGAAAACTTACCCCTAAAAAGGTGATGGTTACTGTTTGGTGGTCTAGCACCGGTGTGATTCATCACAGCTTCTTACCAAATGGGGAGAGTATTACTGCAGATGTGTACTGTGAAGAATTGAACACAATGATGAAGAAGCTGGCACGTCTCCGACCAGCATTGGTCAATCGCTCGTCTCCGCTGCTCCTGCACGACAACGCGCGACCTCATACCGCACAAATGACGGTCTCCAAGTTGCAAGAACTGGGGTTGGAAGCTCTCCCTCATCCACCGTACTCACCGGACCTTGCCCCTACAGACTACTACTTTTTCCAGAATTTGGATAACTTCTTGACTGGAAAAAAATTCAATAACCAAGAGGCAGTTCAAAACGCCTTTGAAGAATTTGTTGCCTCTCGTCCAGCTGATTTCTTTAAGAAGGGCATTAATAAACTGCCACTGCGTTGGCAAAGATGCATTGATTGTATGGGTAATTACTTCACTTAATACAAATAAAAATTATATGAAAAAAAATCGTTTGAATTTTTTCATACAAAACGGCAATTTCATAGGTAAAGACCTAATATTATCTACTTATTTGTTACTTTTTATAAGCTTTTTATAGTCGGGGGTTTTTGAAATTTTAAATTTAAATTTTTTGGACGTGTTTTTGAGTTGTAATTGATTGTAATTTTTAGTTTTGTTGCCAATACCCAATTGATTTACTCATATGTTTTAAAAATCTGACCGCTAAGTAAATAGTTTTTTTCATATACTAACCTGCGCCTTGCTCTCCCAATCCATCCCGACGGCACAAATAAGACACATGATGACCAGAGCCACCGCGCCAACGATCCTGACGTCGTTGATGCCGCCGTCTACGATCTTCAAGCCGTGGTTCCGCAGCAAGTCGTTCAAAGAGTCGCAGAACCCTATGGTGTTCATACTGGCGGCGACTGCGTTGGCGAACGCGAATATTATACCCACGGATGCACCGAACTCAGGGCCCAAAGAACGGGATATGATGTAGTAGATTCCACCTAAATACAAAATATTGGTATAATAGAAGACATATTAATTAAATCATTGTTATTTTACCTAGATTTCAGACAACACCATGAATGGAAAGCTGAGATTGTATTAGACTATTATACTTGCCTCGTGATGGTTTTCAAGGCAACATAGTGATATTGAGGCAATAATAATTTTATCTTCAAGTTAAGTATAAAGTAGTTCTTGAGGTAATCTTCCTGAAGTGTAGGTATTACAACAATATTAATGGAATTTTAGACATAGGTACATTTCTTATGTGAGTCTTATGAGTTCATAACACCAAAATTAAATCGGCCTTGTAATTTATAAATGTCTTATTACACTGCACTAACCTCCTTTAACTTCCCCATTGGTACATATTGCACTCATAGAAAGTGTGGTGATGACGCACACTATAGCTGAGATGGCGATGATGACGAGTGACAGCCCGATGCCGGCTTGAGACACCACCCACGATATCCGCAGAAACAGCATCACGCCCCAGATGTTTAGCAGGCATGGTATGAGCACACCCTAAGAACAAGACACTCTTTCGATGACTACTCATTAGATGTCACTCATTACATGACTACTCAGTAGGTATTATTTTATTTCCGCGATAGGTGATATTTCGCCGATTTTCGGCAAATATCAAAAAAAGCTTCAATGCAATCTCAAGGTGTTGTAAAAAAGTTTAGTTTCTCACCTGAATCCATCCTAATTTGATTCCAACGACAGGCGTTGGTGACTTCGTATCTCTCTGTTCTTTCTCTTCCTGAAACAAAGAGGTTTTCATTGATGATATAGTGTTATAATTAGGTATGATCTGAGTCATGCATACTTTGTGAGATTTCCATCTTTGTCGAACAAATCTCGGTCATCTGACACGTGGGTGCGTTAGTCATTTTCAGTGATAGAAATGTGACGATTACATAATCGCTTCAATTAGAGATTGTCATTGTATAAATCAATACCATCAATGAATTAGCTATCATCAATAAATTCTTTATTTTTAAATAATAGAGTTTTCTGTTTTTCAGTTATGTTGAGGTAGATACCTACCTATCGCAAGTTAAATCCGCACCTGTGTTTGTTTATTGTGTTTGTGAAACTGATGTATCAGACAAAATGTAATGTAAATTGCAATGTAATAATAAAAACGAACCCTATATAAATAAACAACCCGTATCTTCAATGTTATCTGTCATATAAACGTGATTACAATAATCATCTTCACGTGTTTCATGTTGCTTTCATAACAGTAGATGCCCGTTTGATGGACACCGTCTGTCTATTGATGTTAACATGCTGTAGTCACAGGCTACAGGGCTTTTGTTCGAAATGTTCCGCATGTTCAACAAATAAAAGATCGCCGCGACAGATTCACCATGATACATTGTTTAAATAGTAAATATCACGGAATCTTTTGTTTGCAGTTATTAAGCTACTCGGTCTTAGGATTTATTCGCTTCATTTTATGTTTTCCATAAACATTTGCCGAATCTATTATCACTTTAACAAAGTGTTTAATGTTTTTATATCATACACTGTAATCGTTATTAAATTGGTTAACTGGGATGAGATTTTTAACGAAGGATTGCAGAAGTGTAGCGATCGATTTTAAAATATATTTTTTTCTAAAACAGTCATAAGTACTTATTTCAACTACTCGAATTTGGGTTCAATGAATTTCAAATTCTAAAACGTTTTTGTTAAAGTTTTTTTTACGAGCAAGCTAAACGCGTCATTCTTCTTTCTTGTCGTATTGAATTTACTTAAGAACATCGTGTCGGAGGTAATTACTGTGAAACATTTATTAAGAGACGTTGCCTTTTTGATATGGCGTATCGTGTTTGTGTATGCCACGTGTAGGTCGGTCCACGCCGGCTAATACCGGTAAGAGCCGCCTGCGCCCGCTCCTTAAGTAACGAGCGATACCTACCCAAGAAACCCATCGAATCATCGACTCTTTGGTTCGCAGTAACTGTCAGTCATTAATTTCTTTGAAACACTTTTTATGGCTGTATTTGCCATAAGAAGATACTCTGTTTAAAACGTACAAAGGTACATTTCAATACTATAAAGTTTGGCATTGAAATGGGTTTTCCTTGATCGCTCACCAGTGATGCCATTAATTGCTAAATTGCGGAAGAACTATCGTACTTACACTGTAAAAAAATGAAACATTTTCCTCCCACAAATCACTTGCGATATGTATTATTTCTCTTCTCCAGTTTTTGTTTTACTTATTTTTCCTTAGATAGTACCTTCTCGTATCAGAGATACAACATTAGTGTAATGTCAGTTAACTTCAAAATACTTCATATCCTATAGAATAAATGCGAATCGTCGCCCTTGCAAAAAAATATTTTGTTTGGGATGACTAAACAATCTTGTAAAAGTATAAATTATAACATCATTTTGGGAAAATGTTACTTATGGACAAATGTACGTATTGTAATGTGTCGCTTAACGACGCTTTAATCACAGGAAACGAGTAAACTATCAAATCAATGGGTATGTTTGTATAGTTTATTTAGGTGGCAACTGAACGTCCGTTAGGCTACATTATAATCGCTATCAAGGCGTAATTTCCTTATAAATAAGTAACTTTTAAATGTTTTCTTGATTTCAGAAAATGGGTTTGTTATGGTTTGTTAGTACCTACTGACTATTATACTTCCTATTTAATCTTTCTGACGACTACCTATAGTCCGTTTATATGAAAATAAAAATAGAGAACCTCCTTGAAGCTGACCCTTATCGAGGTAATGTCATTCTAGAGGATAAAAAGAGCATTATTTGTGTTGTTATATTAAAACTTACATGTCCTTCTTCAGTTATAAGATGGTCGCCATGGAGTTCCCCAAGGCTAGGTCTTTTGAGTGCCCTTTTGGAGTTCCTGTAATTCTCCAACCTCGGTAGAGCTTCTCTCGTGAGTTGGACCAGGGATCGCTTCCTTCGCCATCCCGCATCATGGAGCCAGGTATCAGCCTGATTCTGGTTGTTATTTGGAGCCACCACAGCCACTCCTCGCTCCACGGTCTCTGCAGAAGACCTCAACGGTCTCGTGATGATCGTCGCTCCCATATGGATGCCATTCTTCTTGTTTTCCCCATCCACGGAGGATACGGAGAATCTAAAAATATTAATGTGAAAATAATGGTCGTTTTTATTGTATGCTATCGAGCAGCGATTAATAGAGTGATATTATAGTACTGTGATTGTGTGTTTAAGTGGTAAAGGAATTTGCTTATGTTTAAAAAAGTTCACTACTTAAATATATTTATCACAAGTTTTTGAGAAAATATATCTTATCTTAGGACTCTACTTTACTCAATGTAAACAGAGCAATCATTATTAGGTGTTACCTGTTCTCAGCCATGATTCGTTTCTGAGTCGGTAGACTACCGGAAAAACGTTTTGTAAGGAAGTCCTTCGTGCAGTTTTATTGTGATGTGATAGCTTGGTTCAGTACTCTGCAACCACATAGTTTTCTTAGCTGTATCCTGTGAACAAACGATAAAAATGAATCATACATAACTTTTATGTCTTAATTTTATACTTATTATTATAACTAACATAAAAGATAACATGTTCTATTGTTTATTACTTACTTAACAGGATTTCTGTCTCGAATGATTTGTCGGTAACTTTTTTAGACGAGTACCTAGGTACCTACTTAATTGCATAACAGCATAATTTATTTATAACATTAGGTAATTATAATTAAAAAAGGATTAAATCATGCCAACATTGTAGTATTGCAAATGGCATAGAATAGAAGGCAAACCTTGTATGTATGTAGTCCAACCTAAGTCCAACCAACGTGCATCGTTAAATACATGTGAGGATTATCAGTAATAATAAACAACTTTAATTAAGTTATCAGACATGGGGTAATAGAACAACAATCAATCATAGTACCTACTTTTTATTAGGTATAGCCTATGTCACGTAGATTCTCATTCGACAATTTATTAAGTAAGTATAATTGTTAAGAAAATAAACAGTTTGTTAAAGAAAGGAAAGGGTCAGGTATATGTTATCAAAAGCAATAAATTAATTAGGTATTACTTCTACAACCTTCTGTAAGTATGATTACTCAGTAAATTTTTTAAAATATTTGTTTAGACTGTCATTATGTAAATAAATAGTCCATTTCAAATCCTTTAATCTCACAAGTTGCATCAACATTCTTTCGGAACCGGTTTTTTGTATGCATGGTTAGTTGCTGCTTGCGGTCGGACGTCGATGGCGTGGAAGCTCGGCCGAAGGCTTTAGAAGCAGACGAGGGCGGTTTGCGCCGGTTCGGGGCGGTTACCGGCGGACGGTGGGAAGCCCGAGCAGTCGCAGTAACTGCGATCGCGTGACGTTAAACTACTCAAGGATCTGGTTTCGTTCTCCAGTGTCTCGTGCTTTTTGCACAGAATCGTCAATGTTATTTTTTATGCACTAGGTATCTAGTTCTAATGTGCTTTTGTCCTTTTGAACTTTATAGCTTATACTTATCCTTACGAGTATAATCAAGATGGATTAAGGAGGTAAACCAGTACCTAATTCATTTCACTACATACTTATGGTCAAATAATATTTGCTTCAAATATTTTCATATCCATGTGATATAGGTACAATTTTAAAATGAACTTTACTCCATTATTTGTCTACAGTTCACATATCTGCACTACCCTATTTGTTAGTATTACCAAGTTAAAATGGTCAAAGCTTACATTGCTCGAGTATGAAGATCAAAGTAGGCGTAGTTCGCACTTCACACCTTCGAGACAATATGCTCACTGACATCATTCTTGGACAATATGTTGACTGTTGTTTATGGGAACGTACATATTACGTAGGGCAAGCAAATAACACCTACGTATAGGGAACAATATGACGCCGCCTTTAAATTCTTCCATTAAATGACTGATGAGACTGATGAATGTAGATGAAACAAACAAGTTAGATTTGGATCTTAAAAAGTGGAAGTAGCCTCTGCCTGGAAATAGTCGTGACATGACAGATATTTAGGTTATCAAAATAATTTGATTAATTTCCAAAACTTTTCGATTAGAAAACGTATTTTTTGGTTTTATCTAAATGTAACAATGTTGGGTAACTAGCAATGCATAAAATGAATTCCAAATGTTTCTCAGCTTCCTTACGGTGAACTGACTAGGGAAATCTTGGCACAGTTCCAAAGGTTATCGAAACAACACTCTTGCGCGGAAACAGAATATTATGTGTTTACATACACATGAATTGCTGGCCACTGATCTCCCAAAGGTTTCCACAAAAAACTATAAAGAATATCTACTACATAATTTGTAAATCGTGCTAAAGTATTTTTAAATCAAACGAGTAAGATGTCTCGTTGACTAGGTCTCAAGGCGATCTAAAAGCTTAATTAATCCTCCACATTCGCCTATCCATAGTAGCAAGTATCAATTATTCTTCCATTTGTACGCATGTTTTTAGAGAGTATGTTCTCAGACTATTTCCATAAGATATTTCATTGAGTTTTTAGTATTCTAATCCTGTAGAGCTACGTGCTTCGAAATAACGCTATTTTTCAGTTTCACGATGCTTTAATTAAAAAAAACTCTTATCAACTTGTACCTGGTATAGGTATACTAACTCAGGTTAGTAACTCAGATGATCAGTGCAGCATGCATAAAATCCATTATAAATAAATGGTTAGGTATTATTAAATCCGTATGAATAGGTGGTTAATGTAATGGCGGGCAATTGCCTAGTGCGACTTATTAGTTGCACTGAAATCTTTCATCTGAACTTTTAGATGGTAGGTGTAGTACCTATCATTAAGCTATTGCCTACTCTTATGCATCCGTATTGTGCATGATAGTATTTTAGGAAGCTGTTATGTACCTACTTATATGTAAGTATCTGTTATTACAGACCGTTGAATACTTAATCAATACCGAAGGGTAAACAGTATTTTAAATCGAACGAGATAATGTTTTGATGCATGTTTTGTCTGTTTTTTTTTTGTTTTAATATTTTTTGTTTAACAAAAGTGATCGAAAACTTGGTTGGTGTAGGTTGATGCCAACCGCTCCCGACCAAGAAAAGTGTCATTCTTTGAGGGAACGGACGTTCTACTGATTATGATAAAATATTTACTCGACAAATGTAAGATGTTGGTTTTCCAATAATTAAATAAAAATGTCTACTCTCAAGGTACCTTCCTAAGTACCTATGTCTTTCCTTCTTACATCCACCTCGATGCAATGGAATGAAGTGCAACAAAATCAAGCGCGAAGGGAATTTCGCACGGATGAAGTTATGCGCTCTTGATGCACTCGAATAAGATTCAAAAAAAGTTTTATTTGTTTCCTTTTTTGGAGCAGCTAACACATTGCAAGTACCTAATAAATAACATAGACGACCGTACCAAATGCGTTTAACCGGTTTTGAGATGCATTTCAAAAATCATAAAATTTAACCTTGCTAAGTCTGATGGATGATAATACCTACTTTTTTATAAGTAGGTAAAACCTAACTTGGATCATTGCTGTTATCGTTTTTTTACACTGATAATACTCGTATGTAAGCAATTGGATTTCTAAGTAGGTATCTACTTCTAATTATTTTTGGCCACGGGGACGTATGAAGATGAAACCAATGGCTCGGAACTTTGTTTCTATCATCCAAGTGGATGTGCATCTTACAGGAACACTGTATTTTATAGTAGCTACATATTCCTTTATCATCGACACCACTCATCGATGTGTGGGCGCTAACACGTGTTCCTCGTGAGTGCGACCACAACTTGTGGTAAAATTCGATTCCTCCCGCACATACAATGAGGATAAGTATCTATATCTTTCATTTAACTATGATGTGCTTCCCAGTATTACGTTAAAGTACCTAGTTGCCACAAAAGATCCCTCGAAAAGGAAATCATATTTCCAGATTGCAGCAGCTCTTACTGGTAAATGTAATGAAAATATACAATAATTTTAAAAATAATAATTTTATCTTATCAATCTGAGAATCCTAATCATAAGTAGAAGGAGAATATAATATATTTTTTAAGTTCCACTGTAGTAGAAGAACTACTGAATCCTGAAACTTTCATTTCTTATCTTAAGGTATAAGTAGACGTATACCTATAAAAATATCTAGGGTGCCTTACTTACATCCAGTTAAAGTTATTATACTGGTAACGCTTGGTCAAAAATCAGAAGATATGATTTGCAAAAATCGATGTTTTTAATTGATAGCCTCTTTACGCGAGTATTAGAAGAATCCAAAACCGCCATACCTGCACTTTACGTTTACAGATGTAAGTAAGTTAACGATAACTAAGACGACTCGTAGCACACCGTACGTAGTAAGGAAGAGTAAGTATAATATAGGTAGGCACTTACTAGTAGATGTCTACTGTCTACCGAACTCTCGTAAGAGAACAGCAGACGTAAGAAGCTGTTTATCTTAATAAAAATGATAACAAGTTTTAGTGAGAACGGAAGGAGAGTCGGTGTAATTTTGACAGTGTAAATAATTCACAATCCTGACCTTGAGAAATAATGTAAACTAAAACTAAACGAGCTATTCGAGTACTTGAGAGTTGAAGACTCTTAAATGCTATCTCTCAGGGCTGTAAACTTTATTACAAGTAGGTACTATTAGCTACTCGTACTCAACGGATAATAATGTTAAGGACAAATAAATAATAGGGAAACTGCTTTTCATACTGCTCTTTATCTGTGGTTAAGGAAATAGAAATTTATTATTCAGTAGATATGTCGAATTAGAGGTGGGCCGAGTACTCGGTTTATACTCGGTACTCGGCGTACTCGGCACTTTTTTCACTACTCGTAATCGGCCGAATAACTCGGTTAAAATGCCGAGTACTCGGTGCAAATAAATCTACCTTGCGCATTGGATCTGCTTGTTAGATCATAATCTAGTTCCTTCTAATGATACATATTTAGTAGAGTGCGTTTCACGAAAGAAGTCCCCCGGATATATTTGGAACTAAATTTGACAGGTCTATTTTACCTATTTTCTGACCTTTTTCCTGATAGTAGGTAGAAAACCCCTTAGATATCTTAATAAAAATATACTTTTTTTACATAACAGAAATATAGGCAAATAGATATTTTTTATAAAAATGTATGCCAAACTTCTCATGAAATGACTAGGACACTCGAAGTATGCAATAATTAGTATTATTTGATAAATTACAAATGAATATAAATATTAAAGGTAAAATTTGTACTCATAAATGGCAACATTGTCAATTTTGACATGCTTTACAGCGTCGCGGCCAGGGGACTTCTTTCGTGAAATGGACTCTACTTTGCCCAGCAGGAGCAATGTTATAAGCTGCTATTATCATAATTACTTATTTAGAAGAAATTTTCATAAACAGTGCTTTGTCTATTTTTTTTTGTCACTTGACGCGCGTTTATTGGTTTAAATCGAAGTGTCAAACACCATTAACACCACTCGCTCCCAAACTTGTTCGCGCACAATTCTACCTACTTCAAGTTAACCGAGTAACTCGGCCGAGTACTCGGCTCGGTAAACTTTAAACCGAGTAATACTCGGTACTCGGTTACTCGGTAAAACTGGTACTCGGCCCATCACTATGTCGAATTATGTATGAGGCATCAAAACTTTAGATATTTAGGAACCCAGTCATTTTTATTTATAATTTAAAAAATCGATAGGTAGTAGGTACCTACAAGCCTCGACGTCGGATTATTTTGAAATGCGTCGATCAATTTATTTCAAGTTTTCTTTGGTGCAACTCAAGTACAATACCAAAGATCATTTTTATGTATTTTTCTTTTGTTAGGGAATAAACAAATACTGATTTCAATCTAGGCACTAAAATCCTTAAATAGGTAAGTACCTGTAAAAAAAACTGCAGATTTTCCTTTGATTTTTCTGTTGCGGAAAAAGGAAAGATGTAGGCTACCTACAGGCAAAGTTGAAACTAATCTACATTTTATTTTTAAATAGACACGCTTGATTTGACTGGGACCCTGATTTTTGACAGAAGGTAATAGAAGTTCGTAGTTAGTTCCTCCAATATTTTTTTAAAATTATATCTTCATATTTCAAACGCGTCAAAATATTTTTAAATATTTTAGTGGCAATTCATACATAAATGGACAACAATGAAGCAGTCTTGTAAATAATTAAAATAAGTAAGTTCCTATCTAAAATGATAATGACTTACGTTAAATTGTTCCTCTTATTGTTCCAAATTTTAACACAAACACTAAATGTACTTTTAAAGACTTAGGTAAACTGAAACACTATTTTCCTTCACTATGCTTATATTATGAAAAACCATGTTTTGTTTAGTTGATAGTTTGCTTGAGTTTAATTTATTGGAATGTTATTTCGCGATTCGCGATGAATTTGCGAGCCGCTGTGGTCGGACGTGCGACCACCTCAACGCCCCAGCGGATTCAGCGCCGAAGCCTACTCCACACTCTCTTAAATACCTACAGACGTTCTTATAAAGATGACACAAAATAATAATTTTTAATTACACCAATTATTCATTCTAGTTAGGACGAGATTTGAGCCAGTTTCAGCGGGGCAACCGTTGAAAGCAAAATTTCTGTTTTTGAGTGCTTATGAAAATACCAAGGAGTTGCCTACGTAGTTTTACAGAATGTTCAATATTAATAAATATCGTCAGTTTATTAGGACTTACAGGAAAATGCGTAGGTAGTGAGTCAGTTATGGCGTAGTAATTAGGTATCTACAAAATCGTCGTACTTGTTACTCGCAATGTAGGTATCTAAGTATTAAGGTATGTATTAGAAAAAATATACAAGTAATTTTCCTGACTAAATTGATTTGAATTGGTGATTGAATTTGGAAGGATTTAACACAAAAAAGTTGTTTAGTCTTGTGATACACATCTCCTCTACATCGGCAGTGATTTTGCACCCTACGTCTAGGTTAATAAATGCATAGGTTCATTATGTGCCTCGTAAGTTCCAACGTCCGTCTTGTAGAATATGGGTATCACCTACCAAAAGAATGTGTTCTTTAGGTAGGTCTGCAAAGAAGTACTGAGCAAAAGCTAATGGAGGATTTTCCAAGGTGTGGAGTCTAAACCTTATTAATTTAGTAATCAAACCATTCTTGATTTGATTGATAAATTTGAGATTATAAGGAGATGCTAGGTAAGTACGTAGGTATGTTAAAGTAGGTAGGTAGTTAAGCTATCTAACTTGCAAAGTTCAGTTAGCGCTAATCATATCTAAGATGATGATGATTTATTAAGTATATTCATGGCTGTCACCTTTTAAAATTAAGGCTATCAATGATAAACATTAATTAACCATAAAAGTCAAATCTATATATGGCTGATTCCACCGTTTCGTTCAGATTTGCCATCCAGACCAAAAACTCATATGATTTTAACAGTTAGCTAAAATGTTTAAATTGAAAAAGTTCACGTATAAGTAAAGCTAAAAGACGCATCTTTCATTTAATCGCTAAATTAATTAAATAAAAAAAACCCTGAACAAAAACATGTCAAAATCTCATTACACTCCTCATCCAGATACCCACCCTGAGTTTTCTGAGATACTTTAGTACACTTTCCTACGGTAAATGTTCAGGTTTTTTGTACCTGAATATCAAGTTACACTATTACAATTAATAATTTATAAATAAACATTAATAATTCATAGCGCAATATATAAAGAATCGCACTTAAAATTTTGTCAAACGAAAAACTTCATTCTCTTCCACGAAAATTGCAATCAACATTATAATGTGTTCCCAACCCTCTTTCTACTTTTGCCCACGCCCACGTCTCCCGCGCCCCTCTGTCTGCCTAAACAATTTACCGAGAAAGACCACGCGCAGCCACACTAAAAAATATTTCCGATTTAAGTTCTGAAAATCGCTTTTGTCACAGGTTCGTACACATTACATTCCATTGCATTTCTAAGTAAGCTCATGATCAAATTAATTTTATTTTAGATAAAATTATAGCTTGTATGTGGGTGTTTTCATATTATACTTATTAAGGTCATTGCACTTTTAGTTTCGAAATAAATCGAGAAATTCTTCCTAAATTTCATTCCTTTCCAATTCATTACATTCCATTCCCTCCAATTTTTTGGCGGAGGGGAATGAAAGGTTTTGGAAGTTAATGAAATAGTTTTACGGGTAGTAAAGTAGTAATATAAAACACTAATAAAGATCATGTTTTCGGTATTAACTGACGTTTTTTGTAAAAATAACATTATTAATAAAACGTTACCTACCTTAATGAGTATTGTCGTGCCTAAATTTTTATATTAAGCAACTACTTTCTGTTATTTTAGGTATATTTTCTTTTATTTTTTGTTTTTTTTCCCTTTTTTTGAGTGTACTGTGTGTAAATAAATCTGCGTGTTATTTTTAAAATGTAATTGTGAACTGTTGAGTTTGTGTTGTGTGTTGTTCTGTGTTTGTAAGAAAATAAATGTCTATGTCTATGTCTATGTCTACATACTTTTTCAACTTATGTAATTCAAAAAATACCAACCTATCTAGGTACCTATTTACTTAACGAAATTCAGATTGAAATGTTAATGGTTGGCCTTATTGTTATTTTTTATACTCTTACAGACCGCAAATTAATATGAAAAAAATTTCTGACAGTACATTTTGCTTAGATTTTGACACGAGTATTTTTTAGAGTTTATGTGTGTGCGGATCTCGAGTACGTGATAGATAAGACAAGTCAGCGAGCGTGAAAATATTCCTGCATCGATATGGTTCCGCTATATCACGGCCGCACATATCATCGCACGACCAGCGTCTTAGTATATAAGCGTAGCTTCAAGTCATTACTATTGTCCAGTTGCCTATAGTCATATCACTATGTAACCTTAAATATAATTTCTGCAACAACGCTGTGCCATCTTATTGTCACCTATTTTCTACCGGGCCGCCGCAGTGGTGACCGCCGCCGATTGAACACGCAACTTCGCTACTTTGAAGATGGATCTCAAGACAATGCAAGCACTTCATCGAGGCAATCTAGTTTCTGCTTTCCATCAGCGGGTCTCACCGACTCTGGATCAAGAAGTGATTCACTATGTACGTAGTTTCGGCCAAGTACAATACCAGCATCTGGACCCGGCGCTGCAACAACTAGCTATTTTAACGATTAATTCAGGTTCCTCAGTAAGCAAGAAATACGCACGAAGCAGCACAAATGGACGAACATCGAAACAGGGTCAAGTTTACAATGAATCACACTACATTGAAATTTTACTACAATTATTGAAATTAAGACTATCACTTGGACAAACTACGCATCGTTATGGCCATGACACGCACCATTTTTGGAGAGAATAACAAAGGAAAAGGCTCGAAAAATTACTGCGAATCTAACGAGATTCGCAGTAATTTTTAGTTTTTGGCAGCAAGAAGTCAGAAGTTCCTTGCACTGCCGTATTTGCGGTATTTTGTACCAGACTCTGCATTGCAACAACGTGAAACAATGAAACACATTAAGAACGCTTGGTGCCCATGAGCAGGATTTGATAACCGCCAGTGTATGCAGCCCACGACTGTAAGAGAAACGCTCGAGCGTGGAAGTACTGCTGATGTTTATTGAATTAATATAAAGAATTTGAAGATTTTTTTATGATGAGACTGCGCAATGACCACCATGATGTCCGCAACGCAACGCTCTGCAGTTATTGGTTGTGAAGAAATATTGATTAATGGTAAACGCTTTAGTTTCCTTCGATTACTCTGGAAGAATCATGGGTGCAGCTATTCAGCGAAGAAAAGAGCAACAAGCGAGGTTTTAGCGGCATTTAGAAGTCCTGTTTTCATTTTCTTTTCCAAAGGGGGGAGTACTGTGCGGTCCTCGAGTACGTGATAGATAAAACAAGTCAGCGAGCGTGAAAATATTCCTGCATCGATATGGTTCCGCTGCATCAGCAATCACGTAGCTTAACACGTCCGCACAAATCATCGCGCGGCCAGCGTCTTGCAGCGTAGCTCCAAGTCATCACTATGTCCAGTTGCCTAGAGTCATATCACCATGTAACTCCAAATATAAGATGTACAATTTCGCCGCGCCGTTATAATTGTCACCTATTATGCAGGTCGCCACAATGTGAGTTTCTAGTTTAGGTGTTTATACTTTTAGAAGTCTATTGAAATGTTCCTAATACGTAAAAAAAAATTGTGTTCATTTTGACACATACGATTTCCATGAATAAGTACGTTTATGAAGAAAAAGTTTGATTTTTTAATCAATTTTTTAATACCGACTAATATTTTTTCATTACCTTCCAAACAACATCATTACACTCTCACGATATTTCATTACATTCCATTGCCTCATTACACTCCAACGATTTCCTCGAAAACTATAAAAAAATTTAATACGTCCAAACTAGTTTACTACATCTAGACGATATACGCATCTTTTTAGCAAACCGATTTTCGAAACCGATATAAAAAAAATAATTTCGTGGAATGGTCGAAATTTGCACGAAACGGTGGAATCAGCCTTATATAAAAATGAAACCCGTTTTCCGTTGTCACGGCATCACGCCTGAACGGCTGGACCGATTTCGCTAATTCTTTTTTTAAAATGTTCATTGAAGTCCAAGGATGGTTCTTACGGTGAGAAAAATTCGAATAATTGCCGGGAAAGCCCTAAAACAGACCTTTTCTTTTTCCCATACAAATGTTACTAAAATGTAGAGTCAATTTGAACTTTATTCCTACACAATAAAGTTCATTCTAAGGCGGGACGAAGTTCGCCGGGACAGCTAGTTCATTATAAAAATTACTTCTAAATTAGTATCACATCTTATAACAACACGCGCCCAAACGATGAAGTCAGTGTTGTCGTCAAAACTGCTATTAACTTTAACTAGAAATTAAATAAATTTCTTAAAATATGATTAAGATCTTAGTCACTCGACTAACTAAATAAAATTCCCGTATCTAATAATTCATAATCATTCCGAGCAATTCACGTCCCTGTCTAAACTTTAAATGACTTCGACTTGTATAGAATCTGATTTTAATCGATGCAACTTCGTGATATTTATTTACTTCAGTCATTGACTATGTAAGAATTTTAGGAAGTTCCCTATCTACTTTTCATGTTTCAAGTACCAAGTTTATTAGAAGAACACTCAGTACTTCAGTCTGTAAGATCCGCAGCGCAGGTATCCTATGGTAGACTAGATCTACGTCGTCGTGGTAAAAAAAAATGACCAAAAAGCCTATGTATGCTATGTATGCCAGGTTTTGCAGTAAGTGGGTAGCTCAGCGACGTAATATCTATCCAAGTTTCTCTGAATCATGGTTTTCCAGTAAAAATTTTTGGTAACCATGAATTCCAACTAAACAACAATACATCCTCGTGTGTAAATTTAAACAATTTATTTCTTCTTACCTAATTTTATATATGGTAGTGCGAAGACAAAAAAGGGTCGATCGACTGGCAAACATCAAACAGTGAAGTCTTGCCGGGCGCGAGGTCATAGTGAACCGGCCTGAAGCAGCTCGTGCCGGTTCAATCTAGATCCAGATGAGGACCAGCTCGCTGTCAGTCTGATGGTGATGCACTTCTATTAACCTTAGGTACTGTTATATCACACTCTCGTCTTGCTCTCATAACAATCGTTAGAAGAGGCACTCTTCTTAATTGAAACATACTCTTAATTAATGCCTACAAAAACCAGTTTCTTTTATTGTCATATTACTAACAGCATTACCTAGCCATATCGTTGCTAATGACGTTTTCAGATTAGGTATATTAAAAGGTTTTTGTAAGAATTCTGTCTGGGTATAATTTAAAAAAAAAATAGATCTGGTACCTTATTTTGAAAAAAAATTACCTATTATAGCACCCAATTATTGAGTTAGGTATTAGTATTACGGTTCCTACAGAAATATAGTATGCAAAAGCATCGAGTGTCGCTACTTTTGCTCAGTTAATATCAATAGGCATTTCAATAAGCTATGCATGGCACAAATTACGTAGTAATAAAAAGTAGTTTAAATGGGAGCTACGTATTATGCATGTGTAGCAGTTTCCAAATTTCATGAAGAACCACCATTTTGACAGGAAACTGTTAGTTATTCAGTGACAATGAATGAGGATAAAAAATATAAGTGAAAGATTCTTTTGCGGCACAAAATACTTTATTGCATTATCATGCCCATTATATTTATTCTTAGCCTAGGAGCCACTCTACTTGAGTGGGATGAACCTGGAACTGTGGGTGGCACCAATACCGGGCCTACCATGCTTGACTGGCTTGTATGTGACGGAGAACTCGCCCAAGTAGTGACCAATCATTTCTGGCTTGATTTCAACCTGAAATTAAAGAAATAATGATATCACAAGATTCTTTAGGTATTTCTAGTATAAATAAATAATTTTATTTAACTGCAAAAATTAATAAAAAAGAAAGAAACAGGATTATAGCAAATAAATAAACGATCTTACTGCAATTTAGGTAAATTCAATTTCAATGTTTTGTAATTAATTATTAACATTTTAATTTTAAACATCCAGATCACATAGGTATCTTGTTCACTCAGATAACCTAGATATAATTCGGAAATTTTGGGAAATCCAGGTATTCATGTTCCACAGAAAAATTAAATTGGAATGACAAATAAATTAATTAAAAATTATATATGACCCAGACATGACCCAGAATAACCCAGACACAATTTACTTATTAATTTCTCTGAGATTCAACAATTTGACTCAATTTTTGACAAATATTGGTTACATATAAGTAATTTCATGATTTCTTGCAATGATTTGTATGTCTGACCTCTAGGATCAATTGAATTAGCACATCTAACATCTTAATTGAATTCCTATAGCAAAGGCAAAGATATCAAACAAGAGTTCTGTAGTTCCTCAAAGATATTACATCCCAAAATTATCTGTCAGCTAAAACATTGTTTTGGATACTTCGTATATGCTATGATTAAGGTGAGGCACTATATAATAAATTCACAAAAATAAATACCTGGTTGAAAGTCTTGCCATTGTAAATACCGACAATGGATCCGACCATTTCAGGGACGATGATCATGTTGCGAAGGTGGGTCTTCACAATCTCGGGCTTTTCATTTGGTGGGGCTTCCTTCTTAGCGCGGCGCAATTTCTTCACCAGAGCCATCGGCTTGCGCTTCAGGCCACGGGCAAATCGCCGGCGAGCACGAGCGTGCATCAACTCCATGAGTTGCTCACTGAAATGAAACATTTTGAGGTTAGAAACAAATTTTATTGATTGCTGCGATTCCAATGCTAGGTATTCTTCTAAGTCAAGTACACAAGTTAAGATTGCTTATTTATTAAAGAATTGTAAGGTAAGTACTGACGAAAAACAAATTATTCTCGCAATGAGAAGTTGACAAGTCGACTGCTTACATTTTTTTTTTTTTTTAATTCGTCCATTCAGGACAGGCAAAGATCAGAGACCATGCAGCCTAGTCTTCAGTAGAAAAACTAAAGTCAATATTACTTACATTATCATTATGAAACAACAACTTTATAACATCTACTTACTTGGGCATATCAAGAAGCTGATCAAGATCAACTCCTCGGAAGGTAAACTTCCTGAAAGTACGCTTTTTCTTGAGAGTTTCGTCAACCTGCAAAATGTAAACATTATTGATCACTCACAGAAATACCTTTCAAATTGGTATCAAACATAGTTTCACACAATTACACAATATCACAAAATGCATTTAAATATAAGATTTGGCTGGTATAATCAGATTTATTTTAAAAATAATCCACAAACCTCAGCCATGATTCCGAATTCTTTGACAGTTACGACAGAAAAGAAAAAAAATGGACATCCACAGAATAAACAAGACGTTTAGTTGTCTATGGTTTTGTTATTTTTTTTAGGCTGGTTACTGTATAGTTTAAGGAGTTCACCCGCTGAACGGTATCATACCATGACCGTGTCAGATAAAAAAATATTTTTATTGAAAAGTATGAGACAGACAATGCGCACTACACCGTTCCGAGACCGACCAGCAACGTCACGTGCCATACACGGGGCTGCAGTTTGCAGATGCCAAACCGTATGGTATTTCTTTCCATGCCTGAGACGGTCCTAACACAGTCATGGTATGATACAGTGCAGTGGGTAAAAGGCAGTGTTCGCTTATGAAAAAAGCTATAAATACCTGTCCTGGAAATATTTTAATGCATATAGGAAAAATGAATTAAAGACATGTTTCATACATATATTCTATAATAACAATTGGTTTTCTTATATTTATTTTATTTAGATTAAGAATTGTGTACCATACAGTTGTCCGTAGACTTTAGCAGTTTGGATAATCTTTTACCTATAAGCTTAGGATACATTCTTGTTTTAATTAAAAATTCTTTTGATTGATGAGTTACTGCTCCATTCTCTAATTGATATTTGCAAAGTGTATGTAGAGGTTGAACTAATTGTTCTCGGTATATTGAGTCATTTTCTAATTGAGATAAAGCTTCAGCAGCAGTTTCTAATGTACTAAGACATCCTTCCGTTGGTTGAGTCCTTATAATATAACTACTAGTTGCATTTGTTGTCAGCTTCACTTGTTTTAAGTTGTGCAGAATGGGACTTGAAGCATATATTGCTTTAGCTTGAGGCCAAGTACCATCTATTAATATCAAATTGTATGATTCACTTTCATGGTCTAAATCTTTTAGATCTATTGCTAGTTTACTAGGATAAAGTAGTATAGTGTTAGGCTGAAGTAGAATATCTTCAAGGTTTTCATGTCTTGGCAGTGGGAATTTCTTTCCTTTAAAAACAAGGCACTTGTTATCCGCCAAGCCCAGTTGCAACATAGGGGCTGTACGGAGACATCTTTTTTCTTCGGCTGGGTGTTGGAGCAGGATAACATTACTTCGAGGGTTCAATCTCTCTGGTGGTAAAGCAGGACACCAACACACAACAGCAGGTCGTCTGAAATTTAGAGCAAGAATCAAGTTCATGAGCACATTTTAATAATAATTAACATTCACATCACAGTTCCTAAATCTACCAAAAAATACATAAAAACTTACTTGCAGTTGGTGCAAAGTTCCCGCATGACTGGTGGCTCTGCAGGGATGTTGGCCAAGTCCTCCCAAACCTCTAGTTCTTCCATCATCATTAAAAACAAATGTTGCGATCGGCTGAAGATTTGGATAAATTACTGGAAACAAAATTTGACAGACATACATGTTACTGTAACTGAATTGTTCTTTGAATTGTTATTATTGCACACTTTAGAATAAACACCATAAAATAAAACTTACTCATATGTTTATGTATAATATAATAAACAACCTATTTATTTTCCCTAATAGGTTATTTTTTTGGAATTGAAAACTTCTTATAAAACTTTCACCAACAACAGCAGTGTTAGAGTAATAAGAACATTTTACTTACTAATAAATCAGTACTACCATTTAATTAAATTATTAGATAAAATTCGAAAAAAAATACAAAACAAATCTTCAATCAATTGATCTATAAACTTTGCTTTGCTGTGACTTTGACATTGACAGACAGTTTTTTTTTATTAGATGTGTGAGTGAGCCCGAAGAGCCAGCTCAGGCAATCGTGTGCGTGTGAACCGAGTGAGCCAGCTAACTTCTAGGCTAGAAATATGCCTAACTTTTAGTAAAAGTTCTAAAACAATTGTAAAACTTCTTATTCTTATTTAGCCACTCGTGTCCCACTGCTGGGCAAAGGCCTCCCTCCCCATACTCCAAGACTTTCTGTCTCGAGCTTCCTGCGCCCAGGTACCCAAGAAGGTATCCAGCTCGTCCCGCCACCTTTTCCGCGGTCTGCCGCGACGCCGTTTGGCAGTTGGTAGCCATTGGGTAGCTGTTTTTGCCCATAAGTCTTCTGGCATGCGGCAGACGTGGCCGGCCCAATCCCACTTCAGCCTGGCAGCTGTTTTTGCCACATCAGCAATACGCGTTTTAGAGCGCAGTACGGTGTTTCTTACCTTGTCAGTAAGTTTTACACCAAGCATACTGCGCTCCATAGCCCGTTGGCAAACCTTGAGTTTGGACTTTTGAGCTTCAGTCAAAGACCAAGTTTGTGCACCATATGTCAAGGTTGGAAGAATGCACATGTCCACGAGTTTGCGCTTTAGCGCTAAGGGAAGGTCGCCTTTTAAGTAGTCCTTCATAGACCAATAGCTCTTCCAGGCGTTTTCGGTGCGTCGTGCAACTTCTTTGTCTTGTCGCGCCTGGAAAGAGACTATTTGGCCTAGGTAGATATACTCGTGGACATATTCCATTCTTCCGCCATCAACGGTGACCTGTCGTTGGGTGCTATTGGTCATTAACTTGGTCTTTGACTTATTCATCTCCAGTCCAACCTCAAGGCTTGCATTGCTGAGTTCTTGAATCATTTGCTCCAGTTCGATTGCTGAGGATGAAAACAAGACAATATCGTCGGCAAAGCGTAGATTGGTTAGCCTGCTTCCACCCAAGTCCACACCCCGGTCCTGCCATTTGGTTGAAAGTTTACGGAAAATTTCTTCGAGGGTACTGGTGAAAAGTTTAGGGGACAAAGGGTCACCCTGTTTGACGCCTTTATGTATCTGGAATAGTGGACCAGAGGACTCTAATTTTATTGCGGCAGTACTATTAGCGTAAATGGTTTTTAAAATATTTATGTAAAGTTTATTTATATCTTGATTATGTAAAGCGTCAAACATGGAGGTGTGTTTTAGAGAATCAAAAGCTTTGGAATAGTCAATGAATGCCAGATATAATGGAATGTGAAATTCTTGATGCTTTTCTATGAGCTGATTTAAAGTGTGGAGGTGATTGGTGGTGGAAAGACCAGGTCGGAAGCCTGCCTGTTCGGGTGGTTGATGTTTGTCGAGCTGTTTGGATATGCGGTGTTCAATTACTTTTATGAATAGTTTGTATGCGTGTGATAATAAGCTTATTGGTCTATAGTTGTTTATATCGGACTTATCTCCTTTTTTATGAAGTAGAATAATATTTGCATGACAAAAGTTGTTTGGGATTTGACCCGTTATTAAAATACTATTAAAAAGTTTGGTAATATGTGGGAGTAAAGTGGGTAAATTGTAAAACTAAATATTTTAATTTGTAAAAAGATAGAACAAAAGATATGGCATTAAACATCGGCTCACTCAGTTGATCAAGCTACCTATGAAAATTAGAGAAAGTATTAATTATTCATACTTATAATATTTATATACCAGGATTTAGTAAAACCTTTACTTCAGCTACTAGTTTACTTCAGCTACTTCCATAGTCTTATGTCCTACGGCATTCTGCTGTGGGGTCACGCCGCCGCCGACTCTGAGCGCATCTTTGTTCTGCAGAAGCGTGCTATTCGATCGATTTATAAACTAGGTCCCAGGGAATCTCTTAGGGATGTTTTTAAAAATATTGACATATTAACACTAGCATCGCAATACATCTTCACTAATGTAATGTTTACACAAAAAAATATACATCAATTTAAACAACTAAGTGATATACATACTGTTAATACTAGAAATAGGGATAAATTAGTGCCCCATGCTAGTCGACTAAAGAAAGTAAATAAGTCGTTTGTGGGTCAATGTATACGCTTTTACAACAAGATCCCTACCAGTATACGCGAACTACCCCTCAATAAATTCAAGGTTATTGTTAAACAAAAACTTAACAAAAAGGGATATTATAAAATTAACGATTATTTAGATGACTCAAATCCATGGGATTGACCTGCTCTTCTATCAAGCTTTCTCTAGCATACCTGTTCTCATACAATTGTGAATTACTTACATTCCTTAAATTATATGAATGTTATTGTGTTGTAAAAATGTTGCCTCTGCAGTATCTTGGTAGGTATGGTATCTGTAATTCTGTAATAGCTAAGCTTTCTTATGAATAAGGCGAAACGTGTGATATGTCATGCTCGCTTACGCCGTTGCAGTGGTGGCGCTGTGTGTCGGGTCTCCTACTTCCCTAAAATATGTGGAAGGGGTTGATGGCTGGCACATGCGTTGAGACCTGTGTGAAGGTGCTGCTGTGATGGCCGGTCATGTCATGCGGATCCCATCAAACTAAGCATTTCACTTCTTTGTTTCCCATTTGCTTGCCTTACTTTTTCCTGGATATTGTGGGGTCAAATTTTTATTATTTATTTATGGATAGCTGTTTTGAAATATTAATTTGATTATATGTTTCTGTGTTTATGCCTGAGATTTGTAAAACTTAAATTAAAAAGAGCAACACTACAGAGTTTCTTGCTAGGTTCTTCTCTGGGGAACTGCACTCTTGCGAATCTAGCATTAACTTTAAAAAATGACCCGTCTTAAGTGTTGTCAAAACCTACAGGATTAAATGATTTTCATTTCATTTCATTTCATTTCATTTTCATTTCATTTCATTTCATTTCCTTTGCTAAGTAAATCCTGAAAATTTCAGATCGCCTGGTAACGTAATAAAGTTTTTACAAATGATTTCTTCGGCTCACTCCGTCGAAACGTTTTTTCAACCCCTATTTCTGACGAAAATACTGAAAATTTAAACTGCTATGTAATTGTACCTAAAAGTAAGCTAAGATAATATGAGAATTTGTAAAACACAAAACAAACCACTAACGCGGCAGGTTTTTGTATAATCATTGGTTTCACCGGCTCACTCCGTAGAAACGTTTTTCGTAAGTTAAAAATGTCATAAGATTTTTAGCACTATAGAAACTAAAAACTGTCTTAACTTTTAGTAAAAACTTTTTACTAAATATCCACCATACTAATGCTTTATATTCCATGTCTGGTTTAAAAGATATTCAATTGTGTTTATTCTGCATAGGTACAAACTTCAGTTTAGGGTGATCATGCTGTTGACATTTCATAGTGCTGGGACTCGGGAATGAATTCGTGTGATTAATTAATAAACTCGGGCTTTGTGTTATAGGGAAAATCTTCAGAAAATAATGACGGCTGCTAAACGTCATTAACATTTTTAGTCATATATCCTGTGAAAATGTATTCTAGTTTCTAGTTCTTTATTTCAAGAACAAGAACGGCGATTCTGTGTATATCTCATCTACAATAATAAAATAATTTTTCGAAAAATACGTGCGCATATCAAGATCAAAAAGATATAATGACGATGAGAACAATTTCCGCCATTATTCATATAGGGAGAATTAGAGAGTGCCTAAGGCCTGGGTGGATCTTCAAGAGGTCGAAAATTTATGTCTCGCCCTATCATTCATAGTTGTAAAAGAAATTCATAACTTTTTATAGTTATTCTACTACCTAAATAAATAAAGTAAAAGGTATCAAAACCGTTCAGTGATTGAATAGCAGAAAAACAAGCTATTAGAAAAAAACGCTAGAAAACCACGATATTTTAGGTGTCGCCTTTACATGATTTTCGATATTTTATATCATAGTGAAAATATTATTAATAATAGAGTAATCCTGTCTAGGAATATATTATTTATCGTTAAACAGGCAAGATATTTTAAAGAAAATAAATTTAAAAAGTAGGTGGTAAGTTAATTAAAAATTAGTTCAAACAATGTTCAAAAAATATTCGTCATTATTGGTAACACGTTTACTTAGCATGATTAAAAAAAACGGAAAGCACCCGAAGCGTCACGTCTAACTTAAAAGTCGCAGCCCCCTCGTACCTAAGTCGAACACCACTCGTCATAGTGAACGGACGCTAATTTTTCCAATGATAATTAATTGAATATCGTTCTCCAAAGATATTCATGCCACGTCGTCATTGGTTTCTTTTGCTGTATTTTAAATATAATGCATGGTAAACTCTTTATTTATTTACCATGGCGAACTTATTAGGGAAACAGATAACGTGTAATGTTTGTTTTATAATTTAATAACCTATTTTGCCAATAGCAGCGATTTTTCCAAAATTCGTCATTGTTAGTAACATCATTATTGCCAACATTGTGTCTGACGACGATGACATCTGTCACCAATAATGATTATTTGTGTAGAAAACAATGACGTTTGTTACCAATAATGATTATTTGTATAGAAAACGACTGATGGCAATAAATTATTTTGATGTACGATTATCATTAAAAAGCATGTTTCTCATATACAGGGCATGCTACATCATTTGCAAATGTTGAACCGGCAGAAAAATGGCAGCCCGCACTCCTGGAGGCTCCCATTCTTCATGATGCTATTCCAGCTGCCTTAACTTAAAAAACTAAATAATCTGCCGGGCGCGCCAGCATCTGAAGCAGCAGCCTGCCCATGTGGCCTTAACACTCTTCCGTAGTTGCCTATATGTCCCAACACTGGTGTATAATATGAGAACGTCTCCGACTTGGTTTTTATGAAATGTCAATGAAATGTCTAAAATCGGCGAAGACTTCAAGGTGAAATTGGAGACGATTCTCAATGTAAAACTTAATGAGGCTCAATGACAGCAGACTTCGTTATCATCCGCTACGGCAGATTGGGTGTTAGAAGAATGCAGGATATCAATATATCGTTTTAACCTCCTCCCACGAGGTTAACGGTTGAGTCGCTTAAAAACTTCATGTCCAAGGTGGCAATCTTCTTATCTATACTAATATTATAAAGAGGAAAGATTTGTACCTATTTTTGTATGTTTGTATGTTTGTAATGAATAGGCTCCGAAACTACTGGACCGATTTCAAAAATTCTTTCACCTTTGGAAAGCTACATTCTTCCTGAGTAACATAGGCTATATAAAAATGTCAAAATATTTAGGGTTCCGTGTCAAATATTCGATAATGTAACCCAAGGTATGCAAAACGTATAAAAAAATATCACAATATCGCGTTTGCTGAGAAAACTATTGATATTAGAGCAAAGTGATGTACTACAGTTTTCATGAAGACATAAATATCTGCATAAAAGTCCATAAAACTATAGGTCCAACTATTACAGTGTTGCCACAATAACCATTTTTAAGCAAAAAATAGCGTGTAATTTTTTTTGCATTTTTAATTTCATCTATATGGGTATCAAATGAAAGGGCTTGACGAGTAGAACACAGCGGACTTTTCAAAATTTAAATTCAAGATAGCGGCCGCAACAAAATGGCGGAAAAACTTTTTTAGTTTTCAATACAATCAATATGGGTATCAAATGAAAGGGCTTGGCGAGTAGAACACAGCGGAATTTTCAAAATTTGAATTCAAGATGGCGGCCGCAACAAAATGGCGGAAAAACTTTTTTAGTTTTCAATACAATCAATATGGGTGTCAAATGAAAGGGCTTCACGAGAAGAATACAGCGGACTTTTCAAAATTTAAATTAAAGATGGCCGCCGCAACAAAATGGCGGAAAAACTTTTGCTGTTTTCAATCCTATTAATATGGGTACCAAATGAAAGGGCTTGACAAATAGAATACAGTGCCCTATTCAAAATCTAAATTCAAGATGGCTGCCGCCCCCCCATCTATTTATTGGAACGTATAGAGAAATGAACAGTGGAGGGCGAAGCCCTCCCCCCTTTTAAAAGAAATTACAGAGAAGAGACGAGCAGGGGGCGAATCCCCGCATTCATTTATTGGAACGTACAGAGAAATTAACTGCGAAGGGCGAAGCCCTCCCCTCTATCAAAAGAAATTAAAGAGAAGAGACGAGCAGGGGGCGAAGCCCCCCATTCATTTATTGGATCGTACAGAAAAATGAGCTGCGGAGGGCGAAGCCCTCCCCTCTTTTAAATAAATTACAGAGAAGAGACGAGCAGGGGGCGAAGCCCCCCATCCATTTATTGGAACGTACAGAGAAATGAACGGTGGAGGGCGAAGCCCTCACATCTATTAAAAGAAAGTACAGCGACGAGCGGAGAGTGAAGCTTCTCATCCAATCTAACGTCTTTTTACTGAATCTTCGTATAATGGATAGGGGCTTGGACCCGTTATACTTTTCGCTGTAATTTCCATTAATGAATGAATCAATTAATCATCATCAATTAATATTTCAATTCCTCTTTTTTTGTAGGTACATTTCCGTAATGTATAGGGAGCCGTCGCCCCCCTCACTTCATTTCTCTGTACCGTTCTGTTATGCATGTGGGGCTTCGCCCCCGCTCTTCTGTTTTCTGTTATTTTCATAAATGAATGGAGGGCTTCGCTTCCCTCATTTTTTTCTCTGCAAGTTTCCGTAAAAGCGTCGCCATCGGACATCGATTCTCATTATATTTCTGTCATGGATATCTGTCATGACTTTACCCCCTCATTTATTTTATCTGTAGTTTTCCGTCATGGTAACTTTCCGTAATGGATGGGGAGCTTCGCCCCCGCACATCGTGTCTCAGTATATTTCTAACATGGATGGGGGGCTTCGCCCCCCTCACTTATTTTCTCTGTACTTTTTCATCATAACACAAGGGCTTCGCCCCCGCATATGTTTTCTCTTGACTTTGATGTAAACTTTAAAAAGTTAATTTATGTTATAAATAACTAACCATACTCCAAATAGGTGCATAGTTTGGAAGTAGTATATTTATGGTACTATACAAATACATACCGCAAACGGAGTTGCGGGCGACCGCTAGTTAGTTATATACGGCGGAGGCTTTAAATGTTTGGGCAACTGTGTGTCTTGAGCAGCCAAGGGACAAAGGTGTCCAGCGCTCTTGGCACGATCACATGTACAAAGCAAGCAGCCGGATTCTAATGAAGCGGCTGTGGGTAGGAATCTGGCTATGCTTGAGGCGGCATCAAGCCCAGAGTCTGGCCGTATTTGGGCGCTGTAATCAACGAGCTCATTGAGGATAGTAATTTATCTGCGGTTGGATTGTCACGTTTGTGGTACGATTGCGGACTCTTTGGGACATCAAGGGTTGAGTTGTGTCAAGTCAGCTAGACGATTTCCTCGTCACTATAAAATATGCATAACGAGGTTGAGCGGCGACCCCGGAACCGCCAAGCCTAAATCACACAAATGGCAAGAGGACTGATTGATTAATCCTCATCTCTCGGGAAAGGGGACGCTGTCTAGTTTAGGATGCAACTTGCATAAGTACCTTCGCCATGTCCCACCTGCCTTGTATATGTAGGGCAGCTAGTGCAGCAGCAGAAGGAGCTGCCATACAAAAGCATGCTAAATATGCTCCCTTCCAAGACGAGGTAAGTACCTCTTTGTTCCCGTCGTAGTGGAGGAAAGCGGGACTTGGTGTACGGAAGCTAAGAGTTTGATGCGTGAACTAGGGAAGCGCCTAAAAAACAATCCCTAAAAAACAATCCCAAGGTAGAATTTTACTGCGCAATGGTCCCGACTAACCTTTTTTCCTCGCTATTCAGTGTGGGAATGCTGCTAGTGTCATAGCCACTTTTGCATCAGGTGCGATTCAGGGTGGGCTTTTGACCTAGCCGTCTTAGCTAATTTGTAATGGATTGCATGTTAACGGTAATTAAGTTGTAGTTAAAAGACAAATAAAAAAGTATTTGAGAATAAATATTTACATCAATAATATAACTCAAACGTCACTGTCGGTAACATTCCGTCATTACATTCGTCACTGTCGGCAACATCTGTCATTATCAGCAACACTCAAATTTTTATATTTGCCAATATTTTCTAAAATATTAAATTCTTTAACGTGTCTTTAATATAATATAGCATATAATTCATGTGTTTATAGATTTAGCTTAAAATAAACGCCATTCTCGGGGTAAAATGTGATTTTTTTTTTTGTATGAGGAGAATAATCTTGAGTAGATTCACCCGCCTAAACCTATATGTACCTACCTTTAAACTCCGATTACTGCGACATCTAGACTATGGTATAAAAAATATGTTGCATAAATAAGACATGAGATGGCGGTAGGCTTTATTATGTTTTTTTTTTTATTTTGGGTTGGATAGTATTTTTCGAGGTATTTTTACAAATTGTTTTAAGGAATTTCTTGCTTGATTATTTCATGATACAAGATAAATCAGAATTGATCGGCTACAGCAAAAATCATGGACGATACCTACCTATCTAATATAATTTTGACTTAATTAAAAATAGAATCTAAATTATGTGACGCCATTTTGAGCCGCAAATCAAATGAAGAAGATGGAATATTATCTATACATCTCATTCTTTCATATAAGAAATTGTCTACGAGGAAAAGAATAAGAGAGAAAATTCACGAGCTTTCTCTTTTTTTCCTTAATTTTTTTGAATGATTTGTAAACATGGAGGCGAAGTGTTATGCTGATTGCGGAGTAATTTTGTGTATCATGGAATAATATATAAAGCACAATATTAGTGTTTTGGGTAAGATATTAACGCTTTTATGTATCCACAAATGATAAGAAACGTTAACCTATACTTTTCTGTGCCTTAGTTCAGACGCATTCAGTGTAAACGTATACAATTTGGCGCCAATGTCCTAAAGACCGTTAAGGGTTCATTGCGGAACCTTTTGTTGTTCTAAATCAAGTGCTTACAATCCATATTTCCAGTTATAATTTTTGTAAGTGGTGTTTGGATCGAATTCATGACTATAAAAGTTACACAGTGAACCAAAACTGGTCCTACTGGTGTCGTCATAGCTGTCATTCCACAAACCACTGTTCAGTAAAAATAGAAGATTTTCTGAAAATAACAAGTAAATCATAACTTTTTAGCTACTCTTTTTGCATCATTTGCCGTATTTTCCAGATAAGAACAATGTTTACGCAGGACCCGTGATTGAAATGAAGGAATTCACACTTTTGTTTTTGGAAACATCTTGACCAACCTTGAAGTGAGTATCCTGTGCATTTTTTAAGTATTCACGCCGCTATTTAGTCTAATTCGACGTAATTTATGTTCGGTTTGCTATCCTATCATAATATGGAGTTTATTGTAAAAGGAGATGAGGATATGAGATCAATTGTTGATGGAGGTTTTGCTTTTCTTTATATCAGACACAATAGCTGCCTTCTATATTTTGGATGCTTATTGTATGATTCTCATGGTCAAGTTCAATGTCTTTCTACATTCAATGTTAATGTTGTTTATGATTTCTTAAATAATTTCGTCGATGATCAGAATTCTTGTTATGAACTTAATTTTCTATTTCAGAATGAGCGCTGAGCTTTCAAAAGACAAGGAGTCAAGTGGCGAGTCTGATTCTAATACCGCTTCTGAAGTTGGTATTTCAATTCTCATATACAATATCTAGAGCTATTGTTTTTACCCATTTAACAAAATTTTTGTATTACAGAACAGCACATCCTGTGAATCATCTGGAAGTGACTGGGAGTGTGCAAGTACAAAGCAAAGCTCAGCTCATAAACCACACTTCTCTGTTACTTCTTGTGACACGGGATTAAAGCTGAAAATTGCTGCCATTCCGAGGAAAGGTACAGCTAGACGGAATGGAAAGCCAACTGTCAAAGAGAAAGAGGATAGTCCTTTAAAAGGAAAGAATGATAAACCTACAAACAAGAAGAAAAAATCTCAGTTGTCAGAGAGCAGTTCTAGTTCAGAGTCATGCAGTAAATGTTCATCAGATTCTTCCAGTGATGATGATATTCCTCTTAAAGCAGTGTCAGCTAAATGCTCTCCTCTCAAAGGCAAGAATACAAAATCTACTAAGAGTGAAAGTGATGAAGATAGAAGATGTAGCGAGAATAAAGACAATGTGGTGAAATTGAAGGACAAACCATGTGTAAAAACTAAAGTTGTCCAAAAAAGTAAATGTGAAGATGGCAACAGCGCAGTGAAGAGACCGAGGGGGAGACCAAGGACTAAGGTAAGTGTAATTAATGTTGAATTTCTTTCTTCAAAATGAGATGATAGATAACTGACCATTACTCAGGTGTCTATAAAATTTAATGAGGCACTTTATTTGCTGTAAAAGAAAATTTGTCAATCTAAACTGACCATACCTATCAAAAATATTCATCAGAAATGGCATCGAACATATTTGTATGGAGCCTGGTATAGTAAAATTTTCGGTATCAATTACACTCGACATCTATTCAAGCTAGCATGGAGAAAAAAAAGTTGGCGGTCACTGATGAAACTTATGTCAATTGATAGAGAAAAATATTATAAAACGATAGTATTTTGGACAAATGTCGAAAGTGATATACTTTCAGAGATATAGAACTTTGAAAATTGTTACATGCAAATATTTTCAAAGTTCTATATCTCTGAAAGTATATCAAAAACTTTGGTCACGTCACGAAACATGTGATAATATTTTTTCGTAACGTAAAGCGGTTCCCGAATGGTGGTCCGCGGAACCCTAGGGTTGTTCAGATTTTTACATAGTTTGCCAAAAACTGGGCAGAAGTATCCGGGGTAGGGAAAGATGGCTTTTGCCCAGCGGTGCGATATACTATAAGGCTATTTAAAAAATCGGCCAAGTGCTAGTTGGACTCGCGCGCGAAGGGTTCCGTACCATTCAATAGGTTAACCATTCACTAGGTAGCATCAAATACATAGGATCGTAACTAGAGGCTGCCAGCGACTTCGTACGCATTTATCGTCATAGCTTTGAAAAAACACAAAATATCTTCAAATTATATAGCCTATGTGTTATTCTGATGTCCAAGCTAAGTTATTGTAAAATTTCATTAAAATCTGTTCAGTGGTTTTTACGTGATGAAGTAACAAAACATCCATCCATCCATCGGCATAAATATTGACATTTATGATATTATTAGGATTATAGGTAGACATGATATCAAGCAAAAAAACGCAAAAAAAAACCAGTTTGTTGTACAGGAGCCCCCTTAATTATTGTTATGATTCAAATTTTTTGTATTTGTTGTTATAGCGGCAATGGTTATTTTTTTTCCCATAATATCTTGCAATCGATTGTCCGATCATAAGCAGATGAGATGGAAGAATCTTAGGGCAATGAGAGCAGTCCCTCCAGTTTTACGTTTATATTAGTTGTACGGCCAGACTGTTCGGATGGTTGGCAAGCCTTTCCTTGTAATTGGGACAGACTGTTTAAATTTCTTCCCTGACAGTGTTTACATTAAGGTGTTTGTGTATCTCGGAGATTCTGATGAACCATGATGAGTTGGAAATTTGCTTTAGAATTTGGTTCTGAGCCCTTTGTATTATTTCTATGTTACTGTTACAGGCTGATCCCCATAATTGGATGCCGTAGGTCCATATAGGTTTGATAATATACTTGTAAATTAGTAGTTTATTGTCGACAGACAGTTTTGAGTTTCTCCCCAGCAACCAGTGCATCCATTTATACTTAAGTTTCATTTGAGTTTTTTTTGTCTGAATATGTTTCTTCCACGTAAGTCTCCGGTCAAGGTGCATTCCTAGATACTTGACTGTATCTTGGTGTGGTAGAATGGTATCTCCCAGTGTGACTGGTGGGCAGTTCCCCTTACGCAGAGTAAAAGTGATATGCACAGATTTGGAAGCGCTCGTCTTTATTCGCCATTGTTTCATCCACTTGTCAATATTGTTCAAACCAGTTTGTAGGAGGCTAGATGCCTCAGTGGGGTTGGAGTGCATTGAAAGGACAGCTGTGTCATCTGCATATGTAGCTGTGGTCGCTCCAGCTGTTTGTGGTAAATCTGAGGTATAGAACAGGCTCCAGTACCGATCCTTGGGGCACTCCAGCACACACCGGATAGAGTGGAGGTACACTCTTCTTCTCGGACTTGGAACAATCTTCCCGTGAGGTATGATTCCAATATGCCGAAGTAATTGTGTGGTAGTAGTTTTTTAATTTTGTATAGGAGGCCTTTATGCCATACACGATCAAAGGCCTGTTGGACATCCAAAAATGCAGCCGAGCAATACTTTTTCTGTTCAAAAGATTCCCTTATGGTGTCATATACACGATGAACCTGTTCGATTGTTGAATGTTGTGGTCGAAATCCGAATTGGTGAGGTGGAATTATGTTTTTATCTAGAAGTGCCCTTGATAGTCTACTAAGGGGAATCCTTTCGAATAGCTTCGATACAGTTGATAGGAGACTAATCGGCCTATATGTCTTGGCTAGGTTTGCCTTCCTTGTGGATCATGATGATTTGGGATATTTTCCATACTGAGGGAAAACAGCCTACTCTCAACATTCCATTAAATATGATTGTAAGGAATACAATAGCTTTTCGAGGCAGCTGCTCCAATTCTCTCTTTGTGATCATGTCAAATCCTGGTGCCTTTTTGCCATCCATATTTTTAATATGTCGCCTGAGTTCAGATGGACTGACTGGTTTAAGAGGTAGTTCTAGTTGGTGGGCATGCTCGAGTGTTTCGGTAATATGACTATCATCACCACCAGGTTCTGCATCGTTCGGTCGGAATACCATCGCAGGGTGCTGGGCAAAAGAATCAGCCTTTTGTTGACTCGTTCTGATCCATTGTTCTCCTTGTATTATTGGTGGCTTAGCTCTTTGTGGACGGTTGTAGTTCTTTGCGACTCTCCAGAGAGAGTAATTTGTGGCGGCAGTTGCAGTTAATGAGTGCAGATGCGCTTCGATAGTTCTTTTAGCTCGCGTGATGCTTTGTGGAAAGCCCTTTTATCGTCTTGGTGTCTACTAATATGCCACACACGTCTCAGTCGTCTTTTCTCTAGTATCTTCAGCCTAATTTAGTTAGACATCATTTGTGAAAATTTTAATACCCTAGCTATAACGGTTCACGAGATACAGCCTGGTGACAGATGGACGGACAGACAGACAGACAGACAGCCGAGTCTCAATGATAGGGTCCCGTTTTCACCCCTTGGGTACAAAACCCTGGCTACATCTGAGATTCTTACTATGTTGACGATCATTCTTTGACCTTTAACATGACATTATGTATTGGCAATATTTTGGGTACTAATTTGGAAGCAATGAAAAATATACAGTCCTTTGATTTTATTTGACTATTTTTGTGTCATTCTAAGCAGACCACATAACTCAAGTGGGTTGTTAAAAAGACAGTAATAATAGCAATTTTGAAAACTGTTGTATGGAATGTTTAGTAATCTTTTCTTTTTCATTATTACCTACTAGCAATATATTTTATTTCCACAACAAATAGTATTCTTAACTGTTGGATAGAAATAGAATTGTTGAACTGGTAACTTGCAATTGCAAGGTATGTTCGCGTGAGACGCTTCGCTGCAGCTGCTGTAATGCATATTTTGTTTTCCAGTTGTAACGATAGATGTCGGAACAATACACAAATGGTATTTAGTACCAATACCATTTTCACAAAAATTGATTACCTTCTGAATTATGCGTTTTTACACTTGCTAAAACAAATACTGTGCTCTTTGTTCACATTGCAATTAAATAAATACACTTGGATTTCTCTCTGGGCTCTTCGATTTAATTGATAACGATCGCAAATTGCTACGTAATTACTACTCCTTTTTCGTCCGTTGTACTTCGGTAAACACTTAAGCTGTCACTGTTTAACTTGTCCTCAGCTGACCCTTATCAACTTGGCCAAGTTTTATTGGCTAATGTACATGAATAAACGATCATGTACCTACTTACATACTCGCTTCATACTTGCTTTAAGTTTACCCTAATTTTTTCAACCAACTCATTCTAATCCTGTTTCTTTCAAGTTTGTATTGTTATTATTCGTGTTTACCGCACACCCTTTACGTCGAGTTGGTTCCATTCTGTTGAGCAATAATTCCCCATAATTTATTAATTGTATCAAAGCAGACGCAGATGTATCATGTGAAGCTATGGGTTTTGTGAGCTTAATAACAGTGTTGAATTATTTATAAGAGATTATTAACTCGTTTTTGGACTACAGACTTCATGACTTAATCCTGACTAGAGAGTGAGTGGTTTTTAGATTGAATTCCAACTTCATTATTTTACTATTATACGATAATTACTTATTTCATATTTTCTACTTTCTATTAATTATCAGTAAACATGTTTTGGCTTTGTGAGGTGATAAACAGCGTCGCCACACACAATAGAAATCATCATCGTCACAATTGTTTACATAGGGAGAGATCGCGCACGAAAGTAGATATTGTGGGTGTCTAAAGAGAACGGTTATTCGGTCTTAAGAATGATTGATTGTCTCTTTGCCGGTGTGCCAGTGCGACTGCCGACATGTTTCATTGAATGTTATTAGTTATGTGTTGCGGAGAAAGCTGTTTAACGCCCATATTTGCAACCCAATTACATTGTGTTGTTTGCTTATACATACATGTTTAACGTGTATGAATGCAGTGAATAATTTCTTAATGTGGGGTTTTGTCTAAACTTTACCTGACCTAGTTCTCGATCCGAAACATTTCCATTTCGGAAATTGTTTTCTAGAATGATTTGTTCGTTAAAGTTCCTTTTAACTGAAAACTGTTTCTCTTATATTCAATTGAGTATAAATTCAATTACCTAGACAGACATGTATATTAACGTGTAGATTGTTGATATGTAGACGAGAACGTGGCCCAGTTCTCTATTTTTGCATCGTCGTACAAGAATGAGATCACTTAAGCGCGCATTGAATTTCTTTTGTTTAAAGTTTCCTTTATTTTCTTCTCACATAATCGTTTGTTTAAAATTTTCTATTATGTATAATATCAGCGTGACTATAACGAAACATGTTTTACATTTCTTTTATTAAATAAAGTTTATGTATAAAGGAGCAAGACATTATCTAATTCGGTACGTTAATATTTTAATGTAAACTAAGCAGGTATGTCGTTTATGTGCACCTGATAAAATTTGTTCTTTCTGTCTAGCCCATGTATTTTATAACGCGTAATAGATAATTAAATTCGAATTGTTCCATCTCCGAGGATAGTTTAAGGTATCTTGAATACAGGCATCATCCCGTGGCTAGAATAGGTACTGGTGTTGCGTAGGTACTTACTTACTGATTTATCGATACTACTGTCATAAAATTTACACTGTTAGACTAATCATCATTGACTAAACAATAGGTATTGTTGTAACCTAATTCGATTAAATTGCTACTAATAGGCGTTTGTTGTCTATCTATGGAGCAACATCAATCTTTCGTCATCCGTCTTTGTTGTTATGTTTACACTAGTTAATGTTATTTTCAATTAGGTTACCTGCCAAAACTATCTGCCTAACCTTACACTACTTTAGTACAAAACGTACAAGGTAGAAGAAGTGCGTCGTGTTAACGCGATAATGAATGTTTGTAGTGACAGCACCAGTAGCACTTATAAATGCAACGTGTGCGAGGTGGTGCGAGTGTATTCGGTAGTAGCGGGTGGCGAGGGGTAGTGCAGCGTGCAGCATTTAATTAAGGCGGTGGGTGCGCTTGGCTCGCGTGCCGGCCTGCACTTCCGGCCGCCCCGAGGGCGCTGCGCTTTTTCCTCGCGGGGGAGGCACGACGCTTGAGGAAAGCGCGACCGGTCGTCACCCGCGCCGAGGAATTAAAATTTTTCACGTAAACTGGTTTGATAGCGCGTACAGTGGCGGAGTGGGGGTCGCGAATACGCGCCGAGCCGGTCATTAGCTGGCTCGCGGTGAGGCGCGCGCGCGTCCCGCCTTGCGTACCTATACGCGGTGCGCACTCCGCATTATAACCGCGCGCGCACCATGTCGCATCTGATTCATATCCTTATGTGATCGAGAGTTCGCGCCTAAAATTAAAAACTTCTGTTAATTACCTACTAGTGGCAACTATTTTTAGTCGAAAACGGTGCTTATGTGTTCTTCCACTATATCTATAGTGTGTGAATTCTAACGTACTAGGAAGTGAGTGTTAGGATACCTGAAGTTAGCTTCTCGAACTTGTATTAACGCACATATTTCAGAAAAAAATCAAAAGCGGCATAATTATTAAAGTAAATCACTCCGCTCTAAATAATGGACCTGGCATATTATCAACGAGGGGTTCATTAATTCATGATCGTGTCACCGCATTTTAATATGGACCGCGACACTAATTTCGTGTAAAACAAACATTGTTCGCGATAAGCGTCGCGGTGAGAGCGAGAGAGGGTAGGGCGGGGGGTCTGCGGGGTGGAGAGGTCGCGCGGCTGCCGAATTTCCCTTATCAGCGTTTAGCGCGGCTCAAGGTCGCGCGTTATCAGTCGGCCCGCGCGACGTCGATTCATTCGTTCTGAGATTGCGCGCATCACTGCAAATTAGACTGCACTCGTGCAAGCTTTGGACCGTGAACTTTTATTATTAATCGCTCTTGTTCACAACAATAAAAACATTCTATGCATTCATATTTTTGTCGCTGAATAAATTATTTGCATCACATAAAATGGTCTTCAAGCTTTTCAACTTTTTAGCAACACGGAAAGTAATCGGAGCTCAAGTTAATAAGATAATTAATCTATAATTGAAAATTGAAACTAATATCGCGCAACTAAATAAATTCTAGCAAATTCTCAAATAAACTCACAATTTATTTTCCTGTAATGAGATACCTATTTAATTCTGGTTTCTATCTATTCTCATTTTAGACATAGAGAGCAAATTCCAGGTAAACATAAAATCAATTCGCTTTATAGGTTTCCGTAAAGGTGTACTGACTCTGTCTCAGTGTGATGTTGATAGCGGCCTAGTTGTGTGTGTTTGAGGATAAAACGATATAAGATTATTTACCTGAACACGGGAAGCATTTTAGTGATTGTGGTTATAAAGTGGATTAGTGCAAGATTGGTACAGGAAAGTGTAGTGATTAGTGTTGCGTGTGATGTTGGCATGATGCGGCACGCAGCGAACGCGCCGGCTTGGATGGCGCCCGGCGAGGACGGCGTCTGGGAATACGTCAGCCAGCTTGTCAGTTCCTACCACGACCAGCATGACTGCCAGGTGCCATACTACCCCAATTCATTACACTTGCTTACTCTCCGGACAAAGGGTCACAACTCAACCGTAAAACTGAAAGGGCTAATCATTCTCAAACTCATTCCTACCATTTCACAGCCCCTTGATACCTTTAAAGATAGGCATTTATATAATATACCTACTTCTATTTATTAATTTACAAGTCAAGTTGCATGCACAGGTTGTAGAAATATTCAGATACCTACGTGGTAATTGTGTCAGTAGAAAATATAGATAAGTACAACAAAAATACATTATTAACTACAAAATGCAGCCTCAGAAGTGAACCACTAAGCCTAATTTGTTTGACTTCGTTCAAGTATGCCCAAATCCTTTGTAGGTAAACCGCTTAAGTACAAGATTAGGTACCGATACTGATACCAGGTAAATACAAGAGCGTTGAAGCGCATCAACAAGGCACGTGTGACTCACCATCGCATATTAACGCCTCTTGTAATTCACATGTTAGCATATACATGAGCTAGACCTAGTTAACGTCTACAGATCATAGATAATTCGCGTTACATGCTCGCAAATATGGTATTAATTCTAGAAAGGAGAACAGTAAGTATCAGAGCAATAAAACCAATCTCAAGTCGTGTACTTTAAAACTACGTGCAATTTCATTGGCAACTATAAATTGCTTGGCTAATGTTGGTTTGTCGCGTTTAATGCTAGTACTTAAGTCGTACTTATGAAAATCTTTGGACAATTGAGTACCTATCGATTGCGAGAGGCTAGTTATTTAAATGTTTATATCTGCATTTGCTTCTAAATAGGTGTTCATTGAAGTTATTTAGGCAAAGTGGAATAAAGTGCCGCTTAAAAAGACAGATCAAACTTAGTTGTATTTGACCGTGAAATTGTAATCGAGCGAGCGTGACCGATTCGCGTGCTTAGTCCTGGTATGCACTAACATACATAAACGCTATCTTTCCGGTAGTTTGGACATAATCCAGACAAATGTGGGTATCACTGATTTATTTTTCATCAACCAACCGCCGCTTGTCAAAATTTATAAAAAAATTAATTGTTTCTGTCATTTTTACGATCTTCGCACTTCTAGCAAAATCTCTCCAACAAACCGCAATAAGCATAGATATTTTTTTCTCGGGTGTTAATATTAATTAACACCCAATGCCAAATAGTATTTAGTATTTATTTATTGCAAAAAGTTACATTTTAGTGAATAGACAAATATATAGTTGGTTAAGTCACTGCATATTGTCTTAATATACATTTATTTTAATGCCGAGAGTACCTAAGTAAGACGTGGACAAGTTTTTATTGTCATTACCTACAACTTTATATTATTTCAATTCTTTGTAGGTAATCGTAACTAAATGTACTTAGTCCGTCGCAATAACAAAATATAATAGTCATAAAAGTTTTTTATATTTAAAACAATGACTTCAATATGTACCTATTTGAAGTTGATACTTAGTAGATTGACGGCTTTACATAAATTTACGTAAGCGTACCTATACTTATGCAATGTTTGCCTGCTGTGGTCATTAAAGCAGTAGAAAATTAAGGAAGTCAGGGTGACAATAGAGTAGATCCTGATTGATGTCGCCTGCCGTTAGTCCTTGTGACATTAACAAAGTTACGGTACCTTTCCTGATATTCTGTAAAAGTAATAATCGTATTAGCAACTTACAAGATTTCTATTGCGCGCACTATTTTATAGCGACTCTTCTCTGTATTGTATCAGATAATCAGGTACATACATTAAAATAAAGTGTTTGTTTTCCTTTAGTTACATCCGTAAGTGACGTTTTGCGTCAATAATTCCTTCTTCACAGCGTCGTTGTTTGATTGCATGTCGTTGTTGGCGGTCTCCCATCATTGCGATCGACTTTAATGACCGATTACGCAACGCATTCAGTCTCATCTGATGCTGGCGATGATTCAAAGTAGTTTATACGAACGAATACCATATTATTGCCTCTTCATAAGTAATGAATATTCACAGTTATCTAATTTGTTGGCTAGCATGCATAACGGGCTCTATTTACGAGGGACATTATGAAAGGAGCGCACTTTTGGATTTCAAGGTATATTTGAATTTCAAGGATTGGGTTTACATTACAAACAATGAAGTAAAGACTCAAAATACGTCAAGTACCTTTCTTGAGTTTGAATGTTATTACAACGATAAATATGGTGGAGTCGACAGGTAATACACGACATTTAGTTGAAAGGCGCGCGCTTGCGTCTGCTCCGCGATATAGCGGTTGTATTGCATTTTGTGGTATTTGACGAGTGTTGAATTTGCACATGCGCTTATGAAGCTGAGGCGATGGTAACATAAACCGGTTGGACACCTTTGTCGCCGCGCAACCGCCGCGCCGCCTTTTGGTGACATCCGCAAAAAATGTGCGATGCCATGCTTGGGAGCTCGGTAGATTCTTAATCGACGTGCATTTATATGAATCCATATTTTGTTTGCCTCGAGTTTCTATGGGTAATTATGCTGCTTTCTTGTCAAGGGTTTGACAACTCTGTTACAAATATTTAATAATAAAATTATTATATATTTAATAATAAAATTATTATATATTTAATAATAATAAAGCCCATAATTCTTAAATAAACCTCCCAAATTTAAATAACTTAGCGACAATAACCTGAAATATATCCATCATCATTAATAAAGCACCGATAAGATAACATCTAGCAAGAAGTTCTATTTAAACCGGTTAGATTCAGCCTGGACCAATGAATACAGCCTAATAGGCGATCGGTGTTTCCACTTGCAATCATATAAACAGATAATGAGTGCATTATAACTTGTATAGCGTACCATGAGCGTTTTGATGTGTGGGGCATGCTATTTACAGCACATGTAAATGAATTGCAATGGAATGTTGGTTGTAAATAATGTTAGTGTAATGTCTTTGAGGTAAAAGTTGTCGGGAATGCAGCGAGATTGTATGGGAGAGTTTATTCGACACGTCCGCCCGCTCGACTTGGTCCCATCGATTTTATGCACCAGCGCGGCGCTCATATTCAATCGGCCTCTTTATAAATAATTCGCCGACCCTCATACGGGCTCGTTTTAATAATAAAGGCGTTCACTCATGCCCGTCCTCATGTGCCAATTAACTAAAGGGTATTCTATTTCTTAAAGCTAATAGTTTTTGTCACAATTGGTTTCTTGTCACTCTTTTTATGAGGGTTCTGTTTTTTGTTTTTATTTAGTGTTTCGGCAGACAGTTTACATAATACCTATCTGCACTGATGATTCAGGCAATTTTTTGCCTCCTCTTTTTGCTTGTTGGTTTAGAATTTAAAGCCAAGTTCGTCGTAAACAATCGTTGTCATGATTTGTTTAAGCTGTTACTGCTAATACTGATATGATAGTAATCACGCCTACTCCTATACAAATATGTATACGTTAATCATTTGAATTTCAATAATATCAATAACAAGAACCAGGTATAATATTGCGTATTGACGCAACGAGGAGGGTGCAATGGCAATCGGGATAAGCCGGTCCAACGGCCATCTTAGTTTAGCGTCGTCGTTTAATAAAGCCCCTGCGTCAACTACGCGTCTCACAGGGCTGGCTATCATAGCATAGCATTGCTCTACTCTACATTATTAAATATATGCCACATGATATCTATCACTCTACAGTTTATGAATGAACGTTGTTTATTCATAAGTCGGAGGGTAGATAACAATGTTTCTCACGACGTATTTCCTTATTTTTACAGCTATAAAAGTTTATGGCAATAAAATAACAAAACGATGCCCATGCAATTACAAACAAGTAGAGTAAGGGGCTGTAAAATTTTATCGATAAATCTAAGACGCTGCAGGCCAGTGACGTGATAGGGACGCCTTCCAGCCCTGGCTCCTGATCGGGTAATGCAAAACGAGACTCGGGAATAAATCGTTTACATGGTTGTCGGCGTAAACTGGTCCCGCTGGCCGTCGCGCCGCGCCGAGCGTTGAGCTGACTGCACACACGTACGAAGATTACTGGTTCCCTGTCGTTTATGGAGAAGCTACCTTATTTAATTACCTCACATACTCATTTAATCGGGGACAGCATACAAAAGCTAATAACGATTAAATGAAGATAAGAAGGAACTCTTAACCACTTAATTCTTCATCTTCAAGCATTAAAATGCTAGCAATTAGCGGTGTATTAACTTCCGCGAAAGCAATACATGAGAACCAATAGATCAGTAGGAAGATACCGCATCTGATTATAGTGTACGCACCATGCTAAGACTACATGTACGAGTATTTGATACTCGGTATAGCCAGCAGTGGCGGTCTTATCTCGCCATTAGAGTTATTACGGGCCGGTATCTCGCCCATCGCACCGCTTCGATTGTTTCTGAACGCGCCACATCCCAGCGCTACCACCGTAATTGACCACTGTTTACTTCTACGACGAGGTCTTATTTTGTACATTGTTCTGCGGTTTTCTGTTTTTTGACTAGAAATTCTATTGTGACACTTAACCCTATCGGTAGACTTAAAAGATGCCTTTTTATTATCAAATTATAACGTTAAGATATTTTACAGTTTTGTATCGCTGTAAAATTTTACTTTACAATGAGGACTCAATATAAATTTGTACACGCAACAGTCGTGTCGGAAGTCCTCAGGGTTGTTAATAAAGGTCCATTGATACGTAGCGTAGAATTTTTATGCAGTAGGTATATTGCATACGCGTCACCTTGAACCGGCTCGATTAATGTGCATTGCTCATATGCTCATACGCTACTCGTCGTCTTCCAGGCCAGCTTGATTTTTACGAGGTATTTATTACAACATTAACGATCAAGCAATTCGGTATTTATAGCGACGGCAGCTGCCTCAGTTTCGATATTCTCGATAATTATAAGATGTCCGCTGTTTTAAGCATGAAGTTTTCGTGAAATGAATATTGTTTCAGCATTAGTTTCGTTATAAATACGCCTTGAAGTCAGGTTGCGACATTAATTCAGCAAAGAGCAGTGGTAGTAGCATCGAACGCATGACGCCCACGCACGAACCACTCCTGTGTCGTCACTTATCATCAACAGAATAATGAAGCGTTAAGCCGGGCCTTATTTTATTACGAATATAAAGAGACAATCTCGAACTATTCATAGGTTGCCTTGCCGTATGTTTTGTTTGTAAACCTAACAATTTAAGTAAGCAGTGGGCGTCCTTGTGTTATTCGAACAAACTAAATGAAGACGCACGACACTTATCAATTAGGTATATTTTTGTGATTCTAATGAGTTAGATCGAAAACAGTAATGAAAATAATATCTTTTTGTTATATTGTTGTTCTAATACTAAACGATTATTTGTAGTGCTGTACCTACCTACTTGCTTAACCCATGTTTAGTTAGTTTAATTGAATCGAATTGTCGGGTGTATGTGTGACAATGTACTGTGTTCGTCCTTGGTATGGTAGCATCTAGTCAATTAGCGCGGGCGGTGATCGGAACCGTCGTATCCGCGTGTGTCGGCCTGTTTGCGTGGGAATACCTTAGCTCGACCCTCCCTTTCCACACTACCAACAAAGCTACTCTTATTGTACGCTAATCAAATAATTCCACCTCTTACAACAGAATCAAAGAAAACAAATAAATCTGGATTTCTATTGTACTTATATATATATGAATCCCACTGACAATCGAAAATCGAAATAACGTTATCATGAATTAAATTTAGTCATGCCTTATTCAAGGTTAATGCATATAATTGCAAACTGCTAGAGGATGTTATCAGACCACCCGGCGTTATCAAGCGATTTACATGAGCGTTTATAACTGCATGAACTAACGTGGGTCGTATTTTATCAGTTTGTTTATTAGGTATTATCTACCGACTTACATTATTATTTTTCTAGCATTCAACGGTTATGTGCATTTAGCGAATTTATATTCGACAAGAATTTTGGAGAGTAGCCAGACTTTGTGGTATTTAGACTACTTTAATTCTAGGTTGGCCGTTTTGTGATTTAGCTTTGACGTGCATCGTCGAAATAATATTAGGTATAGTTCTATGCATGTTAATCTTGGTTAATTAATATACGGGGTGGTCTAATTTAAGTATAGTTTCTTTAACGCAGCCCCATATTAAGTTCCGCGTTGAGCGCGTTGAGCTTGGAAGGTCACTTGTTAGAGGGACATGTGAGTAGGTGGTAGGTGTGGCATAGTTAGGTGAAAGCCTATAATCCGCGGTGTGATCGGGTGGCGGCGGCTGACGCTAGGTTGGGGCAGGTCGGCATTCGCACGGCTTCACGTTGATTGTAGGTGTAACTTTATGATCGCACGCTTCTGCGCGCTACTATTGTTCTAATGGGCCCTCGGCCCTCTGCTCGCGCCTCACATACTAACAGCCGTCTCGTTACTCGCCGCCTAGAGGTCACGCGTTCAACTTGATCTCGCCGATTCTCCACGCTTTTATGGGAATTGTGTGGACGATTATTTACCGACCATTTTATACACCTTTGAGTGTTATTTTACAGCCTTTGATTGTTTGTATTTAATATTTCTTGCATACCCGTTTGCTTATTATAACGCTATTTCGTTGTCGTTGTCGACATGCAGGCATGCAACTCGTATGCAAGTGCAGTGAAATAATCACGTTCCAAAGTTGGCCCCGAGCCCCCGACAGTGTAGACGGACGGCGACGACCAGCGATGGTGCTGATCGTGCATGGAGCGGCTATCTTACTCAATTAATCTTGCACTCCTCTGTGACTTTGACGTGCCGTCCTGGTTCCGTGTTGCAGTGACGAGGCTTGGCAATATTTTACACATGATTAGAGCGGCGCACACCGCACTGTATGGGTAAGCAAATTGCGCCGACGCGACGCGCAGTCACGATCTGAACCTCGCGGGAACCCGGGAGAGTTTCTACAGAATTCCGACGTAAATGCTACACAGATATTAATGGTGGTATCGTTGTCGATATACCTACCGGTTCACATTGGGATAGGCCTCGTCGTTTATACAATTCTAATCTAACGAAATAACTTTCTAATTTTTAAATCCCGGTTTGGTAATCTAAGATAATGAATGTCCACTCAATAATCTTAGTTCAAGCAAATATCAAATTTAGGCGGATAGACGTGGCGGCGGAATAGGATAGTGAAAATGTTTTATATTCACTCGATGGTATCCAAAATTTGTAATTCAAATTAACCTTTTTAATTATTAAAAATTCCTCCCGCTTTTTGAATAGCGCATCGTTCGGTGAGTGGTTTCATTCTCAAGGATATCAGTTATTTAGTTAGTAACGAATACAGGTCGGTAGTTATCAGGCTGTTGGTTATTCAAATTAGACATGGCTCGCAGGCTGATTGTATCGCGTAACGGATAAGGAAGTCGCGGGTTGGTATCGTGTCATCGCCGGGAACTGCTACTGCACCTTGAGATATCAGGATTATACGTTACTTGCACTGCACCACTCCTCTACAATCGGAAATCACCACAACACGCACACTTACGATTACAGCTTATTACTCTCATTATCCTTATATCTACTAAATATAACCATAAACGGAATAACGCCAAAATACATAAACAGGAGAAATAAAATTAAAAGGCGTAGATAATAAATTGTAATATCTAGTCGATACTGAATTAATTTCAGTTCACCTTATCAACGATTCAGTTATTTAGAATATAGATAGGTAGAGTTATTTTATGGCCAGTAGAAATAATATAACATTTCAATGCATAAACATCGATGATTAAGTTGTCCTGAAGGTATATTTAAAATGAGTCTATGCATATTAAACTTTTTAAAGCATGAATATTATGAAGTGCTTACGCTATTATTACACGAAGTTTTCCGTTCGTTTCGCACCCTAATGTGTACACCTTAATTAAGTATAGTCAGGATCCGTAGATAGTGATCGCAGGTATGGTAATGGTGCGCCTAATTCTGAGTCACGGAGTCGGCGCCGGCGCGGCTCGCGCGGTGTCCGACCGCCCGGAACGAACCCTCCTTGGACCCTCGCCACTGGCTACCATTTAGCTGATAGCACAAATAAAAACACTCCAAAGCCATTATGACATTGTGAATAAATAAAATAAGGTCTCCAATCAAAACATGATAAAAATTTCAACTTCTTTAACTGCAGATTATGCTAATTTGGTTTGGTTAATGCCAAACAAAATAAAAATTTCAACTTCTTTAACTGCAGTTTATGCTAATTTGGTTTGGTTAATGCCAAACCAAATTAGCATAATCTGCAGTTAAAGAAGTTGAAATTTTTATCATTAAAGTGACCTAATAATATAAGAATAAGTTGATTAAAAGATTAAATTAATAAAGATTCATTCAGATAACATTGGATGTACTTAACATAATTTATTTAGCTGCATTTAAAATGGAAAATAAAATAACCGGATTGGACTACATTAAATTCGAATTGAAATTCAATAGTATTTCATCGATTCAATAAAAATCCATAAAACGGAGGCATTATTGAGTATTGCCGTCCCTACAGAGCACTGAACAAGGAAGCGTCGTCGGATTTTACGAGTCTCGTTAGCCGATCTGGCTGAGCTCGTAAAGTGCACCGCGCCGCGCCCGCCGCCCTCGACCGCAACGTCTCCGCGCATTTATTGAGATACAAACGGCTGTAAAATTGTGTCATCCAATCCACTGTTAATACATCTCATCTATCTTTAATCGCTATTCGAATCTCGTTTCTTTACACTCTGGTTCCATTAAAATCGTTTAACTGGATTATAGTCTTATCATGCTCTGTAAACTTTTTCTTTCAATTTAAATGTTATTTCCAATAAAATGAGCAGATAAGGTTTTTGTATTAATACATATTTTAGACCAAACAGTATACACTTGATCTTGTTCGATTTTCGATATTTAGGTAAAATAAATAAAGTTATGAGTGGTTGATGACATTTTAAAACACCAATTTTTCTTGTCGCGTCATTTGAATTCTGATACGAATCTGTTTTTAAAAAGGTCGTTTCGAAGCCCACAAACATTGTCATGTTTTTATTGCAACCGAGTCTGCCACCACTTGTGCTCACAATATGACAAAGTAAAGTGACATCACGTCTTCCAATAATGTCTTGTAGTGCAAATTACTTCGGCTAAATAAATAGATTCATACATCGATTGTTTAAGCTCACATTGACGCCGGTTCTAATTCCATAATATCTTCGTGTAATTGAATCAATAATAAGCTTAGAGTAGTTCAATTACTTAATTCCTCAGTAAGCCGTCCTGTCCGCCCACACTTGGTCAGACAGCGTCCATTTTTTCTGGATTATACGATTCTCTTTGAGATAACAGTAAAATTATTGTGTGTAACTGCATATTTAGGTGAAATGGATCTCATGTAACATACATCTTCGTAAACTTTCTTTCAAAATTGTCATAGGTATTTTTAATTTAAGAAGTCTAATTCTAGCTGCTCTAATTCGCTCTAATATTGATTCTGATAATACATATACGTTAAGTGAAGATATTTTAGCTTGTGGTCCGAGTTTATAAAGCAATATTTTAGTGCCACTAAATGGCGATGTATTTTTATTACATACGATTGTCCGCGGAGTGATCAAAACAAAGCGTCTTAATTGATTTCACGCTACAACAAGCGGCTGGCTGCGGCGGCACGAGGCTAGTACCGGCCACGTGATTTAATATAAGCGCGAAATTCACTCCCCGCACCCGCTTAGTAGCTAGCTACATTAGATGATTTCTATATTCCTGTCACCGGCTTTGCTGGAGTCCGTCCCGTTTTCAAACGTTAAAACAATACCGCTAAAATAAATTCCTTTTGTATTCTTATTTAAAGGTAAGTAGAGTGGTAGCTTACAAAATACACGTGGTTTAACGTCGTGAACTACCCGACACGCGCATCGCCTTGCATTAATCTTGCGGTTCTTTGACACGCCACACTTAACGTTGTATATTTACACTTCATTGTGCACAACTTTATCCCTCCACTAAATAGGTTCTTAAAGAAGTTTTATTCAATGATGTCATATTGGTCGCGTCCCATCTCAGTTCCAGTGAATCGCGTAATGACCTTCACACATAACGGAACATGAAGATCTAACGAATAATCATTTCAACCAAATTGACATCGATATTGCCCTTTATATTTGTTACATTCATCTGCATTTCATGCGAGCTTTGTGACAAATTATTTTATTTAGAATTTTTATCTACTTGTAAACAAGATAAGGAAAACTCATTACAATACAAATGACGGTTCGCCACTTGTAGTTTATCTACGTACTTATACTTAGCTATAGTGAATTGTAGTTTCATTGTATGATATCATCAAGTTTGTCGCAGCCTAGAGTTGCTGTCTTAAGTTATTTGTATTCGTCTAATGGTTGTTCATAATATATCATGTTATTGCATTGTTTAACATTTTTAGCGTTCTAAAGATTTGTACGATTTTGTTAGTTTTGTACTGATAAGATTCATTTTACATTTTTAGTTAGATATACAATTTGAAAACCTATACCTACATTATGTTGAGTAGAAAATTCTGAGCGAATATGCTTCAGATCGTCAGGACTACAACTTGTGAATTTCGTGTTTACGCACTGAAATAACGCGAATTCTGTGTTTCATGTAAGCAGATGGACGGCAATAAATTATTGCTTCAGTGTGCAAACGCGGTGTTAAATGTTGGGAACTGTAAATGTGTCAGTCATTTCAGTTTCAGGCGCTGCTAGTGGCAACTTACTAAACACAGTCTTTGATCATTTAGTAATATTTGCAACTAATGAAGTTACTTGCGTTGCGATACGTATAACAAACAAGATATCATTACTTCTACTACGATAGCTAACTTGTAATCGCAACTACAAGAACAATATTAACATATTTTTGCTTTAAGCTCAAATAATGAGCGGCTTGATTCTACAATGCAGGTTATAAAATGTTAAATTGTTATAAAAGTTCTTTATTGTCGACCACTAAAGGCCGCAATTTTGGTTTGTACGTTTTGCGGGCGTTGCTTGTTGAATTATATGAGAGAATGCAAGTGTACAGCAAATTACTCTTATTTACTCAACGGTTTACTCCCGCCGACGACGGTCTCCATTGACGAGCACTACACGTTATAAAACTGAAAATATAAACTTTTATGGTGATTTCTATTATCGCAAATAATAACTTTATACACGGCGTTTAATGAAATATTGAATCAAAACAATTATTGCGAGCCCGATTGTAGGTTTTATTTATATAGTGAGTAGGTACTAATAAAAATAAACTAATAAACAAATATAACCGAGTTAATGCACGTATTTACGTCCGTACTTCAATGTACCTATTTGCTATATGGTAGCTATGTATTTACCTAATACAGAAATAGTAACTGCATTATAATTCATAAATGTCACAGGAAAATAGTTATTGTGTTGAGTTAATGATGCTCTTATAGTATGATGATAGACCTTGCTAACTTAATGGTTAAGTTAATGTAGCTAGTTAAAACATTGTGTGGAAACGCGGCCGTCACGTACGCTTGCATCTGGTAGTCCTTTTGTCCTTGCGTCGTACTTATTTTATTTTTCGGTCCCGTCTGCAATGTTCTTTGTTGACATGATGCATATTTGCATATACCCTTGACTCGTCGAATGCCTTGTCAGATGTAATCTCATTGTTCTTTTCGTGTTTTGATGTGATCATAATGTGAGATCGTCGCCGCCGTCTAAGTGGGTACCTATACTCAATCTTATCTATAATGTGTCTCGACTCCTCATTAACAAAAGCTAAATTATATTATAATTGTAAAAGAGGCGTAATCGCTGTTCTATTAATATTAAGCATCTGTTAAAAGTTAAAAATTGCCATGAAGTGGCCATATGCCACAAAAAATAGAAGCAGACAATGAGGTTCGCACATTCAAAACTATAGAGGTGAGTGAACCCTCCGACACGAGCATAGTCGATAGTTTTTGTCGATTACTGTATTACCTACCTACTTGAAAAAAAAAATAGTTTTAAATAAAATAGGTATGTTATTGTCTGTAGTTATAACTATTCCTATGAGCAACAGCCTTTTTTATTTAGTCTGAATTTAATATCTCATTGGAAAAATCAAAATATCTTAATCCTGTCTAAATTATTCAAGTACTTACCTGATAGATGGTCATGCTAATTTGCCAGAACCGGCTTTTAAATCGTTCGTTTGTTCTAAATTAATTTTAATTTATCAGAAAAATTGATAATACGTTTTAATTTATTGACTAGATTAATTAACATATAAAACTAAGTGTAGTTTCTTAAACAATGTTGAGTTTAATAAAATAGGCTTTAACGAGATGCATTTACGTTGATCGTTATAAAGTTGGAATCAATTGTATTGCGACGTGATTGTTACTTACTATAATCTCAGTGCATAATTTGCGAGATTGTGAAAGGCGGAAGACTATTGCCGGCTCTATAAATATCCCTATTCGGACGAGAGCGGACTGCGATGAAAAACGAATAATCCGTAACGGACACCTAAGAAGTTAACGATGCTTAGATTTGTATCGCAAGCAAGTAGAAATATTTTAATTTATTGCGATAACCGTCGATATGTATCATGAATATAAATGAGCCTCGAGACAAAAACGAGATGTGTCTGTGTAGAAATAATAAGAGAATCGACAGCGATCGTCTAGCCGCTACCGTCCTTGAGTGCAGAAATCCTTGATGAGTACAATCAACCGCCACCGGATAGCAGTCCTCCGACAGGGCTGCCAATTAATAAATAATTTAATGACTTTGGTGGCTTGCCAGCGATATTTAAATTAAACTTGTTTGATGGGAACAAGTCGGACAAGCTACTATTGGTTTATCTGATAGTTATGACATTTCTTACAATGCTGCACTTGTAATAGAAGTAGGTATTAAACTACCTACCTTCTTACGCAAATTAATTGACATAATAGGGATATGTGCATTAAAGAATATCAGGTCTTATCTTGACTAATACCTACCTCGGAAACATGTTTTTAGGGTTCCGTACCTCAAAAGGAAAAAACGGAACCCTTATAGGATCACTTTGTTGTCCGTCTGTCCGTCCGTCCGTCCGTCTGTCAAGACCCTTTTTCTCAGGAACGCGTAGAGGTATGAAGCTGAAATTTATATCAATTACTCAGGTCTACTGTCCCTTGAAGCTGTGAAAAAATCAAACTTCTAAGCCAACGCAATCAAAAGATACAGCCATTTATGCCGCAAATTTTCGACACTTGCAAGGGAATCAAAACCTACAGGGTGCTTCCCGTGAACTCAGAATCTTGAAATTTGGTACGAAGCAACGTCTTATAGCATAGATAAAGGAAAAATTACGAAAACCATAAATTTTTAGTTACATCACAAAATATATATTTTTTTTAATAATCTTAAACTTACTACCCATTTCCTCATAAACGCGTAGAGGTATTAAATTGAAATTCATACCAAATACTCATGTCTATAATACCTTTAAGCTGTAGCAAAATCAAACTTCTATGTCAACGCAATCAAAAGAAACAGCAATTTAAGCTGCATATTTTGAAACTCGCAAGTACTTGCAAGGGAATCAAAACCTAAAGGGTACTTCCAGTCGACCTTGAATCTTGAAATTTGGCATGAAGCAACGTTTAATACCACACATAAAGGAAAAATTCCGAAAACCTTAAATTTTTAGTTACATTACAAAATATATATTTTTTAATAAATATAAACTTATTACTTTTTCCATAGTTATGACTCGATTGTCGTAATGAACGAACTTTGTAAACCTTGCAGGTTTGTACGGAACCCTCGGTGCGCGAGTCCGACTCGCACTTGGCCGGTTTTTTTTTTTAAATCATGGTTACGTTGTAAATGCCACAGTGTCTCTTGCTCTAATGAAGTTCAGTGTACACAAGTGGTACTATTAAGAGGAACTAAAATTGTTCAACCCTGGATTATCGATGTCGTGTAGGTGCTAGCAAAATGCGAGGACAAAAACTTAAACTGAAAATAAATGGGCGCGAAACGCCTATTAGCGCTGTGGTCGTCGTCAATACTCGCTCTGGACCACTCTCCGTATTTGTAAACGGGTGATTATACGCACCGCGACACGATAAAAAAATATATCTCCAACATGTGCGATTATTTATCAGACGGCTATAAAACCATCCTTTAATCTTAATGATTTTAATATTCATTGAAGCTTTTTTTGGGTCTCGTTGTAACGATACATTTAAGAAGTAGGTAACTTAGGTAAATAGATTAAAATAGAATAGATCTATACAAATTGCAAAAAGTATATTTAAATTTATACATAAAGCTTTATGATTCAGTTGTTTAACATTCATGCGTTTCAGATTTTTACACGAGTCAGAATAATTACATAAATTACTGCAAGCTATCTCTGTTTTATAAAATTCTTAAAATGGTTTTACTTCTGCATCCGTTAATCGTCATTTTGTGGTAAAATTCAACTGTATCTTAAATTTCATTAAATTCTAGCCACGACTTGTCAATTTATCGAATATAAATTCTCTTAATAATCGTTACCAATTACGTGAGCGTTTGGCCTCGTACAACCATCAGTCTTGGCGGGAACAGCGTAAGTGGTCAGCGCAGCGAGGGATTAAGAGCTTATTGCGTTTGTGAGTAAAGGAGAAAATTACTTGTCGATATAATGTTGATTGGCCATACTAGGGAAGGAGGCACGAGGTGCGCCGAGCCGGCCGGCCACTATACGCTATGAGAAATGCTGGACGTTATGAAACCATCGCTGACAAACTGCATAAAGTTAGGCGAATAACGCTCCTAGCTCAGGCTAACAGACCACGGAAATGTTAAATCAATAGTCCCCTTTATTCCAATACATATTACCTACTATCAAATAGGCCATTGAATTGATTGGGATTGTGATCTCTAGGTTGCAACACGAACTATTTTCAAATGAGCAATTGTTACCGTTTTAATGATTTATAATACCAGAAGTAATATGATGGCCATAATTCTTGTGCTATAAATTCTATTATAGATTGTACCTATTCGTGCAATGTAAATACATGTTGGAAGGCGACCTTTCGCCATCCGTGGGACGATCTAGCACCGGCGGCTGCCATAAAGCCCGATCGCGCGACTTACTATCATAGTCAAGTTCACGGCCTTCTTGCCTTGCCCTCCCGCCACTGAACGTACTTTCCTGTATCTGAATTGATATATACATTTACCTTTAAGCCTTTATAAAAAAAAAATCTTTATTAGTTCATCTTCATTATTCCTTTTACTGTCTTTATGCTTCTCGTTATCAAACTAGCATCATCGAGCTTATTGGTCTAATTGTATTTGCCTTTTATAGTCTTTGTTTGGTCTAACTCTTTAATAATTTACGCAGGCTTAACTTATGCAAGTCACGTTTATTGTTTTCGAATTCGAACGCTACTGAGATTGTATCTATTTAAACAACAAACGATCTTACAATGGCCCCCTCTCACTTAATGTCGAAACGGTTCAATCATAGCGCAGTGCTCATAACAAATGTGGGGCTTTCTACTATTTACTTACAAGATCGTCGGATTGTCATAAACGTCTGCCGACTGCTCTTTGAGTTGGGCCTCTCTTGGCTTGGATACATGATCGTGCTGTTGTTACCACTCGTTGTTGTTCTCGACATTTAGCACGGGTCGTTGGCCTCACAAACAAAAGTCAAATGTTTACAGACATTGATGCAAAAATAGATTTCAGATTAAGATTGTTTTGGTCATGTTGTTGTTAGGGAAATGACAAAATAATTGATGGCATTCTTCTATTTACAGCTTTTGTTTGAAAATTCACCTCCTTAGATTTTTTTCGTAAGCTTGTTGAATTTGATACATTGATTCTGTTAAAGTTTTAAATAAATAAACACCATTTTACTAGGTTTCGTATGATTTTTAGAATTAAAGTAAGTATTTTTAGTTAAAGATAGTTTAAATGAGTAACGTCTTATAAATAACGCTCCCGTTATTTTTTCGTGACGTTCATCTGTACTTACACGCGTCGAAAATGTTCTAATAGGTTGAACGGCCAGTGATCACTTCATAAAAAATCTGTTTACCAGTTGTGAGCACCTCGTCTAGCCTCTCCGGTCATTTCACACAATACACCGCCTATTATGTTGTACGATAGCGATTAATGTGCTGGTTTGTTTGGATATTATTATTATGTACCTATTTGAATTGCTTGCCACAGCTGTTGAATTAACTGCCGTACGAGGTCTCAATATCATAAATATAACTAGAACTAGTATTTAAAATAATTGGTGTCAGTTATTAGTATTGGTTATTGAATGTTTTGCAACAATATACTACAGTTTTCGCTATTAAAAAACAGAACATGTTGGAGAAGGAATCGTGATCCTATTTACTGGTCAAAAGTTTTAATTCCCGACGTATCGTAATAAAATTTTAGTACAATTCTACGTAATTGTGATTTATGGGAGGAATTACGATAGACTGGAGGCATGTTTAGTTTGTTTGAGTAATGTCAGATATAAATCTGGGCTGATCACGAGGTCGCTAATGTGATATTCGTGTCGGCGCCGCTGAGCTACGAACCGTTATCCTATTGTCGATTCAAATGCACCGAGCTTTCATATTTGTCTGCACGGAGATTTTGATTTACTTTGCTACGAGCTGACAGATCTCTCATCTCTTGCCTATTTGATCTATTTTTATGCTCATAATAAAATACGTCATGGTTTTTCCCGATAGGATCACTTTTTGCACTTCTGGAATTATGGATGACTTCATCGGAACATTGCCATATTAAGATATTATTATGGCTACTTGCTGTATAGATTGCACGTTTTTTTAAATGATAAATTAGTATTACACATTAACCATATTATGGAATAAGGTTAATTCTGGTATTAATTTTATAAATAGAGACTAGTAAAATCTAGGTAGCTGTAATGGTTTCTTATATGTTTAGTACCGTCGAGTAATCAACGTATGGTAATGAGGACAGCAATAAAAACTGCAATCTACCTGCGACAGCGCATTGGTCGTGGGGTACCGCGTTTGATATGCGACCTCTGATAACGGCGGCGGCCACGCGACAACAACCCCTTTCAGTTCCGAAGGGGTTCGCCCTTCCGCCTTATTGATTAGCACCCTCGGAAATCAACTTAATGGTGAAAACAACACACCCGTCAACTTTTTACTTCACACACCTATTGTACGCATAACGCCTGCTTTAATAGCTACTGAAAAGCCAATACTCATTTAGTATTCATAGTAAGTATATATTTTACCCTTGTTGCTTTTTACGTTTAAACGTGTGGGTATTAGAATACATATTTACATATCGTTGCTATAAGTATGAGTATCTTAACTACCTACCTTGAGTTAATTCCGTCGAATGTTTTCTTTCATCGATTCCCCGAACTCCATTAAAGCCTGTCTGCAATAACAAGATCTTCTGTTGAATGTATCGCTAATTAATAGAATTTTCACGAGATTTTCTCGAATTTCTCTCGTTTATTTTTGTTTCATTTCTTTCGATTGTGATCAATACCAGTTGTTTTTGATTAAAGTATAACAAGAAAAAAATTCTCATTAAATTAGTAATTAAATCATTATATTGTCCATTTACGTAAATAAGGAGATGCAAACGTGTTAACGTTCTGGCACGGCCGACTCGAGCGTGTTGTAAATCCGTTTATTTCATTGTAGTATCGAGTCGTGAGCCGTACATTCATTTTTTATAGGTAACTTGCGAATTAAGGCCTAATAATACATGCTCTATTTACATTGTATAGTAAGGATTTGGCCAACTAGACTAATTGTGTCGGTTCACGTTTAGATATATCTGATTTGGCTCTATTGATTGAACCAGTATGTAAGTAGGGGGTGTTCAACCTTTACATACTCGTTTCACAATTTGGTTTAACTAACAGGTTAATAGTATCGTTATTCTCCTTAGTTACATCAGTCAATGTTCATAACTTGTTTGCGTTCCGTAAGAAGTTCTGCGCAAACTTTATTATTAGACTCAGTTGTTTAGCTTCATGCCTTTTACAACTTCAGAACTGTTGCGTTTCTATATGAAACTAATAGAATATTAAATCTTTGTGTCATACATAATGCAGACTGTTTATATTGTAATATGATCCTTACAATAAGTATTCCATAGATTTTCGATGAATAGAAAACGCAATCTAGTCAAGTATATCGATTGAGTTAAGAACCCCTGCCTTCGAGTTTTATGCAGCTGTATGATCTGAATGGTAGTTATGAGTAAAGTATAAAGGTGTGTGCTGAATTGCGGTCAGAGAGGGACGCTTGCGACATTCAGTTGCGCCAAATCAATCCTTGCGCTAATGGCACCTCTCGCCGTCCAACCGACTGCCGCGAACTATGCAACTGCACGCCTCTGATTCATTAGGAAAAAGCAAAACGTTCACTTCACCCATTTGCAGATACATGTTACGAAACTTGTGCTTACACGGTAATTTATGCACATTTGGCAAATCGATTGGATTCCTATAGCTCGTGTTTATTCGATTGCTAAGTTGGCATGCCTTAATGCTTAGGGCATCTTTTGTCACTTCCCATACGTTAAAAAGAAAGCAAGTAATTATCTGAAATGAACCACGATTGCGGTTTGCAAATTAAGTAGCGTTCTGTCGAAACGACCGCTAACTGTTTGTCCATTAGTAAACAGCACGGACCTAGTTGGCGAAGTATGTCTCACACTAATTATCCATGGAATTGTTTAAATGAGTTGAATTCGTATTTTTCATCCAAGTTCTTTTTAAAATATTTTATTATTTAGAGCTGATTTGGAGCATTTCATAATGATAATATCTGATATTTTTTTATTTGTTAAAGCTTGTTTGGGAAGCTAAATATTATTTTGGTTGTTCCAGTTCGCGTCTCCCGCGGTGGAGAGCGCAGCTTGTGTTAGCAGCTCTTCATCGTCGACCTCGTCGTCGTCGTCATCGTCATCTTCGTCGTCGTCGTCGTCCTCCTCCGACTCAGACTCGGCCGACGCCGCCGTACATGCCTCCGCCGACGACTCTAGTGCTGCACTCGTCGCTGCCTGTCCGCTACAGGTATCTTTCGTACTAAATAATTTTGTGAAAATATATTTAAGTCTGTAATTATACTCGTAATTATAGAAGTTAACGACGAGCAGTCGATTTGACTTATTTTAATAAATTACAGATACTTACTTAATTAACGGTTACCAACGAAATGTATTTAAGTCGCGGTTACCTTTGACGCTGATTTACCCGGAATAAACCTGTAACTAAAAACCCGGCTCATTTCGCGTATAAACACCAAAACGATGTTTGCTTTAACGCGCTACTGTAACAATAAATATATTCGTAGGTCATCGACGATGCGGACTTGGCGGAACTATTACCAGAACAAACATCGAGCGCGCCGGCGCAACAACCCAATTTCTCGACCTTCGCCGTGCACAACACGTCCCCGGATCACGATGATAAATCCATCGCCGATAACGGTAACTACCACTGCAAATGTCAGACAGCTGTTTCACTTCCCGTCTCTACGTAATTTAATAAATTTTCCCTTGCAGGTGACGGGTCGAGTAGCGAGATGGAAATCACGCCGCAGCTCGTGACGGCAGCGATACAGCGAGCGACGGCGGATTCCTCCGGATCTGAGAACGAATGCTCTAATTCCGAATCCGGTCACCCGAGCACTACACATTATGCGTCAAGCCTTTTACAACAATTCGTCGCTCAGACTCAGCTGTTGAGTAGTTCGGCTCCTTTAAATTCCATCAGCGCCGCGGGAACTTCTCTCGCGTGTGGACTTAATCCAAATCCTATTGACGGCGTAGGAAGTATTAGCGACTGTGTTCTTGGACAAATTAGCACATTGCCAGATATAACACCTATAACGCCGAGCTTTTTAAATGCCTCTCAACATCTTAGTCCACAACAAACTGAGGAGCTCACGCAAATAAATAAAGACTTAGAAGAAATAACAAGTGTAACAGATCCTGTAAGCATTACTATACCTAATCCACCGAGTCTAGAAGATTGCGTTGACAATAACGACTTTATGAGTCTAGACATCACACAAGGGACTTCAGTTCTGGGAAGCGCTAGCGATTTGTTAAAGAACTCGCCTATGTCAGTTCAAACCGACATGAGCTCTTTAAATCCGATTGACAATCAAAAGTTTGATACAGTCAGTACTCATTCCATAGAATCTCAAGATGATGTTAAGAACGTTGTCGTAGAATCTAGAAGAAAAAGAGGGCGGCCGCGGAAAGTCCCGAATGAAAATAAAAAAATAGAATCTCGTAAAGTAGCCAAGGCTGTCGTTAATGTAATTGACGACTTCCACAACGGGAACGACCCACCGAATGTTTCTCCCGACTCGGGGATTTTATCTAATCACAACTCGCCAACACACTCCCCGCTGCGGCGTCATGATATCGACGAGGCCCAGAATAGGTTGGGAAGGAAAGCTGTTCAAAAAGAAAATAACACCAGAGAAAGACGACGCGGAAGATCCAAATCTAAAAGCCGGAGCAGAGCGCGCAACATGTCCGATTCTAGTGATTGCGATTATCAAAGAAAGAGAATAGAAAACGAAATCAAACAAATAAAGACTGAAGCCCCATCTCCCATACCTCTGAAACAGGAGCAGAACAAATACGAAAAGACTAAAAAGAATGACCACAAGTTAGATATAGCTGCCTTAGATAGGATGTTGTACGCTACTGATAGAGTTCTTTACCCTCCAAGGAAGAAAGTCGGACGCAAACCACAAAATAAATCAAAGTCCGCTAAAAGCACTCCCAAAACGCTAAAAGATAAGAATCAGTATGATTCTATAGATACTGACGAGGAATCTTTACCATCGAGTAGATCTGTTTTATCAGGAGTGTATGCAAAACGGAAAGAACTTAATAGCAAGCTTTCCAGTTTACCTAAAAAGAGCGGCAAATCTTTTGGTAATGCGTGGAGAGAACATCAAAGTGAAAACGAGGCAGCCGCTGACGATCCTTTAGATCCAACTTGGAAGCAAATTGATCTTAATCCCAAATACAAGGATATACTCTCAGGGTACAAGAGTGATCACGAGTTTAAACCATACAAAAGTTGTAGTAGACTGATTGAATCGGGCTATAAAAGTGATTATGGTGGATGTAGATCTGGCTATAAAAGTGACTACCATCGTTCTGGGTACAAGAGTGACTACAGGTCTGGGTATAAGAGTGACAAATCGGGGTATAAAACAGATTATAGCGTCCGGAGTATGAGAAAACGAAGCAGGAAACTCAAGAAAACAAGGTCCGTGAGGGATAGATCGTATTATAAGAATCAAAAGCATTTTGTTACAGAACAAGAAATCTTACATTTATCCAACAAAACTTTCAGCAGCCTTAATCTGGGCCACAGCTCGAGTGACTCCGAATGTGATAGTTATCTACGGAAACCGAATGCTAGTCCAAAATACGTAAGTGTTAGTACATATTACCCAGCGCCCAGCTACAATTTTGGATTATCAACCTTAAGACGAAAAGTATTAAGATCTAATCCCTCCGACCCGTTCGCACCAGGCCCAGTCTTCAGTGGTTTACAAAGACCTATGATGACTTACAACATTTTCAAATTGAACCATAATAATAATAACACATTAGTAAAATCGCCAACAAAGTCTAGTTATATTGGAAAACCATTGCCTGCGTTGAAACCAGCATTTACACATAAATTTGGCGCATCTCCTATTTCTACGGTCGCTAAATTCTCGTCTAGAAAGGAAGATCGGCTTCTTCCTAGAACGCTCTCACCGAGAAGCCGCAAATCTAAAAACGGTAGCCCACTTTTAGGAGGTTCCCGAAAAGAAATCGGTACAAAATCTATACCTAATATATTTGAAAAAGCAAAAAATAGTTATGTTCCAAACAAGTCATTGTCGCGAAACGTATTTCTGAACTTTAAGAAGACACATCTTAAACCATCCCTTCATATAAAGAAACATAGAAGAACAGTAGTTCTTGCACCACCAAAAATACATTTAAAACCAACGGAGAGGCCTTCACGAATTACAATTAAAACGGAAAACAAACATCACAGGCACAGAAGTAAACGACGGCATCGCTCAAGATCTGTTTCACGATGTAGAGAAACAAAGGCAATCGACTTGATAGATCAAAAGTTCAGCCAAGACTTAGATAGTCTTGTTTCGAATTTCATTAAACTTTGTCATGTAGCCCCAAAACTAATCGCAAGTGTTCCACAATGTTCTCCGAGAAGTTCACCAAGGCATGTAGAAAAGGCGGTGGTGGAAAGTAAAATAGAACCAGCGCCTCCTACAACCAAAGTAGCAAAGAGAGGATCAAAAAAGAGGAAAACGTCAGACAACCAAGAAATAGCGACACCTACTTCGAAACGAAGACATAAAAAACAGTTAGCTGAATCTCAAAGCAAGGGTGGCAAAGACACTAACGAACACAAACTTCCTCTTAAGAAGCGGCACTACCATATCAACTCCTCTACCAGCAATTCTTTGAGTCTCAGTTTAGTAACTACCGAATTTGACGAAAACTCTAAAAACGATATTAGTCCCGAAAAATTCCTTTGCACCGAAACTGACTGTATGGGAGATATACACAATCAGCTGTCACAAGAATCTCCTAAACCTAAGACATATGAAAAAGCAAGGAAAGGCGCTGATAACAGAAACACAGCGCAAACCACTATCCTAGATAGCAAAAATAATAATACATCTAAACCCGCCGACAAAACTGTGTCCGAAGCTTTACAAGCAAAAATAGATGACAATAATACAACTCCAACTAAAAATAACTCACATACGCCTGCTGACGAGGAACTTTCTATAAAAAAACCGAGTGCCGACCAATCTGAACTGTCAAAAAAGATTTACGAAACGTCTGAGAAACTGAAAGCGGTTCATAAAATGGTTCACGACTTGGAAAAATCCTTACCCAAAGTAAAAGATGGCGAAAGTAAAGCTGAAGGGAAGCAAGAAATACAAAGAACTGCTTCACCTAGATCTGAAACAAAGTCGTCGCCACTCAGAAACTCTGCTCCAATAGTAACACCTAAGAAAAGACATCGTTTAGAAGCGGACAAAGCTGCTCATAGTAGCTTAGACCAAGTTGTGCAATCTCTATCTAAGAAACTGTCAGAAGATAAAATGGGCTCAGCATCTTCTCCATCAAAAGATGTCAACCAAAATAATGCTAAGGAAGAGATAAAAGAATCAGAAAGCCCTGGAACGACATCGCCAAGTTTGTTAGCCAATAGCAATGTTCCTTTCGATCCACTGAAGAGTATGTCAGCTCGTACTTTGTATAAAAGTGCTATTCCTCCAGCTCAGAAATCTGAGATAATGACGCGTAAGAAAAACAGGCTTGAAGGACTTACTAGCAATCTTGTTTCGAAAATAAACCCTAGTGCAGCTACAAAAGTATTAGATACACTTCTGAATAATAACATTCGTAAGTCCATAGAATCAAGAATTCTTGAAAAGGAGAAAAATATTACCACCGAACCCACAACTAAGGCCGAAAGTAAAAGTAGTTCACAAGTCAACACGAGGGCTACCGTCATCAAATCGCCGGTTTCAAAAGGGAAAGTTTTAGAAACAAAGAAATCTAAAACTACAGAATCTGCTCTGACAACTGTTGTAGTGAATGTAGATAAACCAACTGGAATATTTGAACCATCTGTTGATTTAGAAGACCAGATCCCAAAATCATCAATTTGTGTGAGCACTGCATTAGGTGACAACAAAGTCAAATCCAAAACAAGAAGCGGCGATAAGAACAATTCATTACCACTTAGTCCCATTGACCCAGAATCTGACATTCCTTTAGCACTCATATCTGAAACACCTGAACCGTTAATACGACCTAAGAGAGGAGAATCAATTGCTGCAGTTATATCAGATAAGCTCCAAGAAACATCTGGTGGACATAACTTGAGGCAACCCAAAAGAAATTTGAGTAAAGAAATTGATAATGAAAGCGATGACACCTTAGACAAGAAAAAGAAAAAGACATCCAATAGTTTAATACGAGAGAGCAAACTAGTTCTGCCTTCAAAACTGCTCGTCCCCAAAATACAAGCAGAAAGATTATCTATTGCAGATGCTTCGAAGAAAACCGGCGTTGCTGCAAAAGATAAACAAGAAGCCAATGAATCAAGTGATTCTAAAAAACTTGCAGATGTATCAAAGAAAAAAGCCAGAAGGCGGAAGGCTATAAATAGAACTGGATTCCCAAGCGTAAAGAAAAAGAAGAAGAAAATGGAGCCCCAAAATGTTACTTCCGATGGTCACTTTACTTCCGACACTGATAACAATTCTGCTTTTGATAGAGTGCCCAAGGATGGTGAGGCTATGAGTAACTTCTTGGAAAGAACATCAAACAAGAGACCCGAACTAAAAGTAGTTCTGAATAAAGATGAATGTCCTAAACAAGCTCGTTTGACAGTGGTCGCTCTAGAAAAACTCCAAGGCAAAGATGTTACAACAAACAACAATAAAGTCATAAATAATGTAGAAATTGTAAATGACAAAAAGAATGCATCCGCAACAATTTTGAGAGCCCCATCACTTCAGCTGAAAAACAACAAAGCTGACAAAGAAGTTAAAAGTCATGTAAATAAATGGGAAGTTTTAAGTGAGAGTGATAGTATCCCTTCACTAGCGAGTTCACCTGGTAACGATCCCGAGGATAGCATACCCTTGAGTTTACTGAATTTAAAAGCAGATCGGCCTCGAAGCCGGCTGGATAACCTTGAAAGACTGAAACGCAAGACGCGAGCAATGTCCCCGTCACAAGAAATAGAGGAAATTCTTTCAAAGAGGAAGAATGTAGAGAAGACTCCTAAAGTTGGTCTCAGACCGAAGTCTAGTCTTGCAATCTTGTACCCCACTGAGAGAAGACTAACTAGAAGTTCAGAAACTCCGGCTGAAGAATTGAAAATAAAACCTAAAGCTAGGAAACTCGATGTGGTCGATAAACCATTGAAGCCTCTTGCTATTGCTGCTCGAAGGAAGTCGAGATCCTGCCAAGCCAATAAGAAAATGCGCGATGTGCAGTCGAGATCTCGGGAAAGTTCTTTGGACACCGTCGTGAGTCGTCGACTCAGATGCCAGTCGCGGGAACCGTCGATAGACACTCTGCGCGACCACGACGAGAATGAACCACTGCCACTGAACGAGAAGGAAATCGACTTTGAGAAGAGCATTGACGTGTTGTCAAAAAGTATTATTTGCAAGAAGCGCGTGGCAACCTCGCGCGACGACAGCCCAGCGAGCAGTGTTGATAACAGGGACAAACCGATAGTGTCCAAGAGAAATCCGCGCCTCAGGAAGAAGTTCTTGATTGCTGGACTGTTTTCTGATTATTACAAAGAAGAGTAAGTAATTGCATTATATTTCATTTGGAATTGCATATATTTAAAAGTATTGAAATTAATTTATGTTTCTGTTATTCAGCCCCAAACCGGAAGGCAAAGGCAAGAACTTGGTGACTCAAACAGAGTTCCCTCCCGGCCTACTCGCGCCGCCGCCCTACTGTGAGCGATGGGTTCGTCGTCGCCTCATGCACTTCTCTCTGCCTTATGACATTTGGTGGGAACAACATTACAATCAGCCTGTGCCTTCTTGGAACTATAAGAAAATACGCACAAGTAAGAAACATTTCATTATTTAATTTAACGTTATTCATATTTGGTATTTTTTTAAAGGTCCATAAATGGGTATCATCGTTGTGAGACTTGTGAGCAAAAAAGGGAAGATGATTCAAATGTTTTCGAGAGTGTTATTTATTATATTACATTACCGTGTGACCAATTTGGTAACGTACTTTAACTTTTTAAAACAAGTAATTTCCATAATTTTATATGATTATGCAATACAGGAATGTTTATTTAACTTTCAATTCATCAATCTGCTTCTTCGAGAGATACATGGCGAGATAACGCTTTAAGTTAAACGTTTCCAGTTTTGAAGTGAAACTTTTTACGACCTCTGATACTGGCCGAGTGAAGTAGTAAAACAAAAGAAAGGACAAAATGATGTCCAATTTGTGAATTAATTATGAATTTAAGCGTTATCGGTACCTAATTGTAATGGTAATTAAATAATACATTCATTTCAATTTGAATGTAAATTACATCGATTTGAAAAGTCTTGTTTCTGTCGGTGGGCGAATCCACGAGTCTGCTTTGATGTTGTCGTTTATCTAATTGTGAGTATTTTTTATGTTAGACGTGTACTACGACGTGCGTCCGTCGGCGGAGGAGTGCGAGAGCGTGGCGTGCAGCTGTGCGGCGGCGACAGGCTGCAACGAGGACTGCATCAACCGCCTCGTGTACGCCGAGTGCAGTCCGCAGCTCTGTCCTTGCGGGTGAGTGTATGAACATTTTGAATCCTAAAGGTTTGCGAAGTGGGCGAAAAGAATCTTTTTAACAATATAGCACATCTGTTTATTTATATCTTCACAGTGACAAATGCAGGAACCAGCGCATCCAACGTCACGAATGGGCGTCCGGGCTAGAGAAGTTCATGACTGAGAATAAGGGTTGGGGGGTGCGCACTAAAGAGATGATTAAGTCTGGGGATTTCATTCTGGAGTACGTCGGCGAGGTCGTCTCGGATAAGGAATTTAAGGTAAGTAATGTACTCTAAAATGTACTAGGGGCTCAATATTGAGTCAAGGTCAAGATTAATATAGGATGGCAGCGTTGTAATTTATATTATTGTCACCATCACCGTCATCGTCATGTGTCTTATAGTGGAACTGTAATGGTGGATAGAATCTTTATGACGATAAATTTTACGAAGGCCGTGTTATAGAGTCCTGCCCCCGTCGTCACCAGTTACTTGTTTTGCTTTTGCTAACAGTTTCTAATTACAATGCCCCGTGTTAATATCTTGTAGGCATTATTTTGAATATGATTTGAATGTACCAGGAGCGCATGGCCACCCGGTACGCGCGCGACACGCACCACTACTGCCTGCACCTGGACGGCGGGCTGGTCATAGACGGCCATCGCATGGGCGGCGACGGCCGCTTCGTCAACCACTCCTGCAGACCCAACTGCGAGATGCAGAAGTGGACTTCTAATGGTAACTATCTTGTCTTACTTCAGGTACAGCGTTAAACTCAGACAGCTCATTCGCAATGAGAGCGGCCTATGGTTGAATAAAACTCAATTTAGCTTGCGCGGCGTGTCACTGTACAATAGGGTATTTTACTATATTCAAAATATACAACAAAATGTGGCCATCCTAAAAGATTATATTATAAAGAAATATATTTCACTTTATTTTGATGTAAAACATGTTTATTTTTAACAAAATAAAATAAACAAATTGTAATATTTTTTAAATTTTTATCTGGAACACGAACGGCCTGTTATTTGTTGACATTCTGGTGACGTCACACGCTAGTAAACAGTTGTCATAATAGTGCGCTTCGTTAGTGTTTTTCGTGTTGGTTTACTCGCATGTGACTTCACGCGTGACATGTGACCAGCGCCATTACAGAAACAGTGTTATTCGCGGGTTTTATTAAGTTTGAATTTCAACATTGATTTTTCATCATTAAAACATTAAATATTTCGGAAATATCAATGTAGGGTAATTATTATCATATAAACATTAATTTAAAATTATTTTCCAAATGTTATCAAATAGCCTATTGAACAAAAGGTTTAGGATGGTATCAGATCAGTCAATTGATCGTCGATGCTGATTCATCTATACCACCATCGACCAGTTTGTCTTGTAAATGTTACGGGCAATGTGATTAATTGGGCATTATGCATAATGCCCAATATAAGCGGGCAATGTGATAAATACTATTCAATTAATCAAATTGCCCGGACATTATGCATAATGCCCGTCTCCTATTGGGCAGAGTGATAATAAACTTGTTTCAGTACTTTTTTGATTTTACAATGAAACCTTATCTCACCTAAACCTAACTGAAAGTCAAATAAATATTAGGTCTTTACCTATGAAATTGCCGTTTTGTATGAAAAAATTCAAACGATTTTTTTTCATATAATTTTTATTTGTATTAAGTGAAGTAATTACCCATACAATCAATGCATCTTTGCCAACGCAGTGGCAGTTTATTAATGCCCTTCTTAAAGAAATCAGCTGGACGAGAGGCAACAAATTCTTCAAAGGCGTTTTGAACTGCCTCTTGGTTATTGAATTTTTTTCCAGTCAAGAAGTTATCCAAATTCTGGAAAAAGTAGTAGTCTGTAGGGGCAAGGTCCGGTGAGTACGGTGGATGAGGGAGAGCTTCCAACCCCAGTTCTTGTAACTTGGAGACCGTCATTTGTGCGGTATGAGGTCGCGCGTTGTCGTGCAGGAGCAGCGGAGACGAGCGATTGACCAATGCTGGTCGGAGACGTGCCAGCTTCTTCATCATTGTGTTCAATTCTTCACAGTACACATCTGCAGTAATACTCTCCCCATTTGGTAAGAAGCTGTGATGAATCACACCGGTGCTAGACCACCAAACAGTAACCATCACCTTTTTAGGGGTAAGTTTTCGTTTAGGGCATTGTTTAGGTGCTGAACCAGGATCCAACCAACTTGCTGAGCGCTTACGGTTATCAAACAGAATCCATTTTTCATCACAGGTGACAATGCGGTTCAAAATTCCTTCATTTGTGTGTCTGTTGAGCAATGCACGGCACGTCTCGACTCGACGCGTACTTGGCGCTGGCGATCATTGAGTTCGTGGGGCACCCATTTGTCAAGCTTTTTTACCTTGCCAATTTGACGCAAATGGACCAATATTGTTTTGATGCTAACGTCGAAAGCTGCTGCTAATTCAGCCGTAGATTGAGTATCATCAGCTTCCACGATCGCCTTCAATTCGTCTGCATCGACCAAAGTCTTCGGACGACCGCGGGGTTCATTTTTCAGGTCGAAATTTCCAGAACGGAAGCGAGCAAACCAATAACTAGTGGTTCGTTGGTTTGTAGTGTTAGCTCCGTACACGTCGTTGATGTTGCGAGCCGCTTGTGCCGCGTTGCTGCCACGACGGAACTCATATTCCATAATTACTCGAATTTTTAACGTATCCATGTTGACGAAAATGATTGAAATGCAATGAAAATGTAACACTAACCAATAAACAAATGACTGTTTTTGGAAAAAGAATTCCATATTTTAAAAATGAAATTAATTTGAAATTAGAATTCTTAGCTAAACAAAAAATATTTTTAATTGAAATGGCCAGTACTGTAAAACGGCAATTTCATAGGTAAAGACCTATTATGTAGGTATTAAGAAACTTAACATTCTCATCATTTCTTCATTAGTTAAGTTGGGTTTTAGTTAAGGTTAGGCCATTCCGGACTCTCTGATTGGTCTCAAAGGGTGACATGCGCTGGTTTCCCTAAAATACTGCCTAAATCCCTAAAATACTACTTCCCTAAAATATGTTTAAGGGGTTGATGGCTGGCACATGCGTTGAGACCTGTGTGAAGGTGCTGCTGTGATGGCCGGTCATGTACCTATGCGGATTCTATCAAGCTAAGCCTTTAACTTTTCAGCTTCCCATTTACTTACCTATACCTTGTTCTGGATATTGCAGGGGCAATTTTTTTATTATTTGTTCATTGATTTAAGCTCTATTGAAATGTTAATTTTAATGTTTGTTTCAGTGTTTTAGCCTAAGAATTTGTAAAACTTAAATTGAAAAGAGCAACCCAACAGAGCTTCTTGCTAGGTTTTTCTCTGGGGGCACTCTTGCGAATCTAGCATTAACTTTAAAAAATGGCCCGTTGAAAGTGTTGTCAAACCTAACCTACAGGATTAAAAGAATTTCATTTTCATTCTCATTTTCATTTTATAGTTTTTATAAACTTTGGACATTTGCTTCGTCCCAAATTTACGTACCTATGCCCTCTGCGCCGTCGCCGGTTTGTTGCCGTAAAGTTAAGTTCCAATTTTTGGTACAGTTGTTTTTACACTTATGAAATAGCATAACTAAAAAAAAAGTATTTACCCTAATAATAACAAAAAGGGTAGGTACCTCATAATTATTATAAATGCACTAAGTATGTTAAATTTTCTAACCTTTTACAGGAAGATTGAGTAGGTCATATAAGTAGTACGTTTTACATCATCCTCATTAAAATTAGAAACTTATAAACTTATAATGCCGAAATTTTGAGCATTTTTTCCTTTAGGTATGCAGCACGTACGTAAAGTTTCTAAAAACTTAATTGTATTGAAGTTCTTAATAACATAACATACGAGATGCCAAATTATTTTTCTACTCTAGTTCATTATTCTAAGTTGCAAAAAATGCAAAAACCTAAATTCTACCTAAAGCAACGAACTAAAATTTCTAATTAAAAAAAAAATGTCCACCAATAAGTCACTGACAATGTTTCAAAAATTTGGCGACTATAGAATTATAGCAATTCTCAAGTTAACGGACTATTGAAATCAAATTGCCCGATGGTCTTTGGGCATTATTAATAATGCCCGGGCAATGTGATAAATAGCACAGTTTTGATAGTAATTAATCACATTGCCCGAAACAACTGGGCATTATTCATAATGCCCGGGCATTATGCATACTGCCCGGGCATTATGCATACTGCCCGCATTAATCACATTGCCCGTAACATAAACACTTGATATTCCTCGGTAAAAGCCCAAAAGGGCCTGAATGGTTGTTTGAGTGGTTTAATAAAAAAATGTCTTTTCAGGAACATTCAGAATGGCGCTTTTTGCACTGCGTGATATCGAACCTGGAGAAGAACTCACATACGATTACAACTTCTCGCTGTTCAATCCAGCTGTGGGACAGGTAATACAAGTTTATTTGAACTTTTCTAGATTTTACTAATTTATAGTTTCTTGGCCAAACAATTGCGAGTCGTGTGTAATTAAAGTATGAGCAGCATTGCAGAGAATAGCCAAAGCGATAAACGAGCAAGTTGAATGTTTGTTTTAAAGGTTTTCTTTCCTTTTCCAGCCATGCAAATGCGACTCGGAAGACTGCCGCGGCGTGATCGGTGGAAAATCTCAACGAATCACAAAATTACCTGTGAAAACTCAATCCCGTACCCCATCTAACGCGTCCAGCCAATCGGGGGCCAGCAACACTCCGAGGGTCGGCCGACCTCGGAAGGCCGTGAAATGCAGCAAGAAGTCCGAACCGATCGTCGCCGCGGACATCAAGAACATGACCATACTGAAGTATCAACAGCATCTCAACAAACTGTGGCAGGAACCTCAGGTGAAACCGCTGACGGCTAAGGAGAGGAATCTCGTCAAGGAGCGGCATTGCTTCCTCTTCAGGAATCTTGAGAATGTAAGTGTGATTGAATATTTCTTCTACGTTAATCAGTGTACGATCAATTGAAACCGTAGAGACTGTTAAGCAATATTGTAATCGGTCATCTCTGGTTGTGGCATCTATCGCTAAACATTACACCTGTACGCTATGCCTTAGGTCCGGCGCACACGCACGCGGCCGACGCCCGCTGCCGCGCCGGCCGCGCCGGCCGCGCCCGTGATCCCGTCGTCGCCGGTGGTGAGCATGGTGAACCCGCTGCAGCTGCCCGACACCATGAACCCGCAGCTGTTCTTGAACCGGCTGCAGGCGTTGCGGGACTCCAAGCGGGACGCCGCCGGCACTCTCGTGAGGTTCCACGACGACCCGTCGCTGGAAAGGAAAGAGCGTTTGAATATTGTTTTCAAGGCGTTGTATGCTGCGATCCTTGACGCTAAAGGTCGGTATAGTTTTGACGTTACTACTCGGTCTTCTTTTACGGAGTATACGGTACATGAATAAACTCTTGTTACTTATATTTTACCTGCTCGAGTTACTAGCACGATTGTCCCTCTAATGAGACGATTTTTCTACCTTTCAGATGAAAAAGACAAACAGCTGTGCGCGCCGTTACTCAAAACAAAAACGGATCGCACGAAACCCCAAGACGGAATCGTCACTCCGCCCGACCTTACCGCGATAGAGAACGATCTAGAACACGGCCGATACGAATCCGTGGCGCAGTTCGACGCAGACGTCAACGCAGCGTTCAACACTGTGCTACGAGAACAAGGCAAGCTGTCTACGCTCGGCAGCGTCGTCGTACAGCTGAAGAAGATTTACAACTCGGCTAAAGCAGAGTGTGCCGATCAATTGACGAAGATTCTGGGCCCCGACGAGCCGTTGCCCACTGGATTCTTGCATAAGACTAAGACCGGTCTGTATTTGAATTTTGATATTTCTCGTTCGAACAGCCTCGAAGTCGGCACGCGTGATATTAACTTGACCTAATGTGTTCTCAGAGGAGGTGATAGTGTGCGTGTGCGGGCTGCACGTGGAGGAGGGTCTGATGGTGCAGTGCGGGCGCGCCGGCTGCGGCGTGTGGCAGCACGCGCGCTGCATGCGCGTGCGGGACACCGGCGGCAGCCACTACTGCCACCACTGCCGGCCCACGCAGGTGACTAGCGGCGTCATGTACGCCATTTATACTATATCCCTGCTTTACTGTATCTAAAATACCATAACCGCCCTCTCAGGTCGACCGCGAGATCCCGCTAGACGACTACACGGAAGAAGGCCACCGGTTCTACTTAACCCTAATGCGCGGCGACCTTCAAGTGCGGCAGGGAGACACCGTGTACGTGCTTCGGGACATTCCTATAGACGAACGACGACCTGATGTCAGCCAGAAAGCCGGAGAGAAAGCTGACTCGCCGAAAACCAAGAGACAGGACAGGAAGAAGGTTAAGAACCTCGGCAAAGGGAAGGACAAGGATGAGGTTACTCAGAGCAAGGTGAGAAAAAATTTAAACTTAAAAGATTGATGAAATTGTGGGCGGCATTGGGCACACATCGCAATATTATAAATAAATTCTGCGCTCTTGACTAGCTCGATAACTAGCGGAAAAAAGTAACGGACTTGAAAGTCTTTGAAGTTGCTTTAACATTTATAATAATTAGATTAGAATGGAAGTGAATGTTGTTATAAATTGTGTAGGAGGGTTTCGTCCGCAAGCACACGTACCAGACTATCGGCGAGATCCCGGTGTCGGAGCTGGACATCTTCCGCGTGGAGCGGCTGTGGAAGCACAAGGACACGCAGGAGCGGTACGTCTACGGACATCACTATCTGCGGCCGCACGAGACTTTCCACGAACCTACGAGGAAGTATGTATACTTGTTACTTTCAAAATTATTTTATTATTCTTACACTAAGGACATTTACCCTGCTAGCGATTTTTGTCGTTATGAAACGTAATACAAAAGGAAAAGGCCAAGCCTTGACTTGACCGGAAACTACTTGCTAGAGAACAGTAAAGATGGACAAATATGTCAAGAGGCGATCTTTACGTAACAGTGGGCAAAGAGTAGTCAGTGTTTTTGTTTAAAAAATCAATTTATTATAAACTATCCCCTTTCATTTCAGGTTCTTCCACAATGAGGTGATGCGAGTACCGCTGTATGAAGCAGTTCCTATCGAACTGGTTATGTCACAGTGCTGGGTTATGGACCTCAACACTTATTGCAAGGTAGCTTGAAGCAACATTGACGTACTTAATCTTGGTTTTTTGTTGTTGTGTGGAACAGATAAACAAAATGTAGGTAGGCCTAAAGTTTAAAAAGAGAGGATTGACTCGGTATTGATGTGATTAAAAACCGACCTGCGGTGTTACAATGAGTCGAGTAGAATGTATTAGACAACTATTCACACATTCTTCTTAAAAAAAGAACCCTTGAATGTAGAAAAGCTGAATCAATTTTAATCCTGCAAAGTAGATTTTACATACGAGTGGAGGTAGTCCCTAACATCCGTGTCATGTTGTAGGGTCGTCCAGTAGGTGCGCGCGAGGAGCACGTGTACATCTGCGAGCTGCGCGTGGATCGGTCGGCGCGGCTGTTCTCCAAGGTCGCGCGACACAAGCATCCCATCTGCACCAAGGCCTACGCCTTCGATCACTTCCCGCAACGGCTCAAGATCACCAAGACTTATGCGGTATGTACTATGGAGCCTATCTTATATCCTATAGCCATTATATTTAAAAAGATTTAGTAAAAAAAAAACGAACGAGACCGCCCCTCCGGCTTTGAGCGGCTAGGGAGGCGCGAGTTTCGTATACGTCACTCGCCGCGGCATGCTATATGTGTCATGCGTCGTCATCCGTTTGGAAAATTGTCGAAATAGGTACGTTTCGTTATCACAATTAACTTAAACTCATCGTTTTATCTCCAGCCCCACGAGGTGTCCCCGGAGTACCTGAAAGGCCGCGCGGCTAAGAACGCGGCCGCGCCGGGAGACAAGGCGGCCAAATCCGCTTCCAAGGACGGCAAGAAGAAGCCCGCCGCGTCCGCCTCGGCCGACGGCTGCAAGGTAATATTAAACGCAGAGCACGCATAGCTCGCCTCTTTTAATGTTTTTTGAAATGTATTAAATATGTTTTAATAATTTTCGTTATTGTGGCGAATTCAAGTGTAATTTTAAGTTACCTCCGAATAGTCTTTTCGTTTTTGAAAATTAAAATCGATGAGAATGTCGTATAACGAACGGTTGGTGGGGTGTGCCGCAGCGCGAGCAGCGAGCGGCGCGCGTGAACGCCATCGGGCGGCGGCTGCTGGCGCGGCAGCCCGGCGGCGCGGCGCTGGACGCGACGTACCTGCTGGCGGCCGCACGCAGGTGAGCGCAGCTACACTTGACATCCCACGTCATTCTTTCAAAATACTGTAACGTCTATGGTCGCCGTGTCGATCGGTGTCCGTTGCTAAATATAAGGACCCGCTCTCCGACTGACCGATCACGAGGACGTGACGTGGAACTCGTTGGATCGGAAAGGTAGACGCTTCCTTTACCCGCGTCTTCCGGGATCGAAACGACGGAGCGTTCGCTTCGCCCTAGCCGAGTGAGATAGATTGATACCGAGGAAATCTCGACGAGGGTCCGATTACGTTCGCGCTGGAAGCGAAATCCCGATCTTACCCGAATCTTTTCGACATTCCTTGTAAATTTATTCTGTAATCGTTTTCATAAAAATTGTCACGTTCACCTCATAAAATGTGTATTTTTGTAAAAAGTTCGATGAGGCGTATGAACGCGAGCGATTTTCCCGTTGCCTTGAATTGATGATTTCACTCGCCCGTTTTCATACGCGACTGGTATTGTATTTTATGCTAACATAGTATTTTTGTAAATCATACTAGCAGGTCTTTTGTAAAGAACGACTAGATACGAGCTGTCTTTTAGTAGTTACTGCAGTCGTTAATTTAAAATGATTTGATGTAATCGACGATAAGTACAGTTTGACTTTCAGTCACAGTTGTTTCGAATTGTAATCTCAACACTTAGCGATAAGTCAAAAACAGTATCTTAAGTTTTGTGTTTGTAAGCCGTATAGGTAACGACATAAACGAAAGCAGCAGCTTAGAATTAATATTTAAGCATTCGAATATGTAGCGTATTAGTAGTTATATTTTTACATAATAAACTTGTTATTATGTAGTTAGGTAGTTCTGTACTCGTAGTGTAGAATAAACGAAATGTTAGTTAATAACCACTGGTGCGAACTGATGTTGAATGTTGAAGAGTTTTATAGAGGTTTAGATACAGAAAAGTGTTGTTTGGGAGGTTGTTAATTAATTTAAATTAAGTATTTAATCGGTAATCGATTATCGTACATGAATTCTTTTCATTCATCTTCCGCTAGGATAAGTTGATGAATTTAAAGTTTGCTTTTCGACGTTCTGGTCATTACTCACTGTCGGCTCATTTATTGCGGTCAGATTTATTTATACTTTGCACTAAATCTCTCTACTATTTTTTTACTTTTTTGCGTAAGTTGTACATAATTGTTAGCGTTAAGGTGGTTGGTTATTTAATTTGAATCGAAATCTAATATATTGCTTACTATACGGAAGTAGGTTGGTGTGCCGTTGGCGGCGCGGCTCGCGCTTTGCCAGCTCTACGTTGTGAACTTGTGAATGTGATCGCAGAGAACAAAGTTGTTTTTGTTTCTAATTTATTTGTAACATACTGTTAGTTTTTACAACTATTTTCTAATCTTATATCGACTTCTCGATGGACTCTTTGCGTAATCATAAGGTTCTTATTTTTCTTGTATTTGCACTTTCTATTTATATTATTGTATAACGAAACGACGCAGTTGAATACATAGTTGCGTTGATCCCAAAATTTAGTACAAACTATACCTTAGCGACGGGGATGAACTGTTTTTTTTTTCTTTAGATAGTTAATACCAGCAAACGAGTTTTTTTTTCTATTTAATTCTAATAAAATGTAAATTGTGAATTTTAGCCTATCAATACAGTATTTGTTTCTAACATTCACACTTTATAATTATAACGCATCACATTATCTAGTAGGCTTTAAGAAATATCCTCAGCTATCTTCTCGTGATTCATTTCAATGTATTTTTAGATAGCTAAATGCACATTAGACAAAGTATTGTTGATTCTTTAACCACTACTACAGATCAATCCACAATAGTGATTTATATTTCATGTAATAATAGTCTACTCCTTAACATATGGAAATAGATGTTTATCTATAAGTCATTACATACCATATCCGTGTTAAATAGAATAGCGCAAAGTAAGCAGTTACAAGTAATTCCATTTATGTACTTAATTAAGAAAGGATATAGTTTACAATAGTTACATATTTAGATTAGTCAGATTCCCTTCGGTGGATATTTTAGTATTGCACCTGACATTGTTAACATTATCACATTTATCAATTCATTTTGGGATCAAAATCACAATGCCCTTCTCCTGGCAACAAAATTACAAATCACAAGATTGTAGTCAGTAATAATCGATAAAGTATTTGGTCGAAAGTAAATGTCGATAATTGCTGAATAATGGAGATACACCGCCTTTTATTTGTAGTATCTGTTACAGATAATTATTGTGCAGCTTTACTATTTATATTTCTTTGTTTGATATGCCATTTGTTGTAACTCATGTTTTATTAATATTATAAATTAAAATCAGCATCAAATTATACTTTTATTTTGAAAAACCCTACACACTTTCAATTAAACAATACAACTATCTTTAAGAACACACACAGCGTATATAACAGATTTCTCTCGTACCCAGTGACGGTTAAAGGACGTAGACGTACACACTGCAGATAAGTGAGCATTCTATTACCAACGGCATCTGCAAAATGCGTCGATGGCCGACAAACAAATATTGTCGCCCTTTTCATCGCCTCTCGTATTTCTCCACAAAACCTAGTGCATAAAATATAAGGTTCAAGGTTTGGCACAGGTATTACTGAAGTCTTATTATCAAGAATATGGGACAGAACTCTACAGTAGTATAAGAACAACATTCTTTCTCACGCGAAACAAAATTGTTAACGTGGGCAGATGCGGGACATACGCCATTTACCCCGTGTCAGCATCCGAGATTCCTCTAGTAAACTATTATGATACGTTCATTCACCTCAACTCAACACACCTGTTGGCTTTTTGTGTCAATAAAATAGATAGGTATCTCTAGACTAGAAATTGTAGTGAAACGTGGCTATCAGCTATATAAGGAAGGTTTGGAAGTAATTATTGCTTTAATTAAGTACCTATGCACATAGGAACCTCGGCTTAAACCTTAAGACTAATGTTATTTACCAAGTAATATTCTCGATTGATATTTAGAGTGCGGATGAGCGTCAAACAAACTTTAAGCAGCTCCTATCTATGTAGGAAACGTACTCTACCTCTAGTGACGAACGTAGATCACGCGACACATAAAGCGTACACGCCAGCCAGACTCAGTGCAATCTTCGTAATGAGGCTACGTTGCAAGTAGGAGCGGTGTAACAGGACGCATCGATCATGTCATCAGGACATCTTTCTAGCCCCGACGGCTTCCGGATATTTTTACCAGCAAATTGGTGCTTTGTTTGCCGTCTGTGTCCTCTCCCCATCGGCCAGTAATGTCTAGATTAACATTGACCTTAAATAACAATTTACGTTTACGATTCGTCCCGGGGCTGCGAGGCGAGTCAACAGGCCTGGGGTCACTCGCAATGAGAAGATTGGGCCCCGCGTCCGCCCGCATGCCGAACGCCGCGCTCGCCTCTCTACCAGTCTCTACACTTCACCAAAACATTTGCTAATAGGTGCTTGAAGCCTCAGACCCCTTACTTCTGTAGGTACTGTACCTAAAATTGATGTTTTCGTCCACAGTTTTCCGTTTACGTTTTAGATATTCCATACAAAAAACCCCAATATGTCCAAGAATTTCCCCATTTCAGGGATTAAAGCTTTATCAACTGTTAAGTGACAGGCATGGGTTCGTACCTATATACTTATTTACGATAACAGTTTGGTAGCACATAAACCTAGCTATACAGTCGTTACCCGTTTGCTTCTGGTATTGTCGATATCTCCTACTGATACGCAAAGTAGCAATGAGTAAAATTGCTCGTAGCCTCTGTCTCTACAGCGATTGTATGTGAGCGGAAGCCAGTGATTTGTCCACAAAATATGTGGCGCGTCCGCCGCGTCAGGTTTCGTGTCTTTCTACTACGAACCATTATCATTAAGCTAATAAACATGCTACTGTAAACTTCCACACAGTATAATAATGCAAACAAATCTAATTATTATGTCCCTAAATAATGATACGCAGTTTGACTGATGGACATTATGATGATATGCGATAGTGCTACTATTATTATTATTGAGCATTGTATGAAAGCAAGCATACGTTTCTGAGAAAGGTGGCGTGATAGGAAACTTGGGCACCTCATACTGTTTGTATTGACCCTGAAAAGTGAAGCGAATTTATCGACGGACTCCTTGAATTCATATCATAGTTACTTCCTACCAAATATTAAGTAGAGTAGGTTTTTATAATAACTTATAATTTGTTTCACACACGGAAGTGGTGGTGAAAAACTTTTTTCAACAATTATCTTTTAGGCATCCACATAAATAACATCTAAGGACCTAAGTGAGCCTGATACTGTAAAGAGTCCAATCAGTAGTCCAGTCAATCAAATGTGTATTATTGGAAAGGTAGGTACTCCCACTATGCATCATTATTGCATCAGGCCCACTCTATCGCTGCAGGAGTTTGTTACCCTCAAGATCGTTTTCGAGCCCACGACATCCGCCTTAACTAAAGCCTATGTAGGTAATGAAATTATTTCGTAAAGTGAAATGATGTAGGGTCGCAGCAGCAGGACGTGCAATCCTGCGCTATTATGTTGTCAACCGTCGGAGTCGTGCTTTGTGTCTCATCACATCACAAATACTCGAATAGGTCACCGCGACGCACGCTGGGCTGCGATTTATCTCCTTTTTAATCAGCATTAAAGTTTTAAAGTTCCCTCAGTCTCAGGCAGTGTGTGAAGTGTCGGTTATTCGGAATTGCGTGACGAGGCATGAAAACAGGCGCAGCGCGAATCCTGGATCTTCTAAATATAAATCTAAGAGACCCTTCTCTTTTACACACCCTTGGAACGATTATGCACGCGTAAGTTGTTGATATTAATAATTTATACCCCTTATCTAGTTTCTAAGAATCTGCCGGCTTATGTACAATAACATTACATTTTAAGTAAATAATTAAAGAAGGGTTTGCCTAGGTAATTAATTACACATAATTGGTAACATTAGATCCTATTTTTTTTAAATTCCGTATTTCGTCTTACTGTTGTTGATATAAATTAAATAATAGGTAATAACTTACTTAATAACTTTAATGATAGTAAATCGAAGTAGGTACTTCAAAGTAAAAAATCTAAGGCGGTGTGACGTCGTCATGAGTTACTTTGTATGTAGACCTATTTACCTCACTTAACTAGATACCTTTTCGATTGTTTGTTTATTCAATTATCTCAACCAGGCATTTCTTCCCTCCCTTTAGGAAAGAAGTATGTAACCACGTGTGTAACCGTGTCGATAGCATGGTACGTGGTGATAGATTAGGCATTACAAAATAAATTATTCAACATTACGTTGTTGCGAAAAGGAAAACCTAGCCCATATTCGATTCGAAGCTATACTCGGATGTTAGTCTTTCAGTAATATAACGTTTAGTATTGCAGACTTAGATTCCTAGTGGTATCTTGTAAGGTCCACGATGTAACCGCCTACAATGAATACAACGGAAACGAATTGTTCATTGTTGTTTGCCCTACAGGTTACAGGTGAACGATTTCCATGGCCTTTTCCCCTATTATATTTATTTTCAAATTGTTTAAGTCTAGACTGTCTGAGGTAAGTAGGTACCTGCTGCGATGCTTTAGTTAAGTATTTTTTACGATTCAGAGATTTCGTAGAATAACTTCTAATATATAATAACTTCTAATAACTTCTTCGTAGAACAACTTCTACTTAGGTACATACGAAATATGTAAGTAGGTATAAAACTACAGAATATGGAAACAATGAATGGCGTCGATGAGACAACTTATTAGGCCAGTACTTACTGGCCTCGGTACCTACTTAGTATTCTGCTTCCAGTTTACGTCAAATATTTCTAAAATGAATGGAAGGTTTATAAGGAAAGGGGTTTGAAGATAATGTCCTACCCTACCTAAACTTGTGTATGTACCTTTTACGACAAAAATGGCGGTAGTCTATGAAACCTTCATTAATCGATAGTTCAGGTCAATACAAATCGAAAATATACATGAAAAATGTTTGATAAAGTGTCACGTTTCCGAGATATAGGCTGTCAAAGATAGACTAGTGGCGCCAGTATTGGAACATGAAAAACTGTGTTTTGGTGTTATTAAATGGCACATATTGTATTGTAAATTAATACTCGAAGTTAAATGAAGGATCCTGGCTTATTTTAGCGCCCCCCCTCCCTCCTCCCAAGATGCTCAGCCTATATTTTTTATTGTTTTAGGTATAAATATGGTGGGAATTTGGAGTGGTTTGAAAATAAAAGTTTTGGAAGCAATCTATGTCAACTCCTAATACTACCCCCCCTCCAGTACCCCCTTTAGCATGTATATAGGGCAGCGCAGTAACAAAATAAAAGATAGGGGGTACTTGAGGGGGGGATGGTATTGGGAGTTGACATAGATTGCATCAAAAACTCTTATTTTCAAACTACTCTAAATTCCCAGCATATATATTCCTAAAAAAATAAAAAATATTGGTTGAGCATTATGGGGGGAGGGAGGGGGGCGCTAAAATAAGCCAGGCTCCTTCATTTAACTTCTAGTACCTATCAATTTCTAATACAATACGTGCCATATAATAACACCAAAACACAGTTTTTCATGTTCCAATACTGGCGCCACTAGTCTATCTTTGACAGCCTATATCTCGAAAACGTGACACTTTATCAAAATTTTTCATGTATATTTTCGATTTGTATTGACCTGAACTATCGATTAGTGAAGGTTTCATTGACTGCCGCCACATTTGGAAAATTAAAAAAAAAAGTTGTAGGTAGGACACTCTCCATACTAAAATCTTCAAACCCCTATATATGTGTTACCTACACTAACCTAGACCAATTCAACAGTAGGTAATTAATTTAGTTTTAATTGTGTAGGTAGGTATTGTATTGATATGATTGGTGCTTTCAATTAAAGTAACTTGCTAACTGGTTTTGGTTTTGCATTAATAAAAAAGAACTCAGTACCTAGACACGTGCATGTTTAACTCTTTCAAAAAGTAAACCTTGAGTCTAAATATTTTTATTGCCGTGCACTGTTCTACTTTTGTTTTGATAAATCATGTAGGTACGAATGCAAAATAATTAACCATCATGAGTAGATAAGTAGACACACGCCTAAAATTGTAAACACCTTTCGCTTGTTACAAGCATTTGGCACTATAACAACATATTTAATACCTACCTATACCTCTACATATCAGAGAGATTTGAAGTATTTCTGAATGTAGTAAGTAGATATCGAGAGTCCGAATTTTCAAATTATTATGAATATTAACTACAGTGTTGTTGAGCGATGCCCCACGTCACGTCAGTCTAACTCTAACTAATCTAAGAAGGATCGTCTTGTCGTCAATCTTGGTCAATCGTCTTTCATCGTCTTGTAGCATGACATTATCCAGTTATGGTGGTGAAGTAGGCTAGGGCAAATGCACAAAGAAGGCTCAATTCAAAATTGTTGTGAAACATTCAAGGAAGGACAGCCCTAGTTGCGTGAATTGCGCACGGGCACAGCGGCACGGTAGCGGCGATGGCAGGACGCGACTCTGATGGCTGATGGCCGAAATCGCACGACAGCCGGAACACTTTACACTGTCGTTATTGATAAATTGCGGCGACAATTTGACGCTCGATGTTCTACGAGTACTGCACCAACTGCTAATACAATAAGTGTCACGCTAAAGATAGATGGTGCTCGGGTGTCCGATTGTTTTTTGTTAGGTATTTAACCAGGGTAGGAGCACGTCAGTAAAACACGGCAGTCGGTTACACACTATTTAATTGGCCCAAAGCAGGTTGCCGGGTCGCAGCCCGTACAACTGTCATTACAAGGAACCTAACTACCCACATATATAACAACCCCTTCCCCTTATAGCTTGAAACTTACAACTAAAAAAACGAATCCAGAAAAGAACGTAAAGATCCGGGACTATTTTCAATAGGAGGAGCGTTACTGCCGCCACCTTGCTCTGGTGGTGCGTTGTCGTAGATAGGCGTCAATTCGCGTCGACGAGGGTTAACCCTCGTTGCCTGACACATCGGTGAGGGACAACTCACCGCCTCACTTCCTCCCTCTGTAGTCTGTTGAGTCGTCGTCGCGGCGTCATCGTCCGTCGCGGCGCTACCGGCGCTCGAGCTCGCGGAGCTGTCGTCAGTGTGACTGTTGATGTTGCTGTCCTCTACGCCTTCACTCTCGAGTTGCAGGTCGGGTACTACATTAGGGTCCCAATCGTTTTCCATCGACTCCACGCCTATTCTCGTTCTGATTTGATCTATGTGTTTGTTTACTTCACAGTTCATGCTAGGCACATATATTCTATATAACACTGTGCCTATTTTCTTCTTAACTATTCCTTTAGTCCATTGTACTCTCTGATTAATATTTCTTGTTACCCAAACAGTATCGTTCTCCTTATAGTCCGGTCTTTGTATTCCCTTATAGTATTTAGCCTGTAAGCACTTTTTCCTTTCTATGTTTTGATTTAGGTCTGTGGATGGGTACGATGATGTCACTACTGATCGTATAAGATCTAATCTAGCGCGTAAAGGTCGACCATATACTAATTCCGCCGGTGATTTTTCGGTAGTACTATTTTTCGAATTCCTATAATCGAACAAAAATTTTGCTATTTGTTCTTGCATAGGTTTTTTATTTGAATTACTTTGTATAATAGATTTTAATCCCTTTTTAACTACCTTTACCATGCTTTCAGCCTGACCGTTACTCGATGGATGGTAGGCTGGTGAAAATACTTGATTGATGCCATTTAAATTACAGAATTCCCTAAACTCTTGTGACGTGAAAGAAGTACCATTGTCAGTCACCAGTGTATGAGGTACCCCTACTCTGGACATGAAATCACACAACTTACTTATCAAAGCTTTCGATCCATACGATGTTGTCATAGAATAGCATTCTACCCACTTACTAAACGCGTCTACTATTATAAGGTACATTTGATTATTCAACGGGCCTAAAAAATCTAAATGCACTCGATAGAAAGGATGCGGCGGGTGCGGCCAGGAAGCGAGCGGGGCGTGTGGCGGAGCGGGTCGCAAAGCTGCGCATACGGTGCACTGCGCTGCTAATCGCTCTAACGCCGCGTCTATGCCGGGGAACCACAACCTTTTACGTGCCTCCGCTTTCATTTTAACCACGCCGAAATGTGAACTATGCAACTCTTGCAAAACTTTAAAACGCAGAGACTCGGGAACTACAACCTTATGACCACGCATTAAGAAATCGTTTTCAACCGATAATTGATTACGACATAAAAAAAATGTTTTTAGTTTTTCATCGGACAACTTTCTTGGCCACCCATGAATCACCTGTTGCTTTACTAGGCACAAAAGCGGATCGCGCAGTGTCTCCCGCCGCAGCTCGTGTGACGTCACCGGCAAGTCTCCGTCGATCACGAAGTTAACATAAGCTGCGCTCTCCGCGCGGACCTCCCCGTCCCCGCTACCCGCTTGCTCCCGCGCCGGCATTACTTCACCTAACGACGCTCGTGACAAATAATCTGCACTATTTTCCTTGCTACGTATGTATTCTATAGTATAGTTATACGCCGATAGGAAAATAGCATAGCGCTGGAGTCTGTTCGCCGATACTTCGGGAATTCCTTTATAAGGACCAAAAATCGTTAATAGCGGCTTATGATCTGTTCGTAAGACAAATGGTACCGAACGGCCGTATAAATATTGATGGTACCGTCTCACACCGAATATGATCGCCGTTGCCTCTCTTTGAATTTGTGCGTAATTTTTCTCCGCCGGTGTTAAGGTGCGGGACGCGTACGACACGGGTTTCTCAATGCCATCGGAACCTATTTGAGAGAGAACTGCTCCTAGCCCAGTAGGTGACGCGTCTACTGTTAAAATCAACGTGGCCTCTGGATCGAAATGGGTTAGGACGTTATCCGACGCTAAAATGTATTTAATTTGATTATAACTTTCGTCATGAATTGAAGTCCATTCCCATTACCTTCCTTTATGTAAAAGATCATACAAAAGACTCAAAATTGAAGACGCTTCCGGTACAAAGTTGCGATAGTAGTTAGTCATTCCTAAAAAAGACTGTAGCTGAGCTACGTTTTGCGGTTTCGGTGCTTTTAAAATTGCATTGACTTTATCAACCGATTTCCTAATCCCGTTCCTATCTGAGCATTTCTCTTTTTTTTGACCACCAGTATGTTTTACAGTGTCCCACAACTTTGCCTACAAAAATCTTAAATTTTAAGCACTTCAAGGAGGAAGCGGTCTATGTAAAATATTCTTTGTTCTTTTCTTAAAGTAAAACTACCAAGAGTTGTTTAAAATGATTGGTTTAAAAGAATATATTCAATAAAATTCTAAACGTCCAAATACCCAATGTATGAAAAACGACTTGTCCCATAACAAATTTTGTTACTTCAAACTTCTTTCTTGTAAAAAATTCGTATGAAACATTACTTTTTTTTTAATATAACTTTTATGTTGTAGTATTAAGATTGATTTTTTATACCGAATAAATAGTATTATCGGTTATTTGTGTTTCAAAATTTAATTTTAGTGATGTCCCAAAAAAATGTTCCAAAATAAAATTCTTCTTTTGTTACCTATTTTATACACTTAAATTTAATTTTAAAACTACCAATTCTATTCCATTTACAAATGGCAACACTTTAGAATATTTCCTCAGTCACCACTTTGCATAGCTGCCATACTATCAGTGTATTTGACGCAGTTAAAGTTCTGCTTGCTTGGCGATATAAAATAAGTTTCAGTTTTTGTTACTAATTTGCGAGGTTAATTCAATGTATTATTACTCTTTACTATTATTTTAAGCGAAATTAATATATTAACTAGAATATTTTCAAAAAAAATCTAGAATTAGTTTAAATTTAACCATATTAAATTATTAAAAACACTTGCGTACACGTGTTTCGTTACTTCCTTTTTCGTTACTTTTGTGTAGTAACGTATAAGGGGAATTTTGAGTAACAAAAAAGAAAAATTATAAAGGTCTATTTACATCAACTTAAAAACTAAAAACCTAAAGCCTAATTTTTTAAGTTAAACTTAAAAAAAAAAAACTAATGGCTATGTAAGGATTGTAAGGACTAATAAATAGTACAAAAAAGGAGCTAGATGATAAAAGCTGTAAAGAATTGTCAAAAAAAATGAATCATACTAACCCTGTGCACTTACCAACTTTACATTTTCTTGAAATTTTAATGAGTATTAAAAAGTAATTACTGAAAACATATTTTGGTATTTCATCTATTTTTTTTAACCGCTACTTTTGTTCATTTTTTCTCTTTGTCATAATTTTGCCTTATTTTGAGTAAGTGGAGATGCTGCTTTACATTTTTTATTTTGTTACCGTCAGTTTTTTTTTTGTTACTGTCCCAATATTTTTTTACACGTTTTTTTAAATTTTTGTCGAATTAATTAAAATAATCCAAATAAAAATGATTAGAAATAAAAATATTTACGTGAAAATTTCCGACAAAATATGAAAGCGTATTCAGTTTCTGCTAGTTTTTAATTAAAACTAAAGTTTGAATAAAATTTTAATAAAGTAACAAAATAAAATATATTCTCTTCGAATTAAAAAAGAAAACTTCATATTTACCTGAAATTTCTTATTTTCATAAAATATTAAGTCCATGCAGTTTATTAAAATATCATTAAAATACCGTATATATTTCAATCTATTATTATATTGTTAATTTAAAAAGTAACAAAAATGGAATCCATTTTGTACCCTCACTTAGAAATTCTCAAATTTTAACTGTAATACTTAAATTAAAGGAGTTTCTTAGACAAAAACAGATTATTTATAGTCTATTTCATTAAATTAAGTAATAAAATATTTACATTTAACAACTTTTAAATTTTTGACAAGTTTAGAAATTGGTGGTCAAAAAAAAGAGAAATGCTCATCTATGACATGTCCCAAATAACTTACCTCGTTTTGAAAGAACTCACACTTACTCGCTTGTACTGTTAAACCTGAGTCATTTAAACGTTGTAGTACAGCGCATAATCGCTGCGTGTGCTCATTCTTATCCTTGCCAGTTATCAACACATCATCTAAGAAAAACACAACTCCTTCAAGGCCGGCTAGTACGCACTCCATTGCGCGCTGAAATACGGCCGGCGCAGGAGATAGACCGAAAACTAACCTTTTGAACTTAAATAGTCCGCGATGAGTGTTTATCACGGTAAGTTTTTGTGAGTCTTTATTTAACTTGAGTTGGTTATACGCCATAGATAGGTCAATCTTACTAAATTGAACCCCACCGTTTAACTTCGAAAACAGTTCGTCGACCGTCGGTAGCGGATACTTGTCGACGATCAGCTGTTTATTTAACGTAACTGAGTAATCAGCGCACAACCTCAACCCGCCGTTCTTTTTCAAAGCCGGTACAATTGGCGAAGCAAATTCGGAATGTTCTACCGGTTCAATCACACCTAATTTTTGTAGATGTTCTAATTCTGAATTAATTTTATCCTTAAGAGCAAATGGTACTGGTCTTGCCTTGAAAAAGATCGGCTTTGCGTCCGGTTTTAAGCGCAATTCCACTTCGTATTTATTAAATTCTCCTAAATCGCCGGAGAACACTTTAGGGTATTTCTCCTCTAACTCTCTAATCAACCTAGTAGAATCTTGGTGGGTACTAATCACATTGACCACAGGAACTAACTCTAACTGAAAAGTATGTATGAAATCACGGCCTAAAATAGAAATTCCACTATTTCCAACTACATATAAGTGTAATAGTTTAGTAACCCCGTTATACGTAATTGGCAATTGCATAACTCCACAAGTATTAATATCTGCACCGGTAAAACTCACTAACCGTTTATTAGTGGGTGACAATGGTATTTCCCTGTAGTGGCAAAGATAAGTTTTTTCGGGGATTATACTAACAGCAGATCCACTATCAATTTGGAATTCTAAAAATAATCCGCCGACATCCACACACTCCGTCATCGGTCGACCTTTATGACAGCGAATATTATAAACTGACTCACCATCATCTCCCACATCCACTTTACCTTCCTCAACACATTTCACTTCACTACCCTCCGTGCACATTTTACGCAAATGACCTTTTTGATTACATTTTTTACACTTGTAATTTTTAAAACGGCACTGCACTGATTTATGATTCGAGTAACCGCATACACTGCACTTGTCTTTCTTGGAAACCAGGAACACGGGATCCTGCGTAGCCGCGGCCCCGGCGCCGGCTGCCCCCGGCCCCACCCCGGCGGCGGCGGCGCGTCGCGCGCACCGCACACTTTCCGCCAAGTCTACCGCCTTTGTCAAAGTTAGCACCCGCTGATCTTGAGCGAACAGCTTGTCCCGCTCGTGTCCTGTCGTCATGCCCATGATGAATCTATCCAAGAGGGCCTCTTCCAAGCATTTAAAGCCGCAGTGCGCCGCTAGACCCCTTAGTCTAGCCGCCCATTGAGTGTGTGTTTCACCTGGCCGTTGTACCGCTGAATAAAACGTAGATTTTTCTGCAAATCCGTTGCGCTTGGGAGTAAAATGCGCGTCCAACAGTTGCAAAATATCATCGTATTCTGTTTCCTCCAGCTTATTCGGTAACGCCAGGTCTCTTGCCAACTTGTAAGTTGCTTCGCTGAGCGCGCTCAATAGTATTGCCCTCTGTTTAACCTTCGCTTTGTCCGTCGTGTCCGTGATGTCGTTTGCGATTAACCATTGGAATAATCGTGCTTTATAACTACACCAATCTTGCGAGTGGTGATCGAAATTAGACAACAATCCAAAAGAAACGCCCAACGACATCTCGACGCAGGTTCGAATCGCCGCCAGATGTTAGATATTTAACCAGGGTAGGAGCACGTCAGTAAAACACGGCAGTCGGTTACACACTATTTAATTGGCCCAAAGCAGGTTGCCGGGTCGCAGCCCGTACAACTGTCATTACAAGGAACCTAACTACCCACATATATAACATTTTTCATGTTACCACGTGTTTGTATCAGTTTATTAAACAACTCCAAAGAGAAATGATCTTGATTCGCCGAGGTCTCATGGCTACCATACTACGCTGATCTGAGGTTGATGAGCAGCAGAAAAACCGGTCATTGTTATCTTTGCTGTTAGTCCAGCAGTGGACTATCATATTCTGATAAATGTAATGATCTGTGGTATAATGGTGATTGATGGCTGTTACTTTACAATAAATATTTCCATGAGCAATCTTTTCATAACAAATATAAATATAGGTATGTTAGGTAACTATTTGTGACCTCCGCCACAACAACAATTTATCTAGTTAATACCTAGGATTAGAATGTCGTACGTAGGCATAGGCGCGTTTACCTTATTTATTGCTCACTCGTTAGTGTGATGTTAAGTAGGTAAACGTATTCATTTGTTACACATACTTATTACATACCTTCGTTACTATAAATTACATATCTACCTACCTATGATGGTATAGGAGTGATTGCCAGAAGGCTATTTACTACAATACGTAATGTTGACCTCTCTAAAAATCGATATTGCTCCATCCAATACAACTCACTCGTACTTAACTATCTAGATACCTATGTACTTATTTCTTTTAGCGTACGAGTAGGTAAGTATATATCAAAGAAAACTATCGTGTTATATCTAAATAGATCTACTTAAATATGTTTTTGGGAGTTCATTTTTAGTAAGAGATAAACAGTTAGACTTGGATACATTCGTTCCAATAATAAACAGTTTATGCAGCCGCGAGGTCATGTTGGCTATTAGGAATATTTCCAGACCTGAGGAGTAGGTAGTCTAAAATTTAACTAAGTATATACCTACTTATTTTTTGTTTTATCGTATTATACAAAATACTTCAAAACTAAGTATAGGCGCGTTAATTAACTAAATCTTAGTGCATAAATAAGGAAGAGAATTTGTCAATAAACTGAAAGACAATGTTGTTTTAAAATCAAAGATGTTTTGCTGCTCAGCCAGTCGCAGGTTAGATAAATAGTTACTGCATAACAGGTAATGAAATCATTCATACAAAAGTCGTGTAAGTACCTACACAATGTAGGTACGTAGGTACATGTGCTTTGGGCAGGTTACATATGGATAATGTCGCGTTTGATTTTGAAGCTGCACTCGTACGCATTACGAGATGACTGAAAAAAGTTCCTACCTACATCTACAAATTATTTTCCACCTTTTAATATTTAAAGCTAATTAAGTCAGTTAAACCTCATATCAAAAAGTAATCTTTGTTTAAATTCTCTGTTTTTCAGTTCCACTATCATTTGTTATGCGTCATACCTACATAACTCGTGATATTTGTCGATTGTTTTTCTGAACCGAACCAAATTTTAATTTATGAGATCTGTTTTACAATTGTGTAAATTTATGTATGAAAAATATAGGTAGGTACCTATTGATAGTTCGGTTTTGTATTAATTGTTCATACATAAAGAAACATACCTACACAGTACATAAAAGAACACGGTGAACATTACTTTTTCAATGAGATAGACAAAATCATAATACTTACTTACTTATATTAATGATAGAAAACATACCTATGTGTGACATTGATTCAAGGTTAGCCAGGTAATTTGCACCCCTTTGCAAATCCGTAAGAAAGTCAAGCTTTGTTACATTACAATAAAAAATACTTTGATAGTTTGTGCCAATGGCACATTATTCAAACGTAATGTCAATGTTTTATCCCATGTACGATACTATACCACAGATTACTTAATAGTTACTACGTAACAGATACTTCACTCAGAAGAAAATATCCAATACCTACTGCTTTAACAGTGCGCAATAGCCCAACTGTCACGTCAGATACCACTGCATGCTAAAATGTGCCTAAATACTCAAACGTAAAGTTGTGATTGCTTCGCACCGCGCGAATCTGTAAAAATCGCGGTGCTGCCTCTTCGATAAAATTAAATTATCAAAACGTTTTGTGACTATGTTATTTAGAACTATGAATATGTTCCGACTTATTTAGGGCAGTTTAAAATTGTATCGTTTTTAATATATTTATTTTTAACATGTTTTTATTTTTAATTTTTAATGTTTTTTTATCTTTCTGAATTCTCGGTTATTATTATGTTTTTCATAAAAAAAAACGTAATTATTAAAAATTATAAAACATTCAAAACAAACAAAAAAACGAATGGAACTATCAAAATTTGAACAATGTGCGATTGTGCGAGCGCTTCGTTTTGACATCCGCGCTTCGCTTGGTCCGCAAGCGGCCCGCTGAGCGGTAGGTATTTATAGCGCGCAAGTACATAGAGTGACGGAGGCCAAGGCCCGCCGCTAGAGGTTTTGTCGCCCGCGTGCAATACCAATTATGCCGCCCCCCCTCCTGACATATGAGTTTGGTCAAAAAGTTAAAGATTTTTATTTTCATTCGGGCTATCGCATGTTACTCAATATAATGACACGAGAGGAGTTTCTGTATTAAAATGTGACAATATAATGTGCGAGAGGAGTTCTTGTATTAGGGCACATCAAACTACGACGCCGGTAGGTGTTCTTGTATTAGAAGTTAGAACTCGCCATGTTACGATACGAGAGGTTGTTGCACATGAGTTTTTAAATACCTAATTAAAATGCCTACTTCAAGTAATACTAAGGGGAACGCGGAGTAATTGAGGGCCCCCTAAGACCGGAGGCCCGGGGCCCGCCCCCGCCCCCGCCCTTTTCGCTCCACGGTTAGTCTACAACTGCACTAGATAAGTAGGTACTAAGACACTATAGTGTCTTGTCTAGACAAGACAAGTGAAAATATCAACAAACTGAGTCAAAACTCACCTAAAACATAAATGCAAATAATGAGAGAAAGCTCAAAGGGGATTCGCTTAACATCACCAGTCCTGTTTTTCATAGAATGATAGACGAAGACGTTTGGTATTGCATTTAAGTTTTGACGGAGGCCGATAAATGGTGGTTAACGTAATTCGGACAGCCTTTTTTACATGCTATGATGTTTTTTTTTTCTTATGATCTATTTATTAGAAGATTATGACAATGACTTGAATGAGGTACCTACGTTAGAATTCTCCCAATTTTCCGCCCCGAATTCGCTCAATTTGCCGCCCCCCTGGGCGTGCCGCCCGCGTGCGGTGCACGCGCTGCACGCCCGCTTACGGCGGGCCTGCGGAGGCCTGACTATACTAGTACCTACTTACCTAAATAAAAATAAAAGAAAGATATTTTACTACCTAAGTAGTATATCAATGGATTACTTTTTAAGTCCAACAGTAGCAAATGGGACATCTGGGATTTATAACATAAGTCAGCACTTGGAAGCGAGTTTAATTATCTACTTATAAATAAAATCAGCAAAGGTTTTCTACCTACCGGAAAACTTGATACCGATTCAGAGACATTTTAAATCCTATAACAAATAGTATTTACCTACGTGTTTTTGCATACTATTTGCATATGGCTGTGCTGTGTTGACTGTTCGTCGAAAGACCTGTGATAAATAGGGTGTCGGCCATTTCTCGTTCCACTCCATCGCGAGTGTTTCTTCGAGACACTTCCCAGTGTTTATAACTAACCTCAACGAGGTAGTTCATAGCCACGTCAGTGGCAGAACATAAGCAAACGAATTTTGTGCAGGAAGAGGCACATCGACCGGTGAGTCTTAGCCCTAAACCGCTTTTCATTTTCCTCCGCATCATCCGACGGTTTGACGACAAAATGTCTCATGTTATCCTAAAAGAATTAGCTATTGTCGCTTTATTCACTAAACCACAAATTACTTAATCAAAATGAAAATTTTTTTTTGATACGAAGATCATTTTCTATGTACTATTATAATGACGTTGCTTGTTGTCTCTACTCAACTACAATCATTGACTCTACATAACATAACGTCATCCTACCTAACATTTCACTTCGAATTCCGTTTTCGAATATTCGATAACTTGTCACACAGAATTAAATGTATGCCGAAAATTGTAAAACTAAAGTCAAAAAAATCAGTAACTTCTTACTTCACATAGATGTGTAATCTAGTAAACAGTTGTCACGCAAGTGTCGTTATTATGACAATGCAGTGAGTAAGCCACTCTAATTAGACGAACACGACTTACATGAACATGACAGGTATACTCGGCTATTATACAAAGAACGCTGACTTTTAATGTTCGCAACTAAAACGTTTAAAGATTTTTTGCAAATAGAGCCTACTTTAATTTGGTCGGCGTGAGTTTGTTTAGCGGTCAAATGGGGTCTTGTAAGGGACGCCAATCTTTAGTTATGTTTCTTATAATAATGTTATTAAAACTCGTTTATTTGTAAGTAGATATTATGGTTAACAAACCTAACTAAAGCCAGTTTCCTAATCTACAGAGGTAGGTACTTAAAATAGATACTCTGCTGTAGTTGAAAAATAAGAACTAAGAGAATTGCCAGTCAGGCACAAACAATAACCTAATCTAGGTACTTATAAAAAACTAAAACAATTAAAACTGTCATAGTTTACCTTAAGTTCCTACTCTTCGTGCGATAGCTGTTTATCTGTTTTTTTATACAAAGTATATAACAAAACCTTTGGTTAAAAACGCATTAAAATAGGTGATTAGTCACGTTTCTTTGGAAAAGCACGAACTTTCAAATATAACAAGATTTAAATGCACATGTCTGTACTTTAGAACTTATCAAAACTACTTTGTAACACTTTATGTGAACACACGTCATTATCTACATAGTTAGATGATGGTACTTTTAGTTGTTGTAGTATATGCTTCTATCAGTTGGTATAGTAAGGACTACGAATTTGAAGTTAATACTTAGGTACACTAATAAATTGATGACAAAAAATGAAAAAAGTATCTAAATTCTCACTTCAATTGGGAAATATTTTGAATATCTTTAAGAGATGGTTTCTTTATAAACACAATGAAGGTAACTCAGTAGCTCTATGTTTAGCATCGCAAGCTCTAAGTAAATAAATATGAGCTGATTTGATAAATCACGCTGAGATATGCTCGGTCAATATTTAGCAGTGACGGTATCTGCTGCTGATACTCACTCACAAAAAATATAGTGACGTTTGTCGCCATAAAAGGAAATGGTTTATAGTTTGCAATATAAAAAGTAGCTTCTGTTATACCCCTCACGAAAAACAGTGGGTGGACCTCATCTGCCAACCAAGCTGAATAACTAACTAACTTTAACTGAAAAGATTACATTTTTGATTTTTGTCAAGAATTACGAATATGTTCTTACCTACTTACATAAGCAGCCTATATACTTTATTGCTTATAATTTCAATTTTTATGTTACCTAACCTAGTCGTCTTTCTTCCACGCGTTTAATTTTTGTTATTATCTACGATTGTCGTAGGTACGTAATTTTATTTTTATTTTTTCCTAACTTTATATAATACATATATTATAATATAGGTAGGTATTTGAATTCGTTAGGCAAAAACTTCCTGCTTATCTCCTTCTTGTGATGGATGCTAATTAATGTTGATCTATACAGATACATAGGTAGGATCTTTTTATAAGCATTTTACAAATGAAAACGGGTTTAATACCTACTGCGTAATTTAATATTTTAAGATGATAATTAATTGAGTTTGTTATTTCCTGTACCGTCTTTGTGTTAAAAAGGAACAGGTAAATTTACATTATTCTTAAAGCAGCGAGAATGCTGACCTGGCTATAAGAATAAAAAAATATTCCTTACATCAAATAAAATTTTAAACATAACATCACTAATAGTAGAAAGAATCTAAATACACATCGGTGTCCTGATTCGATTTAACGATATCTTTTCTCTTGAAGTTGCTTTCTTTTTAATATTTTCTATCGATGAAACCTTATCGATAAGAATAACTGCCAAATACAAAAGTTCCTGAAGTACCTAGATACCTCATTAAATAGTAGTTAGATAATGTAGAGTCAAAAAACTACACAGAAAATAGTTTTCGACGAAGATGTCCTTAAACTTCCATGTATAGTTAACATCCTTCATACAAAAATAATAAAAGCTTCCTATGTTACAAAAAATTATCATCACAGATATAATCAGTTGGACACGATATTAATAATATTTCCTTTTCGCAACGATTTGAGGATATCCACATCATTTTGCTCTAAACTAAACATAACGGAAGTCGTTAAAACTTTATAAACAACATAATAATGAATTCATATATCACGTTCACATTTTCTTAAGGAAATAAGAAGTTAGAGTGACTGTCGGCTTTGATATTGAACAAGCAAATTCTACGTTGGTTAACATTTATCTAGCTACCAAAAGTAAACTTTTCAACGACACCTTCTTTTCTGTAATTCATCTTGTTTCATTTTCAATTATACTTCTGCAACAGGTTTAAATGTAGAAAAAAATGGCGACGGTATTGTGAGGCAATACAGTATAACTAACAAGTCACATGACTATTCAAAACCTTGACAAAAACAAACCGATATATAAGTGGATCCTTGGTGCAAAACAGAGAAAGTGTGTTTGCTGCAACCAGCTTTCTATGAAAGTATTCGCGAGTCTAAAATATGTCGCTTTTGTTTTTGTTTTATACATAACTATTATAATTTAATAGAATGACGTAGGTATAAGTTATTAAGTCAGTGAAACTAAGAAAATCCCACGTGATATTAAATTGATTAAAGTTATAACAATAGGGGTATTCCTAATTGGATTAAGGTTTCGAAGTATTCAAAATGGAAATTGGAGACGATAATTCCGCGAATATTGTTCACATATACTTAGATAGATACATATGAAATCACACTTGAACCTTGTTATCCATAAACCCCATCATAATTGTCGGGGTTCAATATGCCACCCTTTTTATCACAGGACACCCACAAACAATTAATACTTGTAACTAATTTATTGTACCTATCAGACAGGGAAACAATTTCATATTTAATTACAGATAATTCGTAATTAATTAAAATTTTGAATGATAAGGAACGTCTTTTAAACAGCAAAAGAAGCTTGTTCGTGAAAAACAAAACACGACCTATAATTTAAAGACCGGCTTACATTGACGCAATTTTTGTATAAGTAATGTGGTTAACCTTCACCTTGGGAACGGAACCGGTCGCCTTTCCTTGCCTTCCGTGTGATTTAAGTCAATGAACTGCATTTGCCTGAAAAGGTGTGTTCCAATGTAATGCAGACAACCTTATTAACTTTCAATAATAATTATCCAAAATTAGTTACACACCCTGAAAACAAAATATTGACCGTTCTCATAAGGTACTTAGTTATAGGTAAATATGAGGCAACAGACAATCAGGTTTGCCATATTTTTTACACATTCACGTTAGCTTATTAATATAAGAGTTTTGTTTTGGCATAACATTGCAATATGGTACATAGAGCTAGTGTTTTGTTGTGTTGACCTATCCACTTAATAACCAAATTCTAACAAGACAAGTGACAAACTGCGGGAAATACCTTGAAACTAAAAACAACGAAGTTCTTAGAACATCTTGCTAGGTTTTTCTTCAGTGCAAGGAAAAACAAAAACGTTTCCATTTTACACGCAAATGTGGTTTTACTTTTTTTATTCAAGATCATTTAATTTGTTTTAGACCACAAAGTACACACCTACCTATTGAGTGTTTACGTCGTAGTTGCACTTCTCGAAATTAAAGTGATACTTAAATGATATTTTTGGATATTATTATGTACCTACCCGAAACTATTTGGATTGGCTTCGTCAACTTGCAATCAATCAAGCAGATAGGTGCAACCCAAATATTTGTCTAGTTATCTAATTGACGTTCTAAGTAGCATAGCTTAGCTGCTCTAGGTAAATACATATATAGGTAGTGATAGCATTACGTATGCTGTTACATTTTGCTTATCTAATGAGTTTGAAATTACTTTTGGAATAACCTTATCTGGAAATAAAGAAAGTTTTACCGTTTTAAGTCGACGACGGTACGATGACATCGATCTCTATTCTATAAATTGTGTCTAGCCGCGACAGCTAGAAGTGAATCACTTTAAATAAGTAGATACACTGGTAATGACAGGACATATTCACACTGATGATATCCCAATTAAGGGGCTGGCTGTGGGTAAATGCACGAAAGAAAAGATATGTTCCTCTTTTATGATGGGATACATACATAACGTAATATTTATAAATAGCCACCTTAATGGAGACAAATAGCAAAATTTCGTAAATGTGCGATTTATGTCAGGAAGTAAATTAGCTGTCTATACAGAGATAATTGTCAGTAACAATAATGGCGAAGTGGGAGTTATTTGCTACGACAAAAAATGTCAGGTGCTAAGGTGCGAACAGCAAAACTTAGCGCGTGTGCCTCCCTACCGCCACATTCGCGCGCTGCCTCCATACGTCTACACGTATTACGCTTTCAAAAAACTACTCCGACTTGCCGAAATTTAAAAACAAAAGACATTTTTAAATCATATGTCAGTGTTTGTTAAAGTGACTTGTAAAATAAATATACAAAACTGAACTGACCAAAGTTTTCTGTCAGGAACTTTTCAGTCCATCCTATGCGACCGTTTAGGACCGGAAGTGCCGTGAAATGGTTCCACAAAGTGTTATTTGACGCGAAACCGCATATAATCGGTTGTGACCATAGATATTTTCAGACAAAATCTTCTTGAAACTATGCAACTGTTTTGTGCTGCAACAATCTAGTCAAACAAAAGATTAAGGTGAGATATTGTGATACCTATTTACGTTCTTACCATTTCATACCTTCGAGCTTAGTCTCTAAAAATAGTACCTAATAAACCAATAGGTATCTATTTAACAACATAATAAAACATAATTGTAATGGCTTATGTATAGGTAGACTTACTTTTGTGTTTTAAACTGTTAATTACTAACGAATAGTTCCCATATAACTGAACAAATTATTATACATATGAGCAGCCTAAATATTTATTTTTTTATTAAAGAAAACGTTTTTATTTTGAATTACAAGTGACATTTTATCAGATAGACGCTTGAATTGAAGCCGAACAAAGCACGAAACAAAAACAAAATATTGTTGCAGTGCACTTAGCAAGTTACGTTCTTCAGGGCTTGGAACTCTGTGTTTATATAAATAAAGTCAGGTAGGATCTTTTTATAAAATTTAGTATGATTAAAAATATTCATGTATTCAGATTTATATGGATTGCATTGAGATTTGCATCCCGATCGAGAGTCTAAAGTCATAATTATGACAAATCACGAGAAGTTTAAGAAAACGGTGCGGTGCCTAATTTTTTTTTGTAAACCTGCATACTTAAAATAGGTACCTACTTGTACACCTAAGTAGGTTGGTATTTAATTTGACGACATTGAAGACTTGAATAAATAATGCAACAGTTCAGATAATTTAATTTAAAGTTTTTGCTGGTATATTATCACGTCACTGTATTTTAGAACATACTTTATTGAAACTTTGCTTGCCCGTCTTGTTTTGATCAGTAGGTACATTCAAATATGGAGATATCGAGATATATTCTGTTCTATATCTTATTGTAGGTTCCCCCAGTTGCATGAAAGTCTCATTAAATTAATAAGCCATTAAAAATCCATCTTATTTTGATTTTTGACCATGAGAGTGACATCCATAGGTGTAAGCTTAACTCTTTCAGTCTTGGTTGTCCTTTCTTGCAACTGGCTGTTGGTATAAAAAGTTTCATTTAAATATAAACACAATTCATAATCAAAAACACATTATACTGATGTTTTTAGGGTTCCGTACCTCAAAAGGAAAAAACGGAACCCTTATAGGATCACTTTGTTGTCCGTCTGTCCGTCTGTCAAGACCCTTTTTCTCAGGAACGCGTAGAGGTATGAAGCTGAAATTTATATCAATTACTCAGGTCTACTGTCCCTTGAAGCTGTGAAAAAATCAAACTTCTAAGCCAACGCAATCAAAAGATACAGCCATTTATGCCGCAAATTTTCGACACTTGCAAGGGAATCAAAACCTACAGGGTGCTTCCCGTGAACTCAGAATCTTGAAATTTGGTACGAAGCAGCGTCTTATAGCATAGATAAAGGAAAAATTACGAAAACCATAAATTTTTAGTTACATCACAAAATATATTTTTTTTTAATAATCTTAAACTTACTACCCATTTCCTCATAAACGCGTAGAGGTATTAAATTGAAATTCATACCAAATACTCAGGTCTATAATACCTTTAAGCTGTAGCAAAATCAAACTTCTATGTCAACGCAATCAAAAGAAACAGCAATTTAAGCTGCATATTTTGAAACTCGCAAGTACTTGCAAGGGAATCAAAACCTAAAGGGTACTTCCAGTCGACCTTGAATCTTGAAATTTGGCATGAAGCAACGTTTTATACCACACATAAAGGAAAAATTCCGAAAACCTTAAATTTTTAGTTACATTACAAAATATATATTTTTTAATAAATATAAACTTATTACTTTTTTCCTCATGAACGCGTAGAGCTATCTATCAAGTTGAAATTCATATCAAATACTTAGATCTAATTGCCTTTAACCCGTGAAAAAAAAAATTATAAGTCAACCCGAAAACGCAAAACGCAAAAGTACAACCATTGATACCGCATATTTTGAAACTCGCAACTACACGAAAGGGAATTAAAACCTAAAGACCACTTCCCGTTGACATAGAATCTCGAAATTTGGTAAGAAGCAATAGCTTACAGCACAGGTAACAGAAAAATTCCGAAAAGCTTAAAATTTTAAGTAGTTATACCACCAAAAAAATGGTGATTGTAAACATAATTGTAGTTACAGCAATGACCGCGAGTTATTATACTATGTATGGGGAGGGCAACATTTTTCAAACGGCAAAGACGACCTCACTCATCGTCATTCAATCCCGATGTTTTGGTGAATGTAGCTGTATAATCTAAATGCGTCCTAACTGCTTAAAGTGTTATACTTATAATTAAATTCAATGACATTATTATATTTCTTATTGTTGGTTATTATCAGACAGCTTGCTTGTATTGTTTCTACTTGCGAAGTTTGATGGGACGCTGGTGGCACGGGTGGCACGCGGGGCTATTCACACCTTTTTCAGTCACCATTTACAGGTCTGGTTCAAATTTAATACTTAATTAATATTTTTGAACCAGATTTCTAAATAGTGACTAAAAAACTTAGTAAATAAATAACTTTAATAAAAGAACTTTCGCAAGTCTGCTGCAAGGCTAGTATAAGTGTTTCAGTTATATTATAGATAAATGATATGTGTTAATATAAAATAAAGGATTACTTAAACGATAAAGAGATCTTTGTCTTAAATTTATGCTCCTCCATCTTTCCCCATTGTAATGTTATGAATTTCATTTTGCAATAAAAATACCATAGTTATGACTCGATTGTCGTAATGAACGAACTTTGTAAACCTTGCAGGTTTGTACGGAACCCTCGGTGCGCGAGTCCGACTCGCACTTGGCCGGTTTTTTTTCTGCTCAATTTAGTATGATTGAGTGCAACTCCATACTCCATCGTTCATTGTGACTGCAAAAAACACTCTGTCTACCAAGACTTTTAAATATTAGTCTGTAACTGGTTAAAGTCAATCTCATTAAATTGATTTGTTCGCTTGGATTGTTCGGACATGAAGTGACAATTTAATCAATTTTCCGATCTTCACAATGATCCGGTTTATCCGAGATCTGACAATTTTGTACAGTAGGTACTAGGGATTGCAATCCGGTACTATTTTCAATCCGGCCGGATTTTACCGGATTGACGCCAATCCGGCCGGATTCGGCCGGATCCGGCCGGATTAGAAAGTTACTTAGGGCCCAGTATTTAGTGCTTTTAGTTTTGATAATAATACATAAAAAGATAAATAAAATACATTTTTAATTAAAATAAAATCACTTAATCATATTTTTTGTATTAATTGTATTTTTTGGTACTATTTGTACTAAATAAAATTATTCTAAATAATAAAGTAAAGTCAGACTCTCACTTATTGTTTTATATGATATTATGGTACCTATTGCTGTAAGTATCTGAAAGTAGTTACTTCAGTAATAATAATTATTAAACGGTTATTAATAATCTACATAGGCTCAAGTTAACAAAACAGTTTTTTTGTACTTATAAATTCAACTTCAGTCCATAATCCTAACAATAAAACAAGGAGCATTTATTTTTTGCAATGCATAATGCAAGTGAATATTATTTCTGTACCTAAAATACGATCTTAGAAAACATACCTATAGTGTTGATTGTATTGTGCAGTCACGAGTCACATAAGTGTACACTGTCACATTTTCAAAGTATCGTAATTTCTGTCGTTTTAAACGAAGTTTTTGTCGAGTTGTTCAATAATTATATGATTGTTGGTTGTATTATTAAATAAATTGATAAACATATATTTTTGAAACAACAGAAATTACGATAGTTTAAAAATGTGACAGTGTAGGTACACATAATATTATTGCTCGTGACTGTACTGTCTCCTAATCTGCTTCTGATGGCATTACAAATATAACTCGCAGTAGAAAAGGCCCTTTCTGCCTCAACACTAGTTGGCCTAATCGCCGTTAATTAAGTAACTGTAGATCAGAATCGGAACCGGAATTCATATTTTCGTCTGCTGTTTCTGTCACATTTTCATCATTTAAGAAATCATTGCGTACAGTACTGTTTTATGCGTATTTTTTGCTTTACCGGATCCGGTACCGGATCCGGAGCCGACTCACCGGATCCGGTAGGTCCAAAAACACGCCGGATCCGCCGGATTACCGGATCCGCCGGACCGGATTGCAATCCCTAGTAGGTACACGAAGTATCGTTGTTAATTGACAATTTGTTTAATAATAACAACATATATTACCTATGTTCCGTTGAGGTAGGTACTTATCTATAAATAATGGTTACATTTAGGAACAAATCAATCTAGTCGTACGTAGTGTTATATGAAAGTACTAACACTATTTAAGTAGTCTATATCAAGCCTGAATCAGTAATAAATGATTATATTATAATGATTGACATTACAATACCTATTTTTTTCTCAAATATTTTCTCTTATCTACTTATAGTACAACATTATATTCAACTAGCCTGCAACTTCGAGCAGATGAAAACCCTTTAGGTTGGGAAATTCTCGAAAAAATCCTTTATTATACAAGAGATTCAATATCAACGGATAAATCAACAGATAGAGCGTCACTATACTCACTATTAAATAATTACAATCGCTATTTTTCGTATTTAATGCTGAAAATGGGATATTAAATAATCACGATTCCAAGATTTTTGGCATATTTAATGAGGGTTTTAGAACATTAAAAGTTATGGCTCGCAAATATAATAGCCACTCCTTTAGATAGAGGCGCAATGTTGCGTGCTCTGTTAACCCTGACCGACACGTGAAACGCCCACAAAGTGAAAATAAAAAGTATTTACTTGTTTATTTAAATCTGACTGTTTATTAAATAAATCTGGACTAGTCTATGAAAACAGACGGACACTGGTTTGCTAAGTTTTTTTTTTAGTATATATTGTAGAATGCTCTGCACAACTTTATTGAAAGTTAAAAGGGGTAACCTACATATTTGCGGTATCTAACTGAAAACAGTCGTAGAACTTAATTAATGCATCGATAAATGCAAAAAAAAACATGTGTCATAAAAATTAATTGATTTGTCTTTCCCTGAATAATATTATATCTAGTTGATTTAAGTACATTAAGATGGTACCTTATTCTCAATGTAGGTAAGTAAATAGTAGAACCGACCCGACAAACCACAAGTTTGTCATCATGTGGTTACCTATTGTATTGTCTTTTATTTCATTGTATTGGGCCAATGGGTTGTTTTACTTATATTAATTTGTATTTGTTGTGATTTTTTTACTCTACCACCAGCGCTCGTTAATTGAGCTAGTTTTTCATACTGAGCTGCATCAGTACTGGTCTAAGTGAAAATCAGTCAAGATTGAACATTACATTTTTTCAAATATCTAGATACCTATTATCTCAGTTTACCAGTATCTAAAAATATTTCCGAACGGTGCACAATAAATGTGACGTGACGGCTCAATTTACTTTGATTCTTCGAACCAGAAACGATTGTAACAGTGTTCTGTCTGTAGTTTAGGTGTCTTGTGTGAAATAAAATAAATCAATAATACAATAAAAATAAGTTATTTTATGATCGACTAGATTTGTTCGTTTCAAAGTGTCTTAGGTTCTATTGCTATCTGAGCTTTTTTTTTAAAGTGGTTCAGTTTTTAATATAGTGTTTTGTTCATAAAGCGTCAGGCTGATACCCGACAAAGGTAAAGAACCCATGTATCAGAGTTACGTTACGGCATTGTAACTAGCGTGGCCTAGTGCCTAGTGGACATCTCATGGATGAGACCGCTTGACGGCTGTTTCCCGCCTTTTGTTATCCGCTCATCTCACTACTCTGCGTACTACTAACGTACTTCGTTTCACATTGCGTAATGTTATATTGACAAACTATCAAATCCTGTTTGATTCAATCCATCAAATAATGTTTTATTTATGCTACCTAAATCCGTAAATAATACTTACATTACGTAGGTACATTTGTAGGTTTTTTTTGAGAATCTAAATACTTATAAACGCGATTAGAAATACTAAGAAGATTAATGACCTTGGTTTTTTCGTATCCATTGGAAATAAATCGTCCTCCCCTATTTAGAATTAGGCGTGACAGATATTATAGTCATCATCATCATCATTAATTTAAGAGTTAAACTCTTGTCGGTGGAGCGTTCGCCATCTAGGCCTAGGTATCCTCTGCCAGATATTATAGTATAAGTATAAAATATGAAAAGAAGCCATTTTTTAACACAAGACCCACAAAATGAGAAACCACTGGGTCGTCATTTCAGTACCTATTGCATGGTCTACTTGTCTTCTGACTAATTACATTGGTCTCATTTATTCCTTTTTCTGAGCTCGGTTAAACTTTTTACGAGTAGAGCTCATTAATACAACAAGTATTCTGTTTGCTTTTTCATCGTTTACACTCATTTTCTTTTAAAGAATTAAACTACCCTATACCATCAAAACTAAGACTGGCACCGCCTTCGACTATAGGTTCGTAGGTAGGTACTTAATATTCTGGAACAGATTCTTAACGTACTTAGTAGGTAACTAAAAGGAAAAAACATCGCCAAAACATTCTTTTCACGATCGGAGTGTTCCGAAATATTTCAATGTTAAAGGTATAAAACGATTGATGTTTCACTTTTAGCTCTTGCGTATGATGCACCTGAACTTTTAGCAAGCTTTCATTCTTGCATTAACTCCAATCGTAAAGATCGCATTCCAACATAAAAAAAAAAGGTTTTATTCGAAACATACCGTAAAGTAAAGAAACCAGAAACGATAAGTAACTGGGTAAAGATGATAAATATTGTAGACTAATGTAGTGGGAACCGCTGCTTTACTCAAGCTTGTTTTTGGATTTACGGATTATTAAATGAAGTTGGTATTTGTTGCAGACGAGCGGTACGCCGTTGGAAGCAATCTCCGAGCCAGTGAGGGTATTTAGAGTCCGCGCGACCGCCGCCGCCATATATAGCCGCCTGCCCGCATAGGATGGTAGAAACTGACCCCGGGCCCAAGAAACCTCACAGTACGTGCCTATACTTTTATCTGCATATGAATATAATCTATCTAAATTTACAAGCACCAAAACATTTTCGAATTCTTTGCTGCTGTTCCAACTAGGTACAATGAGCGCGACCCGATCCTACTCTCCTTTCTAAGATTGATGTAAACTTTAATTTCTTTACATTTGAATGTGCACAAAATTCCTAAATGTAGACTGATTTATTTTCAGATTGTGATGTAAAAAGGGACCACCAATTGAACGGACCAGGTTCCAAAGTTGCTGAGCTCAGTGAGTATTATGTCTGGACTCTACATTATTTATTTTTAAGTTATTCGATTTACAACTTTTGTATAATATTTTCAATCTACTTACAATAATTTACCATTTTGTTTCTGAAGTAAGTATTTTATTTTTAAATTTGGAATTATTTGAATTTTGAATTAATGATTTGTAGATTACAAGTTTAGTAGCTTAAGTAGATACTATCTGCTCAGACGGAAGCTAAGATACGTATGGCTTTAACACGCTAGCAGATCAAGGAATTAGATATCGAGCACATGTTAATTGCTATACTCCATGACACAACTGCCTCCGCCATTGTTTCAGATTTTATACGAATGTTACGCATAATAAAGACACAATATAAAATTAAACGCAATTTGCTAAGCACGTGATTTTAAAGATTTTCCTGATAACAGTTAAATGGTACTGCATTTATAAGACGATAGATCTACGCATAGATTTTTTTTATTGATTTTAGTGTTCCGCAGCTAATAAAATTTGTCGCTTAAAAAGATAGTTAATGAGAGCGTTGCCAAGTACTTAGGTACGCTCTGCATGGCTAGATCAATAAAACGTTTTATTGTATTAAAATTTGTCTTTTCAGGTGTCGTACCGTCGCTGAAGACTCCGGTGAAGGCCGATCCGGAAAAGGGAGGCGTTTCCGAAAAGGCTGACTTCGAAAAGGCTATCGAATTAACTGGTAAGTCAACTGATGATATTTTAAGGAAAATATACCAAATTTATAGGTAATTAAACTTGAAATTATCGCTTTAGAAAGTTAAAACATGCTTACACTATAAACCTATCTACAAAGCAGGTTTTGCCAAAGATCTAAAGTAGGTAATAAATGATCGACAATGTCGTAGGCCTACATTGTTGCAGTATTTATTTACAAATACGTCGAAGTAAGTATCGACCCAGAAATTACGCGTCGTTGGTATTCTATTACATAATAAAAACAAGAGACATTCGAGCGAATGAAATTGTAAATAAGCTGTAAGTTGATATGAGGCCACGTGACGTGTTGTTTCATGAATGGGGAGAGGTCGCGTTGCATTCCAGTGTGTGGTGTGAGGTACCTCTAGTAAACACGCCACGCTTTCTTGGAACGCCTTGGTATGACAGACTGCGTAGTCGCGGGACCGGATTCAGGCGATGGGAATGCTTATGCTCCTATTTTACATTTTAGTGTTTCCGAGAAGGTTGCGATCAGTTAAATATGCTACGGCATTTGTATAGGATACGCTATAGCACTTTGGATGAGGAGGGCGGGAAGAATTTAGTTAAAGAATTTGGGGACATTCACACTGAGTGTCTATTGAGATTGAGAGTATTTTCTGTTTTTTTTTTTGTTTGTTGACTAAATGGCACACGCCACTAACACGTGTCGCCGCCTGTAAACAAAACATTTTAATTTTGACTTAATTTAAGTATTAAAATTTTCTTATAGCGGTATATACATATATCATCACATGACCAGGCTCAAGGTTACCTTGCAAAATCCGTCCCTGTTGACACGTGTGTTTGTTTGTTTACCAGGATATGGGCGGTTCCACTACCTGCTGCTGGCAGTATGCGGGCTGGTCAGCACGTCCGAGGAGATGGACGTCATCTCTATGTCGTTCATCCTGCCCTCGGCACAGTGCGACCTAGATCTTACCACGCAGACCAAAGTAAGTGGGACCTACCCATAATATGGTTCTATAAGTATGAAGTAAGGATCATTAAGGTTGCTAATTTATAGACCTGAGTTCTGATATTCTGGGCGGTCATTTTGCTGGGTGGGGTGTCGTCGTCTCATACAGTTCTCATTTGAAACAACTAAGTGTTGTGATACCCACGTGATACCCTACGCGACGTCACATACTAATGAATTTCGTCACCCTTGTTTTCGCACTACGCAAAATTTAACCGTGTCGAGTTTTTATGACGAAATCGCCAATGTTTTGGTTACATTTTATTTGCATAGGTAGGTACCTACGTTATGTAATAGGACAGGAAAAATGCTTACAAATGACATAATATTAATACTTATAGCTGATATCAAGGATTAAGTTACGAGTAATATAACGTTTAGGTAGGATTTTTAGTAATATTTACTTGCATAGAAAATACATTCAGTTTCTTATTTCATAATTTCGCAACTCTTAAAATGTAAAGTTACATAATGGTTGCCATACGATACCATTACCTACATCATGTAGGGCAATCATTCGTTTGCATTCAAAATGAAGGTAAAATTTCCGTATATAAATATTATTAACTACCTCGATTATCCCAACTAATTACGATCACTATTATTTTCAAAACATGTAGGTATGTATACTACAACAAATAACGACTATACGACTTATATATGCATACTACTAAACATGTATAAGTACAAGAAACCCGATAATAACCGACTGTTTTCCCCAGGGATGGCTAAACAGTATTATCTTCATCGGCATGATGGCAGGCGCATACGCATGGGGCTCCGTGGCGGACTCCTTAGGCCGCAAACGCGTGCTCATCGCCATCTCCATCATCAACGCGCTCGCCATTGTCGCTTCCTCCTTCAGCCAGAACTACGAGCTATTCATGCTCTTCAGATTTATTAATGGCGCTGCGTAAGTCCATTAAAACATAAATATACTCGATCGAATATAATCCATTTTTGTAAAATATTCATGGCACCTTATCATTTAGGTAGAGAGCGAATCAAAGTCTTTTCTTGTTATGTACGTTAGTGTTTAAAGTAGGCAGAGAACTTTTGCCGTGATTACAGAAAACAGCAGCTACGGTAAATAATTAATATAAGTACTGTAACCGGTTAATAAAGATACTATCATTTTATTCCAGTTTGGGCGGTTCAGGTCCTGTGATCTGGTCGTACTTCGCGGAGTTCCAACCGAAGAAGAAGAGAGGCGCTATGTTGAGTTTCATGGCCGCGTTCTGGACTCTCGGCAACTTGTTCGTCGCCGGGTTAGCCTGGGTTATCATCCCAAGTGGTCAGTATTCACGAACATTAAACTTTTTGTTTACTTCCGCATTTTCAGAACTTCTATTTATTTATATCTTGGTATAGCTATTTAAAGAGCAAAAACATACCTATTAAACTCTATTTACTTCAATTTATGACTGACGTTTTGATCAGTTTTAATATCTTAGCAGAACGCGTTGTCTTCCAATAAGTAGATATGTGGGTCCAAAAATGGTGTTAATCTTTCCAGGAATCGGAGGAACAACGAACGGTTTCGTGTACAACTCATGGCGTATCTTCTTGTTAGTGATGTCACTGCCATCTTTCTTGGTGGCCGCTCTCTTGTTCCTGTTGCCAGAATCACCAAAGTTCTTAATATCCAGCGGTCGTCATGAGGACGCTTTGGAAGTCTTTAAAGGCATCTACATGATGAACACAGGCCGGAGCAAGGAGGAGTACCCAGTGAAACAGTTGCTTGTGGACGAACCTTTTCATACAAAGCCAGAGAAACAGATAGAAGCGAAAGTGCCCAAGTCTAAGCTGCGTCGGATGCTAGGAGACATTGTTGAACACAGCAAACAGTTGTTTGTGCCGCCTATACTCAAGTTTACTACGATCTCTATCACAATTAACTTCACATTCCATATTGGGTAAGTTATCTATCAAATTGATTTGAAAATTAATATTTTTCTGACGTCTTTGCTAAAACTTATAATCCCTGGCGGAGACTATTTAAACCTAAGAGACTATGGATCCATAACAACATTATCCACCGACTTTAGAAACTTTTACAAGTGTTTCCTAATTTGACTCTTGTTTCCCAGATATTACGGACTCATGATGTGGTTCCCCGAAATGTTCAACCGTTTCGACGAATGGTCAAGGAACAATAATAACGCAGAGGCCGACATTTGTATGGTCACGAAGTACGTCACACAGCAAGGCACACACTCTTCGGAAGCGCAGTGCGACTCCCAAATACACTCAGATGTGTTCATGGAGTCACTAATCACTGTAGCTGCTGCGATACCATCGAATATCTTCGCCGTGCTTGGAATGGACAGACTCGGAAGAAAATTCTTCTTAGGTAAGATTTTCTTTTTCATCTCCTGGTATGTGATCCTTCATTTAATCTGGTAGAGAATATGCGTTTCATATCCTTGTATCTCTTTTTAATAACTGAACAACTTCTGAAAAATCTTCTCGTTTTTTTCGCCAATGGCTGGACTAAGGTTTACTTAAGAGGAGTTGCAGGGAACAGATATAATAAAACATCATTTTATTTATTTTCCTCCACCTAATTAGCATAAGAAGCATAACCTTGTACTTACCCCCTATTTCTCCGCACAGTGTTCGCAACATTCTCAGCGGGTCTGTGTTCGGCCGCGATGTACTTCGTGTACAACAAGACCAACAACCTGATCGTGAGCGCCATCTTCTCGTCCGTCATCTCCTGCGGTAACGCGTCCCTCGACTGCCTCATCACTGAAGTCTTCCCTACTAATTTACGGTAACTTGTGTTTTATATCATAATATGAAATACGTTTACTTACTTCCACAAATGTATAATGTATAGATTATATGAGGATTTAGTTCACGAGCGTTCGTCGTTCCATCCAATCTTCTTGACTTGGACTTTTTCATGATTCTTTACGATTAACACTTAGATGGCAGGTTGTAAGATTTTCTTGAAATAATGTTGGTATTTGTTTGACAGCGCAACTGGCGTAGCAGTATCGATGGTAGCAGCTCGGCTGGGCGGTATCATCGGCAACGTAGTGATCGCGACGCTGCTCGACACGTACTGCCCCGCGCCCACCTTCATCGTGGCCGTGCTGCTCGCCAGCGGCGGACTCATGTGCCTCTTCCTGCCCAACACCACGCGACAGGCGCTGCAGTAATACTAGAATCGGTCACTCAACACTTAAAGTTTGCTTTTGCTCTTGACATCTAAAACCATAATGGACTTTTCTACACACGTCCGAAATTTCTTTGATAAGTAAATACCTAGATGTCATTATTGCACTAGCAGACTGGCGTATCCCTGTTACCGGGTGTCTGACGCTGTATTGAGATTTGATTACGAAGTTTTGTTGTAGTTTAGCTATTTTTCTTAAGAATAGTAGCAAATAGACCTGAACTTTGAAATAATAGCTCTTAAGGTGCGTGTACGCCGGTACGGACGTCAAGTAAGAGTGGCCATACAAAGTTTATACTGCGGCGCCATGTTATCTATCATCCTCATACATTTTATTAAACGTTTCAGATGTATCTAGTTCGTTTACATTTTGTACAATAGCTTTATATTTAAACGACTTTTTTATTTATGTATTAAATGAAAGTACGAATGATACTTTAGATAACAATTTGACTGTTGTAGGTTGTTAGATTTTATAGTTTGTATTTAAAATGATTACCACTGAAACTAAGTTTGCACAAACGTCATTAATTAATTGCAATCATGTTGTATATTGCAAATATTTTCATATTACGAATTTATAATTTAGCTATTGTTACCGTAGTTTGTAGTCGAGTAGCTGTAGTGATACCATGTGATACGACAGGGAAATCCTATATAAACCATTGTATATAAAATGAATGTTTTTGTAAAATTTGACACACGCAAGTAATACAATGCATTTTCCTATGTAGCATCAAATCTTAGATATAAGAGAAATACGAATAAAACGACACATGGAAAGAGTAAATGATGAATGACTCAAATAGTGTTTCATTATTCTCAAAATAAAAACGCACATTTATATACTTTTTTATTTATTAAAACTAGTACATATTTATTACTAAGACTCCAATTTATAGTGATCTAGATTCTGTCAATAGATCATTCAAACAAATCAATTGTGTGCCTTCGACATACTTTTAAAAATTACTTCAACAATATTGTACTTAACATTAAAACTAATTATGATATTGAAAGTAGCCCCGTTCAGTTGCCATGTGCGGAAGTGGCGCCTTTCTCTCAATACAACTCATCTCAACCGCCGCTCTGACCCAAGGAACACAATCATCATCATACCCACACGGCATGGACACTACACAATGTTGCCAAGACATTTCGATAGACATTTATAAAAATATCATTAAGTATACCTAAATTTTTATATATTACAGAATAAAGTTCCAACAATATCATAATTGAAATAAAATTTACAGTCGTAAATTCTTAACCTAAATATCTTTTTCATACATAATGTATTATTATCGTCCGAATGACAAGTTCAAACCGAAGGCGTCCTACTTGGCGATATCTTAATATATAGGTATTTACAGTTCCGTTTAAGTCGCACGTTTACAACATACGCGAGTTCCAGCTTAGTACCGATATCACTTTCATGTCCTGACGATTTCCTTTGCCTCAATTAATTTTATGACCCTAATTCTGCGCAGCTCGATCAAAATGCATTTCAATAATAAAACTTAGTGTAGGTCCAGAAAACTGTTTACAATCTTAGTCTATTGCACAATTCGTTTGTAAAATTTTAATAAATAAAACATCGCAACAATTCATGTTACAAGTGATTTTCACAATTGTCCCATTTTTAACTATGCCGAGAAAGGTCATTCACCGACAACTGCAGGGAGGGCTGGAGCGCGATCTCGGAGGAGGTCTCGGAGGTGTCGGACACGTCGGTGGCAGGCGTGAGCAGGCGCCGCGTCCACTGGCCGCCGTCGTCCGTTTCCGACTCGCGCACCTCTGTCGACGACGGCGAGCCCAGCGTCGACTCCACCGACGACACCGTCCGCTCCGTCACCTCGTCCGTCAGGATCGGCATCGACTTGCCTACCGCCTCCTCGTCCGTGAGCAGCGGCATCGATATCGGGCCCACGAGTCCCGACTCCTCCGTGCTCACGAAGGTCATGTCGGTGCTGGGCGACGGCAGCAATGCCGTGCCGTAATTGTTGTTGCTGAGCGGGTCCGTGGTCTTGGGGGCTATCCGCGGGTCCGTCACCGTGATGGGCAGCTCGAGCGACGTCGGCACGGTGTGCGGCGTCACCCCTATGACGGCCAACCCGTCCTCCAGGTTGGACGGTACGGCCGGCTCGCTGTCGCCCTTGCTTGGCACTTCGACCGGCGTCATGATCGGCTGGTTGAGCGTGGTGCTCGTCTCGGATACGCGGCAGTGCACGGATACGTTAGCGTTGAGGTCCCGGAAGTCGGGCGCGTCATCGCGTGTCGCGTCGGCGTGGAATACGTCGCTGTTGGCCAGCGCCGCCTCCAGGATGTCGCGTCGCTCCGGCTGCGGCGCGAACACCGGAAGAGATTCTACAGTCATCGGAACCAGCTGGTTGTTCTCGAGGACCAGCGGCCGGTTGTCGATCGGAGTAAGGGTGCCGTTGTCCTCGACGCACAGGTAGAAGGAACCGGCCGGGCCGCCGAAGTTCTCGCCGGACACCGCCAGCAGCTGGCCGTCCGAGAGCTGCGCGGGAAGCGGCTCGGCAACAGGCTCTAGCTGCGGCGGGGGCTCCGGCGCCGGCACCGGCACCAGCGCCGGGGGCTCGGGCGCCGGCTGCCGCACGATAGCCGTGGACGGGAGGAGCTCCTCCAGGTTGTCCAAGTCGTGGTAGGCGTGCGACGTGGACACGGACACGGTGTTGGAGGCGGCGGGCGCCGACAGCGACGTGAGCGGCGGCACGGGCGGCGCGTACACTACTTCCTGTTTGAGTTTCTTGGCGGGGGATGCCGACGTCGCCGTCGTCGTCTTTCTCACGCGCTGTTTCTGTACTACGGGCGCTGCCGTTTCTTTGGGGTTGATAGTTATAGATTTCTGAACGACTATTTTATTTTCCGGCTGTGGAGGCGAAACCTTCTGGACGATTTGGCCGGTTCGCTGCAGATGCTCGAATTGGGCCGCCGTCAGCTGCATCACCGCACCCGACTTCTGTTGAAGGAATATTAGGGGCTCGGAGGTTGTCTTTTGGATAGCCTGCACCAGCTTCTTCGGTTCCGAGGCGACGATTCTTTTCGGTATGGTGGTTTTGGGGGCGGGACGTATCTCCGGCATGGGCGCTATATTTTGCGCCGTCGTAGCCACGCGACCCCCGACGATCAGCTGACCCTTGGAAGTTATTATGGCGCTCTTCTGTTTCGGTACGATTCTGGTCAGTTGTTTCGCGGGCGGAGTCGAGGTTATAATTTTTTCAACCGTTTTCTGGGCTAATGTCGCGTTCGTCGATATTCTATGAGTTATTGTTTTAATTTGCGACGGAGTTGGTTGTTGTTTATTCGGAAATAGTATTTTCTCGTGTTCCGGGGTGAGAACTATTCTAGATTGCGCTCCCTGCGCGTTAGTTATGATCATGACGGTGTTGCCGGGAGTGCTAGCGTCGGACGAGGAGGGCAACACTTTAGCGGAGACCGGTTTAGTTTCGGGAACGCTCAGTTGGGATTCCTGTCCTTTAGCTACTAGAACGTGGGCTTTACCAGTTTGAGGATCGATTACAATTTTCTGCGCTCGATTTGGTCGAGGTGACCCGCTGGTTGGCAATATTATAAATTTTTCAGTTTTCGCTCCGGTTTGAGGTGACGGTTGTAAAACGGTCGGCGCTTGTTTTATTTCTTTTATAGTGGGCTCGGCCTTGGTCATTATGATTTTCCGTTTTCCAGTAGTTTTGTCGATCACTAACATTGGTTTTGCTCCTCTTAATTTGGCGGACTTCGATAGAATGTTGGGAGTTGTAACTTTATTGACATCGCTGACGGGGTTCATCAGTAACGTTTTAATTTCAGGTTTACTTGGCGACGCGCTGATAGAAACTTTCTCATTTTCTATTACTGTAGGTTTAGCTTTAGCAACGATTTTGGGAGGGTTCGCCGGAGTTTGGCTGGTTTTTATTAAATTACCGTCGGACATTACGATTGGCATCTTTTCGATACTTTCAGGGGTCAAAATGTCGTCTGACAGTACTACCGGCATTGAATTGATATCGAACATTTGCTCCTCGGACACTGCAGTTTCAGTTGTGGTTTTCGTTTCACTCCACTGCACAAGTGAGTTTTGTGGTTTAATTTTTTGCAACTTCGCTAGAGGTTTAGCTACTTTCCTTAATTTAGGTTGAATGATAATTTGTTTAGTTTCCGATGAAGTACTTATATCGGGTGACGCTTGTATAGTAAACGTTTGCACCGCAGATCCATCTTGCGAGCTTAAGTTGGATCTAGATAAAATAATCTTATCTGGGGAAGCTACAACTTCACTCAAATTATTAATAAAGGTTTTTCCGGTACCAGTTCGGCGAATTATTATTTTTTGCTTGGGAACCGGAGTTTTAGCTTTCAATGCAGATTTTGCGACGTCAAAATTCAGTATTTTTTCTTTGCCAGTAAGTATGACTTGTTTATTCTGTGTCGTAGGTTTTATTGACTTCGTTTTAATTGCAATTTTAGGCGTCGAAGGTTCTTCTAATATTTTTAATAGCTTTGATGTAGTTTCAAACTTTGGACTTTTGACAGTAGGCGGTTCAATTACATTTTCGTTCGACTTGCTATCGTTTTTCTGATCTACTATTTGCGGTGCATCTATTCCATTATTTTGTTTCCCGCTAGAAATTACGGAAATTTTATCTTTGTTATTAACTGCATTACTTTCCAGAAGGTTCATTTGATGTTCTATAGATTCTGACATTTGCACCAAAGATTGAGCAGCGTTTAGATTTTCACTTTTTTCTTGTTCAGTTTCGAATCTTATGTTCATATTTTTATTATTTGTCATGGTCGTTTCGGATGATACATCTGTATTATCTACGTTTTCCTCAGTTTGATAAGTCTTAAAATCGTTCAACACGGGACTCATAGTTTCAGTTGTTTCAATTTCATAATGCTGACTTTCAGTAGATATGTTAAGATTTTCTTCGAGTTCAGTACTTTTATTTTGAATTGCTGTTGAAGGAAGGTTAAGAAGAGTCTCAGCAATTTGAAGATCTGATTCAGACGGTACATGGTCAGTGGCAGTGTTACCTGCTTGCTGTAATTCTGGGTCCGTGATGTGGTCTTCGACTTCCATCGTACTTTCTACTAAGGGTTGACCATTGTCTTGCAAAGATGCCTCTTCGGTGGTGCCATTTAAATCTTGAATAAAGTCCGTTTTCTCGTGAATCACCTGCTCTGCGTAAACACCGTTGTCGTGCGTCATTTCATTAACATTTTCGCTACTTAAATCTTTATTATCATCTTCAAATAAATCTTCAGGCGGACCGCTACTAGTAATCTTAGGCACTCTTTCAGCATCTCGAGAAACACTCAACAAAGCGTCAACAGCGGAGGCCGTCGACTCATTCATGTACGTATTTATTACCTGCTCATATGACTTCTGTTTCGGAGACGGAGCAGTTTTATCGTTTTTGGTAATTTTTTGAGGGGAATTCTCATTAGATTTTTTGTTGGGGCTGTATACTTTGCGACCTGAAGTAAGAACCTTCGGACTAAGTTTTGTTTCTAGTACTTTTACATTTTCTGGCAAAACAGGACTAGTTGCTTTAAAGTCTATCTTAGTAGTCTCATCATTTTCAGTCAACGTTATTTCATTGTTATCAATATCCATAGCTTCACTTTGAGTTTGGTTTGTTGGTATACTTGGTAATTCATTACTTTGTTTTCCTACAGCTTCAGCTAATTTATTACCCTGATCCTTCACCTCATCTATTTTATGTTCTTGTGATTTATCTTTAGCATCTGCATTGTGGTAAACTGTATCAGGTTGCTCTTTGTTGATAAATATTTCTTGCGTTGGGTAATTGACGTCTTGGAAAAAGTTAGTTTCGATTTCTGCATCATCTTTACTTAGCTTCTTTTCGTCGGTATCTTTTTCTTTTTCACGAAGTTGTGCCGCTTCAGCTTTCATTTTCTTTAGTTGTATTTTTGGAGCTAGTCGAGCGACTTTCATATGATCGACAGGTGGCGATTCTCTTGTTTCAGGGGACGACACGGCTTCGGAACCATTTATTTCACTATCCATAATATCTATCCTCTCTGCATTTAATTGTTCTGCGACATACTTTCCTATTGCATCTTGGCTTCTAGAGTGGCGGCTCCGAAAAAATGTTTTTGTTTTGAAAATTGCTTTGGTCGACTTAGTTTCCAGTGGAATTTTCTCAGTGGGCAAACCAGACTCCGGGGCTTTATCAGGTTTTTTGTCTGGAGATTTTACAATCGAAGGCTCAGGAAAATTTTCCTCGACATTAAGGGGTTCAGGAACTGCCGGTAATTCAGGCACAGCCGTTTTATTCAGCAGTTCTGCAACTTCTTTCGCTACCTCGTCTTCGTCTAGGCTGAGACTTTTTGCATCGTCTTTGCGTTTCGAAGGATTTTTGACACGTGGAATTTTCCTGCCAGCATCTGCTTCTACAGGCCAGTCTTCGTCTTCGCAAAATTCGTATTTGGAATCGCTAGAACACTCAGGCTTTTCAGAATCGTCGGATTTCTTATCAACAGGCGATGACAGTTCTCGAGATATTTCACTACTGGGTTGTTCTGCCGGTGTGGGCACCGCAGGAGATTCAGATCCAGCCGGTACCTCCGGAGAGCCCGAGGTGACCAAACCGGCAGACTCGTCGTTGGACTCTTCCTCTACGTCGTCGTCGTCCCAGTCAGCCAGCAGACTGCTTTTTATTTCTTGGTCCGTTTTTGTTTTTTTGACTTCTACAGCAGGCTTGTCATCCGCAGCGCGCTTTTTAGTTTGAGCTGGTTTTTTAACAGACTTTTCCGATTTTTCCTTACGTGGTTTAGGAGTCTTCGTAGTTTTAGGTGTTTTGGAACTCGATTTTGTTTTGGCTACTGTTTTTTTACGCACAGGCGATGGTGTGTATGGGGTATAAGTGACACTGTGAGTTTTATTGTGCATAATTAAAACATTAAGTCGTGTTGTTGTAAAAGGACAAGTAGGACATGCATAAGTACCGGCACTTGACATGACTGGAGTCGAAAACGAGGCGCGTGGTTCCATCTTCTGAGGTTTGTCGTCGGCAACCTCAGAACCCGCGCGGCTGGTCGATGGCGTAGACGCTGTGTCTGTGGACTGATTCGTATTCTTCTCCTCTTTCTTCTCTTCTGTATTCTCTACACTCTTCTCCTTCTCATCCTTTGACCCTTGTACTAGAATATGTACTTTGTAATCGCTTTTTTCTTTATATGACTGTAAACAAAAAGCAATATAGGAATCAGAACAATTTATTTAATGAAATATCATAATCAAAATAAAAGTGACCGAAAAGTTTGTATGTTTACCTTACGAGTTGGTGTAGACATTCTTGGGGACTCCACTGGAGGTCTTCCTCTGCCTCTACCTGAAATTGAAAATATTGTTTGTTTAACAAACCTGAACAAATCGGAAATACTTAGACTTTTGCAAAGCCTGTTTCGATTTAAAAAGGTGCTGACATTCATGTGTACTGTATCATTATAGATTAGTCTTTGAGCATTACATTACAATAATACCTCCCTGACTTTGTTACAAGGTGCACTCTGCACATTGTAATGCTTGGTTCTCCTCCTCCACTGATGTAATGCTCAAATCAGTAATGTTACATTACACGCAAATGCTCCTAGTGAGAGAGCACCTTAAGAAAAATTCTTATTTGCTACAACTAAATAATTATCAGCATTCTGACCTACATGCTGATTTAAATAATGTAAATGCATTTGAAAAAAAAAAAATTTAAAATATGAAGCAGACTTTATCTTAATCTTAAGACCTTGAACTTGACCTAATGTTAATCTTTTATTAGCCTTGGATTTTTTAAATGACAAATCTACAATGTGACTTATTTTATCCAACTTGTATGTATGAGTCCAAAAAATGAGAGCAGACTGTCTATTCGTATTTAGTTTAGTATAGGAGATCACTGCTTGCAAAAAAAAAAGAACGAACTTATAGCATGCACAAATACTACCAGCAAAAGAAAAAAAGGAACATCAATAAAAAAGCACCTCTTTTACCAGAGGCCGGTGTCTTTTTAGCCGAGTCTCCAAAAATGCCAGCATAGCTCTCCTTCTTGACCTCCTGGAACTCATCCCTGGTGAGGATCTCTATGTCACCCCCCACAGCCGTCTCAGCTCGTATGACATCTTCTGGAAACTTCTCCATATGCCCATGTTTGGTTCTGTACATATCTATTGAAGAAAAAAATAAGGTAGGTAAGTTTTTTCTATATTTTCTATTACAGGTATTGTTGATTCTTATCAATATATCTAATTGCAACTTATTGGTTTAATTTTTCTGTGATAAACTATCCTTCATTATAGAATGAAGAAATTAATAAAGAAATTAAAGAGTTTTTGATTACTTACAAAGTCCTTTGTTGATGAATTCATTTTTACGGCTGCAGTTGTATTTATAGATCGAATTGATGTTCTTCACATATTCACTGGAAGAAAAAAAATATTATGATATTTTATGCTATAAAACTTTAAAAGGAAAATAAAATATCTTGTCTATAGATCTAATTTCAGATCATATTTTCTGTATTTTAACATAATTAGCTAATTACAATTAATGATTTTATATGGCATTGTTTGATTGTATTGTGTTAGGAATTGTTTCTTAGAAAGATAAATGTGAAAATAGAAATTATTTATTTTCAAATAACAAAATTGTGAGATAATAAATTACATAACAACGCTGAAGTTCAATAGAATTGAATCTGTAATATGTGTCGCCTTTATTTGCATGACAGATATAGGAGCTCGAGGCCCTTATTAAAATTGCTAATGTAGCACATATATACAAGTACAGGCCAAAAGCTGAATTAATTTTGTTGTTTTCATAGGATGTGTTGTTGAATCTTATTTTTTTCTCTAGAAAACATTTAAAGCTTTATTCTATTAAACTGGCCAAAGAAAATAAATTGGTTAAGCTAGTATTATAACACCAACTGTTGTAACGTTAATTGTTTATATTTGTGGCCTATCTTATGAAATTTCAAAATGCATACAAGCATGGCAAAACTTATCACTTGTCTTCTGGCATGGGTTAGGAAATCTAATGTGCACATTAGAAGCCAGATTTTTTCAATAATAGAATGAAGGATATTCCGATGATTCCAAAAAGTGTATGTCCCTTGGTTCTTTTTAATTTTAAATTATTTAGCAATGATATAATACACTTCCTAGATCAGTTTCCTCGCACAATCATATTTCTAGTCATGATGTCTTCCCGTGGAATATATTTCATCTAAACTTAACCATAATCTGCCTACAGAGCAAAATGTTTCAGAGCTACGGTATGATTAAGACAAATCCTAACTTGCCCCATTTCCTGGGTCAAAAGTTTTCTATATTGTTTACTTTCATGCACAAGATGTGTCGTGAATAGCACAAAAATATATCTCTAAAATAATTATGTAAATATAATACTACAGTATGAGAACAAAGAAAAGAAAGTGCCCCAGATGTACGAATTAGATCAATTAAAGATATTGGTATAGAAATCGAAGGTTAGTGTGGCATACTTACTAGGTCGTCTCCTGGAAGAATTTCACCACGGCAATAGGTGGCTTCCGAAATGATGGGAGTACATCTGGTGGCAGCTTCTCCGGCCCCACAACCTGACCGGGCCACCAGCACGACCCTAACTTCACCCACACCACATCTCCGTCCGAATATGTAATTTCAGTTTGATCACACATCACAAATTATCTTTTCAGGCGAAACGCACGACCATATTTTATTCTACCAATACACTATACGTCAAGTGTCCATTAGCATAACAGTTTCTATGCAACTAACTGCAAATCACCACAATTTTCACTTTGGTCTTTACGAATGTCTTCTGAAAAACGAAGTAAAAGTCTTCGTCTTTTATTATTTGTCAAAACAGTAGCAAAATATTGGTTGTAAATAATTCACCGACTGCGTACGAAATTATCCTTCCACTTTTGGTTGGTAGCATTGACTGGGCACAAAAGTATCAATGTATTGATTTGATTTCATAATGATTGCATGTTAAATCATTTCATAAAATATTATAAGCGATTAATATGCATTTATTAGAAAATGATCTTCAAAAATAATTAAAAGGAGTCAATTTAGTAACCGGATGTAGGTCGTACATTCAGCGTCAGCAGATACCAATATGAGGAAAAGATTTTAGTGTTGCCTGCTAGAAATATATATTTGACCATAGACAAACAACATTCTCGATTTAATAGAATCGATATCTAGAATTTTTATAGTATAGATGTCGTCGGATCGGATTCTCTTCTTTATAGTGTCTTTTAAAAGTCTTCAGATTGCAGTGATTATTGTCGTAGTCTCACTTTCTAAGCATACATAGTTATATAGGTAGCTCTTTCTTTTTAATCAGAATAATTGTATACCTATACGATATCTACCTACCTACTCCGATCCATGATTTTCACAGTGAGTCAATCTAGGTTTCACAATGAGCTTCTCAAGAAAAAGAAGTAGAATCGAAGTAGTGTTTGTTTGTTAGGCTTGTCTGATAAGCTGCGTCTCCATCTACTGGCCAAATATTCGCAACTTTTGTTTGATCACAGCACGTGTTCTTTTGTAATGTAACGTTATTTGTAAAAGTTAATAACATATGTTTTGCAAAGAAATAAAAGTTGATCGCACCGGCTAGCATTAATAAAATAACAGGGTTTGAGATTCATCGACTCAATAAAAATCATGATGATAGAGAATAATTAATTAAGTATTTTATTTATAGTTTTCTATAATGTACAATAATTTAGGTAGCTTAAGTTTAAAATTGATCATTTATCAACCACTATTTATTTACAATTCAAATAATTTTCTCATATTTCATAACAATTTTTAAGTCTTCTTCGGTCACATTACTTAGAGAGTCGTAGATTGAAGGAACCTACCAAATAAAACCACAATTATATTTCATTAATTAATAAATAAATAATTAAGCGGGGTGAGGTGAGAATTCTTAAAAGTTTTCTACGCGTAGGAAATAGGATGTAGGTAGACAGATAAAAAAGGCATGGGAAAAGACTCTACATTTTTTCTTTACCCTCACATTGTCACCTCGACTGAAATTAAGTTGAACCAAAATTAAATTTCCCCTATTAAAACAAATATGAGTGTTTAGCCGGCGTACTGGCGAACGATCTTGGCCCACTGTTGAGGGTAGTTTCTCTGTACGTAGGAGAGTGTGCGTTGAATCTGTCTGGTTTCTTGAGCCGAGCATTGAGGGCAGGCACCGCGAAGTACCAGGGGTGCTAGAGCTGTAAAAAATATAGATTTAGTTAGAAGTAGGCATACCTACATATAAATGATAGATTTAAACGAAAATGTACCTATGTGGATAAAACATAGTCTTGCAATGTAAAACACAAATGCGATTAATGAATAGTAAACGCTACTTTCTTTTAAGTTCAAGGTAAATTCAATGTATAAAGAACATACAAAATAGATTGAAATAATTATGATAGATTATCTACCTACTTATTTACAATTTTCAAAACTCTAAGAAGTTGGTAGTTTCGACTCTACATATCATGTACGTACGATAAGGTACCAACTCGAAGTCTGGGCAAAAGTTTTGGGTCATCATCATTTTTAAATAAACTCTAGGAAATTTAATAAAGTATCTACTAACTTTTCAGTCTCTTTCCGATAGGGTCGCAGGGCGCTTCACCAAGCGCACACTTGAGCTGCCGCTGAATGAAGCGCTTGTCGTTCAGTGCGTCTTCCAGCGCTGTGTCTGATACTTCGGGCCGTTTGGTTTGAGCTGCACACACCACCACTAATGCGCAGAGAACGAGGATCTGGGAGAGCTAGAAATAAGAAAATTTTAATGTTATTATTTAATTTTCGTTTGCCATTTTACAACCCAATAACTTGTGATGTTAAGTAAATCGTTTTTCTACTTCATTAAAGTAAAGTACCTAAAGTACAGCAAAACTCGTAATTTATTCTTCGATAGGTGCTTGACTATTTACCTAGTTTAATTACCTACCTACCTACCTATATGAAGTCTAGCTAACGGAGTTCCGAATAACGGTATTTTTCTGACGATAAGATTGTTATTCTGATTCTGATCATAAAAGATTGTTACATAATAAATATTTAGCTGTAATTACATTATGTACCTTAAATGTAATTTATTGCTAGCAAAACTTAGATATCTCGTAGTACCTAAACTACCGACTTGTAATAATTATGCAGCAGTAGTGTCGACACACGCTTACTTTAATTATGGTCATCTCAATTACATAAGTGTGCCGCGTGTTTTGCACAACACAACAGCGGCGACGGCGGCGGTGGTGGCGAAGTAGTCTGAACATTAAGTTGTCAGGTAATTTTCTTATTATTTACCTACTTACCTATCTATCGTAGATCTAGTCATTGAAAAGAATTATGTTTTGATAAGGTAGGTGCTTGCCTAGTCAGTAAGTGGTAGGTAGGTATCTCAATTTATGCAGTTTTCAAAGAACTTAAATGTCGTCTATGTGAGACTATACGACTTGGCTTAAGAATAAGGTCAAAATGTCGGATATCCGTTGATATACATAATTTCTAAATCAATATGATTAATTATAATTTGATCTTGAATGCTTACCAGCCAACCTCAAAATATACAGATTTTTTATACTTCTAAATATTTAACAGTAAACTATATGCAGATTCACTTAATCATAGTTTTGTTTAGATATTCCTAAGTACCTCTTCCGATAACTAGGTACCTGTCGATATGTGTTCTGAAAAAAAGGAATAAGTATGAGAACCTAAGGGAATAGTGTCCTATGAATCATCGATTCACAAAAGGATGAATAATATGCATTTCAAAGTAATGCAACAAAGGTTCATGAATATGAACCCAACAAAACGTAAAGACGAGGACAAAGGACAAATTCACTGAGTACCTCATGACGTAACCAGCAGGTAAATAGGTACTATCGATAACATATGTTTTGGATTACCTACCTAACTACTTTTTTTAACTCATTGGGTTTTTTATAAGCCGGATATGTCGATATCCTAGCATTTTTTCTTCTATGTGACTTTACTTTGTTGGTGTATCAAGTGGGAAGATTAGTAATCATAGGTTTAAGAGCTTGAGCTTTTACAGAAAATACCTACATTTACTCACTAATACAATACTATAAAACTATTGAGTACGTACCTACCTAAATATTTAGATTGTGGGTGATAGAATTTCCATGGTTTATAAATTTCGACCATCTAATAAAATATTATAAAGCTCTACGTACCACTTCACTTACGAATTTTAAAAGTATTAATCCGATTGAGTTTACGACTGTACTAACTCAGTGTCAATATAATGGACAGCAATACACCATCAAGAGTTAGTACGTGATCTGGTAACTAATGTCTGAGTAAGTAATCGCGGTTTTGCGGTCTTCCTCGATATTGTTCATACCTATTCTAAAATGATATAGTCACCACAATCCATAATTAGGTATTGGAACATCTCTTTTCAAATCACCGGCCATTGAATTCATCATAAATCACATTTTATACCACTAGCTTAACTGAGTTGTGCTAAGGAAAATCATATGGAAAATGTACCTACACGGTCTAAAACTTGTGCCGAGCGATCAAAGTTTGAATCTGGGACCATTAAGACATGTTACGTTTAAAATTTAAATTACAGTCTTTTATATGTTCAATATGGTTAAAAAGTAAACCCAATTTCATAAAAATCTATCTACCTACTTACCTATTAGTTTCACGCGGTCCTTAATTTCCAAATCAATTTATTTTAACCTCTAATTCATTAAGTTATAAAATATTGATTTCCGTCACTAATCCAATAGCTAATGATTTAAATTTTGTCAAGGTTCTTCATTAACAGTCGAGTTCGCAAGCATAATAATTATTAGTTACATTGACGTTTTAACTTTAAGATTACCGAATAAAAGTTATGGATCTAGGATAAGTATTTGGTAAGTAATTGGTGGATCTGACAAGTGCATTTTACCATGCGTAGCGACCTATTAATAAGCCTAAATGCATACCTACATAATTTTGATAAAAAAGCTTACTTTGGATTTTTTATAATATGGGATTGATTGAGACCCGATATTTTTGAAGGCAAAACAAAGTTTTTCTTCTGCCACGTGTTTATTTAGGTACGTGTGTTGCTACGTTAGTAAAAGGTCCTAATATTTAACGCAATGAATATCTTAGTTTAAGATTTGTGAGTGAGTAGCCTATAGGTAGAATTGTAATTGAGGACATGAAATTGGTATTTCTTATGTACAGTAGTACAGATTTCCTACTGAAACGAGATTAGCATAAGAAAGACATTTCAGCTCGGCTACATAACGGATATGTTTATTGTGATAAGTCATTTGTTAATCTTGCTTTCAATTAGGCGGACTAAAATCTAGCGTAAGGAAGGACTAAGTAAGTAATAATGCTAGCAATTATTGTAGAGTTTCCGTTGAAAAATGCATTGAAATTTTTTCACCACACACATACCCGGCTATGGACAAAACGTCAAACTAAACGAACTAACGTCGGACTATCTTTAAACCTCGTTTTGTAATAAGGGGGATAGAGTATTGAAAATCAAAGAAACCTTGTATTATTTGTGTATTTTCTACTGAGATCAGGGAACAAGATAAATGGTTTGACATTATGGTACCCTGTACATCGTTGTCGGTATACGATCTTAAAACAATTAAACTTTTTAAGTGAAACCTTCGCTTGGTCGTTGACTACCACGAACCTTGAGGGTTATTGCATCCTTTTGTCACACTAGCTTATGGAAAGGCCATGTAACACATTTAAGATGAATCTCACCTAGCTCAAATTATGAAAATATTCTTTGCATTGTTTACTCACAACTTTTGCCCTTTGTCTGTGCCTTTGTCTACAATTTATGTCGATAAGTTCACTGAAAATAAAAATTTGTGTACCCATATGTGCCTTTGTTTTCTATTTATGGGGAAGCAGTGACACTCTATATCAGTCATATTGCAAAATTGGGCTAGAAAATATGACTAGTCCATTACTTAATTTTGTTCGATTAAAAGTATTTAGGTAATCAATGCATGCCAGGTCAATCGAAAATCATGTTGAAAGAGCTTACTTCGGGAAAAACCATTGTGCAATTTGGAGATCGAACCCGAGGTCGCTTGTCTAGCTAATAGAATATAAAACTTACTCATAGTACCTACCTACTACTAGTAGACTCTATTTATTATAAAATTAAGTTATTTTGTCTATTATAAGAAAGGAGGTGGACAATTGTATGCAAATTTGCCAACCTTTTAATAGTTAAGAACTCTAATCGCAAACAGTAAGTAAGAACGAATGTACTTAACGCACTTTGCTACTTGTATTAACCGTACGAAAGAAACAATAGCTTAATCACGATGTCAAGTTTATGTCAATAAAGTTAGAATAACTAGTAGGCACTGCTACTGATAGAAAAGGTATTCCAATATAGAGAAAGAAGTGTAAGTGTTACGTACCTAATTACCTATCTGTGCTATTTTAAGTAGATACTTATTTTGGGTCACTCATTGAATAGAGTTACGTTAAGTTAACGTTACATGCAAGGCTATACTTGAGTATCTGCCTAATAATTCATTAATACTTACTTATATATTTGCTTCTTTTTAGTTAGTTAATTATAACTTCGATGTAAACAGAACTAGGGCGCTACTATATTAATATTGCGAATTTAAGTAGAACATCTTCTTAGCTCATAATCGTGTTGATTTAATATCTAATGATAGATATTATAGGTACCTACTTCTATAGGTAAGTACCTACTTCTAGAAATGAGATGTAGAAGATATAATACTAAGTATTGCTAATAATATCAGCTTTAGTTTTAAACTTCTTATGGTTTCCATATTTTAATTTTTATGAGTAAATAACCTACCTACCCTAAAAATATATAGGTACCTTAACATCAACAAACAAACAAGACAATAAACAAACTTGATACTGCGTTCAACACATGATTTAATCAAAACGAAGTGTTTAACAACGCCAATTAACCTTAAGCATTTAAAACCAGAATTCGCAAGTACCAGCGGGTTACGAATATGGTAACCAGTTGGAAAACGCCAAACTGACTGTCCTTAGCTGGTTCAGTAATCTAAACGTTTTCCTCGAAAGCTCGCCGACAGGAAAATGTATATTAAAGTAATTATGTGCTAGAGAAACTGCAGCGGTGCACTCACCTGCATGTTGGGAACACTTTTACTTTCTGCACTGGCTACGGTATGACCCGGATCTGCGTTTACGCGCGTATCTAAGATTCGCGATGCACTCAACCGTTCGACTCAGCGATTGGGCACAGAATGCTGGGTCGTGCGGTGCTGTAACCTCTTACTTAACTCGCAACTTTGCCAGTTTGCCACTCCCCTCTCTAGGTTTTAGTTTTAACACTGAGACAGCAAGTACCTCCGACGTTGCGTGAGCCATGACGGATGCAAAAGAATTGGTACAAATCACTTTTTTATTGTTATTTTTATTTCCGTTATTACACAAACTACTGTTTAACTACAACAAATACTATCTTATGGTCGTCTTATTCTTAATATTCTTATATAAGGTCAATAGACATATGGCCCATTTAATTTGTCTTTATGAAAACTGAAAGTTCTTGCAACTCGTTTGAACATCCAATAATATCTACAGAATTCTCAAACTATCTATATTTATGTCAAACTCAAATGTTTCCAATCCAACGAGTTGCACTTGTGTGCATAATAGTTAGTAGATAGTAAATAATTAGGTTTAAATCAATATTTACAAAATATATAAAAGGTAATAAGTAAGACTAATCGTTTATCGTTAATGTACCTAGTTAAGCAATTAAACTAATTTATACAAAGAATTCGTCATAAATACGAATAAATTGAGGATAAATAAATATTTTGTTTCGATACATATCGGGGTCAACTGTTGACATAAAGGATGTGATTGTAAGATGGCGAATTTAATGTTTTGAGTTCAACGTTTTCCTTATCTGTTTGTAAATATTTGTACATAAACACACTAAAGTTGTTTCGTCGAAAACTTGCTTGGTAAAACTGGGAAATTTAAAGTACCTACAAAGTAAGGATAACGTCTGATTAAATCTACTTAAATAAGGAAAACATTGTATTGCATCTGTGCATCACATATCACTTTATGTCAAAAGCGATGGCAAATTAGGCACCTACTAAGATTTGTTTGTAACATGAATTTTACATTTAAAATATACACGAAAATAGCATCTAAAATCAAAACTATAGATAAATAATTCATCCGTATTGACGCACGATCTTAGCCCACTCCCAAGGGTAATTCCGTTGTATGTGCGCCAGAGTGCGGCGGATTTGTCTCGTCTCTTGTATGGAGCACTGCGGGCACGCTCCTCGAAGTACTAGTGGGGCTAGAGCTAGAGTGGAAACAAATCAATTAATTTGAATAGGTCATAGGTACCTATTTACTTTAGTTGAGCGAAAATTTTATGGTAAGTAAACTGTAGGCAGTGAGAATAATGTCTATATAAATAATATAGGTACTTAACAAAAACTTCGAAAATATAGTTAGTAGGTAACCACTCTTTTTACTAATCCGAGTATAAATATTGCTTCTAATTGAGATACCTACTCAAAATGGGTTAAGTTTCTGCGAGCAACGCGACTCCCCAACTTTTATTAGTGTCTTTTCTACAAGAGGAAACTAGTTTTACATACAAAAGACATCAACGCGTAATCGTCATAGAATAGAACTCAATCGATGATGTGAGCAAAAAGTTAAAACAAATACCGACCGACTTAATCAAGTGTTTTTGAGAATGTTTGATATAATGTATAGTAGTACATAATACTTATGTAATACGATTAGACGATGCATGTTAGCATTTCGTGGACATCCTTTGCTAAAAGACATAGATATATAAGAGTACTTTTTCTTAAATTTAATTTCAGTTTAGAGGTTTCTACTTACTTCTAAGTCTCCTGCCAACAGGATCACAGGGGCCCTCTCCGGTAGCACATCGGAGGTGTCTCATCATGGTGTTTTTGTCGTGTAGAGTCTGTTCCAGCTGCGCGTCCGTCATCTGCGGCGCGGCGGCGCACAGCGCGGCGAAGGCCACGATGCAGATTAGGACTATTTTCTGTAAACATTAGATACATTTTTATTATTAAATATGGTTGAAGAATTATAATTTTGTTTGCAGCTCTACTTTACACGACAACAATAATAACACAACAACAACAAGATGACAACAATTATAACAATTCTAATGTGGGAATTCAATAAAAAATTGTTAGCTAAAGATAGGCAGGTACTACGGCTCAAAATACGGTTAGAGAAAAACATATCAGTAATAGCAGTAGTACGTAGGATCCTAATTACATTACAATAGAAATGATATTGAATAAAATTTGATGCATCCTTTGGAAGAGTATAGGTACGGTCACGTTTAGGTGTCAATTAGAGTTAGGGACGAAATGTATCTCACGTGTGAAGGGGACATTGACTTGAAATTGATTGTTAGATAGGTAGATAAGTAGTTTCTACAAATTGAATTAGCTTATACTTGAGGTTTCCTACACCTATGATTCCTTACAAGGGACTGAGTACGAACTTTAGGCACTAAAGTGATGAGATGAAAAATATAGTAAGTACCTACTTAAACTTATAGTATATATTTTATTACAGGTATTTTGTAGGCACACTTTATTACATAACGTGTTACAAAACCACTATTAACCTATTCCTATCCTGTAGTTACCGGAAAATTTTACGTTATGCGTGCCGTCGACAAACTCGTCACACTGCTTACCTACTCACGCGCTCCAAGTAGGATTATATCTGAGCCAGATATATTTAGGTAATATCAGGCTCCGAAGCAGTAAGGGACGTGCGTTTATACAATTAAGGAATTGGTCAAGTCAAAAAAATTTGGAAAAGTGGCGTTGTCTACTCAATTCCAAAACTTAATTAACGAAGTTTTTAATTTATGCAGAGCTACTTCATTTTGTTTTTTTTTTATATACATAGGTACTTACTTAGAAAAGTACAAAAAATGGTAAGTAGGTAGGTACTTATTTATTATATTTTATAGCCAAATAAACAAGATCGTTAACATGAAATGCAATTATTTCTAGGTAGGTAAGAACTCACCTGCATTTTAAAGAATATCCTGTCGTATTTTATTGAAAACCCGAAAATTCGTGATGTCCGACCAACGAATAGGGACTAACTGACCGTAATCATTGAGTTAACACCAGGAATGCGCCCCTCGTACACTGATTAGGACTGAATGGAGGGCAGGCAGGACTCTTAACGAGCTAGTTAAGCGGTTAGGACGAAATTCGTCGTCGTGGGAACGGGGTGTCAATGACTCAGGTAATTAATTATATCTTAGTCAAAAATGCTTTCTTATCTAAAGATTATGATTGAATGAGTAACTACCCACTTGACTTATTTGGTAAATTATTTGAGCACTTATACTATCCTATATCGAAGATGAAATAAACAAATATCAAAAATGCATATCATGTACGTAATTTACATTCGGATGATGAAAACAAAGAAAAATCAACGATGACTTAGGTAAATGATAATAGTATAAAGTCGTGCATGCTTTTGTTTCGATTTTTGAAAATGGCGGTATAAAAATTACCAATGATATCAAGCCAGAGACAAAACTACAATTGAGATACGTTCCACTCAAAAACAGGCGTAGTTACTCTCTTGTGTCTCCTAGCATTTCATACGCTGTCCCTGTCTAACACGATGAGCTTACCGTAGACAGTGTATTTGTCGCTTTTTAACAAAAATAACAGAAATACTTTACATTTTTATAAAACGGAACGAACATACTCTTGTTGGTGAAAAGAAGTGGCTCATTTTCGCAATAATTTATTAATTTTAATTGATTTTCTGTATGGGATAATAAAAGTCACTGTGTAGTTTATTTAATAACGTGTTCCTCATGTCTTTTTCTTGGTCGTAAAATAAGTAAACTTAAAAAACGACTTACTAATTAACTACTTGTCAAGTCAATCATATGTTTGTAATTAGCGGTGACAGTGTTTGTTTACTAATGACAATTTGTGGGGAGAAATCGTTATTTCTGGAGTTCTCATGATGAATATCCCAGAAACTGCGGGGGAGCCTTCGTGTAAACGACAAGAAAATGGCGACGCTGCGACTGGTTCGGAGCGCCCACTCAAGAAAGCTAGATTTGCGTGGCAAGTTAAAGGAAATAGAAAATATCACTTGAAAAACGATGGTGTTGAAGGGAAATCTAATGCATCCACGTCCGAGTCGGAGAAGGCCAGTTCATCACATGAAAGTGACACCCATAATCTAGTGGGAAGTACTGAACAAAACCTAGAGATTTTAGGAGATTACCTATTGAAACAGGATTTCAATACGATAGACTCAGTGATTACAGACAGTGACAAATCTTTACTCAAGCCAAGTACAAGTTTACCAGAGAAGCTCGACTACCAGAGATATGTCAGCTCATATGATGACAACGGGGGCTCAAGTGTTAGTGATGAATACAGGCCGGTGCATATGTCAATGTTGACTTATTATAATTATAATGAGGACCAATGCATTGCTCGGTGGCAAGCTAGACAGGTAAATATGTGCCTTTATAAAAGATTGCAGATGTTGATAACTTCAATTATCTTGCTATTTAAATTGCACTTGCTATTATTACCAGATTCATAACACTTAGTGTATCTGTGACCTTCATAATAACATGTTAGTCCTCTTTTTAACTTAAAACTTTTAATACTTAGATATTAATTAATTATAGGTACTGTTTTCTTTCTATAAATGCCTCTTAAAACTGTTTAATAAATAATCTAGTATTGACCAATATTTTTTAAATTTTCAGATGGCTAAAGGCTTTGTGGACAATACAATAAATCGTGTTCTGGACTCTTGGATGGTGGCTCCTCTACCAGCTGATATTGATAACAGATTCTTAGCTCTTGATGTTGCCGAGTTCATCAACAATCTACCTGGTGCTAACAGCATTGAAAATGAAGGAATACTCATGGCCATATCAGCTCATGGTCTTCAAAACACTTCAAGTTCCAGCAGTACAAATGAAAGTTCTAAAGAAGGCTGTTCTAGCACTAAAGTTGAATCATTTCCATCACGGTCAAACAGTCCAATGCCATCTGAAGACGAAAATGATCAAGGCAATAAGATGGAGTCCAATAATGACTCTTTGAATGACTTAAAAATGTCTTGGTCATATGAAGAGCGAGATAGCAATGCTAGAACTGACTTCTCTCTGTATCCTGATGTCTCCAGTTCCTCATACTTAAGCTATGTTGATAATGATCAGCTCCCAACTTCAAATACTGAATTTGACAGCGAAAATGCAAGCAATGACTTCGAAAGCCATTTTGACTTCATGGATGCAGCTGTGTCATTTGCTATACAAAACAAGGGTCTCACTTCCTTTGGCACTGACTATGGTTAATTTTAAAAATATGATAAAAACATGTTCTTAAAAGACTAGAAACTTAAATTGTAATAAAGAGTAGCTGCTAACAAAATAAAAATTACAATGTAGAGGCAATAAATACCTCATTAACGAATTATTATTTTTCTGAGTCAAATGCTACTAATTATTACAGTTTGTATAATTAATGTAAATATATGTAATTAGATGACTTTTGAGATATACATATTTTGTGATATTACCTATCTGAATTTCTTTGATTGTAAAGTACAAAGGTTTCAAATTACTTGAAACATATCACTGGACTGAGCTTGGGCACAGTACATTACATATTATTCGATTCAAGTAATTTTATGAGTACATGGTTATTTCAACATTTTATTTAACTCTTTTTTTATACAAATGTATTACTTACGTATGATTATAAATATAATTTTATTACTTACCTATAAATTTAATTGTTGCTGTTATATGCAGACGGAAATGTACATTTATAATTATAAGCTAAAGAAGTGAACATATTAAAACTTCTGTAACATAGGTATAGTAAATGTATGCCATACTGACATCGCAGTCAATAAAATGATACTCATTAATGTTCTTTATGTATTTACTTAATCCCCGATATAAATCATCATTAATTTAAATGATTTGACAGTCAATTAAATTTTGCAACTTTTAAATATGCAAGGGTAGAAACAGTGAAGCAAGTGTGGTTACAAAAAAAACTGCAATCAAGTAAGGATTGTTTGGAAATAGGGTTAAAATTGAATAAAAATTGCTCAATAACGATTTTATTATTGCTTGTTATTATTCACATAATACAAAATAAACTATGCACAAGTATAAGACCACTGTCGTCATTCTATTAAGACTTCATAAAATATTCTGAAATACAACTTCGACTCACAACAGCTTGGTTGTAGTATGTAACACGTAAGTAGGTATCATTTACACTATGCTAATGCATGTGCCGATCTGTGTATCTACCGTTTACTTACATGTTTAGTATGTGCATTTCAAACACTAATTTGTTTAATCTCATTTATATCATAAGTCAGTTACATTGAGCTTAATTTAAAACTTAAGCTCCACATAGTGTAGCAATTTACAAATATCTTCAGATAATTGGAAGTTTTTTGAATTATTTTGGAAGTCGTTGAAGGAGTGAAAACACAGCGTACGTAATTAAATGATTTCTACACAAGTTAGACCGTCAGTTATCCGAAATGTTGAAAGGTACATGCACAGATCAGTAGATGCATTGCCAAGCAGGTGAAATTAATATACAATAGTAAAGTCATGTCATCCACCCTATCAATTACTCGCGAATAAATGTGATGATTCCGATCCACGCGACAAAATTACAAATACATTACAATCATGGCGGATTATCCTAAAAGATCCTAGTTTAATAAGTATCTGTACAATTTATCATCAATTATTTGCGGATTTATTATGAAATTATATTTACAAGAGATATTTGTAACGTTAACCCTAATTGACAGACAACACACTGCTGTCTGAACTTCCAAACTAATGATGTATCTAATAATAATATTTTTTGCATTTAGTTTCATTAAATGAATATATGTTTATAAAACCGAGGTATCTGCTTTCACTGTAAAATGATGATTAAATGTGTAATTTGGGTTTAAAACAATGTCATGTCATGGTGATCAAATATGGATTAAAATACTTATATAAATTAAATGAATCGAAATAAAAATAAACTATCAAAATGTTATGTGTTAATATATGTCACTTACTACTATAAAAATATATCCTACATCTGCTGCAAACTTTTACACTTGCGGATAAAATTTCATTCAATTAAAGTTTCATATCATCGAAAAAGTTGATATACTAGTCCAACTTAATATTGAAAGAGCAAAAATTAATATGCGAAAACTACATTTTGTTAATTATGCAGCTCATTTAGTATGTAAATTAATACTAGGAAAGTAATTTCATCTAACACTAAACATATGAACCCAATAATGTAAGTTAGATTTTTGTACTTAAAGTTGTTTAGATTTATTTAATTTTGTCCTAAAGTGTTTTTAGTAGACCTTATGTATGAATGGCAGTGCCTAGTATATATAGTTCAATTTCCCACAAAAAATGGAAACGACAATTAGGTTAGGTACTAGGAATATGTATAAAAATTAAGCACAACAAATTGTTACTAGAATGTTATACTTACTCGACAAATTAGTAGTAATTTTAGTGATGAAACTAAAATATAATTTTGTGCTATATTGGTAATACATATATAAGGCACCTATTTTAAATGAACTCTTTAATATTTATTCTACTAATTTATCGAGTAAATGACGAACTTACAGAAAATCACAGTAAACCATTGTCTCGTTAAAAGGCAAGATAGATGCTACTCATATATAGTCGGCCAGCAAACTGTTTCAGCTATATTATGTATCTTTAGATATGACCAGAAAATTATGTTAGCTATAGGTATGAACACTTTTTTGGTCGACCATATATTTTAACACCACAATTCAAGTACGAAATGTCAGTAGTAAACAATACATTCCTTGATAGAAACAAGTTATAAAATTAAATATCTGAGCATTCAAATAAATAAAATAATCAGTATTTACACACAAAAAGCAATGAACATATTTTGACAATAAAATGAGTAAATACTGCCTAGTCTGCCAATGACTTACTTATTACAATAAAAAAACCATATAAAATGATAAATATGTGTAACAAAAATTGTAAAGATTTATTTATATTTATTATTTCCGCTTAATGTATCAGTTATTATTATGAATCAAAATACATAATAGAACTATTACGATACTTAACCAATTGACTCAACAAGTGATTGTAACATTTTTGAAGCTCAATGAAAAAGAAAACAGTGAGTGAAAAATTTATAAAAGTTATTTCAATAACTGCCACAATTACGAAAGATAAATTTTGACTAAAGTGCCAGTTTAGTTAAGTTTTTTCTTCTTTGTGGGCATTAGACATATCACTATGTTATATAAAACTATAATTAAATAAAATACACAAGGTGTAGTCTCTTTTCATAAAAACGTTTAGGTACAGAAGAACTTTTAAAATTGGCTAATCATTAGATTAGTAGAATTCATTACTTTCGTCTAGCCTATTCATAGATAGACAAGATTAAATTGCTAGTATAAGTAGGTACATTAAAAAAAATTGTTAATGGTAAATTACTTAGTTGTCTGACTTTACTTAGATCGTACAAGCTTGGACCTTTGTATGTACTACTTATATATTGTTTATACTTTTACATATCATAGAGACAGAAAATAGCCCGCTGCAATGGGTAAACCTTGTTAAGTATTTCTATCTTTATCACACTCACTGTAAGAGCTTCTTAAATAAGAGAAAAGTTGTCAAACTGTTAATGGGTTAAGCTGCGTGTCGTATCCACTGGGCTTGTCAATTTTTATGTTACGTGCTACTTTTATGTAACACGTGTTGCCAACAGAAGTTGCGAACATTTCGCGAGTGCAGACTAAACTGTAAACCGGTCAAATGTGGTCAACTTTTGTGTTGGCCACACGTGACGCAGCTATTCTTTACGACCGATCACAGAGTGCTGCAAGTGCTGTATAACATAAACACCAAGCTGCACATTTCACGCAATTAAGTCACAACTCACAACCTCTCAACGGATCAGTTACATAATCTCAGTTCTGTAAACTATAAAACTACATTAATATTTACAAGCCTTACTCGTCTAATGTTAAAAAAAAAACCTCGAAAAGTTAAAAAATCGACAAACACATTTAACACCCTTATAGTTAACAAAGCGTATGGATTCATTGTATTTACATTAAAGATAACACGCAAAATGTTACATGCAAACTAGGGCACCGAAATAATAAGTACATTATTATCAATATAGCGAAATAAAGGATCGCCGGCCTTATCACGGATACTATGACGCGGTATCGATCACCTATTGTGACGAGAGTAATGAAACAACACAACAAAATTAAACTAACCAACCGGAGAAACAATTGGATTTAATTGTATAGAAAAACTTTGTGAGCAATGACTTGGCTAGTTAGCTATCGGAGTTACTTTACGTCGTCGCGTATAAGTCTATACAAATTGGAAGTTGAATTTGAAATCCGTGATAAGTACCCAGCACTGGATTGGTGAACCTGATCCTAAAGTACACTAAGTCACCATTATAATAAGGGGGAAAGTGAATAGACTTACGCTAAGAGATATTTACAATATGAACAGAGTGAAGCGGCACACACAACTGGCTTCCTTACTCCTTGGGCGGCCGACCGTATTGCTATCAATGTTCTGTACCGGCGGTACCAACGACTATTACATCGAATTGCTTTAACGGATATGCCTTATAAAGGAACACATGCAGCGAATATTCCATACTAATTTCACCTTCAACTGATTTTCTTACTATTACATTAAAAATAAATAAGTTACAATGACAATAACAGACTAGACTTAACAGGACCGTCTGCATTTCATCATTTAATTACTTCTAACATCCAACTGCAAAAATTTAGAGTAAGCCAAAATTTGATTTAAATAATTTCATAGTCTTCAATATCATACCAAGCCAACTACCATTATAATAAATAATTTCGTCCTCTGCAACATTGTTTAAAATAAATTTTAACAGGGCTAAGAAATTCTTATTAAAATGGCAATCGAACTCCTCGTGCTACGACGCTAGCAGTAAAAAAGCTGCCATGTACGACGTAATACGAGGCCAATACTTAATGCAATGAGATCCTTCATTCATCAAGACTACTGACCGATTTAGCCCAAGTTCATCCACTTTAGAGCGTCAGTGATGAAGTGAAATAAATACTTGTGAGAGACTCAGAGAGGGGGCAGGAGGGGGGAGATGGCGCGGCGCTATGGCTTGAACTTCACCAGCGGGATGTTTTTAGAGTGCAGGCACTTGTCGCACACCCACTCCGCGTACACCTCCGCCGTCAGCAGCTGGAACGCCGGCTCCGTCAGTCCTGTGCAGCCCCTGGAAAATATATACATTTTATTAATGTTTCTTGTTTGACATAAACTGCTTGAAGTTAAAATAGGGTATAATATTATAATAAATAAGATAAATAAATTGACTCTTCATTTCCTAGTTAACATGGAATGTTAGTATAATGAAATAATGGTTTTGCAAGTATATGTACTTAGCATAATTTAAAAAATTTCAGTTCAGTAGGAATTAAACTCAGTAGTTAAAAACTCACCTATGAAACCAGAAGTTGCACCCTGATTCACATAAGATTGCTTGGTCATTATCATGTACTTCTTTGTGACACACTCCACATGGGTAGATGGGAGGAGCATTAGGGTTCTGAGGGTTAAACACCATTGGCTGGTCTGGAGGATACACCTTTCCAGCACTCACTGGCATGGGCTTCGGTCCAAACATTCCCATACCCTGTCCCATGGGTCCTACTCCTTGCCCGCCAGGTCCTCCCATCGCCATCCCACTCATCCCTGCTAGAGGCCCACAATTTCCCATATTGCCTGGCCCTGGCCCCATGCCCATGTTACCACCTCCTCCCATACCCATAGGTCCACCATGACCCATATGGCTACCACTGTATGGCGGCCCTGGACCCATAGATGTCATAGGCCCATTCCCACCCATTGGACCACTTCCCATACCAGATCCCATGGGACTGCCATGTCTCATTGGTCCACAATGGCCAGGTCCCATTCCTCCTCCTTGCATTGGACTTGAAGACATAATAGAACTATTAGGCCCCATAGACATAGATCCATTAGAGCAGTTGGGACCCATTGGTCCATTCATACGAGGTACATTCATACCAGGGCCTCCCCCACCCATAGGTCCATTCATCGGCCCATTCATTGATCCTGCACCTAGTGGACTATGCATTGGTGGACCCATTGGACTATTGCTCATGTGACTACCTGCCATTGATCCCATATTCATTGGGCTTCCTAAAGGTCCAGAAGACATTGGTGAACCCATAGGCATAGAATTCATTGGGCTCATTGGGCTTCCCATTGATCTCGAATTAGGTCCCAAGCCTGGACCCATACTATGATTACTCATTCCCATATTAGGGCCACCCATTGGTGACATACCTCCCATGTGACCCATCGGGCTCATATTACCCATTGGACTTATTCCACCTCTTGGAGGCATTTGTTGACTCATAGGGCTCATACTGTGAGACAGAGGACTCATATGTCTCATTGGAGGACCACCCATACCATGCATAGGCCCCATCATACCCATAGGACCATTTTGACTCATCATGGGTCCATTCTGGTTCATCATAGGTCCATTGTGGGAAACTGTAGATGGAGAGTCATCGAAAGGGTTTGATGCAACAATGGTGTCTCCATAACCTGTTAATGGCGGTGGTAGTAGGTCTTGAGCCGTAGGTGGCGGTTGAGGTGTTAATGCATTATTAGCATTATTTGTTTTTCTTCTTTTCTTTGGGTTGCTGGGTGCCGGCGCCGAGGGTGTGGGCGTGTCCATGGGCGGCTTAAAGTCCGGGGGGCCCAACCCAGGGCCTGGTAGCCTATACGAGGGCATACCCGCCAGATTATGACTCATTGTGACACTATTCAGTTTTTACTTTGACAATCATCATGGAGAGTAACACTAGCAAATAGATTCACATGTAAGGCACCGCATTGTCACGAGAAAGCGCAATATCGTGCCGGAAGACTGCTCGTATCTATTTCTGTAACAGAATAACATTTAAGTGAGAATTTGTCACTTGAAGATAAAAAAGTTATTTGGTATTATTTATATAATAAATATTACAGCGTAAATAGTATAAGAAACCAAGAATTCACGGCCAAGACGAGGTGTCTTTACAATGTACTCCAAGATCTGTAACCTGTCCTCGGTAGTAGCCAATAGCGGAAGACGCATAAATAAATAACGACCTCGTAGTCATTTTATGTTAAAGCATTAACAAATAACAAAATAAAACTTACAGCATTATCAATTTAGCATCGGAATAACTGATTATTTTTTTGTCCTTTTCCAGACCCCAAGGCAGGCGTGCAACATATGACAAAATAACAGAAATAAATCGCTCCTTTCGTCCAATTCTTGCTATTTACAGATGGTGCTTCGTTGGATTATTATTTCAACACTCATGAATTGCACTTATAACAATTTATAATTAACCATCCAGTGCATTTTTATTTACGACTCACGATATTCCAAACAACACACGCCACATTCACGGTGTATTTTTATCACAAAAGTGCCGCTAGGGGTCGCTTTTGTTACTTTAACTTTTTAATTTAAAGCAAGGGAATTCCAATTTTTCATCCATTCAATCCAACATATCTGTACGTGCACCTGTCCGACTGTCCGTCCGACTCATCCGATTTTATCAATCACTATAACAATCGACGCAATGAAAACATACTTTATTACCATAGACAAAGCTTATCTTGCTGACTTTGACAACTTTGACATAATATTACGAAAAAGTAAGGTTATGCAGCAGGTAGAATATTTTAATATAAACTTAAATGAAATATAAACAAATCGTGTAAAGGAAATAAAATACTCATGGCGTTGAATAGATTATTTGCCGGCCTGGCTATTACTCCTACTGTTATAAGTAGGAGAGCAGTCCATGTTACGGCAATCAACTTCGCTAGTAAACCAAACTTGGTTAAACCAAAGCCAGGATTTGGTAAATCTTATAGAAGAATTGTGCATTTCCCTGAACAATATACAGTGAAACCTTTGGAGGTAACTAACCTTGCTGGCAGAGATCCAGAAACAGGTAAATTACAGTAATTGTTGTCTTGGAGATAGTGATAAATAGTTCGAACGAAGTTATGCTTATTTTTATGACTCAGGTCGTGTGGTAGCGAAGGGTATTGGAGGTGGAATTAAACACAAATACCATTGGATAGATTGGCTTCGAGATGGACCTAAAGAAGGGCCCCCTCAGGAAGAAAAAGTTATTCAGGTAAGTTTTTTTAAAAATACTTTTACTCCCAGAAAAGTAAATTATAGTTGTATTATTAATAAGATCTACGTAAACCTATGGTGCGCAAAATAATACAATAGAATAAAATATAGTAAATATACACAATATAACTGAATTATTTTCTCTCCAGATATTAGAAGATGGCTGTAGAACTGCAGATGTAGCTTTAGTAGCAGTGGGTAATAAGCTGAAGTACATTCTAGCCACAGAAAACATGAAAGCTGGTGATATATTGAAGACCTCTCGAAACCTGCCTAGAATACCTGGTAGGATGCTTTTATTATCCATTGTAGTTATAATTGAATCATTATGATAAGGAGAAACAAGTATGTGTGAAATAAAGTTAATAATTCATAATTCCTTTTCAGTGAGAGCAAATGAAGGAGATGCATATGTATTAGGAGCATTGCCAGTTGGAACTATTGTACACTGTATTGAAAAAGAGCCAGGTAAAGTACTTGGTTTTTAGCTTTGTATTTAAAGGTATAGACTTAAGTTATAGATAGATAGAAATACTTTATTGCATACAAAGAGATACAGACAAAACTAAGTTATATTTGAAGAAAAGTATTAATAGTTAATGTGTTTATCTTTTTCTTCATTGTTGTGTTTTGTGTAAACAAAGTTTTCTTCACCGGGTAGCCTCCAAAACTTGCAACCACCTAAAAGTGCTTTGCTAAGCTATACTGATTTAAACACATTATTTGATGTGAATTTCAGGCCAAGGAGGTCTGTACATACATGCCGCTGGTACTTACGGTACAATTCTTAGGAAACAGGATGACAGGATCATAGTGCAAATGCCTTCTAAGAGATTGTTTGGCTTCGATCAACATTGTATGGCGGTTGTGGGTAAGTCTTTGATAATGAATTTTGGAAGGATAAATGTACGTATATCGTCTAGCTTTTATTACTATTTGAAATTATTATTATTTTATAACAATTTTGCCAGTGTCAGGGTTGGAGAGAAATATGTAATTTTCACTCAGTAGCCTTGTGACTTTATATTAACAAATTCCCTTATTCCAAGGTCGCCTATCAAACATAGAACATGGCAGCACCCCAATCGGCTCTCCTCAACGTAACCGTTGGCTCGGTAACCGGCCAAGATCTGGTCTCTGGCACAGGAAAGACGGCAGACATGGACGTAAGATCAGACCACCAAAGCCCGTAAAACAAATTAACAATCCTAAGGGATTCCCATTGCCAGCTATACAAATGACTATGTGTCCTTGAAATGTGGATGTACATTGTGTTAATAGTTTGTAATCGTAATAAAGTTTTATTTATAGTCTTTTGTTTCTTTGGAAGACCATTTTGCGCTTATATAATGATGACTTTTCAACTGGCCATGAAAATGTCCATACTGTGAAAGAATATGATTACCTACTAAAAGTGATGTATAAGTATCACAGTGAATCTATTCCATCATCTCTGCATTAAGCTACATTTTGAAAAAAGGGGAAGTCATGCAAAGTATTTTAAAAAACAACAACAAATATATGCCATACAGTTATTTATTAAAGACCAGTTAAAAGATTAGATATTAAAATAAATATTAAAGTGAATATAAATATACCTATGAATTTACTTACTAAAAATTTTCAACGAAATGATAGTGAAACGCAAAATCCCAGATCAGTGGTTTAAATCCCATATTGTTTTACTGCACAAGAAAGGAAATAAAGACGATATCGAGAATTACAGACCTATCAGTCTAATGTCGAATGTGTATAAAGTATTTGCGAAAATAATACTAGACAGAGTAACCAATACACTGGACGAACAACAGCCAGTGGAACAAGCAGGCTTTAGAAAAGATTTTTCAACTATCGATCATATCCACACTGTCAAACAAATACTCGAAAAATACACAGAATATAATAAAAAACTATACATAGCTTTCATTGACTACAAGAAGGCTTTTGACAGCATAGGACATAACTACCTGATAGACAGCCTAAAACAACAAGGAGTTCACGCAGTCTACATCGACATCATAGGGATGATATACAGTAACAGCAAGGCCAAAATACAACTTGAAAGCCTAGGCAATGAGTTCCCCATTGAAAGAGGTGTGAGACAAGGGGACCCTTTGTCTCCCAAGCTATTCTCGGCAGTTCTGGAAAGCATCTTCCGCAACCTAGAATGGGATGCGTATGGCATCAAAATTAACGGTCGCAAATTAAATCACCTCAGATTCGCCGACGACTTGGTTCTGTTCGAGGAAAATCCAAATAACCTTGCATGCATGGTGACAAGCCTAAACGAGGAAAGTATTAAAGCCGGACTGAATATGAACACAAATAAAACTAAACTAATGACTAACAGCACTGACTGCACCATTAGCGTCAACAATGAACCTCTACAGTATGTGCAGGAATATACATACCTTGGACAAGTTGTCTCCTTTAGAGACCAAATGGCAAAAGAAATAAATACAAGGATTGCAACTGCTTGGAAAAGGTATTGGTCGCTGAAGGAGATAATGAAGTCAAGGGAATTGGGAATGGCTATAAAGAGGAGAGCCTGGGACACCTGCATACTGCCATGCATTACATATGGCTGCGAAACCTGGGCACTAACTAAATCCCAGCGTTCAAAAATCGCTAGGTGTCAAAGGGCCATGGAGAGAAGCATGACGGGCCATAGAAGGTCAGATAGGGTAAGAAATGTCGATCTGAGAACCAAAACAGGGGTAACCGATGTACTAACTCGCATCGACCAGCAGAAATGGCGATGGACAGGCCACATGCTTCGGGACACAAAGAAGAGGAGGAAGTGGAGCAGTGAGGTGACGGACTGGTACCCAAGAGACGGAAAAAGGAACCGAGGTAGACAGTACCAACGGTGGGAGGATGACCTCAAGCTCACAGCCGGACCAAACTGGAGGAGAGCAGCAAAAGACAGGTCACAGTGGAAGTCGTTGGAGGAGGCCTATGCCGAGAGGCACACTATGCTAAGAGACATTCTTTAATAAAAACATTCTAATCAAACTCTGTAACACTACCGTTTCTTACATAGAATAAAGGGCTTTATTATTATTATTATTATGAATTTACTTTGATTGAACCAACCATAAATATTGAGCTTAAAGCTAAAGCATAATTTTATCACAAAGAGCCACTGAAGCTTCGGAATTAAATATTGAAATGCAATGTAAGTAGATTTCAGCTTTCCACTCCTGACTAGAAAGAATCTTCATCAGAAAACGTTAAAATCTGAAAAAGAATGACAGTCAATTAAAAAACACTCTTAAGACATAAACAATAAAGCCCAAAGTTACTTTTCTTTCGCAAACTCAAACATCTGACATAAGGTAGAAACAGATTGTTCGCAACGTGGGATACAGTTGCGTGCGACAAGGTGTCCTTCCAATCAAAGGTATTATTTCTATAGAGCAGAATTCCTCACGTGGGATGCATCTGCTTTCACCTTTATTGGCACGTTTTTTATACTTTTTACGGAATTCGTCTTGGGCAAGAAAATAGCCAAATTTTGCGAGGTAACTAACATAATGGTAATATGGGATAGTTAGTGCCACTATTTACTATATACTACTTTAACCAACCTCAGTCATTTCCGCCGCCAACTGCAACTCGGCCAACCCAGTCACCTCTTCCAAATAACTTCCACTATTGAAAACTTTCAACAAGAACTCTATTCCCTCCTCCCTATACTTCTGTATCACTGTATCGGAACAAGCGATGCAATTCTTGAACTTCGTACATGTTGGCAGTATCATTTGGTATGAATGTAGGAATCCTCTGATTGAGTGTGGTATGGGTCCTAAAACGCCTTGTGTTTCTTGAGGGATGCTCTTTGTGGAGTCGCATAGAGCTGGGGCTTCCGCTCTGAAAATGAAGGTATTTTTGGTAAGTAGGTAGATTGGTAAACGACAATGGCTTTGATAGCCCGTGCCGTATCATTTTATGCCAATAATTCAAAAAGATTTCTCAATACTGTTTCATGCCACTTTTTCGCCAATCAAAGGCTCAATCTTCCACAAATTAATTATCATACGACAGCTGTTTGTAACTTGAGTTTTTAGGACATTTCGAGTGTTCTGCTTTATAACCTTTGCTGTTAACCTTTGAAAAAAATCCTTCACATTTGCGCTTTTCAACAAGACTGCGGTTCCCATGTAGTTATTATAATAAAATACCTACCTTATAAATCTATCTATCACTTACCTAAGTGGATGTTGCAGTAATCCAACGAGTACTTCAACCGCTAACGCCCCCGCTACCGCCGCCGCGCCCGGTCGAGTTACCGTACATTGCATGTCTAGAGTACGGTCTTTTACTGACTGAAAATATAAATTTATGTTTATTACTAATAATTAAGTTTATTTTTACCTGTCAGGTGATAATATAGATAGACTATTTGTTACTAATTCCTATTACAAGCTTTTATTTAGTTTCACCTGTCCCGTTGTCTGTCGTTCTGTAATCAAATCTTGCAACTTAAATTTGATCCACTTCCCGGTTTCCGATTGAGCTGAAATTTTGCATGCTTATGTATATCGCGTGACAATGCAATATTATGGTAACATGGAGCTGATCTGATGATAGAGCTGGAAGGTGGCCATAGGAACTCCGTAATTAAATGATGCAACCCTATCGAGTTTGGGCTCATTAGATTCGTCTTGACAAGTACTTTGATACTATATGGTAACCAGGGTCTGATGATGGAGCCGGAAGGTGGCCATAGGAACTCCGTAATTAAACGATGCAACCCTATCGAGTTTGGGCTCATTGGATTAGTCTTGACGAGTACTTTGATACTATATGGTAACCAGGGTCTGATGATGGAGCCGGAAGATAGAAATAGGAACTCCGTAATTAAACGACGCAACCCCATCTAGTTTGGGCTCATTGGATTAGTCTTGACGAGTACTTTGATACTATATGGTAACCAGGGTCTGATGTTGGAGCCGGAAGGTGGCCATAGGAACTCGTTAATTAATTATTCAATCTCGTCCCCCCTCTTTATCATAGTCCCCATTTATAAATGAAAGCGTGTTACATTGTGATAGCCTGAGGAAAATGTTGTGATGTATTAATTAAATACAACTTATATGTTGTATTTAACAAATTAAAAAGAAAAATGTTGTGTTTTATTAATTAAATACTCATTTTCCTCAAGCTATCACAATGTAACACGCTTTCATTTATAAATGGGGACTATGATAAAGAGGGGGGACGAGATTGAATAATTATGTATGGTGAAAAGTTTTAGTGTTAAAATTAAATAAATTTGTACAATATGGAATTATTTTGTCCTAGACGAAGACGCTTATTTGTCGTTAAAGGTTACAATCAAGTTACAAAGTGTTATATTTCTTTTTAGAGTTAATTTATTTTTAACTTTTTAGTTCATTTTATAAACAAATAATAAAAGCTTGTTTTTAAAAAGTTTTTTTTTCTTTAATTTTATTATAAATTAATCATTTGCCGAAGTGGTCACTTTCCATTTATCAAACCTAATAAAAGGTAGAAAATAAGTATTAAGTACTAAGGAGCTAGCAATTCGTAACTTGTGTGCTACCATAGGCCACTTATAACAATAGTAAATGGAATCAGTAGGTAACAAACTATCTTTTTTACGTATTTTAAAGGGAAGTACAGTCATACTAGAAAAATAAGTTAGACCAATTCAAATATTACAGTCAACCTCGAGACACCTTTTCACAAACAAACTATTAACATGGAAAGTAACAATACTCACATTTCCCGGAGCAGTGACATCATTACAGAAATAACAGCCCAGCTGTGAGCCGGGAATGATCGTAGAGTATACTGAACTACCCTCTTGAGGTACATCCATGTTAGTGGTGACGCCAGTACCGTGTCGCATTACTAGGTAGCTGTCGAAGCCTAGGGCTGCATTTAGCACTATCTGAAAGATATACATGTAATTTAAAATTATTTTCTTGTTTTATTTACAGTCTAGGAAGCATAAGATTCCTATGTAATGTTTACTTTTTAGGGCTTATGACAATCAAAATAATGCTTGATTTTATTAAGGTTTGGCTATAGAATAGAGCTAAGCAAAATATCTATCCCTTTTCACTTTTGCTGTTTTGCAGTATTGTCGTAAGCAAGAACAAGATAAAAAATCTCTACAAACACAGATACCCTCGTTCTTTCATTAAAGACATAACTTAACACCTATCGCCTTTAAATGGCAAATATTATGTACCTATTTGATCTCACCTTCCCGTAAAAAGCACCAATTAGTGCCGGCATCCACCTTGCTTCCCTTGTATCTAAGAGAAGGAAGATGACGTCATGTTCGGCAATGGCTTCCGTAGTAATCTTTATATTTTCTATAGTCTCATTTTTCAAAGATTCTCCTATAGGATGACCGGGCATTGGAATGTGAGCTGTAATGCCTTTTGTGATCTGAAAAACAAATACGCTAAATTAAGTTATTGGCGTACCTATTTGTATTGAGCAATGATCCTATACTAATGCTTACCAAATTAAAAATATAAGTAGTATACCTAATAAAGAATAGGTACCTACCTTAATTAATGTCTCATAAATTGAGTATAATCATCGAAGATAGAAAACAAATGGACAACTACCTACAAGAACAAGTTACAAGAAATCCATTCCGATTCTGATTTTTGACAGCCTACATCATATCAGATCGTGGACGTCCACTGTTAAACAAAAGCTATAAGCCTTATTGTTAAAATAATAAGATAAGGCTTATAGCTTTTGTTTAGCAGTATACATATATAAGAAATAAAATAAAACTTACAACAGTGGGTAAAATGAGTCGCAGATTGTCAGCAGCTGCCTCTGCCTTCTTTCTGCCTCGAACGCAATCCTCGAAGTTGAACAGGACCTGCCTCGTCGGGTTTGAGTACGACACTTTACCGTTGTCTATGAATGTGATGTGGCGGAATCCCCACGCCTAGAAAAGAAATAGAGGTTCCTTCCTTTAATTTATTAGTTATTAATTGAATTATGTATGTAAATGTAAACAAAAGACAATAAAATTATCAACGTTGTTACACAAAACCTAAACGTAAAAAATGCAGCAATTGATATCCAAATTATAAATAAAAAAGGTATTCAGATATCACGTAATAAATAAAGCGCACATTAGCTTTTCCCACGCCTCTCTTTCGTCTCCATTATCGAAATAAGAGACTAGACTGAAAGACTGTCTGTCGGACTGACTGTTCGAGTAAAAGAGACTCTTTTACTTGTAGCTTTTGAGGTGCCGTAGCTATTCATTGTATCTTACATTTACATACATATCTGTGACACCTTTGTCCCATCGGAGTAGGCAGAGACCATTTCCTTCCACTTGCTACGATCCAAACACACATATTATCCATTTTGTAAATTCTTATCTTATCTAGCCAACGCTGTCCCACTGCTGGGCAAAGGCCTCTCTCCTCTTCTTCCATGATTCCCTATCCTGGGCCGCCTCTGCCCAGATATCCAAAAAGGCGTCCAGCTCATCTCGCCACCTTTTTCGTTGTCTGCCGCGAGGTCTTTTGGCTGTTGGTTGCCATTGGGTTGCTGTGATTGCCTAGACATCGTTCGGCATGCGGCAGTACGTAAATTACTTACCAATAAATCCCTAGCAACATGACAGCCAAGAGTTCCAGCTCCAAGCAACAGACACTTGGTCTGTTTCATAATATCCACATCAATGTCGGGTACCAACCGCCACTTCATCAGCTTTATATTCAGGTCTGATGATGTATCTGATAATCTACGAATTAAATATTAAACTGTTGGTAATATTGACAGCTTGGAATATATGGATGATAAATTTAGGGCATGAATTTTTGTACAAATTGAAAGAGTTATGTGAGGGTGCAATGAGCAGATTCAGCAGCCTTTTCGAGATTTTTAAGCGATAGTGAACTTTATGTTCATTCGAATAAAGTTTAACATTGCTTCCCACTAGTCCTTGCTGCTTTAACTTCGCTGATACTTTGCTGACAGATTTCGTTTTTCCTTCCACAACTATCGAAACTGTTAGGAAATAGTGTGGTCTTAGCAAGTACACTGTTTCGAGTTGTATTATTTACTTACTTAACAGGATCCATAGATGCCGACATGTTAGCGAGTTTAGGCCCAAAGTTTCCTTTGTCATTTCTCTCCCAACCAACCCATCCGGCACTTTCAACTGATTGTACATTCTAAAAGTGCATAATTTGAAAATGTATTTCCAATGAAAAAGAAGTCATTTTTGATGATAAAAACTGTTATTTCTGATGACATGGTTGATCAGAATATATTTCTGAATAAAGGTGTTATTTCTGGTGTCTTAAATTTCCTAGCTAAACAATGTAACACAATAAACTTACCTCTGGTATTCTTATTTTAAACAGTCTACTATTACTCAAATCTCCATTTTGACCACACCTCAGTCCAATCACTTGCAAATCAGAGTTAGAAAGACTTGGATAGAACTCTAATAATGCTGCCAGAAACATTCTTAAAGGCCAACCAGGATTATTGCCAGAACTGGGATCTTGGAATACAAAATATGTGGAAGCCAATTCCATATTTTGTAAAGCTTCTGATAAAGTTTGTACTGAAATTTTTCCACCATTCTTTGTGATTGCAAAGAAACATTTCTGTGAGTTTTCCAAGTTCATGTAGCCTTCAGTTAAGGTGTCCATTTCTTGGTTATTGAAACATGATGTTAGAACAGCACTGTCTTTGAGGTAGACTGTAGGTTGACTCGGAGAAGGAAACGCAAACCAGTAGTAATAGTGAAATTTTTTGAGGTCCTGTAAGATGAAAAATTGTTTAAATTATTTAGCATGTTCCACTGAATTTAATGTGTTTTTGCTGGTTCATTAAGTTTCACTCCAACTTATCCCCTAGGCGTGTTGATGAGTATCTAAGCTGAATGTAACAATATTTTAAGCTACTCTGGATGTTTATCTTCTGTTCCTTACATTCCACAAATTGTAAACATTTTAATAGTAATTTATAGGTGTGTCTGATAGTGGGAAAGTGGCAGGTACCTAAGATATATTATATTATACTTGGTACTCACAGCAAAAGATAAAACTATAAAATTAAGTAAAGCACTAGGGTTCGTTATCCAGGTTTTTTCTTTAATATTAGCCCAGATAGTTTCCCCTACAGCATTCAGTAAAGCAGCTTTGTCTAAACTCTTGAAGTCTTCTATAGTATTTTTGTTCATAATTGTCCCTTTTACATTTTGATAGTGCTGTTCAGTGTTGGGTGTCCTGGAAATCAATGTTATCGTAAATGTATGTTTTAAAACAATTGTATATTTAGGTACAGACCACACGTACAAGCCAACGTGACCCTCTGAACAGTTTTAAAATTTAGTAGACTGAGCGTGCTTTATTCTATCTAAAGTGCCAACTGAAGACAAAACTTTGGCTACTACTATCTAAATAAGCAAAACATTAAACAAGATGACTAACTTATTAAACGAAGTCCCATCGACTTCAAAAACAGTTCCAATATCACTGCGATAAGTGAAACGCCCATAAATCTGCTTCGTGCTCTCATCCAACTTATCGACCTCAAGCTTCATATCCGTCAGAGTATGCCAGAATGAAGGGTGCACGAATGATGCGAACGGCACATATTGAATTATCTCCCCCGTTTCTGTAGCCATTCTTACTCAAATATTTGCCTAAATATCTGAAAATATTCGTTTCTCTGGAACTAACTTGAAAACAATACGAAGCGAAATGCGACGAATTGTTTACATGACACCTGTCAATGTCAAAAACAGATGGTTTATACTTCTATTGCTTGATAGGCAACAATTATATATTATTATGCCTATTCCTTTGATTTGTCGATTTATTTTCTTTGTTTCATATGGTTTCATAGCACATTTCATTTTAATGACTTGGTAACGATACCATTACGCGAATTTTAGTGAAAATATCTTTGGAAAATATTTAAAACTCAAAAGGTTGTATAATTTTAGTTCTGGCAAATTGGATTAGATAAAAATCTCGTTACGTTTGAAATATTTGAAGTTCTTTCTTTAACAAATGACAAGAATAACAAAGCTTCAATTTTAATTCACCTAGTACAATGCAAATGAAGTGTATATTTTTTTAGGTAAAGCTAAACATATAATTATAAGTTTAGTTCCATGTGGGGGTAAGAAGATTTTTAGAAAAGTAATATCGAAATTATAGTGGAAATATCTGTAAGTATTATTTTCCATTTTTACTCTTCTGATGTTTCTCATGATGTTCTTCACTCAGAAAGTCGTCTGAGGTCCATTCTACTTAACAGGTACCTATCCTAAATTACCCGTGTCGCAATAATAGGTACTTACCTACGTTTAAGAAAAGGATTCTTGTGCAAAGTCTCAAGTCATACCTACTTAGTTTAGTACCTCTAGAGATGGGCCGAGTACTCGGTTAATACTCGGTACTCGGCGTACTCGGCACTTTTTTCACTACTCGTAATCGGCCGAATAACTCGGTTAAAATGCCGAGTACTCGGTGCAAATAAATACATCTTGCACACTGGCTCTGCTTGGTGGATCATAGTCTAATTCAATCAAATTTTACATTACTTAGGTCTTTGCCTGCTTGCCAGCCAGCTGAGGCAATGTAAGAGGTTGCCGTTATCGTAATTATTTAAGAGAAAATCGCCATCCTTAAATAATGTTTTTTTTTTCTATTTTATTTTGTCATTTGACGTATGCCCTTTATTGTTTTCATTACGAATTAGTGGGGTGCGGAGGGAGGGTTGTAGAACCTTTCGCACCTGAACTTGTTCGCGCACAATTCTACCTACTTCAAGTATACCGAGTAACTCGGCCGAGTGCTCGGCTCGGTAAACTTTAAACCGAGTAATACTCGGTACTCGGTTACTCGGTAAAACTGGTACTCGGCCCACCACTAGAACATACCTACCTAGGGGTAGATAAGTAACCCATGAATCTAATATTACGTGCTTTCTCTCGCAGGTCGGAAACTTGACATTGTCAACTCTCAATCATTAGGTTATGGCAATAAATGCTCTTGAGAAATGCGAGAAACAGCAAAACGCATCCGGAATAAGCAAGGCAGTCCGCTTTTCGAAGTTTCTTACGGATCCCGACGAAAGCGTCAAACGAGTTAAATTAAAAAAGAAATCCAAGCATTCTCCGTACCTTCACAATGAGAAAATTCAACTGTTATCACGGATAACTGAGAAAAGGCTCTACCAAAAAAAGGATGAACATTACTCATCTTTCCCTTTAGCTACGAATATTTATAGAGCCAGTTCCGATGAATTTAAGGCTCTAAAAAAGAAACAGAAAACGAAAAAGTCTGTGTTGACTTTACCCAATGATCCTGCTCCTATACCGCAAACCTGCACCGTCAGTGATATGAATGATTCGGAATATCGTAAGTCCTCTAAAAAACGGTTGCCGAATCCTACCCGAAAAACCCCTGTAAAATTCCGTGGTATCGAGTTCTACGACCGAGAAGGCCATTTAGATGAAAGCTCCACGGAATTAATTGGCAAGAACTACGACGGCGATGGGAAAAGAATTTCGAGAAATAAGCACAAGTCTGACAAAGAAGAATTCAACGCTCAAGATGTTTGGGCAGTGCTTAGAAATATCAATAAGTTTCAATTTAAACTCTCTCCTCATATGTCTGACGAAAATGAATCAATAACTAAAAAGAAAACAACTTGCAAAAGACAGAGTAATGTGCGGAAAGGCAGACGGTGAGTATATACCTACCCTGCACCCATTTTAATCTAGTAAATGTTAGTTTACACTTTTATGATAACTTTCTTCTTCACAGGTTAATAGAAACTCATCGTACCGAAGAAATCGCCTATGTCGCTAACTTTGAGATTCAAAGTAAGAGCAGTGTCTCGCCATCGTCCAGTTTTGATCGTATTACTGTTATAAATAAGGACGACGTGAATAAACTTGAGACTTGTAAAGCTAATAAAAATCAAAATAATTTGAAGTTAACAAATAATAAACACAAACCAAGTGTGTACAGATGCCTTCCAAGAAATGGCACAAAAGCTATAGAAATGAAAGACAATCGATGGACGCAGAACAATAAACAGCATAGTCGGGCTAACGACTTCCACAAAAATTTTAATAATACTAATGCTAGGAGCACAGATACGATAAGAGATTCTATTGATTCCAGTAATTATTATAGATCTGAGGATAACGATGGTTCCAAACCTAATCCCCCAATCAAAGTTGCTCATCCAAATGAATTTGCAGACATGATTCAAGGAAGTTTTGGGAATAATAAAGGTAGGCAATGCTTATGCTTAGATATAGGTAGCTGCTAGGTATAGCTTGCTTATACAGGAAGCTGATTCATATTTTATTTCAGATACCCTTTCGATAGAACAGGACCAACAAACACCGACCACAGCGGTTTTAACTCAAGAAACATTAGCAATACCAGCCAAAGTCGAAACCAATCGGCAGCCTCTGAGAAAACCTCGTCTCGTCACAACTATGCCGAGCGGGGCAACTATGCCCAAATTAACTGTCAGTGACATTAAACGGAGACTTGCCCATTTAAAATTCCCAATAGTAGTTTTAGGGAAAGATCAGGTGAGTTCTTCAGTGGAAGTCATGGATTATACACCTCCGCAATTCGATGGTCTCGACAAACACATATGGCCGTTTATGATTGAGTGGTCCAACCACGGACGTAAAGGACATCTAAATAATAAAAAACGCGAGATACCAATTCAACGTTTTGCTCATCATTTAAGAGAAGGAAGAAACGATTTGCCAATAGTTCGAACTCATGATGGAAATGTCAAAAAGCGAACGGATCATAGAAGACCGCATGGAGAAGAAAGTTCAGTAACAACTAGGAAACAAAAGCCTATACACCAAATTAAAGATAAAATGCTAAAGTTATTGTACCTTAAACCCTCTGAGCACGATTTGAAGAATGATGTGCCCAGTAAACATGAGTTAAAAGTTGATAGCATTAACGCTTGCACAGAACCGGTAAAGAATCAAACCGAATCTGTTAACAATTTGAACGAAACCCATGAAGCAGATGATATACCGCATAAACAAATTCTTTTAAGATTCGGCAGGAAGCCTTCGCAAAGCGGTTATAGTCTGACAGGAGTAAAACACCCTTGGTCAAAAGCAAAAATGGCCAGTGACTTCATCGACAGTGTGATGCAGAAAATTAAGAATGGAGCTTATTATAATAGCAATGATGATAGTACGATATTTAATCAACAAAACAAAAACATTCAACCAAAAGTTAATACCGGTACTTGTTTCGGTAAGTATTTGAAATGTTTTGTCGTTCTGTTTGAAAGAGCTACCACAATTAAACAATTAGGAATATTATTGTAGGTATATACTAAGTATCTAATTCATTTCTTTTGTAGTCATCGTTGAAGACAGTTTACTGTTTCGATTTTGCTGAGTTATTGACGATGGAGCCGCGTGGCGGTATTTAGGTCTCTGTATCGTCCACAAAGCACGCGGTGACAAACATTTAAGAACTTTAGAGAATGATTGGATTAGGGATCCATTTATAAGTTTTTTGCTGTTGTAAATGTATTAATTTAATATACCTAACGCTGTTTATATTTTTGTCACGTCTCCCTTGGGAACTTTAGGGTATTTAGTTGGTATGTAAGTAAACATCAAATAAAAAAAATACAATGTTTCTTATTGATTTTATGTGTTCCAATATTACACATTTTTTTTTGCAGAATTCAAAGATGTTTCAATACAAACGTTCGATGACAGTAAGCTTGATTTTGAACAAAACTACACTAACTCCAGTAATCTCACCTTGACTATGACTGACGAATCCCGAATAACCATACCTGGCTTCGATGACGTTCTGCCGCAGCTCGAAATCAAGACGTTAAATATCAACCAAGTGGCAGTTAAACATTGCAAGACAAATATGTTGGTACAGTTCGATGTAGCAGCTCCAAGTAAATCGCGCAAATCATCTCTGGGCAACGTGTCAGTGTCGACCAATTCATCCTGCGTACCGCTTTCGGTAACCGAGAGTCAAACCAAGATATTTAAATGTAACGCGACTATACTAAATGCAGTTTTACCCGCTGAACTCTGCAGCATGATACCAGCTGTAATACAGAACTTATTATCTTCCGATAGTAAAGTGTATGCGTCGTCGTCATGCAAAGATACGTTGTCTATTTCGGAAATAAGCGACTTTGACTCGAAAACTATTCTCAATATACGCTGCGAATACGAACCACCGGACTTTTCAACGTTTAAACGACCTGTGTGCCCTGAGTTTGTATATCCACCGAATGCTGATTGGATTACTCCTAAACAGTGCGTGACGATAACTCCTCCGAGGGCTTCTTCAGACCATCCATGGATTACTTCGTGGTTCCCGAAATATAACTTCTCGTTGAACGTCATACAAGAAGTATCGCCGAAGTTACAGAATTTACTTTCTGGAAGGTTCTTGCCCACTGAATTCAAGAAAACAAAAGTAAAGAGAGTAATTAAGAAACTACAACCATCGCTATCTGAGAGTGTGCTGTTCAGGAAGTTACTATTAAGTGCTGTTATACATATAACGGTTGATCCGCTGTCCTTTATTATGCCTAAGGCAGGAAAAGCGGCTGTTATTTCAGCGCCACTGAAACGATGCTCCGCGATACAAGTGTATGAATGTAATGAAGTAAGACCATTGCCGAAAGTAACTCTATTAGAAAGCAACTGGAATCCACACCCGGGAGAGTTCACACATCTGCTACAAAATATGTGGAACTACTGCAAGTTCAATATTCATCTCGACATTCCGTTTTCTGGTAATGTTATGAAACTGACGAATTGTAAGACGATAGTAATCACTGGACTTGATGCCAGCTTGAAGAAGCTATTATCTGCGACTATAACGAAATTGAATGCTGGTACAATATGCGACAGCTACTTGCAAGGCAAAAAATTTGGAAGTAAATCTGTTATCTGTACAAGAGGAGCTTTGCCTGATTCTGGCAAGGTTATATGCCAGTCTGATGAACCGATTACTTCCGAGACTCGGCTGCCTGCAGTAGTAGCAAGGAAAACTCGCCAAAGAGGCAGTAAACGAGTGTACGTGAAACTCTATAAGAAATGTAAATCAACATCGAATATATCTGTTGAAAAAACAAGTACGCCTCTGAGTAAAATCGGGAATGTTGAAGACTTCGTTCAAGCGCTGGGCTCAGCGAAAGCTTTAGCGAGCGTCTTAGACGGCAACGCTGGGAAGAAAATTATGACCTACGTTGTCGAGGTAAGTAATTGGGTGCATAGAATTTGTCATGAAGTTATTCATGCAATATTGCGGCTACTAATTAAATTCAAATCAATTTGTACAACAAAACGGAAACTTGTACTGTTAAGTGCACGCAAAGCTTTACGCAAATATAACTTATTACAACGCACTAAAGGCGATATTGAAGTAACTGCCACCTTGTACACTTAGAAATCAATACGAAACATATCTTTTTCAGATAAAACAATGGGCAAGTGAAATAACACCGCGCCAAGCGTTGCTTCTATTACTGCTGTCGAATAAGAAGGAAACGGCTCATTTGGTGAAATTCCGACCGATTATACTTCAAGGAATCGCCGTTAACAGAATCACGCGCGCAACTGAATTGGATATGGAAATAGAAGTGATCGAACGCGAAAACGTCAATATAAAAGAAGTCAGTAATTTTTTAATTTGTTTTTAACTTCAATTTATTTATTTTTTATTTTTTGTTGTTTCTTTTTCAGTTTGAAGGAATATCTTACCTACCGGCGTCGCTGGCGAATAAAAATAATTTGATGGAAGAGTTGTGTTGGATCGCGAAAACTACTGTAAGTAAATGTACTATTCGTATTTTGCACCAGTTAATTTGTGTCAATATTTATTCTTGGTCTTCCTTCATTCATTCTTATTGTTTTTCAATACTTCAGGCATCAGATTACCAAAAGCCATTCGACGAGACGTCTGAAAAGCTGCTCAATTCGCTGATAGAAAAGCGTAAGAAATTGAATCCATCTTACCTTCGAGTAATGGCGCGGTATGTTGGCTTGGGTCTTCTTAAGGGCAAAAATTAACCTTCATTACACAATTTGGTTCACTATTGTGTCATTTTCACTTAACAACAATTAATCTAATTTAATTTATTTTTATATAATTATTACTATTTTCTTGAAGTCAATTGAAGCATTGTTTTCAACATTTTTAAATTGAATAGTTTGTATTTGTTTTCGAGTGTTGTGTTGTATTCTGGTCCTTCTAAATTCTAGTGTCATATTATTATTTGTAATAAATATTCGTTTAACTGGGTGAGAGTGTTTCATTCGTTTTGTATGTGAAAATTATAAGTACTTAATAGCTTACAAATCAAAGTCTTGCGTTAATTTTTTAGATGTTTATTTGAGTCCTTTACTTTTGAGGTGCACTCTGGTTGGAACTCTTGGAATCGCGCATAGATGCCGAACGTCTGCGTTTGATCTCCTCCTGGCGGCGGACCTGGTGACAAAAATACACGATTAATTAAACAAAATTCAAGTTTAGCAACTTACAAAATGAAAGTTTTGCAGTAGATCCCAATGTAGTCGGAATATTTTTCCATTCACATGTCATTACAACTTTCGCAAAATATACATTTCTCAAAATGTCCAACTCCTGTATTGACTCAAAATATCAGTGTTACTTCTTAAAACTTAAATAAGAATGTTTTATGTAGGTTGGGAAGTTTGTTTTCAGTTTGTCATTGATTGTGATTAGCAAAAATGTAGAGAAAATGTTGCTGATTTAATACCTTAGCCCATATATTCATGGGCCAAGGGGTAAGACACAGCCATCAATCTTACAGCTGCATACTATTATCATAAATAATCATGATTATATGGTATCAGCTGTTGCTTTACAAGAAAAGGCTACAAAAACTGGACCAACCTTAGACTCCTTCTTCCTCTGGGCGAGCAGTTTGGCGTAATCAGCCTCGGACTGCTTCCTCTTGGCGAGACGCTTCTTCTTCAGCGCCAGTCGGTGACGTCTGCGCTGCAGGACTACAGGGGTCACCAACCTTTGGATCTTGGGGGCCTGGTGACAACAGATTACCATTGTAATGGTGATACACAAGCAGCCATTAAAAAAATTGTGGTTGAAGTTGAAGCACTTAAAGTTAAATGTCCAGTGAACTGTAAAAGAGACAGGCAATTTACCCGAATCTACTGCTCGTCACAGGTTTGATATACCCTGATACAATCATGTCCACAAGGATGAACCAAGTAAACAATATTATTAGATCAGGGAAATTCAACATCTAGCCAATGAACAAAAATACTTTTTATGGAGCACTCTGCAAGTCAGAACTGTGCCACAATTTTCTTTGTGTGTAACGCCCTGGCAGCGCCACCGTCTCCGATTTGCTTGAAATTAATAGCAGAGGTTTCGCTAATTTTTGCCATGCGGCAAAAAATAAGTATGATTTTTTGCCTCCACTAATTCCGAAGATATGCGAGGAAGTTTGTGGCGCTGCCAGAACGTATACGCCCCAGCAGCGCCACACCTGAAAACCTATGAAAGACAGCAGGTAGCTCGAATCTGTAATTATGAGTATTTTTTGCCTATTTTTGCCCTTCCATTGAAGCAAAAATCCATTGCAAAATACCAGCTCATTCAGGAGTATTCAACGTCGTTTTTGAACGGACCGTCGCCCCAGCAGAGCCACCTGTATCTCAGAAATTCGAATTTTTAACTGGAATCTGACTGCATACATTTGTTAAGATTCACTATTTATGGCGGCAAAAAATATAAACTCTACAAGTTATCGTGTAGTTTTCATTTTATAGCGACGAAAGAAACATAACCTAAAAATATTGATTTTGTTGCGAATATCCATTAGTTGGAGGCTGAGACACCATCTGCACGTTCTCCTTACTTCCTAGAGCTTGGCTAAAAATATACAGCATTCGTAGCATAACCGATCCGGAGAACCAAAAAAAGTAGTCGTCCATACATTTTGGTACTTACCTACCTAAATTACGTTCCAGCAGAGCCACGGCCTACAGGAAAAACTATAGTATCTTTCAAGAAACTGAGTATGTCACGATTTATTGCCACTATAGCGAACCCAGCAAAAAATAAGAGCTTGCTTGTGGAGCTAAGGCTTCACTGAGAAAATGGCCTTTCGCAACAAAATCAATATTTTTAGGTTATGTTTCTTTCGTCGCTATAAAATGAAAACTACACGATAACTTGTAGAGTTTATATTTTTTGCCGCCATAAATAATGAATCTTAACAAATGTATGCAGTCAGATTCCAATACAAAATTCGAATTTCAGAGATACAGGTGGCTCTGCTGGGGCGTCGGTCCGTTCGAAAACGACGTTGAATACTCCTGAATGAGCTGGTATTTTTAAACGGTTTTATTTAGCTCACCCCGTTTGTTTTATTCTTTCTTGGGTCAAATTTAGTAATTCAAATTTCACCCTCTTCCTGTCAACCGATTAATCTGAAATTTTGTATACACTTTGGATTTTGGTGACAATACAATTATGTTTATTCATTATCATTATAAATTCAAGATGGCCGCCGCTACAAAATGGCGGATAATTTAGGTTTTATTAATCCCATCAATATGGGTATCAAATGAAAGGGCTCAACAAGCAGAATACAATATACTATAAAATATTGAAATCCAAGATGGCGGCCGCTACAAAATGGCGGATAACGTAGGTTTTATCAATCCCATCAATATGGGTATCAAATGAAAGTGCTCAACCAGTAGAATTAAATGTACTATATAAAATTAAAATCCAAGATGGCGGCCTCTACAAAATGGCGGATAACTTAGGTTTTATCAATCCCATCAACATGGGTATCAAATGAAAGGTCTCAACAAGTAGAATATAATTTACTATGCAAAATTGAAATATACTTAGGTGCGAAACTGTTTGAAGAAGGTTAAGCCTACGTGACTCTTAGTACAGTAAGATCTTTGCAGGGACTACGTATAGAGGAGTTGGACTGCAATAAAGTAACGGGCAAGAAACCTTGCAATAATGAAGCACTAAATGAATTAAACAGAATGCGAAATAAAAACTAAAAACTAGAAAATAAAAATAGGTAAAAAAAACTTTTTAAGTTAAACGGTTTTATGTTAAATATACATTGCAATGTTTAAGATAAATGTACTAAAAACCAAAAAATAATAAAATAGATACAGTCGTGGGAATTATAAACATATGCATAGACTAGACTAAAATAAAACCGTGGGGCACGGCAATTGTCTATTATCACACGTCCATCGTTGTCGGTTGAACAACTGCCTAATTAGGTACCTATAGATAGTGTAACATTACAAAAAAAAAACATTTTAATCAACGATTGTAGACAATTGACGTGCCCCACGGTTTTATTTTAGTCTAGTCTATGCATATGTTTATAATTCCCACGACTGTATCTATTTTATTATTTTTTGGTTTTTAGTACATTTATCTTAAACATTGCAATGTATATTTAACATAAAACCGTTTAACTTAAAAAGTTTTTTTTACCTATTTTTTTCAATGGATTTTTGCTTCAATGGAAGGGCAAAAATAGGCAAAAAATCCTCATAATTACAGATTCGAGCTACCTGCTGTCTTTCATAGGTTTTCAGGTGTGGCGCTGCTGGGGCGTATACGTTCTGGCAGCGCCACAAACTTCCTCGCATATCTTCGGAATTAGTGGAGGCAAAAAATCATACTTATTTTTTGCTGCATGGCAAAAATTAGCGAAACCTCTGCTATTAATTTCAAGCAAATCGGAGACTGTGGCGCTGCCAGGGCGTTACACACATTTTCTTTGAGCATGCTATGTGTGATAAGTCTGCACATGGCTATGTGAAATATAACCTCATCGCCATTCTGAGGCACCTTTAGAATGAGGAGCCTAACCCACATTTTTTCATACAGCTAGAACGTCTAACAGGTAAAATAGTCCATACCTTATATCTAGGCTTAGCATTCTCCTTGCCCTCCTTGGCGGGCAGCAGGCGTTTGACTACGTAACGGCGGACGTCGTCCTCCTTGGTCAGGTTGAACAGCTTGCGGATCTTGGACGCACGCTTGGGTCCTAGACGGCGGGGAACGTTGCCGTCGGTGAGCCCGGGGATTTCCTATAAGGCGTAGAGTTTTGAAAAGACTGAAGAAACATGATTAATTTTTTAAATTTATTTATAGGCTAGTAGACCAGGCTTTGACTAAGCGAATTTATATTATCTAAACAAAATATGAAAGATTTTCCATCCTACCAGTAAAAAAAACAATACCTGTCTTGTTGGTAGCTTATTAATCTTTCACATCACAGAAAAAAAAGAACAATAGAAAATCTATTGTCTGGGTTTATAATGGGTCAATGGGATGTAAGGGGTTAAGATAAATATAGTGTCTATCACCATAGGATATGTTTCTAGGCTTGTAGCAACTAAAAACATCACCAATAGTAACAAATTAATATCCCCTGCCGCATATAATTACTCAGATTTGAAGATCTGAGAAACAGTAAGAACAGGGTTGACTACTATGCGATAATTAACTTCCTTCTAAAATAGTAAGTCTATGAAAGTGTAGGAAGAATTCACACTTCTTACCTGGGCACCTTTGCGTACAATGACGAGGGCCAGCACAGACAGATTAGCATCAACAATGCATCCACGGACTGATTTACGTTTCCTCTCACCATCACGACGCGGTCTGTAGCAGGAGTGACCCTTTGACATGAGCAGACGGACACGGCCTGAAAGATACATGGACATTTTCAAAGTTTTTTTCTAATCCAAAGTTTGGATAAATAATTCTTTGTGATAGGTATTTCGATGTTGATGGTAGAAGATGCTGTTTTGTAATTTTTTACTTTAGTAGCCATTGGCATAAGGACTATAAGATAAGGTTTAGACTATATAACTTAGTTACAAACAATACATAACGAAAAGGTATTAATTTGTGTTCAGTACACAATAAAAGTAGACAGACAATGGGTAGCCTGAATATGTTGCGAGGTACTGAGTTAATCTGCCCTGATGCTGCTGTTTACAAGGATATAGCCTAGCAAACAATATAATTTCAGGGCTCTTACACTTACACTTTTAAGATGTAACTATTCAATACTGAATAAAAAGTTCTTTTCATTTTCACTTAAAAGGTTAAGCTTGGTTGAAATAACCGCAACTCTCGAGGAAATCTTGGTTATTTACACTAACATCTTACGAAAGTAAAAAAAATGTTTAAGCTTAAAATTAAATTTTGAAAATTAAATAAATCACAACTTACTGTTGGTCAGAACACCCTGCTTCATGGGGAAACCTTGCTTGTCGTTGCCGCCGGCAACACGGAGCACGTAACCTTTCCATTCGTCTCCTAGCTGGTCAGCTTCAACTTCCGCACCCATCCGCTTCTCGTAAAAGATGCGGAGCTTGTGCTCGTCCACCACTTCGAATAACTTCTGACATCCCGTTGCCGGGTACGAAACGTTCAGCTACAAAAACAAATTCGAGGTTATAAACAACGACCACACAATTTTGGGATTGTAAATAGAAATTTCGTGAAATAATTGATTATGATTGAGTATAGTTTAACGCCGAATATAACCCACGCAGGTATTAAGCACACTTTTCCATTATAAAATAAAAATATAGGCGGCATGAAAGTTTCACTGAACAACACGGTCCACTTCATCTAACTTTTCCATAGAAATCATAACACTTGCGACTTATAACTTTGCGCCTGAATTAACTAGGATATATCAATTATGAATGGAAAACATTATTTTAGCACAATTATAAAGAGAATTAATAAAAATTAGACAAAAACCTTCATGACTGCGATTTGCTCCTTTGAACGTCAGCCATGAAAAAGAACCAGAGATTAGATAGAGCCATTCTCTAGAGTTGTACACATCCCAGTAATAAGTACTAGACAAAAATCAAATCCTGTTACTTTTTTATAAGATTTAGAAATTAATTTGCTGTTCAATCTTATTTTCAGTACCTAGTTTTTGGTTTCTATGCAGATTTATTCTGTTGGAAGTTAATTTTACTTTTATTTCGTTCGTTAATATAAATTCGTCAAGCCTAGTATTTAGATAATAATATGCAAAATAACTTTACTGATCCAAACAAATACAGGGTTACATCTCTAGTATCTGTCTATGGTTACATAGACCGTGCTGTCAACTACACATGTCCGTTTGTCATTCATGTGTCATTGTCAAAATCTATAAAGTCAGTCAATTTCCACGATTCTTTCATTTCTTGGTTTAATTTCCAAAGAGCATAAAATCATACTCACTCATTCCTCTAAATTTTTGTGTGATAAACATGCAGTAAATTCAAGCTCGTATAGAGACACATTCTACAAAAATACACTAAACAGTAAACAGGTTTAATTCATTTCATAAAAATAGTAGTAAAAGTAACTTCATATTTATCATATAAAAATATTTTAATTTATATTTATTATCCTGTAATGAGCAATATGAATAACGAGGAGTCAAAAGATTTGGCTCACAGGCAGCATGTGAAGTACTTTATGAGATTTTTAAATGTTTTACCTTCATCACTTTCATCTCATGATACAACAAGGTGAGTTCCTCTTAGATTAACAAAGTCTGTCTTTGTGAAGTAAATTCAAGGAGAATAAACTTTTAAATACAATTAAAAATATTTAATTTCACTTTCAAATGAAATTAGAAACATGTGATAGGTTACAGAAATGTGAAAGTTGTTGATTTATGTAAACCTGTTATAATTAAATATTTCAGAGTAACAATAGCATATTTTGCGGTGTCAGGCCTGGATGTGCTGGGGTCAATTACATCAATATCTTTAGAAATGAGGGCCAGAATAATTGATTGGATCTACAGATTGCAAGTTCATCCTGATGGAGAAAGTAAGTGTAACTTTTGGAAAGTCCTATTCTCCTATTATATACTTTTGATTGATAGATTGGAATACTTATAATGACAGGTATTGCTTGCTAAGATAGACAATCTGAGTAGGTATTTATTATTATTTTTTTATCTAATATTGTGCCTTTACTTTATTAGATTGACTACAATATTTAAACACAGACAACTTTAAAATTGTCTGATTGGCAATAAACTGACTTTTATTTAACAAATTCAAAATGAAATAAATAACAACAATTTAATACTGATCATGTCATTGTAAAGGTACACATTATAATTAAAATGTTGGTATGAAATTTTTTATGCATTATATTTTGAACTAACCTGTTGATATAGCCTATACTAAAAATAGTATTACAAGTACTGAACATAGTAATTAATAAGTACAAATTAATTAAAAACAAATAAAGTAGGCATAAAATTACACAGTTTTATTATATGCAGAACAAGTACCTTACAACCAGTTGCAGGACAGGTCTAATAAGTTAACATTCCATTATACTTATTGCTGTCACTCTCATTGTCTAAAATAAGAACAAGACGGCATGCTGTTTAATGGAAGATGTCTTAACAAACCTTTTCTGCAACTGAGGGTTAGTGTATGAATGGTGTTTTGAGATTCAATATTTGTATAACAACCGTGCTACAGTACATGTTGCTGTGCTATTTGCACTTCATAAAACCTTGTTAAGGCCTGCTTATTATAATGTATGTGTGCTAGCTAGATAAGAAAGTATGGCAGTAAAGTTTTATAGCTCTACTATTTGATTATTTTATTTAATTAAAAAAATAAGTCTGGCTGTTTGTATGTGGTTCAAGTTTACATCTAACTGATTTCATAATACGTGACCGTCCCAACGTTTCATCTTAGTATTGTATGTTAAGACTACTGTATTTATTGTTTACTTTATTCAAGGGTATATGAGGTTTCTTGGGACAAACTATGTCAATAAATAAGTTCTTATCATTTTATTAATAAACATTTAAGTTTTTTTACATTTCTGTTATGCTGTTAGGATCAAATACAAACATAATGTTTAAAAGTTATTAGTTTAAAGTTATTATTTTTTACAATCAATGCTTGGATTAATATTAAATTAACACGCTACAATACAATGTAGTCATAAAAACTATATCAAAATCGAGATAATGTGAGTGTCAGCGTAAAGAACAGCAAAATCTGAAACCTTATTAACTTAATTTTTGCAACTGTTTATTATATTGTAATAAAGTATATGCCACAGTCTAGGTACTATGCTGATGGCCTAGTGGCATCACAGCCAATATCAATGCAATATCAATTACTATTTTACAAATTCCAAATCTCCATATTTCAGGTGGTGATATGTCAAAATGTGGATTCCAAGGGTCTTCAACAATAAACATAGATTTGGACGACGCGAACCGTCACTACCGCTGCGGCCATCTTGCTATGACGTATACGGGTCTTTGTATGTTGCTGGCTTTAGGCGATGACTTGTCCAGAGTCAATAGGAAAGCTATGATTGAAGGTATGACAGAGTTCTAAGCTAATTAATGTTTAAATATACCGTGAAGGTAAAACTGTCTACGGCATCTATCGTTGCCCGTGCAGATATTGTGCAGTGGTAGAACCCATCACGCCACTGCTGTCTGAGATCTTAATTTGAGTTTTCAACTGGTGGTGATTTGGAAATGTCCCACTGTGCGGAACTTGGCGGTGAATGAAACTCTGGACAGGCAGTAGTCTCTATTATCATAACAAAATGGTGTAGGCAATTTCCCAAAAGATTTATAAAATGTTATATACTTGTTCTTTGTTTCCCAGGTGTAAAAGTACTACAGAAAGAAGAGGGTAATTTCGCAGCGACATTGTCAGGGTGTGAGTCTGATATGCGGTTCGTATACTGTGCGGCCTGCATCAGTTATATCCTCAACGATTGGTCTGGATTCGACAAGGAGAAGGCTACCAAATACATTATTCAATCTATAGTAAGTTCTTACATACAAATATGTACTCTACATGAAGTGGCCGCTCAAGTTGATTATACTATACCTTCACGTTTATGATGCTATTGCACCAGACGTTATAGAGAAATAATCTGACAGAGTTATCTCGAAATCCAATTGTACGAACACGCGTACTTCTTAAGTCCCCTGCTAAATATTCCGAGTTGGATATTAAGTACCTATGTAAACTATTGTCTATAACATAAAGGTTATTAGAATTTGAACACGACAGGGTCAGTCAGCAACTTTTGAATAGATTGTCATATCAAACTTAGCGGAAGTAACAAAAGATGAAGAAGCTAATTTGTTATCTCTTTTTTAGGGTTACGACTATGGCATAGCTCAATGTCCAGAGCTAGAATCTCACGGAGGAACAACATACTGCGCATTAGCGACGCTAGCCCTCACGGATCAACTCCACGAACTATCCGACGTCCAAGTGGAAGGCCTCAAGAGATGGCTCCTTTTCCGCCAAGTCGACGGCTTCCAAGGCCGTCCGAACAAACCCGTCGACACATGCTACAGTTTCTGGGTTGGCGCGTCATTAAAAATCCTAGATTCATTACATTTGACGAACTATGCCGGCAATAGAAGGTACGTCTACGATACACAGGACTCAGTCGTCGGCGGCTTCTCAAAATGGCCGGATACTTGCACAGATCCAATGCATACATATCTAGGTTTAGCTGGACTCAGTTTGATAGGCGAAAATGGTTTGTTAGAAATAGTGCCAACGTTAAACATTACGAATAGGGCGTTCGAACATTTGAAATCGCTACATGAGAAATGGGCTGAGGCATCATAGTTTTATGTTTCATAGACGGTTCGCTTTGCACCGGACTCAATTTTAGTCAAATGTAAATAATGTTTTTAAAATCTGCGTCGGTGTAATTTATCCCACTACCTCTAAGCGAGTACCAGACCGAGGCTTACAAAACTTCAATCCAATATTATACTCGTTTAAACTCACTTTGGTAATAAATCACAAGTTGGGACACATTTTAAACTATGCTGCAAAGTATCCGAATGACTAGACAAAGTGTGCACTAACTATTATGCTGTTTGTCAAATTACGGTTCCTATACTAACGCACAGTGTTATGTTGTGCAATTAAATTTTTGTTACATTTTTGGCTATATGGGCCTAAGTATTGCTTTGATTATATGATATTGAGCCCTAAGTGGAATTGTGTAAAGATGGATTGTCTAATCCAAGTTGCATTTAAGTCAATAATGTAATGAATGATAAAGAAAAGCCCCAGTGTTAGAGTAATGTTGAAAAGTAATAGGTTGACTCACTGTAGACGACATTAATGCGCATGGAATTAAATGGCCCACATAAAATGAAAAAAGACGGAGACCGCGTTTCCGCGCGGTCACCTAAAAGTAGTTAAACCCTTAATCATTCCCTGAATGAAGTTCTGTAAAATAAAAAATCTGTGCTACTGTTCAATATGACGTATGTTACAAGTAAGTTTTACTAAAATCAAAATGTAAATTCGGAACGTTTATTTAAACTTCTTTGGTAAATATGCAGATAGTCTTCAAATACTCTATGTAAAGTTGCTTTTATAATACTTTTGTAATACACTAAGAATAGTTAGCACGATATCCCATTTTCATTGTCAAGTCAATCATTTTACCAGGTATTTCTTAAACCAGGTGCTAAATATTTAATCCAGGTACTCAGTATCGATTGTGAATAAATATCAACGAGTTTTTAATAAATTACAGTTAATAGTACAACAGTTATCTCGCGTTGTGCCATACATTATTTTATAATGGCATTAGGGAGGCGTAGTTAGGTATTTTATGAAATTTTTGCACAAATAAATGTTTTTAAGTGTTATGATATGAAGTTGGTTGAACTGACCAATGTTGGCGAATCGGTGCACAAATATTTTTGGCTCTGCGGTACGTTAAGCGTAAACCAGACGCGTGTCGCTGCGGCTTAGACCTGCTGGTCACCGTAAGAAATACTTAACGTCCAGTCTAAGTAGACCTCACAAAGACTTGCGTTGGTTACGGTTAACGTCTCGCAGGTTATTAGCGGCTGTGTCCACGGGCGACAAAATCATGACCGGTACATATTTTTCGTTGTTGCTTTAACACGCAGATAAGAAATACGTGGCCCGACTTAACGTTGTTGGCGATTCCGTCGCTCGTGTAAACAGCCCTTTAGTTACATTTGTTGTATAATACTCGAAATTAAGAAATTTTTAAAGCTACCACAACGTATTCTATATGAACTTTATCGTGATCGTTACTGTTGGAACTTACTCGAAAATGAAAAAGTATTGTAGGTTATTGGTACCAATCGTTTGTAAGAGGACTTTAAAATCTTATCAGTACTTTAGTACTTATATGAATTAAGCATTTATTTGTGACTATTTTCATCACTGTATATTTATAAATACAATAACTGTTAAAGCAGAGAATATGCTAAGCTATAGGTGTTGTTCTGGTAACAGTTTTAGGTGCTTCGTAATAGGTAATTTATAGCTGTAATAAAACCAAGTTACCTACACTACTCACTTGATATTTCTTTTCTTCCTTTTAGACAACTCAAACTATGATTTCATAAAAGGAAAATCGTTAACATTTTTGAATTTGATCAATTTACTTTCGTAAATATATTTTTAAAACAGACGGAAGATTTTTTAAATTATTTAGCCGTAAGTACTATATCATATTTTGTTATATTATTTTCATTCTGATGTGAATGCATTTATTTTTAGTTTTGGTTTTAAAAACACTGAGAATTATAAAACTGTTTTGAAACAAGCCATTATGTTTTATTTTCATATTAATCTAAACACACTGAATAAACTTTGAATAGCGCCAAGTTTTAATTAGCTACTTGTTGGTTTCATTACGTTGCGAATAAATCGATAGTTCGTAAAGATTTCGTCTAAGAAAACTAATTTACTCTGAATACCTATTTAACTTGAAAACAAAGCTCTCTGCGGTTCAAAAGAAAACTCAGATTCAGGTTGTAATTACTTTTTAATAAGTTGTTCGAATTTATTAACTGCTAATGACGTTGTAGGGATGAGCGGTGGAAAGAACAATTACACTACGACACCGGGACAATGGGATTTAATGGAAAATGGAAACTTTGCCTGCAGTCTCGGGAAGGAAGTGAAAAACGCGAAAAGTTCTCTGTCGTGGTTCTTTTTCTCTCCACGACCTTGCCGACTAACTTCTGACCTTTCCCGGGCTCTTTCATCCGGTCACATTTCTTTTGCTTTAATTTCATTTCTAGCCTAAATGGATTTTACTTCGCTTATTAATCGTGTTGGAATAATGGAAAGATTTCCCTTGGGGCATCGGTTTTGGTGATTGATTACCTACTTAAATATTTACTTACTAAAATGAGATCTACTTTGTCGTTTAACAAAGTATTTTATGGTTTTAGGTCTGCATTACCTACCTACTTATCTATATTACTTAGGTAGGTACTTAACTACTTATTTGGAATTCTGCTCAGCTGTTAGAAGCAAACCTTTTCTCGCTCAGTGTGATATTCATTAGGTACAATGTAGGGCCTATACTAGTATTTATATTAATAATTGAGATTAACGCTCTCCTAATAAATTCATTCCAGCACCTGAGTCGTAAGTTAAGAAGGTATTTGATCAAAATCCGCACAAAATGTCGGATCGATAGACAAATCCAAATTGAACGAGGGTCGCCGACGGTAGAATGTCACCGGAATGGAATCTCCCGAGGATTGTAACCGAAACTAGTTTCATTACGCATACAATCCCCAGGAATTTTCTTACTTCCATTAATTAAACAAGAAAACAGATCGACTAGATAAGGACAATAAATCTAAATGATGAATAGGTGAGCTCTCTTCTCGGATCGGAATTGTAAATTTGCTATCGTGGCGGCTTGCGGCTTTGTGGAATCTGTTTCGATAAAATGTTCCGACGATACACCTAAATAAGTTGTAACAAATACAATTTGTTTATCTTGGACTTTCTTCAACGTGTAACCTCAGAAACCTATATAAAGCACATTGTTTCTGTCTACTACATAGCAGGTAGCCTCGGTCTAAATAAGTAACCACTTAAGTTTAGGAACGTTCGATCTTGGGTCTTATATTTTCCGATAAAATGGCGCCTATTTCCTCAATGTGACACCACACGTGCCCAATGCCCATCAGGAAAAGTCAGAGTACCTATTCCCTAAAGTCGGTCCGACTCTACATAGCGCTAATTAGAAAATTGATTACTAACTCACAACACAAAGAGGAATAAGTATACCTATAGGTAATACTCGTAGGTACCTATACCTAGTCCCTATCGACTTACATAAAGTCTGTCTAAACGTTTTAATACTTACAAAATAAGTATAAGTAGGTTCACCACCTACTTTTTGACGAAATTTTAAGGCGATTAGGTGTTCCTAAGTTAAATAGCCTTTTAATAGGTTTCTAGGTAACCTACGTATAGATTTTTGTACAACGTAACGGGGTTCAACTGAATAGTAAAGTTGGTAAGCTTTCTAATTCTAGGTATCTGTAAGCCAGTGTTGGTGCTACTTGATACAGCAATTAGCCAGAGACGGATTCCGTTAGCACCGACTTGTTCTAAGTCTGTTTAATTAGGATATTATTTTGGTATTTCTGAGAATTTAACTTTAACAGGCTTATCACTAACATAGTAAGATACCCTCTTATCCACTTATTTTCGTTTACATTAATTTCCGCTTCCTTACTAACACTGAAATAATGCTTCGGGAATTAATTAGTTACGTAACAGTTTTATTAATAGGTAAACATAATAATATCAAGACATGAAAATCAAGTGTGATCAAGTAGGTAGGTCTATTAAAAGAGGTACCTACCTACTACCACTTAGCTACCCAGTATACCCACGAAGGTAAGCTAAGTACGAGTACCCACTACCCACGTGACCACTTGCAAAGCGAAAGCCTGTTAAAATTTTGTTGAAACTACTTTCTAGATTGCAGCTTTGCAGCACAGGGATTTAAGTCTCATTTAGGTACCTTATGAGGAACATCGATTAGACTGCTTAACTACGTACTTAACTAGCAGATTGGTGCGAGCAATTCGCTTGCTCTTCTTTATGTAACCAATCACTTACTACATACCTACCTACTTACTTACAAACATGCACAGACTCCAACCGGCTCTGCCTCGAATCTTGAATGCACGCTGTGCGGTGGAGATAGTGCAGTTTGCAGTAATACTGCGCTTAAGTCTCTACGTCGAGTAGCGGCTTAATGTGTATCTGCAGCCGAAGCCACGCGTGAACGGTTTGACGGATAAATTACGTGTGCAAGTAGGGTTTCAAGTAAAACAACAGATTTGCAGCGTGGCGGGTGCTTCTTAGGCCAATTTTGTATAAGGTGTACAATGCTGAATACTACTACTTTAGGATATCTGTATCTGTATCGTTAGGTACACGAGTGTGTGGGTGCCTATATTTTTAAGTAGGTACTTACCTACCTACCTAGGGACTAAATGTTTACGCGCGTGCGATTTCTTACGTAGCTAAGCACAGACCTATTTGTAAGTACCTACTCACAAGTTACCTACTAACTTTGTGGGTGGACCATTAACAAATTAGTACAAATAAAGTAGTCTATAAATAGGTAGAAACGTTTGTTATAAAAAAAAATTCCGTTGATTGAAGTAGGTACTCACCTTAACAAGCAGTTATTTGGCTAAATATTCCTACTTAGATGTGGCAAAGCCGAATCGTACTTAAAATAATAACGTTTCGATTACCAGAGAAACTTCTGATATCCGAATAAAAACGAGCTTAGCCGTAATTAGAAATTCAAGGCATTGAACTCTAATTGTTTGCGGAAACGGGTTCAATTTGAGCTGATTGTGTGTAGTCTTCATGTATCGTATTTGAGAGGCTTGTCGACAAAGCAGCAAGCAATTTCACGCCCACTCGCGCGATAGATCGTCACAGAAGACGAGGGAGTGTCTCTACGTCTCTAGCATGTTAATTCTAATAAAGGTCCATACATACGGTAATCATTTACGCTACACGCAACAAACGCGACCCGTTGGTTCGATGGTTTGCTCGGTTTGTTAGATACCGGTATGCGGTCATGGTGTGGACGTGGCGATCTGTGTCGTGGCTTTTGTTTTATCAGTTAAATGTAAATTGGTGTGTTGTAATGTACTTCACTTGCAATTTTTTTTGGTACAGTAATCTCTGCGTGTCTCTACTTTCAGTGTCCTCGAAGGCTGAAATGAAGTATTTCCGCTTGCTTTAGCAGACTAGATCAATAAATTACAAAAAAGAAAACATAAGTAACTAACGCGTAAGTAACTTCTTAGTAAGGACTATTGGTATTTATTGCTAGTTAGCAATTGGTAAAGATGATTGGTTTAGGTAGGTACCTACAGTGTAAAGTCTTCTTTACCCCGGAGTTCCCAACAAGTCGGTTGCTCAAGGCGGCACCAGCTCATGGAGTGTAATTAGAAACGTCCCGGTAATCGCCCCGCACCAACCTAATTGTAAATAATTTTCCGTCCCCGGCAAAAGTTTCACATTCATTTGATTCCTCGAAGCAGGACAACTAATTTTATAACGGCTGGAAAATTTCTTTGGAATTAAAATTGATGGCGTAACTTTCAACTTGGTTAAAGTGTACCAGCGCATTTTCGTTTTCAATACGTAACAATACAAAAACAACCATGGTACATTGTGGTATAATAAATATTCAGACTCTTTTTACATTCCTTACTTCGACATGAAAATATCAAATATCAGTTACCTCTTAACTCTGGTTATAAGTTTAACAAATATCCGGAATCTGTAAAGCTGTTGCTTATTTTTAGGTTCTGATGTCAATAATACTCGTAGCTTGCCTTTGAACATATCGTAACTAGGTACAGTAGAGTACAGTTCTTAAATAAAAGACCTCTTAGCTGAATTTCAATTGCATTAACCCCGTTTAGGTACCTGCTCTGCGTAAGTAAAGAGAGCTCTCGAGCAGTACCAGTTTACTGTTCTTTGTCTATTCGTTCGTCCAAAAGCGGACGGTTTACACAATGACAAAAGGCAACTTTTGTTTAAAAGGACTTAAATGTGTCCGAGGGAAACTTCCTTAGTATTTTTGCCTTCATTCGCTTTTACTTAGTTCCTTCTCTCTCATTTTATTAAGGTGAGCACGCGAAGCTTCGTTTTATTGCGTTACCTACGCTCGATGATACTTTGTGTTCGAGTGGCTTATTATTGTCTTTTGTTTTATTAAGAAGTAGACGTAGCAAATTGTTCATAACTGTTTGAATACGTAAGTACTATACTTATGCCTTATAAGTAAAATTGTCGGGTAAACACGGGGTTTCTTGAAATAATTCATCAGATTTCATCGGAATTTCATTGGATCAGTATAATATAATAACCAGCTCCACGACACTATTTTGGCACATTTTTAATAAAAAAAAAATGCATCATCCAAGCAATTAACAAATTGAATTTTATTGTAAGGTTTCCGCGAACGAATTTCATTCTGAGAAGAGATCCCCATTCTGTAAAATAAGTAGGTAACTATGAATGACAACAACGCTTTCATTGTTTTAAACAAAAGGATTTCTCAATAGTGATTGTCACTCCTACCTAATACAAGTGGTCGATGTTGGTGTTGACAGAAAAACTTCCTCGTCGTGACAAGCCGACACAAAATCGATTGTGAGAAATCGGGAAAATATCAAGGTAACATTGTAAGTGTACACACATGGCTTGTAAGGTTGTACAACTGCGTGGCAATATTTACTTAGTATAGATGATAGTTTTTGAAGTAATTAAAATAATAGATGACTACAAATTATAAACAGTAGTAGGTAGGTACCTACCTAAGCAAAATTAAGTCCTATTTTAAGAAACACCTTTTATTTTATAAGATATTGGAGTCTCTAAAATACTTGGTTGTACGAGATTGGAAAATTAGGTAACTACCTACTTGCATAGGTACCAATTCGTCCTGCCATTTTACAGAACTGTTAACATTTTAGCAATAATGATACTAGCAAAAAAGGATTATTAAAAGTCATGCTATCTAATACTAGTTCTAGAACTACCTTGTTTAGTGGCGTTAGATATAAAGAGTAAACAGATTTCCGTTTCGTAAAGCGGTATGTCTCACAGGTTTCTGTTATCGAAAGCCCGAGGGGCGAGCGTTCCACTCCGACAGCACTTTTTCAGGACACGAAAAGTGCATTTGTGATTCCGTCATAAACGTTCTTTTCGGGTTTACAGCGAGAATTGTACGTGCCGAGTTTTTACACTGGACCGGGCGATTCACTTAGCTGACTTTCAAGGACGCCCGTGAAATCTTTTGAAAGACCTGTAGTGGATAAATATTTTCAATTTGTATTAATTAATTATTGGCGTGGACTTTGTACGAATAAGAAATGGATAGACTTATTTGAATAAGTCTCATCGATAGCAGTGACGTAGGTTGTGGAAATGTCTGGGAACGTCTTCTCTTTCATATTATATTACCAATAAATACCTACCATATGATATACCAAAGAGTCGTGGTGCTGTAAATTATAACAGATTATGGAATTAAAATAATAATGTAATCTAAAAATAATAAAACCTGGGTTTCACATAAAATATGTTTCCCGTCCATTCAAAACAAGTGGTTTAAATATTCCACAATCGTTCCAGTACCGAGATAACAGAGAAAATGAGCAGTTTTGAACATTCGCGGGATGTCGTGTCGGGGCAATTACGAGCACGTGTTCCAACACTGATGTTATGTTGGACAACAATATAGCTTCGACACCATAATAATTAGAGGCCGTGGCGTGGATACCCGTTATGGTAAGATGGGTTAATGTAACCCAAGCCATTGCGGCGTCGTTAAACGTGGCAATGAAAGGATTCTTCCGATATTTTAAATTACGAACTCCTCTTTTGAAAAGAGGTTATTTGCTTTCAAAAAAGTACGAACTCTTTTGCAAAAAGGTTTTATTTTGGGTAACCTTTTATGAAAATTAATTTAAGGTAGGTAATTGATTGTGGTATAAGCGGCAATGAATAACAACAATGAGTTCGTGTTCATCGTAATGCTATGGTAATTGGTTTTCAAATTAATGTAGTAAGTATTATAAATAAATATAACTGAGGGTTTGATGTGCTTTAAAACCGTAATAAAGTAAATTTAACATGTAGTTCCTACATAGCATGCCTATAGTAAGATCTAGGCCATTGACGATAGATTATACCTAGGTATTCTACTCGTATTTCAGCTAAACTCTATTAACACTCCAAGCACAAAGGTGTATTGTGTTTGTCACCAAGTTGCGACTGAACGCTATCTGCCATTGATTTATGTCCTCGCTGATTACACAGTGTGTAAATGCCATCTAATCATTAATAGTGTGGCCACGGTTTAAGTTGAAAGCAGAATAAGTTTTTGAACAAATATTATTATGTTACTTACAGACTGTGGGGATTACACTTCTACCGGATTAAGATGACTTAAATTTCTATTTTATTAATCGTAGCCCGGCTGGGCGAGATTATCAATTTCTACTCCATACGCACATAGATATCTGTCATGTCACACCTCTTTCCCATTAGGGTAGGCAGAGACCAATTCCCTCCACTTGTAACGATCCAAAAACACCTCTATCGCTCCACCCAAATCAGTCCACTGTCAATTTCTACTACCTCTATCAGTATTTTGGAAGAAATTGACTATGTAATAGGCTTTGGATCGCTCTAAGTTAATAAAAAGCTCAGACAGATTTTGTTATCCATCCTCTATTGTTTTGACATTAAATATAGCCTTAAAGAGAATTTTATAAGTATATTGCAATTTATTTCTTGATAAACTAAAACGTATGATGATAAGTGAGTCTGCGAACTGAATTTATTAATCTACTGAGAGTAAGAATGTCAGACATTAGAAAATATATTGTTTTTGGTAAACTTGGGGCCTACAGGTTCAACGCAATACATTCTTGGGAGTTGTTTTAACTTGTTGAAAATATAAACAAGATATATTTTTGGCGAAGTTTTTGCCCATCGGAAGGAAAAAGGCGTTGGACACATAACAAGGGCTGGGGTATGGCTGGGGCAGTATCAAAATAGTCGAATCAATATATATAAGTGAGTCAATATATATAAGTGAGTCAATATATATAAGTGAGTGCCGAAATCTACCATGCCCCGTGTGCAGCGTGTCCTCCTCCTGAGTCCAAGGAGACCAAATTCGTTACGTCACCTAATAGGCATACTCAGTATTTGTGATTAAGGGACTAGGTAAAACCTTTTTAGAAAATTCTTAACCTGTCCTAGAATTGATCAAAGCATGGTCTCCCTATTTAGATCATCATTGTCCCAGCCGACACATCCCCTTGTAATTAGATTTGTTATTCCAAATTAGTGTTATTAGTAATCCGATCTACTAATTCGACGTTTCTAATTTGCTATAGAGATTTATTGCAATGAATTAATTATTAATGCTAATTGTGATTTATGACAAGGTCAATATTGTAAATTATATTACGTAATGACGAGTCTGTTAGTGGCGGGGGATTTAGGTATTATTTCAATGGAAGCAATGTTTCTTCTAGAAGCGGGTAGTTTCTAGATAATCAATATAGAGTAGGTATTTGAGCAGGATTACTCTGTCCGATAGACTCTGAATTTCAAAACCAGTAGGTAATTTTAAGAAGCAGTCTTTCGATGAAAACCGAAAAGTACCATAATAACTACCTAACATATTTTCGAATTGTATTGTAGATATTTCATAAAGTCCCGTCCTACACTTGAGGTATGATCTCCTGGTAACAATAGCCGGTACTCAGATAGCTATTAACGGCACTGAAACGTACGTGAGATAGGTAATATGTTACACACGCTGCCAAGTCGCAAACCCGTTCGGACAACACATTTAAACAGCTCTCAGAAAGAGCGATCTATTCGTAGAACAAAGACGAATGACCGCCGTTTGTTCTGGTTTACACCCATTAACCCTTAAGATATAGATAGGTATAGTTCTGCTGGACCTAATCCCCTTGTTGTTAATACCAATAAGTTGTATCTCGCGATTTATTGGGGTCTGACCTCTAGTCGAATGCTTAACGACAATTCAAGCGTAGTTTAGATCCGAAGCGTGCCATTTTGCATGTTTAAATGCTTGGGCTTTAGCGATCGTATCTCCTATTGATAAATTACTATTTTATTTGAAATGCGTTTTAGATGAACGGATTATTTGGAAATTACATTACGTAGACCAATCGGTTGTTTTGTTTCTTTCTGGAAGTGTTAACTCAGTATTGTGGTTTCAATGATATGAGCAGTTATTATATAAAGTTTACCGTTTTCTCACCAAACTTTATTCGCTCCTATTTTTTGATATTTTTTACTCTAAGAAAAAGTAGCCTTTTCCCGCTTTTGCCACGAGGCTGTCGTGTTTTATCTCAAGGCTGTGTAAACTGTAGCGGAAAAGATAAACCTATCATAACTAGCTTCAAGGCCAGCCTCAATCTTATCCATTTAGAGATAAGTAATGGATATAGTGTTAACTTTATGGGATCGATAAATAAAAGCTACAGCTACAACGACAGCTATAACGACGAGTTTTGTGAGCGCAAAGTAGGTAAACACTTTTAAAAACTCCGGCTTCTTCAGTCCTGTTTTTCTCCAGGGTACGATTGAGGAGACAATCGATTTGAAAGCACGTAAAAACGATATCTACTTGAACAGAAACAAAAAGTACAGTATTTAAATAGATTTCTCATAGTTATACAAAGAGCGAAGAAAGTTGGATATGATAAAGTACGAATGAGAACCTAATTAGAGATTCCTTTGAGGTATTTTAATCGCGGAACTTTTACTTTTTCCAAAATAGCCGTGAAAGTTTGAGCAGAAGACGCGGGCGGCCCTGGGGCTTTTTATACTAGAATTCGAGAGCTCCACTTGGTGGAAGCATAAATCTAAAAACTTCATTACTTACGCTGCGAGTTGGTTTTTCTCGCTCCGAAGTAGGCGGTGATGTTTACGATTTAAAAGGTTTTCGACATAAAATATTACTTTTGGTACTTGGCGGCGGCGGATGGGACGATGGCCTACGGAAACACATGCGGCAGGCTTGAATGTGGAGGAAACTGCCTTTGTTGATGCTCTCGCGGTTGGCGGGTTTCTCAAATCAAAATACTCGAAAACCCTTCAGAAAGAGAAAATACCTGAACCGAGTTATGAGAAGAGTTCCTTCTTTGTTATTTCGAGAGATTTGCATTTAGTCGGTAAGTATTATGCTTGATAAATGTTTGCAGAGTGAGTGTGAGAATTTACATTGACGCCGTGATTTTCTTTAAGTAAGTATTATCTTAGTAAACAATATCTCGTACCTACCTACGTTAGTCAATAAATCAAAGGTTTACTACATTAGGCATTCAAACACAGACTACGACTGATGAATTGAAATCACAGACAGGTATGCAAATGTAATGCGATGTGAGCCGTATTAGTCAGATTACACCTACTAATTACCTGAATTCTAATGCAGTCAGCTGATTACGATTGTCTACTATTTGTTGTAGCCTACTTCTTGTGCATGAAATAGATACCTACTGTATACTTAAAAATAAATAAAGCATTTATCAGGTTTAAAATTCGCGGTACCAGCTATTTTGTGCAGTTATTTATTTCTCTGCCTAGAGCTAATCCGTAAATTCTAAAAACTTGCGAGGCGTATACCGAAAAGTAATCCTTACAAATAACACTTCAGTCTGAACTGTCCCGTGTTTAAAATACAGTATAAACTTCAAAATACCCAAAATCAAACAAGATCTTATTTCAATTTCCCTGTTAGGGAAGACTCTTGAGCTAAACTCGAGCGGATAGTTTCGAGTAACTTTGTAAAATGACGTTACACATCAAGTGTGCTACTAACTTCTCTTAGTACTTGGTAATCCGGTCCCGAATGTGCTAGTTTGCATAACTTTACTAACACTGTAGATCATGCTTGTAGCCTAAGCAGGTACATTAAACAAAAAAATAGAATTTTTGAAAATCTATTTCAAAACTCTCTGAGTTAGGTATTTCAATGCCTGTCTTTGAATGAGTATCTACATACAACATTTCTATATCAAGACAATCCAGCAATGTACACTTTAAGTACAGTATGAGGAAGTTGTTTGTTGTATAAGAGTCATATAAGCTCGGCCTTGCCACTAAGTGACCCGCAAGGAATCCTTCCACTTCCATGTCAAGTGTTAGAGGCACTAACTCCGCTGAGTGCTGAGTAATTTAATCCGAAGACTGCGACGCACGCAGACGCTTGAGTGGATTACACCGCCTCGGTTTCATAAATTATTCTTCACTTAGTTCACGAGTGAAAAATGGATAGAGTTAGAGGCACTATTTACTACTATCCCGCTCTATAAACTGAGGTTTCCGTTTGTTACGACGCTATTTCTCGGGAAAATGGGCTGAGTTTTAAGAACACTTTATTTACATTTACTATAATTTTGTTAGTAGGTACTCTTTATGCTACTTTAATGGGAAATAACGTTATGGAAACCAACTTTGCGGCGTAAAATTTTCCAGAGATTGATTTATAAGGGACTTTATCCATGGTTACATTAAAATCCAATTATGTATTAGATTATCAACGGCTAATTTTATCAGCAAGCGGACAAGTTGAAAATTGTTGGTCTTCCTAAAATTATATTATTGCAAAACAAAATAGAATTGTTTCGAAGCATTGGAGTGAACAAATTTCGTTGTCATTTCAAACTTTCGACAGGCTGCTGACGGGAATCATGCCTAGACGAATTATACAGGGGTAACTTGTAACTAGGTATCGTTACAGAAGTTAGTGTAATTCGAATTTGGTAGCATAATCTAATTTAAGTTTGAGACTGTTGTCCTATTGTGAAAGTGTCCCGTGTTGACGTATCATTTGCATGTTTATTGTAAAGTTGGAGTCTCTCAACGCTGTTTTTAGCACTTTAGAGTCGAGCTTGGTGAGATTATCACCGCTAACTATGAAGACAATAATTATTTTGTACTTTGTTTTAGTTTCTACTGGAAATATGTAATAGCATTAATTTAATTGCCTGACTTATTCTCAGTATTTTAATAAAAAGATGTCGCAGTTATTTGACCTCGATATAAATCGAAAATCAATATCTAATTACTATAATAATGTGATTGCCAGCAGTATATTTCTCCATCAATATTCGTGTATTGGATTTGGTAGCAATTAATTGACAATATGGCGCTGTTAATTTGACCAAAGCCGAGGTCCCGGCGGATGGAGTACGTCAGACTCCTCCAACTTGCTAAGTGGATGTCAATTGGATTGGATTCTATTCTAATAACTTCTTAGTACTTGTAGGTTTTAATCATTGGTACTGCGCGACGAGTAATTCAATATTCTGGGGTATTATACGTTTTCAATGAAGATACTTATTCCTTTTCAAATCAAACCAGAAATATTTGGTGCATAAATTAATGTTGTTATTATTAAGACCTTCTGTAGCTCATTAAACATGCAAAATAGTAAATATCGTTTGAAGCATTTTCTAATACAATTCAAACGCTATTTTTCTACTCTATGCATCTCACCCACTAGAAGAATTCAGAAAGAAAAAATTTGTGAAGTGAAAAGCCGGAGTTAGACGTTCCTTTTTCAGTCGTGACCACTTATTTTATCCTCAGGCTTTATAACATAAGACTCCGAAATAACGACTTAAGTCCACAGTTATCTCACTCAGCATGTGAATCTGAGAAAATATTCTATTGTATTCTACTGCATTCGTATGAAAGAAGACGTGGTCGGCATACTAAGTGACCGCCGGCAAGTGATTGTCAATGCATCTGCCGCTGAACGTGACCATAGCAGTCTCCGTTTTCTTGATATTTACATAAAAAAGAATGATTTTACCAGCTTTCAGGATATTTTTCTCAGCAAGCAAAGAAGCGTGGCTTTACCTTACCAACTTTTGCTTTTAAGAATTTATGCTACGAAGTATTGCGTTTGCTACGATGAGCTACGAGGGGCTACAAGTTCGTAGCGTTTAAGAGTTTGATACTTTTTTGACATGAAATAGGATAAAATGTACGTATTCCGTAAATATTTCATAGAATATTATTTATGATGTAAGTGGAAGCACCTAGATCCTAAGAAATTGTTGTGCTACTACCTACAATAATTTCTTAGGTTAGGGTTTAGAAAAACAGTGTTCAAACAAGTACAACAGCCACCTACTATTATAGTACTTTTCTTTTAAATTTCTGTACTCTTATACTTAAAACAACTGTTAAAGCACTACTGGCTACTGCACGATCGAGTTGCAATAAAGAGTGTAATGTTACGAACGGAATTGACCAACTTGGGTCAAATAAAGAGGAACCAATGGCCAAAGACGTCCTCGGTTCCGCAAACTATTGCCAACAACACTGAATTTAAATTTAAAGTTAAAATAATTCGTGCATTGTGTAGTTGTTTGGTGTTTATCGGGATATACATTGTTATGCTGCAGTCTTCATTCATACACTCCTGCTTATTATAGGTACCTAGTTTAATTAAACTCGTCTATCTATAGCTGAGAATCTATTCAAATTATACAAAGTGTCAATCTATCAGCTGAAATATGATCGATGTAGATTGTAGACTATCTTCAAAGAACTTGAGATTAAATTCACTAACTAATGCATGTATTATCATACACGTATTATTTGTATTTATTTGGGAAAGTTTTTTTCAACTTACAAAATACAACTTACGGTTACGAACAACTAACGACTTCATAGCTAATAATAGGTAATAAGCAAGCCGGTGGGCTGGAATTGATAAAAAGTTACATTATTAGATACCTATTTCCTGTATACTACAAACATTACATGTAGGTCCTATCCCACATAGGTATTTATTATAGAAAAATAAAGGTGGCGTATATCAAAACCACCGCTATACATACGACTTGGTTTGACATTTGATCTCATAACTTTTTACTGTGGAAGGAAAACACAGCGAGACTTGCAATTTTACATTTTTGTTTTTGGTGGGATCTCACTTCTTTTTGTAAGTCATCCTTCTTTTCTTCGGCTCCAGTAAGATTTGCTGTACCTACATCAGCAACTGCTTTTTTAAAGCCCACTCCCTATACCTTTTGCCCTTTCGTAGAGGCTTTGTTATTATGAACTTAGACAAGTCCGGACGGTAAATATTTCTGAGGCGATTATCAGACCTAGTTACTATCTATTATCAAAGTATCAAAGTATCAAAGTATCAAGACGGATCAAACGAGCCCAAACTCCATAGGGTTGCGACGTTTAATTACGGAGTTCCTATAGTCACCTTCCAGCTCCATCATCAGGCCCTGGTTACAATCAAGCATGAAAGTACTCGTCAAGACAAATCAAACGAGCCCAAACTCGATGGGGTTGCGTCATTTAAATTACGGAGTTCCTACGGTCACCTTCCAGCTCCATCATCATACCCTGGTTACCATCAAGTATGAAAGTACTCGTCAAGACAAATCAAACGAGCCCAAACTCGATGGGGTTGCGTCATTTAAATTACGGAGTTCCTACGGTCACCTTCCAGCTCCATCATCATACCCTGGTTACCATCAAGCATGAAAGTACTCGTCAAGACAAATCAAACGAGCCCAAACTCGATGGGGTTGCGTCATTTAAATTACGGAGTTCCTACGGTCACCTTCCAGCTCCATCATCATACCCTGGTTACCATTAAGCATGAAAGTACTCGTCAAGACAAATCAAACGAGTCCAAACTCGATGGGGTTGCGTCATTTAATTACGGAGTTCCTACGGCCACCTTCCAGCTCCATCATCAGACCCTGGTTAACATCAAGTATGAATGTACTTCTCAAGACAAATCAAACGAGCCTAAACTCGATAAGGTTGCGTCATTTAATTACGGAGTTCCTATGGCCACCTTCCAGCGCCTTCGTCAGATCAGCTCCATGTTACCATAATATTGCATTATCTATCACGCGATATACATATTAAGCATGCAAAATTTCAGCTCGATTGGAAACCGGGAAGTGTGTCAAATTTAACTTGCAAGATTTGATTACAGACAACGCGACAGGTAAAAGCTTGTCACGCGCCTAAGTAACCTCGGTCGTATTAACAAACTTATTTTTGCGGCTCTGAAACTGAGTCTCAGTGAAGTTTTGTATAAAGATTTAGTTTACCAACCGCAAATAAAAACAAGCGATTAACTTATTATTGCAGTTAAAAATTAATATTTTTTAAGTTTTTCCTGAATTTACTCAGTATAAAAACACTACCCTCCAAATTGCAAGGTTATGGGTTTGCTAGAAGTACCTTAGAATTTTGATGATCGGTCAGTGAGTCAGTGAGTCAGTGAGTCAGTGAGTCAGTGAGTCAGTGAGTCAGTGAGTGTCAAAAGTAGTGAACTTTGACTGGCGGTAACTTTTAAACTATTGATAATAATTGTACGAAATTTGGTACAATAGCTAGTTATAGTATATACTCTCGATTGTTAAAAAAAATTGGCTTCTAGCTTTATCCACTAGTAAGCTACAGGGGGGTCAAAAGGGCCTTGAATTGCTTCGAGAAAAGGATGGTACGGCCGTTTTTTTTGGCTCGACTTGGCGGGGGCACGGCCGTGCCCCCAGATTACAAACATAGTAGGTACTAATGACCATTTCCAATAGATGAAACTCGATCCAAATATTATATTAACCGTTTCGATTAGACCGCCATTGCGGTTTTCGTTATTCAAACCTTTGTTATTTGCGAAATATTTACTGTGATATTGAATTAACCAGGTTCCAAATTGGAAATTTCTATATTTTCAATCAACTATACAAATGGAAACGATCGTTTTGATGTTTATTGTTTTAACATAAGGTTCAAAATACGTACTATGAAGAGCTGATGATTGTAATTAGCTATCAAATGATGCAGAATTAAACTGCTGTCAGTCGACATTGATAATTTGGGATTTAGTTATATTCACAAGAGATTTTTCTAAACAAAAAGTAGTTTCAGAAAAGATCAATTAAGTTAAAGCTCCTTTATTTCTAAAATTAGAAGAATATACCTGGGTTCTATAGGCGCAAGCACTTTGGTGCCTTAATTGAAAGTTTGTAAAGCAAATACCTAATTTTACTCACATTTTATGTAAACAAATATCTATACGCGTGTAGTTACGCCTAGTAAATTCAGCAATTAGCATAGAATGCATTAATTAGTGAGATAAAAGCAAAATTTAATGTGATCATTATACGTAACGATGGGACGCGCGATCCTTATAGTTATTTATGGCTGGTTGTTAGTTTCAGCTTAATAGAGTTTTTGATTTTAATTTTCATTTGTTTTAAAAATAAAGTATTTGGGTACTAAGACTGTTAGTATCACATAATGGGCGTTATCTTTAAACTGTTGTTATTAATTTGGGAATAATAAACAACCTACTACCAACCAAAACTACAAAATTGATTGGTACTTAAGTACTTGATTTATCTGATGTAGAAGTAAATTGAATTGCACTTACACGTATTGCTTCCTTAGTTTTCGAACTAGCATCTGAAAATTGGAAGCAGATAAAGATATGAAGAGAATTTGATTCAATGCACCCTGAACTAAAGTCACTCCGTGCGCACGTTCTAGAATAGCCCACTTCAAAACAAACTAGAGAACCTAAAATTCAATTTGGAGTGCAGTCCAACTTGCACCAAATAAACTAGTGCAATCAATTGATAAATATATGCTATAATACAATATGCCGTATTATTGCTGACCGGCCGAATGCTATTAATTAATTCAGATTAAGCACGTCTTGGTGGCTTTCTAAGCTAAAAAAGAACAGCAATATAATAAAAATTAGTTAAACATTGGTTTAAAAGAGATAGCATTTGGTTATTTTTCAGATTCTAATTTGCTGGGTTTTGCTGCAAAATCTTGTGTTTAAGCGAGAATTGTCGAGAATACTAAGTTTGCGATTCTGCGGAGAGCTCAGATAATGTAAGAGATATTTCCTCTAATGCCTTTATTTTGAAGATCTTTTCAGAGAAATTTTCAGTTTAACTCAGTATAAGAAGCAATTCTTTGAATTTATTTCTTAATTTAAATGTTGATTCCTATTTGAATTTATAGCTTTAAATGTTAATTTAAGAAAGGAGCGATTGATCTTAATCTCTAACGTTAAGCCACCATTGAATGAATAAAAACATGTTCTTACAAATAATGTTAATAACAAATAATGGAGGTTCTATGTGAAAGTATTAAATATAACGTACCTATGTACTTTACAATTATTAAATAATATGTAGGTACTTTATCTAACTCGATAGACTGAGCTCAACGACACCTGTCAAAATTAACTTGAGCATTTTCAACCTATTTTTAGAACTCCGACAAGCTTCTTACCTCCGTACCAGGGTAAATGAGACTGTTAGTACCATGTTTGGGACTTAATGAGCCATAGCGTGTTAATTGAAATCAGAGCTAGCTCCGCGTGGTGACAAGATATTTTGGAGACGCCAAATTTTAGACACCTTAATTTAGTGTTGGTTTAACACGATGTTAGTTTACCTAGATTAAGGACCCTCATTAGTGAAAAGGGCATGGTGACACAGAATTTCGAAGCAAAGGTACTTCGTGAACTTACTTGCTTATAAACTGTAGATGAATTAAAGCTAGTACCTAAATAGACGCCAGTAAGATACTCTACGCTCTTTGTGGTGCATTTAGTTGACTTACTTTGAAACTCACATGAAGAGTTTTGCATGTATTTACCACAAGTCTTTACAAGGATATGCTAAACAAATAAATATATCACTTTGAACATAATAATTAACACACACCGTAACAAACCTTTCAACCTTAACGTTTTATTTCCCCTCTGCAAAAACGTGGTAAGAAATAGCGTTGGCAATGTAGCTTGTTGTAGTGACAAGGCTATCAGCACACTATCGACACGAAAATAACGTTGTAACAGAAAACAGCGGTGGTGGTGGCCCTCCATTGTGTGCTAGCTTTATTTTATATCCTCGCCGTGGGAAATTTCAGTTTCGCTGTCAGATATTGAGTTACATACAGAGTTTCGTCACATAAAACTACGGTACCTGTGGGAGTACGGGAAAAATTCTAGTGAAGTTTCTTTGAATATTTTAATTGACGAAAATTGAGAAATATTTATGGGTGCTTTTTTCACGGCGGAATGTTTGATGTTAATAAATTAGGTAGGTACCTACCTAGCTAGAAATATGTGTTCATCACACCACAACGGGGGAGCGAGTGACCGAACCGGGTGATCATAGTTTCATGCTTTTGCTAGTGTGAAGTGAACTGAAATATGTAAAGAGGTGAAACGATGACCCAGCTAGCTTGATTGTTCAGGATTCATTTAGTATTTCAGCGTGGAAATATCACAGCGGTAAGCGGGGTGACAGCGTGGTGAAATATTTTCCGCATGACATTGAGGTACAATCAAGTACAATAGGTGTCCTACCTGTATTAAAAGGAATTTATAAATGAATATGACTGAAGATTGTGATCCACTACTTAAACATTTAAAATATTTTCCACGCACCGTAAGTAGGTACTAACTAGGATATTGTTAATAAAATCCAAATTCAAATGTTTATTAGCACATCATAGGTATAACAAAGTAGTTTAAAAGTAAGTATCCAGTACCAGGTATGGACCCTGAATAGGGCACGGCTATGTAGCGCAGCTACGTTATAATAAAAACTTATATTTAGTCTTTGTACATAATGAGAATAAAAAAAAAATTAAACAGAATCTGTTTTGACGGAGTTTACATCATAGGAACTCAGTATTGGAAAATAAAGTAAAATTGCAACTAACTAAACTTTGTATCCAATAAACATCGTGATGTAGTAGTGTTGTCGATATTGTGTTGTGAATATGAAATATTATTCGAAAGTTTGCGATACTGTTGTAGCCTGGTTACTGGGATAAGATTAATGTTTCTCTACGTAAAACATGTACTACATATTATAAGTTATCTATGTTACATCGAGTAGGTACCTACTTATGTAAGTTGCTCACCTCGAGTTTTTTTTTACAGAACGACCATTTCACAATATCGTTATCAGCCCATATATGTCCCCACCGAGGGGCACGAGCCTACTCTCATACAGAGAGTGATTAGGCCGTAATCCATTTCACAATATATGCGCCGATAAACAATTAGATTCGTCAAGTGTAATTCGTTACTTTTCATTTATTGTTACTTACTTACATTTTATTTACAGAAACAAAATTCGTGTAAATATTTTGTACTTAGCATTATGATGTGCGAGTAATTACTCTCACAGACGTAGGTAAGGTAATTATGTCATTAAAGCACAAATCTTTATTTTCTTCTTATAATTAAAAGTTCGTCTAGACTTGTGGGTCATGTCTAAAAAATTCGTTAATTAATCTTCGTAGATTAATGCTTTATAATTAAAAACTATGACCCTAATATCCATTGAACTGACAAAGAATACGAAACAAAGGAGGGTTTTTCAAAATGTCTCGGTCAAAACAAATGACGACTCACCGCATGGCCAATGATTTGCCAAACGTCTCCCCTAATTAATGATTCTTTTGTCACCAGATTACGAGCCAGTGGTTAGAAAGGCATTTCGGCTTTATCGTTACGGTTATAAGATTGATTTTACAACTAACAGTCATGCAATTTCATTATTTAGGGATATCAAAATGGGAATTCGGAATTGTGAGACAAATATCTAGTACTCTCTTTACAATTCTCTATTTTTCCTACACTTTGGTAAAATAAACACTTTGGTCAACTCAAACTTTGTCTTACTTCAAGGCGATATAAATGAGTAGTAAAACAAATATTACTTTGTTTAGTGAACACCGTTACATAAATAAACAGTTCCAAAACTACATCACTGAATAATAAAAGCGACAAAATAGTACCAACGATTTTACTCGCAAACTTTCGTCGTTTTAACACGTCGTCGTCGTGATGCGGGACAGTGTATTCGTTTTAGCGGGACATTGCAAAGTCCCGGATACGTGAGAGACAAGGAACAGCCCTAGTGTTGGATCCCATGACGTTTACAAATGGCATCCAGATGGACACAGGGTTAGATCGTGGACGACGTAATTGATGGGTGATGGTCTGATGTGGTAACCTACATATACTACGTATAGATACTATTGAATATTTATTCACAACGGAAAGCATTTATTTACACTCTCTTTTGTGTTAAGATCATTAGTCTGATATATTTTGTCTCGTTTGGGTAATTTATTTATGGTCGATACTTTGGTGATTTTGTTTGAATCTTATTTTGAACCGAAACGTACTTCTCTTACGTGTGGTTATGAGTAAACTTTAGAAAATAGATTAAAGAACATTTCATGAAAGTTAAGCGTTTTTGACAGCATTTTTATTCTTCTTTTAATTAAGTAGACTAAGAGAGTGAAGAAAAAAAAGTTTTATGAAAAGTCATTAGGTTGAGCGTTCACAATTATTAAAATAACCTTTATTCACGGTCTCTGCTCTTGCGAGAACACTCAAATAATCCTCCAACAACTTTACAAACAAAGGCACTCATTGCACAAATACTAGGCTAAGTTTTGCAATATATTGGAGTGTTTAGGTTTTATTGGTGTCTAGAAGTACAAAGATAAAACTTGCGACCGCGGCGCGCGGGCGCGGTACGAATGCAAATATAATAAAGTAAATTGTTGCTCGACTTGGCTCCGAGCCATGTAAGCCGCGGTTGAAAACTGCGGATTCAATTGGACGTGATGGATATAGATAACAATATGTGTCTTTTAAGTGAATAGACTGATACAAATCTAATGGTTTTCGTGAACATTTTACTTGTGTATTTATCGGGACGTCTTCTGATTACATTAACTTTATACGAGTAGGTATTATGCGGTAGACAGATCAGTGAAGTCCCCTACCTGTCTTTAAGCTTTTGTGATTAAAGTGTTGTAAAGTTCAAACTTGTAAGTAATAAGAAGAATAAATAAGGAGAAGTATTTTAGCTTTATACAGAAACGTAAAATGAACTAAAATGTATTTAACGAGATAGCCCGGCACGTATATAAAGTTCATAAGTCGAGAGCTAGGTTAAAACCATCGGTAGATAGGTCGGCCAACTTGCACTAGATAAACTGTAAAAGTTAGTCAAAGCATAGCACAACTTGAACCAGCGTTAAAGCTAACTGTAACCAAAAAAACACCAAGTATAAACAGCTTGCGATAAGGAAAACTCAGTTTCCCAACAAAATCGAGTAAACCCCATAAATTCCATAACTGGTACTAAACATAACGTTTTAACGTATTTGTCGATATATTAGCTGTTATAAATCACGTAGGGATCCGCAGTAAAACATAAATTGATGTCGGTTGGACGCCGGCGGGTGACAATACAGGCACGTAGGTTCGGTATGGAGCTTCAAGAAGAAATTCACCGCCGTATTTTGTGGAAAGCGGTCGAATGTGGACAAGACAGTTGATTAGGAGCGCCTTTAATGCATTTCTGCACGCGATTTTCCTTTCAAGGTTTATTGAGTCGGTAGTTGTATTCAATTTAAGTTAAATCTTGATAACGTTATTATATTTTATGAATTTTGGTTCTGCATCGTACTTATAAGTTAAATATAATTGATGAATATATAAAAAGAAAACTACCGAAATTGAAACGTAATTTTGTAACGTATGTAAATGTAATAAATTAATAGGTACCTTTCTTTTTCTTTGTATAAATAAGTTAACATTGGGGCTTGGCTGTATTTCACAGGTCCAATAGTGGGAGACTGGGGACATAAAGTCAAAGTTCATCCTTTTCACACATTTTGTCACAGAATAAATAACTGTCGTACCATAAGCTAGTCGCGTATTAGCATGTGACAGTACCGCATTGAAGGCAGGTTGGCAGTTTAAAGGCGCGGAAGTGATCTGCGCTGTCGGTCCCTACGCGACCACGTGACGTGCCACCACACAATGACGTCACGTCCGAGGGCATGTAGGATCTGGGTGACCAACGCGAACCGCTCTCGGATTGACTGGATTTGCGGAGTTTATACTGCCCCACTTTGATGGACCTATTTGGGTTATACAGGGTGACTTTTAATTAGTGAAGTAAGTATAGAAAAGCATACGCATGTACTCTTGATAACAAATAACTTTTACTGTGGGACCGAGATTGAAATCTTTAAAAAAAATGTTCTCCCATATATCAGCTGGTGCACTTTTATATATAGGCAGTTCGAAAATTTGTGATTAATTTTGTACTTGGTCTCATAGTAAAAGTTGTTCGTTATCATATTATTTTTTATCGTTCACTTATTAAAAGCCACCCTATTCCCCATTACTATAAATGTTGCACGTTTGACTTTTGGAATAAAAAACCCGATGCCTTTTTCTGTAATATTTTTAACACAAACAAGGTTCTTGTTCCTGGATCAACTATCATTCTCATTATTTTTATAATTCTTAATTACTTTTGAAGACTGAAATCGTTATTGAGTATTGAGTTCATTAATTGGTAACAGTGCGTATAAACGGGAACAAGGCAATTGGACACCGAAATGTAAAATAAAAGTGAAATATTGTTGGTTGTATTAAATTCTCTCGGGACGCCGCCGGTACATTACGATTTTAATAAATATCTGAACTGAACCCATTAAATGAACTGGCATTGTTTTTTTTTTCACTATATACTAGGTACATATTTTTTAAGCGATGTTATAATAAAATTGTAATAAAAAACTAGATACTAAACGGCAAAAATGTTCAAAACATGAACAAAAATGTATGTAATTCGAAAGTTATTTTACGACTTTTACGGCTGCAAACTAACTATGTAATTACCTACGTATAACGTCAAATAAGTGTTCAAAATACCCAAACATCATAATCACGTCTTAAATGTTTTAATACCCAGACTAATAACGTCAATGTCATCACAACATGTTAGTAACAAGAGTAATAGTGACGAAGTTGTTTCAAGTGTAGAGATTTACGCACCTGGAGCGACGCGATCCCTTTATTCATTACGGGTCCCGCACGCATGGCCCGTGTCGCGTTAACTCCCGGAATTGCCCGCGTTTCAATTTACACGTTATGGCTAATTTACCCGGCTCTCCCCGCGGTGGAACGTATTCGTTTGTCAGTGGTCTTACCACGGATGGCACAGGTAGATACCTAGGTAAATCATTTATGTACTTATTGCTCATTACACACAGTGACACAGTTATAGAAGTTGAAAGATACAGAGATAGAGTTAGTTAGTTAAATTGTGAGTTTTTTTAAAAGTTTTACAGTCTTTTTAGGTGGGTAATATCCCCTACTAGTAATACCGAAAAAAATAAATTCGTTTTTTAAATAGGTTCTTTTGTATCATCAGCAACACAGATGACAAAGAAGATCGTTAAAATTATGTTTACCTAACCTTAGCCAATACTTAATTTAAATCGCGACTAAAACTGAACAAAAAAGAAAAATCGTCTTTTATGTTGGCAGTCACTTTTATAGTGACTTGTTCCGTAGTAGAGTAACCCAGAGTAGAGAGACAACAGGACACACAGGTGGAAGGTTGTTTTGCCATAAGCCAACCATCCAATTTGAGGACCTAGAATTTTTCCCGACGACAAAACATGTGTGTTATGTAATCTGTCTCAAGTGAAATGCATGCGTGATTTTAACAAAATGTTTGTTTCATAAACGTAAGCGAAGTAGTACCAAACAATTAATCTTCTTCAAAAACATTGATAAAACTATTCAACTTTATAAATAGCCCCGCTAAACACAAATCAAAGCCGGTAGTATGAAAATTATGGCTGTAATAAAACTCAAGCAGAACTTTTTTATGAAGTTAAATAATATCTGGATTGTAAACGGAAGGTAAAATAACTAGCCAAATAAATGAAGTATCCCAGCTTACATCGCGCAGCAAATGATCACTATTATGTAAGTACGATTGAATTTATATTTATTTAACTTTAAAAAACATCGCTTCTCGATGAAACATTCGTTGATTGCTTTGCATATTGCATAACAACGGCTCAATGAATCTCGTTCGCATTTTAATTTGATTGATGACTGTCATGTGCCAGCAGAGATTATTAATTTACCTTCGTAGTGCGCAATCTTTTTGGTTTATTTTTTTAATTTATTAAAGCACGATATAGTTACGGCAATTTTGGCTCAAACTTAATTATGAGGTCATTGTGGGATTATTATAATTTCATAATCTACTTGCATTAGTACCTACCTAGTGAACTTGAAAATATTAAGCCGCTAGATATGTTTCTTTTCCTCATTTTTGATAAAGCAATTCCAATTGACTAAAACGCAGTTATTTTGATACAGCTAGTTACAGCATTAATATAAGAATCATCTATCAGTAGGTACCTACTGTAACACTCGAACAAACGAATAGCAATTCTCTTATCTCCACAACTCAGATGCATACCTACTCGTATTTGAAGCCGGAGCCCCATTTCAATTACATTTACCTAAGTGAAGCTAACGTATATCTAGGTGATGGATTTCTGCATAATATGGCTTTCAAAGTGACATTCATTACATTGGGCGAGTGGATGCGACATTTGTCTAGGGCGGAATCTAGTAAACTCCGAGTAATCTGCCATTTGTAAACGTCTCGCTGCTTCCTTGTCGAGAGAAGAGGTTTGAAGGGGATGTACTCAGGTGTGATGGTCACAGGACCGACTCAGTTATGTTTACAAGGATTTTTAATGCAATGTTACTAAATATTAAGATTTGGTAAACTGCTCGATTTTTTAAGAAAGAAAACACAGTGAAAGTCATAAATTACAAAGATAACTACCGGTAATAATTCTTGCAAAGAAGAGAAGAAAACATAAAATTTCGTTTAATTCAAACATTAATGGTCGAATAAATAATAATGATTGCGATATTTTCCGACTGGCCGCGTATTATAAATTAACCAAATACGTCACTGTAAACATGCAAATTGTCTGAGAGGACGTAGCAGGTTGACCACAGCTGAATATGCTCTTTTGGTCCAGTGAAGCGATACATTGTCTCGGGCCTTTACAGTGTCGAGAGAAGATAATTCAGTAGGCTTTGTGAGGGCTCAAGTTGCCTAAATACGTCGCTGTCTATAGACAAATTGTCCAAGGGGAGAGGCGGCTGGTTGACCTCAGTTGACGCACACTTATGCGACGCCCGTGAAGAGATGGAGACATCGATCGTGTTAAGTGTACGATGGCTGATGTGATTGCAGCAAATACCCGATATTCCGGCCACAAGGTCCACGTTTTACTGCCACGTCGACGTTTAAAAACATTTAGAAAGAACACGCTCGTATTTTCTGTGAACAGTTTTCTCCGATAGTTTCACAGAGGTTGTATTCTTTTTGTTACCGGAGCTGTTTCGTATTGGTTGCAGTTTTACAGAAACCTTAACCTTATTTTATCTTGAAAACATTTGAAGGAACTGTTCTACTTTTGAGAAACAATTTACAGTGTTACTGTATCCAATACATAATGTATTGGATGTATGTTATACTATGTATTAGATATAGTAACTAAAATAATTGTTAAGTTAGTTTTTATTACAAAGTCAGTGACAGTGTAAAATAAATAGTAAATAAATCTTAATGGCAAAATTGTGTACAAGAAAGGCCTTGCGAAAATTACTTCAAAAGCGGTAAACGAAAAAAAAAAATGAAAGACACATAATGGAAAAGTTTGCAACAAGTTGGTCTATCAACGTATCCCAGTTTCAAAGTTGGTGACAATCCAATTGAATTAGTCAATTACATTAAGGAAAGTTGTAGGCTCGCGTTGATGTCTTCTAGACTTTGATGGATTGTGCGCTGGCAGGGCGTGGGCCGAGGGGTGCAAACTCTAAACTTGGCGCAAATATTTACAACGTACCCAAACTTCAGACGCGTATTTTTCAGGTTTGATCTATTGTTTCTCTCGGAAGAAACAACTTTTCCGCTTTCTTAACATAATTGATTTACTTCAAAAAGAAATTATAAAAGTTTTGTTTATTATTTCGGAATAAACGTTCGCTTAAAAGAATGGAACTTTGGATATTTTTAAGAAATTGTTTTTGGTTGGCTTCTTGTAAACTGTCTTTTATTAATTTTTTTTTCAGTTTTACTGAACATTTTGTTCAAACCTTTTTTTATTATAATTAATTTGCTTTTTTTTATAAAGAATCATGAAGTCCTATGAAGTTTTATTCAAAGTTCAACTTCACGTCTATTTGACTTTTGTAAAGATAAAATTTTGGACTTCAAGTCAAGTCCCAGACAGGATTACGCCGCCAACGCGCTATCTATTTATAAGTTAAGTAGGTAATTTAAAAATAAAATTGCGTTTTCAAGAAGATATAGGTAACTTATCAATCTAAATAAAGATTTCAATAAATATGGGGAAAGTACACCATTCAATTACTCCAACAACCCCGATATTCCGATTTTATATAAAGAGTAATTCAGTTTGGTTGTCAATAAAAATACGTAAATAGCATTCGAGCGCTCATAAAAATGACATAATCGTCGCATAAAACGAAAGGGTGCCAATAAAAGGACCCTTTTAACGAAAGATATTATTTACTGTTGCAATATCAAGGACATTCGGTCGCTGTAAATCGTTTCGACGATTTTATATCCGACTACCTTAAATTCCTGAACGAGTTTCCTTTAAAGGTAACTTTTATCACTTTCAATGTGTACGTGGAATTGTTCGACTATTTGATACTTTGTGTTCCAAGTTATTTAATTATATGATTGAAGTGAAAGTATCTAAGGATTATGAAGAATAAGTAGAAGTTTTAAGACGATACCTGTGAGCGATCGTCGAAAGGAAGCTGGAATTAGTTTTAGTTTAGCGACTGGTACCTACAATTTTGCTTGGAAATAACTGTTAAAGATATTGTAAAAAGATAAATCACTCATGATTGTATTTTGTGTCTTTCAAAATAATCGATTAGTAAAGAACGTTTTATATCAAAGGCCTGCATTTATTATTATGCCACAATTATAATATCTGGTATAAAATAAACCATTATAAACATTTGTTACATCAAAATTCCATTTGGGATTTTGGAATACCGTTCAAATATCGCATTGCTTTTTTATACGTATTGCCACTCGATCTTTTTATGGGGCCCATCTCGCTTTCATCCCAGAATAAACACATTTTTATTCCAAGCTCATGCTAATAAAATGCAAATTGGGCCCTTTCGGCTTAGGGTTTTGCAATTTTCAACAAATGTTTCCTATTGAATTTTATTTGATTTCCTTAATTGCCGGTCATTGTTGCTCCGGTACACTTGGTGATTTCTATTGGGCCCGTAGGAATTTATACCGTAACGTTTCACTGTTTTATTTTGAATGTAAGCCAATTTTTCGAGCCATTGATTTCCGGATACTCTTCTCGCCTTGCTTAATGTTTGTTTACAAACATTATGTTCGCGTTTCTTTACAATCGAATCGTAAACAAGATTTAAAAATCACAGAAGTATACTTTGAATCAAATAGGGATCTTTTCATGCTTTTTTTCATTTCCTCGATCATCCTTTAACTTATTTTAATTAAACCTTTAATATTTACGCTTTTTCGTCATTTCTGACCGCCGGTTGTTAAAGAATATATTACGATATTACTCCATAGTAAATGGATGACACACCATAGACATTTGTCTTTTTTCTAAATTTGGTCGCCTCTGTAAAGTTTCAAGATTGTCCTACAGAAGAGTATGTCTCACAAATTACATCCAAGACACACGTTCCCCAACGTTTTCTCCACCATAAATCTCCATTTGGGGGCGGCGAGTGAATAGGCTCGTTAGTCATAAATACCGAACTCTGGTCGTTATATCTCATTCACCGAGGTGTACCTCCGAAAAATTCCTAAAGAAACTTTAAATTATTGTTTTTCTTTTCTGTTTCGGCCTAATGGAGAGTGGAGTTAGCGAAGTTACGTAAAAAGGCGAGCGTTTGTTGGTTATGTGGGTACCTATTTAGAGAAATTATGTTAGCTTATGTTATAGAACAATTGATAGGATTTTCAGAAAGAAATGGTATTACCTATCTTTCTAACAATGTAAAAGAGAACTATTCTTAGTACTTATAAAAGTATAAAAGTTCAATGTATGGTCGTAAAAGACATTTCAGAGCGGGGAGGCAACGACGTCTCCTAGGCTGTCTAAACGTTACCGCGATCGCTATTACCCAGCCATCGCTGACGATTGACTTTGTAGCAGTTCCTTTCAAGTTTTTCATAACCTTATTTATTATAAATCATTTTAAAATCTTTAACAAATGGAAACGAGAGGCTTTGAAACAAGGCAATGGCTGTAAACACCTTCACATAAAGATTAGGATCGTCATAAACTTAAAACGTAGACATATTTTGTGTATAAAAGTTGTTACGTTGTATAAAGAGTGTTTGCCAAATATTTACGAGCTAAAAGCTTTTGGGTGTAAAACGTTAATGTCTGTGTTTCTTTTTTGTGATGCTTTTCAGCATTGATGGTGAGATCTCGATCGGGGATGCAATAAATTATGTGTCGCGCTCATACATAATAACGGCTTCGGCGTGACATGTACCCCGTAATGTTGCACTCAGAAATAAGCTATAATTTTGATGTTTTATTATAAAGTTAAGATCTATTTGTTCGTTTTATGGGTTTACCTTCACAAATACGAGTAGATGACCTAGAAAATGTTCTTTTAATTAACTGCTCTAGTTGCAATAAAAACAGTTGGTAGTTATACAATACCAAAAGTTTACTACATATTGAATTCATAAATTAAATATAATTTTGATTGCTGTCGTATGATAACGTCTAGCATAAAAACTTTTTGATATAACACATACGAGTAGGTACCTACTCGAACAAAGGAAGTTTTGACAAATTTGGTTTAGGTGGGCATGCTCAAAAGCATTTTGTTAACTTAGCTCCAATTGAACTTGTCGTATTTTATTCATAACTTTAGAAGAAATCTAAAGGTTATGTCTATTTTAAAACGGTCCGTTATTTAAAACTGGGCACGCTAATTCAAAATGTGGAATAGAGAAATAAACTCTTTTAAAAAGCCAGTGGAATTAAAATGGCTCGGAACTTACTTTTTATTGTTGTAGTTTTTCATTAACTGAAAAGTGGGAGTTAATTTCTCGCAATTATACAAAACTGAGCATGCTCAAACCTTATTCTAAACTCGTCTTATACACGCTCAGTTACTCACGTATGAAGCCTCTTGTTTAACTTGCGGTAGAGTTTGATGTTCCTAATTAGCTTTCGTAATTTAGTAATTTCGTTAATTCCCGCCATGCCGCTCTTCATTCGCGCGCAGTCCAATTATTGGCCAAAATTTTTAAATGGAATTAATGCCACTTTGAATTTAGAAATCGTAGGCAGAAACTTTTCAGATGAGTTTCCTAAATGGAATAGAATAATAACTTTTAAATTGCATGTTCGTTGGGGTGAATTGCGGCCAATTATTGCAAATGCTGCCGCTGAATTTGTTTATCAGGTACTTATGGGAATGGCGCATCATTAAATTGCGGTAACTTATTTAATGAACAGAAGGGGCGTGATTATTAAATTGCAGGTAACTCTTTGCAATGACATATAATATTGACGCTGAGAAACGTATAAATATTGCACATATTCGGTAAAAAAGTAGAAAAGCTATTTGCACTAAGTACCTACATAAATCTTAGATATCACGGACTACATTATAGATATTAATATATGGATAGGTACCTCATAATATTTGGCCTCATGTTAACAAATGTTGATATACCTCTTTCATTCAGATTAAAATAGTAACTAAGTATTACAGTTCTTGTGTGTATTAAAGTTAGTATTTAATACTTCAAAGTGTAAGTTCGGCACTAAGCTATTACTAAAGCATCCTGCGGTTAGAACAGTTGGTTGTTATGCGACCATAATGCTGCTAAATGGCTTTTAGTTTCTTGGTTCTTCCCGCAAACAGGTTAAGTTCAAATATTGACTTTAAGTTTCGATAACTGAGGTTTTTCTTACCAATCTTGTTGGATTTATTAAGCTCGAGTTCACATTGTTTATCGTTAAACATTATAGGTATTAGGTACATACGTATATGAAACAAACGAAAAAAAAATTCAAACATAATAATATACCTACGTAGAATGCTAAATGATAAATAAAACGAACAAAGATATTGTATTTCAATAATGTCTGAACAAAATATGAATCATGCTTCAAAAAGGAATACTCGTGGATATTTCATACAATATTGTTTTTATGAACAAGTTCAATTTTTTCGTAACCACTGCAGTAGTATTGTTGCCCGCACGCACCCCCAGGGGTCGGTCATTCGAACTCTATTTTAGTAAACAGAAACCTGTGCTATTTAAGTTTCAGTATATATCAAACAAGCAAACAGTTTGCCTCCAATTAGCACCACGAATAGAAATCAAGCCTAACTGTGTTTGCCTGTTTCAAATGTATGTTGAGTACTCTAACTATTACCAAAATTTACTTTGATTTTGCATGTTTAAATATTGCCTGAGTGAGATGTTTATGAAGATATATTGAGAAAAGTGAATCAGTCTCCTAAATGGATCTAGATAAAGGGTATATCAAAAACGAGTATCAATAGTTATCTTTATTTTTACTGGAATTTGATTACTACAAAAAAAAAACATTAATGTTACATAAAAGGTTCAGTACGAATCAACGCCAACGAAATTAGATTTGTCAATTTAGTCCTTCTAAAAGGTTTGAGAAAAAAAGTGTAGGTAATCGTAAAAAAAGGATGCTTGATCTCTCTTTAGATTTGGCTCTTTTTTACTGTCATTTATATAGTATATAGAAATCGGTTTGTTAAGATAATTGAAATAGTACCTAATTATTTTCTGAAATATATTTTATCAACCATGGGACCGTTTTACTTTTTGCACTGTAGGTACCTACTCTATACTGATATTGTTATGTTCCACTTTACCATCCATATAATGATTAATATACCTTTGCTATACAAGGTTAACGATTGGAACGTGTAACGTGTCTTTGCTATACGGTATTCAAATATAAAGTCTATTTCTGGGAAATCACTGCAGCAGGTGGGTGGGTTTGTTTGAATATCAAATTAATTGTTGATTCAACATATCCAAGGTACGAATATATTGTAACGTTTGACGTTATATTTGGTTTCCTAAAACGTCGATGAAGGGAAATTCCTCTTATGGAATAGGTTGTATAACGAGTTGACAGTTAGAATATGTGCTTTGTAATACAATACAAATAGTGAGTTAGTCACCATTTATGATACTACAATTAATTACGAATAGCACTACTAATAGCTGGCTCTACATATCACTAATAAAAACACAATTAAATATAAATTCTAAGATTTCTTAATTTGTTGGGGCTTGTGTGTTTTAGGTTGTGGGTATTGTAGTGTACTTCTTTAAAAGGGTGCTTCGTGGGTGCTTCTTTCAACCAATATGGCGCTACATTCTTTTGAATATTAAATGAAAACCAATCAGTTTACGCACTGTTGAAAATTGCAGACGGAATATAAATACCACAAAATACGTGTCGGTAAACAGGTGTCGTTGGGATATACCGTGGGCGCGATGTCCATTCACAATGGTCTTTTATATACGTACTCATAGGTAGTTGTATAATAATGTATACCTACACAGTTCCAATTATCGCTTGTCAATGCAAAAACCTATTTAATTACTCTTTTGTTTGATTTATTGGAACTCCGCAGCGAATTTATTTTAATATATCGAAATAGTTTGATTAATGCTGGTGGTGCTGCTGTGATGGCCGGTCATGTTATGCGGATCCTATAAAGGTAAGCCTTTCATTATTCAGCTTCCCATTTAGTTACCTTTACTTTGTTTTGGATATTGCAGGATCAAATTTTTATTATGTATTTATGGATAGCTCTATTGAAATGTGAATTTCAATGTATGTTTCCGTGTTTAAGCCTAAGAATTTATAAAACTTAAATTGAAAAGAGCAACCCTACAGAGTTTCTTGCTAGGTTTTTCTCCGGGGAAAACTGCACTCCTGCGAATCTAGCATTAACATAAAAAATTACCCGTCCTAAGTGTTGTCAAAACCCACAGGATTAAATGATTTTTCATTTGCATTTTCAATGTATCTGTAATATTTGCGGTTTAAGTAATTGGAATACAATATTGTTTATAACTCTTATCAAAAGCTCTTAATATAACCATATTAAATAGCATTATCTATTTCTGTGTAATTTAACGGTCATATTTAGTCGTCTCTATTTATTCTGCAAATTCAAAATTCCAATATTCATACGTCATCGACTGTCATTCACTTCACCGTTATTTCAACGAATAGTTTTTCCATCGGCTGCAAGCACGTGTAATCTAGTTCACATTTCAAAACTGATTTCAAATCCTATCTGGTAAAAGCAATACATATAAAAACCGCAGCGTGGAATCGCATTTGCATCGGTAGTCTGGTAACAAGCCGTCATGCGACCACGTACATACCCCGTGTACTGAATCCCTGATGAAACTGGGTTTTATGCACTTATTTTAAAGATACTTTAATTTATTTCATACCTCTACATGTTGTTTTATGGTATCTACACACCAAAGCCGCCGGCTTTTTTGAGAGCTGCCATTCGTATGACGTAAAGCCGCCGGCCTAGCCCGGCGACATGCCGGCGGCTTTAGTGTGTAGACAGCATTAAAGGTAGTAATCTTTTCCTTCAATTTTCTTTCACCGTGTATAAAATCTGTTCAAAGAAATACAAAACAAACCGCTCTGTTCATCTTATTGGATTTGTAACATGTTTGTAAACGATTGTTTCGACCCAAATCAAATTCCAACTTTCATTTGTTTATCTCTTTTTGACACCTGTCATTTTTTGGGGGTTCACTTCTTAAATTATTGCTGTCCCTTGCTGTCCTATAGCCCCGTCACATTCTTTCCAAAGTTTGTAAATATTTGTTGAGGGTAACCCGTTATTTTCCCACTATCTATCACTGTCCGTTGCAGAAACTAAACAAAACTTGGGGAAAAATATTTTTACTCCTCTATTGGGTAACGTTGGTGTCGAAACATTTGTGCGGGCTTTGCTTTGCCTATCTCATCCGATTTATGTATTGATTTTGTGGCTCTACTTTTGTTGATATTCGCTGGTGCTACAGAATTTCTTGGTGTTTTTGTCTTGATGCTTTTAAAAAGTAAATATAAAGATGCTAGAAGGCCATATTAAGCACGTGGAAGTTAATTTCATTAGCTTCTTATACATAATACGAGTATATGATGGCAGTTTTATAAGTGCTACGCCGTAGCTCGTAGCACACTACGATTTTTCGTAGCTACTTTACTTTTGCTTTATGATTGAATACACAAATTATCATACTATAATAAGAAAGTATATCAGTAAAAAAATAAGCAGATGCTTACATAGGAAACTAAAGCTTTAAATTTTTTATGTTTTAACCAAAATATTAATGTTGTTTTCAGGAGGTATTTTACAAAGTTAGTACTGAATTAAACTGTAGGAACCCTAGCCTTTTGAGCACCTAGCAGATTATTACATAGCTCTTGATGGAGGTAATAAAACTACCCGCTCGCTTATAACGGACGTGGAAATTGCTTAATTCCATTTTATTGTCAAATGCACTGACACCCAGCTCTGAGCACTGCCGCCCGCCGCCCGCCGCTCGCTGCACGGATCATGTAGCTTTCATAGAATTTCTCGACGGGATCACGTTGGAAAACTTTATATAATAACATTACTGTTTGAAAATTATATTTTTCTTATTGTTCGTTTAATATGGTAACTAACACATACTTAGCTTAATAGTTTCCATTAAATACATTAAACATTGGGCAACTCAGCGTTATAGAGTACGTTTTGGTAGGTATCAATCTCTCCTTGGAAATCACTACCAAACCCTCCAAAACAAATGAAACCTTTTAAAAAAGCTTCTTCAATTAAAGTTCCTAGATAAAAACTAGGAGTAATTTCAATTAATCGGAACAAAGTAATTCTTGAGGGAGGTTTCTACTCGTATGTGTTGATTCAATATCTAGCCTGTAGTACAGGGAGCCGCCGACCCGTGCTTCGTCGCGCCGAGTTATTATAACTCAATAAATTTTATAACGAACTCTGCAGTAGACTGCACTTTGCAGTGTTATAGTGCATACAGTGAGAAAGACAGATGCTGAAACGTGCCATAGGTACCTACGAACGTATTATGAAAGGGACCTTCGTTTTCTAATGTTTTTAATTCACCTATCTACTTGCATGTAGATTTTAATTTAATATTGTGGTTAATTATTATTACGTGTTGTGTCTCAGTTTTTTGATCGGTAGTACAGTCAGCATCATAAGTCGATTAACACATTCAGATTTTGAAAAGCAATATACACCATTATTAGAAGTATTACCTTACTTATGTCCCTTATTTTGAACCTTGTTGGATGTTCATTTAACCCTGCATTATTTTTGTTAAGCTATTTTCGTCTAATAATGGTGTATTTTACTTTTAAAAATCTGAATGTGTTCATCAACTTATGATGCTGACCGTACCTAGAGGTTTTAGAAAAATGTACGTGTACCTATTTATGTGTGTTATTAATTGACAATATTTTTTATCAATGCCGATATCTAAATGCCGGTATTTTACTATACATATACTTTTACAAATAGTTACATTTTATTTTGTTTACGTTAAACTTTTATGTAGGTACCTATTCTTACACTAAAGGGTTGTTGTAAAGATTGAATGAAAGACTTTTCATGGCTACAGTGTGAATAGGCTCGTTAGCCCGGAAGGGGCACTCATGACATGTGTAGCATACACAAGTGTATACCTTCCCATTGCTTTTACAAAGTTAGCGTTTACTTGCTTTCAAATGAGACTGCCTACAAAAAGACGAGTTGCTAAAGCTTCTGGGTTTTTAAACGATACTTTGATATTTTAAAACTGAAAGTTATGAAAAAGAAAAAGTTTATATGAATGTATGTGTTTATGTTTTAGTTTATGTTTTTTAGTTTATGATTAGTTTATGTTTTTGTTTAAGTTTATACTCATAAAACATAGCTACCATACTTACTAATTAAATTAAAATGAATTCAGGAGAAGTAAATTGTATTAAAGATCATTAGGCCTATTAAGCCTCTATGGAACCTTTATCAATCTAACAATTTCATTGGCAACAATCATTGGAAGATGGCACAGTTTTTAATAGATTTTTAATTTAAGATTTTTAATAGATAAGTAATGGTATCTACACACCAAAGCCGCCGGCAGGCCGGCGGTGACTTTACGTCAAAGGAATGGCTGCTGTCAAAAAAGCCGGCGGCTTTGGTGTGCAGACAGCATAACTTTAACTTTTCTGCAACTTGGAGATAACCAAGTCTAACCTACGATAACTTAATATTTTTATCCATTTATACAAATTTGGCGTACTGGCTTGATAAAATTAATATAGATCTGACGTTTCGGGTCTGGATCCGGGACAGTTTAAGTGATAATAGATAAAGTCATCTTATCCTGGATTCAGTTTTTTTATCAATCTGCAAACATAAAGTTTCAAAATATAAATCCGAAGATAACTGCAAAGTCAAGCTCCCAAGTACACGTAGAGGAAAGTTGGGTGCAAGTATTGAAGTATTATGTCGTTATATCTCGCCGGGATTGTGATTTGAGCGGAATAAAGTTACATAGAGACGTCGTGCGTACATGTGTAAGTGTTATCTGGGTACGTGACAGGGATCGGCTGGATTTATTCAATTGAAGGGGATTTGTTCTGTATTACTTTTATTATTACTCACTTAATGTTGTAGTGCTGTGTAGTTCCTGTGGTGGTTTTATTTCTGAGTGTATCGTTTAAGATGACCAAATGATATCAAAATACAGCTAAGGTACATCTTCTGTACTTTTTGATTTCGCGAAAGCAGTGTTTGTTAATTTTGTTTTAGTGGGAAGATTTAAGAAGTCGTTTAGGCTTTGGGCTTTTTGACGCCTTACCTCGTTCGCAAATTCATTTATAAAAGAGAAAAATCTTCGAAAAATCCTTAACAAAACATAAAAGTTAGTTTCATTTATTATGAAATCTCAGTGAGCCATAAAATAAGTTGATATCTTTACTATTCGTTATAAGTTTTTTCGTACAAAGACAGATGTGCTGAAACAACAAAGTTTATTGCCTCTGAGAATACTTAGAGACATTGCAGATGTTTAGGCGCGTTCGCGGAACGTACGCGTTTTTTTTCGCGTTTTGCACGCGTTTTGACACATTACAGATAGGAGCGGAGTAGTAGCAGGAAAGGGCGATGATACGCATCATAGCAAAATATTATGTTTTTTTTCAATGATTTTGCGTAAACTAGCTATAAATACTAGCCATATTAAGACTTTATTACTAAATATTAAGTATAACTATTTTTATTTGCGTCAAAAGCACGTTAATCTTAGATTTTAGTTAATTCTTTGAAAAATCTACAAATGTATGAATTTAAGGAAGTTCAGACTAAGTTACAGCATACCTATTGTTACCAGTTCCTTAAAATTAAAAAGATCGAATGAATGAAGTAGAACGAACGAATGAACTTTGGGGTGACAGCCGGGCAGTCTGTTATCGGCCGCTAAGCGAGGATGTGCATGTTTAAGATTAATTAGCAATAAAGTATTTAAAAGTTACCTACTCTTTGGCCTTTGTGATCAACGCCCCTGAATATTTATAATATCAGAAGTGGTAAGAACGTCGAAGAAACAATAAAGGTATGGAATTTTATAATTACTTGAAAATAGGTACTTAATGATACTATTACCAAGCAAGATTGCTTAACTAGGTGAGTTTCTATGTATTTGTCGTCAGTTAACAAAACGATAAAAATAACACATTCCTGATCATACTTTATTCCCTAAGATTTGTACCTCTGCCGTATTAAATATGAATCTACCTACATTTTTATGATTACTTTAAAATGTTAGTTGATTTTACCTACTAGATCGAATTCTTTTAACAATATGCAATGCAACTACTTACTTACAAAATAATATACATAATTTAGTATATGTGCTAATTTAAAGTACGTTTATTATTACTTTATTGATGTTTTGCACCGTGAATATTTTAAACTTTAAATGTTTTGATTAAAGTTGTAATAAGAAATATCTTCTTCCCTTCGCATTTCTTCCGTACTAATACCTATCTATACCTATAAAATATAAAACGTAGCCTTCGCCAAGATCGTGCTTGTTGCAAATCTAGGAAGATGTCAGATATATCAGCATATACTCCTCCGATACATTCTACACAAGACCAGCGGCGATCTCGTAGTCTAGTGCGCGGAATACGTTCTAATAAACGGCGGCGTAGTGAATCGAATAAAAATCAAAAACGAAGAAAACCACGTGATACATATCGAAGCCGGTCGCGTCGCGATTCGGGTAGCGACTCATCAACTACACGCTCAAAGTGCCGACACCGTTACCGTAATAGGCAGCGCAATCAAAGAAATTACCACAGCCATTCTTCGCGCCGCTGCACTATAGACCGAAACTAAAAAACAAGGGACATAGGGCTCAAAGTCGAAAAATCGATCTAAAAAAAATACTATTGGCTAGGAAATGATATTACTAACAACATTTACCCTTGTGTAAAAAGTCCAAAAATGCGTAGTTTTTGAGAAAAAAAATAATCTTTATTTTTTTGTATGGGGAAAAACAGTCTTTATTTTTTTTCTCAAAAACTAGGCCGAAGTCAGGATCGACACTTGGTGTCATGTTAGACTGGATGCTTAAGCCTCGGAAAAAAAATAGACCGCAGCGATATCCGCACGGCCGCGGGTTTGCGGGTATTTTGAAAATTCAAAAAAAAAAATTGCTGTTTTTCACTAAAAATGGCACTTTGACTTTAAATTATATATATAATATCGTGGTAATAAATTCACAAACAATATTTTTTTGATCAATATATTTGACATTTTTGGGCAAAAAAGCGAAAAATATACAAATACCTATTTTTTAATCTAAGTGAAGAACATCATGAAATTATACATTATAATGATTTTAGTGGTACGCATTTGGTATAATATGAGTCTTGTACCTAAGTAAGACTTAATTCTATGCCCCCCCCCCCTTATAGCAGTTATTCGTTTGCGTACCCAACAGGTAACTGAGCGTTGCTGAGACCCCATGAAGAGTCATAATATGTTTGTGCAATCGTTTTATTATTGTTGTACCTATTATGTACACGTGGTGTATTATTATGATACCCATAAGCATTACTGAGAACCAATGATGAGTCGTATGTTTGTGCAATTTTTTTATTATTATCGTATTATGTACACGTGGTATAAGTATTGAAACCAAAATGATGGGTATGGTAGCCCTGAAAAGGGCTGTTTATGTTTCGAGTCCTTTACAGACTGTTAGATCAAAGGATCTGGAAGGTTTTCGGACTCGACCAACATATAAGCGGTACTGATAACTAATGATGAGTTATATGTTTGTGCATTTTTTTTATTATTGTTGTATTATATACACTTGGTATAAGTATCAAAATGATGGGTATGGTAGCCCTGAAAAGGGCTGTTTATGTTTCGAGTCCTTTACAGACTGTTAGATCAAAGGATCTGGAAGGTTTTCGGACTCTACCAACATATAAGCGGTACTGAGAACCAATTATGAGTCATATGTTTGTGCATTTTTTTATTATTATTGTATTATGTACACGTGGTGATTGGCCGTATCATAAACCAGCCACGTGCCCTATTTGTCTTGCCTTGAGGCGTCAGAGGCCAGAAATAAAGATTTCAGGAACGTGAGGGAAAGGAATACAAGAAAGAGTAGTAGGACCGCCACGAACGAAGATATACTCCATGGTCTCTTGATCAGTTCAGATCCACATATATCAAGAATAAGGCCCAAATTTACAAGTATATCCAAAGACATCCTTTTCCCAGAAGCCATGACTTTAATCGACGAAGTTGCAGTGAGCCATGACTTTGAAGAGGAAGAAGATATGTTGGTCGAGTCCGAAAACCTTCCAGATCCTTTGATCTAACAGTCTGTAAAGGACTCGAAACATAAACAGCCCTTTTCAGGGCTACCATACCCATCATTTTGGTTTCAATACTTATACCACGTGTACATAATACGATAATAATAAAAAAATTGCACAAACATATGACTCATCATTGGTTCTCAGTAATGTTTATGGGTATCATAATAATACACCACGTGTACATAATAGGTACAACAATAATAAAACGATTGCACAAACATATTATAACTCTTCATGGGGTCTCAGCAACGCTCAGTTACCTGTTGGGTACGCAAACGAATAACTGCTATAAGGGGGGGGGGCATAGAATTAAGTCTTACTTAGGTACAAGACTCATATTATACCAAATGCGTACCACTAAAATCATTATAATGTATAATTTCGTGATGTTCTTCACTTAGATTAAAAAATAGGTATTTGTATATTTTTCGCTTTTTTGCCCAAAAATGTCAAATATATTGATCAAAAAAATATTGTTTGTGAATTTATTACTACGATATTAAATAATTTAAAGTCAAAGTGCCATTTTTAGTGAAAACCAGCATTTTTTTTTTGAATTTTCAAAATACCCGCAATCCCGCGGCCGTGCGGATATCGCTGCGGTCTATTTTTTTTCCGAGGCTTAAGCATCCAGTCTAACATGACACCAAGTGTCGATCCTGACTTCGGCCTAGTTTTTGAGAAAAAAAATAAAGACTGTTTTTCCCCATACAAAAAAATAAAGATTATTTTTTTTCTCAAAAACTACGCATTTTTGGACTTTTTACACAAGGGTAAATGTTGTTAGTAATATCATTTCCTAGCCAATAGTATTTTTTTTAGATCGATTTTTCGACTTTGAGCCCTATGTCCCTTGTTTTTTAGTTTCGGTCTATAGTGCGCTGGAGCTCTGAAATTAGTAGCCGCGAATCGTCAGTTAGTACGGACAATCGACGACGGCCTCGCCATGATTTTACTTCGTCGTCCTCGTCGTCGATAGAAACGTTTTCAAGCGATACTAGCAGACGATCCCGCGAGAGGTCTAGGCATGTCAATCGCAAGCGGAAAAGGTACACTAGATCAACAGAGCGATCTAAACGACGTCGAGTAGCATCTTCGCCCTCTACTGATTTCTTTAAAAAGTTTGCTAAAATTATAAACAGCAAAGCAAAGAGCGCTCCATTTGAAGGCTCACAAAATGTTATTCCCGGCTTTGACCCTGATGCTAATGCGCAAACAGCAGCTGAGTGGATAAGAAAAGTTAATGATACCGCGTCAGTCTATGGTTGGAGCGAGAAACAAATTATCTATTATGCCATTCCCAAACTTTGTGGATATGCTAAGAAGTGGTATCAGGGACGAAGCTCGATAAATCTAACTTGGCGCCAATGGCAGCGTGAAATATTGAAGACATTTCCAGACGATAGGAATTACGCTGATAGACTTTACGAGATGCTAGATCGTAAAAGCCGCAGAGAAGAATCCTTGGAAGAATATTATCACGACAAAGCTAGATTAGTTAAAATGTGTAATATTAGAGGCAGGGATGCTGTAGACTGCATCATTAACGGCATTTTCGATAATAACATTCGCTTAAACGCACAAGGATCTAACTTAAGTAGACCATCTCAATTGCTTACTTATCTACGACGTATTTCTAAGAAAACCAATCAAACTAAAAGGCCATCATATGGAATAAAAGCTCAAAACGACACCAAAGATCTCAGCAGTAACCTAAATAACAATACTAAATCTGTAGACACACCCCGTAATAGATTTAAAAATACGCGTTGCTTCAACTGCTCAGAATTCGGTCATACTATGCAAAATTGTGCAAAGCCGATAAAACGATGCAACAAATGCTCACGAGTAGGGCATGACTCCTCTAATTGCTTTCGATCTAATATACGTCCACAACAACATGAAGTAGATAATAAGAACTTAGCACAAGAACAGACAGAAACCAAGAACGTGATGCAGATAATAAACAATAAAACGGATGACGGCAAGTATTTTAAAACTGTTAAAATAAACGGTATATCCAAATCGGCATACATAGACTTTGGTAGTCATTGTACTCTCATAAGGGAACAGGTGGCCAAGGAATCAAATTGGGTGATGGATAGGTCAGAACTTCCCATTATCAAGGGGTTTGGGTCAAGTAGTATCATTCCGATTGGTCGAGTCTTGGTCAAAATTGAAGTAGACGCAGTAGAGGCGGATGTATGTGCTTATGTTGTTGACGATACACTCCTGAGTGTGGACATTCTTATTGGACAAACTCTAACAGAACTGCCATCTGTGACTGTGTATAAGACTAGTACGCAGCTTATTTTATATTGCGATGATACAAATGTTGAACGATTAGGAATCATTATATCTAATAAGACTAGTTTTGATGGTTTGGCGAATGTCAAAGTGTACACAGAAGAAAAATATTCGGGTATGTTATTTGTTCCTGGTAGTTTGTGTTTACAAATAAACAAAGAATATTTTATAATGCAAGGGTTATATCACTTTGTAAATGGTGATGGATCGATTCTCATAGCTAACTTCTCGGACAACACCATCACCTTAGATGCAAACAGATTAGTCTCAAGAGCTATTAAGTTTCCCAAAGTAGAAACTGAAATGTCTCGGAATAATTCAAATCTGCTTAACGTCAATGCTATCAATAGTGAACAATTTATAAATCCTCCCGAAAGCGCATCCGAATCCGAAGATAACTCCCTTTCAATAACAAAAGATATGATCAATGTAGGGCCTAACGTTACAACCGAGCAAATTGATAAACTCCTCGCTCTTTTGAATAAATATAGAAAATGTTTCGCTTTTAATATGCAAGAGCTTGGAATGACTAATATTACTGAAATGACTATACGTTTAAATGATGATACTCCTGTCACATATAAACCTTATCGACTACCTTTTAGTGAACGGGCTGTAGTCAGAGAAATGATCGGTGAAATGCTTGCTAATAATATAATAAGAGAATCTCAATCCCCGTACGCCAGCCCGATCGTGCTTGTGCGTAAAAAGAATAACGAATACCGCTTTATGTGGACTATAGGGCCCTAAATAAAAAGACGGTGAAAGATAGCTATCCAATGCCGGTCATAGACGATCAGCTCGATCGCCTCAGTGGAAAGTCTCTTTTCACTAGCTTGGACCTGGCATCTGGATACTATCAGATCCCGGTTGCAGAGAGCTCACGTCACTTAACCGCGTTCGTGACGCCCGATGGGCATTACGAATACACCCGTATGCCCTTTGGACTTGTGAACGCGCCCGCGGTGTTTCAAAACATGATTAACAAAGCCTTGGGTAATCGACGGTTTGATTTAGCCATCCCTTATCTAGACGATCTTTTGAGTACGGGTCGTGATTTTGCTGAATCTTATTCTAAATTAGAGGAGATACTGGAACTACTTTTAAAAGCTGGCCTTACACTTAATTTAAAAAAATGTTCTTTTCTGCAATCAACGGTCGATTATTTAGGCTACGAGATATCAGAATCTGGGTTAAAACCAGGTAATAAAAAGATCCAAGCAGTTTCAGAATTCCCAATTCCCTGTAACGTTCATCAAGTGCGTCAATTTGTAGGATTGGCTAGTTTTTTTAGGCGATTCGTCTATAATTTTGCTACACTGGCCAGACCTCTTACAAAATTGACAAAAGCCGATGTTCCATGGCAATGGGATCTGGAGCAACAATCTGCTTTCGATCAGATTAAGTCCAAGCTGGTTACCAGACCAATACTTGCTTTGTACAATCCGGAATACGAAACTGAAGTTCATTGTGATGCCAGTAAGTTAGGAGTAGGCGGAGTACTACTTCAAAGATCGGACCCTAATAACCCATTTCGCCCGGTGGCTTACTTTAGCCGGCAAACAAGTAAGGAAGAATCGTTCTGGCACTCTCATGAATTAGAAACCATGGCTGTGGTTTTATCCTTAAAGAAATTCCGAGTTTATCTGATCGGTATTAAATTTAAAGTCATAACGGACTGTAACGCACTACGTACTACACTAACTAAGCGGGACCTTTTGCCGAAAGTAGCCAGATGGTGGCTAATGCTACAAGAATTTGACTTTCATATCGAATATAAACCCGGGCATAACATGCAGCACGTAGATGCGTTAAGTCGTAATCCAGTTTTGCCGGCTAGTGATATTGAAGAACTTGAGGTTCTACATATCACTTCTAATGACTGGTTACAAACAGTCCAAATGACTGATCCGCGATTAAAACATATTAAAACAATTTTGGGTACTGACGAGGTTGACTTTAAGGATATAAAAAACAACTATGTTTTACGGAATGACAAATTATATAGGCGAGTTGGCCGTTGTCTTAAATGGGTTGTTCCTCAAGGAGCACGTTGGCGTATTTGTCAGCTTAATCACGATGAAGCGGGCCACTTCGCAGTTGATAAAACGCTAGACAGAATAAAGTCAGATTACTGGTTTCCCAAAATGAAACGGTTTGTTCTAAAATATGTTGCTTCGTGTATTAATTGCGCATATAATAAAGAGGTATCTGGTAAAAAGACGGGTTATCTCCACCCGATCCCCAAAGTTGCAAGCATCTTCCACACCATACATATGGACCATCTAGGACCATTCGTAAAGAGCAAACGAGGCAATACCTATATCCTCGCTATAATAGATGGGTTCAGTAAGTTTATATTTATACGAGCGGTTCGAAATACTAAGTCCAAAACCACTATTAAGACCCTGGAAGATATATTTGCAAACTTTGGTTGTCCTAAGATTATCATCTCTGATCAGGGTACCAGATTTACGTCAAGTGAGTTCAAAAATTTTATAGAGTCCATTGGCATCAAACATGTTTTGAACGCAGTAGCGACACGTCGTGCCAATGGGCAAATTGAGAGATACAATAGAACAATTTTGAACTCACTTACGGCAATGAATCATGGCCTTGATGAGAAAGACTGGGATATAAATGTTCCGAAATTGCAGTGGAGTTTAAATAACACCACAAATAACGGCACTGGAAAGTCACCAGCGGAAGTAGTTTTCGGTAAAAGAATGGATGGTATATCTGACAACATTATAAAAGCAGCGATGGAAAACAAAGAAGAAGAATGTAATGACAGGGATGGCATAAGAAAAGCAGTAGAATCAAATATTGCTCAAAAACAATCTAAAATGAAAGCGAATTTCGATAAAACCAGAGCTCCGACGAAAATATTTAAGGAAGGGGATTTAGTGATGATCCCTAATCATAACCCAACTAAAGGGCAAAGCAAAAAGTTAGCGCCTCGGTTTCGAGGGCCTTTTAAAATTACAGCAGTTCTCGAAAATGACAGATATGAAGTATGTAGTATTGATGGTCATTCAAGTAAGAAATATAAGAACTTATATCCAGCCGACCAACTGAAACCTTGGATCACTTTCTCCTTGTCTCCCCCAGCAAGTAACGATGACAGTAGCGATGAGGCTAGCGATAGCGACTAGGCATTAACTTCCTCTTATGTTCCTTATCCTTTACATTTACAGATTAGGTCAGATAAGATGTATACGGTATACCATGATGCTGATTTGATCACTAAATACCTACTTATAACATTGGAGTTTGACGTAAGTACGTATATTTACAGAGAAGAGTTGGTTTTTAATGTAATGTGTAATGACTTACAATATTAAATTTCTGTTGGCAGGCCGTGTCCCGAGGGTGGCAAACGGTAGCCAATAACACCATCAGTATTAGTGGGCTCAGTAGCAGTAGACCGTGTCCCGAGGGTGGCAAACGGTAACTGGTGCCTAAGGTTAACTACAACTAACGAAGCAGGCCGTGTCCCGATGGTGGCAAACGGCAGCTAGTATTCGCAGCAGGCCGTGTCCTGAGGATGGCAAACGGTAGCTAGCCAATCAATGTAGCAGGCCGTGTTCCGAAGGAGACGAACGGTCACTTAGAGAAAAGATAATGGTGCCAAATACCTTCAAGCAAACACCAACACCCTTCAATACCAATGAGTGAACTCCACAACCGACAAGACATCGCTATAACTCCAATCATTAAATCTCTACTTAAATTATTTGTGTCAAGTAAAATAAATAATTGTTCTAAATTTTCTTTAACTTAAAATCATATAATAATTTAACTTTGTTATTTTTTTTGGGATTTGATTTGCGATATTGTTTACGTTTTACTAATGATTTTTGGAATGTACGATTGATAAAATTAGCAATGTTTAGAAGCCACTATAATTATACCGAATCATGTATGAGGCCATACCATAACTTAGATGGCCGAGCTTTCTTTCGGAATGAGGACATTCCTATAACAGAATGGCCGTCTGTTACCAGTTCCTTAAAATTAAAAAGATCGAATGAATGAAGTAGAACGAACGAATGAACTTTGGGGTGACAGCCGGGCAGTCTGTTATCGGCCGCTAAGCGAGGATGTGCATGTTTAAGATTAATTAGCAATAAAGTATTTAAAAGTTACCTACTCTTTGGCCTTTGTGATCAACGCCCCTGAAGATTTATAATACTATGTTGGGTATACACATAGAAGAACATTCAGCTTTCCAAACATGAGGAAGATAGGGCTCTCAGGCTCTTGGACTTTCTGTCAAAATGCGAACGCTACGCGAGTAAAACGCTCTTTTGACGCTCCACAAACGCGCCTACGTCTGCAACTTTTGTCACAGATTACTAAATAGTTACCACAGACGTATAAACAAACACTTTCAATGTCTGTGAAACTGGTTTGACATTTCATATATTAACGTGACAAATCCACCGATAAATCGACAGATGGTATTATCACAGATTACCTAATAGTTACTACGTAACAGATACTTCACTCAGAAGAAAATATCCAATACCTACTGCTTTAACAGTGCGCAATAGCCCAACTGTCACGTCAGATACCACTGCATGCTAAAATGTGCCTAAATACTCAAGCGTATAGTTGTGATTCCTTAGCACCGCGCGAATCCGTAAAAATCGCGGGGCTGCCTCTTCGATAAAATTAAATTAACAAAACGTTTTGTGACTATGTTATTGAGAACTATGAATATGTTCCGACTTATAGGGGCAGTTTAAAATTGTATCGTTTTTAATATAATATTTATTTTTAACATGTTTTTATTTTTAATTTTTAATGTTTTTTTACCTTTCTTATTTCTCGGTTATTATTATGTTTTTCATTAAAAAAACGTAATTATTAAAAATGATAAAACATTCAAAACAAACAAAAAAACGAATGGAACTATCAAAATTTGAACAACGTGCGAGCGCTTCGTTTTGACAACCGCGCTTCGCTTGGTCCGCAAGCGGCCCGCTGAGCGGTAGGTATTTATAGCGCGCAAGTACATAGAGTGACGGAGGCCTGGTATTATACAGTACTGCGCGTATTCTCTTGTATTCTCTGTTACACTATTATCAATGATATTTTATAAGTAGGTACAGATATGTTACCTTCATAGTAATTGACATTTTAAATATGTGCCGAAAAATGATTACAATGACAGCTGATGACAGCACTTTAATATGCTTCAAATGTCTTCAGTGCATATAGAATAACATTTTAATCGCAGAGTGGACACTTTCTTGAAAAGTACCTAATAGTAAGAAATAAAATATCTTGTACAAGTAAAGAATTTTTATCAAAAATTGTAACATTTTTTTTAATTGTTAATAAACGCACACGTATTTTGAGAACGCCATTCTTGGTGATTCTAGAATATCTTCTAACTCCGGTAAACTGGCATTATCCAGACTTGACGGAGAGTTCTGAACATTATGAATTAGTTTTTTCTAAAAAAGATAATAATATTATTGGGTATGATACGCTAAAACACGGATTAAAGTACCAGTACTTAATCGTTTATATTTACATTCATCCATTTTATTATCACTTAATAGTTTATTGTAAGAAGATTTTAGTAGGTATATCAGTAGTTATACAATAGCAATATGCTGTATATTTCTAAAATAAATTTCTTCCTACAGACCCCACAGAGAGAGACGTGAAAGTAAGAAGGCATTTTTGCATTTTTTATTCAGAATTATTAAATGAATTAAATGATGTGAATATGTCAATGAAATAATTTATTTTAACTACAACTATAAGTTTTTTCTAAACCTTTTTTCGAGACATATTTAAAAGAAGGCTGGAAGTGATTTCTACAGATTCTGCTACTTTTTGATGGTATCCAATCTGGTTCGCATCTTTGTTCACGAACAATAGCAATCCAGTCTTGTACTCTGACCTGATCACTCGGAAATCTGATTCCATAAAAAAAAAAAAGTCATTAATTTTTACTATGAAAGATTATAAAACTTGAATTTAGTAAAACCATTTTAATATTTATTACATAAGTCCATTACATAAAATAGATAGGTAGCTATCATAAAGAAGAAGTAAATTGAAAAACTAAAAATTAGGCATAATATGCTACCATCAGTCGCATGTTCTCTAACTAATCTATGTCCGTAGTAACTAATCTATGTCTCGCATCCTTATCGCTCTGGCGTCAAAATCAATCGCTCTATCTCTCTTTATCTGAATTATGGCGTCTTTGAATCTGGTATCAGATTGTATGGAAAAAAAATGAAATTTATGTAATAAATGTATCATTGCATACTCACGAGTGGTAGGTATGAGATCCCCTGTGATTTGTTCACTTTCTTGTCGTAATTGGTACACTTTCGAAACACGCACGAAGGCATTTTTTATTTATTTAGTCAAATTTCAGTAGGAACGTCACTCTCTTGACTGCGCTTGTCGCAGACTAACTACAATATGTCATAGTTAGGTCAATTTACAGTCTTGAAAATACGTGCGCATACAACATATCTGCACCTAGTATAATATAATATCATTGACTATTTTATACAATTACACAAGAGTAATCTAAAGCTGTATTATTTGTAATAAGCGTCGAAGAGCGAGATGTGTTGTGCTGTTGTCTGTCTGTCAATAGCGCTCTCGTTGAAATCTCGGTTTCAAAGCTTTGCACACGGATTGTAGATTTCAGTTCCTTCCTCGGTAAATACAATTATAGACAGACGTGTAGGGTCACCATTACGCAAGTTGTGATTGGGAATCATAATAAATTTGGTTATTTCTTACACAATTATTTCAATCAGTTTGGTTTTATTTACCTAAGTATGAATTGTGATAATAAGTGTTATAATGAATGTGATAAAAATATTAGGTATTAAATTTAAAATTCATGTAACGTTCGGAAAGTAGTTTAATCTGGAAAAAAAATTGAAATAATTCATCGTAATCGTATTAGTCATACTTTTTTACTATTTAAAAATTAGTAATTAGGGAATCATGGAAGAAGAGGAGAGAGGCCTTTGCCCAGCAGTGGGACAGCGATGGCTAGATAAGAAGAAGAAGAAAAATTAGTCGTTGGTACCTATAATTGTTTGCTTAAAGTTTGCTCATTCTTTTACCTCGCTGACCATAAAATATCAAGTTTTATAATCCACTATCAAGGGTGTACCCTACTCTTTGAGTCTGCGTTGCAGTGTGCAGCGTGCGTGCAAGTGGCATCTCACAACCGAGTAGGAGCTCCTACCGACGTAATGTGAAAATCTGCTTGCTTGTTACGACAACTCGCAACACTAAACTCGACACCCAATTAATATTAACTGGCATACTGCACAAGTTTCTATCCAAGTGTTGCAAGCTATAACTTTCTGTTTGCGAGCATTTAGCCAATTACCGATGTTGAGTTCGGGTAACATGACTGAATACAAGTGACTAGAGATGATACGAATTGAAATTTTGCCGAATGTCGAATTCGGTTTCGCATTTGGGTTTGGTTTTCAGACGAAATGGTAGCTTTCAAACATGACGGCTGGCGGCCCAAAAATGTAGCAACCATCTAGCTGCATTTCCTGGGTGATGATGAAACTATAGAAACATTTGGAAATTGCTAATAGCATCTACTGTTTCACCGCTACCTTAGAGTGAAATATGAATAAATATGTATTTATTATTCAACATTATCATATATTCAATAAAGTCAAGAATTTAAAACACATCATTTATAAAAAGCGTTTTGTCAAAAAAGTCGCCTTATAAATAAAAGTGAGGGTAATACAGAAAGGCGCCTTAAAGATATGATCCAATCGCATTGAAGATTGAAGAGAGTGGCCGGGATAGAGATGAATGGTCTCCATCTATCTATTCTCGCCTTTACGCAGATTGGAAAAGTATGCCAACATACATTCACTTCAGTAGTCTTGGTAAAATTATACGAATACTCGTAAAAAGAGGTTATTATGAGATTTGTTTGTTTACGCTTTAATATAAAATGCGCATTTGAACCAGGGTAAAATAATTTTTAAACCACTCAACTATTCCAACTCTTTAAATAAACGCCTGTTTATTAAAATTTTGTATTTAGCTGGATTATACAGTTGAGTCTTGACAGAAAGAAAAGAATTCATGGCTTTCAACAAAAAAGAACAAACATGTTATTGTAACATTCCACCACATCAAGCTATATGATTTGATTACACTATTATGGTTTTTGAATGTAGCTCTGAAAAATATTGTTTAAACTATAATATGAGTTCAAGCTTAAAACCTAAGGGTAGTAATTATTATACATTACTCTATCTTTACTAACGTTTAAGCCAATTTTGCGCTTAAAACCATAAAGTTAAATTGCATTTGTCTGACTAGCTCTTGATAGCTTTTAATAAAAGTGGATTAAAAATCAATTAACTTACATCTATAATAAATTATGTATGTGATAGATTATTATTATCTAAATACCTTCTATTTCAAAGTACTCTAACTCATCTATTAGAGCTTAAGAGAAGTTTAGAGTGTTGTGTACTGTAACGAGTTTACATTCCCCTAGTGTAGGAGCAGGAATGAGGTGGCCGAGGTACGTTTCTATTATGAAAATGGAAGATCCGTACAAAGCGGATTATCATGAAAGCTGTTTCGCTTTTCACTTTGTACGCTCCAAATAAATAAGCAGACCTACTACTGTTTTTCGCTAAAATAATGAACAAGCAGTAACGGTGATTTACATTTGAAATTCTAAAATTATTTGAAATATTTCATTCGTGCGTTATTAACCTTATTTAATGATAAGGGCTTTATTTAACTGAATAAAGCAGATAAAATGTAACAAATACATCAGAGAGATAGGTATTATAGAATAGGTAGGTATGTAAAAAAGTAAAAGTGTACAAAATTTCAATATCGGTAGGTAGGTAATTAATAAGAATAGGTACAAACATTTCAGCGGTTAACCATCACACCAATTTAATGTTTATCAGGTGGTTACAGGTCATACATTTATTGATACGATGCGGACAGGGTATAATTACCGAAATTCTATCCATTGTGCCTACTAGAGTTAAAATAAATTTCTATCCGTCTCAGTTTTTAAAACATAATCGCAAGTTCCTTTGTAAGTAAGTACTTATCGTTAGAGAGAACACATGAATATTCAGCTGGGTAAATCTGTGCATTGGAGCAGTAGTTTTTGCTAGTCAACTTCTCTCGACCGCGCCCTCCCGGTAGAATAGTAATTGCGGGTGTTGGCGGGGGACAGGGTAGGATTTGGAACTTACACGATTTAACTACAGTTTTAATACTGAATAGATGTAATGTGTAAGTAAAACAAGTGTAAGTACCTACTTAATGTGAGCAATACGGCACCATCGAAAAATTTAGTTCGTATCTGATATGTGCTTGTGGAGGTAACTAGAAATAGCAAAGCGTCTTAAAGTAGGTGAGGTAAATAGGCTACCTGCAAAAAGTTTGTTTAAAGAAAATATCTGCTATTTTATTACCAGGTAACAAACTGCATCCAGCCCTGCCCATTGATCGATTTGGCACTAGTAAAACTGCAGCAAACCGGTATTCTATCCTCACCACTTCGGCTCTTTTGTACGGGAAACAAATAGCCACTTCCCGTGTCGCTCCGCCTGTTTATTTGACTAAAATGTAGCTACAGATGCCCCACGGACCGGATTTAACTTTATATTGAAACGGAAGCTTTATTTTATAGTATTGCGTTTATATTGTTTTGGTAGGGGAGTGGAATTGATTCCGATGTTGAGTGTTTGATATCAATTTTATTGTTAGAGAGAATTTACGATTAGCTCGACTTTTATTATGACTAAAATTGTTTGATAAACGCTATGTAGGTAGCTATACTAAATAATATCAGTACCTATGCTCCAAGGTGCGTACAAAGTGGAGTACTACCCACCTAAACCTACTTTGGTAATGGTTATTTTTTTCTTGTTTTTAAGTATTATTTCTAAGAAGACTCAAAACCTTTTTTAGAATCTTAAATCTCAAATCAAATAAATCCTAAAATGCTTTTCTGGTATTCTCAAGCACTTACCAACAAACTTATCTTCGAAAGATTGAAGTGTTCTTCGTTTTTTAAGAGTCTCAAGTGCTTTTACTGATCTTTCATCGCCTTTGCCGTCGCCGTGCGTCCATTGTGGCCAGTAAAAAGCGAAACTTCAAAGTGCTGAAATTCAGCCACAAGCTGCTTAAATCAGCTTAACCTGCAACTCGAGAACCCCGCGACAGACCAATTAGTGCGAATGTATCCCCGTTGTCATGACATAGAATGTCGGGTACAGAAAGTCCACACTCTATTTGGTGTTTGTGTTTTTTCAACTCATTCGTTTTAGTTCTGTGTTTCATTTTGAATGTTACACTTATGATAGTGAAGGTAAACATTGAAGCAGGTACCTATATTTTACAAGTAGGTTTCCTCTTATGAAGCTTATACAATTAAGAACGCATTACTGATCACAAGGGATATACAAGGTAGTTAAGATAGATACAAGATAAGACTAAGCCATGTTATGTGCATTAAACATGTTCATACTTACTTAATAACCTAAGTGACCATTCTGCGTGTTCGCTAGTATACGTAATGTAGTAGACAAATGCCGCCGCAAATAGATATTAACCCCAAGCCGCCTATATAACAGAGTGCAGACAAACTACAAGGAAACATTTCTAATTGTTTGTTTGGCTTTCAACGTTTGCAGATATTACTATTGTTTGGAGCAAGCTGCTGTAATGCAATGCGATACAAAGGAAAACTTGTGTCACAGGGATTTATTTACACTTCTACTTTATTCGCTATTATTATGCTTATAAAGGAAGGATTAAAAGTAAAGAATTCATAAAAAGGCATTGGAATATCTCAGTATAATACGGATAAGTTACACAGAAGTTCATCAAAATCATTTTTCTATTAAACACCGTGCCATCTTTTTCAAATTTGTTTAAATTATTAATTTGATAAAAGGTTTAAGTTTGATGACCTTTTCTAGAACTGGCCATAAAGAAATATGGGTAGGTAGTAAAGAGGTTTATTAAAAATTCGTCTTTCACATTTATCGTTTCCTCGTGAATTCAAATACGTTTCAAAGTGATTTCCTATTCCGATCTAGATCATACTTTATTCTGACAGCTTTTAGAGGAGTTTAAAAATAAATGTGAGAAGTTTTCTAAACGTAAAAATACCAAGAGACAAAATTGTGAAAAGCAAAGCTCTGTAGAATAAATACTAGCTACTTTTGCAATCCGTTAATATGTCAGGGAGAGAACATAAGTTTAGGGAAAGTAATTCCTGGTTTCGTTTTTAAAAACTTACATGATTATAAGTTTTGCAACACAATACTCGTAGGCATTTAAGTTTTTATATCTTTATCTTTAAAAAGTAAACCAATAAAGATGATCAAATTGCCATCTTATTTCTAGTTAGTTGAACACGAGTAAATTGATACGAGCATTTCAAAAGAGTAAACAAACTTATATTGTGTTTCTAGTTTCTTTTCCCAAGCAGGTGTAGACTAAATACTTATTGAGGTTTTCTATAGTCAACAAAGTCTCAAAGGAATAAAGATCAAATTTCAGTTTAAGAGGTCAGATTTGGTTTTCCTAATTAGACATCTGAGTCTACTATATTAAAAGATTTGATTGGATTAGATGTTAAATATTATACCTACTTACTCATAGTAGGTATTAATTAACTTTTGGAAACGTGAGTAGACCTGGTATTTGTGGCACGAGAGTTTTATTAGTTAAAGCTGAGATACTAGGAATTCTGTATTTCAAATTGAAAGGATCACATTTCAAGCTGTGAAATAAAAACAGTCCTTTTTAACTGGAATCGTACGTATCAGGTACTCAAACGGACTGCAGAGAATAGAGCAGAGTGACGAAGACTCCAACGACAATAGCGACGCTCTTAAACACGATTACAACGATGATGAGATTAATGAACTAAATTCGGAGAATAGCGTGTCTAGTCAATGCACAATATAATTTAATAAACATTTGCAATAGACAGTTGTAGCCGCGGGTTCGACCACAACCACATTTCGATGAAATGAAATGATCATTTAATCCTGTAGGTTTTGACAACACTTAGGACGGGTAATTTTTTTAAAGTTAATGCTAGATTCGCAAGAGTGCAGTTTTCCCCAGAGAAGAACCTAGCAAGAAACTCTGTAGGGTTGCTCTTTTTAATTTAAATTTTAAAAATCTCAGGTATAAACACAGAAACATATAATAAAATTAATATTTCAAAAGAGCTATCCATAAATAAATAATAAAAATTTGACCCCGCAATATCCAAGAAAAAGTAAGGTAATAAATGAGAAACAGAGAAGTGAAAGGCTTAGTTTGATAGGATCCGCATGACATGACCGGCCATCACAGCAGCACCTTCACACAGGTCTCAACGCATGTGCCAGCCATCAACCCCTTCCACATATTTTAGGGAAGTAGGAGACCCGACACACAGCGCCACCACTGCAACGGCGTAAGCGAGCATGACATGTCACACGTTTCGCCTTATTCATAGAAAAAAGCTTAGCTATTACAGATACCATACCTACCAAGATGCTGCAGAGGCAACATTTTTACAACACAATAACATTCATATAATTTAAGGAATGTAAGAAATTCACAATTGTATAAGTATGAACAGTTATGCCGTATAAAGAAAGCTTGATAGAAGAGAAGGTCAATCCCATGAATTTGAGTCATCTAAATAATCGTTAATTTTATAATATCCCTATTTATCCCGTTTTCGTCATGGGTACGTGATTTTCACAATTGTATAAGTATGAACAGTTATGCCGTATAAAGAAAGCTTGATAGAAGAGAAGGTCAATCCCATGAATTTGAGTCATCTAAATAATCGTTAATTTTATAATATCCCTATTTATCCCGTTTTCGTCATGGGTACGTGATTTTTAATACAACTGGTAATGGTTTACATGGACTAATGCGTTTGTGAATTTGACTGTGAATACCTGTACTATGTAGTAGTTACATATGAAATCTGAATAATAGAAACCATTAGAGGTTCCTAGAGATTGATTAGGATAAAATATATATTTTTAAACTACTAATGGCAAAGACATTAAACAATGAAAACGACAATTTAAAATGTAAAAGTTTTTTTGTCATATACTACTCTCTGGCTCAAGTACCTAGTTATATATTTCTTATAAGTGATTATAAACGATTGGAAACCAATAATTTTTTTATCTTTAAAATATTAAAAATATTTTCTTCATTTCTATTTCCTTTTCATTAACTTTTTACTTAAGACGAGTCGATGAAGCGCTTAAAAAGTAATTTTACCTGAGTGCCTTTCAGTCGATCAAAAATACCTTGCTCTTCATAAAGCCTGTCATTTTACACAAATAAATAAAAGAAATCCAGTATCTTTTGTTTAACTCGAGGAACAAGTGGATCAGAAGTTTGAGTGAGTTTGGGCGAGGAACAAAGCGGGCAATGAGAAGTTTTACACCATCTGATGACGACGTGATGTGCAAACTTTTTATAATAGGTACCTCCTTCTATTCCCATTTCCTTTAAGCTAAATAACGAAGCTAGTAAACCTTATCGTGGACTTGGAAATGTCCCATGAACTATAATTTCGTAATCAAATAAAATATATTTAACATTCATATCAATACAATATCGAATATAGATCCCGACATGGATCGTGGCCAAATAGTCGTTTAAATCATTGAAATATGTATTTGGTGCTATTTTTTATCCAACCCTATATATGAACATATCTATATCTATTTAGTTAGAATAACAATTTATATGACTAAAATATGATAGATGTGATAGAATCTTACGTGAAATAATGAAGTTTCTACTTGTATAACAGGTAAATTGTTTATCCGCGTAAAATAACTCTTTATAGTTGATTGTGTCGGTAATTGAATTTGACAGTATGTAGAGTCGGGGATGACTCGCGTATTTGGTATGTGTGATGTATTAAGGATGAAATTGCGTTCATGATGTTAGAAACACGTTTTTGTTTTGCATTTGATAGACGTTTTTAGACGTTAAAATTACATAAAATAGATATTTTGCTCTGTGAAATAAATTAATTTATTTGAATTTATTGGAATATTGGATAAATTAATTTATTTCACTACAATTCTGTTAATATTTTGATCGGATTAGTAGAATAAGTACTTTACTCCAAGTTATTTTATATTCACTTTTATATTCATAAATTGCCACGTGCCAAAATGAAACAACGTAATTTATTTGAAAATAAACATAAAAAGGAATGTTTGTGGGTATTAATTGGTATTTACACACAAAGATGTGTGCTTTGATCTCAACGTGGCAACTCATTAACATTTTGTACTAATAAAAAACGTATAGAGGTGGAACATAAGAGAAAATAGCACAAAGTGCACATTGAATAAGCTATAAAACCACGCTAATTTCGAACTGAGGTTGACTTCAAAGAAACGAATAGTCCGCTTAATAATGAAAAACTTCGGAGCTCGCTTAACCTGCGTTTTCAACGTGTTGAAAGCAAACTTTCCTTCGCCTTTCGTTAGGAAAATGTATCGTAGTTAAATACCCTGTAGTTTATTTTATGCTAATACTTAGCTGGGTTTTTACGGTATAGACATAAACTATAGATAAAATGTACTAAGTACGTGTATATTTTAGTTTAGCAGTCCAGTAGATATTTCAAATAGAATTAAAACTCTGTCTCAATAAAGTTTTATTTCATCACTAAACAAGCTCAATCACTAGAAATAGTGACGCTAGTATTGATATCATTAAAGCGATCAGGGATCAATGATCGAACAAGGGGAGCAAAGCTACATGAAGATTAATATTCAAATAGTTTATCCTCATTTTTTTATTTCTCAGAACTAGGCACTGAAAACTTAACTTACATTTAATTCATACAAAGTACTTAAGTAATTAATCAATAAAAGAACCCTGTTTATAGAAATATTTATCGTGTAAGACCAAGATCCCACGTTAAACTGCTCATGTAAATATAATGAACTTGTACAAAATAATTAATTCAGGCCTAATGTCAGTTTTACCCTGGTTCTTATCTCGTTTCTCAAGCCTTGTTCTAATTTCCCGGAAAAATGAATCGCGGCTGTAATGAAGGACGACTTTGCACCGTTACCGACATATAGATGTCTTGTTCAACCTACTACCGTAATGGGAATGGAACTCTTCATAGTGTTGTGCTGTGACTTTGGGTGATCGTTTTGGCTCACCGATTCTGGGTTATATTCTTAAAAGCTGTGCCACAAATGGATCGATATTGTCTTATAGAATAAACAAATAGGTCTCTGTCTATTAAAAAAAAAGTAAAAATGCAGTTTTTCGTTTATATTTTCACCAATAATAAATTTAAATCAAAGGTTTTTTGTTTGAGTACTTACATTTTTTAAATAATTTGCAATGATTACGTACCCATTGTTTTCACTGAAAATAAGAGCCGTACTCTGGAAAAGCCGTATACGAAAACCAATACGAATCTGATGTCTTTAAGTAATTGATACACTGATCCAATTCACCTTGAAATAATAATATAAATGAAACATCTCTATAAGTGAAAGCCAGTCGGTTATTCAGGAAATGGCCCTACTGAATAAGTTATAAGATCAACGAACGTAGGTACATATAATTACGATTCCAAAGGAATATGTCGGGAAATGTATAGTTTCTTTTTGATCTCGGAGAATAGTGTAAACAAGTGCTAGGGACTATTTTTTTGGAAACAGGCAACATTTGAAAATCTATTTGATACCTAATAAATAAAAAAAGGATATGGTGAAATAAATTACTTTAAAATCTACGTGATTAAAACACTTAATATTCTGGATCGATTATAGAGAGTTGCATACCTATTACCTATATTTTGGGAAACCGATCATAAATGTAAGCGATTTGAGTTTAATATCTAATCTTTATTCGAATGTTGTTGACCACATAAACCCAATATCAGGCAATATTAACACTTGGACTATGAAATTGATCGATCGAATGTGTATAATGATGTATGGAAATTAATTTGGGTGCTATATAGAATTTGATTATACTTACGTTAAAACCTAAATAATGGTGTAAAAGTACTAAAGCTACAAATATACGACATTGAAGTAGAATAGATTTGAGGTATCAAAGGATGTGAAGAGGTCTTTCTTTTCTGTGAAGAAGAGCTCTATCTATTGCTTGCTCCACTACCTAGGTATTATACAAAAAAGCTGTATTAGAAAAAATAACTATACTAAAGCATATTCCTGTCATATTTGTGTAGGTGTACTACACCTACGTTACGGTGTAGTACTTACGTTTGTTTGTGGTTCAACAAATAAAAATTCACAGCTTGCGAGATTGTTACTGTAACCACTACGCAACGCCTAGATTTTCACAGGATGACAGAGAATACAATATGAGACACTCGTAAATCTGTATGTCTATCACAAGGTTCCATTTTACGGAATCCTAGCAGTAAAGCCCAAAGATTCAGGTAAAACTCTGTACACTGTCTGCATATTTCTAAACAAAATGTCTAAGTTTTGTGTGAAGCATTTCTATTTGTAACATTCAACGTTGCAAATAAGAAAAGTCTTAGCTCAAATATTTTGCATTTTGTGAACAGAAGTTTTATATTGCGCAAATGTGGCTACATTTTTGTTATGTCACCTTCGTTGGAGCGAGTGAGAAATGGATGTGTTGAATGGGACATACTCGTACGTATATGGAGTAAAAGTACCTACTATTCCTGTTTAAATTATAGTAAAGTATTATTAAGTTGGTTGATTTTGACATACCTAGGAACTTGTGCAATAGCTTCAATTCTCCTTCAATTACATCAAATGTTGGAAATCAATGTCAAAACCGTATTATTTTATCATTGGTTGGACTCTCATATATTCGCTCTTTACTCAGTTCACGCTTTATAAATTGTTAACGCTTTAATGATGGTTGTTTGTCATAATTGAAAACCAGCGAACTTTTTCGTAAATTCTCAAACTCAGTATATTTCTTCACGGAAAAGGCATCGATCAGAAATTCATTGGCCGTGACCGAAAAGGCACGTATCAAATGCAACTTAGGCAAGGTTAACCGACAACTTTGTGACGTCATCACGGTGGTTATGTATTCCGCAGGGAGGTCCTCACGTCGACGGGTTCACGGGCTTTTGTCGGGTTGCTTTATTACGAAAATCACTACACTGGATACCACAAGCCTTGGGGTATTTCTACGGAGTCCTTTGCTTACGAAAATGGTTCAGTGACCCGATGAGATCGCCTTTTGGTGGAAAGTTTTCTGTTTCTATGTGAGAATGTTGATTTTCAGCTCTAAGTAATATTGGTAAACTACAAATATACAGGGTGTAACAGAAAGGGTATATAAAGCCGAAACACAGCGATAGTCCTCATGAAACTGAACAACTTTCCCCAAGGAACATGGGTCGTAACTCGAAAAAAATTTTTGGATCGCCCGCCCATACTTACTCGATCAGCTGATCGGGCATTTTGTATGGGGAGGTTTCATGAGGACTATCGCTGTGTTTCGGCTTTATATACCCTTTCTGTTACACCCTGTATATATCAGCGTTATTTACAAAATGAGGTTTAAATATAGTTCTATAAATAAGTAATTAATTCAGCTAAATGTAGTAGTAATGTAATGTATTAGTTTTGAAATGACATTAGTTCTAGAAAAATATTTAAACCTCGTTTTGTATCTAATAACAGAAAGAGTTAATTGGAATAGGCTTTAAGGCTTTGGCATTTCAAAACGTTTGTTTGTTTTAATAAAACTCGCACGAGTAACTTTTTTGGACAAAAACATTACGCTGATAAAGTCACCGGTATTTCAATAAATATGAAACCCAATTTCAACTTCATTTTCGTAATGATCTTGTTTGATTTAAGATCGCACGTGTGAACCTTTACTTTGCGTTTATATTTCTATTTTATGTGCCTCTAGAAATGTGTAATTACGTTGTAATTCGAAAAATGATATGTTTTTGATGTTGTGTTCTTTGATATGGATACAAAAAAGCTGCTTTGAGCAATTATATTTTGTTCCGCACACTTCAATATGAGAATCGGGTTACGCTCGTATTATAATTATATCAGTGGTAGGTACCTATACTTTAATGTAGAAATAGTTATATTCATATACGTTTATTGAAACACATTCCGGATTTGTTAAATTAGATTTTAAAATGTATATTAAAAAAAATCGCAATAGTGAAATGACGTTTTGCGAGAAACCCCCTTTATTCAGTAATTTATCGACATGGAAATTACGCATCTGCTCAAAAAGATGAAAATCCAATTTCCTGTTACATAAATGAATAATTTATTTCCTATTATTGGTAGGATTTTGCTACTTTATGCAAAGCCGGTTTTATAACTTTATTTTCATTTTAAGTTACGAATTCATGTTATAATAACAAAGTTTATAGAAATGTTTTGAATTTTCCAAGAATCTTTTCATCGAATACCTTAGTCGAATACCGACTCTTTTAAATGATATTACATGTTGAAAATTTATTACTGTAACTTTTATTTGTTTTCCTACTTTTATGTTTTCTTAAATACGTATTTTTTTTAACCCCCGACGCCAAAAGAGGGGTGTTATAAGTTTAACGCCTCTGTCCGTGTGTCTGTGTGTGTGTCTGTGTGTCTGTCTGTCTGTGGCACTGTAGCTCCTAAACGCGTTAACGGATTTGGATGCGGTTTTTTTTAATTTAAAGCTGGTATTCCTGGGAGTGTGTTCTTAGATATATGATATGCAAACCGGTTCAGCCATTTCAAGGTCATCAGCTCTTTTGTGAGCTGTGGTAGGAGTGTAGATCCAATGTAACAGCAGATATGTCGTGTTTGGATTCGTTTTGATCAGTGTTTTATTTTTAATATGATGCAATGGTGACAACAGGTGAGGAGCTGATGATGGAGTCAGAATTTCCAGCACTCCATCCATTCTTGAAAAATTTTACAGCAGATATATCATGTTTGGATTCGTTTTGATCAGTGTTTAATTCTGAATATAATGCAATGGTGACAACAGGCGAGGAGCTGACGATGGAGCCCGAATTTCCAGCACTCCATCCATTCTTGAAAAATGTAACAGCAGATATGTCGTGTTTGGATTCGTTTTGATCAGTGTTTAATTTTTAATATAATGCAATGTTGACAACAGGAGGATCTTTTAGTAATATATATCTAATAAAGGTTTAAAAACTTCAAAATAACAATTAAATTAAGAATTAAAAAAACCCCCGGCTATAAAAAGTAACAAATAAAATACCTATGTAGTATTTTGTCTACTGAACATTGCGTAATATTTCATACAAATTAACAACTTTCATACAAACTTCATTTTGTCGGGGGACCGCTAACCGCTACCTAGCGGTAGGTACGCAAAATGATATAAGTATCATAATGTCATATTTAAATCACTGGTAAGGAAAATAGAATGCGGTCCCCCGAAATGAATTTTGTATGAAAGTTGTTAATTTGTATGAAATATTACGCAATGTTCAGTAGACAAAATACTACATAGGTATTTTATTTGTTACTTTTTATAGTCGGGGGTTTTTTAAATTCTTAATTTAATTAACGTTATTATCTCAGCTATACATTAGGTATCTCTAGGTATACATACTCGTAGCGTGTGTAAATAGCTATGTTATGTATACCTAGCGTTGACGTAGAAAAGCTATTTCTAATTTTGATTTATTTTGTAAGTTTAACAGAATTACCAAACTACTAGTCACGTTCAGCAAATCTTAAAAAGGAAGTAAAAACGTCTCCCAATAATGAGGTTAGAGGTTAAATAGTTGTAATGCGACAGCAGCGGGTTGTCGCTACGTGTCGCCGAGATTTATTCAGTACGCCGCTCACGTACGTTTAGCCATCGCCTCGCCACCTGCACACCTGCAGAATAATCTCCAAAGAAAAATACTTTTTGTGAACACATAAAACATGTATTTCCAGGTGAATTTGTATGAATAGTTGCGTATGTTTAGAAAAAAATGGAAAATCGGCTAGAAAGAATTACACTTGAAATAGCTAGCTAAGTAACGAGCAACGTTTTTATTATATAGGTACGTTTATACCCATTTAATAGTAAAAAAACATCATTAAATAAAGGTAGTGGAGAGTTACACGAGATTATATATGTATTCTTTATGAGTATCTATTAATATTATGTAATAGAATGTCATTTATGTTTTATCAATAAATTCTGTATAAGTATTCAATAAATCATATTTCTAGTTAGTTTCTAGTAGGCAATTTACTGTTTCTAGGTACCTACTATAGTTACATGAAGCAAACGTTTGTGAAATTATTGAGGACAAACGTCTCCAAAATAATTAATAAAGTAATAGTTATCAATTTGCAGAAACTGGCGATATTTTTGGAGGTGTTCTGCGAAATGTGAAAGATGGTTATTGTGTTCTCCTATGAGGTCGACTATTCAATAATTTGGTGGGAGGACAGGTCTCGCTACAAATTGGAGGGTCCTCTATGACAAGAGGTTTGACTCTGAGTTTCCCTACTTTATATTAATGATGTTCTTTGATTTCAGACGCATTCATCTACTCCAATTGTACTTAGCGCACGATCAAATTATTAATTTGAAAGAAATTATTTATAATTGGGAAAACGAGCGGGAATTCTGTAATTGAAGTAGAGGAATACTCAAAATATTTGTTTCTTTCTAAAAAGACATTTTTAGCTCGCAATTTATTACCAATACCAACTCATATATTATGAGAAATACGTAACCTATTTCAGGTATTTGTATGAAACGTTTCTCAGCTGGTTATAATATAACCTGACTCTGAGCTTCATGAGAGAAATACTTTTCAATTAGAAGATAAATCGAGTATTATAGTTTATAGGTAAGTATAACAAGCAAGCAAGAAATTTGGTTTCAGTTGGATTTTTCGTTAAACTAGGTACTCTTTGCACTTCCATCGACGCCCTCAGGAAAAGGTGGCTAATGAAGTTAGCGTAGTACATAATTGGGCGCCCGGAGTGTATTTCCTATAGACAGACGTAGGAGGGGCCAGTCTGCGCCCTCCAAATGGGGCCACACGGAGCCACACAGGGCCACAGAGAGCTGCGCCGACCCCCAGAAATCCGATTACTGCCGTCACTATTTCGATTTAAATGCTCTCGCTAATTTCGCTCCCTAGTTTCCGATAGTCTGTTTGTAAGCAGAGATCAGAGGTGGCATATCCATCATGTTATACAGGAGGTAAGCAATTTTATGAGGCTGAATGATGATAAAACTTGAACGAAACAAATCTCCCATAACACCTTTTTTTTAGGCAGATTTAGGCAGCTTAGAGCTAAAAATATTATGTGTCTTTGTTAATTTTGAATGTCATTTAGTTTTTCCTCATTAAAATATTTCTTGTTGGAACGCTCACGTGTAATATTTGTGAAATTACATTACGTAAGTATCTTTATTTCTTACACACCTACCTAAATGTCGCCTTTTAAATAGAATATTAATTTATAAATATAAAGTCATACAAGCATATGTTTGTTTCAACCAATAAGTACAGTCATTTGAAAAAAACTACTCAAAGTATTAAAACCAATACCAATCGTAGGAATCTTTAAAATATAATGTAGAATGGAATTCATGGAAATCATGTTTCGTTTCGCGGCGCGGATATCTTGTCAAACGCCTCTAGTGCCGACAATCCAGTAAAATGTCGACGCGATGGATTGGAAATTGGCAGGCGTTCCCCACGAGAGCTCTTCCGGTTCCAATTAGATGAGATTATACCTATGTACACTCGAACACGTATTTCATATTGTACCGTCTTCAACACATTTACAACTGGTTATAACTACATTTCTTAATTTAGATTATATCGATGACTTACTCAATTTGTTTCTTTAATAATCATCATCCCTTGGTAAAAGGTCATCACCAAAGATCTCTACAAAGTTAAGTTTTGTATTGTGAGATTATGATTGATCAGTGCCTTTTATAAGTCGGTTTACATTAATCAGTGCTCACACATCATTCAGTAACGTAAATCCCGTAATTTATTTTAATATATCAAATATTGGCCACATCTAAGGCAAAAATAGAAAAACTTCAGTAGGAATATAACTGGAAGTTATAAAAATGTAGCATAAAATACAATTTACACCCACATACAAAGTATCTTTAAGACTAAAATAAATTTTAACAGTTTTTGTAGATAAATGTACTGACAACGACGACGTCGAAAACTCGTTAATTAATATGTTATGAATCCTTAATTATATCTAAAATTACAAATTAATTAGTATTGAAGATATGAAGCTTTTCTTAATATTGTATAGTAATATGAATGACGAAAAACGATATGATTATTATGATATCTTTTATATATTTTGGAACCATTTATTTGTAAAATAAATGTAGCTTCATTTTAGTACTTATGTTTTGTAACACAAAGGTTTATATGACTTCGGTTTTCGAAAAAGACTTCAGTTAGTACCTATAAGATAGTTAGACATTCATATACGTAAATTCTGGACATTTTATTACTCACATCCCTATTAAGTAATTGTTCAGTCTTCAAAAACTTTAATTATTGTACAAATACCCTTCGTCTTTGGCTGTAATATTACACAATGCTTGAAGCTTGAGAAACGCTTCTCAATATCGTGGAATCTTCCGCCCAATTAAACTCGCAAAGTTCCTTATACACGCTAGATAATCTTGCGTCTCGACCAACAATCTTTTCTATATTTTTCTTCATGTAGACAAGGGAATAAAAGTATGTAGGTACTTATCTAATAATGTTCATACGTTATATCGATATTTTCCGAATGATTGTACTGACGAAAATAAACAAATTATTGTAAGTAGGTAAGTAAGTCAATTTTGGCAAATTTTTCAAAATATTATTACATCTAGCAACCCATTAAAACTATTGGTGCTCCCACACTGCATGTTTAGCATCGTTTGTAAACATTTTATAACATACAAACGTTGGTAAACATGTTGAGAGAGAGCACCATAAAACTGCCATTGTAAAAATCTGATGAAAAATACGATGATGCTTTGCCTACATATTATGTGTCAATCGTTTAATACTTATACCACGCATACAAGACTAGACAATACATCGGCGTAGAATATGCAAACTGAATGCATATCAAAGAGATTGGTAATCCTTAAGCTATAACATTACGGGTATTGGCCTTTGAAAGGAGATTACGCGGCAGATAGAGGAAGCCTTCTTTATCATACTATCTAGGTAGGTTACGAGCTAGTCTCTTTATATGGTAGCGTTGTAGATCAGAGGTCGCGCCGAGAAATAATTTGATATCGATTTTTCTAGTACCTATTCGAGCTACATGCATATTATTAGTAATGCCTTCTATGTTTAAGTTCTTTTAGCAGATTTGCTTTGTTACTTCAGCTATTCCCATATCGATCCGGATTCAGTTGTGTTTGTGAGAAGATGTGTCGCCGCCGCTCGTATAAAAAATGTGAATAGTGTAATATAAAATGCTCTTACATTAGAGTAGAGCCCCCAATTGACATTTGGTTCAAATGTTGATTACCAAAACCTACATTAATAACGGCCACACAAATAATCATCCCCGAATACAAGATACAAATCAGATAAAATATGCTATAAGCAGGGTCGTAATTTTAACTTGGACGGAGTTGCCGCGAGCCACGGCAAAGTTCATACTAATTTCGCAAATAAATGGACAATTTACTCGGGAACTTGTCCCAACTTGGTCGACTGGTCCTCGGGAGGACGTGACGTCATCATATCCTATTAGCGTCATTACTATATACTGTTGGGGCTTACTGTTACGTAACTGTTTATATGTAATCAGTCGTCAAGTGAGGGTAAAATTTGATAGAGTTTAGTTAGGTAACCATGTCCTTCGAATTCACGTAGGTAACGATTATTTTGAAGCGTTACCAAAAAGTCGAATAATGCTCGGTTTCGAAAAATTAAAGCCACGAAAATTTCTGTTGCTATCCATATTCTTAAATTTAACAACACTGTTAAGTTTTATTTTCCAAATGTAAACAAATACACAAGATACTTTTACAGTTGTTTCGCGTTTTAAAGTAAAATATTACAGTTTTCTGCGTATGCGTTCCGCGAATATTCAATTTGGTTCTAACATAAAAGTTTATGCTTTGAAAACTTCGAAGATTCACCTAAATAGTATTTTTTCAATGTTTTATTCTGTCACTTAACTGTACCTATAACCCGAGTAAAAAACAGATTGATACCGGTGGTGTTATGAAAATTATGACGTCACCAAGCGTTCAGTTAATTAAATCGTTGGATAATATAGTTTAGTTATTATGATGTTAAACGAGTGAAAATGCCAGTGAGGTTACCAATGTGAGAGACTGATTATTATATCCTTGAGAACTAAATTTTCTCTAAGATCTTAACTTTAGCTAATTACCTAGTTACTTTAAATTACGACCATTGCTTAGGTAGGACTGATTGAAATATTATTCTAGATTTATATCCATTTTTGGATTTACCAATCCGCGCTGTAAAAGTCAAGATTATTCGACCATTAACTTTAATATTCACCTTTCTTTATTCATCCCTTGTGATAAAACGGCATTAGAAAATCTAACTGGCGACTCGGCCTCATTCGAATTTCGAACGCAAATTGATTCCTCTCGCGCGCCGAATATGGAAACAGACCCAGTTCAATTGAAATTGAGGCATATCGAATCTATAAAAAAAAATTTCTTTCCCGGATTGTTGATATAGGGAAGAGTTTTGGGTAATGGAGCAAGACGGGATACGAAAAATAGCCGGAAGGGAGTCGTAATTCTTGAAAAAAAATGCACATAGGAATAATAATTACTTATAAAATTAATATGTTTGTCATCTTCGTTAAGTCTTTTCTTGTAGACGTATAATTTCAGGATAGATCTCTGGAAAAAAAGGTGCAAAAATTATACCAATTCGTACTCAGCTACCCATAGAAAATTTAAACAATAAATAAACACTACTTATCTCAAAAAATATTAAATATCTTAATCTGTTAAAATACCTATTCATTCATATGATAATAAAAAACTCTATCAAAATTTCCACTAAGCGCGTTCTCTTTGAAAGCAATTTACCCAATAGATTTTCCATATGAGTCGACTACATTTCTACACGGTTTCGCTGGAAATTGTGTATGAAGATAGTACGTGACCGTCTCTTCAGATTAGATCGATAGTTGCTGAGTGTGGCATTATTTCAGCTGACACCTTCAATACAACAGTTTGTTGCTTTCAAGCAATTTTATCTGCTGTTTCGCAACTTTGTGGCTTGCTTTCTAATACTTGTGCAATTCTACGTTTTGTCACAGAACTACGTGGAGTTAAACTTGATTTTAGCAAGATAAAAGATAACATTCGATCTCTAGAATTATGTTCTTGCAAACTGTTTATTTTCGACTTTGGCAGTTCGACTTTTTTGCTGCTTGCAGGAAATTAATTTCTCGTACTTAACTGTTATTTAATTACATAAGTTTCGTTAAACCTCTCAATATTTTTTACCTTTACTTATGTTAAAAACTAAACTAATTACTTTTCGGTATGGAGCGTGGACCATTTTCAGAAGTTTGCATTTGACAATCTTGAATCTGAAATAAAGTTCAAAAACATTTATTTACTGACTCTATTCCATAAAACAAATGAAGCCGTTATACTTTTTTTTCCGAAGCGGTAAGCAGCATATGTATTCGTGAGAGTACGCGGCAAACTACGGGCAAAGTTGCCTCCGCGACATGAAAAATGCATTTAGTTTCAGCTACAAAAGGGTATCCACCGCCTATTGCCGGTTGCTCGATCCCAGTTTGCATTTGCGGTCGTATTGGAAACGTCACTTTTTTGTTTGCATGATTTTTTGAAAGTTTTCATAGGCACACGTTTCACTGCCATGTTTCGTTCATATTTGAAAACGAAAAATTGAATTTCTAAAAAATACGCAGACTCAAATGTCAGAATAAATAGTCGTTTTGCATACTAAAGTTGAATAATTTGCTAAGAAAAGAATAAACAACTACTTTAAAAGTTAATTCTAATGTTATTCTCAATAAACTGCAAATAAGATTTGAAAATAGGTTAGTATATAAATGAGTCCTTAAGCCCACATACTTTTATAGTAAAAGAAATAAAATGGTCGTATGAACATCTACTTAAATACCTAATGAAAAAAAGTTTATGGTCGCCAAACTCCGACCAAGAACATCTCTTAAACAAAAAGTATACTGATTGCTCTAAGTTGTGGATCGGTTCCGATATTATTAAATTATGTGTACGTGTACTAGAAAAACAAAATTTTCCTCATAATACATACTTATTTCAACAAAAAGTCAGTAAAAATTCATCTAATGAGTTGATAACCAAAAGTTAATTTAAGTTGTATTTCATAGCCAAACGTGTGTCAATATCGTATTTTAGGCACTACCGGTATTCATTTCTATTTATTGTATTTAGATTTAGTTAAGGCCCACTAGCGCATCCTAGAGCAGTCAATAAACCCGAAGTTAGCTGCTAACACAGGGTTAAATCAAGATAAATCAATACAAATTATTTATTTAACCCTATGCTAGCAGCTAACTCTGGGTTTATTTGGCTGCGCAAGCAAAAACCACTTAGGCCCAGTGGTTTTCACTTTCAGGACTTCCAAAAACTTATTCCTTTAGCTAGATACCTTCATTTAGATTAATCTAATACATTATAACAATACTTCCACAAAGAAATGAAATGTGAGCCTTCAAGAAGCACGATCTAGCATTAATTCTGGTCGGTTGGTTAGGAAATCACGTTGCGCACTTTTAATTGAGGCCTAGCCGGTACGTGTGGAGAGCTCCCAGTTCTCAACGATTCCAGGAATGGATTTAGGCAATACCAGGAAAATAGGGGCCTACCCTTTTCTCTTAGGTTAACCAACAAACTGACGGTATTTACCTATTTGTTAGAAAGGTAAATCACAATTCTGAAAAAGGTATGCACGTCTCTCTCAATGATGTTAATGGTTCTATTTTTGATAGCATAGGTTCTGAGAGTAGTGAATTGGTAAAGTAACTCAATATTTCTGACGAAATAGAATCAGCCAGGTTACATAACATACCTTTTTACTGTGTTATAAAATAAGTGTCGGTACTTTACAAGCATAAATCGTTCACAGAGATTTTATTACGAGATGCATGAGGGGTTGTTATTTTTGGATTAATCTAAGTGAAGCTCTGATCTAGAGTCCTGTGCCAACACCCACTTGGCAAACCGCTGTCTTAAGCCCGATATTATGTGGCCGGAATATTACAAATTCATTATCAACGGAAATCTGATCGGGAGAAAAACGCTACGGACGTGATTAGAGTTTGAACATACGAAAATCCTCTTTATGGGTTTGTTCCAATATGCTGGAAATGCATTTTATATCGCTAGAGGGTAATGCAGAGAGCTCTGCTTTTGATTTAAATGCTTCGAGAATTATAAAGCAGGTCTCAGTTGTTGTATAATGCAGGAAACTCTGGATTTATTTCGTAAAAATTTTAGTCGGTTGATATGGTTTTAAGAAAATTCTTTCTTAAGACACGATTATTGCGATATATTTTAGGAAGATAGTTAATAGCAGTTTATTTTCGACGCATATAAATAACTAACAAGCAAAAACGTTTCCTCGAAATAGCCAAGTGTAGCATTTAAGTAATTAGTGCGAAGATGACAGGAAATAATCAACATATAAATACGAAAATCGTAATTTGTTGCGAAAATATTATGTTTACCGTATAAACGAATGTAAGCGACAAATATGAGGGTGTTACACACACTACGAGACTGTTGATCGAGCCTTCTTATTACAAACATAGAAACTAGGTAGCGACGGAAACTTGATGATATACTGAAGTAATCTCAAAGAATAAATAAAGTTAATATCTGCTCTTTAACTTTTCATCTGATAATAAGAAAATGATGCGGTATATGCACTTGATTTGGCACGAAGTATTATCCAGCTCCAAACTTTATCTTCGTACTCGTAAATCTGAACTTAAAACTCAGCATATTTTAATATTTCATTTGTCGATATCCAGTCCACATAAGGTGAATGTGATGCATCAAAATTTTATTATATCAAACCCACCTAATCCATAAGTTACGATATTATTATCGTATAAATACCACAATATCTTAATTATTAATATAAATTCAATATAATATTAAGCACACCGAGAATATCAGATACCTATTCAAATAAAAAAATGGAAGCTAGCTTTTCCCCCGTCGGGATAGGTTATGAATAAAAAAATGGATAATGTCCATGCTAACATTAACGAATGATTTGTAACTTATGGTGAGAAAAATACGGCTGTCTTCAAAGATTATTAATCACGAACATTTGATACGAGAAAAATATGATTTTCCCTGTAGAAGGTCGCTGGGACATTTAAGTGATGTTTTCTGTGAATAAGTAAAATAAATGATCTCTTTGGTTAAAGTTTGTTGTACGAAGAAGGGACGAAACATCAAATAGATAATGATCATTGTGAATGGAGAAGTTGCTGAAGCGAATCAGCATTGTGTGTGTGTTATGAAATCGCTACGTTAACGTCAATTTCTTTACTTTTTTTAAATACGTACTTTTAAATTCCCAAATAGATACAAATAGCTTATTGAAATTATAGTAACTTACTCACTACAACTACTTACTTATTTCTGTATCGTTCAAATGTACAAATGCTGCTTTTTATCATTTAAAACAAAGCAATCTCTTTTTATAGTTCGTTCTTATTAAATTGTCTTTTTATCGTGAAAGTTTTCAATTTGTTAAATCCACTCTATTATCCTAGGTAAAAACTCCCCGACTGGAAAATAGCAAAGGTAAGTAAAGGTTGGTTGCGTTTAACAGCGTGTTAATAAAGTCATAGTTAAAATCATGCGACTCTGAGAATGTAGGTATCTATTGGTTACCGGGGAAGCAGTGATATAAAGAAAATTGTTACTTACAACTAACATTTATCGGGTCCGAGAATGTTGCTTTCTCGAACTAGCACAAAAAATGTTTGATGAAAAGCCCTAATGTAGGTACCTAAATATTATAACCAAGACTCGGGTCAATGCTTATTCATAAATAAAGCTATTTACTTTAGTACAACTATATCCTTACAGAAACCAGCCAAAGTGAATGAGACTACATTCACAGAAAATGTAAAGTTTTGTCGGACGCTCTCATCAACTCCCGACCTTTAGTAAGATTTAGTTATATAGTGATCATGATGATATCGAGTTTCTGAAAGTAATACTTAATCAGTTTAATGTTAAATACGTCTAGTATTTCACTAGTACCTATTTTAAATCATAATTTGGATTTATAGTGGCTTAATTTGGCGTAAATTATGGTTGACTGAATTCATACAAAAACTAAACATAAGGTCTAAGTATTTCCTCCAATTTGCTTATTCAGCAGCGGATCCAAATAAATTAGGATAGTGGAAAAGGAATGAATTTGGTCCATATTTATTTCTCCTATTACCAATCAACAATGTTAGTAGGTAATATAATCGATTTTTAAATGGAACAGCAATAAATACCAATCAGTATTTTTATCAAAAGAAAATTTTAAACATTTTTCTAATACTTAGGCATTTTTCTTTGGTATAGTCTCTTTTGTTATCAAGTGGAGCATAAAATTTCATAGGAATACAATCAAGGTTTTGTTTCATACATTTTTTATCAAAGAAGAGGCGTGTTCAAACAATCGAGAAGGCTAATCGTTTCTAATTCAGAGGTCAAAGACCCCACCCTCGGGGTGTCTTTGCGTTTGTCATTCGCCCTTCTTCCATTCTGGGGATTATCCAAGCCGATCCAAGACAGATAATTTTCTTGTCACATCTGAGGCGTGGCTTATGTCGTGGGATCGAAAAGAATTAGGGTGGACAAGCCCCATGTAATTACCTATTCATAATAAATCTATCGATCATAATATAGCTATTATTAGTCATAAGTATAAGGATAAATGTTATAGCAGTAGTACTATCTGTTATTTTCCCAACTACTGTACAATTAAGTAACTTTTGAATTGCTATTTTACATCGAGTTAATTAGACCTAAACTTTGACTAGCAACATCTCTGTTAATTCAACTTTTAGCGTAGTTAATTTAATCTGCATTTTAAGTCTCGTCGCTGCCAGTCGGGAGCACATTAATTTCACCTTACAAATCTAATTAAGGTGAACTTTGAAAACCAACTTAAACGATAAACCTTAAAAATATGAGACAAAAGTTCCCCAGAGGGATTCAATGAGCAAAAAGCGAGAAAAGATCTGTTTTACTTGAAAATGGATTTCTGCGGTAACCGACAAAAGTTTTTATCTTTCTCCTCTGATATATTTTCGTTTTAATCTGATGGGAAAACAACAGTACTTTATTTTGCGTTTGGAAACGAAATGGAAGCTTCATTGGTTGAATTTCGTTTGTTCTGTGGAGAACGACGAGTTGGGTTTTTATATATTCGGTAATAGTGAAATGCGGTTCATGAGCTACTCAGGGAATCTTATTCTTTAACGTCTTAATATTCGGTATAAAGGCTATTCTAACATAATGTTTATTTTGTCTTGTTAAACTGGGATATTAATTAAATTAAATGGCCTCGGACGCAGCTAAAAGGTAAAGCACTTCAAGAGTCTCATTCAGAAAAATAAAAGTATTTTGAATAAAAGCCTACAATCACAGCTTTTAATAATTTAGTAAGAAAACTTGGTGAGGGGCATGGAGTGAGAATTACAATAAAAACTCGACAATGAGTCACGGTTGAATATTTTCAACGTTTCTATTAAAGTTGCAGCCCAAGTGAAACGTAACGGAGTGGAATAAGTATGATGACATTATTGTGTGGATGCGGGGCTTAAAAATTTCTTGGAAATGTGATTGTTGATATGGTAAAATATAATTTATAGGTACATAGGGCATTTTATATACGTAGTAAACAAGAAGTGTATTTAATTGTAAAATAACTATTATTTTTCTACGTTTCTCATTTCATTTTCTTTGTTTGACTTCTATAATGTAAATAATAGAATGGAAATCAATATAATTTGTGGACTACGGTTAGTATTATCGCCTGAAATTCGATAGTGCACAATGGCTAGCAGCGATTGTAATTGCGTCGTCCAAATCAGCCAGTAATCTGATTGAGGGCGGTCTAATCCTTGTTAAGTCTGTGTGCAGTGCCCTTTCCTGGGTTTGCGGGTTTTTGGCCGAGTTTCAACCAACCGAGCCCCGGAGAGCATTTCTCAACTCGCCTATTCCCACGGACAAAAACTTCTGGAATTCTTTATCTGTTTCCTTACTTATTAGCCGTTTGTGAATCCCGGTTTGCATTAGTAAATATGAGGAAAGTCTGTTTGTAGAACTACCTCCCGGCTTTGGAATTAATATGAAAACTTTTTCGGCGGCGCTGTTGAAAGGTGGTATTATAAAAAGAAACGTTTTGTGTTCAAAATTCAAAATTCAAAAATAATTTATTCGTAGGTAACATTAAATTTACACTTGAATTCGTCACAAAGTAAAAAATAAAATAAAATAAAAAAACATAATAATGAATTTAAAGAACCAAAAAAAGAAAAACATTAAAGGAGGGAAGCTACGCTGACTTCGGAAGGCAGATTCCCCAGAGAAGAAGCCAGCAAGAAACTCTAGAGGTTGCTCTTTTTAAAAATATTGTTTACAATCATTTGTTTACAAAGAACAACTTATGTATTATAATCGTGTGGAGCTAGAGCATTAACACACCATGCCCTATTGTCATTAATAAAATCGTTAAAACTATAATACGCTCTTTGTAAAAGAGTCCTCTTGATACAACGTTTAAACTTAGTTTCCGTTAAAATTAGTACATTATCAGGCAGTTTGTTGTAAAACCGTATACAGTTCCCTTCAAATGAATTATTGATCTTAGCTAGTCTACTACCAGGCAAAACAAGTTTATTATTATTTCTAGTATTAAATTTATGTACATCACTATTTTTCTTAAATTTAGATAGATTTTTTCTTACAAACATTATAGTTTCATATATGTATTGACTTGGAACTGTTAAAATATTTATTTCTTTGAACAGTTCTCTCAGGGAATCACGACTATTTAGATGGTAAATGGCTCGAATAGCTCTTTTCTGCAAAACAAATACTGCATGAATGTCAGCGGCATGACCCCATAAAAGAATACCATAAGACATAATACTATGAAAGTAGCTGAAGTATACAAGTCTCGCTGTAGGTATGTCTGTGAGCTGTCTGATTTTTCTGACAGCGTAGGCGGCGGAACTTAGCCGTCCACACAGTTTATCAATATGGGGTCCCCATTGTAGTTTCGAGTCTAGTGTCATCCCCAAGAAAACAGTGTCATTAACAAAGTTTAATATTTCATCATTAATATATATATTGCTTACATTATTGACTACATTAAAAAGCGAAAATTTAATACATTTGGTTTTTTTCGCGTTTAACGCTAAATTATTTGTACTAAACCAATCATGAATTTGTTTCAGGGTACTATTTACTTTGAAAATATCTATATCTTGACGTTTTCTATCTACTTTAAAGAGAAATATCTACTTTAAAGAGTTCACAAAAATAGAACAATTGTTGTTGATACTGAGTTATTTTAGTTCAGACGCTTTTGAAAATAGAGCGAGACTGTCTAAAAAGTTCTTGAAATTAATCTTTGACTGCGTATATCTTTGAAGCTCAATACAAGTTTTGAATTAACAATTTCTCTAAAACTCCGACTTACTAATTTCCCCAGTTTACAGTTTAAAACTAGATGCTGTGGTATTAAAAGTTTTCAACAAAATTCCGTTAGCATAATAATGTAACTTAGCTTAATACGAATTGCCTGCTTAACCTAACTTTTTCTATTTCATTATGCAAAGACAAGTGTCTTAAGCAATTTTCTCTCGAGGTTTTATGTCGTCACTTTGACTGTAAAGTGGTGATACTTAGGGCTGGTTATTAGAAAGTAAAATTTCTGTTTTTAGTTTGCATTCATTATATTGTCTCGAAGCCATGGTAAGATTTGTGTTGTGAAAATTGAAATCATTCCGCTTGCTGGCCGTTTTGAAAATCTAATGTTTTTTAGCTAGCTTATTACTTGCGAGGAAATTCAAATAGCGCAGTTGTATGTTAACGTACTTCAAAAATATATTTTTTCACGTGTATGCGTAAAACAATAAAACATGGTTAAAAAAAGTTACACATTTCTAATTTTTTTTAGAGAGCAAGCTGTGTTGACGCCGCCGCCGGCAGCATATCTTTATGCCAACAAACTGGAGCATGGATGGCGTACAAGCTATAAACTTGCTTGTAACATATTTACGTAACCCTGATTGTATAAAGCACTTGACTTTGTACATAGAGGCTTGATGGGCAAGTTTACTTATTTATTAGCAATTTGAGCGCACTTTATAACATATGCGATCGGCTTACGAGCACGCTTTCGGCTTAAGCCAAGCGAGATTGTTCCGCGGCCGGTTATTGGAAAGTTTAGAGCCTCTGTTCTTATTTATATGGAACAGACGAAGTATGAGCTCTAGGGATTATTTGCTATGCAACATATAACATGGCAGATGCAATAGGGACTTTAAATGGTTCGAACCATGGATTTGAAGTATTAAGTAGGTAAAGGTGTATTTTTAGTTTGAAAGTCGCAAAAAAAGATTTTCTTCCAAATTAAGAGGCACGAAAATTTAATTATTTTTATGACCGCCTCTTTTTGAAAAGTTTTTATTTGTTCAACTCTATTCTATTCAAAACACTGTCTCAATCTATTTGTCGAAAGTCATCACAATGCAGAATTGTAATCGTTTTGTAATTACATGAAGTAATTATTTATTTTAACGAACTACTGTCCCATTTTGCTGCTCAGTTAAGTGAAATAAGATTATAGATTGAAATATCATTTCATTATCACAATTTTGAGCATCAGAATGTATCAGTAATACCCTTATTAATTTATCTTTATTTGGAATTCAATTAGTGTTGTGCGATGTATACGACTTTAATTAAATGATTGAGCATTAAGAACTTACAAATGAAGCTTCGTTCTCATAGATTAATTTTCGAATAAGTATCTATCACCCTTAAAATTATCTGTAGTTTCTGAAAAAGGCATCGAATGAATTCGACCTTCAGAAAACCTATGCTGTTCTGATTTTGATTTTTATCAAAGACAGTGTGGTTTAATAAAGCGTTAGTTTAAATGACCTTCCCTGCAACTAGGGTCTAATATGAAAAAGTAAACTCAATTATTTTCCAAATTTTCCTTAGCCCTAAGCGTAATGCTCATATAGTTTTTATTAGAGTAATAATAGTACATGTGTCAGTTTTATTGGCCTGTTAAACGTCAAGTCAGATGGCCAGCCTTGGCTTTAGTGGAACTTGAAATGGGTCAGTTTTTATAAGGCCGGGGACAAAAAGAAACAATGTTACGGTAGGTATTACGACGACGGTTCCTGTCTAGATTATTTCTTTTTATGACTTTCTTTTATGTGTGTAAAGTTTTCACGCTGAATGTTTTGTCTAAACGTCACTAATCTTCGTATTTTTTAAATAAAAGTGGCGGTAGGTACTGATATTGATAGACATACTCTAATTGATAATGCGAATCGCAGTTTCTCTACTTGTGATTTTTGCGGCGACCTTATTAACCTTATAAAAACTTATAACTTAAAAATAATAAGAGATACCTAACTTATTCTTGAAGATAGGTTGGTAGGTACTATGCCTTTCCCTCCTCTCCTGTCTATTACACCTATCGCTAAGCTAACTAGTTAAAAGAATTTATTACATTCGATGATCCCAGTAACTCTATCATAACCAGATTATCGTAAAGCACCCTCAGAAATCTGTCGCGCGTTTTTCAAGTACACTCTATCACATAAATATGATAAGGTGAAGCAACTATATTCCATTTTGCCATGCTTTTTAATTTGAATTCTCGTCTTTTATTACTTTATTAGTAAATACACGTGTAATCGAAAACGTAAAAGTAAACGGAAACAATGAAATGTCTAAAGGATTTCCTTACCCACCTTCGCTAAGGTGGGACTCGAAATACGTCGTAAATAATTTCCTGAAACATCTCGTTCTTTTTGAAGTTCTCCCTATAGCCACAAAACTCACCAAAAAATAAATAAAAGAAAACAACAAAATCCATAATGAAGACCCTTATAATCTCGCTTTGTCGTGCGCTGGGATATTTCGTTTTTATTAAATACCTACAAGTGGAAATAAAAGTCAGAAACTTGAAGACTTTAATAATTTTTCGGCAGAAATGTGGGTTGTACGACTTAATTAAAAATGTCGGCGTTTTTCAAACTGAAAAATGACACCGGGGAGCGTTGCGGCTTTTATTTCGTAGATAGAATCATTTTTGAGCTTGCTCTTGGCGCGGTGTCGCGTTTGCTTAAACTGTGAAAAATCCCTACATTTGTGTCGCATTCTTACATTTTCATTTTACATAATGTGACTGTGTGCTCACATTTATATAATTCAATTAGAGTTTTTTCATTTAAAACGTGATTTCCACTAAATACGTATCGTGAATTGCTAAATAAAAAAAGCTTCTTTTGCTCTTTGAAGCAACATTTTTACAAAATTCTTAATTCATTTATGGGTATGTTAAATAACAATATTTCGAGCAGAGTGTACCCGCGAGAGGGGAAATAAATTAGCCATCAACGGTAAATTGAATCTTACATTTACCAGACTGGTGCTTCTCGCCTCGAGCTAAGATTTGGTAACGAAATACGGCATCATCATACCCGTATTTATGTTGATAACTGTACTTTTCGTGTTTACATGTTTTAGGTTTAACGATTAACATGTTTTTATAGATTTTTAAAGCAGAAAATGGGTGTGATATTTTTTACATTTATTCTACTACTAAAAAAATCAAATAGAAAGGAGCCATGAACTAACTAGCCAATATCTATTAAAAACTACTAATTTGCACATCGTTTCGAAAACTTAAAATCTGCTCGTAGTAAAAAGGTACATACAAGTACCTAGGTAGGTATATATTTAGTGGATTCCACTTAGAACTTAACCCACACAAGTTGTGTAATTAAAGTACGGCGGTTGGTTAATTGCTTCGGGACTGCTAATCCGCAAAGCAGAGCAAAAACCCATCTGATTGGCTGCCGGATTTACACAGCCATTACATTTTTTTAATCTGTTTATTTTACTCCGTAATTGGAATTTTATATAATAAAATATATAATCGCACTATTTTGTATTGCTAAAAAGTGCTTTTATCTGAGAAATACCTACGTAATTTATTAATTGAATTCATTAGATTAATATAAGATATAATTTATATTTTAAACTTTGTATCGTGAAAGATAAACTGTGAAAATCTAAGAAATATTCAGATTTATATAAAAAATATTATTTACTTTGGAAGGTTTATTATATCGAAATAATGATATTTACTCGTATTGAAAAAAAACTAACATCAAATGCACTATTAATATAATGACGTCATGGTTAAAAAGGGAAGTACTTAACTTTTCTTGCGACAAAGAAGTGAATGTAACGTGATATTCCGCGGAGGTAAATCCTTAGCGAGCAACAAAAGAACGCCACAGACTGCGGTATTGTACAGCAAATTACATTGGAATTACATTTTAATTCCGTAATGGAGTCCCACCTTCAAGGAAATTCTACGAGCGATTGAAAAGAACATGAAAACTCCGCCCGGAAAAATTATCTTTAGAGAGTGGCTTAACTGGGAGATGCTGTATAAAGGCTTTAAAACTTAGACCCTATCTAAAAAAGGGAGCGAAACTTGTTTTAGCATTAACTGATTAGGTTATTTCCGTGTTACGTTAATATTAATGTGTCTGAAGTTAAACACCGTTAAAAAACGGCAGCGCGTACAAATCCACTAAAAGGCCCAGCTGAGTTTAAAACCCATTTATGTATCTTTGAACCTTTAACGAAAAAAGTTTCATCATAATTCCATTCCAAGTAAAAAGTAAACAAACTAAGTAAAGAAGGCAATCAAAAGTTGCGTAAACAACTTTTCGACGGTTACGTGAAGAGGGTGCCGTATCCCCAAAAATATCTTATAACATTATGTTAAATCTTGGGCCTCGGGCATTTGGATTTTGCGCCCTAAATACACAACGCTACGAAGGCCTATAATATTGGATAGAAAATCTTTACCTTTCTTTTTCTGTCTCACAAAATCTACCTCTATGAAGCAATTTCAAGTCATTTCTATAATTGAGGCCACTTGTCTATTAATCCACTTTTCTGTCAATAATAAAATGAAAAGAAGATATAGCGTCGTGCATTGCGTACGATGCGTAGGTACGTGTTTCTATATCTACCGACTGATTGATGTTGACGGTATCCTATGAATTTCTTAATATGATATTTACGAGCCGATATCATTGTCGGTATGGCACGACTATGACTATGACATTACATCTTTACTTTCTTTATGATAGGTAGGTATTCCTTAAAATGTGCTGTTTCAAAGAATATTACCTTGGGTCTGCTACCAACTTATTTCCTAAACTCAGCACGGCAGTTATCTCTCATTCGTCTTTTTCTTTGTTCAAATATTCCTAAACTTTGATCTTTTAAATAATTTCGAGTTTGTCTAATAATTTACCTTATTCGAAATAATTCTCAATAACTGTGTTGGTTGATACTGATACAGTACGAACATAATTGCCCAACCGAAATGTTCAGCGAGCTAAATCTTAAAATTAAGATTAGGTAGGTAGCAGTTAATTTTCGTTTACGTCTATCGGAATTTATTCAAACAGAATTTAAAGTGAAAATGGAAACTGTGTCGGAAATAAATTTCAATTTTCTCCACTAACATCCATCTTGAGGAAAATGAATAAAGGGTGAGCCTGTTTTAATTACAAAGGAATATATTTACAATTTCGTGTAAGCCTCGGCACTATTTAGCGTTCTGTTCTGAACGTTTGTTTTGAAACTATAATCTTCTTTATTTTAAATATTTCTATCATATAATATTTTCGAAATCTTCTTTCTTCGTTATTAAGTTCGACCTTTCTGAGGGCGTCTACCATCTCGTAAAGCTGAGCTTTGTTTTGTTTCTACTAGAACACATAAAGGTTCACTGCGACAGCGCCAACAGTGATCAATATAGATTTTTCATTAGTGATAAGAATTGTTCCTCTAGCTAGTACTTATTTTCTGTCATTTTTACTTCCTTATGGACAAATATTATAAGGTTTTTAGAGTACCAAATCGGTAGCTACATTTTTACTGAACATTAGCAATATTTATTTACCTGTATTGGTATTTACATCTATATATAGCTGTTCTTAAAATCACCATATCGACATTGGCAAAAATCTGTACAAGTGTAATTTGGTACATGGTTATTTTATGCGTATTAATAAATCAAATATGGAACACGTTACAACATCAAACGTTGTTTACTCATTATTTTTATTTCAAAGTATTTTTTTACTTGTGAGAAAGATTTATTTTGAGATATAGCAAGTAAATCATTCTACTGTTATCGGTAAAATATTTATAAGGTTATGTTGAAATACAATTTAATTTATTTACATTATTTTGATGATAAATAATTTCTGCTTTTTTAATATTTCTTTTTATATTTTAGTATAAAATCTCTAAAGGAAGAGAAATCGAATAAATTCGACGTCTGTTTATGAGATATTTAAAACAATGTAATCTTTTCTGAATAACCTTAATCGGATAACCGAGTTAAGCATGGACAATTATAAAGATTATTTATGCATACACGTCTACCCAAAAAGTAGTCACCTCTTTATTTAAAAAAAACCGGCCAAGTGCGAGTCGGACTCGCGCACCGAGGGTTCCGTACAAACCTGCAAGGTTTACAAAGTTCGTTCATTACGACAATCGAGTCATAACTATGGTATTTTTATTGCAAAATGAAATTCATAACATTACAATGGGGAAAGATGGAGGAGCATAAATTTAAGACAAAGATCTCTTTATCGTTTAAGTAATCCTTTATTTTATATTAACACATATCATTTATCTATAATATAACTGAAACACTTATACTAGCCTTGCAGCAGACTTGCGAAAGTTCTTTTATTAAAGTTATTTATTTACTAAGTTTTTTAGTCACTATTTAGAAATCTGGTTCAAAAATATTAATTAAGTATTAAATTTGAACCAGACCTGTAAATGGTGACTGAAAAAGGTGTGAATAGCCCCGCGTGCCACCCGTGCCACCAGCGTCCCATCAAACTTCGCAAGTAGAAACAATACAAGCAAGCTGTCTGATAATAACCAGCAATAAGAAATATAATAATGTCATTGAATTTAATTATAAGTATAACACTTTAAGCAGTTAGGACGCATTTAGATTATACAGCTACATTCACCAAAACATCGGGATTGAATGACGATGAGTGAGGTCGTCTTTGCCGTTTGAAAAATGTTGCCCTCCCCATACATAGTATAATAACTCGCGGTCATTGCTGTAACTACAATTATGTTTACAATCACCATTTTTTTGGTGGTATAACTACTTAAAATTTTAAGCTTTTCGGAATTTTTCTGTTACCTGTGCTGTAAGCTATTGCTTCTTACCAAATTTCGAGATTCTATGTCAACGGGAAGTGGTCTTTAGGTTTTAATTCCCTTTCGTGTAGTTGCGAGTTTCAAAATATGCGGTATCAATGGTTGTACTTTTGCGTTTTGCGTTTTCGGGTTGACTTATAATTTTTTTTTTTCACGGGTTAAAGGCAATTAGATCTAAGTATTTGATATGAATTTCAACTTGATAGATAGCTCTACGCGTTCATGAGGAAAAAAGTAATAAGTTTATATTTATTAAAAAATATATATTTTGTAATGTAACTAAAAATTTAAGGTTTTCGGAATTTTTCCTTTATGTGTGGTATAAAACGTTGCTTCATGCCAAATTTCAAGATTCAAGGTCGACTGGAAGTACCCTTTAGGTTTTGATTCCCTTGCAAGTACTTGCGAGTTTCAAAATATGCAGCTTAAATTGCTGTTTCTTTTGATTGCGTTGACATAGAAGTTTGATTTTGCTACAGCTTAAAGGTATTATAGACCTGAGTATTTGGTATGAATTTCAATTTAATACCTCTACGCGTTTATGAGGAAATGGGTAGTAAGTTTAAGATTATTAAAAAAAAATATATTTTGTGATGTAACTAAAAATTTATGGTTTTCGTAATTTTTCCTTTATCTATGCTATAAGACGCTGCTTCGTACCAAATTTCAAGATTCTGAGTTCACGGGAAGCACCCTGTAGGTTTTGATTCCCTTGCAAGTGTCGAAAATTTGCGGCATAAATGGCTGTATCTTTTGATTGCGTTGGCTTAGAAGTTTGATTTTTTCACAGCTTCAAGGGACAGTAGACCTGAGTAATTGATATAAATTTCAGCTTCATACCTCTACGCGTTCCTGAGAAAAAGGGTCTTGACAGACGGACAGACGGACAACAAAGTGATCCTATAAGGGTTCCGTTTTTTCCTTTTGAGGTACGGAACCCTAAAAATGGTAACAAGGTCGAGAATAACCAGACCCAAGCATGAATATAGGCAGTTTTCAAACCCGCTGCTCCAGACATTTAATTAAATTACCAATTACGCCAGTATAATTATCGCGTTAAATGAATTTTTTCTCAGTCTCGAAGAAAAATTTCTTTGTCCTTAATGCAATGGAGGTTTTAAAACACCACTTTAATGTTTCTTATGCTAGTGGTAGGTAATATAAAATGTATTTTAATAAAGATCTCATTATTTTAGTATATAATGTAATCACAGAGTTTATTTGACATGAGATGGATGAGAGACACACTCTCATCATTGTCATCCTTAATATTGTTTCGATTCAAGAGTAAATAAAATTTGAAAAACTGTTCTCTATAGATTCTTTCAAGTTCAAATAGTTACAAAATAAGTATCGGTAAGAACAAAAGCTATCTTGTCCCCGTGTCAGTCAAATGCTTCTGCATGTGAAATGATAATATATCACTTTTTGAAATCCACATTGACCCTTCTTGACATAAATCATAGATGGATAGGATTACCTCGGCTGTATTTTATGTCGCAACAGAAGGGACTTGAAATATGGTGTACTTAGTCTAAGTAAGGCTCAAATGATGAATTATTTACCATTTTCATGTAGTATATGATGATAATGGCCGAAGTTGCGGTGTTTTTTATGCCGTTATGAGTGCATAAAATTTATTTTGTTTTTGTATTCAATCACTGACTGGTATTCACGAACGTAACTCTAACTAAAAAAGTTTTAAAAGTTTAAATCTATTATAATAAATACAGAAATTTTATACCTATTCGTGGTTAAGCCCAGAAAAACAAATTTGGCTTGTTAAAAAAATACCTACGCAGCCTTCATATTTGATTGATATTGGCTGATTTTGTACTACACTATAACATTTATTTTCGTGCTAATTCATCTATGCCACGTATGAACCTCATTAATTTATTTTCCTTTTAAAGAAGAAAGGGCACTTACACGTGTAGGTAATAGAAGATACAGCTGCATACGCTCAAGATCTTAAAGCGCTTCTAGGTTACCGTTTGTAAGTAAGGAATAACATAGTTCTCAAAAAGTTTAGCGTAGAAGTTCCTGCCTTAGAGAATAGCATATTAGCTTCCCATGCACCCTTTGGCAATTGCCGACAGAGTTTCTCTTTAGAACTAGCTGGAACTAATGTGGAACTAATAAGTAAATGCTGAGGGCATCCGACCGGAACTGCATACTGAACGGACATTTCAAACAATGTACTAACTTCCTATCGATTTTATATTAAACTCGTGAATCAAATTAGGTGGCAGACGTACAGGGAACATGGAACTTATGTGTACTTTATATTTTACTAACAACTCAGTTGTTCAACTATTTGAAACTAAATATGATGTAGGAAGTTAGTTACTCAGCTAATAATAGAAAATGTATTCTTTTGAAAATGAATAGAAGACTATGACAAATGGATTACGTACTTTAAGGGCTTCCTTTTTCTGTAACTGGAGGTAAAAGTTGTGTGTCGTCTGAGACATTTAATGTGTACTCTTTCTAAACGGGCTAAAATCTTGGTGCCCACTCGCCTCATAATCACAACCATGAGTGATGTTAATTCAATTACCATTCATTCACTGTTTTAAGATATCTAAATAAACATTTTCCTTTAAACTTTTAGAACCCATTGAATCATAAGCGAAGCAAAGACGTTCCGGCTACCCACGTAGAATTTTCATTTCAATTTTTGTTCGGGGACAGAAATATCCACTTATTGCTAATTCTATAGAGTTTTGCGGCACATGTAGCCGCTTTGGCTTGCGAACTCGCCTGAAAAGAGCATTCTTCGACCACATGACCGTGTATTGAGCGTTACGGTTCACAACCCACTCGCCAAATATTCCCCACTTCCAATATTGGCTGTTGCGAACGTTTGGCTAAAAATCTGGAAAATGGAACGGAAATGCGGAGCGATGTCACTGGCGCAATAAGCACAGATGTACAGAAGCCTGAAAAAGTACTAAAAATCTTGAACATATAAGTTTTCAATAAAATTTTATTATCTTAATAAAGTTATTAAATATAACAGTATAGATAGGCTATTACAAAAATGTTCTTTATTGTAGGGTTACAATACCTTTTTAGTATTATAATACCCTTTGACAAATTGGCCGTAAAACTTATAAATAACTATAACCTCCGAGATCAATTAGAGCATCTAGAAACTAGAATATCTTACGTCAGTTTTTTAAATATTAATTCAATTCAATATTTTTGTCAATGAAATTATAATCACAAGCATGGCCATATTTATTTTCAAAAATGAAATAATCATAGAGCTTTCATAAAATGCAGTTATGCAACTAACTGTACATCACAGCAAACACTTCGCGATGTGCAACATCTTTGCCCTTTTCAGTACCAAAACGTAGCAACACGACTCTCATTTCAGGCGACCCGATACAAGTATTGGTTCACACAAGTTCCCGGACAAATTGTTTTTCGTTCCTCTTTCATGTCAGGTTGCGAGCGTTGGCCGCGAATATTTTGCGACTTTTATGAACGACTAGCCATTCAAGGCGTGTTTATTAGCTGCGGTAACTATTTACGAATAATACAATGTAGCAAGGGACTGCATATTGAATAAAGACTTGAATGCTAATCGTACAAAGGCACTCTCTTGAACCACGCTATTTTCGTGTTCAAAGTAATAGAATTTTTCTTTTACAAATCTCTGCGAACGGGACTTTCTAAAAATCTCTATGACCTTTGATATTAGAGTAAATACTTTCTACTGTGTACTATTTCAAATAGAAAATAGAATCTGTGTCAATGGAGACGGCAAATCCCTTTTGTGACAGGATTAACCAAGTATTGGTAAAATAAATTCGCTTTCAATGTTTACTAGACCAAACATTCTCTGTTTTCTAGAACTGTCATAAGCGCATTAAAATAATTCGTCATTTTATCAGAGTGTGGTAGTATTTATTTATTACCATTTTGCAAGTAGCAAATATAATATAGCAAGATACAAATTGTATCAGATTTAAGTAAGTACCTATACGGTATTTTTTGACAATCTAGATGATAATAAACTAATCTTGATTTCAATTTCCAACTTCACGTTTATTCATTGATAGCAACCTTTGATCTTTTCATTTATGTTTCATCTAATATTGTGGGTAGTAGTGTAACACATCAATCGGAGCGGTCTCACCGCTGTCTCGTATTATGAGCTCACACAAAAAAGATGCTCGACAAAGGTCCCGTTTGAAAGAAACTAAATCCACCTTAAATCATCTTCTTTGGAAAAGGATTCACAAAGGGCGTATTTACTAAATATAAAACCAAGGTAGTTTGGTTTGCTTACACGCTGGGAAAAATGTAAGCTTCTCAAATACTACCTACTTACATTAGAAAAAAAAAGTAACTAATCTTTTTTGTAAAGAATTTAATTTCTAAGAGTACCTGCAGATTAATTTAGTAATGGCTTCTTAATTTGTTTCATTTAATTAGATTGTATTTTGCGGAAGTTTGAAATAATAAAAAATGATAAAGTATTATCAATTAATTTCAGAGATTTCTTTCTATTCTTAGAAGATCTGACAAGAGCGCTATAATAATTATTTCGTTTGATAAATTAAGTCGCCAAATTAAAAGACTTGTCAACAATCGAGTTTGATTTAAATATAATGAACAAACTTGTTTAATTTATTGTTGGATTTGAAACGGGTCAATGTTTTGTATTTTGTTTATTTGAGGGAAATCATTTTACTGAACTTCATATGTTTTTAAATTAGCAGCCTTAATTAACATTATTAATACCTTATATAAACTGAATACAATATATTATTCCAATGTTATTTTTGTGTAATGTATACCTAACAGGTACTTACTATAAATATGTGTATAATGGAAAGAGAAGCACCGATCTATAAAGTAAGGAAAAGATGTGTATGATCTAAGAAACAGCGTAATTCAGGAATTCTTAGGTGTTTTTAAGTTGGACAATGTCATCTTAGAAACGGAAAACAACGAGATTTCTTGCCCCAAGGTACGGATATCAATTTATTGGAGTTTTCTCTATTACATCATTTTATTTTCGTTGAACCAAAAAAGTTAGCAAGCGGTAAACTGCCTTTTACCATGTCAGAAGTCATTCCTCTTTAACTTTAGCCCCGATGTTTGCCAAATGGGCTGGCGAAATCGTCCATAACACAAAGTTTTCCTTTTTGCGGGGTCTTAGTAGGGAATTCAATTTCAATGACATGGAAAAATATCCGAACTTGCATATCTTTTCATATCTTTTTGTCCTGAGACGGTAGTCAATTGTTTTCTTTCGATTTCCGAAATTCATTACGAAATTGCTTTTGCATATTCATTGATGTTTACAATATTGTGTTTTTGGTTGGAAATGTTTTTACAATAACCCTTTCAGGAGCAGTGAAATAAATATTATTGGGAATTTGAGTGTCAGGTACTTGGTAAACAACTTAATGTATTTTATTCACAATAACAATTTATGTGGGTATTGTTTATTGAATAAACACAACAAACACAGGTAAGAAAAGGTAAATTTAGTTAGCTAATTATGACATAGTACCATGCGTGTCTTTAAACTTTCCATGAGTATTGAGACTTTATTAATTGTATGCTGTATACGTATAAATAAATCTAAAGTTTTAATACATTACCGGTTTGATTTGAACGCTGCTGGTGTTTTTAATATCAAACATCAAATAGCCGCTGCCGTCTTGGTGGTTATATCACCAATACGTAGGTATACTTGTATACCTACTGCCCTAAAAGCACACCTGTAGACGTTCATAATTTCAACAAAGAAAGTTAGAATCAGAAGTAGGAACATAGACCACTGAACAAACTGGAATCGTACAAACGGCCTGTTCTATTTTAGTTCCAAGTCTAAAGTTAGTCGTAAGCCTAAGATATGTGCTTTGCAAGTTACTCCAGTAAGCTCATTAGGTGCCAGATGTTGCTACTAGTGCCACCTATTAAGCATTACTTATTACTGTACACGAGTTTGGGAAAAATGGAAAATTGCTCATTTCCTTGCTGGCGAAGTTTAAAGGTTTCTTTCAATAAAAGTTACAACAACGTATTGTAAAACAGCTGAATGAAATGAAAAAATAAAAAAAAGTAGCCTAGTGCGTAAATATGTATAAGGACAATATTCATCATTGTATGAAAAAATATATGTGTTACCGGAAATGTATGTAATCCGTCATTGTATACAATTCCTACGAAATGTATGTAATTCCTAAAATGCCTCGGAAATGTGTGAATTAAATTATACTTTATACATTTCCAAAGAAATATACATTTCCTAAATAGCAATCGGAAATGTAAAACATTTGAGATATATATGAATCATTTACTCTTTAGAATTAAGTAGGTAAGTAAGTACCTACCTCCTTACCTCATGTTTCAGAGAAGTTCATTAAAGTTAACATTACGTCATATGCGTATAATACTTAGTTGAAACTTTGGTACCTTCGATGCCAAAAAATCAAAAGAAGACGACATGTAGAAGTGGTAGTTAACTTCGTTGACCTTTTCTGCAACTAGGGGTTAAATATTCACCGAGCTAAATAGTTTTTTGACCTATTTGGCACAGTTGCTGCTCATTTCCCCGAGTTACATTACTGCGCGATGGATTCAGGATACAATTGGACGATTTATTACAAAAAATGTGGACCTTTTTTAAAACTTCCCCTCCCAAAATGCAGTTGAATTTTAAACGTTAGGTATATTTGTAAATGTTATAATACGTATATAGGTATTTAAAACACTGTTTTTAAAAGTATATCCTTGTTTTATTTGCTTTTAAAGTTAGATTTGAAGCTCGAAAACATTTTCAGTAAACAATCCTGTTTCAACGACAAAATTGTGAAAGATTCCGGCGAGAAGTTTTTATTTACAAAAGTTTATTAATAAAATACATATATCATTCTACATCTACCAATTTATTTTCCGAGAGAGGTGGATATGAATTCCCTTGTTCAATACATTCATACTCGTACAATGGGTTTCTGGCTGGTAATTTTCGTCTATAGATCCATTGTGGTCAACGTGGATCCCCTATTTCTGTTCCTTTCATTACCGATCAGCTGTTATGCCGCCATAATTGTCTATTTGACGCCTCCACTCACACTATTTCATAGGGTTGGAAGTAGAACGTTGTTACTGAAGTATTTTAATTTATTTTGTCACTTTTATGTATTTATAATTAGACTGCGATTGTTTTTGTCTAGTCCTAGTCCCTATGTACGTTGGGAGCGGGCTATTAGGGTTACTAAGTACCACTAATATATATAAGTACGTATATACGTAACTAACTGTATTTTAGATTAGGTTCTGAAAAAAAGAGGTTCTTTTTATGAATTAATTCTAATGTAAGTATATACCTAGGTATGTACATTGTACATAGATACTTAAAATCGAATTATGATAAAGAACCAGTTTTGATTTTCCGTTGCAAACTATTTTCAACGAAGATACTGGTTAGGTCATAACTATAAAATATAAGTACTTAGTGTTACAAATATTCCACAAAATAACGAAATAAATACTAGGAAAAGTATTACACAGGAACTAGTACTCACCGTCCAATGAATACGATATCCTATTGTATTTATATTGATTTGTTCGTTATTGCCTTCGGTCCCAATAGTACTTATTCTAAAGAAAATTGGGCGCTTTGTAATTTCACGACCCAATAGCGACAGATTGAAGTGTTAAATTAAAGAATAAAACCAGAAGCGTCATTACCATCGAATAGTCAATCTTAAGGTTATTTTGACGAGCTATTATTTGAGTTGTATCATCTAGAGAAATGGCTTCAAGCGATTTCATTATTCGAAACGCTATAAACCTTTTTAGAGGTGAAGATTAGAATTTTTTAATGCTTCGCTTCAAATGTATTTTATTTCTATTCAATTCGAATGGCGTAAATTAATTGGAAATGTAAGACTTTTATAGAGATAATTAAAGATATAACCTTCTTATCTGTGTATTTATTTCCTTCAGAATACATTCTTAGTAATAGTTGAGATACGATCACTTTTTGAATGTACAGTGCAAGTGAGTTCAAAATAGTTTCATTTTAGAACCCAGAGCACGCGCATTGCGGAGAGCACAGACAATATAGGCTTTTTAATGTCGAGAGATACCTGTGACCGTAATATCACTTACAAATTCAGTGATTCGTTTTTTCACGTATTTTGTTTGGTTTTCACTAGTTTCTGTAGTGATTAAAAATATTTTTAATGATATACCTACTTCCTTGTAACTTAATCGGTTAAATTGGCACCATAATGTACTATAAAGTATACATAGAATTCTTCATAATTTATATACCTACCTACGTAAATAAAAATAAAATATCCAATATCCATTTTTATGTATAAATCAAAGAAAAGACGTAGTATTTTTTGTCATAGCTCCAAATGGGGTGTCGACGTAAAATATGAACGCATGGTTTCGACACAATGAATAAATACGATACCAGGAATACAAATAGTATGGTGAACTTTGGCCTTCATTCAACATGGTCTTAGTTTACGCAATATTGCAAATAAAAATGTACCTAATGTATGTTTAACATTTCTGAAACTGTAAAAATACAGTCAGTTTATTTTTAACTTACACATGATTTAGGAAGGTATTTTTCCAAAACATTTAACGCCCGGTCTTAATAACCTATCCGTGCCTAAATCCTGGATTGAACTTTGACATATATTGTCACTTGTGTACCTACTCTAATCTCGGTCTCAATAAACTATCCAAATTTTTTTGGATTAGGATCGCCCCGCCCACAATTTTTTCCCTCCCGCATGTTCTGTTTTACGCAAAATGACATGTTTGAAATTTAAATATGATTTCAATAGCCAAAATAAAATAAACAATTCTTAAAACTTTAGTTAGTTTTTAGTTTATTTTTATTTTAATACTATAAAAATATATATTACGACATTATTACGACGCAAATTATGATTGTTAAAATCATCGTTACAATTTATAACTTGAAACACTTTATGCATGACTATTTACAACAGAGAATACAAATATTAACTATAATAATATAACTTCGAAAAAGATTTATGCGGAAGTAAATTCATATCTGAAATTCATCTGCCGTTGTAAGCGAGAACTATAAATTCAAGGCGTTCACAATAACTCCCGCTTCGAAAACAATGCTAGATCGCGAAGAGCGGCGATATTAAGTCTGTATTAATATCACAACACTCTGCTTTTATGTTTATTTGTCAGCAGACGTTATTTTTTCTTGAAAAATTATTAATTAAAAGTACTAAGAAATCTTGAAGGAAATGAGTTACTTATATCATTTTTTGGTCTATTAATTTCTGATACTCACAGTTCCAATCACGTGTAATAACAAAACACAATCTAATCTGTAACTAAGCTACTATTAAATCTCTACGATCGGATATTGTAACGGAAATATTCTCCTTATTTTGACTTTGATTGTACTCGTTGTGAAAAGTCGAAATGTTGTCAATTTTTAAGCATTTTTCATCACAATAAAGGGTATCTTAAGTTCGAATTTTTTTTTGCCGATTATCCAAAGACCAAAAACTTTTCGACTATTTTCGTTTCGTTTTTTTTTACTTTGCCGAAATCACGTTTGCCATTATTTTAGTTGACCTATTATCACTTAGATTTTTTTCTTTACTCCGATGTTTTATTTTGTCGAAAAACTTTCGACTGAAGTTATGCAAGGTCACAATAACGATTGATCGAAGTATTGTATGTCCAAACATTCATTACCTAAACCATTTTTTAAAGACTTTTATTTATTTACAAGAGGTAGGTACTTCCTTTTATTAGTTTAGTAAAGCAACATACAAAATGCATGCAGGCATGTAGGCAAGCATGCAGGCATGCAGGCAAGCAAGCAGGCATGCAGGCAAGCAGACAAGCATGCAGACATGCAGGCAAGCATGCAGGCAAGCAAGCATGCAGGCAAGCAGGCAAGCATGCATGCATGCAGGCATGCAGGCATGCAGGCAAGTATGCAGGCAAGCAGGCAAGCATGCATGCAGGCTAGCATGCAGGCATGCACACATGCAGCAATCAGGGATGCAAAAATCATGTTCTAACCTAACCTAACCTATCCTATTCGACTTTGCCTGGTTGTGTTTTTTTTCTATGCGGGCCCCCCCTCGGGGGGTTTCACCCCCCGGACCCCCCTCCGCGTTTTCGCTTTGCCGCTATTTTTTCAGCTTAACCGGTTTTAAACAATTACCTACCTATAAGTAACATACCTATACATTCGACAAGATGTTGTTTTGGTAAGCTGAAATTATGGCTAATAAATCATCTAGCAAATGAAAAAAAATCCAAAAGAGTCTTCGGCCAGTAGTAAAAGGTAATTTTGAAAATCGAGTAAAGGTGTTTCGGTAAAATGATACTTACGTCAAATGACCTATCGATCGGTGTTTTAAATATATGGCGAATAATACATGTGGCAAAAAAGACATCGACCGAAAGTTTTCGGTAGAATGAAATTCGGGAAAGTTTAGTTCGACTAAGTAATCGGTTCCCCACAATAAATTAGTCATTTACTGTGTTTATATAAAAAACTTAAATATTTTATTGCGGAATTTTATATAGTTTCTAAGGGAGTATGCTATCTAGCATTAACTTTTATTAACTACTACTTAGCTATACCGAAATACTTTTTAAGGAAAATACATAGTATTCCAGGGATATGTATTCTAGTTGATAATTTCTATCTGTGGATATGTAAATCGGAACATGATCTCCCTTGGAATTATCATTACAGGAGAAGTATCTAGACACGCCTCCGTTTCTGATTTTCAGAGAAAATTCGTTGCTACCTTTAGGAAACTAAAAGGATCTTTTTTTCAATTATGTTTTTTTGAAAATATAAGTATACTTATTATTTAGTGAAGAGTGAAGCTGTTTCTTTTTTTATTATACGAATTAAAGCGTTTTGTTATTATTTGATTTATTAGCAAACAATAGAAAAAGTTTCGTTTTGTCACATCCCACTGACCCATTATAAACCCAGACACAATAGATTTTCTATTGTTCTTTTTTTTCTGGGATGTGAAAAAAGAAGTACCTAGATTTTTATCATACTTATTACTACTTACTTTTGTGCTTACTTATTCCCTTTTAAGCATAATTATCACATAAATAGACGAGTCAGTGAATCACGTCAAAGAGATGATCCGCCCCTAGCCGAGAATTGCGATATTTGCATAATTTGTGTTAATGTATGACTGTGCTAATAGGCTCTGATCCGGCTCGGATTGATATATAGTATATCTATCTCGTTATGTTATTGCAATACATGGAGAATATTCAATTCTCATAATTTAAATAGATGTGACTTTGTGTCATAGACGGCAGCGGCGGTGATTGATTTCCTCATTACGTAATTTTTCATATAACTAGAGAAGCGCGTTGCATCTCGCCCATTTTTCATTATGAAGGCTTTTCATAGCATAGTAGCTTTAATTAAAATTTGCCAACGTCACTCCCGTTTTTATTATAATCCCATGTTTTACAGAGAGTTATAAAAAGGCTCGCTTGAAAAAGGATATCGCCAAAAATTCGGTACAAGTTTATTATTTCGAGCTCAATAGTTCGTTACGACACCGTAAATATGTTCCCGGGTGTAATTCCATGTTTTGTTCACTGTACATGTGGAAGAGTGACTCTGCAATCGCATTTCAATTTACGTAACCTCAAAATTTACATTTCTAAGCCTCGCTTTCCATTAGTCGAGTTAATTTTAAGTGAATAAATGAATTATACCACCGCAATAGATAAATAAATTGGTAAATTTAAATTGTGCTTGTAAATTCCGCCGAGTACTAAATCATTGTAATTAAAATATTAATATGTAGTTGGAATATTTGTTGTCTGTTAGGTCGGATCTTCTCTCGAATTAATATTATAATAAGTATAATTACATACCACAACAGAAGGTTTCACTTATTTTATAAGTTCTTACATATTTTTTTTTTCTCATAATGAAATATGTGATTAATATGTAAATAACATTTTAAAATATTCAGTGTAAATAGAGAATAACCTGGCAGTACAGATTGGTTCAATATTGAAAAATAATCTCATTTTCCTTTAGAATCCGAATTTTTGAATTGTTTAGTTCCAAGAGTGCGGATACGTATCAAACAAATAGGTAGATAATATTTTTGTGAAAAAGTTGCTTACATTTTTCTTTTCAATGTTAGAATAAACTGTATCTTCTTTAAACGTCTTTCGCTCCTCTAAGGACTTTGAATAATTAATGAAGTTAGGTTAAACTTTCGAATATTAAAGTATAAGGAAAGACCCTAACTGAATTATAAAGTGGTAAGATTGATTGATTTTTTATTTAGATACAGACTGTTTATTTTTTTCTTATTATTAAAAAAATACTTGCAAAAATAGACGTGGCATTATTAAAAACATATGTCGCTCTTTTACAATGCCCAGTGGAGTAACGCAGGGTTGAAATCAATAATGAATCCAATTTCGGCCGACCTGTATTGGATCTGCAGTTCAATTTAGATAGAGGAAAAAAAACAAATTCGTAAATCACAGAACACTTGCCCAGTTCGTTAGATTCAGAAAACGTATGAGGAGTTTTATTCAATAACCTGATTGTATCTGCTCACAGCGGCAATGAGAATACCGAACTTGTGTTTTTGGATTAAAATATATGGATTTTATGAGAGTTTGATATGGTTAAATAGCACTTTTTTTTTACCTTGCACAGCGTCATTCACATGAGATAAGACGTGCAAATTCCGAGAGGGCAAATCGGATAGCTTACACTAGGGCTGCATGGTTATTCTTAAGTATTATGATACTGCTAGTTCTAGAATCAGAGCTCGGTTGGCTGCAAGCGTTTTGGTATATGATCACTAATCTCGTTAGTTGCTTGTGTAAGTTATCAGAATTAGGGACATGTGTCTGTTGCGACGATATTTTATTATTATATTTTTATGGTAGGTACCTATCCATTCTAAACCAAGCGATGCAAAGCAATGTGGTAAATATTATCTATCAAAGACGAGGCTCATAATATATAAGATTATTATGTAGGTAATAAGGTTCTAGTAAGAACTGGGCGAAAATTATAAGGCTATATTTCTCAAACCTCATGTTTCAACTGATGATGTTTGTAAGTAAACAGTAGTTAATAATGAACCTATTGACCGAAGAAAGAAATGAAATGTCAAATAACAGTAAAATAAAACGTTTGTAGGGGCTCATATTACGTTGGGTCATTGACTTTTATGCGAGGGCAGGCTGTTAGTGAAACGGCACAAAACTGAGGTTGGTTTGGACATTCTGCTTAACATTGTGGTTCTACATTACTACGATGTAAGACACGACTTGCATTTGGTTTCACTATAAAATCGCTAATGAAAATCGTCTTTCACTTTTTTCCCCAGACTCTTGGCTCGTAGTAAAAGTTGTTTATTATCACGAGTACATGCGTATTCTTTTCTATCGTTCACTTATTTAAAGTCACCGTATGTTAATTGTTGATTTCCTCCTGCCTTAAAAAATATAAACATCCCTTGCTTATACTCTTCTTTTTCAACAAGAAAGGGTCCCAAAGTCCCAATAGTTATTTTTGAACCATTAATGATAATAAAATTTTCTGAAAATACTAAAATGATTGTGCAATGAATATTACTCGTGTAATAATAGTCTAGTAGATTAATTAAACTAATTAGTTAAAGCTTAACAAGCGGTACAGTATTCAATAAACAATGTCAAGCATCCAATTGCATGTACTGAAATGAGCTTTCCCTTCCACTTGCAGCGACTGTTCGTTAGAGCTGGAATAAGTTGCAGAGTTTCACTAAATTGATTACGTCGCGTTGGGAATTAGCGCGTTTGCTGAATGGTGCTAGGGGTGTCAATTTAAACAACACTTCAATATTATTCTATTATACTGGGTGCATATAAAAATCTATAAAATTTAAACTATTAAAAACCCAAAACCCTTATATTATAATGTTGACTCGACGAACTTTGTTCCGCCTTAGAGGCAATAAATGAATAGTTTTTTTTTATTAGGACTAAATGTATCCCATATCCTTCTCCTGGTTCTTAAACATCTCTGCCAATTTTCAACCAAATTTGTACAACCGTTCGTTAGTTATAAATAGTGTAACTTATAACACTTGTAACTTATAATATGACTTTCATTATAGGTACAAAATTAAATAGATTAACTCGCTATCTACACTTTGTTCGACCGCATTTTCAAAAATCTGTTATTGTTATTATTTTTTGAATACTTAAGGCTTTTAAGTAGGTATAAACGGTTTGATATTAACTCCACGATACTTTAAGCTCATGCTGTATGTACACCTTGTTGGATCTTTATCTAGAACAAAACTTATGTTATATAATCTTACTTTCTGTGTGTTATGTAATGATATTGATCTGTTGTGTATGTTAAATAAATAAATAAATAAATGATATAAAACCGTGATAAAATCGTAAGTCAACCATCGAGTGCGGTTGGCAATTTAATATCCGATTTTTAAACGCTTTTCAAAATCATAGTTTTCATGGAAATGCAGCGGCGTGGTATAAGCTATGCATTTACAAGAGTAAAAGAAAATGTTGACATAACACGAGCAACTTTTTTAAAACACGATGCTGAAGTTATAATTCTAGGAAAGGCAATTTAACTTATAATACTTCAATAATTTCACATAATCTGTCATAGAAACACATTTTACTACGAAGAAATTGCTGCAAGGCGTTGCGTTTTTATAATATTTTCTCTTATTTTATCTATCAGCTATGTTAAATTAAAAATAATAAAATGAAATGTAATTATCTATTAATTGTACAGCTTTAATCCCGAATATACTGATTACAAACAGAAGGTATAAGTTAGGTAGGTACTCGTATGTAGTAAGAATTACTACCTTATCGTTTCAGGATACAAAATCATGTAGAAGTAGGAGAAAGGCCTTTGCCCAGCAGTGGGGCAATGACGATACGATATGTTGTAAGTACCTACATACAATCATGTAGAAAATTAATTTTGGTTATAAAAAAATCGTATTATGCTTCATATTAAATGCATTTTTGGGAGAGTGCACTCAGTCGTGCAGTGATCCATTTAAATTAAGAGTTAATAATTAAAACTACTTCACATGTGAAACATGTATGAATATCGTTAATGTTTAAAGGATAATCCTATTAACTCTACTCTACCTGTTGTAAATACGAATGACTTTATGTATTTAATTTATATTAATAATAGTAATATCTTATTTTATAATTTATTATACAGTGTCATAACTGTAACATTCAAATACCTGTTTAGTTGTTAATTAACCATGATCATTTGCTTTTTCGTTATTGTTTTTTGTTACGAATTATTTTATGACTGAAATTAGTATAAAAGCTATATTATAACAATTGTGACAATATTATAAATAATAAATAAATGCATCACTAAAATAAATTAGAAGTAAATTCCTTTGACAACCCTAGGTAGCATCTTCACACTACGCCGGACTGTCGTCGCGTCAAACCTTAACTTTGAACAACCTGTTTATTCCATTATTTGACATCAAGAGTTATGAAAACTTCTGCGTAAAACACTTCTTTAGTCAAACGTTTGTCAGGACAAGTTTCGTGTAAATAATAAATATTTGTCAATTTCAATAAAGTATCTAGACACAAATTACCATTCCAAAACGTGATCGATCGTTATGTTTTGTATTTTTTTTAATTTTAAAACACTTTCTAAATAGAATATTATAAATAAAAAATTAAAACAGGAAAGTCACATTTTACTTTCTATAGCTGCAAACTGTGGCTGCAAATAAGAGAAACATAAATATAAAATTTCTATTTGACCTGAAATTCCTTTACAAGCTTAATGCCATAATTTAGGTCCAATTCTATGCTTCTATAGACACCGCAAAATTGCAGCCACCTTTTGAAAGCAGCAGCGTAATTTTCTAGACGTCACAACCAATTTTTCAGCTACACGCAATTTTTCTTGAATAGTCTCGTTAACTAGCAAAAAGTTGTTTGGTTTGCAAATGGAAGTACTTCCCTGATTACCCACATAAAGTTAATGTCTAGTGCTCATTAGGTCGCTTGTTACTACACATCTAACTATTATACGTACACGTCTTAATATTAGATTTAGAGTATCTAAGCGAATACTTATAATCTTCATAAATTACTTCGAAAAGCAAAAAATTACCAAGAGGTATTTAATCTCTTCTATGTTTAAGACGCCCTTTGTCCCCATCGTCGTACTAAACAAATCCTTGGCAACGACAGTTGTTGCCCCGGTTCTAAGGAAGGGGAACACGGAAGAGCAAACAGCGTCGAGACGATCGATTTCATCCAGAACGACATCAAACAGTACCATTGACAACTCATTTTAAGCCTTTGAGATGAATTTTGAAACGTTTATAGAGAATAAATTTTATGTACAGGCGTATTTGGAAAGATTTGTTTCGTTTTAATATAAAGTGGTATTGTAATTTGTAAATTACACCCATTTGTAGGAAAACTAACTTTAGTTTTTCTACAAATAGATCTATTGAACCTCTACTACAAACATACGGTACTATACGAGTATTCTAGTTCTTCTGTTCAAAAACAAATGAAGACAACGATGCAAATTGTTTAAAAAGGGTTTTAATATCTGGCTCTTAGTTTGTTTATTACCTAAAACGTACAGTATACTTTTCTTCTCATATTGTTATCTTCTCATATATATCGCCATGCGCCTCGTCACCAATGATATCTATTGAAAAACGCGTTGTATTTCTTTTGGAAGTTTGCACAGTCGTTGTAAAAGAGTAAGCTAACAATGTCTTCGCCAATTGGCTCTTTAGGTTTGTGCTTCACTCCTAAGCCATGTAATATAGCATGGGCCACGTCTGATGCTTGATTACATGCTGGAGTCAGCAGGACGAACTGAAAATATTTGTTTAAGATTATGCTTTGGCGTTGACGTCTCGTGTATTTAATTAACGCTAAGTTTCAACTCTCAAACTCCCCAGAAACCTACAGTCTAAGTAAACTATTCATGTTGAAGAGATGTCTTCAACATCTGGTATCAATAAACTCTTACAGGAAAATATCTCACAGACCAAACAATACAGTCCTCCGCCACGTACATCAGGGAATTCAAGTGCGATAATTTACTAATTCTCAATTGTGTGTCGGCAGAGTTTCAATGAGAGTGTCTATGTAATTTTTTGATAGATTTGGTCGCAATCAATGTAACTAGCCATGTCAAAAACTGTCATTGGCTTTCTGCCGACACAGAACTGAGCCTACATATTTTAATTAATCAGACTTGGGCCCAGCACTTGCAAGATGTTGTTTCTGGCCCAAGAGCTAGTATGAGATATCTCACCCATCTTTATTAGTACTAAGAAAGGACACGTAATTGAAAGTAGTTAAAAACCTACCCGTCTTCCTACAGGATTCGTGAAAAACGGCAGACAACAGTCTTCCAGCACTCCAGAGTATGTGAAATAAAGGTAAGTGTAATTTTCAAGATTTGCAACGTAGATCGGGTTCTTTTCTTGAAACTTTAGACACGAGCGTTGTACAAGGAAATCTATTCCTTTTCTTACTAGACCTACTAGACGTTTCGGACCTAAAACAAGATAGTTCTATTTTGTAATTGACAATAAGGTCTCTATTGCAAAATTAATTCAAAAATTATTTGGAGAGATCACACACGACTAGTAGAACCACTATTGCAGGGGATAGTATTTAAAAACACCCGCAAGGACAAAATACATAAAGAAAACTTAGTAATCCGTTTGTAACAAATCAAAAGGTAACCACCAATTGTACATAAGACCATAAAAGCTACTTCATTATGCAGCCATTAAATATAGCTGGTTTCTATTGATTTTTGATAACGACAGTTTCAGCTAAGCTATAAATAACTAAATAGTACGAGTATTTTACTGAAATTTTCTGCAGCTGGTTTTAGTTGTAGGTATGTTACTTGGATAAAACAAAAGTAATTAAATCTCACTCGGTGAATAAAGATTGATAGCGTAAGGTATTTTAGCTCCTAACCACTTCCGTGGGAAGTCGGCAGGCAGTTGTTCAACCCTTGATAAATTGTTGCCTTTGACCACAAGAATCAAGTCCATGACAATTACATTTATCAATATGATACTAATATACAGCTTTAGCATTTTTAAACATCATATAAACTTAAAAGATTTTCATAAACACTTAAAAGAATAAAGTCGGGTAAAAACCGAAGGAAAAACGCGGTTAATACAAAAATCTTAACAAAGAAATGTATAAAATAAATAATATCAATAGGTACAATACGCGTAAAATCGGCTTATCGAACTAATTTATTTTTCAGTTAGAAATCATGTCGTAAATCAAAAATAACGATGTTTCGAGTTTGAAGCCGAATACGAAATATATTGCCAGATATATTGCCTTTGATAATACCTATCCCGAGCATGTGGCGCTAAAAATTGTGTTGTACTCTCTTTCGAAACATTATAATACAAGCAAATAAAAAATTAAATTTAAAATTTAAAAAACCCCCGACTATAAAAAGTAATAAATAAAATAAGTACTATGTTATCAACTGAACATCGCTTAATATTTCATACAAATTAACAACTTTCATACAAAATTTCGTAGGGGGACCGCATTCTATTTTCCTTACGAATATTTAAAATTTTATTTGTCAATTCAATTAAAACATTTTACAGGTATTTTTCAAATTTTGTTATCACATTGTGATTATTTATGATAGGTATATTATAGTTTAGCGTACCTACCTAGGTACTTAGCGGTCCCCTGACAAAATTTTGTATGAAAGTTGTCAATTTGTATGAAATATTAAGCGATGTTCAGTTGATAACATACTACTTATTTTATTTACAGACACACAGACAGAGGCGTCAAACTTATAAAACCCCTCTTTTGGCGTCGGGGGTTAAAAATAGAATCTACTGCTAGTTCGGGGGTTTCATGGATAAATTACACTTAACATGATAATTATAAAGTGCAGTACCTACCCCGTGGATAAAATGCATTGAGACATATGTCCATCTCTGTTTATCACCTTTTATACTATGCGTCACAGAGACAAAGACACCAGTAAAACGCGACATGCAAGATAAATTGTAGTAATCAATCTCCAACAAGCTACTCTTATTATGTCTATTACAATATGAGATGGCTCCAAGGTTATTTGAATGAATTCCCAATTATTTAGAGTTCATGTTCCCATAAGTATTTTCGCGAAAAGTCATCATTGAAGAACGAATCAAGGTATTTCAATTAGTACAATCTATTGGTCAGAAATTATATAATCTTGTCGGCCTGACTCATTTTTAAAAAGAATTTTCAGGTTTTCCTTTTAACATTCAATTCAGAGAATTTAAAAACTCGTCTAAAATATTTGTCAAGTTCTTAAGTTATAAAATAAAATTGTCATTATATATCGAATAATGTTATTCATTTTTATTTATTTAGTTCAGAGAATTCAGAGCTAAAATGTGACTGTAGCGAAAATGGGCTATGAATATAAAGTAGTACTAGGTACTTTAGTAATCTAATCATTCTATAGAGTTGTACTCAAGCAATAACAAGTAGGCACTTAAATAAAGGGGTGTATTTAATTACAAGCTTCTTCGAAGCAGCCTCCATTGGCAGAGTATTGTAGCAGCCGCTTCGCTAGGCTCTCAAAAGCTAATGAATAATTTCTTGTACCAAAAGAGTTCCCTGCTTTGACTACGTGGCGTAACGAGATATAAAATCCCGCTGTGGTTACTCGCGCTCTTGTTACAGTTACACTGTAGGTTCTTATTACCTACTTATCTTTAAACTTTAAATTAATACGTCGAGGATGATATCTATCTCATATCCGTCACGCCTCCCATCGGGATAAGCAGAGATCACATCTCATCCACTTGCTACAATTTAAACATACCTACTTATTTCGCTTTATCCACATTCATCAATCGCCTCATTCATGCTCGTCGGTTTAGAGTATTCCTAACTTGGCCTTATTTTATTATAAAAACATATTTAATTATCAAATTAAGTATCCTTATATGTATACAATACATACAAGTAGTTATATTGTTAGGTGAGTTTAAAAGTTGATAATTTTATTTGGTCGGACGTAACTACATTAGCGCCCACGTACGCCCGAATTTAGTTAACAAATAGAGGACCGACTAAGTTGATGTACTTACTTAACTTAGTTAAAATCGACGGCAAAAAATTGTTATGAGAATATTATCCGACCACGTGGAAAGCAGTCTTTGTGAGTAGAAACGTGATTAGCTATTCCTAAAAGTGAAGTTATTTTTTATATATTTTTTAAAATAATCTCAAAATGATACCGCAAAATTTCAACATCAGATATTTTCAATTTTATGAGAAAGTAATATAAGGAGACTCGGTGCGAACAATTATATTTTCCAATTACTGAAGTAATATCATCTCGATTGAATTAAGTGAATCGAAAAAAAGTGTCTCCGAGTTGGAAATTTATTTAACTGTTTACGTTTGTGGCCGCGACGCTCTCGAGTCTTGAAAAAGTCGATTATTCTTGTTCATAATGATTATACCAACCAAACAATATTCTACTATTACCATCCTTATTGGTAAACATAGTTAACTATGCCTCTGACTTTCGATGATCAGAAATTGATACCGTTTTTAATAAATTTTCGAAAATAAATTTATTTTGTTATTGTTCACTTCATTTTTAATATTGTTCTCAGAAGCTGGTGCTTTTCGTTTTGTACAGGGAGGTTGATTAAAATAGAAGGGAATTTTACTTTTAAGCTATGTTTGATTTTATATTTTTTGTAAAATCTTAAAGAATATCATTATGTACGTACATTTGGTACACCGGTAGCATATACCTAAATATTTTTATTTAACTGGACAATAAAACGCATTATTAAACAGTACAAACCGCTACTTGAAAATAAATTCACATGTATTTAAGGCCCATTTCGCCGCATTTCTTGGCACAGAGTTGGCAATGCTACACTTTTCTGTCCAAAACTCGAGGTAGAACCATTGCGGTCCCCTTTAATCGAATTTCAGGGAAACTTCTTTGTCAGGAGTTGTAGAACTGTGCTCTACAATTTGCCACTTATCGGGCAGAGCTGAGAACAAACGACTTGTCTACTCTACAATTACTACCTCTACTTTCATAAGTTTTTACTTTCAAATGTGAATAAGGTAAAGCACTTTTTACATAGTCACCGCTGCGGAAAATATCTAGTTTTTACTTCTTATTTTATGAAACAAAGCAGGTAGTCCGTTCAAGGGTTTAGTCAAAATAATTTCTTTTAGTGAAACTACATTATAAGTAAGTACGAAGTATTTATTAAAGCACTAAACTTGCAAACCCTAAAATATTCGTGTTTATACAAACATTAGTAGGTTTTGCAACATTGAGTTCTCTACGTGAGAATGTCACATGGGTATAATAAAAAGAGTAATTTCAAAATGTACCTATATGTTTAAGATCGATTTACCTAGATCTCTCATTCTGTAAATTAACATAATTATTACCTTTGAAGACACATTGTAAAGTTACAGAAGACGACGTAATGAAAGATATAAACGTTTGCTTTGTGTGAAGTTAATTCTTAGAACAATACTTTGTTGCCTCATGTTATTTCAAATGTTACTCGTATTAGCGACTTTACGAGTAGGTATTCAACATTTTATTTTGTTACGGAAATAAAACTGGGAGTCATATGTTTACATATTTAACTAAATCTAAGTACCTACTATTAAAACAATATAAAGATTTTATTCATAGGTACATTGTAAGGAATCCTTACTAAGGATACCCTTTGCAGTTCGAAAATTCCGGTGCAATAATAACGCATCCACACACTTTCAATTCTCAAACTGTAAGTTTCTAATTTGAATTTAAATACACTATAAAAGTGCGAACAATATTAAGATGATGAGAGGCTGTAGTGCTTGGCACCGCGCCAGGACGCCACAGACTACTTAACCACAGTAAAACCGAGCGAGTTTCTTGACACATGCAGAAAATAGCTTTAAAATTAATTTAAGATTATTTAAGTAGGTAATGCAAATCTTTTCTTCGTCTCGCTCCGATATGAAACATGAGAGATATCAATTAAGAATTTTGTTGAGCATAAGCAGAGGCAAAACATAAATACTAATCTTTAGATTAGTTAGGTCAGGTTAGCCTAATACAAACATTCATTTTTTTTAACATATTATTTTAAAAAAGTAAGTAGGTACGTAGGTAAATACAATATCGGACTGTATTATAATTAGGTATTTAGGTACGTATTACCTAAATGTGTGGTTACCGAAATATCTTTAAGAGAACCTTGTACTTAATATGTCTCCAAAAGTAACAATTCAAAGACATTTTATTATAAAATGGACTTACTGCTTCACTTTGCTTATGTTTCAAAGAAACTTGGCGTACTTACTATCTGCATACACAAATTCGCGCCTTGGTTCTGACGATTTCCAAACTGTCCCACATATTTGTTACACTGCCAGTTTTGTGTAAGAAAAGAATTCAATTTTCTTGCAAATTTATTTTTAAGACATATATTTTTTGGCGAAAAATATACTCATCTATTGCTTTGCTAAAAATTATATTTAGACTATAAGTATTTAAAACAATCAGTTTTAGATGGTTAAATCGAAGCAAAACACAAAATCCGTTATTGATAAAGTGTTTAGAAAACAAAAGCCGCTTAGCAAAAATCTCCAATTTGACTTGAGTTTGACTGAGGATTATATTCGGCGTTAAAGGTACCAAAAAATCATCGACTAACAAGCACAGAACACAGGAGTTTGAGTGCACTCCATGTTGAAAGTCACTAGTCCGTGAAATCCGGATATCTGAAGTCAGGAGAGCCCTCACACCGATGCAAGAGGACTCCCTAATAGGACAAGGATGGCCCTGTGAGTGCCGGCCCTCTCTTGACGGTGTCTTAATCGGGTCGCAGAGAATCTTAAGTGATTCAAGCTTGTTTTAAAAGACCACTTGCAGATAATTACATTGTAATGTTTTGGCCATAGGGCTTATAGAAATTTCTTGCATGTTTTTCATTGATACAATTTCGTGGACGGGTTTCAATACATAAATGTATGTTTTTTATTTATATTTATTTTTCTGAACATTATGTAGGTATGTGAGTACAAAAACATATTGGTTTTACTACTTACTTAAATAAATATTCAAAACGAGTTCCCTGAATATTCGAGGTAGGAATCAAAAAAATGTTGATTTTAAAAAGTGGAAAAAAGGAAAGGTGTCTGATAAAATATTGTATTTGTAATAAAATAAGCCGGTAGCGTAGGGACGAGCGAGCAAACGTGGGGTTGAAGTGATTTATTTATGTAAAAATGTGATTTAATGTTTGCATTGCAGGTGCCTGTGCGAAATGTAGATTATACTGTGAGCGTTTCCTTTATTTTTAAACAGTATTTTGTTGCTCTCATGGCTTTTTTATTAACTAGATTAAGAATCAGGGCAAAATATTTGCACTTATTCCAATTTATCTTATTTGTTGATTCTATTTTCTAATTTTAATTCAATCTGAATACTGAATTTCAAATTATAGAATTCAATAAATAATTCTGACAAAATATCGTTTTACGTAGAAAAAGGGATCTAATATCGTGTTGAATCTGAGCCTGAACATCAAGGTTATCCATTTTACTTATTTCCCTCTATGAATAATCAAAGCTGCCGCCGTAAGTCAATGTCAGGGGTCATCAATCGTAGGATTTTGCTATTAACGCGTACAAGCCGGATCGTGTGGTGGTTTGCTACCCCTGTCTGCCTGTAGTAAAATAGGTATTCTACACACATCGATTGATGGGAGTGATTTATTTGACATTTGGCACGGGCGTCAAGTAGACTTGAATGGGTGTTAAATGACAACTATTCAATTTAGGTAAGCACTTAAATAGCTCTATCATAGAACTTTACGCAATTGTGCCGCTTGTGATAATTTTTCTTGAATAGATAATATTCAAAAGTTAAAAGATTTAATTGTATTATCTTTGTAGTTCAGATACCAAATTGAAACATTTATGCTAGGTAGAATGTACATTACCTGTACGAAGGGAAAAGTGTGATATTGCAGAAAATCTACATAACTAACTAAAACAAGTTGTAAAAGTTTCTTGCAAAAGGCGAGTAGGTACTCTACCTACCGACTTTTTTCTGTAAGACACGAAGTAGAGCAACCTTAGATACTCGTACGTCTATTTAATTAATTTGGCGGCAGATGCCTAAAAAAATAATAAGTCCGAGTGGCGGCGGTCTCTTGGGGGCCGTCGTTTGCCAGAGAGGAAAACTTTAGTGTGTTCTGTAAGTAGGTACCTACTTGGTTACTTACCTTACCTGCTTTAATTTTGGACCACTTCTTACAGGCTACTTACAAGAATGCTCATAACATAACGGTCTGAAGTTTGGTCAAACTTTGCATTTAATCAGCTAAAGAGAGATGAGGGTTGATATATTCTATTGGGTCGTGAAGTTTTAACTTTATAAGTGGGTCAGTAAAATTGGCCGTTTACTTATGTAGGTAGATGAAAAGGTTATCTAGTTTTTATATTCATTTTCTACAACTACAAACACCCTACTATTATTGACTAAATAAATTTCGAATTCTGTACATTTCATTTATATTCCACGTCGTAGCCTTTACAATTATGATTATTAGATACCTAAATTACATTTTCGTACAATAAGTAGGTATCTTATAAATATACACTAAATTCCAAATCTTTGAGGAAAATCTCCGAATCTATTCATCTTCTTTAATATTCTTATCTGAATAATGTGATAAGTATCATGAAATATTAATGGCGAATAAAATAGTCGAATAGCATTATAATAAAATCTGTTAAAATCACAACAAATAATGTAACATTTGAACAAGGAAAGTGCTGTTTATTTACCAAACAATCCTATTAAGTGTTTTCTGTGGTTCCTTCCTGTTTGTTCCAGTGAAACACTCTTGTATATCTTTTGAGCATTAAGTTGCAATGGGTGAGTACTGCCAGCTGCTTGTTTTTTGTTCAAATTAGGAGGTAGAGGGTGGGGGGCGAGGATTTACATTCTTGCATAAGTAAATGAGGTGGTCGTTACCTCTTTGAGGTCCGCGGCAATGCTTGCTTCGTTAGAATAGCCACAGTGGTCCAGATACCGTTCTTTGTGGCTATATTTTCTTTTGTATTTGTATGCTATAGGAATTAATTTAGTTTCAGTATTATTATGATATAAAAAGATACTTTTTATCAAAGAAAAATATAATATAATACTCGATCATTAAGTACCTATACAGTTTTTAAATTAATTTAATAGTTATTGAGAAAAACAATAATTGTGGCTCAACGCACGTAGATTTCACTAGACATTTTAATATCACATTTAATTTATTCCACTTGCATAATTAAACTCGCAAATTGGTTACATTACAATAACGATATATCTCCGTTGTGTGCAAAACTCCGAATATTTATAATTTTCTCCATTTTAACTGAAGTTCTTTTTCAATATATTCGAGTTATAATTTAACTGCCCTTTGTCCAATCAACCATATTCAATTTAATTTGTTATTGTTCATGTTTTTGTTTACTTTTTTTCGCTTTAATAGGTCAGCATCGGTGATAATAGAAATTAAATTTTTGTTCACATTTCGATAACAAAGCATTGACGGGCCTCACAATGGCTCCGTTAATAATGGCAGTGCTAAAAATGAAAATACAAATTCATTGGAATATTAGATATTGCTTAAATTTCGATTGCATCAATTGATGGAGGGGTTGTCAGTCTGTCTTTTGTGCTTTAAATATTTGAAATTACTTAATTAATTTGGATTGTGTTATTATAAAATATTTTATAAAGTAAAAGGTAGTTACAACCAGCAGGCGTTTAGAGTGGAGAACTGTTTTTCTACTCAAAACATTATCTTAATAAATATAGTATGAAATTGTTATATATTTTGTATTTATAGTTTGCTGTTATTAGTATTTAATTTAAAAGGCCTAGCGTCAAGTCTAGGCCTATAAAATTATAATTTTGCAGATTTTTCGCACAATTTTCAAGACACTAGTTTAGATCTCTACATTCGCATTCAGCCCACTGTGTACTTTGGGCAATACAAAGATCATTAGACGAGTTGGCTATAAATACAAGCTTGCGCACCGTAACCCGAAGCTAACGTGAAATTAACCCAAAACCGCTGTTGCAACACTGTACCCAACTTCAGCTAGATAAGAAAATAACTTTAACTCTTTGGAACAAGATAATGGTATAGGCACTTGAGATGAAATGTTGAGGAAAATGCGAAGATGTTTCTCAAAGCTGTGGGGCGGAGTTCCTGTGCAAAAAGTTTTATGTACAGTTCTTTGTTTTTTAGTGGGCAGCAATGAAAATTAAATAAGTCGGTCTTAACTACTTTTAATTAAAAATGTATGCAATACCTACCAAGTTAAGTGTTTTAATTAAAAAAGAAAACATTTATCTTATTAATTAAGACATTTCGTATATCTGTTTGTCTGTCCACCTGTCTTCGTTCACAGTGAGTAAGCTCCAAAATTATTGGGTCATGCTCATGCGGCTTATGGTTAAAGATTACTTCAAGTTTTACTTTGCTTATAAAACTAACTACTAATTTATAATCTCAATAAGCTGCCATGTTTCCCAAACATTTCACAGTCAACGATATTTAGTAACATATTCGTAATTGCGAGTCAAATAAATCCTTTACAGAATTTAATAACATCATCGTGAAATATGACGATGTTGTTAAGTAACGAATTCAACAAAATTACCTTTTTAAACTCATTTGAACGGGATGAGCTCATATTAAATTTTGTTGAAAAATCATCGCGCTTTCGTCAACCGAGTAACAAGTAGGTATTTCTGTGACATATTAAACCGCGAGTCAAATTAAAATGTAAAACTGGGAGTCACGCCCTACGTAAAGTGAATAAGATAAATGAGTAAGCTACAGAAACGTTCGCAATGCGTATCGTACAAATAAATTAACCAACACCGCGTTTCGTAAACAACATCGATTTAATTTAGGTGACAGTTTGTTAGTGAAAAGCGGCTTTACAGGTTTTTAGAAAGCCAAACCTACGATTTATTGCTTTGACTCTTTTAATAAGAATAAAAAAACGTGCAAAAGAAATAAATAGGCCTGAATAAATACGTCAATAGAACACAAGTACTCATTTTGCGAACGAAAAAACATTTTAAAAAGATCTCTTAGCTGCTCTTTTATATTGGATTATTCAGAAACAGATTAGTTTTCAAAAAAGGGCAACCAACCTTTTCGATCAAATAAAAAGTTTGGTTGAAATAGAAATTAAATACGTTAAATACAAAATGAGATAGAACTTATAGCTACTAACTTTAATTAAAATAATAAATCTACAGTTAAAACCTTAAAATGCTGAACATAGTTTGGAAACAAATAGATACATCGAAATAGAACACACAATACGAGGAAGGAAAACAACTACACAATTAACTAGAACTTGCAGCCGCTATTCAGAGTTAGTCGACTCTCTCTCCAGTAGTATGGACGATAGCTAGTAATAACTTAGGTAATAGTTACCAATAAACAACCATACAGACTTCACAAAGGTACTCAGCTTGATTTTATTTCATTACCCGAACTCACGAAAGTAGATTCTCAAATACAATTTCATTATTATTGTCACATCATAAAGGAGAAATGTTTTATGTTCAATACAAACGAGGCCTTATTAACATCAAGATATGAAATAACGAAACGTGATCGAAATAATGAACGCTGCTAGAAGACACAAAATCTGAAACATCGAGAGAAATATTTATCGTAACGCCTTCTTGTTTGCTTTTACCCTTGTAATCATATATACTACCTATGTAGGTTTTCCTCAATAAATAAACCTCGGTATAATATCCAGCAAGTAATAACAAAAGTACTAGGAGACAATAAAAAGCAGGAGATCGATGTGACATTGCCAGATAAAGGTCGTTCATCACATGCATCTGTGCGGGGAACTCCGTGACTAAATGATATTGCAATTTTTCCTCACTCCGCGTAACATGACATTTCTTCCTATGTTATTTCTTGTGACTACTATTCTTTCGGTTTTCTTTGTCGTCGACCTTAATCATTTTTATAGCAAACAAAAGGTCTTGGGTTGACAAATGGTTTTCAAAATGTTATCTTTAGAATATATTATTGTAGTCTGCACATAGCACATAATATTATCAGTTAATGATATGTTGTTTAATACCTTTTAGACGTTACTTTAATGTTGCTTCTCGGAAAGTACTTCTCAACGTTAAAAAATAAACCATGCTACTTATAACATCAGTGCTGTAAACTCAGTCTTATATGCTCAATTACATGCGCTTCTTTAAAACCAGTATTACAGTCTTAACTTTGAGTAAAAATTTAGACCGTTCCCTCTAGTTTAATGCCGAGGGTAGCGCGAAATCCACCCCATTTACCGGGACCGGTCTTACTAAACGTTAGTGTCGGACGGTGCGACGTAATTTACGATAAAAATATTTCCACCTTAGCGATGCCTTTATATACGACCAAGTATCCCACAGAAACTTGCACTTCCCTGGTTAATGTTAAAATATCTTCTTTAACTTTTGTAACAGTACCTACGCTGTGATTTATTGCTTGTCTACCTATGTTAATTTTTCCATAAGTACTCATCAGTCTGTTATTTTTTTCAGCTATTGACTATCTTTTCTTATTTTTGATTCACTGATCCAAGTAGAATACTATAGCTCAATGGCGTATAAATCATGGCTTTGTTATTGTAGAATTATTTCCGAAAATGCATTAATGCTTTTGAAAATTGGATTAATCGTAAACTTGTTCATTGATGTTAACCCCCACAAAGTCAAAGTAAATTGAATCTGCTATTTAATTCAAGCCAAGTGCGGTATCAGTTCAAGTGGTTGCCAAAAATCAATGGGGCTACCTCTAACTGAACTTCCATAAAACTGAGTAAGAAATGCCTTTTATAATAAAGAGGGAGGTAAATCTCGAGGGCGCGCGGTAGTCTCGGGGAAGCAAGGAGGTTTACTTATGCTCTGCAAGCGGGTTTTGTTCCCAGACACTAACAAATTGTGAGCTTGCAGGTTTACTTGCTGTACCTACTGCTGCTGTGCTTTAACTTTGTACCTAGATTCCGTAGATTAGAGACTTTGAAGAAGAAAACTCTGATATTTATCATGGGTATTAAGTTGATTTTATTCTGTGCTAAAGACCACAAAAATATAAATACAAGTATTATTTTGATTGCATCGAGATTATAATTTACGGTTGTTATGGATATTTAACATTCCATTGGACCTCGGTGAGTCGCAGAAGTTTGAAAACTACTATAAATCTTGTTTGAACTGGGCACTCAATGAATACAAATAAGAATACGTGAAATTCGACTTGTAGAGGTAGACTAAGCAAGAGAATACCCTCACCATATTTGTGTGTAACATATCCGTTAGGCAGGTAAATGAAGTTATACGAAACCATAACACAGTCGAATCACGATCTGGGAACATTTATCCAAGTCGGGAGTATATCGCCTCGACAGGAACAAAGCTGTGATTTTATCGTACCTTTGAATGTGGTTAAAAGGTAACCTTTGCCGCTTCTGCACTCAATCATGTTAATGTAATGCGTATTCTTGTAGGAGTTGATATTATCTACGTGTTTCCTTTGTTATGTACACAATTTTGTTTAATAATATAGACTTTTTTGCTTGAATGGGTTTTATAGCAAGAATTTATATTAAATAGGTTATTGCATCTACAGTTCAAGGACGGATGTGTTTTTAAACATAGGCAGGTTGATGAAAAAATTGATTTCTAATTTTGTACCGTATTTTAAATAAGGTCAAATGAAATTTGCATTCGGTCGAGGGGTGTGCTGGAATGACAGGGTGATGGACACTCAGCCACTAAAATCAGGCGTTCCTTCGTCCAGCATGGCTAAGCTCACCTTTTTGCGTCAATAATAAATACGCCTCCGCCACAAAGGGATGGATAATTGTTCTATTTGTTGGGCTCGGGTTTGGAAAGGTCCGTGGGATGCTCTGGTTCGTAATTTATTTATTTGGAAGTGTCAGGTCGACGTGTACACACGTTGTCCCGTGTCCCGAACAAGTGACACCTGATTAGACCGCGGCGGGCGGCGCCAACTTTTTATAAAACATTTTCATTCGGATTTCACACGTGCCGTCACCAGGTTGACGCGCGTGTTTTGTTTGATGCCAAAATAAACACGACGATAGGGTTTTGTTTCGGTTTGGGAAATGAGTTTAGTTCTAACAAAGGGTATCTATCTACTACTTAATAAATAAGAATACATGAATAGGTTTGTTGTTAACAAACTTTGGATTGAAGTACATTAACTTAACCTTTTTGAATAGGTGTCTACGTACTGTACAATTATAACAATGTAATCTTGTTTGAATATGAACGAACATTACTATTAAGTAAATTGTCTTCGAACAAAAACGAATTCAGAAACCTTTGAACGTTCTATTTATTTCTTGTTTTCAGTAAGAAGCAACCAAAATTAGCTATTGAAAAGATAAAATCTGTTGGCTTTAAATGTACCTTTATTGAAGCAACATCAAAGAAAATAAGTACATAATTTCTCCGTCTTGTTGTTTCAATATTTGTGTCTGTCTACACAAACAAGATCAAAGCAAATGAGAAACAATTAGAAAAAATGTGTTCCTGACAGGGCGGCGACTAATTGACATAACTTCCAATGAAAATGGTGACTAGTTTTTGACCTGTAGGTATCCTTCTTATTGTGTGACTTTGTCTTATATATCTTTAGATAATGAGAAATTAGACTTCAGAGCTATCAACAGACATATTATTTAATAGCTTTTATAGTTGCTTTCATAGTTTAAACTGCTGTACGTATATGTAATTATGTAACTGTGAGGCTATTTTACATATTTTTAAAATTAATAAAGTTAGGTATTTAAGAAACACCTCAGATATTTATGGTTTTTCCTCTGCATACATGAACATCGAGTATTGTTTGGTTTCCAATACATACCTTTGTCCATTGGGATTTAATCCGATGAGCGGGCATGTATGAGTACTTACATGGAAATGAAAAATCTGAAACTCTATGAAACCTACAATTGCGTTGAAATAAAAATACGATAAATATCACACAAAGAGCGTCTCTTTGAGTAAATTTACATGTAGAGTAAGTAGGTGCTAGTGTTTAAACGGGCCTGTATTTCAATAAGAACCTGGAAGTATCTACATTATCTAGGGTCTCGATTAATTTGTATAAAATTTTAATTAAAAAAAAATAAAAAATTATACTATCACTGTTTAAAACCACGGAATAAGAGTTCGAAAATTATGCGTTCACATGGTCAGATAAACAGAAAACGACCCAATTTTATGCTGTGATAAATAAATTAACATTTAAATTGTTTTTGTCCTTAGATTTGCATTACAAAGAGTCTCGGAATGGTGCCATGGGACTGACAGCACGATAAATAAGCTAAGAGTGCTCACGACTCATACTTACACCAAAATTTACTTCAACTTAGTTCTGAGAAAATATAACAAATGGAATTTAATTCTAGAAATCTTTTACTAAGTGAGAACGCTTTATATAATATAATAAATCGTCATTGTTTGAGTTATTGTTACTACGTACGTAATTATTTCTTGTTAAAGACTAAATGGTACGTTGAAAGTGTCTACTTAGGTACGTGCATAGGTAAAGTAAGTTTTGTTTCCTGTAAAAAGGTGGTTGAATAAATAAAAACAGCAAAAAATTTAGAAATTGTCGTTTAATGATATTTATACTAAATATTTACATTTTATTCAATTATTCGTGTATGGGTTCCTACCTAAAGTAACTGAATATTTGGCACCCAAGTTAAGGTACCTACGATATTTATATTAATGTCTTATGAGTAGGTAGTGTTACTATTAATATTTACATAACATTCTCCTAAAACTAAATAACGCTTAACAACAAAGAAATATCAAATCTACTAAATTATAAATAAATATTAAACGATTTAATTAAGAGAAATAAATAAAAATATTTAGTTTTCGCTACATAATGATAGTCTTTACAATTTATGATTTATAATTAATATTAAAAGATAATTCAGAAACAATTGCTTATTTGATGCCTAATTATCATGCCCTTCTGAACATTTAAGTAAAACTTAATACGAAATGTAAATGAAATATAAGAAATGACTAGATAAATTTCTATTTACAATCCTTTTTACAATTTTAAAACATGATTGATATGCTTTCACAATTTATTGAATTACTTCGTTATGTCAAAAGTCTCTATGTTATAATTATAATGAATGTTATTTGATAATAACCTATCAACATTCAAGCAGAAAATGAGGTTCCATGAATTTACGTGATAAACGAAAACATACCTACACACACAATGTAGATATTTTATACTTTTTCGTGTAAATATGGTTTATTAATGTCATGTAGAGTGTCTAAATAATACACCAACAGACAATTGAAGAAACATATTATACATTATTCTTAAATCTATCACTTATTTTTATCTAACATTAGGGTTATCTCTACGAGAATAACCTTTATATGTACAGTTTATCAATCCATGTATTTAACTCTGAAATAATTACGTCGATGCCGTTAAAAGTTTCATTTATATGCATAATTCCTCTAATGATACATTATTAAAAACAATTAAGTAAACTATTTTATATTAAATTGACAATGCGTTAGGTTAAAGTAAAACCTTATCATCTTGTATCTTGAGTTAACATTTTATACATTACAATATTCCTACTAAGGATCGATAAGCAAGTGTCGAAACTACTAATTATAATGTTTTTCATTTGTGGCAACACTGAGATGAGCGCAAGAGTGGGGAGAGGCAAGGCTTGATAGGCGCTGGACCCCGTCGATTCGGCAGTTGGCAGCCAATTATTGTCGAGGACAGACTGCTCTATCACGTTTTGCATTGTATCTAGAAGAATTAAGGTTATCAAAGTGAATATTTATCGTTCGTTGTCATGGTTTGAATTTAGCTGGAATTACCTTTTTTTCAGTACCTAATTTAATTTACTCACCATAAGTTGTAACATCGGTATTGTAAAATTTTTGCTCTGCAGGCTGAAGTGGTACTACGATCCCTGAAAGTAAATAAAACTGTGAAAACAAGAGCCTATACTTATTGTATTATGGGTGTACATATTTTAAGACATTTTGTACATTGACGAAAGCTTAAACAAATGAATGATAACTTACGTGGCGGTGGCGTGTATTCAGTTGTAGTTGTGGAAGGCGTAGTTGTAGTTGTCGTCGTAGTTGTTGTTGTAGTCGTCGTCGTCGTCGTTGTTATTTTTATTTCTGTCGGAAACAAAAGACAGATTAAGCTACAGTCAGATTTGACGATAACTCTATTGACTTTTCTTAGATTTTGTATTTATTATATGATATTAAGTAGGTCAGTAATTTGACTTTAATTTTGCACGTCTGGCTTTTCGTAACTTTAAAAGCAGCATCAAAAGGATAACTTTCTTAGAAAGTGCCGTAAGTAAGTTGTACCAACGAAGTCACTCATGGTCGTATCGTATCCCGATATCAGTGTTCCAAGTTATGAGACGTAAAATTGCGTTATACATTTTTTATGAAACACATGAAGAAAAAAGACTTTTCATTCTTCTTTTTAAGCACGTTTTTGTTAAAAAGGAAAACATTTACTTAACGCATTTTACCTAGGCACTCAAACAACCAATGCCGGAGGTTGAGTGGTTCGTAATTTCCCAAAAACTATTGTAATAAATCCTAAAATCCACTAAAAAGGTAGACTGTGATAGTGTTGCAAAGCTTTCTGTTCCCCAAACATAAAGCTGCCTGTGCGAGTCGTAAATGTAAACATGTTTGCTTCAACTTCTTTATGTAAATAGGACCGACTGTATCTGACGTAACTACGTAAACCTCGGAAATAACATTTTCGCCCGAAATAATCCATCAGGCCTTTACGTTTACCAAAATTGGATATCTCGTCGGAAGTTATCGTTTTAAAATTAATAATGGAGTTCGCAAAGGAGTTGAAGTAGATCGTAACCATGGAGAGACTGTTAAGTGTACATAAAATTATGTATTTTACATTTTTCAAAAATACTTACTCATTTACAATAATAATCTTTTAAATTATGTATAATCAAATATCCAATAATATATATAAATATATATATTTTTATAACTATCTAGGTAATTATTGACGAAGTTTTAAATAATCTCTCCCATATGTCGATGCAACACATACGACACACTTGTATTAGGTAGGTATTAAAAGTATTAAAAAAGTTTAAGATTCTTAAATGAATGGAGATTATAGCCACGTGTCGTGTGACATTCGATTTGAGATTAAAGACGTAAATTCTGCTATTTAATAATACATGATGCGTGATTTGGGAACAAAATTAATTACTTAGTAGAAATTACGAACTAGAATTTAATATATTTGATACCTTTTGGAAAAAACTGAAAATTTCCAATGAGCGAAAATATACTGATCTAAATGAAATATTGCCTCGGGATTTGGATTTAAATATTTAAATAGTAATGTCCGAATTTGTAACATGTTTATCAAAACTGAAAGGTAGAAATTTAAAATTTTACTTCCGCGAATTTTGGACTGGTTTTTCCAATTGCATTAAACACTAAATTGAAATGGAAAAATTGGGAATAAAAAATAATGTTTTTAGTTTTGATGATTTTTTTGTCGCTACCTTACTCGAATAATAATATCGTTATGGGTCTATGTAAAAGCAAATAGCATGGCGTAAAAAATATCCTGATAAAAAAAGGTAGGTATGATACATGTAGAAATTAATCTCTGGAATGAAAATAAAAATTATGATTATTTACCGTAGAGCCGTATTGTCCCTTCAGCTTTGCCCATAGTGTTACTGGACACACACGTGTAGGTGCCAGTGTCTTCGCTGCTGAATCGTGACACTGTCAACGAAGTTCTGACTTGATATGGAGACAACCGCTCTTCGGAGATCTCATGTTTTTCTCTGGAACATACAGTTACATAAGATTGAGACTGATGAATAGTCTAGAACCAAAAGCTGATACTTCCGTTGCCATAAATAAATTAATGGAAAATAAAAGTGGACTTTTCTGCAACTGACAGTAAACAGATAAAAATACATGTGAGTTTCCAAGAACTCTTAGAAAATGTTCATACCCAGAGAGTATCATCTCTTCTCCACTCTTGAGCCAATAGTTGATGGCTTGCGGATATGCTTCGACGGAACACTCAAGTCTGGTTTGGGACCCTGTTGGCACTCCTATCACCTTGGTTGCTACTATTACTGTTGGTGCAACTGTTAACAAAAATACAAATGATTTGATTAAGATTGGAATAAAAATACTTCACAAGAAAAACATGTAAAATTTTTATAAACAAGGAAAATAAAGTTAAAATCAGGTTGTTATGTTATTATTGTCATTGGAGTAACAATAAGTATAAGTTCCTTTTTATTATAGAAAAAAAGGGATGTAGACAAAAAGGATCATTATAAGTATATGCTAATACTCACAGGTGACACTAAGCATAATACGTTTGCTGACCGATGGAGGAACGTCGTTGGAGGCGATGCAGAGGTATGCACCCATCTGACGTCGCTCCACCTTGGTCAGGTTCAAGTTCGGGCCCATGAACATATCCACTACGAAACAAAAAAAGAATGGGTTATTTCTTATGCCAGGTACAGCTACCATAAATCTAGAACGGTTTCACGTTAGACGTGAAACTAATTCTTAGTTGAAGTTTTTTTTAGAAGTAAGTATATACTTACGTTTCTTTGTGAATAATTTTAATTTATTGAAAGTATGAAAATATTTAAAGGCTATTTCAAGTTAATATGGTAATTTATACTTGATATTTTGATGCCAAATGAATTGAATGCGTTGAGAGGACTCCCTTTGCTCAAGGTCGAAAACTTTCTATTGTTTGAGAACCAAAACTTCATGATCCTATCAAAAGTGGTAACTTTGAACAAAACGTTTGACAAACTTAACGGAGCTTCGTGTATTTTTGCTGACAACATTCAGTAAGTATTGAAGGTTTATTGAAATTAAAACATTTAATACATCAAACAGATATTAAAACAAACATTTCAATATACCTAATGTTGAGAAGAAGCATCTCAGCAAACGTAATATAAAAAGGAGTATGATAACAGCACTATCACAATTCGGCACAAATGTAAATACACGTCTCTGCTCAGATAGGAATATAATATTTCTACCTTGTCGGGAAAATAAGGTGCGAAAAGAAAAACAACAAACAAGTAACGATAAAAATTAAGTTCAAAAATGTCTCGGACCCTTCGACAAATTCTTACTAACTGTAAAGGTAATAGGAAACTTTGCCAGCAATTTATAAAAGAAATCTGTTGCCTAATTCAATAAATTTCATAGGTCTTTCTGCGAAACAATTATTTTATGAATATTCATTCGATCGCTGAAATTTAAACGAAACAGACGAAATCTATTAAATTGAAGGTCGGCCACCTTCTAGAATTTTAAGTCCTAACATTTAACTATTGAAAAATATTTGTTTGTCGTGGCGTTCTTAATTTAAACAAAAGGCAGATAATCTTACAAATTACTGCTCATTACACGATACGAGTACGTTACACAACCATATTAATTTCATTATTTTCCACGGATTAATTAGAAAATTGATTAAAGATACCTTACAGTCTTTGATGAATACAACGTCTATTTGAACATTATAATTATAATTTCCAGTAATACGTAAATAGGCACTACCTACCTACAACACCGCTTTTGTTAAAATTCAATTAGATTTTAGAGTGATTTTAATGGATTTATAAAGTAATTCATTTTCGGACTAATTCCTTAACATAATGATTTACTCCCACCTTTATGTAGCTCTCCCGCTTCATTCCTCAATTGAATATTGACACCGTCTTCTCGTCGCCAAAGGATCCGAGGGTGTGGTCTTCCATCTGCTTTGCAGGAGATGCTGACGTCTTGCCCTTCCCGTGCAACCAGGTCTCCGCTCGTACCCTCGTCTACTATATTTGGAGGTACTGAAACAATTTGAGAAATGTTTTAGCGTTTTGTTACAATCAAAATAGAATCTTAATGTTACATAAGAGTGACGTGCGCCAAAGGTAGAGGCTTCGTTGACGTTCATTATGATTTACAGTGACTTTTAAAAACCACCTTTATATCCTTTATTTGTCATCTTTTGCGTGATATTTTCCGACCTTTCACGATCCATATCCATTGGGTAGCTGATATGGTCGGCGATTGTTGGTTCTATAATATACTTCTTAGCTACGTAAAAAAAAAATACCTCTTAAGTAGTAAATTCTGTGCTCGAGTTTCGAAACATAATCAAAGCGAAGTTACCGGTTGTCACTGCGGATCGTGCTTCAAAACCATATTTCATTGAAAATGAAAAAGGTAACCTAATATTTCAGGCTTTCCCTAAACGAGCCATAATTTTTTATTACCGAGTTGACAAGCCAGACAGTGGCTTTATTAGAGTCTTGATAAGCAGCCAGTTACACTTAATCCTTAAATGGAATTCTAATTCCATATAAAAATAATAGGAAGTAACCAAAAAAGAGGTAATTTATGCACTAAAGGATCCCTTTTCATGTTACAGAAATAAATGACCACAGGAAAATATTTTCACATTTTTCGCAGGCATTTTACTGGTTTAAAGTTGACGTGAATGTTGTGATACGAATCTTTTAATATATTTAAGTACTTAAAGATTTAAATTATTTAACGAATTACCTGTACGGCGAGGGGTTAATTAATTTTATGTTTATTTTCGGAGCGAAATGGAAATGCTACTTTATTTTTGCAATTTTCGTTATTCGCAATCGAACGGAATGGTGATTACGCTTGCATAATAATTACAACATTAATAAAGTTCTCTTACTTATAAGTTTTTCATTTCAAATGGTAAACATTCTTTTTTAAGCCTGTTAAATAAATACATTTGTAAAGACTGAATACGTGAGTATTTACTTGGCTACGTAAATATATAAACCGTTAAATAACATTTCAGATATTCGTAGGAGCTCTTATTCGACCAAAAATTTGCTGGAAATATTCGAGCGATAAATCACGAGTCGTGATCGCCACATCTATGTACAAAGAAACTACTCGCGTTTAAGTAGTTTGACCCAGAAACGTGAAATATTCAACTTTTAAGAGCATCGAATATCACTCCCTTTCTTGGAGTATTTACACGTATTATTTACACAAACATTACCTATTTACATAGTAGTAGGTAAATGGTAATGTTTCATAACAATATAAAGTGCTAATTTGTTTTTGATGTGACTTAGTTTTTCATAGCAGTATCTTTTCTTTCAAAGCTGTAAGTTATAGTAACTACCTACATAAACATATAATACGCACTTTTATTGTCTGGAATTGAGCAGTAAGTATTGATGTTATATGGGAAGTGTCCGGGGTACTTGGCCATAGTTTTTTTAAAGCCATGTACAAATAAAACTACATGGATGTAAGTTGCAATTATAGCTTTTAATTTAAGTTTGGACATTCATCTACACATTTATTAAAAACAAACGAGTCATTTCTAATAAAATCATACTTAAAAATTACAAAAACAAAAAAAAAAATGAAACTGGCCATCTCTCCCGTAGTGCCCGGGAGAGATGGCCTTAGTGGTACGGGAGAGATGGCCAGTACTCAATCTGGCCTTTATATTTTTTACCGAGTACTTATCTTCTGTTCTTAAGTTTCTTTTTCTTCCCCTGCCCACGCTTTGAACACATATTGTCGAATTATGTAAAATTTTCGTGCACCCACAGTTGATTGACAAGTCAGTCTTCGACAAAGCGTGTTTCGCAATGATTATCAACGCACTCAACATGCTTATCTTCTTCTTGTCCACTCTTTTCATCTGAATACTCACAAAAACTGGCTTTTTTTCATTTTTTCTACTATCTAAGAATTTTCGTAACATTTTCTCATAGTAACACGAAATGTGGCCATCTCTCCCTTTTTTTTTGGGAGAGTTATCCACGCCAAAGAAGTAACAATGCCTGTGATTTATTGTCTTTATTTTAAAGTTATATTTTAGAGCGGCTCGTAAGTAGTCCCGCAAAAACACAAAAACTCGGAATTTGATGGAAACTTCACAAACACATCAAGTATCATAAACTCACAATTTTATTTTCACACTAGTTAAAAACAAAAGAGGTAGATTTAAGTTACTTTTCTTTTTATTTTCGTTATTTTTTTTGCTTGCCGGTATTCTGATGCACAATTCGAAGCAAGCTAAAGAATTAGCAGCAGCATCTAACATGCGTTTATTGGACTTTTTTGACTCGGCCATCTGTCCCGTACGGCCATCTCCCTCGGAATTACCCTGTGTAATACAAGGACAAAATATAATAAATTTACACGCCCAAAAAACAGATCGTGAAAACTTATAATCGAAATCGAAAAAGACAATCTTACTAAGCTGGTAGGAATCTTTTTCGTCCCGTGTGACCTACTAAAGGCCTATTACATTACGTGGTCGGAGTCAGATCGAGTTGTTCGCTCCCATGGGATCTTTCTGAAACCAACGTGGTTCCACACGTTCTTAGTACGGATTACGTCATTTGGATTTTATACCTATAATAAGCTAAGAGGAATTTGAAGTTGTATTGGTAGGGTTAACAATGAGACGAGAGGTACGATTGAGTGAAAAACGGTCGCGTAAAGTAAAAACATTGATATTTATAAAATTTCAATCTCGTTCTTAAATCACAATCATTTGTTGCATTAACCTGTATAGGCCTATCCATAAGAACGCTACCTTAAAATAAAAGGTATTAATAAGTAATATCAAAAGCTGCCCATTACGAGACAGCTACGAGAAAAACACTCCAATTTGGCCGCAAGAATGGATCGATACGTCCAAAGAACTTGCAGGTGTAAGACCTAGATATTATTTGGCACAAGCCGCAGAAAAATGGCTTCAATTCAACCGACGTGGTAAACACAAGTCAGCAAATAAGCCTATATTTATTGAAATGTTACACTGCTACAAAAATATGTGACGGGGGACAATAAAGATTATTGCTATCACAAAAGTTTTTACATTTCTTGTTGTCAGAAGTGGTAACGTGTTATCGTTCAAAGGTTATTTCTTGCGAAGGTTATTTCTTGTTTCAACTTTTTATATGGATTGTCAATTGGTTGCGCTCTTTCTATCTCGCCTATCCTATGTAACGGGTTGTAAAGATATTAAACGGAAAACATAAAGAGTTTTATGTTGGCGTGTTGAGGTTTTCCTTGTGATAATTTTTACCGCGTACAAAAATGAAAACAGTTTGTTTATTGCTGAACAAAGTATACGTAGTATTGCCTTTTAAAAGATAAGTTTTTCGATTAACATTAATATATCTGTCAAAAGTAAGAAATCTTTACTTCTTTGAGCTTTTTGATGTTTTTATATCATCAAACTTTTAATTCTTTTTAATAGCAATGCTAGACATATATAGATACACTGTATATTTTCCAAGAATCCCTACTTATTTTGAAACTGTGATCCCCTCGGAAACACTGCGGTTCCCGTAAGACTATGGTATCACAGAGATTACTTTCACACACGCACTCATTAGTTCGCTACTTAGTTTCTAATTCCGCAGATTGCGTCGACTTGGTTTTCCGTTTCTTCAAACTTATAATAACTCGGACGCTCTCACTTTGACAACATTGATGGCGAGGTAAATCCTTGGTAATGACAGGTTGTAATTTACTTATTTGATTGTATCCATCCGGTACCCTTTTAACCCCCGTCATGTGAAAACATTGCATTATCCATATAAATACCAGTTTGTAAATTTTAATTGATTTCATATTACTTAAAGTAATAGGCACCCAACGGGCATTATTTAACTTTCTGAAAAATATACTTCCAGCCATTTGTAGAAAAGGTTAGTAAAATTTTAAAAATATAAGTCATATTTACACTTTCGTTATCATTAATCAGGTAAAAAAGGGACGAATTTGATTAGTTCATTTTATTTCGGCAATCTAGGCAGGTGCTTAAATATTTGGTTCAGTTAAATAGAACAATGTTATTCTCACCAAATACCTTAAGCCGATTTTTGTTTTAAATCAACTTTAACAATTACAGAAAACATAAAATATTTTAACTGGAAGCTTTAACAAAAGACGGGAATTTCTCTTACTCGTTATAAAACATTGAAACTCGCCAATTGAAATGCTGCGGCCCCGTTTATAACACAAAGAGGGAAGGCACGTGAGTAAATTTGTAATTAGAAAGGGCGACCTCACTTATTTCACTTTGTTTTATTTGTGCGGCTCGCGTAATTACTGGACAATTTCCCTAATATGTTTCTAGCTGTGTTTCTCTAGTGTTTTATAGCCCCATAATGTTTTCAATATTTATAATATCAGTCTATTAAGTACTTTTTCAACAAGGTTTTCAGGTCTATATAAGCGAGTTCGCGAAACGTTCTTAAAAGCTCTTTGAAAACTAATAATAGGTAACATGGAGTTTGAATAGTTGTCATGTATGTGTTTGTATGAGTTTTGTAGTATGTACGTAGATATCACTGGTTTAACCAAAAAGTGTGAAATAAAAAAGAAGTTCTAAAAACTAAAACCCGCCTACGGAAAACCTGCGATCTTAAAAGTAAGAAACAAGAAATAATTCTTGTCTTCTTAACTAGGTACCCCATAAATGCACAGACGTAGCGATTTTCAGAAGAAAGCCGTGGTCGTATGCCTCTGTGCCTTGATATTAATAACCGTGCAATGTCGGAACCTGTTTAACGTACCTTTGTAATAAGGTAGGTATCAATTGCTTGCAGGCAGCCATTTATAGTTATATGGAGGCATACGACCACGGCTTTCCTCTGAAAATCGCTACGTCTGTGCATTTATGGGGTACCTAGTTAAGAAGACAAGAATTATTTCTTGTTTCTTACTTTTAAGATCGCAGGTTTTCCGTAGGCGGGTTTTAGTTTTTAGAACTTCTTTTTTATTTCACACTTTTTGGTTAAACCAGTGATATCTACGTACATACTACAAAACTCATACAAACACATACATGACAACTATTCAAACTCCATGTTACACTTTCAATCTATCTTTTCATCTCAACATATTGTACTAGCGGGCATCCGCGACTTCATAGTCATCTACACCACAGTTACTTTTCAAAGTGGATAATAAATTATAGGGTAACAATCCTAAAATATTGCAAATTTTTTGATAGAGTACATAACACTAAAAAAACTACACAAAAAGTACCTAGATAGGTAGGTACCTACTTTTGAGCAGAGATGCACAACGCTTTCCTGGTCCAAAGTAAGTAGCGTAATCCGTTTCGGGTAGGTATGAGTGTGGATCAAAGATGCCTTTTATTTTATTTTGACGGGGCGCTGCGCCCCCAAAGCCTGATAATCTCACACTGATAATCTGTCCATAGTACGAGTATATGTAAAAAGTATCTATTCCCTTATTGCAGCGGGGGGCTGCGTCCCCCCAAACTGACACAATGACTTCTTTGTCCACAGTAGAGTTCAAGAAGTATTTTGTTTCATTTTGACGAGGGTCTGCGCCCCCCAAACCTACACAGTGACTTCTTTATCCATAGTAGAGTTCAAGATGTGTTTCTTGTCTTTTGGCGGGGGGCTACGCCCCCCAAACCCCCCCATACAGTGACAGCTTTGTCTAGTAGAATTCAAGAAGTGTTTTGTTTAATTTTGGCGGGGGTCTGCGCCCCCCAAACCTTCCTACACTGTGACTACTTTATCCATAGTAGAGTTCAAGAAGTGTTTCGTGTCTTTTGGCGGGGGGCTGCGCCCCCCAAACCCCCCCACACAATGACAACTTTATCTAGTAGAGTTCAAGAAGTATTTTGTTTAATTTTGGCGGGGGGGCTGTGCCCCCCAAACCGCCTTACACTGTGACTACTTTATCCATAGTAGAGTTCAAGAAGTGTTTCGTTTCTTTTGGCGGGGGCTACGCCCCCCAAACCCCCCCACACAGTGACAACTTTATCTAGTAGAATTCAAGAAGTGTTTTGTTTGATTTTGGCGGGGGGCTGCGCTCCCCAAACTATCCTACACACTTTGTTCATAGTATGAATGTGAGTTCAAGAAGTCTTGTAGGTTATTTCAAACTTCCCTTTTAAGACACGCTTTACAAATTAAAATCACTGCTTGAACTCATGATAAAATAAACAACTTTGAATATGGGATCTTTGTCAGAGTCTAAAAATGTTTGCTTTTTCGTACACGTTACGTGGGCAAAATGTACTTATTGAGGGACCGAAAATGTTTGAATGCCAACAAAGTTGATTCCATTACTTGTACTAACAAGTTGTAGGTAATTTAGCTTAAAACTAGCCAAAACAGTCAACATAATTCTGAAAAGGCCTGATTTGGCAAGCTGTAGGTAAGTAATCAGTAGTTTCAAAGTAATTATGATAGAAAAGGCAAGACGTTAAAAGACATATTTACAAGTAAAACCGGGTGCTAAACCTAGTTATATATATATAATATTTGGAATGTACTCGCTGAGCCCTTTCATTTGATACCCCACACATTATCCTTTGTAAAATTTATTATTTTTCGTCGCGACTTCTTGTCCACTAGTTTACAAGCAAATCCGTGCGCAAAACCTAGTGATATATATATTTTTGGAATGTGCTCGCTGAGCTCTTGAATTTGATACCCCACACAACACCATTTACAAACTTTTATTTTTTTCTTCGTGACTTTTTGCCCACTAGTGGGCAAAGTATTGAACTTATTGCAAAACTAGGTATCCTATGTCACCCGCCGTATTATTACGCATCGTATTATTGGTTTATTCAATAATAAAAGTGCCGGAAATGTTGATGATTGAGTTAAAGCTCCATTTTCTGAGGTTTTGTTATTTTTGAAACGATTTTTATTATTTGTTTTGTTTTGATGTGAGCGATACGGTTCTTCGGAAGTGCACTGGGTTGAACTTTACGAGATCGAACCCCACCCCACGTCCGTACTCGGTCGCAGGACTAGCAAGCTAGCTACTATTATGCATAAATACATAAATTCTCGCCGATCAAACCCGAGATCCCCTATAAGATAAGAGTTATAAAATCAAAACACTTCCCGACGCGCCTCTTGATATATATTAAGAAAAATATGAAAATCCTCATAGCTTATAATGATAGATGATCGGCTCATATCGTTTACGAAGTTTAATAAAAAGCGTCTAAAACATATCTTTATATAAAAGATAGCCAAGTAAATATTTTAAGTACCGCCACGGAATGGCGACTACTCCAATCCATTATAAGAAAAAGTTTTAACAAATTATGATGAAAATGTCTGCTACATATTTGTACTACGAACAGCAAAGACTAGCGAGATGTATCAAAGGAAATCTATACCAAAGAATTAGCTCTTTTAATTATTTTGGGGTACGACACAAAAATAAACAAAAGAACCGCTTACCCAAGACATCAACACATCCAATCTGCTTTTTCATCGTGCTAGTATTGATCTGACACATGTAGCAGCCTCGATCTTCAACCTTCAGCGGTCGAATATGAAGCTGCCAAGATCTGGGAGTATCGTTGGTGACTGCATAACGGGAACTATGTGTGACCAGGCGAGTGTGGAGTGTCAAGATTGTCTGGTCATCTGCTCTGATCCACGCAACCTGTGGAAGAAGATCAAATAGTTATTTACAATTCAGATGTGTTTATTAAAACGGATGAAGGTTGCTTTTTTCTCATCTCATTTGACCTTCACATCTAAGCAAAGGTCTCTTGAGCACAGAACCGCCCCTGTCCAGTTACTTGAAAGGGCGACCAGTTCGTCTCGCCACTTAGGTCGCTTTCTAAGTATATTTTGTTAATATATATACGACTAAGTGTTGTACTGATTATTAGGATGTTATAGCTAAGGATCTATTCTCAAGAGCAAGAAATGCGTAGAACAATGGGGGTCGCTCGCATATTCAAAAGGATTAGCTGCTTGGAGTATATAAATCAATTGATCCCTTCGTAGATATCAGAACTAAATAGTCCGAATTCACATCGGACAATGTCTTAGCAATATGTTCTTCCACAGGCTGACAACATTTGCGACGACAGCTGTTACTGAACCTATCCGCCTTGATTAATGGCGGGATTGACGCAAGCCTATTTCTAGCGTAGATTTGATTATTGGAGCTATTTATACCAAACAATAGAATAATTATAGATTTAGTTATGAAATAATCTACAACACTATATCTAGTTATATAATAATCTAGGTACCTATCTATATAGTAATAGAATAATTATTGATCTAGTTCAGGGACAATAGAAGTAATAAATGGATGCAGGTAGAGGTTAGTATCGGTGGTTAAATTAAATCAGATTTGATAAGGTTATGTGGTAATTTCTGAAGTTATAGTCGTACGGACCTCACTTCGTACTTGTGACTAGTTTTGAAAAGAAATAGCCATTAATTTGAGTAACTACATCTTCTTTTATCTTTTTTTTGTTTATGAAGTAAGCCACTTGTGCATTAATAAGTCTGTCATAATGTAAACTTGCTATTTAGGTTGTCCGCTGTACTCTTTCGCAGCTTTCATAGAGGCAGCCCATCACATGTAGATGGATTCATAACGCTTTGTGTCCAAAATGCAGGGCAGAAAGCGCTCTACATGGCGGCGGCGGCCGAAAAAAACCAAATGGAACCTCTGTCGTATAGCAGACTTTTATCTACGAGTAGCTTATAAATGAAAACAGTATACAATGTTTATCATTTGATTAAAATAATCTTCAATTAACTCTCTTATTAGATTTTTTCCTCAAACACCTCAATTAGATTTATATTGACAAAGTATTTTGTGAAGGAAACCGAGTTAAAGGAATAAAATTATACATTTCCCGGATTTCACTTAATAAGTTAAAAATACTCCGAGCAGCTTTTACGTTACTATTACCATAAAACCTTTTACATTTTACGAATTTCATAACAAGCTAATAAAAATCTTACTCAAGGTTCACTCCTCAGAATAAGGTATCTCGTCATCAGATAATAACGAGAAAATCTCGAATTTTATGTTCCAGTTTGTTGCGAGAAAGCGTCGTAACGAAGGAGATACACTAAGCGAATTCTTTTATTAGTCAGCTCGCGAATCAGCCGAAATCACATTACTTTGATTTCGACAAACGTATAAAAGACGGAGAAAATAAAAAAGAATAGGTAATAGCATTACAGCGCCTTGAGCGTACGCCGGATTATTTTAATTCTTTGTGAAGTAACTTGAACTAATTCACATTTTCATTGAATTCATTTTTTTTTATAAATAACACTAGCACAGTTTACTTAATTAATTTGTACAGCCCAACAATACACGTATGTACTTGATCATTGCTTATGTGCTGTCTACCATAATACCCCTAATTTGGCAGCAAACAGTCATATGCATAATCTGACATACTTACTCTTCTCCATTACGCTGCCATTTCGTGAGTAAATTTTAATCCAGTTACTCTGCAAGCCACGTGCTTTATGTGTCAATATTTCCAACCTACATTATCGAATCAAAGCTATAAATTTATACAAAAGCTAATGAGTTTCCAAATGTGTACATAATTGGTTAAACAGAACGTAATGCCGTATTTCCAATTAGTGCTGCTAGTTGGTACCTTCGTGTGTTTGTTGGTATGTACATATTTGTCGTTACTAACTTACAATTTAGAATTTAAATTATAGTTACATATAGGTAGTTAGTCTAGTAGTATACATATGAGTTCGTACAATGTAAATGGAGTTATTGTCAAATTAGTTTACCTATCGCTACTTAATCCTAAAGAAAAAAAAAAGATAGAATTATCTACATACGAGTAAGTAAACAAACTCGTTTGATATTTTCAGATTTTCTCTGTAGTATACTGTAATCATAGAAATTGGTAGACTATTTCTTGAAATAATAGAAATGTTTGTCTAGATTGGTAGAACGAGTTCGGAGGAGTAGGTATAGACATTTTAGGATACTAAAATATTCAAAGATGTATAGAAACGAAAGGAGAAGAGGTTAAGGCAAGTAAACAATTTTATGTCTGATTAAATAGTACGTATAGGTACTTACTATCCTAGTTTACTTGGACGATACCAAATAAAATTAAATATTTATTAGGAATACATTTTACTACTCAGAAAATTATTGATAGGTCTTGAGTAGAAAGATAGTATCCACATACATATTCCATATTAATGGTTATACACGTGCGTCGTACCTTTACAGGTATAAGTAGGTACATACCTAGATTAAATTAGAACTTAAACTACCTAGAAAATAAATTAAAGTGAATCATCGCACTAATCTCTAGGTAATAAACATTAGGTAAGTAGATAATACAAATCGACATCTAGAAATGTATATTACTGGTTGACCCAGTGGCTAATGCAAATGAATTTGCCGGTCGGGTGAACTCGCGCGCCACCAATGATTATTGTCAACGCACGCCGAAATAGAGGTTTGTTTAATTTTGGAGCTTTGCGAATAATACTAATATTTACAGAGCTCTGATTTGGTGTTCGGATAGTGTGCAGATGAAGTTTATAACTGTTGAAGTTTTCTTTTTAAAATAATACAAATGAGTTCGCTATTTTCTGCAAAATAAAAGTTTGATCAACCAGCCAACCTGAAAGACTTTTATAATTTTTTTGGCAAAATAGCGAATTCCAAGATTTTATTTTACGAAACGCATTTCTCCCAGTGCTTGTCTTAAATCTTAAGAAGTCGACGATGTCAACAATCAGCGAATCCTAATAAGATCGAGGGGATAATACAAATGAATTTGACGCGGACGGTCGTGCGGCGGTGCGGCCGCGTGAAGCTGACAAATTGAACCAGATAAATTGGACCAGACGCTCCAAATTTGCACGCTCATTTAGGAAAATACATTCTATATGCCCCGATTTACAATTTACTGTTTCGGCACGGTGCTGTGAGCTCTGCTTGTTTGTTACATGTTTGCACATGAGCGCGTCAGAATAATGAACTCTGAATCAGTGGATTTAACTGTGTAGGCTGGTGTAGCGTAGACACAAGCAAATTCTGCAGATGGATTACTCGCTGCATCAATTGCAGCCGTTTCAGGATTGCGAAGTCATTTGTTTAAAAAAATCGAATCCTGTTTGTGGATTACGAAGAGTACTACATTGCAATTACTTTGTGGTACTGTTAAGCTGATGCGTATTGCCTATTTGTATTTTCATTCGTTTTTTAATCGTTTTTGAAAAAGTTAAAAAAACAATCAAAAAGTGTCTTAATAAAACAGAAACAAAAGATCTGTATTTAAGAATTGCAAAGACAACTGGCAACAATAGCACTAAATATGAATTCAAAAATAGTAAATCATACACAGTTCGTCCTTTCTTAAAACGCAATCTATAGAAGAGGCGAGAACTAGGAAACATCGCACGATCACAACATTTGTCTCTGTCGAGTAGCAAATGATTCTGGTTTGGCTTATTTTCAGTTTGTCATAAGTTGGAAACTCGACCTTGCAAGACAAAGCCCCTAGGAATAAAACTAGTGAACAAAGGAAATGGGCTAGAGCGGAAAAAAGAAAAACTTTTCTAGTTTGGTGTATTTCTTCTGGCTGCTGTTTCGTCCAAATTCTGCGTAAATGTGTTAAAAAGTCAGGCACGAGGTATGGATAGGAACTTTTTTATATGCTTACTTTTCAAAGGTATTTTTGTTTTTTACTAAACATCATTCTGTTCTACGAGTATTATGTGAGTAAAAGGTCGGGAAAATTCTTAAAAGTTCAAAAATGTTGTAATGCTAAGCACATTGTTAACTTAAAAATAATTTCCGAACAAAACCTCGTAAAGTTAATCTTCTGCGCGGAACAGGAAAGAAAAAGAGACTTTATTTTTATATAAATTATAAATCCAAATGTAATACAGGAAAATGTCAGTTATACTTGTTAAATTTTATTTTTTCTCTTGTCAGCATAAATAAAAGTTAAAGGTAGGTATTTTCTTGGTAACGCATGATTTCCTTTCATAGTATTTTCTAAGATTTCAAACAATTAGACGAAGCAAACGTTCCATGACATTTTGTTTATAATTTTGTTATTACTGTAACAGAATACATTACAATAATACAAGTTTACTATCGGTAGATAATCCTACATCTTGTTCTGACTGTAGAATTTTTATCTCCAACATTGTTAGGAAAAAAGTACCTACTTATTTGAATAAAAATATACAGCAGCGTAATTCTCTATTCGCTGGCATGAAGTTACACGGTTGATATTCTCTCATGCAAGTAATAAGGTACTTTTACGTACAAAGAGTCATGGTATATGTCTTATTAGAGACTAGCAGAAAGTATTCATGTTATAAAGATAGAACTTGCATTAATTTTCAGTTGAGAAGTTATAACAGTTAGATATATGTTTTGAAAATAATCTACATTATTTCGTGTTGTTTTCTTGTTGGAATACTTACTTAGTACAAAAACATTTTAGGGTTTTTGGTTTTTTATATTTACATAATATAAAGTCGTAACAGCAGCAATTTTAGTTAAAAAATTCTTGCTTAGGCAAAACACAATGCTTATTTTTATTTCTTTAAATATTTTTGACAGATTTCCGAAATCAAATACTTCATTTACTTTTGCTATCGATACGGTGGCGCTGTAAGTAGCAGTAACATTCTCGGTAACTACCGAAAACTTTGTATTTAATACCTTTGTGATATTAATTAACCACTTCCAACGTAATTGGTAATGTCAAAGGCGGCCATTAAAGAAGCTTATAAAAGTTAGTTCATAGTCGTAGCCGTTATCGAACACCCTCGGCGTCGCGTTTCTCGAAGTCATCCGATTATAAATAGAGTTTAGTTTAAAGCGGTTTAAACTTGGCGAGTAGCTGAAATATGCTCGGTTTTAAGTTGCGCCACTCAACTATCGATAATTTTGGTATCGATTGTCAGTCTATAAAAATGTTCAATAGTTTCATTTTAAAAAATCCCCCCCCCCCCCCTTATAAGTGTTCTCCGAAAAGCAACAAAAAAAAAGGAATTTTAGACTTTTACCCTTTGAAACTTGTTATGGTGTTCAACGCCCATAGTGACGAATAGTCGTAATAGTATCGCGTCATATCACTAAGTTATAAAAAGTTCTATACTTGGAATATTCGCTTGTTATCTAGCTTCTTTAAAATATCGATACAATAGATATTGAATAGATGACCATGCTATCGATAAATTAGTATCAATATCCAACACTAGTTAAGTTTAAACTTAACCCAACTCAGCGTAAGAGGCAGTATGTCACTTGAATTTAAATTAGAGTGGACTTGATTGTGAATTGAGGAGGTTATAAAATGAAGGATTGCCTCAAAAGCTGAAGATCTTTGAATCAATTAGTTCCTAAGTTTTCTCTTTATTTAACTAAAACCTTCCATTAATATTTGAGTAAGAAATATCAACCTTTCCAAAGAGGTTATTTCTCTGAAACTATTTAAAGTTTTAATAGGTAATCATTTTCCTGCTTTACCTACATACAATGTCCTAACTCAGAAGTTCGGTACAAATTAAGTTTTTTAAAAAGCTATCGATTGTTACTTTTCTTTTGAGAAACTAATAAACATAAGCACAGAGTACGCACAAGCCAGCTACAAGAAACATAAAATTAATGATGTTCCAAACCGAAGCTTTCCCAAACATTTATCTGTCGGATTTACTCTTTTCATGTGTTTTTTGCTCAAGTTGAGAGTGGTCCGTAAATAACCCTCGTTTATTGGGGATCCATTTAGTGTCCTCCGCCATGACAAACGAGCATCGTTCCTTTTGGAGGCTATCGATCACTCACTAATGACATTTAAACAGTGTCTTTAGTATGATCCCGATGACTTGCCGAATGGTCTCATTGTCCTCATGTTTCAAAGTTCCAATTTTATAGCCAAGCGATGGTTGCATTGATGCAGAGACGGAGATGCAAAAAATGACCGCTTTTCTTTTAAGGCTTAGCATGAAATTATTGTACTTTAAAAAGATTTTTGGTTATATAAATGAAGCAAATTAAACTTGAAGGGCAACGGGCAGATTCACATGAAAAGAAAATGTTTAAATTTAAAAATAACTTAAGCTAACCCAACTTGACCGTTTATATCCCACGAAAAGGCTACACAAAACTTAATATTACCCATTTCCATTAAAGTATTGACCAATCCATTTTTATACAGAACCACTCTGATGCCACAAAAAATAGTTACCTTATAATCCCCAAGATCGGTGACAGAGCACGTAAGCACTGCTTCTCGGCCGAGAGCCACGGTAACATTTTGTATGGGGCCGGCAAAGTCTGGCTCGGAGTCTCGAAGAGATACTGTTGGACCCACTTTGCTTAGAGGCAACGTTGTCTGGTGCCTCATGCCGCTCTTTACCACTGAAACAAATGAGTTGGGTAAGTTGGACATGAACTTTCAGTGTACTACTAGTATTTGAGTTTTTAAGGTTTAGCTGCTTCTAGAAGAATACGAGAAACTTTGAACAATGCGGTCTTCTATCTTCCTGCGTGCGAAGATTTCTGAATAAGCTTCAAGTAAATCTTTAATCTCTATTTTTAAATTTTAATCTGCCATCTTTTTTGTCTTAAAATAAAATAAAAAGGTTGGATAAAACATCGCGTGTTTTTGTTCGTTTAAGCTCGCTCCGTATTATACCTCAATTGAATTGGAGTACAAACAAATTCCATTTTGTCACCACTCCATTCAGTGATTCTATCTATCAAGAGTAAATCTGGCTTCTGACGGGGATTTTTAAAAGTAACTCGAAACTCGCTTTTCATGCAAGACCGGATGCCCCGAATTAATCTAATGCCTCCATTTGGCTTTAGGCATGACGGTCATCCGTAAAAAAACTTGAAGTCGTTTTTAAATAAATTTTAGGCATGGTTTCTTAAACAAAATTTATCCAGTTGTTTTATTTTGATACCTATGCATAATTTTTTTAGTAGCTTTTTTTATAGGTATGTTTACCAAATATTTTATTACTATATTGTTTTTTTTTTCTTTATTACTATATAGTACTTTATTACAGACAGACCTTTTTATTTACTATTCCTCAAAATGAGACCACATTGTAACAGAACAACAGTTTCATGTTACAAATTGCTTACAAAGTGAATCCGTTAGAACAATACGAATTCCGTTTAGTATATTTTGCACGCCACAAAGCCCGCAATCCGGAATATCACTTACAAATCTTACACTTTTACCTCTTCTAGATACTAACCGGACACATAAAGTAGTAATTTATGTGACATTGTCGACCCTTAGTGAGACGAAGGGGATCCGACCCTATTCAAATTAGCCCTACAATATATGCTTCCACTTGGATTCGCTCCCGCGTAGACGGTATTTCATACCCCTAAATATGATCTCTGACGCACGATTTACAAAAAGATATGTAAAGCTTGACCGAGGGAAAAGGATAGCCGTGCGTGACAAAACAGTTTTTAGATCACTTCTATAATACACGAATCTACGATCGACCGGTTGTGACATGTGACCCAGTTATTGCAGAGAGATACAATGCGAACCACTGCGGACAACAGCTACAAAGATTATATGAATAAAATGGATTCATTAGGAAAGATCTAAGTACGAGTAGAATAGAACCATATTTATGTTTTTATTCTAAACTACTAGAAGAATGTCTTATAATAATTACTTGTTATATGGACAGATCATAACATCGCGGAAACGGTATCGCTCTACCAATATCGTAAAAAGATGAAAACAAGAGACTGTCTTTCATTAAGCAAATCTTTTGCTCAAACTTTTTATTCAAAATGTTCAAAAGTAACACGATGGTGAATGCAAGCAAAAGAACACTCCAACGATTAAATTCAAAACTTAGTTGAATATTTATATCAAATCGAGCTAAAACTTTGTAATTTCTATGGAAATCTAGTTTTCAGGACGCTGAAGATTCCGAAACTTGATCCCTCAAATTATAATTGCAAATTTTACGAACGAACTAAACAGACATTGCATGAGGTCATTGAACTCATATTTGTAGGCCTAGGTTTAATTTTGGAATCAAAACATTCGCAATATACTATTAAAGTAGTAAAAACATTAATATTTACTTTAAATATTTTGCCCCAAGCTGTAGGTTGGTAGGCTCATAATTTCATTCCCAAACAAGTTCAAAATAATATTAGTGCAAAATCCGTCATAATCCTGTTTATATCGAGGTCCGTGATTCCATTAGACATGCGATGGAGGTTATTCGATTAGCATAATGTTTTCATTACGCCTCTCTGGCCGAGGGGTAAGTATAAGGAAAAATACATTAAAATGATGCCTGAGTTTAATATTTCAGTCAAAAGAATCGTGCTTTTTATTAGAAATTAACGGATGAGTGAGTACTAGCCTACTTGGTTTATAGTCAAATATTACTGTTTATTTTATTAGGTTTGCTTTTCTCATCATGACTAATAAAAGGTTTTGTACTTTAGAAAAAATACGAAATAAATGAATCCATCTTTGAAAAGTGCGAAGCATTTTCAGTGTTGTAACAATACTTCCATAATCTTTTTAAGCCAGCGCTGTTAATACCATAAAACCTACTTTTATAATCTCGGCAAATAGAATTTAAAGCTCGACTCGCCTCGAGTTGTTGCAACCCACTGTTTTAACGGACACCTCTTAAATCCTTCAGTGACGATGTCATAACAAATTAGGCGCGAAAAAAAAAGAATTCTTCCTCGTTTTATAAATTGTTGACCCTTTTTTATCGTCATCGAGAACCGTTTCTGTGGGAGTGTGCCGGGCTGATGTTTCTAATCTCACCTCTGATTGCTAGACGTTTCTCACAATTTTTACGAGGCCATTTACGACCCTCACGGCCTAGTGTGTTAAATTGTGGACGCGAACTAAAAGCCAGCCATTACATTACCTACCCGTACTTTATTAATGGCTATTATTAAATTCCGGAAGGTATGTTTGAGATGGGTATATTTTGGAGGCCAAAATTACTTTAATGTAGTTTATTGCAAGTTTGCTTACATATTGAAGTGGTACTTTTGAATACCACTCACTCACCTGAAATCGTATTTTCTGGTGCCTGTGTTTGTATTGCGACGTATGACGTAGCTAGATAGTTATTAATGGCCAAAATGTCTCACATTGACATATTATGAGTGGAAAGCCGAAGTATTTGTATCACGGTTGCACACATCATCAATCAGACTAGATAGATAGTATGTGCTTTTAACTGTTCCTTTTACAAATCTGATACACACTGATCAAAATAAATATTAATCAAACCAAAACCATAAATTACAGTTAAGCACTCCTTTTTTATTTACTGTGATTTATTCCACGCAATATTGGTTGAGGTGAAATCCGTTTTATGGCGTCGCTTATGAATTTGCTATTTCGGTTTGATGGCATAACTCATCAGAGTAATATTTCCTCTTATCATTTTTGATATTATTAAGGTTTCAGGTATTTATGTTTACAATATTAATGAAATGATGAACATAAATTAAAACCTTTTAATTTTAATAAAGTAGAATACGAACCCAATGGATTTATCAAACTCTTAATAATTTATTCAAGTCTACGTATATTGTTATAATTGCTTCGTAGAATTTATCTACGTGATATGGAGATAAATTTATTATTGAGGGACAGAAGCAACTATTGCAAATAAAATTATCCTAAAAGAAAGTTTTTAATATAAATTCGAAACCCTTTGTAAACAACAAACTAGAATAATTGGACGGTAATCCATTGAAACTGCCAACAACACCTTAGCGTTGCTTTCAAAATAGACGATTAAGGAAAAGATGAAATAAAACACAATAACTGTGTCCTATTCATCATATAACGAGGAAAAATGTGACGTCAAAAAACGGCATGCGACATAAAATAACAATAAGGAAACCCATTTCAAACGTGGAAAATGTTTTGGAAAGTTGTGATACTGACAAATTCTATAGGAAATCGCTATAGGTAATAGAAATATAGTTTTGTTTCCTTTTCAATCAAATATAATTTGTCAAATAATGTTGAACGTTGATTTAACAAACCATGAAAACGAAGCCTATCATGGAAATGGCGGGAATGTTCGTTGTTCCTGAATTGGGAATTCCGGCAAACTTCCGTCTAATTTCCTCATAGTGTGATAATGAACGAGGTAAATAATATCCAAAGTTGGTGGAATGGGCCATTATTCTCGATGAACAGGTCATTTGTCACGGGGCGCAGGGCGAAGGGCGCAGGGGCGTAATGAACGTGTGCCGGCCGGGGGCGTAAACATTGCCGGCTTAGCGAGACCAATATCATCAGTGTCACTCGTATATCGGCTGGCAAAAACTCAATGCTCGTATTGCTTTCAACATCAACCACACTATATTGACTCGTAAACTGAACCGTTACTCAAAACCAGCATTGCCGTTTCCAATTTCAGGCTCGTACGTTTGTAAGCTATCGGGCGGTGAACGTCAGACCCATCTGATAGCACTGCTAGTTCTTTTTTAATACTGACCATTTGGACGCTTGTGATAAGACCCGTTAAATTGTTATGTAATTATTTCAGTTTATTAGGTCCTACTTTAATAATGAATCAAATTTCCACACCCTTTCAAGAAATACATAATCGATGTTGTTATTTCTTTCCTCATTTTGTAAATCTTCCTCAAACGAATATAAATCTTAATATGCCTACTCAAACTAACCTTATAATTCTATTTCTGTTTTTCCTTATTTCGAGAATTCTTTTTCCTTTCCACTTTTGGGTCAAGTGTGAAGAGTAATATACTTTGTAATATAGATATATTTTTAGAGACAGAATTTTCTTTATATGAGATGAGATAACGAACATAATTATATCTCACGAGGTCGTCAAAAGATGACACAATTTTGAACCAAGCAGCAACCTAGAGATGTTATGACATTAGATTCTACAAATACATCGCGGAAAATGTATTTTTAAAAAATACTTGAAAAATATTATCTTCTCGTGATAGTGAATGTTTATGACTGAAAGTTTTCCCCGGATATCCGTCGCCGGAAAAATTCAGAGGTGCGCCCGGGAAACTCATTAGATTAATGCGGGTGTTTTTTGCATTGTTTGGTGGCCGGCGCGGACCGGATGTACGGGGTCAGTAGATCGCGTCGTTAGTCGGAATGGTGCGCTGTTAGCTCACGACAATGACGCCAATATATCTACTGTGGGTTTCACCGGACCGTTGTGGGAACTAGGAACGCTGCAACGCACGCTGTAGCTCAAAATTGCTGTCGATGGTTGCCAATATGCTGGTCCAAAAGGTAATACCCAAAGCTTAATTCAACTAATTCAAATACAGTCTAAGTAATTACGACACTCATCGTTTTGTTAAAATATATGTAATTACGATTGTCTGTCTGAAAATTGAAAAACTTGGATAACTACATTATCTAAAGCATTTAAATTTCGAAAACAGCGATACTAAACCTCATTATTAATAACTTAAGCTTATCCATACCTTTATTAATTTATAATAATGTACAGGATCAGTACCAAACGGTTGATCCGTTAACCTCTCATTTTACTAAGTGCTTTAGCTATCCACTCGATTGAGTCACCGGCCAAATAGGATTAACCCTATGACAGACTCACTACGCTAGCTCTCTAGCCATTATTGTTTGGAGTTTCCATGAAATTAACTTTAATTTGTATAATTCGGCATTTATTTGTGTAGCAATTATCCGCTTTTGGATTAAAGCTGAGGGTTAATTAGACTCTCTTCTTACACAGCTTTGGAACCATTTTGTGTAATGAGGTACTCGTGAACTGAATTGTACTCTATGAAGTTCCGGTGTTTAATATTTAACCTATTTAAGATTTGGTGGATATTTAGGTAAATAGGCATCAGGTGCTAAGTGAGACCGCGATCCGTAGCCGCGATCCTACTTGTCGGATGAAATCCTGGTTCTTCCAATAAAGAACTGGATACCGACATGTAGAAATGAGCTCACATCCAAAATATTTTTGTCTGGGGTTTGAATATAATGTCCTACCTAAACTTGTGTATGTACCTTTTTCGATAAAAATGGCGGCAGTCTATAAAACCTTCACTAATCGATAGTTCAGGTCAATACAAATCGAAAGTATAGATGAAAAATGTTTGATAAAGCGTCACGTTTCCGAGATATCGGCTGTCAAAGATAGACTAGTGGCGCCAGTATTGGAACATGAAAAACTGTGTTTTGGTGTTATTAAATGGCACATATTGTATTGGAAATTGATACTAGAAGTTAAATGAAGGATCCTGGCTTATTTTGTTTACTATTTTAGGTATAAACATGGTAGGAATTTAGAATGGTTTGAAAATAAGAGTTTTTGAAGCAATTTATGTTAACTACCAATACCAACCCCCCCTCAAGCACCCCCATTTTTTATTTTGTTACTGCACTGCCCTGTATACATGCAAAAGGGGGTATTGGAGGGGGGGATAGTATTGGCAATTGACATAGATTGCTTCAAAAACTCTTATTTTCAAACCACTCTAAATTCCCACCATATTTATACCTAAAACAATAAAAATTACAGGCTGACCATCTTGAGGGGAGGGGGGGGGATTCGCTAAAATAAGCCAGGATCCTTCATTTAACTTCTAGTATCAATTTCCAATACAATATGTACCATTTAATAACACCAAAACACAGTTTTTCATGTTCCAATACTGGCGCCACTAGTCTATCTTTGACAGCCGATATCTCGGAAACGTGACGCTTTGTCAATTTTTTTTTATATTTTCGATTTGAATTGACCTAAACTATCGATTAGTGAAGGAAGGAAAATTAAAAAAAAAAGTTGTAGGTAGGACACTCTCCATACTAAAATCTTTAAACCCTTTTGAAAATATTTTAATTAAGAGTATTCTTCACGTTTTGTACTTTACTTTTATCTCAAGTTAACCTCGGATATTTTTTACAAAAAGTCTGTCGTGCACATTAGTAATGGCGTTTGGCAGACAGGTAGAACTCACCTTCACTCACATAATAGGATTCCTTTTATCCAATTAGAGCTTATACTGTGTGATAAAATGAATGAACTTTTGCAGATTTCGCTTTTAAAATGTTTGTGTCTACATTTCTGGAAACTAGTGTTAATGTTAGTACTTATTTTTCTTTTTATATGACTCTGCAAAAAAACTATCAATATGAAAAAAGAAGTTAAAATAAACTAAACCTATTCGTATACTGCAATATAGCGCACCAAAAGTGCCCTTCTCCCACAATAAGCTATGTAATATAAATTCATCGTAAACATAAAATATGGTAATCAAGATAAAGAATGGCGCAAATCCCAAAACACCCATAAATAATATTGTGACGTGCATCATTAACACTGGCGACGATGGCCATACAATAGAACTGCAGGGAGGGTAATGACATAATCAAATTGCGCCCTTGCACATCTGTGCCGGGCTGGGGCGTCAGACATTACGCACGAATGCCCCTGATAATAGCCTCAGCATCGGTCTCTTTTGCGCCCCAAGGCGATTGTTTTTGCGCCTCTAAAATCTGTTGTGTTTCGCGAAGTTTGACCGTCTTTAAACTCCCCTAGTATTTTGTGAATAACATTTTTTTGATGGAAAGTTTTTGTATTTAATATATTTACTGTAACTTATTAACTATTTTTTATAATTAATTAATATACTACCTAATCTAATATTGGTATTAATAACATAAAGTTCTGTTCGGTCTGTAATGAATTTCCTTTGGGGTAATTACCTAACTAAACTAAGGATATTAAATAAATTAGTTGAATTAGTTAGTACTATGAACACCAATTTATTGTTATAAGTTAAACAAGAAGTTACGTTTTGTAGAGTTACCTAAATTTTATAAACTTCGCTACTACGAGTACTTATTCCTACTGCACTTTTTATTAATTATTCTGACAAACGTTACACACTTCCAAAAACAATAATATATTGCGGTAAGAAGGTACTAAATTGCATGAAAGTAGATACATATTTACAATACGAAGTGAAGTGAAATATACATATGTAGAGCTAAGAGACAATCACAGTTACTTTGAATAATCTTCAGTTTTAATAATTGTAGTCAGTGATACAGCAAAGTGGCCGGCACATATATTGATATATTGATCTACAATTCAATATCCCGTTTCCTTAACTGTAACCTGTAACCTTCGCCCTCCGTCATCGTGCGTGGCCCCTTCACATCACTACAATGCAGGGGGAGTGCTTCACTCTGGTGATTTATTACACCTTAAACGGATTGCAGAGTAACTGCAGATTCGCTGTATCGATGTTAATGGCGGCGCGTGGTTGCGCCCCCTTTGAAACTTGCTTTACGAGCGAGGGTGTGTGGTGCCGCCTTAACAATCCGAAGTGAGACATCAGTTTTATAAAATAATTTGTAACGGTGTGTTAATTTGGAGTGCATTCAATTAGGATGTCACATTTTTAGTGTAAGCTAATTCATTATTATGATTTATGAATTCGAGAATAAATACCTATACCTACCTACTTACTATAACAAAGTCCCAGATTCAATTTCAAAATGTAGAATTTGATTGATTACGCGAAGTAAAAATGTATGTAACGTAGAAAGGCTTGGTAGGGAAATTATACATTTTGTTGCAACGTCATTGGTAGTACCTACTTGCTTACCTATGGATATGGTAGCAACGTGCGTAGGTAGGTAAGTAGTTTGTATCAATCCAAGCGATACAATCTGTATTGCAGGGGAGAGTTGATAACTTGCAGGGGCTCGAGAAAAAATGATCCAGAAATAGCCACTTCGGGAAACAATGGGGATATTTATACCCACTACAGCAAGAAGGGGAGACTACAGCTCGACACCGGCATGTGTGCAACTTTGGTGTGGATGTCATTATTTTTTTGGTAACCATTTATTTATACGAGCATTTCTTTGATGAAGTTTTAATGCTTTCTTTTCTGTTCTTTTTATATAACTATTAATGTAAAAATACGAGTAATAAATCCTCAATGGATAAGCTACTGTTGTCGCTTTTGACGGATATTTAAATGGTGTTAAGATAATAATTTACTAAGCAAGTCTGAATAAGATATTGGTCAATGCTGATAGCTAGTGAACTGACAATACATTGTCAGTATCTCCCCTCGCCATCGATTCATGGAGCCACGCGCCTCGCGTGCCCCAACGACGCGAAATGTGCAAACAATTAGATGAAGCACTTTTTTGCGCCCTCTCGCTCGAAGTCCACAATGGCACTTTATGCCGTCGACAGCTCGCCCTGTTTAAACGCGGCAAAACCCACACGCTGCACTAGACATCTGCTACTTTCACATAGAATCACTCCAACATAATGACCGCATCATGAAAAATTAATAGAAAAACACCCACAAAAAGCGTGGCCTCAAGTATGCTCGTAAATCTGCTTGAGAGAATCCTTTGATAGCATTCCCTTTGTACACGCAGCAGAACGATCTGAAGTTCCATTTTTCTCGTAAATACATAAGCACTGGCAATCGGAAAACTCGAAACGGAATCTACTCACTGCGTGAACCTATTCGATCTCATGCATTTAAATTCAGAATTAGTGAAAAGCCTTGCCCGCAGACCGACTTTTTGCCGGAGGTAAGCAAGCGACTCCTCGGATTTCCTTTAATACCGTTTTCATTGAAAACGTGATTGATTTAATGGCCTTTTGTATACGATAAAAGAAACATTTTTAAAAGAGTTTCTTAAGTCCCGAGGGAATTTTTGTATCTCGTGTTTCGTGATGGTATAAGATATTTCGTATTTGCGGTGGGCAACACAATCAGCATACTTTCCCGGTTGACAGAACGCGAGGGAGACAAAATAAATAATCTGTTCGAAGACAAGTCGCCGTCTCTGTTACGTGGAAAAATGTATCTGCGACATAAAAGGATGGTGGAGCTTGGTTCGTTACGTTTTGTCGCTCCCTGGGGTGTACCTCGCGCCGCGCTGCCGGCTAGTGGCCCTACAACATGAATGTTTTATGCTTACGTCACAATCCTGATTTGTATCCACTAGTCGGCGGACTTTACTGCACGTTCCTGTTCCACATTGGGCAATAAAACGCCTGTTTATTGTTTTCCCTACGTCGAGTTCAAGGTTCATGGGTGTCTTAGGTGCCATTCCATTTGACGATGTTTAAAAATTTTAACAGGTTGCTCAAGCTTAATCTACAATGTTTAGATTTCTTATATACCTACTTGTAATCATGGAACAATCCCTGACTTATAAGTAGTTTCTATATGTTAAATCTTATACATTTATAAGGTAGGTATAAACCAAAAATAAACAAATGAACTTCAAATACTAATACAAGGAAATGTACCATTTGAGAAGCTAATTTGCACCCTAACAAGAAGTACCTCAGACTGCATTCCTCATTTATTCCCCTTGCAATCTTCAATAAAAATGTTAATGAATATTTTAATTACGAATGCATTAAAAACCTTAATCAGAAAAGCAATTTACTCGTCCATATCTGTCATAATCCAGCGTGTTGTTTGTTTTTGTGATGAGCCCGTGCGGTGTATAAATAAAAGATGCGTGTTTCAACCGCACGAGACATTTGCGAAATGAACACTGCTTGACTATTCTGTATTACACGACAAGCCCCAAGCATGAATAGGAAGCGACGAACATCAATTTTTGCGCCTACAGTTTGCTTTAACTACTTTTGATGACGAATTAACTCAGTATTGAATAACTACTTTTTGAGAAACAAAAGTATCAATATTTGAAGTTTATTTTTTGTATGTTATTTCAACAAGAAATAATCCAAATTACTTAGATAGGTGTCCTTACATTATTCTACCTAAAATTCCCCGAGTTTATGCCTCATGTGAAAGAACGAAGTACAGTTAATATAAAAATATGCCTGAAAACGAGATAAGCCATCCCAGATTCCCAAACGAAATATATGATACCTAACTAACACTAGAATACTAGTAAACAAAAACACCTATATTCAGTATCTAGAGTAACGGATATCGGATCTGTCTTGTTCCACTATAATATAGTGTGCATAAAACCCCGGAGATTCGCCGGAATATTGGCGAATAAATAAAGAATCGCTCCACATTATAAAAGCGGGGAGGCGTAAATAGATAACCCGCATGGGAGCAACCGATATCCAAACGCAGGTCCAGATTCGATGAGTTTCTTGCAAAATTTATCACGTTTCTAGGCGAAACCAAATAATGTTTGAATTCGCGAGAAAAACTTCTCATCTGGATATCCGATTTGGATTTCATTTAAATAATGCAATAGTAAAGAAATCATATTTCGGCACAGCGCGGTCTTGTGAAGTGAGTCTGATATAAAGAGATTTCTCGGGGTTTTCTCTTTTATTGTAAAAGAAGAAAATTTATATCTATTCATGTTTGTACATTCCTTTGTGAGCTTACGCATATAAGCTCAATGTGGCTGAATTTCTTATTCTACTTATGTAACAATGTGAAAACAATTTTATGTTATTATTTGTACTTTTTAGTGTGTTGTGTATGAACATGTTAGATAGAACTTAGATTAGGTTGGTGAAGTTAATGAGATATGGGTAGAGGGTACCCCTTTTTACACTAATGAGACTATTAGAAATCCCGTGACAATGCATACCGCTACATGAATATGTAACGACTGATAAAGTACGAACACATGCTACATTAACAGGAGGGGAACAAACCACACTCAATCACGTATTTATAATGCAGGTGACATCGTTATAAATGAGGTAAAGAAGTGATAAAATACAATAGATAAAATAAATACCTTTGGTGCTCTCAACGACGCAGTCGAACCTCCACAGAAGCAGAGCGGTGTAAAGTGTAAGGAGCATCTTGTTCGACATTTGCTCTACCTTACGGCCCATCATTTTCGGCTCTCTTTACTCTTCGGGCGCGGCCGCTAGTCACGACCTCTCGCAACATCACAACACACCTCACAGATCGGAACTACTCACTACAGTTACGATTATCAATAACGCTACTATTCACCCGCGTGAATACAACTAGACAGTTATGGCACGGTTACAAAAGAGGACTATAAAGCAATGGTAACGCGTTTCAAGGACTATATACGGTGATAAAACTGGATTTATGTGGTTATTTGCACGTTGTTTTGTTTTTTACATCGTCAAACCGGGAGGCATCTGAAACAAGAAGCGATGAATTAGTGTTGCACAGAATAGGCTATAGTTTACAAGAAATTCAATGTTTTATGGTAAGGAATAGTTGAAGAAAATTTCAGGCGCTAAACGACAGCAAACAGTCAGTTGTTCAGTCGTTGCATTCAGGCTGTAGCGACACGGCAAGCCCGTAGCCTGCCAAGCGCGGTAATTCGGCAAATCTTAGTAAGAATTTCAACTCCAAAAAATATCTAGGTCATAAATGTTACCTATTAAACATTTTATAGCACCATAAATAAAATATTATATAATTCACGTCTTGGGTAATTACGTAGCTAATTCCAAACGTTCTGCTTAAACAGTATGTGGCAATAAACATGAGGATGGCGGCGGTTGGCCATAAAATAAAATTGCCCACGTAAGTGGCTCCCTTCCTTAATGGGATTCCTTCTATGAACACTGAAAGTCGAGACTCTTGATCTTTTAGTAAGAACATGAAAGTGCGTAAAGGTTACCACGTTCTATAAGTAAATAAGTAATGTTACTAAAGTAGAGCTATAAAAAGTGAAACTTGTTTCAAGTTTGTTTTTGGCGGTTTGACACTTTTTTCCATCTGTGCTCACTTTTAACTACTGTGATGTCTTTACTATGCCTACGTCTTTTTAATTTGTAGTAGGTAACAATAACTTTTAATAACAGATCAAATATTGATTAAACAAGTTCACTACAGAAATTTTGCAAGAAACTTAGCTACGAGTAGGGTCAAACGTTCAAACTACATAGTTACCACCGGGACTCATATAGGTAAACAGTTGTAGGTTTCTAGTTTGATAAATAAATAAATGAAAGAAGTTTTAAACTTCTTATGATATTTATATTTAAAATTTAGGTACTTATTAACAAATGCAAAGATGAAAACAAGAAACAAAACTTTCTCCCATGATAATTTTAAAAGTTGTACAAAAATTACATAAATTCAAGCCACTTGTCAAAGGCGTGTCAAACATTGAATTGTCAACTTCCCAACCCAAGACAAATGAAAAAAGACACGTATGACGTACGAGCTATTAAATTAAAAAATAAACTAGATAACACCAGTTCCGTGGGCAAGTCATAAAGAGTTAATTATCTAAGTATCTAAGAATATCATCGCAGGAATAGCTCCCTTGGGAACGGTTTCTTTCCTTTTATTTTTACTTTCGTACAATGTTACTGGCAGCTTGATGAAAATACGGACATGAGAGCCGACACTGACATTATTACGAGATTGTATCAGTAATTCGTTAAAAGAATACTTATTACGGAGCTTAATAAAATATTCTTTGTTCTTTTTTATTCATTGATACTTGTGATCGTATTTTGTTAAGATGAAACAAATGGAACAGACAGCTTCTGCGAAATAAAAAGTAAAACAAAATATTGTTAAACAAGTTTTGTAACATTTTATGGGTTAATAATTTATTATATTATACTTTTAAATAAAGCTGTGTTCAATTCCGATTAAATTGTTAAAACTCCACAGAAAAATAATGGCCTTGATATCAAGGAACTACAGAACTAAAAGTCAATTTACTTTACCAAAACGTAGGTAGATAGGCTAAGTTAATTAAAATTATGAGTATAAGAGCAAAGATTCTACAGCATCTCTTATAATAATGGCGTTCGCAAAACGACATTATAAATTTAATTATTAGCTACTTACTCCGGCTGCTTTGGGGAACGAGGGCCAATTTCTACCAATTTAACGACACTTTATCATCACTTTATTGACATTTCTCCCATTGGCTCGACTTGAATTATGTATGAGCAATTTTATTGGACCTGATACTTAAAAATAAGGCTCAGCGATTTATTACTTCAAGCTTTTACCGTAATTGAGTGGACAGTATTGATGATTTGTGAGAGATTTTTGAAACATTGTAGGTACAAGGCTAAAGGAGCGTGAAGTAACCTATTAAGTTTGTTACGCTATTAAAAAGCAAGAAAGTAAATAAAAATTTTGTTACATTACGTGTTTATTTTTAAAATTATTTCAGTGTTTTTTATTTCCATAGTTTCATTTTATATGTGAGAAGGAACTGAAGCTAGCACCTTCGGGATCTTAAAATATTTTTTATCGTAGGTATAAAATATGTCTTTAAATCGTAAAAGGTGCGACATGTGTGTGATCCACGTTCCGTGATTCGGTAGTCATCATAAAGTTTGGTTGTAAAGTGACCGTGTGGGAATGATGGTCCACTGACAGTGTGAATGATGGCCCACCAGACTCTACATTATGTTTTACGGTGGTCCAAATACGAACTCAGCTATTAAACAAGCTTTCAACTCTGCAGGGTGGAAAAATGGGTGTAAAAACCCGGCGTAAAAACTTTTTTATGACACTTGAATGTTGCTAAACTCAGTCTGATAATAATTGTCTTTATTATGAGAGCTTCAAAGGAAAACTGGCTCATTGCAATTTTAAGAGTTTTCTTCTTCTTGTATTGGCAATAGAAATGTTTTTGTGAAATACGAATCTCCGAGTAAGATGTTGTATATTTTAGATTATCTTTTGAATAGTAAGTAATTAAGTAGCTACACACTTTTCTATTTCAAATAGTTTTTGAAATAAGTCTACAAAATATTCGTCTACTAAAGAGATTTCAAATATTCGTTCGAAATTAAAATAAATCAAAGAGCAAATAAATCGAAATAACTGTGAATCAAGACCGACAAAAGAATTTGTCCATCTTTTTATCCAAAGGGGCAGAAAATAAGTCGAACAAAGGATAGGACATAGATAATGTCACATTTGGAGTAGACAAAGGAAGGGTCTCAATCACGAAACTGGAGCGCGCAATTTTTCAGTGGTTGCGTGCCTTTGACGTATTCGCCGAATGAAATTATTCGCGGGGCAAATTCCGATCCCGGTTGAGATGGAGATGAAATCTCATTTGGCATTTGGAGCGCTAACGATTCGGAGATCAGCGCAGAAGGGCGGTGGAAATAAGGATAGTTATGGAAGGAGCGAAAACGAATAATAGCCGAGATATATTTTTGTAAGCAAGATTTCTATTACGGAATTCCTCCGCAAACGGTCGCGGGTAAATTCTTAATGGACTTCTGGGTTTGTTTATTTCGCAACGTGGTTGTGCAATCTAACGTTCCACGTTGTTTATTGCAGTTTCTTTTTATTTTAACTGAAGTAAACTGTAAATCTAACTGTTTCACCACGTTCCCACAAGTCATGTGTTAGGTCCGACTTTTTTTCGGACAAACACTTTAATATCAAACATCGGAGGCATCGGTATCGATGCACTAAAACATTGCCTCTGAAGCTTCCGTTTTTTTTTACTGGCCGACACAAGCCCCGTAGTAATTAAGTATTTATTTTATTTTAATTAAACTCGTGTTATTTAAAAAATAAGCAATAATACTTATACGTTGTCTCCTATTAATGTAAAATTCAATTTTACCTCAAAACATTGAAGGCACTTTTTAACAGAAAAGTAAATCACTTTTCTGCCAAAGCCAGCAAAATATCCGACTAGTTTTTATTGGTTTGGTAATCCATCGGACTCTTTTAGGAGAATTCAATCTAAGGAGAATCCCGAAAGAGAAGCCATTAGCCAAAGTAATTAGGTAGCTACCCTTGCGGGTGGTCCCTTCTCTGATAAATATTGCAAATCATTCCACTACACGAGTACACTCTCAAAACTAAAATCACTGGATTTACACGTGTTTGTTGGGAACGGTTTGTTAATTAATTAATTCTATTGAGGTATTTAAAGTTTAATTAATAAATGTTTGTTAAAATATTTAAGAATAACAAATAGGCATAGCAGATAAATAAACCGCTAGATTTTTATGTACGAGTACCTAACCTAACAATAACAATCTAAAATTTATTATTAAGAACTTAAAACATATTATTAAGAACATACGTACTCCTTTTTTGTACTTTTTTATTGTTTTTTAACAATAAAGAAGAACAAAACATTCAAAAATACAGATAAAATTCATCTAAGGCATATCCAGCGGCATGGTTCCCAAAACTTTAGCAACATTGCCCCTCTGCAACAGCAACTCGAACTTTATCTTGCACAAATATAGGCAGTTATTGTTATGTATCCAGACCCAGTCAAGTTTCTTATCATAATAATAGTAAGGCTGTAGAAAACTGAAGAAGATCCGACCCACGCGGACCGGAGCGAAGGTCGAATCAGAACCTTTTCCCTCGCCGACCGAAATCCCAAACAAAAGCCTCATAAGCTGTAATATTTGTGTTAATACCCTCGTTTTAAAGTACGATTAAGTCAGCCTTTCTGTTCTTTATCGTCATTATGAGGTAAACAAGTTCTAATTAACAGTGTTGTGTTTCGTTAATGCAAAAACGTGCACAAAATGCAAGAATAAATCCACGTTGCACTTTACATTTTTAATGAACGTTATTTTCGTGTTTAGTAGGTTTTGCACGAACGTCTGCAGGACGAAAGTAATAATTACCAAGTTTATCTTACTTCTTCGGGCTTTATCTAAAATAAGTCTGATTGCAGGCTTTACACGAATTTATAGTTTTCTTATCCGTTCTTAAAAAAAGTGTTACCTACGAAATAACCAGAAATAAGGTAACAATCTCAAATTAGTTCCAATACCTATATCCCGAAGGAATAAATTACATTCGTTTCTTCAAACCTTAAAACATACTTGCAGGTTGAACTATACGATCTATTGGCTTCGTCCCATCTAACAACAAACTAGTGTATTGTCAGGTAAATTATGTAACAAGAGACTGTCAACCCCTATTCACTAGTGTAGTTTGGGAAGTTCCCGGCAACAGTTCACAAGTTCACGACTAGTTACAGCAGGTATGATACGTGAGAAGAGAACTTCCTCGTTCTTTGAACTTCTCGTTATTTGGTAGCTGTGATTTATGTTCTTTGCTTGCCTACTGTTGCAGGAAAGGCTCATTACGGTATTATATCTTGTTTTATATTACATTATGTCATGATAATAATTTATACAGTCAGTCAGACGAAGAAAATGAATCTGACGAATTCCGAAGAACCATGAATGACAAATTAAGCTATGAAAGTCTCATACCTGCTTCAAAATTATACATTAAACATGTAAACACAAAAGCAACGTGTTCGAGACCAAATACTTCGTGAAACAAACAATGTTTCACCAACAAGTTACCTCCACTCATAACTCCCATAGAAACTTCTCCGTAATAAATATGTTTTGGAATATCACAAGTATGTTATGTCGGGCATAATTGAAAAACTTCTGACAAGGGTTACTCTGCCTCGCCTAGCATGTTCAGATCCGAATTATTAACTTCAATTACTTCTAAAATGTCAAAAGTGAAATTATTGTGCAGTTAACAACTTCGCCGTTCATTAAAAGGGTTATTATATTATAACAAATGAAGTGAAATTATGTTTTTAGAGATTTATGTGACCCAGAAACTTGGTTATTATAAAATTTTGGTATTAAGAGTAGGTTTTGTTTAATTGAAATAATGTGCTTTGAGAACGTATGTGCTATTAACTAGTGTTTCAGTATAAATATTTGTTTACGCTTTACTATATTACATAATCCGTCTACATATACATCTTAATCTTATTTTTCTCATTTAGAATCATTTATGCAAGCTAGCAAGCTAAAGTGGGATTGTGCTGGTCACGTATGCCGCATGCTGAATGATCTCTGGACAATCACAATGGCAACCAACCGCCAAAAAACTTTGCGGCAGACCACGAAAAAGGTGGCGAGATGAGCTGGACACCTTCATGGATGACTGGGCAGAGGCGGCTCAGGAAAGAAAATCGTGGAGATTGAAGAGAGAGGCCTTTTCCCAGCAGTGGGACACTGATGGCTAGTTAAGATAAGAAGTATCTAAGATGGACATGGCCGTGTGTTGAAAAAGAGTAATTTGTTATCACAGAATTTTTGAAATATTATATTATTATTTGTTTGTGCAAAAAATTGAATTACTATTTGTTATTATGAAAAGACGAAATTGCTTGGCTCCCTGCGGATGGAAGAGAAAACACCTATATGAGGGAAACAGGTGTCTCGGGAGTCCATTACGAACAAAACGGGAGCAGAGACACCGGAAAATTGGATTTCCTCTTTTATGAACATATCATTTACCAAAATAATAAAATACCCAGTGCCGTCTCGAACGGAAAACATTAAACGAAGCGCCGCTCTTAAAAATAAACTTCATAAATGATTTATCAGCAAATTCTCCGAATTTTTTCAGTGATCCCAAATTATTTTCTTCTGAGTAACATTATTGCACGTACTTTTTAATTTGTAACAAATATTGATGATAGTATGTTACGTATCTCGATTTCACAATTTCTATTTGTAACAATCTATCAATGTTAAATTTCGGAAACAAATATAAACATAACTCAGAAATATAAGTATTGAGAACGCTAAAACATTATTCAAGTTATTAACAAGATCAAAAATTATATATTTTGTAAAAATTACCAAATTACAGGATATTAACTAATATAGTAGAAGGAAAACACGGACCAATAACAATTTTATAGGCATACTTTGTTTGAACTTCCCTCGTTAGAAATTGGCGTTTTATTTTATTTACGGGACTTTTATGGCGTCCGTTATTACTCAAACTTTATAGCAAAACAAGCGCCGCTATAAAGATAAAGAAAACAGATTCAATTCATTCAATTTACTCATTTTAGTTACGTAGTTAGGTATCCTAATCAAATTACATAGACGAGTGGGACGATTGCTCTTTTGGAGGTTCGTAAATAGTTGTAATCGTAAGCTCCATTGCGTCAGATTATTTTGTGTAGTAGGTACTTAGGCACATCATAGATTTACTTATCTACCAATAACACCTACCTATTTTGCAACACCTTGGTAGTTCTAGTAAGTTCTTACCTTATTTGTTAATTTAGCAGGAAAAGAAAAATGAAGGTTTATATCCTAATCTTTACGCAAGATATCCTAAGTCTAAATATAATAAAAAAATTAAACGTCTTGAAAGAAGCTTCGGAGTTATATTTAAGTGTGAAAATATTGTCGTCTATTTTCCTATGATAGAAATAGACCGAGAGGAAATGTTGCAAAGAGGTGGTGACAATTAAGTAGTAAAAAGGAACGTTTGACCGGACACTGGCTGAAGTGGAGGCGTGGCATGTTCAACCTCCTGCATATTCTGTAGCTGAGAGTGTTGGCCACATACAAAAATGTTTTTTCGACTATCAGAAGGTATAAAATAAACAAGGGACGTGTAGGTATATAAATTATGAGTAACCTTCGAAACAAGAAAAACAGGTATAAAACTATGCAGTTTTATTATTTTATTTTATTTAAGACAGAAAAACCTAGCCTAGAAAGAGTTTTAACTCTACTGATTTTTTTCTCTAGTTTCCGTGGTCAACATCGCTTCATCATCATTTATTTAAGAGCCAGGCTCTTGTCGGTGGAGTAAACGCCATCTTTGCCTTTCCTCTGCCAGTAATTTCACTTCCTGATACGACACGACGCCAATCCTCTCTTTCACTTGAGTGAAGTAAGTACGTCTTGGTCTTCCTCTTCCTCTCTTACCCTCAATCTTTCCTTCAATGATGTTCTTTAAAAAATCGTCGTGTCGTATCAAGTGCCCTATCATCTTTCCTCTTCTATTCTTTATTGTTCTCAACAAGGAGCGCTTCTCACCAACCATACTTAATACCTCCTCATTACTCTTCTTCTCCGTCCAACTAATCCTCTCCATCCTCCTCCAACACCACATCTCAAACGCTTCTAACCTCTCTCTATCCCTCTGTGTCAGTGTCCATGTTTCACACCCATACAGTGCAATGCTCCAGATGTACACTTTTATTAGACGTTTCCGGGCCTTTTTGGCTATGTTGGCCTTAAAAAGATTTTTCTTGCCGTTAAAAGCTTTTTTGGCCATAGCGATTCGGGAAACGACGTCAGCAGTACATCTGGAGTCATTGGTTATAAGTGATCCTAGATATCTGAAACTGTGGACTTCTTCTAGTGGTGTGTTGTGTAGATTGACTGGGCTATTTCTTGTTGCTGTTTTGGCTGTTGTAAGTGTTTTTGTTTTGTTTGTGTTAATTTTGAGTCGCTTAATCGCTTAATATATTAAAATTACTGTTTTGTTTCAACGTGGTTGTAATAAATCCGTATGTGTTTTAAATATTTCAGACGCTTTTCAGATGATTTTTTTTAATATACACCTACGGATCAAGAACAAAAAGCCACAAGATTAACTACTTATCTTTAAAACTATTTGCAGTTATTGCCATAATCACCCCGCTTGGAAGGCTCTATGCTTCTTTACTGCTCAGTTTTACTTTGCTTCTCGTCTCTAACGACGCCCATGATAAAACTGGTACCATTATTCATACTTACCTAAATGCCGAATGTTAAAAATTACGATTATAAATATATAGGTAGGTATACAAAACAATCTTTCATAACAAAGTTTAAAAACTTTGTGTTACGCAAAAAGTTTAAATCACGAAAGTAAAAAACTAAGCTAAAAAGTTCTCAACTTACTTCAATCCAAACCAATCCGAGTGTCACTCAAATTTCACAAAACAGACTATCTGTCACCATCCCACAGAACACCACTTTAATTAGGATATTTTTACCAGCACTGAAACATCAGACGCCGAGAGTTTCAGCTTACACGTAACTAGCGAACCGGCGCAACACAGGAACGCAGCGGGAACGTCTCAAGCGCCGCGCGATCTGCGGACATCTAAAAAATTTGGTCCTGGAAGCTTATTGCCAACGTGAAACGTCGAGAGTTTGCTACAGAATATCCCAGCGCAAACCAAAACCGACTCTAACTCCGCAACATTACGGCGAAGCGTTATTGTGCCCGTTACGTCATTTTAGCTGGCACCCCTCCGAGATAGGGCAAGACAGATGCTGGGCGCATGCGTAAGGCCCGCTCCACACATGTAACAGTCCCGTTTGTTTGTACTGTGCGAATGAAAGACAGTGAATACATTGTTTGAGCGCCGTACCGGACACTATTGTTGTGGACCCGGCCTGATAACCGCTAGTTTACGAGCCACCGTGATTAATACATCCTACCCCCGCTATTTGTTGTTGACAGGCTATGAAAAATATGGTAATCATACGCTTTGTTCCTGTCACATATTTATATTTTGTCGGTGAATCGCAGTGGAAACGCGCCAAAATTGTGACTGTCACTAAAATTAATTGCATTGTAAAATTAAACTACTTTTCGTTCATGTTTTTATTTGCTTTGACTTTCCAGAAAAATAAAACTTTTCCCAACGTTAGCAAGGACTAAAAAGAAACTACTTGCATTGGGTTGACCTGTTAGGGTGACAGAGAAGAATGGTACTCGTACTTAGTAGTTAAAAAATCAATTCTAATTCTAATATATGAGTACTTTATTTTTGACTCGATTACGATTTTATCTTACCATACCCAATGCCAATGCCTCTATGCCTGTTTACACATATAGCATTTATATCTACTAAATATTACATTTATAGAAACCAAATACAAATAAACTCTTCTTTCAAAGGCATTCGCCCTCAAAACACGAGAAAGTAACCACAGAGAAATTCCGTAGGCATTACTCGTACTTAATAGAGCTATTGAATTTGATTGTGGATACGGTATTGATTCGGCCTGTTTGTTGTGCCACGGTATCGTGATTGCGTAGAATGATTCGGCAAACACTCACATGCATATAATTTGCAAATTGAATTGGGAATGGACGAACGCGTCCAGATTGAAGGACAAGCGGGAGAATGTCGTAATAAGATGGACTTATGTTGTTATATTTATAATTTGTGATTAATCTAGTCATATTTTGATTGTCCTAGGTACTATCTTATAGACCTCCTTTTTAACTATTCTTCTCTTTGCAATGTGAATGTTGATTAAGTAAACCAACCTACAAAATTATCTATCATATTTTGTTCGTCAAATCTTTTTTCTTCGAATGTGTTTGTATCTACCTTGAGTCGGATTTATCTTTTCATCTATGTCTTAATTTTTTTTTTCATTTCGAAACTAAATCAATCAAGCAGCTCTGAAATTCTGCACCCGGCAACAGAAAGTTAAATTAATAGAGCTAGCTCCTGTCACCGCTTATGGCGCAATCAGCATTAGTACTAATGGATAATAATTCTCTCCACACAGTTGTGGGAATCCAGAAAATATGCCGATTAGTCTGTCACCACTCCTGGGCCTGTTGCAACTGACGCCGAGTAGAATACATTTGTGTTAAGAAAATAAAACAAACATCTTCATGTGAAAAACTGCTTTATTTCTTGTGATGAGGGTAAAATTCAATAACTTATTTATTTTAATTCAGCTGTTAATTTAATAAGTGGTTTTCAATTTTGGTTTGCAATAAAATTTTGCAATAATATATTGTATATTATTCACTTAATTGCAATAATATATTGTATATTATATTAAATTTTAGACTGAAAATTATTTAGTGAAAGAAAATATGGTAATAAAACTCGAATAATCGGGATACACGTGAGTGTAAATAAATAATATTAATTTGAAAATGTATGTATCGTAAACAATTCGTTTTCAAATTAATTTATTTCATTAAATTGTACTTTGCCGCAAAGTCCAATAATAAATAATTAAGAAGATGATGAGTTAAAACCTTTTAAGCTAGCCAGCCGAAAGTTTGAAGCGTTCAATCAACACTTCACACGAAAATGTTTACCAAATCATAAATAACACTCAAAAAGTTTCACTTTGCTTGGAACATATTTTATGAATTATTCATTACTGCTTTGAGTTGGTGTTTCAAGTAGGTACCTTAGCAAAGACTTAGAATGTTTTCGGAATATTTTCTTAAGACCAACTTGAAAAGAAAGCTGGTTTGCATATATAAGAGCCACTGTAACCTAATCCTGAAAAGAGAGCAATTACACAAATCGATTTGTTCCTAAAAAGTTATGTTATGAAAGGTACATTATGATAATGAGAAAACCAATTCATTGAATCAATTGTGACAATCAACGTTATGTCATGTATTTGAAATCCGTTCTTATCTTGCAAACTGAGTTGAAAAAACTGAAAAAAAAAAAAAAAAAACTGAGTCGTCATTACAATTCGGGCTGTCTCTTGATTGAAAGTAAATATACATAGTTATTTTATTTTAAAATTATATTATGGGAAAATACCCCAAGACTCACTCAATTCGTCACGACAATTCCAGGAACTATATATTACGAGAAATTCCCTAAAGTATTAAACAAAACCAATCTCGGAGTTTTAAACTCACGATATTTGAGCCAAGTCAAGTTTAAGAAGTTCATAAAAATCCTATTAACCCTTCAGAGGCAGGTTTCCGGTTACGAAACTGCTTATGCTGTCTAAAGTATGGAGTGTATGTTTATAACATTGAAGATGGTGATGTGACGACAAACCGCCGCCGCGTTTTAAGATTATTTATAATTTTTTTGTAAATTGGTTTTCATTATGAAAATCATTGCAAGTTGTTGACGAAATGTTATCTATTTAAGTTTGAGCAAAGAAATATAGGTAGGTACTTACAGTAAAGTTGGTGAATGCCACATAAATATGAAAAGAATACTTTTCAAAAACTTGAAACAAAAATAGAAAACGATAAAAATAAGTACAAAGTATAAACATTCGTGATCATTTAAGCGTTTCCCCTACATTTTGTGTTAAACCACGTATTGTGAAACGATCAGATTGTCCCGAATTCTGACCAAACTTCCTACTCAGGTGGCTCCCACTTCGATTATCCGTTTACAAAAGTCTCCAGCTCAATTCTCACCAAACTTGTTTAATTAAAGTTTTCGCACTCTTTTTCCCTTAAGGCGGGGGAATAATCCCTTGTCTGGAATAGAAAACTTAGGGAGTAGCGTCGTTGTAAATAAAATACCTTCATTGTTGCACATCGTTTATTTCTGTTGATAATAAAACTTTAAAGTCATATGCGACGAAGACCCTCATTAATTACTTTTTATCTTTAATTTATCAACCTTTGAATGCCAAAGTATCGAAATCACCTCATATGTTAATTTGTCGATAAAATAACATTACCTACATTTGTATGGATTTTAGATACACCTACGTATCAATTGCATTTTTAATCAGACTACAACCGACGTCATGTATCGCAATCTTATAACACGTAGGATTTATTGTTTTCACAATAAATGCTAAATAATGCTTTTTTGACTTTATTTGAAAAGCTACATTTTATTTAAACCTTATTACGATGAATTTCAATATAATTTTGATATTTTTATAATCCATTATTAACAAACAGCGTTCACCTCCACTCATTTCTTTGTCGCGTACTGGCCAAACTTTCTGTACTCAGTATTTGCCTTCGGATTCGACTGGAGTTCCAATATGGTTGAAAGTATTCTTGCATTCGCATGTTAGGCGTGTTACGAACCAACTTCCAGTTCAGTTGTAAACTTCTCCGAGGGGACTCGCCAGGAATAATCTATATTGTCTATTTGATTCTTTAAATTGTATTACTTGTATCTTATTCTTGTTTCATGGTAGAACTAGAATGCGGCTCGCTTAAATATAATTATATGTACAGTTGCAAAATGGGGACTGCAGTGGTTGAAGTAGGCATAGGTATGATTTCATAGATAACCAAATCCTTTCATGGGCTCTATGTTGTGTAACTTTTTAAACACTACATTTAATTCGCATGGTTAAATGTGCATCTGACGTTGCCAATTCATTAAAAAAGTTGAATTATAGATAATAATTGATGTTAAACAAAAACAACAGGTTGTGCAACCGGTGATCAATACTAAGTTCTTCTTCAAATCGTCAATAACTTAATGATTTTCAACAACTTATCACCAGTTTAACCCTCTGGAGTCCCGAAACTAAACTAGGAATGGCTGTCGACCGCCTAAACTCTTCATGTAACTCGACTACATGACTATACGCCCAACTTTCACACGAATGTACTCACTTAAATATTCCCTAGAACTTTAATAATGTTAGTTCCACTTTCTGCGAACTAGTTATCATGGAAATAAGTTAATCACTTCTGAAAGTTTGCATTTAATAAAGTTGTGATATTGCATGTGACAGTTGGAGAGACAGTTTGTTCTGTTGTCTGTTTTCATAAATCTATATCTACATCTACGATTACAATACCTACCTACAATTAGCTAATATTAATTTAGTGAAAGAATGAGACACTATAAACAAAGCTCTGCGCGGTTTGATCAATCCTTTTATGATTGAATGCCGTGGCTGAAGACATGATAATATTACTTTTAACAAATACTTAAATTATTTTTTCTGATCAGTACAAAAACTTTTGAAAAAGGCAGTATCCGGTCAAGCTGGAGTGCCATAACTGTATTCTTGTAACATTAAACTTTAAAGTTTCAAATGTAATGTTTGAAAGTTTCTCACAAACACGTTGTTAAAGATTTTGTAGAGTATTGGCCGCTGCTACCTATTGAAGTTTAGTTTCCAAATATCTACAAACACTACGAATAACGTAAAAGTTAGTCAATGCAATCCATCCTCATTTTAGATTTTCCTTTTTCCTTCGCAAGAAATTTCACAAAGACAAAGTTGTGAAGAATATAAACATCAATACGGAGGAACTACAATCCAACGATAAAACAACTTTGAAAGGACAAAGAGTGAGGCTGCTATTAAAACAAAGCGGCGAGGAGGAAGCTATTTTCGTTACTAAGTTAAGATAAAGTGGCTCCTCTGGGATGACGATTTCGCTTGACTTCCTCAACAGGGCACGACATGTTTCTCCTTAGTAATGGTATAAATAGTGAAGCCTTACAAATCAAAGAATTGTTTGTAACCCAAATGCTTCTTTTGTTAAAACAGTTGTTATGTAAAATTCAGATTCAGATAAGTCAGATCCAGAGACGAGGCGCGACGGGTGACATTTCAAAATTGATATCAATAAAACAAATGAAATCAATCAAATTGTCATAATGAAATTATAGTAAGTAAGTAGGTATGGTAGGTACTTAATAAGGTATAATGATTGATTTTCGATATTTGCCCTTCTGTCAGTATACTGTCGCCTATGCACCTTCATTATCTAAATCGACTAATCCATTATAATCGTATTAAGGATTATAGTAGTTGCATTACTAATACCTATCACTTACATATTGCATGAGAATTCAATATCCATGTACCTACCTATGTTCGAATCTAACATTCTATTAGCGATATCCAATTCGAACTTTGAATGGTACCCTGAATATCGGCTAACGTTAGGTTTAATAATTAACAAAAGGTAATATTTGGCATAATTTTAGTCACCTAATATTTTGAAAAACATGCAGGAAGCAGACAGAAAGTATATACTACATAAACTTACCTCCCTACCTTTATCCGATTAATTGTTAGATTGTCAATACATCACCAGCTTATCAGGTAATTAATTGAAGTTTCTAGAAACTCAGATTTCCCGTTATTAGTTAAAAGGTAAATACGTATTTGTTTACACGCTTAACAGGAGTGGAGACAGGCATTGTTTCTTTTACCTCACAATTAAGTACTGCGTAAGGAAAATTCAAGCCCTTATTGTTTGAAATACTTATATTAGTAAAAGAACATACTAATTAGATAGGTTTGGATATATTTGTTTCTAAATATATTAGTTGTCTAGTGTAATGATAAATTACTTATGATTTTATAATATTATATTATACTTTTAGATACGAAAGTAGTCTAGACGTAAGAAAATATATGCCACGTATTGTCAGCTACAAATTCATGTAAAAATCCAAGGTACAATACATTATTCAAGAGGAACCCAGCTGCCTCATAAAGCTTACATGCGGTGGGAGAGGATTTCGACTTTAAAAAACATTTACATACAACAGCTTGCTTTTTTAAAAGACTACGATGTGTCACTTTATACCTCCCCAGACAGCGAAATATAAACTTATTTTTTCGATATTTTTAGGTGGGTAAGTAGGTACTTTTATTTATCTCAGTGTGGCGTTTAAAATACGAATCCTTCATGAAACAGCTGTAGGTACCTCTTGTATAAGTTTTCTTACCTTTTATCTTCTAAAATCTGTTTTCTCGTAATAAACACTTTTTGTGGTATTATTTGTACTTACATTTTTGCAATTTCTGATCAACAATCCGTACTTAACGGAACTTTGTTACCACTTAAATTTTGCTTTCTTGGATATACCTAATGAGGATAACTACAGGACCATACTACCCACGGTTCAAAGAAGAGTCACCTATTATACGGGCCGCCACTACTCTAGCAGACCATTCTGAAACCCATAAACCTAGTCATAACACGAACATTACAACCAAAATTCCATTTCGCCTCAAGCTGTAAGTGCAATCTACGATACGGACTAAAATTCTATTTTACATCGGCCCATAACTTTCCCTCTGTATCCCATTCTCAATGTCCCACCTGGGCTCCTATATGTTATGATAGATGTTTATTACCTTCATGGGCTGGAACTTGTCGCATAGATACAAACTTCATTTGCTGTTTTTTTTAAAGCAAGAACTATATAGACCTTATTTTTAGTAAAAAAAGTTACGATTATGTTAATTATCTGAAACTAGTACAATCATCTCATAGCATTCCGAGCGTGTGCATTATGAATTCATGACTCATCAGTATTTTTACCCATAGAAAGATCAATTTCATACGTTATCTTTGACCTAACAGAAACCACTTAAGTATCTTTTAGAATTAGAAACGTATACCACTACGTTTTAAGTTGAGTAAACCCCCGCCGCAGTCGAGACTGCAAACACAACTCGGTTCATTGCACAAGATAGGTAATTTAATTTTCTTACAGAGCGACTTCCTTACATTCCAAAGTACATAAAAGTATTAGTGCAGCAAAGAAATTAGATTGCGTTTCTCTTAACAAGGAGAAACATAGTTTGCCTTTTAAAGAACATAATCTTCTTTAGATATACAGTGTCTTAATAAAAAATATCGAAGATTAAAAGAGACTATTGGTATAAAAATAACTTAAACCAATCTGTAGATTCAATTAACTGAGTAGAGCGCGGCTTAAATTTTCGTTACCTTATCTAAGTTAAGGTGTCTTATAGTACTAATCTAAGTTTGGAAAACTGACACTTTCTGAACAAGTTTGTATCAATTTTGCGGTCCCTGAGGCGCTAGGCTAATCGAATGGTTACCGAAGACTCTCGGTTGAACTATGATTTTAGATACCTACCCACTGCTTCAATTTGGAGTAACCTCGCGGTGTAAATTAAATCGGAATTGGAATTTGAAATTTTGTAAATGATACTAGCAAAACTTTTGTACTACGAGTACGAGTACCTACTCGTACATTTTTGTTAGCTAAATAGGTAGGTATTTTAACAAAGCAATTTGCATGGTAAAGTTTTCAAGGTAGTAAGTACGTTGTGCTTACGACATTGAACTAAAATATCAACGTAAATAAGTACCTAGGTAATGATGTCTCGGGTCTGTGATTTGTGTGTTAATCAAAGAGCTAATATTTACACGCACAAGTTCACTGCTGTTTTAGGTTTATTGGGTCAGACCTGTGAAAACATCCTTACTGGTTCCCTTCTCCTTGTGGCCTATTCAAGATTGGACAGTTGAACAAATAGGTCTATTCATTAAAAAGCCAGACCAATACTTCGTGAAATTTAGTAAAATATTGATTCTCAATTCAAATTTCAATACAAGTTTGTGCTCAAAAATAGAGTTGAATTTACCAACTCTAATTAGCCGTTTTTTTCTTTAAAATTGTCCGTGTACTCATAACACCGGTTACTTGACCATTCATCAAGTACCTACTACTTCTATCCTTTGTATAGTTAAGGCAGGGTAGTTTTTTCTTTTTTACATTTTTATCGTCTTTGCAAGCAGCGATAAACTGATCAATAATAACAAAACGACACGCTGATATTCTAGCGAAGCAATCTCCCAGCTTCGGAATATCATCTTTTCTTGAGAAGGCAGCCTAAGACAACAATAGATTAAACACAATTGCTTCAAGTAAGCTTAGATAGGTAAGATACCTTAAAGCACGCCAGCGGTTGCATATTTTAATTTTATACCTAGGAGGAAACCGACTAACGCCCTTATCGGGTAAATTTGCATAATGTGAACGCGCCAGGAAGCGCTTTTGATATTGCGCCTCAGATTATCACCGGTAAGCCTTCTGAACAGGAAATTCTAGTTACATCCTGTATTAAACCGCGGCTGTACCTCTATTACTAGACAATACGACACAAAGCTTTATAGGTTTTAAACGAATAATCAAGTTAACAGTCTATATTGCCAGGGAGGATATAAAATCAGGCTACCATTTTATGGCTTGTTTTTTATTTAAAGTTTATTTTCACATCTTTTATTACACAGACGCGCCACTGAAATTAAACCGAAAATAAATAAAAACCTATGTTTAAATATTATAAAATAATGAAAATACATTTTCCGAATAGATAACTGAGTTTGAAAGCAAAATATTTTCTCACGAAGCTTTGTTGCACATTGCACAGTAATTTAATTTTGTTTGTGCGTGTGTAGTTTTAGTTTGTAGAGCTTCAAAATGTTTTCGAGAACTTATTAATAATGAGTTTAAATTTATTGCACTAGTATTTTATTAAAAGGTTTCTCGCCTTTTTGTTGAATATACTGGACTTAATCTTGTAACCGTTGTTGATACATAGAATGAAAAATTAATTCAAAATGAGAAAACATAATTTTAATTCTAGTTAATAGGTATATTTTTTATTTTTTTCCCCGGTGAATAATTCTCAGCTCACATTTATGGATGCTTCGAAAAATATGACTAAAACACAAAAGCTACAAACCTTCATGCTAGACAAACATTTAAAATGAGCTTAGATATATCAGGCTCTAGAGCCGGGCCATAAAAGTAGGCGTTGCCTAAAACCCGTGAAGAATCGCGCAAGATATATCATCACGCAATCCGCGTCCATATGTTTGCGCGCACGATTAAATTCGCCCCATTAGCGCACTTTACGTAACGCACACTGCACTGTGTAGCGAACGGCTCGATTTATATTTTACTCCAGAAAATATTTGAATCTCAGTTTTGTATGCGCTGAATTTCAGCCAGTATTATTGTATGGTTGTATTCTATTCGAAAGTTAGTACTCAAGTTATCAAATAACGTTTTCGAAATTTGAATTTAATATTGATTCAAAATATTCCTATTTTCACTGAAGTAATAAAAAAATAAATGCTTATCAAAAGCGAGTTTTTTAATTAATAGACAAGAAATTTAATGTATGTTGTTTGTTTACCTCGCGTTTAATGAATTAAAAAATCAAGCTTCATTAAATAAAGCACGGTTCTAAGCACTGCAATTTACAATGCTCCCCGATCAGCCGGAGGAGGAAAGTTAACTTCATTAGGCACAGGTTGTCTCACCTAGATACAACAGAGGGAGATAATAGCATAGAATACTAGAGCCCGATAGGTGGGTCCAAGGTTCTTTATAGGAGACATTACTCAACGCCGGCGCCGACGCGAAAACACCTGAGCGCTGCGCAATCTTTCCTGCATTGCAGTATAAAATAGCTTAAGTAGGAAATCCTGTAATACATACATAATTTTTGCATACGTCATGCAAGACGCTGCAGTTAAATATATCTAAAGAATTGTAAATAATCCTAATAGATAATGGAATTTTAAGTAGGTACAATATAAGTAGGTAAAATGAAAACTTTTAGGTACCTAAATACCAATGTTATGTTTTGTTACATTTTATTGCAATAAATATCTATATTTATAGGAAATGTTACTTATTGCACACAAACCAATGTGAAAATCGCGAAAATAACTTAAACTGCATTGTGCGCAAAAACGGCCTGATACAGTGTAAATGACCTTTTACCGACTGCCTTTGGGACAAGAACAATAGAAAATTATCTTTATTTAACGTAAGTTTTTTAAGTAGACATTAGTGGAGTGCCGTAAGGCATAAAAATGGTCAAACCTCGGAATCCAGGGCCAGTCAATGAATCTTAATATAAACCTTGAAAATATGTTTTTTTTTTTAGCCTAATTCGTCCCACTGCTGGGCAAAAGCCACTCCCATGCCTCTCCAAACACTCCTATTATTAGCTGCTTCCCACCAATCGTCCCTAAATGAGCGTAGGTCGTCACTCCATCGTTTTTTGGGCCTAAAATTATTATAAACAATTATTAATTTTTTGGAGTTTTCATTGATCTATATTAGTCAAAAGTCATATTTTAAAAAGAACAACTATTACAAACTTGAAAACTTGATCTTGGATCTTTAGGGACTGCAGGTATACCGATGAAGGTCGGGTTGGAGAATAGAGGGGATAACAGCAGCTGTTCGGTATTGTTCATGGCGGGCCCCGAACTTCGTACAGCCTAACAGTCAATGAATGTCGTGTTACTTTTTAGCTAAACTAATTTAGGCTTTGATGAACGTAAAACAATGATACAAAATAATACGTATCGGTTTCAGGAGCAGGAATCTCCGCACATCCCAAAAATAGGCCGGCAAACTGACACCGGAGGTAGATGGACTTAAGGTGCATCAAATAAGCCTTACATGCCCATAGAAAAGTCTTATGAGTATCGAGTTAAACCCGTTTTAGTGATTTTTGAAAAAAGAACCACTTTTTGATGGTTTTTGTATCAGAGAGCGATTAATATTCAATTAATTAAAAAAAAAAGTACGTTACCGGCTTCTTCGATAGTTACTTAAGATATGGCGAAAATAATTCGTTGATGATTAAAGTGGAACATCGACAAATTAACTGTCAAAGTTAACTTTAATTCTCTCCCAAAAACAATAACTCGACTTTGAGCAGCTGCCACGAAAAATATTTACTCGGTACTTAATGAACAAATGTTTTTAAAAACTGCCTTGTGCTATTCCGAATCCAGAATGTATAACATGTATTGCAAAAACAACAAATTCGGGGTATTAGACATCGAAGACTTACCTAAGTCGGATTATTTCAAAAACTTTAAAGTTGAGTTAAGGTGGTTAAATTGACAAAATCGAGTAGTTAAGAGAAATAATCTAGTAGGGCGTTTGTTTTTCAGCCTGACTAAGAAATAGGGAGTGATAAAGGCAAAAACTAAGTCGCTGTTTAAAGCAAAATAGTCTAATGGACCAAAGCAGGTAGTATTTGAATGGTGCATCGGTATACCTGCAGTCTCTAAAGATCCAAGATCAAGTTTTCAAGTTTGTAATAGTTGTTCTTTTTAAAATATGACTTTTGACTAATATAAATCAATGAAAACTCCAAAAAATTAATAATTGTTTATAATAATTTTAGGCCCAAAAAACGATGGAGTGACGACCTACGCTCATTTAGGGACGATTGGTGGGAAACAGCTAATAATAGGAGTGTTTGGAGAGGCATGGGAGAGGCTTTTGCCCAGCAGTGGGACGAATTAGGCTAAAAAAATAAAAAAAAAATAAAAAAAGAATTGAGAGCGCGAAGAAATTTTCTTTTATCATTTTTCTATATACTATTAAAAACATATTTTCAAGGTTTATATTAAGATTCATTGACTGGCCCTGGATTCCGAGGTATAAACCTTACGGCACTCTACTATATGACATTATTATGATGCTTGGATGAGTGGTAATCAAGAATGCCTTTGACACAGCAAAACTGCAGTGTACAATGCAGGGAAAATACATTACTTTCCAGCTTCGTTCTCGATATTAGCATTTCACACATGTAGTTTCACACATAGACTCGCCATATCGCACTATATTTTAGAGAATTTATAAAAAAAGTAGGTAGATTGAAAAAGAAATTCCCTAACCGATCCTCCCTGCCATAGTTTCGTCATTCACAGTTTAGTGCTTCGCTGTATCGCATCTATTCCGATAAAATAATTTTCTTTAACATTTTAAGTTAACTATTGTGTGTATTTATAACGTATAAAAGTGTGTTACGATGCCTAAACGTAAAAGTAATGAAATTGATCATTTAAATAAAAAACTTAGAAAGTTAGAACGTAAAATTATCCGTGTAAGTCGCCGCCATCATGAATCATCGTCGCCGAGTAGCAACGCTTCGCCTTGCAACCGAACGGGTAAGTGCCTGCCTATTGTTACGTAACTAGACCGGTCCGATCTGCCAACTGTCAACTGCCAACAACCAAGAACCTACCTGCATATTAATGATAAGTGATAAGTGTAAGATGTAACCGTTGCAAATCTTTTTAACCTTTTACTTCTTTTATTTTTTAAATATATTTACCTTCACATTTGTCTATGCCTACATATGTTAGGTACTTTCTTTCTAATAGATACTTAAATGTTTTATTTTCGAGCATTGTTTTAAGTAAATAGGTACTATAACTGCACAGTGTTCTACGCTGTATTTTTATAAAATAAACTTTAGATATTCATTAGTGTATTTGTGGAACAAATTCGGACTGTCCTGTGGGGGCTTTCCAATTCCAAATAAAATACAACGCTTCTCGGATCTACCTGAAGGGTTTTTCCATTGCTTGTATACCTACCTTTGTACCTCGTGTGTACCTAAGTGCGCTAATTTACCTACTGTTATTCTACTTAAGGGTACGCGTGTTTCTCGTAAGGAGTCTCACACACCCAAACCTTACAAGCACAATGTTGCTTGCAGAGAGCGACTTCGTTGCTGTTGGTCACGATGATTACCCTGAAAATGAGAACGACTTACCAAGCTACACTCGTTATTACGAGGATATCGTAGACTTACCTGATGATTGCGATGCGGGTGCGTCGCCAGCCGCCGCCGCCGCCGCCGCCGCCCCGAACCCCCCGCCGACCTCCGCCGTCGCCGCCGCCGCCGATGTCGTGTCGCCGCCGCCTACTGCCGCGCCTCCACTTGCCACCGAAAGCGCCGCCGCCTCGCTTACCACCACACCGCAGGCTGTACTTACTGTTGATTCTGCTACGATTTCTGGCGCACCACAAACTCTCACCGAGATTGAAGGACAGATACCTGATTTAGACCCGTATATAATGGAAATCCTAGGAGAGGATCCTACGTCCACAAAGGACTATGGCAGCGAGATTCAAAAAGACCTCGCGATACGACTTAATCATATTGCTACCTCTGGTTTGATAAAGGAAACTCGTAAAGAAATCAAGGAAAGGTATTTAGTTCCAGCTAACTGCAAGCTTATAAAAGCACCGACACTAAATCCTGAAATTCGAGCTTCTCTTATTGAGAGTCAAGCGAAACGCGACAAAGGTATCGAGGGGAAGCAGACCATGACAGCTTGTGCACTTTCTTCACTAAGTACAGCAATCACATCGCTTTTGGCGTCAGAATATAAAAATCCTGAACTTTTAAAGATGCTAATGGATACCGCTCGCATCTTAGGACATATACAACATTCTGACTCAATTTTACGTAGATTTTTTATCCTTTCGACGGTTAAAAAGGAGCTCAAAGATCAATTAGAGAAAACAAAAATAGATGAAACTCTTTTTGGAAGCAATCTACCAGAAACTTTGAAATCTGCTAAAACCATTAGCAAATCAGGTGCAGACTTAAGGTCGAATACTAGCGGTCTCAGATCATTCGCCCCGAAATCCACAGTTCGAACACCGGCTAACAGGTCTTTAAACTACCGAGCTCCCCCGGCGGGTCGCAGGCTGCCGCCGCCGGGGAGTGCGGGCGGCAGGACAGCGCGCACGCCGGCGGCTCCAGCTCCGAGACAGACGACGAGGACGACGACAACGTCGCACAGTGCTTCGAGGACGTCATCGCGTCAGCCCAACCAACGATATCGTCGTTAAACACGGTAAAGCCCGCCGGAAGGCTTACTTATTTCTTCGAACAATGGTCTATGATAACTCAAAACCCTATAATACTTTCATGGATATCTGGATATGAAATCACATTTTCCGGTCCTGTATCACAAACTGTTGTACCTACAGAACCAAAATATTCAAATTCTGAATTTGAATCATATAGGGAATGTATAAACAATCTCTTAACTTTGGGGGCTATCTCACCTTGTGTGCCGTGTGAGGGAGAATTCATATCTAGCATATTCCTTGTACCTAAACCAAACGGCAAAAAACGTTTTCATTTTGAATTTAAAACAATTGAATAAATTCATCGTCACTCAACACTTTAAGTTAGAGGATCTAAGAACGGCATTAAAACTTATATCAAAGAACTGTTTTATGTGCACATTAGACTTAAAAGATGCATATTTTTTAGTTAAAATACATGAGAACTCTAAAAAATATCTACGTTTTAAATGGAACGAAAACCTATATGAATTTAACGTTTTGCCATTTGGCCTAAATACAGCTCCCTACGTATTTACGAAGATTCTTAAACCAGTAGCCAAAATGTTAAGATCCAAGGAATATTTATCCACTTTTTATTTAGACGACATATTTCTTGTTGGTCATTCCTACGAACAGTGTTCGAGAAACATTAATGATACAAAATTATTATTAGAATCCTTAGGATTCATTATCAATGTTGATAAAAGTTTATTCATTCCTAAAAAGACTTGCAAATTCTTAGGAAATATTATTGACTCAAGAAAATATGAAGTAAGATTACCTGAAGAGAAAAAAGAAAAGATTAAGAAAGAAATATATACATTTAGAAAATTAAAGCGTTGTAAAATAAGAGACTTTGCTCGTCTTCTAGGATTATTAACATCTGCATGCCAGGCTGTAGAATACGGCTGGCTGTACACAAAAGATTTAGAAAGATGTAAATTTTTGAGTTTAGGATGTGACGACAATTATGATAAATTTATGTGTACGGTCAATAACCGTGCATTGTTATTTTGCTTGCGTTGCGTCCTACTTTGGCGCAGCAATAATTTATAATACTTTATATTTAAGTAGTTAGTTCGCATTTACACGTAGCCACAGAAACTCTGTCACAGATTAGCATCCAAGTTAACTATTGTTACATCTACTTAATAAACATCGTGTTATTTGGATCCTGTGGTCTGAACTCTCATTACAACATCCTACTACATCCACATCTACTGTACGGGGCTAATACTTGCACTGTACATGTTTTGGTCCTTCGAGCACTGGTTGTTGGTGTAGTGTTTTATTACTGTAGCGAATCGGTTTAGCTGGCTTCACACAAGCGTGTCTCACCAGTTAAATTGAGAAGGAATATCGCACATACAGTGATAGTTACGCTGCACTGGACAGCCAAGGAACCTGCGCCTACGGCTCTTTAACATATACATCTTTAACAATTGCTCACGGCGATACATTCTACTGTCAATTAACTATTTGAACATCAATCAACATGGTTGACACTGATACAAAGTACATCCAACAACAAGAAGCCTCTTTCAGCAACATCCAGCAGATATGCGTGAACTTCAAGAAAGACGGCGCCTCGAGAAAAACCATCGATTACTTGCAGAAACGGTTGGCGGCACTCAACGTACATTGGAGGGAGTTTGAGGTAAACCATCAATATCTCATTAACTTAGAGAACACGGATATTCCATACTTTAATGATGATGTGTACAATAAAACGAAGAAGATGTACGAGGACACTATGAGTGAAATATTGGAGCTTTTAAATCAACATACGAAAACGTCATCATCAGAAAAACCAGAGGGAGAGCGTGAAATACCGAAAGGAGAAAGTAGTGACGTCAACAAGGTAAACGAGTTACTACGTCAACAAAATTCAAACATTAAGGCGTTTGATCGCGCCGCCAACAAGATCAGGATAACTAGTTCAACGGAAAAGTGGGAACTAGATGATTACCTCAGCAATCTTAAGACCAAATGGGAGCACATCGAAAAAACCAACTGGCAGATTGATTGCGTCGCACAAAAAGTTGACCCAAATTATGAGAAAGAATTTACGGCTGTGGAAACTGTCTACGAAACTTTGAAGAAGAAAATCAACCAGAAGTTATGGAATAATGCACATTACGAGAATACTATGCCTAGGATGCACATTCCTGAGTTTCACGGAAATTATACTCAATGGCTTTCGTTTAAAGATCTTTTCATGGAGAGTGTTCACAACAATCCGCTCTTATCGAAAGCTCAAAAGATGCAGCATCTCAAAACAAAGTTAAAAGGCGAAGCCGAGAAGCTTGTGCAGCATCTCAACATAAGTGCTGACAACTATGAGTCCTGTTGGGATATCATTGAACATCGCTACCGGATACCGGATACATTACCGGATAGCTTATCCCCTATATTTGACTGGTGGTTACATAATATAGACCACTCTGTAAACAAAATAAAAAGTGATAAATACTCCTTGGAGATATACACAGACGCCTCAACAACGGGTTGGGGTGCAGCCTGTGGAGACGATTCTGCTAGCGGCCCGTGGAACGAATATGAACGATCCTTCCATATCAATTATTTAGAGATACTTGCAGCGTTTTTAGGTCTCAAAGTATTTGCAAAAAGCTACAAAAACTGTCAAATATTATTACGTATTGATAACACGACGGCTATCTCATATATAAATAGGATGGGCGGAGTTCAGTTCCCGCATCTTACAAAGGTTACACAGCAACTATGGCAGTGGTGTGAAGCGCGGCGTATTATAGTACACGCCGATTATATTCGTTCGTCGGACAATGTCATTGCTGATGCAGAATCGAGAAGATTACATCCTGATATTGAATGGGAAATTTCTCAGGATGCTTTTGCTAAAATCACGCGTCACTTTGGTTCCCCTTCTATTGATCTTTTCGCAAGTCGAATTAATCATAAATGTAAAACATATGTTTCTTGGCACAGAGATCCTGATGCTTATGCTGTCAATGCCTTTACTATATCTTGGAGGGATTTATTCTTTTACGCGTTTCCACCAATATCGATAGTCTTAAAAACATTACGTAAGATTGTTAATGACAACGCGACTGGCATAGTCGTTGTACCACAGTGGCCTACACAGCCCTGGTATCCCTTGTTTAAAAGCCTGCTCATTTCAAAACCTATTATTCTACGATCACGTGATGACTTAATAATTTCTCATTGTAGCAAGCGTGCAGTACACCGCCGCATTACACTGGTTGTCGGGATGTTGTCCGGACGTCGCTCCTGCGCAGAGGAACCCCGCAGGCATCCGTCCCCATAATTTTGGCATCTTTATCGGACAATACTATAAAACAGTATGATACCTGTTTAAAAAAGTGGTTTACTTATTGCCAGGAAAATGTCATTGATCCTTATAGCGCTCAATTATCTGATGCTCTAAGCTTTTTAACGCAACTTTTTTCTACAGGTGCCCAATACGGCACACTTAACAGCTGTCGCTCAGCTTTGTCCTTATTGCTCGGTCAGGATAAAATAAACAGTGATTTGGTACATAGGTTTTTTAAAGGTGTGTTTCGTCTTCGACCAACATTACCTAAATATAATATGACGTGGAACATCGATCAGGTATTGAACTATCTAGCCGAACTGTATCCTAACGAGAGCTTAAATCTTGAAAGTTTAAGTAAAAAGTTAATAACCCTGTTAGCATTAGTTACCGCCCACAGAATGCAGACTTTTTCAAAAATAAAAATTATTAATATTACTGTGTCTCAATCGGGAATCATAATTAAGATCCCCGATCTCATTAAAACTTCACGTATTGGAACACTCCAACCAATACTTTCGTTACCTTTTTTCTCACAGCGAAAAGAAATTTGTCCCGCAAGTACCTTGATTACGTATCTAGATAAAACCAAAGACTTGCGTTGTAATACTCAATCACTGTTCATTTCATTTAGAAGACCTCATAAAGAAACTAGCTCACAAACTTTAGCTAAATGGGTCAAAAGTGCGTTGAAAAGCAGCGGCATAGATACAACAGTGTTTACGGCGCACAGCACCAGACACGCGGCCACTTCCAGGGCGTTCAGATCTGGCGCTAGTTTAGATGTTATAAGGAAGGCCGCCGGTTGGAGTGCAACCTCTGCTACCTTTGCTAGGTATTATAATAGGATTGTAGCTATAGATGATTCCAACGATTTCGCTAGAAACATCTTATCGTAGTAATACGCAATTACTTACCTTTTTCAATGAGATTTCTCTTATGAGACTGTTAAATTAAAATAATAAAAGTATCTAGTTATTTTTTGGTATGGATTAAAATGTTTTTATTATTTATGTTCACAAAGAAGATGTTTTTTGTTCTTTTTTTTATGATTTTATGATTCTTACAAAAATTATAGAATTGTCAATAAACAGTTCAGTTTAAATTATCATTGTAGTATCAATCTTTTATCAATTTATTTCACAACTGTCTTTTAAGTTTCTCTAAACATCTACATGTGTGAAATGCTAATATCGAGAACGAAGCTGGAAAGTAATTAATGATTAAACGAACTTACCTGTACGTGAAGTTCAATCATAATTACTTGAAGAGCTTCGTTCGAAGATATTAGCATTCCCGCCCGCCCTAGCAGTTGACTGCGCGCCCTACAGTTGTGAAACATGGAACAGCTCAGCAATACTCCAAACTAAATGACGAAACTATGGCAGGGAGGATCGGTTAGGGAATTTCTTTTTCAATCTACCTACTTTTTTTATAAATTCTCTAAAATATAGTGCGATATGGCGAGTCTATGTGTGAAACTACATGTGTGAAATGCTAATATCTTCGAACGAAGCTCTTCAAGTAATTATGATTGAACTTCACGTACAGGTAAGTTCGTTTAATCATTAATTATAGGTATTATTTTGTAACGATTTCAATTGACGTATGAGATACTAGAGTAGATAAAGTGTAATTGTCTGGATAATGTTAATTGATTGCATTACCACCATCGTTACATTAATCTATCTGATTTAAGTCTGATAAAATCTGGGCAAAGTTCTTAAAAACGTAATATTTGTTCAATAACATTAATGACTTACTTATTACAGCTAAGTACAAGAGTACTTAGAGAGAACTCTCTGATTTGATTATAATTTTACGGTGTGAGAAAACATAATAATTTTATTGACAAAGTAATTTTAACAACTTAACAAGTAGAATGCCTTATAAGGTATATTTATTTTACTTGAGAAATGAAAGCAGTTTTTCAGAAAGTAACCAAATTGACTTTGAACGTTTAAGCAAAAGAAAATATTTCAAAATTGGTTTCAAAGCACAAATGTGCTGATGACATTGTCATTAAGTTTTGAAATGTAACAAAGAGAATTTCAAATTAACTATTCGAAGCTTTGTGTGGTGTGTAATTTAACACTCTGTAATTGTCACAATCACACTTTAGAAATAAACAACTGTAATTGAATATTCTATTTGTATCAATTCATACACCTAGGGTTGTCGTAGGTTTCTAAATATCTAACTCGTTTTTACACCAATTGTAAAAAAAACATGAGCCTTATAAAATGTAACATAGGATAGAGTTTTTAAAGAACATGTCAATTAATTACTTTTTATAGTGCCAACCCTGAGCCATGTAATTTAAATATCGAAATCAAAATAATTGTCTCAAAACTTAACAAGCGTTTTTGTCGCAACAATTAAATTGTTAAATTTTAAAACATTTGATTACTCGTATACTGAGTAATCAACCAAAACAGTATTTCTGAAAGTAAAGAAAAGACTGTACCGTAACCCAAGTGAAACAAAAATATTTTTGAAATATTTGACAACCAACATTACTTGACACTACAATGGAGATACCAGAATTCAACGACATTTTTCAACAAATATTAGTTAATTTAAATATTTCCGGAATAAGTTCCGATGGAACGATTGGCATTAGATTTTACATTTTACTGTGGGCCCTAATTTTAATGATCATCGAGGAAACTTCGTTTTTCGTCTCCAGAATTTCTTCAGAAAACTTTCTGGAACTAACCGCTTTGGCACCTTGTCTTGGAATCGGAGTGTTGTCGATTATAAAAATAATATGCATTGCTTACAAAAGTCGACAAGTTTATAAACTAATCGAATGTCTTAAAGACCTGTATGAAGATTTCAAACAAGATGATCAAAAAGTTTTTGTTAGTCGAGAGATTAATCTAGTAAAATCATTAACTAGATATTCTTTTGTTTTAAATGCAATTTTAATTTCAGTCTACAACTTTTCCACTTTGTTCATTATTTCATACAACTATTTTATGCGAGGCGTGATAAAATTTTCATTACCTTACGCTGTATTGGTACCGTTTTCAACTGATAATTGGAAGAATTGGTCACTGGTTTATACACACTCTATAATTTGTGGTGAGAATGATTTGTTGTACTTACCTAATATTTTTGGGCTTTAAACAGACTTACTAGTGAGCTGAAATCTTGTAATAGTTGTCTTGAAAATGCGTCAGGGAATCAAAGAATAGATGACAATGACTTATCGTTTTTACCATCAAAACCAATGATAAAAACCACCTCGGTGTGCGAAAAATTATGAACGTTGACAGACGTTCATAAAAAAATCGGGTTATAAAGAAAATTCTAAACGAATTGTCCGCTGATCTGTCTGTAGTCTATAGTCTTGTTAAAAGAGACTTGTTTGAGTTTGTGGTTTCAGGAAACGTAGTGATTAGGTATATTGCTCTTTGCTTTCAGGTTTCATTTGTGTATTATTCTACACAACTGTTGACGCCCTGTACTGCAATATGACGTCACAAGTGTGCAACAATTTCACAATATTGAGTAATCAAATACAACATCTCACTCAACGAAACGCTGGCACTTTGAGAGAAATCATTACTAAGCATCAGTATTTGATAGAGTAAGCATTTATTCTAACCATAGTGTTGTTAGCTCAGAGAACTTAAGAAGTCTTAAGTCCATTTTTAAAAGATAAGAAAATAATTATAAAATATTATTTTTGTTTTCAGTCTATCGAACATGCTGGAAGAAATATTTACAGGACCTAATTTGTGCAACGTTTTGGTCGGGTCCATTGAAATATGTGCACTTGGCTTCAACATTATGGTAAATATCGGTATAAGAATACAAACTGAATAATTCACGAACTTAATACTTTTTTAAACTTTTCTTTTAGACCGGAGACTTGTCCAGTATGCCTGGATTTGTACTGTTTTTACTTTCTGAAATAATACAAATTTTAATAATGAGTATTTTTGGGGAAAATCTTATTCAGGAGGTGAGTATGTCCATACTAAAATAATTACACATTTTCAATTGTATATCAATTAATTATTTTATTCATATTTCAGAGTAGAAAAGTCGGTGATGCGGCCTTTTTTTGTGACTGGTATAATATGGATCAAAAGTACAAAAAAATAATTCTAACAATAATGTTGAGGTGAGTTATCTTTAAAGTAAAACTGTTATCAGTTTTTACTATCTGATTTTGAATTTCAATTATATAATCATCTTGATTTTAGATCGAATAGGCCACAAAAATTAACTGCTTATAAGTTTTCTACTATTTCGTATGGGAGCTTCACTAAGGTTAGTTCAAATTGTTAATATTGTACTAGATTTATTGTACCTACTAGACTTTGCTGAGAATTACATATCGAATGCGGAATATGTACCCGTACCTAGTGATATGAAAGATTTAGCCTTTTGGTATCAAAATAAAGTAATGATGTAGTAATAGGTACTAAATCAATTATGTTTCAGATCATCAGTACATCCTGGTCATACTTTACAATATTGAAAACTATTTACAAACCATAAGACATACAGACTGAATGAGAGTTTTGAATAACTTAAAAAAATGTAGATTCTAATTAAGTAGAAACACCTACATGAAATAATTAAATACAACACGTACACACATAGTGAAAAACATAACATTGTTTTCTTTATTCAATAAAAACGAATGAATGATTATTGAAATATGATGTTTGGACTTTTATAAAAATAATTTACAATAAACATTGGTTCTACTCTTGAAAAACCTAGATTTAATAATTTAGCTTAAAAAAATATTTACTTTATACATTACTGATTTCTAATGAAAAACTTGTAGTTGTCATCGACAGCAAAGTGTTGTCATATAAAAGAGAATTCTCAAAAAGCTTCTCACAATATTTTGTGACGTTATATTCAACACTCTGTAATTGCCACAATCATTCTTGAATATTGAATTAAAGGTAAACTTATACATTTAGGGCTGTCTCTACAATAGAATAAACATGAAATGAAAATAATTTGAAAAACTTGATAATTAATCAAAAACGTAACGACATGGTTGAAATGTCAATAATTTGTTTTTGTTCTTTATTTGTTCACTGTGTACCATAGTTGTGTTTAAATATACCTATATTATATATATAATATACCTATAAATATACCTATACAATCATACAAACAAGTTTTAAAATTATTATATAGGTACCCGTTAGTAAGTATGACAAATGTTAAAGCAAAGTCGACTGTAAATACCTACATAATATCTTCGGAATTATTTTAAACAAACACAACCCTAATGGAGCTTGTTTGATTTATATTGTACAAATATATTTTCTTTTAAACTAACACACTATTAAATACACTTCCACAAACCATTTCTAATCGTGGTCTTATTGAGACAACAATGGAGATTCCAGATTTTGAAGACATCTTTCAACAAATAATTAAGAATTTGAAACTCGCAGGAGTTGATCCTGAGGGTTCCCGTAATATCAGGTTCTTTATTCCACTACTTGCTCTAACACTCATGTTAATTGAGGAAGCTTGCTTTTTCGCCTCAAGAATTTCTGCTGAAAACTTCCTGGAACTAACTGCTTTAGCTCCATGTCTTGGTATCGGAATTCTGTCAATTGTAAAAATAGTATGCATTGCTTCTAAACGAGAACAAGTCTATAAACTGATCCAATGCCTAAAAGATCTTTATGTAGAAATCAAACAAGATAATGCTAAAAAAGCTCTTGTCAGTAAAGAAATAAATCTCGTGAAATCGTTCACTAGATATTACTTCGTTTTGAATGCAATTTTAATTTCGGTTTACAACTTTTCAACGCTGTTTTTGATTTTGTTGAACTATTTAATGAAGGGTATGGTACAGTTGTCATTACCGTATGCTGTATTGGTACCATTTTCTCTTGAAATTTGGCAGAATTGGGCGATAATTTACACGCATTCTGTCATATGTGGTAAGTAGTTTTGTTTTTAACATTAATACGAGTAATTTAACTTAATTGACAATAAAATAAAACAGACTTTAATTTTCAGGTTTCATTTGTGTGCTGTATTATATCACAGTCGATGCCCTCTACTGCAATCTTACTTCCCAAGTGTGCAATAATTTCACAGTGCTTAGTAATGAATTGAAACAGCTCACTGCAGAAAATGTTGAATCTTTAAGGGAAATCATAATAAGACATCAATATCTGATTGAGTAAGATCATTAAAAAAGGACCGATTATTTTTTATTAATATTTTTTTAAAACTTATAATGGTTCATTATATCAATTTCAGATTATCAATAATGCTGGAAGAAATATTTACAGGACCTAATTTATGTAACATGTTGGTCGGGTCCATTGAAATATGTGCACTTGGATTTAATATAATGGTAAAGCTAGAACAGATTCAAAATTTCTTGTCTGTTGATACTTTAAAGTAACGAATAAACTTCTAAAGCCGTTTTGCTTTTATTGTAGACGGGAGAACTGTCCAGTATACCTGGTTTCATATTGTTCCTGGTTTCTGAGGTTATTCAAATTTTGATCATGAGTATATTTGGAGAAAATCTGATCCAGGAGGTATTTCAACAATTTTACTTGGCACCTAATCTTCCATTCCTGAAATATGGGATCCATTGTGGGATTATCCATTATGGGATCCATATTTAACCAATTTCTTCTGTTACAGAGTAAGAAAGTTGGTGACGCGGCATTCTTTTGCGACTGGTATAAAATGGAACAAAAATATAAAAAGATGATACTAATAATTATCTTAAGGTAGGTATGTTAAAATAATGTCACGCCTTACTGCTTCCGCACCTGCGAGTGAACAGCCCGCGCGGTTGAAACCCGCCCGCTTTTGGCAGGTTCGGCTTGCAACCCCGTTTTTAATATTCCTAGCGGTTCAACTGCGTGAATTATACAATCGATCATTAGTGCAAAGAAGATATAATGATAAAACTGTAATTTTCTCGGGTAACCTGCCGCACCACAATCGAAAGTGCAGAAGCACACAAAGTCCAGTTTTTGAGTTCTTTTAGCTATTAACGACACTTTTACAAATTTATAATACTTTGATTACAGGTCGAGTAAACCACAAAAGTTAACAGGTTATAAATTTTCAACCATATCGTACGGCAGTTTTACAAAGGTAATATTTACTTTTGAATAATTAGATTATAGTTACAATTAACGTAAGACAAACAAGATAAGTTTCGTTTAAAACAACTTGCGATTTATTTATCTATATAGCAAGATATAAGTATTTACCATGTAGATTAATCAATCAATTTCAGATTATCAGCACTTCTTGGTCGTACTTTACAATCTTGAAAACAATTTACACACCGCCTGACGTAGAACACATTCAACAAACTGAATAAAAATAATCATGCTCCACAATGCTGCTTTAACAATTAATAGATGAAATACAAGAAATTATTTATTTAGAATAGAAGTCAAAAAAATACAAGACTCCCGTAGAAAAAGATGTTTTTTTATTCGGTATCAAATAAACACCTAAAACATTTTCATATTGTTAAATCTTTATAAAATACTAGCTGTTGCCCGCGGCTTCGCACGCGTGGACTACAGGTAATATCACAGCGGCAAAAATACTTTTCTGAAAACCTCATGGAAATCGGTTTAGCTTAACGATATTAGGTATAGAACATGCGTCAAACTGATAACCCTTCCCCTCCCCCAATTTTCATAGTCGGTTTACCTACTAAAACCTTCTCCTAAATTAACAAATTACTTTTTTGAAACCCTTGCGGAAATCGGTTTAGCTTAACGATATTCAACACACGTCAAACTGATAACCCTCCCTTTTTCAAAGTCGGTTAACCTACTAAAACCTTCTCCTAATGTAACAAATACTTTACTGGAAACCGAATGGAAATCGGTTTAGCCTATCGCTGGAAAATTGCGAACAATGTCACTTTTCCGTGATTTTGTGATTTTCAACAATGGTTTTTTAACTATCCCACGGGAACCCTTTAATATTCCGGAATAAAAATTATCTCAGATGTTGACCAGGGATATGAGGTATTACCATGCAAAATTTCATTCAAATCCGTCCAGCCGTTTCGGAGATTAGCCCGTGCAAACAGACAAACAGACAAACGGACAAACAGACAGAGAAATAAGAAATTCCAATTTTTTTTTTTTGTATTTTCCTTTTATTTACATCCCCCTGACTTCGTTTTAAGCATTTTTTTCATTTGTACAGACATTCGACCTCTACGATTTTATTATATGTATAGATCTATGGTATTTATTACAGATTACAACAAAGTTTGCCTATTATCATTATAGTGGGGAACCAAAAGTAACTTAACTAGTATTAGACCCACCTGTTTGTTAACTACTTTGTCAAACATTAAATTATATTTATGGATAGGAGATGCCACTCACGAGAAGAACTTAAAATAATTGATTTATAAATCAATCATACAAAAAAATAGAATATGAATAATAGAGCTATATGGAATGAGTTCTTCAGATATTCAAGAGTCAACAGTTTCTTATAGAGGTCATAAATACTCATATAATACACTCAGTTTTTAGTAGATATTGAAAGTAATCAATCACTTTATAAAATAATTATTTATTTATTTATCAACAAAAAAGTCAAGATTTGGCAATGATATGACAATAATTAATTATTGTCTATATTGTTTTTCCAGATTAGTAGATATCGCCAGACACTGTCCAATTCATACTAGTCCATACTTCCATACTAATCCATACTAATATTATAAATGCGAAAGTAACTCTGTCTGTCTGTCTGTCTGTTACGCTTTCACGCCTAAACTACTGAACCGATTTCAATGAAATTTGGTACAGAGGTTGTCTAGACCTTGAGAAAGGACATAGGCTATATTTTGTCGCGAAAAAAGGCTTAAGGGGGTGGTAATAAGGGATGAAAGTTAGTATGGGAGATCGTCATTATTCAAAGATAAAACCATGAAACTTTATATTTAGGCACTTAATACTAAATCCATACTAATATTATAAATGCGAAAGTAACTCTGTCTGTCTGTTACTCTTTCACGCCTAAACGGCTGAACCGATTTTGATGAAATTTAGTAAGGTAATAGATGGTTACCTAAAAACGGATATAAGATCAAAATGATCACGTCATCGTACTTAGGGGGTAGGAAGTAGGCAGAAAACTGAATTGAGTTAGTGATTTTTAATCGTTTGTTTTAAAAGTTTACCTCATTAACGCCTTAACGTCTGAACGGATTTTTATAAGATTTGGTTAATTTAAAGATAGAATCATAGGCACGGACACAGGCTACTTTTTACGGCGGGAAAATACCTTATTCCCGCGGAAATCTAGCGTGATCGTGTTAAGAAGCGCATGACGCCATAGCTACTGAAATGATTGTGATATTTTTTTTTAAACTGAGTGTTACTAAGACTTCAAGTTAGCATTTAATCACTTTTCTAACTTAGAGGGTAGGTAGGCGCCATAATTTATGGAATTTATGATAAAATTTTGATGCAACTGTCTTTATTTAACAGTTTTACTTGGATCGAAACTTAGCGACATTCCATCACACTAATTAACTTATAGGGTAGGAAGGTACCAAAATTCAGACTACTTTTTACTTCGGGAAAATATCTCATTCCCACAGGAACGTATACATAGCTACCTATCTACAACATTAAAACTCTGTCTAGAATCACATTACGCCAAAACTATTAATCTGATTTGTATACATCGGGGGTTGGCAGATAGGTATAGTTAGTAGTATTTTAAACCGATTTACATTATTTACTTTTTACCCGACTACGGCAAAGCCAAAAGGAAGGGTAATGTTTTTGGCAGTCTATGTATGTATGTATGTATGTATGTATGTATGTTTGTATGTATGTATGTATGTATGTATGTATGTATGTTCCACCGTAGCGTCTAAACTACTGAACCGATTTTAATGAATGAGGTGTCAAAAGATGCGTAATAATACGGCGGGTGACATAGGATACCTAGTTTTGCAATAAGTTCAATACTTTGCCCACTAGTGGGCAAAAAGTCACGAAGAAAAAAATAAAAGTTTGTAAATGGTGTTGTGTGGGGTATCAAATTCAAGAGCTCAGCGAGCACATTCCAAAAATATATATATCACTAGGTTTTGCGCACGGATTTGCTTGTAAACTAGTGGACAAGAAGTCGCGACGAAAAATAATAAATTTTACAAAGGATAATGTGGACCTATTTATGCAGAAACGTTCCAATTGACAAAATTGTCAAAATTGAGTTAATGATGCCAGGCTAACCCTTGAGGTACCTTCCATCTTTGGGCAAAAAACTGGTTCTCTAAACTTAATCAGTTTTGAGATAATTAATAGCTCAAAAGCTTATAACGTTCCAAACGACACATTTCGCACTAAAGAAACGTTTCAAATCACTATGGAACATTTTAATTTTATTCATTTGTGGCTGAAAAATGTTCCAAACATCTTTGGAACATTGTTATTTTTAAAAAATAGTTGACAATTCTTTTGTTGAAATGTTTCATGTGGGTTTGGAACATTTAAAAAAACATATATTTTCAAAATTATTTTTCTTTTAAATGTTTCAACTATATTTGAAACACTTAATTCTATTTAAAAGTTAAAAAGTTGATGTTTCACACAGACCGGAATGTTACCACAGAAATAAAATAGATTTTTCTATATTTTTAGAAAGGGTTCCAACAAAATGTATATTGACATTATTGGTTCAGAAATGATACATTTTTGTCTAATGGTTCGTTGGCTGTGGTTGAATTAAGAAAATTTTCAGCTAAGTACTGCAAATGCCATGGAATATATGCGGTTTATTTGATTTTATTCGTTTATTAAAAAGATGGATTCAATAATTAAAAATCTCTCATTCATGTACCCAGATCTAATTCTATTCCCTCAGATTATTGATTCAGATGTAGGGGACCTTTTTAAAATTAATAATTTAAGTCATTTGTATCAACATCGCGTTTTTTTTTCATTATATATGTTACGGGCAATGTGATTAATGCGGGCAGTATGCATAATGCCCGGGCATTATGAATAATGCCCAGCTGTATCGGGCAATGTGATTAATTACTATCAAAACTGTGCTATTTGTCACATTGCCCGGGCATTATGAATAATGCCCAAAGACCATTGGGCAATTTGATAATAATAGTCCGATAACTTGATAATTGTAGGTTGCGGTAATTCTTAAGTCGCCAAATTCTTGAAACGTTGTCAGAGACATATTAGTGGACAATTTTTTTAGAAATTTTAGGTCAGGGCTTTAGGTATAATTTAGGTTTTTGCATTTTTAGCAACTAAGATTATTGAAATAGAGTAGAAAAATAATTTGGCATCTCGTATATTATGTTATTAAGTACTTCAATACAATTAAGTTTTTAGAAACTTTACGTATGTGCTGCATAGGTACCTAAAGGAAAGAAATGCTCAGCATTATAAGAATTTTTAAGATGAAAATGAAAATTCTTATACGTAATGCTGTAGGTTAGGTTTGACAACACTTTGGACAGGTCATTTTTTAAAGTTAATGCTAGATTCGAAAGAGTGCTCCCAGAGAAGTAACTAGCAAGTGGGTTGCTCTTTTCAATTTAAGTTTTACAAATTCTTAGGCTGGAACACAGAAACAAACATTAAAATTTACATTTCAATAGAGCTTAAATCAATAAACAAATAATAAAAAATTTGCCCCTGCAATATCCAGAACAAGGTATAGGTAAGTAAATGGGAAGCTGAAAAGTGAAAGGCTTTGCTTGGTAGAATCCGCATAGGTACATGACCGGCCATCACAGCAGCACCTTCCCACAGGTCTCAATGCATGTGCCAGCCATCAAACCTTTCCACATATTTTAGGGAAGTAGTATTTTAGGGATTTAGGAAGTATTTTAGGAAAACCAGCGCATGTCTCCCTCACCAATCAGAGTCCGGAATGGCCTAACCTAAACTAAAACCCAACTTAACCTGTGAAGAAATGATAAGAATTTTATGTTTCATAATACCTACACATTTATTTGACTTTCAGTTAGGTTTAGGTGATATAAGGTTTCATTGTAAAATAAAAAAAGTACTGAAACAAGTTTATTATCACTCTGCCCAATAGGTGACGGGCATTATGTATAATGCCCGGGCAATTTGATTAATTGCATAGTATTTATCACATTGCCCGCTTATATTGGGCATTATTCATAATGCCCGGGCATTATGCATAATGCCCAATTAATCACATTGCCCGTAACATATATATTTTTATTACAAATTGCACCTATACAAAAATGTTTAACTACTTATTTATTTTGTTTTATATTGTTTATATGGTAGCTAATTAAAATACCACAGAGTTGTTAGCAAGTTTTAGCTTAAAAAAGTTTTTAAATAGTCAGCAACAATCAAAAATTCACACAAAATACCTTTGTGAATCTTTTATTTTGTTTTTTTTACGCCTTTGTAATAAAAAAATAAATTAACAAAAACTTACCAAAATAATAGTAAAATTAGCTAGCAATAATTTAATTACATGGTATAATATATTTGAAAAATAGTTGTGAAACCTGTGGTTGAGTTAGTGGTGTGGCAATATATTGATTTGGAAACCAGAAACATTAAGATACCTACTAATATTTTTTCTTGTAGCTTAGTTATGACAAATAAAAGCTTTATTTAGTTGTCAAATAAAAATATTATATTATTTGTACTTATAATTAAAAAAAAACTATTTTGGAACGTTTCTGCGAAATGTGCTAAAAAACGAGTTCATACAAAATAGAATTTTCATGAAACGTTCCAAACCGATTTTTCGTAAATTTTATCAATTTAATTACTTTTACTCGAATAACGACCCCTTAAACAAATGCATTTTAGTAACATTTTTAAATTAATCAATCATTTTCGACTCTACCTGCAGTGAAAAAAAAGTACACAGCTCAAACACAAAAATGCATTTTTCTCAGTTTCACCTCTCTGTCAGTTGGAACGTTTCTGCATAAATAGGTCCATGTGTGGGGTATCAAATGAAAGGGCTCAGCGAGTACATTCCAAATATTATATATATATAACTAGGTTTAGCACCCGGTTTTACTTGTAAATATGTCTTTTAACGTCTTGCCTTTTCTATCATAATTACTTTGAAACTACTGATTACTTACCTACAGCTTGCCAAATCAGGCCTTTTCAGAATTATGTTGACTGTTTTGGCTAGTTTTAAGCTAAATTACCTACAACTTGTTAGTACAAGTAATGGAATCAACTTTGTTGGCATTCAAACATTTTCGGTCCCTCAATAAGTACATTTTGCCCACGTAACGTGTACGAAAAAGCAAACATTTTTAGACTCTGACAAAGATCCCATATTCAAAGTTGTTTATTTTATCATGAGTTCAAGCAGTGATTTTAATTTGTAAAGCGTGTCTTAAAAGGGAAGTTTGAAATAACCTACAAGACTTCTTGAACTCACATTCATACTATGAACAAAGTGTGTAGGATAGTTTGGGGAGCGCAGCCCCCCGCCAAAATCAAACAAAACACTTCTTGAATTCTACTAGATAAAGTTGTCACTGTGTGGGGGGGTTTGGGGGGCGTAGCCCCCGCCAAAAGAAACGAAACACTTCTTGAACTCTACTATGGATAAAGTAGTCACAGTGTAAGGCGGTTTGGGGGGCACAGCCCCCCCGCCAAAATTAAACAAAATACTTCTTGAACTCTACTAGATAAAGTTGTCATTGTGTGGGGGGGTTTGGGGGGCGCAGCCCCCCGCCAAAAGACACGAAACACTTCTTGAACTCTACTATGGATAAAGTAGTCACAGTGTAGGAAGGTTTGGGGGGCGCAGACCCCCGCCAAAATTAAACAAAACACTTCTTGAATTCTACTAGACAAAGCTGTCACTGTATGGGGGGGTTTGGGGGGCGTAGCCCCCCGCCAAAAGACAAGAAACACATCTTGAACTCTACTATGGATAAAGAAGTCACTGTGTAGGTTTGGGGGGCGCAGACCCTCGTCAAAATGAAACAAAACCTTCTTGAACTATACTGGACAAAATTGTCACTGTGTGGGGGGGGTGTTGGGGGGGCGCAGCCCCCCGCCAAAATAAACAAAATACTTCTTGAACTCTACTGTGGACAAAGAAGTCATTGTGTCAGTTTGGGGGGACGCAGCCCCCCGCTGCAATAAGGGAATAGATACTTTTTACATATACTCGTACTATGGACAGATTATCAGTGTGAGATTATCAGGCTTTGGGGGCGCAGCGCCCCGTCAAAATAAAATAAAAGGCATCTTTGATCCACACTCATACCTACCCGAAACGGATTACGCTACTTACTTTGGACCAGGAAAGCGTTGTGCATCTCTGCTCAAAAGTAGGTACCTACCTATCTAGGTACTTTTTGTGTAGTTTTTTTAGTGTTATGTACTCTATCAAAAAATTTGCAATATTTTAGGATTGTTACCCTATAATTTATTATCCACTTTGAAAAGTAACTGTGGTGTAGATGACTATGAAGTCGCGGATGCCCGCTAGTACAATATGTTGAGATGAAAAGATAGATTGAAAGTGTAACATGGAGTTTGAATAGTTGTCATGTATGTGTTTGTATGAGTTTTGTAGTATGTACGTAGATATCACTGGTTTAACCAAAAAGTGTGAAATAAAAAAGAAGTTCTAAAAACTAAAACCCGCCTACGGAAAACCTGCGATCTTAAAAGTAAGAAACAAGAAATAATTCTTGTCTTCTTAACTAGGTACCCCATAAATGCACAGACGTAGCGATTTTCAGAGGAAAGCCGTGGTCGTATGCCTTCATATAACTATAAATGGCTGCCTGCAAGCAATTGATACCTACCTTATTACAAAGGTACGTTAAACAGGTTCCGACATTGCACGGTTATTAATATCAAGGCACAGAGGCATACGACCACGGCTTTCCTCTGAAAATCGCTACGTCTGTGCATTTATGGGGTACCTAGTTAAGAAGACAAGAATTATTTCTTGTTTCTTACTTTTAAGATCGCAGGTTTTCCGTAGGCGGGTTTTAGTTTTTTATATTTACTAAGGAAACATTCGGAGCTATCCATTATGTGCTTAGGTTGCTTTTGAACAAATTTTGATGTGAAGTTGAGGACCGGAACACGATAGAGGGACATTGTTGCATGGGACTTACAGCCGGGAGAAAACAAAAAAACTTATGCGGACGAAGTCGCGGGTAAAAGCTAGTATATTATATTTAAAAACATACCTATTCAGAAAAAAATCGTTCAGCTCTAAAAAATATTAAAGGGAGCTTTATGAAGGAAGTTGAACCTAAGTTCATATACGTTCGCTACACCCAGTCTTTCACAGATCATCGTTGCCCATACAAAACTGTTAACAGCAACAAGTACTCCATGTAATCGATGTACATTATCTACATATTTATAATATTCCAAAACATAATCACTTAAGTAAGTACTATTTTCGTATCTTATCATTTTTAATGCTTCCGAATTGGTGATTTGTAGTTTATTTCAAAATGATTGTTTTAATACTTTTTCAAAGGTATTTTTGGAAATCTTTATCAGATTTGCAAAAAATAAATATAGGACATGTATACTTGTTGGAGTAGGTAGGTACATTTTTTTTTATACTATGAAGTTTTTTGTTGTTTCATAATTTTCCAAGTTAGGAAAGAGAAAGTTATGAAAGAAGTTACTTTACATAAAATCTTTTACAAATATAAGTCCAGATACTAATGTTGCTGTTGCTACAAATTGTTTATACTAAATATTCTTCTTTTAACGATTTAAACCATCATAAATATTACCATTAAAAAGAAAGACAACATTAAAGAAAAGTCAAAAGTAACAAACAATAAATTTTATTAAATATCACAAAACAGTGAAAAGTTTAGAAACAATATAACAATATTTTTTCTCAGTCGGTTTGTTTAATCATTTTAATAGGGGTAGCTCCTGCCGGTGTCTAATCTGTACATGCCTCGTCTGAAAATGAAAAATAAGACACTCAATAAAATTATTTCATAACCTTCATTTCCAGAAACTTTGTCAGCATTTCAAGTAATCTTGATTTAAGTAAGTACGATACTTACCCAGTCTTTGTCAAAATGTCGTTGCCCATATGGAGCTGCTGTCCACGGCAAGTGTTCCATGTGATCTGAGTGGTTGATGTGCACTCACGACCCACCAAGTGGTTGCGTGTTACAGTGGCAGCAAACAGTTCCCAAGCACGGTTGTGGTTGCACAAATTCAACAAGCATCCAGGCTGCGAGTTTCCACCGTTGGGGAAGAAATCGGCGTCAGCAACAGCTGAACCGATGCCAAGACCGCCGATACCACCATCGGTGTGGATAGCTTCAACGTAGACTCCATCAGAGGCACGGAGACGGTTGGTGTTGTAGTTCCATAGAGGACCAGCGGGGTCCAAACCTGTTTCGAATTTATCATTGTTAACAAAGCTAGAAAAAAGTCTACTACTAAGTACTTATAAAATACCTTGCATTGAATTTTCAAGCTTACCAGTAACACGAGCAGCGCGACCGCCAAGTTCTCGGCCAGCGTTACCTACAGCGTGAGCTCCCAAACTGAAGCCGACCAGATGCATCTGGTCAAAGCGAGCTCCAGTAACTTGGTTCAAGAAAAGCAGGAACTGGCCAATACCACGACCGATGTTTGGAACGCCCAAGGCAGCTGATGCATAGTCTAAAGCAGCAAGACGCCTCCAGCACACAGTGATGACATTGACGTCAGACTTGTCGAGGTATGCTGTAAAAAATATATAAGTAAAAAACAACTCATATATCTGACATCAAATCTTCTGTTAGATACTTACCACGTCTAACAGTAGGATTGGGCTCAGTGTATCTGCTGCTAAGCCAACCGTGGACAATAACTACTGTAGGGACATTGGCATTGAAGTTCGATCTGGTGATGGAATTGGCGTCACCCATAACAAGAGTTTGAGAGAAGACCTGGTTGCGCCTGAAATAAATTTTTGATAAACCATCGTGCGACATCGTAGAATACTGAGTTTAACAAATTCTATAGATAAAATCTTTCTTACCTCGTGAATAGAAGGTATTCATTGTTTGCTGGGTTTCTGGAAATTTCTTCAACGGCAGCTACATCTGGTTGGGCTTCTAGGTCTACGACATGAAGCTTGCCTTCACCATCAGGAAATTCGATGAATCGTGGGTAGGTTTTTTCCGGAACTAACTCTTCTTGTACTGGTACAGCCGACGCGAAGTGGGCTAAAAATTAATTAGTCTTTTGTTACGGAGTTCTGAAATATTGATTGCTTTGAATATAATTAAGGAATCTTGTGGAAAAAAGTGAATTTTAACCAAGACGATAATTTACCTGTAGCCACAGCAAATAACAGGAGGGCAACTTTCATCTTGATTTTTCACTCAAGCTATGATTCGGTACGTGCAGTACAGTGTATTTTATAGCAATTAGTGGGTGGTTAATCTCACTAATACTATCTTATCATTCATTTCCTATCGCGGAACACCTAGGGTTTGTTTGTTATTATTATTATTAATTTCACATGATATTATTTTATGTGAAAATGAACATGTAAATAATATTGTTGCATTGTAGGTACCTCTGAATAGTGATTAGCAAGATAGCAATTGTAGGTAAATATAATATTAAAGCCCTTACCCATTAGCGGTAGAACTACCTCCTTTCGACATTTGATATGAATTACGCCTAACGATAACAACCACTAGATGAATAAGTCGGCGAATTTATAGCGTTTTCATATTAAACGCCGAACTACGGAGACGATTGAACCGCTAAGGTACAATAGCTATAACAAAATCACTACTGTCCAACTTATTCATAAAAATATGACAGGTATTTTTTAATATCTACGACCAGATACAATACAACAAACTTAAATAAATCAATAATGCAATTTCAATATTTTTGAAAAATGTAAGTCATTTATCGCATTATCGTACATACATGAACTCTAAAAAAGATATCTGAAAAAGAAACTGCATACGTAATCACATGTATCGTAAGTATAAAAAAAAATAAGTTCCAAAAACTAAAACACGCCTATGGATAAACTGCGATCTTAAAAGTAACAAACAAGTAATTATTCTTGTCTTCTTACCTACCCAATAAGTGCACAGACGAAGCGATTTACAGAGGATAGCCGTGGTCGTATGCCTCTTTGCCTTGATATCAATTTACGTGCAAGTGTGGAAACTGTAATACTGTAATAGGTATATAAATTGCGTGCCGGCAACCATTATTATATGGAGGCATACGACCACGGCTATCCATTTTTTACATTTCCAATCTGTCTTTTAATCTCAACATATAATATTTTACTAGCGGTCATCCGCGACTTCGTTCACGTGTTACAGAGTCTTCTACACCGCAGTCACTTTTCGTGGTGGATAGAATACAACGTGATAATATAGGATAACAATCCTAAAATATTGCAAATTTATTTATAGCATAACACTGAAAAAACTAGATAAAAATTTGGTATCTGCTCAACGCTTTCCTTGTCCATAGTAAGTATCGGCTGCGCCCTCCAAACATAGTCACTACTCTGTCCATAGTAGAGTTCTGGTGGGGTTCGATTTGAGCGGGGGGCTGCTCCCCCCAAACCCCCCCACATAGTGACTACTTTATCCATAGTAGAGTTCAGGCGATGTTTGATTTTGGAGGGGGGCTGCGCCCCACATAGTGACTACTTTATCCATAGTAGAGTTTAGGTGGTGTTTGATTTTGGCGGGGGCTGCGCCCCCCGAGCCCCCCCACATAGAGACTACTTTGTCCATAGTAGAGTTCAGGTCATGGTTAATTATGGCGGGGGCGGCGCCCTCCAAGCCCCCCCCACATAGTGACTGCTTTGTCCATAGTAGAGTTCAGGTGGTGTTTGATTTTGGCGGGGGGCTGCGCCCCCCAAACCCTCCCACATAGTAACTACTTTGTCCATGGAAGAGTTCAAGTGGTGTTTAGTTTTGGCGGGGGCTGCGCCCCCCAAACCCCCCTACACAGTGACTACTTTGACCATAGTAGAGTTCAAGAAGTGTTTCATATAATTTTGGGCATAAATTACTTTAACCCTTCACATTGTTCGTTCATAGTATGAGTATGAGCTCAAGAAGTCTTTTATTTTATTCCAAACTTCCCTTTTTAGGTACGGTCTAAAAACTAAAATCACTAATTCAGCTCATGATTATGAACAACTTTGAATATTGTTTTTTTCCATATGAAATACATCATTTGCTGTGTGCAAAATGTTGAAGGACCGACAATTTTTGAATTCTATCAAAGTTGGTTCCGTAGTAAAAATTGTATGTAATTTAACTTAAAACGAGCCAAAACAGCCAACATCATTCTAAGGAGGCCTGATATGGCAAGCTGTACCTAATCAGTAGTTTCGAAGTAATTTATGATAGAAAAGACAATACGTAAAAACACACATTTACAAGAAAAACCGCATGTAAAACCTAGTGATATATATATATATATTTTTGGAATGTACTCGCTGAGCCCTTTCATTTGATACCCCACATTTTATCCTTTGCAAAATTTTATATTTTTCGTTGCGACTTTTTGTCCACTAGTTTACAAGCAAATCCGTGCGCAAAACCTAGTGAATATATATTTTTTTGAAATGTACTCACTGAGCTCTTGAATTTGATACCCCACACAACACCATTTTGAACCTTTTATTTTTTTCATCATAACTTCTTGCCCACTAGTGGGCAAAGTATTAAATTTATTGCAAATATATATATAGCCTATGTCACCCGCCGTATTATTACGAATCTTTTGACACCTCATTCATTAAAATGGGTTCAGTATTTTAGAAGTTACGGTGGAACATACATACATACATAGACTGCCAAATACATTACACTTCCTTTTGGCTTCGCCGTAGTCGTGTAAAAATACAATACTACAGAGTGTAGACTTTAACTTTTACACAACACATTAAACAGTGATAATTCGTATTAATGATATTTTAAAATTAGCGTTAGATAAAGGACATCGTCGTAATACCTATGTATTGATAAACTAAAATTTACAAAAAAACAAGTAATGACGTATTGAGGCTTGGTTCTTGGACTAGGGAAACCGGATTAAATAATTAAGTATCTATTTATTTTTTCACAAAATTCATCATCACCATTTTTTTACTTCACTGCTACGTTCATTTTGATGGAGTTTCTTTCATTACGTCTTCTAGATGCGACATTCCGGTTCTTCCAATTGCTTACTCGTTAATCGCTTACTTGTTTCTTAGATAAAATGTTTAGCAATGATATCTATCTATCTTCTATCTATCTATCTATCTTCTATATATATATAAAAAATGAGTTGTTGTTCGTTAGTCTGATTAAAACTCGAGAACGGCTGGGCCGATTGAGCAGATTTTGGTTTTAAAATGTTTGTCGTAGTCCAGGGTAGGTCTAAACGGTGAGAAAAATTCGAATAATTGCCGGGAAAGCCCTAAAACAGACCTTTTCTTTTTCCCATACAAATGTTTTCTTACTAAAATGTAGAGTCAATTTGAACTTTATTCCTACACAATAAACTTCATTCTAAGGCGTTCTAAAGTTCGCCGGGACAGCTAGTAGTAAGATAAAACCTACTTCAAACTACATATTTTTATTCAAACTATAATGCCCTCGCCAAAGTCGAGCGAGAAGCAACATATATGTTTTTACAGTATTTAAGATTTACGGATAAGGCTAATTCTATGGTGTGGTAGGTGACATAAATAAAGGGGTTTGAAGATTTGAGTAAGGAGAGTGTCCTATATACAACTTTTTTTTTAATTTTCTGAAAGTGGCGGCAGTCAATGAAACCTTCACTTATCGATAGTTCAGGTCAATACAAATCGAAAATATAGATGAAAAAATTGAAAAAGCGTCACGTTTCCGAGATATAGGCTGTCGACGATAGACTAGTGGCGCCAGTGTTGGAACATGAAAAACTGTGTTTTGGTGCTATTAAATGGCGCATATTGTATTGGAAATTGATACTAGAAGTTAAATGAAGGATCCTGGCTTATTTTAGCAACCCCCAAAGAGTTGACATATATTGCTTTAAAAACTCTTATTTTCAAACCACTCTAAATTCCCACCATATTTATACCTAAAATACTAAAAAATATAGGCTGAGCATCTTGGGGGGAGGGAGGGCGTCTTTAAAATGAGCCAGGATCCTTCATTTAACTTCTAGTATCAATTCCCATGCAATATGTGCCATTTACTACCACCAAAACACAGTTTTTCATGTTCCAATACTGGCGCCACTAGTCTATCTTTGACAGCCTATATTTCGGAAACGTGACGCTTTATGAAATTTTTTTCATGTATATTTTCGATTTGTATTGACTTGGATTATCGATTAATGCAGGTTTCATAGACTGCCGCCATTTTTGTCGAAACATACATACATACACAAGTTTAGGTAGGACATTATTCAAATCCCTTTAAACGTTCCTCTTCGATGTACTTTATTGTCAATAAAATAATGTTGTAAACATCATATTTAACATTTTTAAATAGGAATACAAAATGTAGTAAAATTTTTTGGTTTTTTTTAAAAAGCAAAAGAAATGAATGCACATTTTTTGAAATACGTTTAATATTGTACATATTACATTGTATAAAATCGAAGAAATTTTGATTCAGCTTTTAATCAATACGGGTAGTTTCTTGCTGTGTTTACTCTATACATCCCAGTTCTGAAAATAAAATAGAAGTGGGATCAATATAAACCCCTTTTTTTTAAACTTCAACATAAGTATAGGCAAGTAGTTTTTTTGTATATTCTTAATCTTACCCCCATTTCCTTAAATCCATGTTCCCCATTCTGAGCTGAGGGCCACTGCAGCTGTTCCATGTAATTTGCCAATTGTTGTTACATTGGTTACCAACTAGATGGTCATAACTAATTGTAGCTGCAAAGAGCTCCCAAGCACGATTGTGGTCACAGATGCTCGTCAAACATCCTGGTTGAGAAGTGCCACCGTTGGGGAAGAAATCTGCATTTCCGATGGGAGAACCATAGCCGAGGCCAACGTAGCCTCCATCAGTGTGGATACCTTCGACGTAAATAGCATCGTTTTCGTTGATGCGGTTTGAGTTGAGGTTCCACAGAGGACCAGCTGGATCCAAACCTAAAATTAAGTAAATTTTTGATAAGGTTGAAAGTCATTAAAATTTAGAATACTTATGACATAAGTAACAATTGTTATTTACCAGTTACACGTGCGACTCTTCCTCCAAGCTCCCTGCCAGCGTTACCCACTAAATGCGAGCCTAAGCTGAATCCAACAAGGTGCATGTTATTGAACGGTGCACCAGTTACTTGATTGACAAAAGCCAAGAACTGCCCCAATCCTCTTCCAACCGCTGGTACACCTAGCACTGCTGAGACGTAGTCAGACATAGCCAGACGTCTCCATTCGATGATAATAACGTTTGCGTCCACTCTTGCCAAATAAGCTGGGGAATTTCAAAATATAATTATTGAATGTTCTGAATATAAAACCTACTTGATACTTTCTGGATTTTGAGGTTATTGTATTAATTTACCATCTCTGATGACGGGATTGAGGCTGCTCTTCTGGTTACTGAGCCAACCATGGGCGACTACCATAGTAGGTGCATTGGGGTTGAAGTTTGAAGATGTAATTGAACCGGCATTGTTCATAACCAGAGTCTGGGGATTTGTAGGGTTACGTCTGAAATAATTAAAAATATAAATAAAAGTTTGTTTACAAGAAATGTCATCATCATCTTTAAGAGCGTTGGTCTTGTCGGTGGAGTCTTTGCCACTCTGATCAATTTTTTCATATAGTTACCTTGTGTATAATAAGTAGACATTATTTGCCGGGTTTCTGTTAATTTCGTTCAGGAGTTCGTGGTCAGGCTCGGCTTCAAGGTCTACATCGTGTAAATTTCCCTCTCCATCAGGAATTTGAATGAATCTAGGATAATCTGAAGGACCCAAGTCTGACTGCGGTTCTGATGGAGCAGCTGCAGCGAATGCTGTAATAAATATTTTGAACTGTTGAATATTTTGAATGATACATGACCTATTTATTTAATAAAGAGAATAAACTTTGGGACATGATCCGTTTCACACACTGTACGCAACCGTCGCCTATACGAAAGGTTTGTCCTTTCCTTCGGCGATATAAGGCGAACGATCAATCTACTTGCAGTATAGTACAAAGATTAAAGAAAGCAATTTCAATAATCCCACCTGCTAATGCTACGAAATACAATAACCTGAACCGCATTTTTGGTAAACCTGGCAAAGATTTCAAAACGGTATGACAAAATTTGGAAAGTATATGGACTTTATCCTATTTAAATAAGTTAATGATTAGTTATCACAATTTAAAACTGAAGGTAAGCCAGTTAATCCGCTAATCAAGATATGTGATAAATTGCATACCTTGTTGCAAAACAATTTAATGCAACAAAATAACCAGCTCACCTATAATTTTTTCATACCATTTCTATCCATTCTAGCCAGATACCTACCTACGCTAAGAAAATAATAATAATATTAATTATTCAAAATATTATGATTTTAACAAATAAACCTTAGTAAAAGTTAAAGTACTTTATAAAAATATGCTTATAATTCCTTAATAACAGACATATTTATTTTTAATCAAATTCGAAAATCGTTTACCAATCTTTTCTTTATCTACAAGTTTATAAAATCAGTTGCTAATCCTTTTCATGTACTAAATACAGGCTGTTTAAATATTATAGCAAATTATTTCCTTCAAACACGCTTACTTGACGTGTTGGTGTTATATGCTGTTAAGGACCGACTGATGTCGCAAACGTGTGTCAGTTCCACTGACCAAAGTTTCAACCAGTTTAATAGTACATCACAGTTTAATCACAAAACCCATGCAAAAACGCCGATAAAGCGTTAAGCCAAGTTGAAAGCTTTGAATGTGCAATCAATCCCGGAAATTGGTTTTATTATGTTAAATAAACTTCCACTCACGATATTTTCTACCTTAATTATAGACACCTCATCTCATACGAACAAAATGTTGTTCATATCCTGAAAAATATTACAAACAAAATCTTTTAACATTTCATTTGTTTCCGACTCAACTTTAATATTCCATAAAATTACAGCTTTATAAATATCTGAGTGAAAACAATATAATCATGATGATGGATAAGAATGACTGATTTGATTAAGCTTTGATTTAATTCTTTGCTTTGTGTAAAGACATCGTTAATAACCTAACAGGATTTGCTGGTGGTCTGTTTAGTTTTTTATAACGATAAAAGTATGATATAATGATAAAAACAGGATCCAACTAAGCAACTACTTACACTTTAGCAACAACGTTTAATAAGATAAATCCTGGTGACAGACGGACAGATAGACAGACGTACAGCCAAGTCTCAGCAATAGGGGCCCGTTTTCTCCATTTTGGTACGGAACCCTAAAAAAGACGGTTCATATTTAAAATTGTGCAGGTTAAGGCACGCAGATCAACTTGAAAAATTATCTTGTTCAAAAACACTGTTTTAAACTCTCAACTGAATAATCCGAATAAATACCACATGCAACTGAAATGTTTCTGAAAAGGACTGGCCAGTGGGCGTAGTCGTGGATTCGATTCTCACTTGAAATAACTACCCATGATTTAAAGATATATTTGCCTTAGGTCCGGTGTTTGTGTATAGATATAACATTTTTGTACTTATAGTAAACTTTATCATTTAGTGAAAGGAAGTATTCAATTAACGGAACAAAACATGAGGAGTCAATCTAGCTCTGCAATGTATGGGGGAACCTACATTAATTCATAAGCTGGAAATCACAGATATTGTACAAAATGTAATTATAATTAATATGTAAAAGTTCCCCATCATTCCGATGTACGGAATTTTTTTTTCAAGGTCAAACGTCATTAAAATCTGTTTTTCGCAATTTGCAGTGAAATGGTAAGATTCCCATAAAAGTGTCCAATACAAAAATTGTAGGTCTTAAAATTATCTACAAAAACTGTACCAACATTTTTTTCCTACGAGCCACCGTTTCTGAGATATTACGATTGATAAAGTTATCTTTTCTAGAGCTGCCAGTCTATTATGGTAAGGATTATTGACCTGTTATTATCCGGTTATCACGCATTCACATACTTGTAGTACGCATATAAATCAAAGACGGATATTAGATAATTTTCTATATATCCTGAAAGGTGATAGACTTATATATATAATTAACATGGTAGCGGATATATCATTTAACCTGGAACCCACAATTGTAATTACTTAGGTATTTTATGTTACTATATTTGTACCAATTCAAACAACAATTCAAGAATGCTTGGACTACCTACTCGCCTTTTATCCTGTCAAGTACTCCACTTACAAATCTTAACGTTTAAAGATGGAAATATTGAAACTACGTTCCACGGAAAAGCGATTATTTTATAGTTATAAGGCTGTTTGTTAACGAGATAAACAAATACAATACTGTTAGCAGACAAATATTTAGGCTTCGTTTTAGCGATATAAAATTAACCTTTTCCTACACTTAAACGATAATGGTATTTCCATGCCAATAGATATTTATCTATATATCTAGCAAATAGGATGCATTTAAAGGTCATTAAACAGATTCAAATATTATAAGGTCAAACAGGCACACAGGCACGGTACCTAGTCAAAATTAACTGAAATTTTAACAAGGAATTTATGAACATTCTAACAATTTATATGGGCAGGGATCGAGATCCGGAGTTGTAAATCTAATTAGATAGGTACCTACGATAATTGGCTATACCAGCTAAATAATTACCTACTTAGAAACTTCAATTTCCTCATTTACTTTTAATTTGTTACAGAGAGAATGGTTATTCAATGTTATGCTTTTAGGCTTAAGTCAGCTTCACTGTTTAGCTCCCACAGCCATCTTTGACTATCATTTACTTTTACTTATATAATAAAAACAAGAAAAGATATTCAATTTATTTATTTTAAATTAAATGAGCTTTGCGGGTTGGTTTTCTTAGAAGGGGTATCTTCTAGCTGTGTTGACTCGGTAGTCACCGGAACTGAAAACAACAGCACTTATAAATATCGAGTTACATAAAATTCAAATATAGAAATGTTTCTAGTTAAGTATGTGTAAACACTTAATATAAAGTAATCATGTAGAACTTACCCAGTCTTGTTCAAATCGATGTTACCCATAGCCAGCTCTTGTCCAGAGCATCTGTTGAGGGTGATTTGAAGGTATTGCTTCTGCAGAGGTTGCCAACCAAGTTGTTGTGAGTGATTGAGGCAGCGAAAAGTTCCCAGGCGCGGTTGTGTTCACAGATGAAGGTGAGGCAGCCAGGCTGGGAGTTCCCACCGTTGGGGAAGAAGTCAGCGTTGGCAATGGAGCTGCCAATACCAAGGCCGGTTAAGCCACCGTTGGTGTGGATAGCTTCGACGTAGACACCGTCACCGGAGCTAAGACGGTTGGAGTTGTCGTTCCATAGGGGACCGGCAGGGTCCAAACCTGTAAAGGATTTAATGTCGTTCAGTTCCTCAGATCATATTTTGTTACTTGCTTGTGGCTACGGTGTACAGTTGATTAACCAGTTACGTTAGAAATTATACACTACGCAATACAAAAAGGAGACAAGTGTGTTTTTATGTTTATGTTTTAACTTTATGTAGATATTACGTGTCGGCAAATATAGGCATAGCACCAATTATTAGGTTTTTTTATTGTTTGCTATTCGGCAAAACAATCTTAATAAGTTAGTCTAAAGAATTAAGGTTTTTTAAAAATTATCAATCTCTATAAATAAATAAAATAATTAATCTAATGACAACAATAGTGTTTCGAGATTATTATCAATCGTAAATTATCCGATAAAAAAGTAATTAATAACAAAAACCATATGCAAACAATTTGATTGTTAACTTGATTTGATTTTTTGTAACTGATTGTGTTTACCTTTGCTAAGCATATACCTATGAGTATTATTGTTTATGATTGAACATTTTAACACTATTTCTATTATTATTGCATTACGTGGGATTATTTGCTACTGACAAGTAACTCTGGCGACCTGTCTTCTCAGTTCCCTGCCAGCGTTGCCAACTAGATGAGCACCAAGACTGAAGCCGACGAGGTGGAAGTTGTTGTAAGGAGCTCCGGTGGTCATGTGCAAGAACTCTACAAACTGGCCCAAGCCTCGGCCAACAGCTGGCACACCAGTGGCCGCAGTGGCGTAGCCAGAGAGGGCGAGACGTCTCCAGTCCAGGACAATGACGTTACCGTCGACCTTGCCGAGGTAAGCTGTGGTGAAGTCATCATAAATTAGAAGGTAACTTTCACTGTACATTAAGGTACAATAAAAAACACAGAATAATTGAAGGAAGTGGCGATATAACTCATATCCTGGATTTCCAGATTCCCGGATTATTAGCAAGATGAGATGAGACAGTTCTGTAGAAAGGATATACATACCATCCCTGATAACGGGGTTAAGATCTGTGTTCTGGTTGCTGAGCCATCCGTGGGCGATGACGATGGTAGGCTTATGAGGATCGAAGTTAGAGCTCAAAACGGAAGCAGGCTCACTCATAACCAACCGTTGGGCCACATCGGGGTTGCGTCTGAAAACAGAGTTTACTGAGTTTGATGAACGTGACTTGAAATTCTGTAAATAAATGTGCAGCAGAACAATAGGATGCCAAATCAAGTACCTATAACATCTCTTGTTTAGTTTTTTATCAACCCTCATATCTTTACCACTAAATAGGTACCAACCTAGTGTATAGCAGATACAGGTTGTTGGCAGGATTCCTTGCTATTTCAGACAGCAATGCCATATCTGGCTGCTCTTCGAGGTCTACCTCGTGCATCTTGCCATCTCCACCAGGGAACTCGATGTAACGGGAGTATTCCCGTGTTTCTTCCACTGGGACCGCATTGGCAAAGGTTGCTAAAAGATAAAATCATATTATATGTGTCTTTCTTTAAAAGTAGATTTTACTTCAAAAAAGCAGCTCCCTACTCGTACTTTTAAATTGACTTAAAACAAGATTTTTTAACTTACCAACGGCGACAACTAAAATCAGCAATTTGTTATACATGATTCTATGCTTGGTGGAGATTTACACAAACAAATTACAAATCAGTTGAATTTATATGATCTAAGTGTAATCTATTAATTTCGCACTTGGGTGATTATTTTTTAAAATGACCATTTGGATGAAAAAAATTGTCCATACGCGATATTTTTTATTAAATATACTTTTAAGTATCAAAAAAGTACCTATTATTGTACAATGTTGTATTGTCTAGTAGAATTTAACAGTTTTATGTATTAAATATTACAATTAAAAAAATAATACTTATTTTTTCTCAGTGGGTTCGGATGGTCCCTATACAAAATTATTTGTCCTCTTCACGAGATACGTTACAAAATTTGACCTAAAAAAACTACTGGAACCTTTATTTAATTATGAGTGAATATATCGCCTAGACTAGACAACAGTGAAAGCGTATTTCTTCAGTATACATTATTTAATTTTAAATATATATTTTTTTACTTACAAAACATCGTCCGAAATTTTGTTCATTTTTGTTTATCATTTTTGTAACAAATAAATCTGGTAATAATTGAAAACTAGAAAAAGAAACACTAAGCAGTTCAACGAGTCAATGGCACGCCAGAAACGAATTTGAATCGGTCATTTCGTTTACTGTGTGAAAAAGTGCACGACGCGTGTTTTTTTGTCGACCGGAAAAATTCCAGTTTTAATTTATCCATTTTGTGTTGTTTGTCAAAATACACAGGTAAGCGGCTCCTTTTTCATTAATTGTTTATTGGAATAGTTTATTATGTATCTTTATAAAAATGCACGGTGATTTCACTCATTGAGATTTCTGTTGGCATAAACTATTTGAGATTATTTTCAAACAATGTTGCTTCTTCATTTTTGTAACAATTTTTGATGACGTTACAAATATGACGTTACAAAAATGAAGTAAAGCTGTAATCACATCGGTGACTATAATGTGGACCACTAATTTAAACATTATAATCGGAGCGTGATTGTGCATGCGCACCCAAATGCAGTAAAAAAAGCCTCAGCCACATATAATTTTTACTAATTCTATTTTATTATGTCAATGAAATATTTTGTTTAATTATGTTTTCTTATATTTTAAGTTAAAGAGAATAATCTTTTATGTTGTTATTATATATAGTGACTTCATTGATTTCATTATTGATAAAAAAAAATACAATTTGTGTTGATTATTGGTATTGTGTTTCATTTCATTGCATGACATTTAATACATGAGTAAAAGAAAATAGTAAAAGATAAAGTGTGCATTGTGAGTAAGCCCTAATATTTAATTTTTGTTATTTTTTGTAACAAGTTTTATTTTTGTAACACTTTCATTTTTGTTTCATTTTTGTCACAATGGTCATTTTAAAAAATAATTACCCATTTTGCGATATAAGGATGAACGCTACTGGTGGCTTTAGATTAAAGATACCGAAATATGTTTTTAAGGCCTAATCTTGATCTAGATAATAGACCAACTATGAGTTGATAGATTATTCTATAATTGTTTTGTTTGTTTTTTGCTGGTAACATTCGAATTACGTAGGTATTCTTATTTTTCCACGTGTATTGTTTCAGTGTCTTATCATAGTTAAAGCAGTGATTTATTAATTTGATTCTTGTATCATCGACGTGAAGCTTTTTACCAGCAAAGCAACAAACAAAACAATAATAGAATAATCTATCAACTCATAGTGGGTCTATTATCTAGATCAAGATTAGTCCCTCAAAACATATTTCGGTATCTTTAATCTAAAGCCAGCAGTAGCTTTCATCCTTATCGCAAAGTGTGAAATTAATAGATTACACTTAGATCATATAAATTCAACTGATTTGTAATTTGTTTGTGTAAATCTCCACCAAGCATAGAACCATGTATTACAAATTGCTGATTTTAGTTGTCGCCGTGGATAAGTTAAAAAATCTTGTTTTTAAGTCAATTTAAAAGTACGAGTAGGGAGCTGCTTTTTTTGAAGTAAAATCTACTTTTAAAGAAGGCACATTTAATATGATTTTATCTTTTAGCAACCTTTGCCAATGTGGTCCCAGTGGAAGTAACACGGGAATACTCCCGTTACATCGAGTTCCCTGGTGGAGATGGCAAGATGCACGAGGTAGACCTCGAAGAGCAGCCGGATATGGCATTGCTATCTGAAATAGCAAGGAATCCTGCCAACAACCTGTATCTGCTATACACTAGGTTGGTACCTATTTAGTGGTAAAGATATGAGGGTTGATAAAAAACTAAACAAGAGATGTTATAGGTACTTGATTTGGCATCCTATTGTTCTGCTGCACATTTATTTACAGAATTTCAAGTCACGTTCATCAAACTCAGTAAACTCTGTTTTCAGACGCAACCCCGATGTGGCCCAAGAGTTAGTAATGAGTGAGCCTGCTTCCGTTTTGATATGACATATAGACAGACGTACAGCCATGCCTCAGCAATAGGGTCCCGTTTTCTCCATTTGGGTACGGAACCCTAAAAAAGACGGTTCATATTTAAAATTGTGCAGGTTAAGGCACGCAGATCAACTTGAAAAAGTATCTCGTTCAAAAACTGTTGTAAACTCCCAACTGAATAATCCGAATAAAAACCACATGCAACTGAAAAGTTTAGGACTGGCCAGTGGGCGTAGTCGTGGATTCGATTCTCACTTGAAATAACTACCCATGATTTAAAGATATATTTGCCTTAGGTCCGGTCTTTGTGTATAGATATAATATTTTTGTACTTATAGTAAACTTTATCATTTATTGAAAGGAAGTATACAATTAACGGAACAAAACATAATAACCTATATCTAAACTTAATTAACTAGTCGAAGACTGTGTGCAAAGGTAACCAAGCGTTCCCGCGCTGAATCACGATGGACAGCCTTTGGAGTAGAGTAGTAGAGTAGTATGAATTCGCAATGGTAGTTGCCTATCATTGAATAATAGTAATAAAACTTGTAGTGGGTTGTGGTTATATTTATTTTTATTTGTTCCTATTAACAATTGTAGGTATACTTGATATGTCATCCAACAGGTTTTAGCTAGTTTCAATAAAACTAAACGCCGATTCTCTCTATTACTCTCTAAACTTGATTGCTAAAAATGTAGTCCATAAATATTTCTATTACCTATGTCTATGTTTTATTTTCAAAAGTAATTTTCAACATACTTTTTTAAAATTAAATTATTATTTCATTGTTCATTGAATCGAAAATAATTTCAAACAGGTACTTAGGATATTTAATTACCAAACAAGAAAAAACCATTGTCATGAATGAATCGTTTTATTAAATTTAAAATTAATCTGTAGGTATTACAGAGTTCACATTTTTTAGTTAAATCTGTTATTACATTAAAATGGATATCTTCTGCCAGTATTCACGCGATAAAGTCCAGATCTGAAAAAGAAGACTAAAATTATTACTCTAAAGGCAACTCAAGTAAAGAATATGAGACACCTTTGTCCACTGGTTTGAAAAAAAAAACAATCTACATTGATGTAATTGAAGAATAAAGTTACACTAAGTGTTAATCGAAGTAATTGAACCTATAAAACACGTAACTGTTAAACTTAATATAATGATACCAATACAAAAAACAGATCATACCCAGTTTTGTTCAAGTCTCCGTTGCCCATATGCAAGAACTTGCCAGCACGACACGAATTCATAGTAATTTGCACAGAGTTAGCGCATTCAGCTCCGATTAGATGATTGTAAGAGACGCTGGCAGCAAAAAGTTCCCAAGCACGATTGTGATCGCAAATGCTTGTCAAGCAACCAGGCTGTGAGCTTCCTCCATTTGGGAAGAAGTCAGCATGTCCAACAGCAGTGCCAATGCCGAGGCCGATCATGCCTCCATCTGTGTGCATGGCTTCAACGTAAACTCCGTCCGCTGAACTGAGACGGTCAGAATTGTAGTGCCATAGAGGACCAGCTGGATCCAAACCTGTGGTAATTTATCGATTTGATATATACTTAAGTATTTAAAGAGATCACGTGTTTATGATATTTGTTTTTTAATGGTACTAGATGATAATGAGATCTTAATATTTAATTTATGCCACTGCCAAGTATTTTTTGATCGTAAGAATAAAGAAATGTGTATCAATAAATAATCTACCTACAGGATAAAAGTACAGTAAATAAAATGAAAATAAATTATTATTTACCTGTGACACGTGCAACCTTGCTTCCGAGCTGTCGGCCAGCGTTTCCAACTAGATGAGCCCCAAGACTGAAGCCAACAAGGTGCATCATGCTATAAGGTTGACCAGTAACTTCACTTATGAACTCCAGGAACAATCCTAGGCCTCGGCCGATAGCAGGGACTCCAGAAGCAGCTGTCACATAGCCTGAATTGGCCAGCCTTCTCCAGTCCAGGACGATAACATTCACATCGGATACTTGGAAGTACGCTGGAAAAATAATTAATGTTATCTTATGAGAATACGAATTTTATAGGTACAATATTTTTGTGATTTGTTTTCCTTGGATTTTTACTGGATAAACTTTAGATACTTTTTTTTTTTTTTGTGTATGATATAAATATTCCAACACACTCAAATAAATAAATAATTTAACATTTCAAAAAAATTACACGTGTCCCCGTTAGATTAGAAGTTAGATACTTGGAAGAATAAAGCATCGCAAGTAAATTAAGTTGTCTATATCAGAAATCATTCTCAGTAATATTATCGGCGGTGGTAGCCCAGTTGGTAGAACGCTTTCCTCGAATTCTGAGGGCGCGGGTTCGAAACCTGGCGCGGGCACGTACCTCTGAGTTTATTTCTCATGTACGGATCAATTTATTCGATTACCATTTGCTAACGGTAAAGGAAAACATCGTGAGGAAACCTGCATACATCAGAGAAGAAATTCGAAGGTATATGTGAAATCCGCCAACCCGCACTCGGCCAGCGTGGTGGATTACGGCCTAATCACTCTCTGTATGAGAGTAGGCTCGTGCCCCTCGGTGGGGACATATATGGGCTGATAACAACAACAATATTATAAATCTTAAATGAGAAGTTACATCAAATGATGAAGATAAATATAAAGAACGTTTCCTTGAAACTTAGATAATTGACATAAGTTTACATACCGTCTCTAATAACGGGATTTATATCAGTGTTCTGATTGCTTAGCCATCCGTGGGCAATTACAACTGTAGGCACCTTAGTGTTGAAGTTTGAAGACAAAATTGAATTGACATCGTTCATTACTAAGGTCTGACTAGAATCCCGGTTTTTCCTGAAAGAGAACAAGAATTGAGACCTTAATCATAAGGAAGAATTTATGAATATTTTCGCTTAACTTGTCTACAAATTCTTTTGTTAAATGGCATGTGTTTGTTATTCACTTATTTATCACTTACTGTCTAGTTTTCATGAATGCAACTAAAAATACAATACATATTTGATTAAAACAATGTCGAAGAGTTGTAAGAATCTTTATGTCGTTAATAAGGAACGTAGAGAAAACATTTAAGTTCTTTAAAGAAGCATAACAATGTACAATTTACCTGGTAAAAAGCAAATACAAGTTGTTAGCAGGATTCCTGGTGATCTCAGAGAGGAGCTGGACATCAGGTTGCTCCTCGAGGTCTACCAAGTGCATCTTGCCATCTCCACCAGGGAATTCAATGAAACGTTCATATCGGGCTGGTCCTTCCACCGGAACCGCACTCACAACTTGTGCTGAAAATTTTAAATAAAATTGTGTTGGTTGGTTGGAAAATTTGCGATCAAACTCATTAAAACCGTTAACGCTCAAATATCAAAGATTTCAGATCTTTGATCATCACCTCAAACAGCATAAAAATTTAAAAAACGTAATATTTATATTTACCGGTAGCCACACACAAGAACAAAAACTTGAACATTGTTTCAGTGAATACCTTGATTTGAGAACAAGAAATCGTTTTCGTAATCCTATTATTATATAGGTGGTATCGGAACCTATCTTGGCGAAGTCTTATCTTTTCTAGAGCTGCCAGTCTATTATGGTAAGGATTATTGACCTGTTATTATCCGGTTATCACGCATTCACATACTTGTAGTACGCATATAAATCAAAGACGGATATTAGATAATTTTCTATATATCCTGAAAGGTGATAGACTTATATATATAATTAACATGGTAGCGGATATATCATTTAACCTGGAACCCACAATTGTAATTACTTAGGTATTTTATGTTACTATATTTGTACCAATTCAAACAACAATTCAAGAATGCTTGGACTACCTACTCGCCTTTTATCCTGTCAAGTACTCCACTTACAAATCTTAACGTTTAAAGATGGAAATATTGAAACTACGTTCCACGGAAAAGCGATTATTTTATAGTTATAAGGCTGTTTGTTAACGAGATAAACAAATACAATACTGTTAGCAGACAAATATTTAGGCTTCGTTTTAGCGATATAAAATTAACCTTTTCCTACACTTAAACGATAATGGTATTTCCATGCCAATAGATATTTATCTATATATCTAGCAAATAGGATGCATTTAACCTTTAAAACATTAAACAGATTCAAATATTATAAGGTCACACAGGCACACAGGCACGGTAGTCAAAATTAACTGAAATTTTAACAAGGAATTTATGAACATTCTAACAATTTATATGGGCAGGGATCGAGATCCAGAGTTATAAATCTAATTAGATAGGTACCTACGATAATTGGCTATACCAGCTAAATAATTACCTACTTAGAAACTTCAATTTCCTCATTTACTTTTAATTTGTTACAGAGAGAATGGTTATTCATTGTTATGCTCTTAGGCTTAAGTCAGCTTCCTTGTTTAGCTCCCACAGCCATCTTTGACCATCATTTACTTTTACTTATATAATAAAAACAAGAAAAGATATTCAATTTATTTATTTTAAATTAAATGAGTTTTGCGGGTTGGTTTTCTTAGAAGGGGTATCTTCTAGCTGTGTTGACTCGGTAGTCACCGGAACTGAAAACAACAGCACTTATAAATATCGAGTTACATAAAATTCAAATATAGAAATGTTTCTAGTTAAGTATGTGTAAACACTTAATATAAAGTAATCATGTAGAACTTACCCAGTCTTGTTCAAATCGATGTTACCCATAACCAGCTCTTGTCCAGAGCATCTGTTAAGGGTCATTTGAAGGTTGCTTGAGCAGAGGTTGCCAACCAAGTGGTTGTAAGTGATTGAGGCAGCGAAAAGTTCCCAGGCGCGGTTATGTTCACAGATGAAGGTGAGGCAGCCAGGCTGGGAGTCCCCACCGTTGGGGTAGAAGTCAGCGTTGGCAATGGAGCTGCCAATACCAAGGCCGGTTAAGCCACCGTTGGTGTGGATAGCTTCGACGTAGACACCGTCACTGGAGCTAAGACGGTTGGAGTTGTAGTTCCATAGGGGACCGGCAGGGTCCAAACCTGTAAAGGATTTAACGTCGTTCAGTTCCTCAGATCATATTTTGTTACTTGCTTGTGGCTACGGTGCAAGGGCGGATCCAGCTTTGGCGCCAGGGGGGGGTCACATATAAAGAAATTTGATTTTTTCAACTTAGAACAAGAATGAGTTGAAGTTTAGTCGTTCCGATTCCGATTGAGGATACGTCTTGCTAGGCATTAAGATAAGACCGAAATCGCAACTGCGAACCGTGAAAACCCAGCAAAATCGCCTAATTTTCAAGCATGTTCCAGCAAATAAGGCCGCCGGGCCGATAGCTTTAGATTGTTTAAATGGACAGTGGCAGCAGTGGTGGGCAGACGGCGCTTTTTTGAAGCTTGAAGTTTGCGTTACGGCGTTGTGACGTTCCGAAAAAGAGCGTTTTATTGTCGTATAAGTAGTAGGTAGCCAGTTCCTCGTGACCAATAGTCCTGTATCTGTAATAGATTGTAGGAAACTGGTTGTTTTTCGTTATCAAGAAGACATTATTCTGTTTCTTTAAACTCGACTGCGCTACTCGCCACGCCTCTGCCGCCACTGCCGATTTTTGTGTTGCGGCGTCACAACGCGGAAATATGTTTCGGCCCGTACTGGTTAGGTGGTCACAAATTATCGGACGCGTCTGAAAGAGCCGTCTTTACAATGTATAAATAAAATAATTATGTTCAATTACTGGTTCACTTGAGTTCTGGAACCAGCTCAGGGGGGGGGTCACGACCCCCATGACCCCTCCCCCTGGATCCGCCGTTGCTACGGTGTACAGTTGATTAACCAGTTACGTTAGAAATTATACACTACGCAATACAAAAAAGAGACAAGTGTGTTTTTATGTTTATGTTTTAACTTTATGTAGATATTACGTGTCAGCAAATATAGGCATAGCAACAATTATTTGTTTTTTTTATTGTTTGCTATTCGGTAAAACAATCTTAATAAGTTAGTCTAAAAATTTAGGTTTTTTAAAATTATCAATCTCTATAAATAAATAAAATAATTAATCTAATGACGACAATTAGTGTTTCGAGATTATTATCAATCGTAAATTATCCGATAAAAAAGTAATTAACAACAAAAACCATATGCAAACAATTTGATTGATAACTTGATTAGATTTTTTGTAACTGATTGTGTTTACCTTTGCTAAGCCTATACCTATGAGTATTATTGTTTATGATTGAACATTTTAACACTATTTCTATTATTATTACATTACGTGGGATTATTTGCTACTGACCAGTAACTCTGGCGACCTGTCCTCTCAGTTCCCTGCCAGCGTTGCCAACTAGATGAGCACCAAGACTGAAGCCGACGAGGTGGAACTTGTTGTAAGGAGCTCCGGTGGTCTTGTGCAAGAACTCTACAAACTGGCCCAAGCCTCGGCCAACAGCTGGCACACCAGTGGCCGCTGTGGCGTAGCCAGAGAGGGCGAGACGTCTCCAGTCCAGGACAATGACGTTACCGTCGACCTTGCCGAGGTAAGCTGTAAATGGTGAAGTCATCATAAATTAGAAGGTAACTTTCACTGTACATTAAGGTACAATAAAAAACACAGAATAATTGAAGGAAGTGGCGATATAACTCATATCCTGGATTTCCAGATTCCCGGATTATTAGCAAGATGAGACAGTTCTGTAGAAAGGATATACATACCATCCCTGATAACGGGGTTAAGATCTGTGTTCTGGTTGCTGAGCCATCCGTGGGCGATGACGATGGTAGGCTTATGAGGATCGAAGTTGGAGCTCAAAACGGAAGCAGGCTCACTCATAACCAACGCTTGGGCCACATCGGGGTTGCGTCTGAAAACAGAGTTTACTGAGTTTGATGAACGTGACTAGAAATTCTGTAAATAAATGTGCAGTAGAACAATAGGATGCCAAATCAAGTACCTATAACATCTCTTGTTTAGTTTTTTTATCAACCCTCATATCTTTACCACTAAATAGGTACAAACCTAGTGTATAGCAGATACAGGTTGTTGGCAGGATTCCTTGCTATTTCAGACAGCAATGCCATATCTGGCTGCTCTTCGAGGTCTACCTCGTGCATCTTGCCATCTCCACCAGGGAACTCGATGTAACGGGAGTATTCCCGTGTTTCTTCCACTGGGACCGCATTGGCAAAGGTTGCTAAAAGATAAAATCATATTATATGTGTCTTTCTTTAAAAGTAGATTTTACTGCAAAAAAGCAGCTCCCTACTCGTACTTTTAAATTGACTTAAAAACAAGATTTTTTAACTTACCCACGGCGACAACTAAAATCAGCAATTTGTTATACATGGTTCTATGCTTGGTGGAGATTTACACAACGAAATTACAAATCAGTTGAATTTATATGATCTAAGTGTAATCTATTAATTTCGCACTTTGCGATAAGGATGAACGCTACTGGTGGCTTTAGATTAAAGATACCGAAATATGTTTTGAGGGACTAATCTTGATCTAGATAATAGACCAACTATGAGTTAATAGATTATTTTATTATTCTGTTGTTTGTTGCTTTGCTGGTAACATTCCAATTAGGTAGGTATTTATATATTTCCACGTGTATTGTTTCAGTGTCTTATCATAGTTAAAGCAGTGATTTATTAATTTGATTCTTGTATCATCGACATAAAGCTTTTTACTATTAGATAAAAGTTTAATTACTTCTTAAGACTAGGTACGCATTTATCATTTTGTCAGAACTCATAAATAATAAGTATGTAGGTAGGTAGCGTAGGTAGGTAGTCACTTATACTTTTGATGTGTTATTCTTGTGTGTTTCTGGACTTTTTGTGGGCAAAGTGAAAAAATCCTCAGAATATGTCAGTAAAATTAATAAAGTCATTACTCATTTGATAAACTTGTAAAAGGGGTGTAGGTACCATTTACTTGTTACACCTTCACTTTCAGACAATTTTAGCGACCAACATAATTTCGAAGTAAATTCATTTTCAAAAAATAGGTAAAAAAACTTTTTAAGTTAAACGGTTTTATGTTAAACATATCTACATTGCAATGTTTAAGATAAATGTACTAAAAACCAAAAAATAATAAAATAGACACAGTCGTGGGAATTATAAACATATGCATAGACTAGACTAAAATAAAACCGTGGGGCACGTCAATTGTCTACAAATTATCGACTTAATGTGCGATAGAAGAATCGTTTAATTCGTCGTTAGGCAGTTGGCCCGCAGACGGTGAGGAAATTACTTACTATTTTCTTGCTCATGGAAATTCCAATAGTTATACACTCCATATAAATAAAAGAGATGTTTCAACGAGTTTATCGTTGGACATTCACATCACACTGCTGGCTGGCGAAGAATCGTTTCACTGCTCGTAGTTTGTCTTTAATCGACAAAACATATGATAAAAGTACTACTCGCTCAACACTATGAAACCCTAAAACTCGCTTATAATCGAGCTTGCTAGCTTGTTTCCACATTCTAGCCCTACTTATCACACGTCCATCGTTGTCGTTTGAACAACTGCCTTATTATAGTGTAACATTACAAAACAAACATTTTAATCAACGATTGTAGACAATTGACGTGCCCCACGGTTTTATTTTAGTCTAGTCTATGCATATGTTTATAATTCCCACGACTGTGTCTATTTTATTATTTTTTGGTTTTTAGTACATTTATCTTAAACATTGCAATGTAGATATGTTTAACATAAAACCGTTTAACTTAAAAAGTTTTTTTACCTATTTTTATTTTCTAGTTTTTAGTTTTTATTTCGCATTCTGTTTAATTCATTTAGTGCTTCATTATTGCAAGGTTTCTTGCCCGTTAGTTTATTGCAGTCCAACTCCTCTATACGTAGTCCCTGCAAAGCTCTTACTCTACAAAGAGCCACGTAGGCTTGACCTTCTTCAAACAGTTTCGCACCTAAGTATACGATTTCGTGATCCACAGTGCTGCCCTGCATAAATCTTGACTTGGGTGGTGGATTCAGGCTGGATTAATCAGATACCTAAATTACAGATTCAATTTCTAAATTTAAATCTTATTATTATACGCCATTTAGTGGCTGCGCCCATCTTAAATATTGAGGTTGTATAGTGCACTGAATTCTTCTTGGCAAGCCCTTTTATTTGATACCCATATTGGTGGGATTGATAAAAAATTGTTATCAGCCATTTGGTAGCGGCAGCCATCTTAGATTTCAATTTTGCATAGTAAATTGTATTCTACTTGTTGAGACCTTTCATTTGATACCCATATTGATGGGATTGATAAAACCTAAGTTATCCGCCATTTTGTAGCGGCCGCCATCTTGGATTTTAATTTTATATAGTACATTGTATTCTACTGGTTGAGCACTTTCATTTGATACCCATATTGATGGGATTGATAAAACCTAAGTTATCCGCCATTTTGTAGCGGCCGCCATCTTGGATTTTAATTTTATATAGTACATTGTATTCTACTGGTTAAGCACTTTCATTTGATACCCATATTGATGGGATTGATAAAACCTAAGTTATCCGCCATTTTGTAGCGGCCGCCATCTTGGATTTTAATTTTATATAGTACATTGTATTCTACTGGTTGAGCACTTTCATTTGATACCCATATTGATGGGATTGATAAAACCTACGTTATCCGCCATTTTGTAGCGGCCGCCATCTTGGATTTCAATATTTTATAGTATATTGTATTCTGCTCGTTGAGCCCTTTCATTTGATACCCATATTGATGGGATTAATAAAACCTAAATTATCCGCCATTTTGTAGCGGCGGCCATCTTGAATTTATAATGATAATGAATAAACATAATTGTATTGTCACCAAAATCCAAAGTTTATACAAAATTTCAGATTAATCGGTTGACAGGAAGAGGGTGAAATTTGAATTACTAAATTTGACCCAAGAAAACAAACGGGGTGAGCTAAATAAAACCGTTTAAAAACCGTTTAATAAAACCGTTTAAAAAACAGTACAGCTTTTGAAGTACGTTCTCTAACGAAGCATTCACCAAAGCTAATGAAAAACGGGTAAAAGAACTATTTTATTGATACAAATACAATAGTGACTTACCGTGCCGTACACCTATAAAACAAAATATCATCGGGCATTCGGGTATACAAATAAAAACAGTTGAATAAACATAACATTTTTCGTGGAGAGGGTGGAAGTGTTTGGCTATTTCGGTTAGTTAGGCATCACATATCGCATATTCTTTATACTATGTAGTTTTAATACAAATGGAAATTCGATGGAAAAAACATATACGAGTATAATAATGTGTAGTTTGATGAGTTTTTGTTTTATTTCGTTAACGATGCCGGTAAATCGGCACGAAAATGTTAACATTCTCTTGAAATTTAATATGGATCCAATAATGTCAATGATGAAGATAATACATAAGTAAGTATATACAATTTTGGTACGAAACTCCCCAAAAGTTACGTGAAGCTATATAGGAAATATGATTATGATTTGACATGGATTGGACATGTATTGAAATAAATCTATCAGATAGAAGAATATTATAAAATTTTAAAATAAAATCGCTCAATGTTGTGGCAGCGTTGAAAGTTGGGTGATTTAAATAAAATATTGGCAAAAGTTCAACTTGTTCGCCAGCCGTTGCAAGGAAATTTGATTCTGAAAAGAAATTTGTCTTCGTATTGATTTCATCGTATATTCCAGCTATAAAATGAAACGTTATTACCGCCATATGCGACTCTTACGGATGTCTTGCCAATATACTGCAGAAAGACCGAGCTGCAGTTCTTCAATTTTAATCTGCAAAAGAACTACATCAGATCATCGCAAAACATAACGCTTTTATAAGTCCATTTTAAGTCTATTAACTATTAGATAAAAATTAATAATCGTAGTTTGATGATAATCATAATCCAACTTCCTACTGATATTACATATACCTAAATGTCAATATTTGTGCCTATGGATGGATGTGAAGATGTTTGTTATACTTTCACGCTAAAACCACTTAACATATTTTGATAAATCTTGACAATATTGTAGCTCAGAATCAATCATCAGAACTCATCAGAACAATACAACATCAAACTCATCAGAAGAATATGCATAGGCTATATAATTTTAAGATATGGCGTAATACATAGTTAGGACGCTTCTACACCTGCGTTAAAGCGCACGTCGTGGTTACAGGAGGTACCATTTGGAAAGCAAGAGCAGTCGTAAAACCCATATCTAGGAATCACGGTGAATTTGTTGAGATAAATCGTGGCTACGTTTAGAATAGGAATAGCTATTACTCAGCGCAAATGGTTCAATTGGCAACCGCTAACGGTTTAAACTTAGCTGGATTTGCTCTCACCTGCCGTAAAAATGTAAGAGGATTTATATGCGCTTCGTATGAGAGCACTTACATTGCCTGATTTGTTCCTATGTGCCAAGGTTTACAAAAATAGATTAGCAGCTATTCACGAAAATAGCTTATTTAAATTTTATTCTAGGTACGATGGCAATACATTCTAGAAAATTTTGAGAAAAAATCTAGTAGATAGACAGTGTAAGTTAATTATATGTACCTACCTATAAATATTAATGAAGATCTAACGTTGTAAAAACATACAAAATATCTCTAAAATCATTATCATTATTAAGACGAGACACGAACTCTACAAAGACGAACTTTTAATTGAAACCTACACACGTTAAAGGGCGTCATTACGTATACAATTTACATTAAACAGTCGACGAAATTTAATTTCCCCAAACAAAACAAAGAACATAAAGGAAAGCTGGCCATTGTAATTTGTTGGGATAAAGTGACGAAAACATGCAAACAGGAGAGAATAAATAAAATAAAAAGAGGGGAGTAAAGAAAAACGAGATTTCAGAGCAGTCTGGTCGTAGTTTCGTCTCCCCAATCACGTCCATTACAATACCAAACCACTTGCTAAAACAAGAAATGAAAAAAGTTTCACTTTAATCAGGGACTCCTTTGTCCACTAGTTCGTAGATGAAACTTCTTATCTGCAGCTCAAAATTGTGTTACTAACTTTTGTTACGTAAAGGCCAAATCTCGCGGTTCATTAGATATCATTGCAAACGAGTGTAAAGTTTCTTCAAAAACTGATGTATTTAAGATAAAATTATTATTTAAATCAACCTAGATCATTTATTAGTGCCTACCTACTACTACCTACCTAAAAAGAAAATTTAGAACTTATGTATTGTACTTATAGGTAGGTATAAACTTTTGTAAAGAGAGCAAAATAAAAAAAAAGATCTTCAGTATAAAAAACACAAAGAAAAGTTTATCAAAATCTAATTTGATTTTTCGACATAATGGAGTGGAAAAAATTCAATAACGTTTACAAAGTTTATAAGAACGGTCGACATCGAGAGTACTCCCCAACCTTTCGACATCGACACTGGTAACTTAAGCTGGCCTCGAATACGAATCGTCACATAATGAGACCGTGAAAAACACTCGCTGCTCACTACTTCTCACCCCACCGTCACCGAACTTCAAACCAACACAACACTTCTCCACGATAACCATTGTTAAATCCTTCTACATAAGGGTGACATCAGCCTGCACAAACTTCAGATTGTGGAAACGATAATTCGCCGAATCGCTATTTGATATTCTGATAACATTCGCGAAATAATAGGAATGTTCCTGTTCATGTGAAGATATCCATTTATCGTTGTAGAGTTTGATGAAAATACTTAACTGGCTCAAACGTCGTCTCGGGGCTTATAATTTCGAAGTACCTTTTATATTGACGACTCTCCGATAACGCCACTTTCATAGCTCCATTTAACTTTAACGGATATGGGCTTTTGCCAGTGGAAGGCTAATAAATGAAATTCGTAGAACCATCGACAATAATACCTAATCGTGTTACACGTCACGTGATATTACGTAAGCGCTGTCGAAAGGAGAATTAATTAAATGCAATTTAAAAAATGTCACGAAAATCTAAGCAGAAACGAAAGTCTGCTTCCGTCATGATAAATTGAAACACGTGTACCCGTGTATGTCTGTCTACAAGCAAATTGGGATTGGGAAGCCAATAAAAAATACCTAATAGTTTTGTTCTAGAAAATACTGCCTTCATCATTGAACAAATACCACGGCGTCCTATACTAAAATAATATAAGCAACTTTATTCTCTCCATCCAGTCCACCAGGGTGGAGTGAAGCGTGCATTTCTTAGAAATAAGCCAACTGCGGTCAACACGTAGGCTTCGAGTTGCGGAGTAAAGAAGGTTACCCTGGATCACATCTGGTGAGAAAAGTGTTTAACTCCATCACGTGACGACCGACCTCTAGACTCAAACCCGCGCGTGCTAACCTCGCCCCTAGCCCCTTAATTAAATTTACCAAGCCCTTCAGTTTCTTTAGGTGTACAAAATTAAAGAATTCCTTTTCGATTTGGACAGAAGAAATTGAAATTATTTCCAATCAACGCATTTTTTTTAATTGGAATGCCAATAAATCAATTTATTTATCACAATTTGATTATTTTTTATAGCATGGGTAAGTAGTTTGTCTTTTTTGGGAGCTAGGTACAATTTTATAATCATCTTTAAGTTCAAATAAAGATTTTTATAGCCATCCACTCTCATATTTAATTGAGAAATTCAGTTCGTTTCGATCACATTTTACCGATTTCTGGCTAGAGGTTCTGTCGAAGGCCTCACAGGCCACTTTCAATGCAGTATGCACATCCCTCCTTATTCTTATGCTGCCGTTGTTCAATTCCGAAACTGCAGGAATATTCCCATGAATATTTACTGCACTACTCCGCCTGAATATGATTTTACGAAAACCTTCATTTCTTTCCAAAGATGGCATATCGATTAATGCTTGAATGAATACTTAAATAGATCTGATCGATGGATCAGTCGTTTCTACCATTATTTTTAACAGAATTATCAGATAAACTATATTTTACGCAGCCTTTCAATCCATTTGTCATACACTAAGCAACTTCATACAAACACTGATGTTATCCAACCATCAGGCTGGCTATAAATTGAGTGTCTCTCGTTCCATAAATCGTCGTTCGAGCGCTGTCTACAAATGTCTATAGCAAGTAGATACCCACTCTATATCACACCATTGCTCCAATTTACCCAGTTGGAAACTGTTAGCAAGCTACGAAAGCACAAATTGTTATTTCATATTATGTATTTATACTTTTAGGTAGGTACTATTGATTTATTATTTCTTCCTGTCATCAGCAGGAGATCATTAAACGTTTCTCTATATTTTACAGTTTTAATTATTCGGTTATTTAACAACTTTCATAACGCGAAAACTTTAAAATTATTGCACTCTATTCCACTAAACTACGAATTTCAATTTCGAAGCCAAACTTTCCCTAAATACAAGGCAAGAACTGTGAAATGATTGTGAAATAGATGCTGTAAATTACATTTAGTTCTGCGCGATGCTTTTTTGTCCGATTTTAGTCATTCGAAGTCCGAAATCTGTTGTATTAGTAAAGCAATTTGTCGAGGGTTCCCGCCGAGAACTTTTCTAATCTAAACTGTTGGCTGGTCGCGTTCAATCTTCAGAGGAACTCGTTCGAAACTATACACAAAACTAAAAACGCCTGCTGCACTGTTGTTTAGATTTCACAGCTTTGAATTTTTGTTAAGATATTCAGCTTTTTTGGTAAAGGACACCTCGATTCGAACTTGGAGTACAGTTTTACTTGTTTTAGGTACTGTCTTAGGTACATGTCAGTGCTATTTTTCATAACAACGGTGTTTTAAATTTAAAATATTTAAAAGCAAATTCATGCTGCATATGATTATCTTAGATATTTCAAAATTAGGTACTTTAACATCAATCCTTTTAACTCACAAGACCTTATACTCAAATCCAGAGAGATGCAATCCCAGATTCCACGCAACCGCACCAAAGAATCCACATGCATTACTACACTCACGTTGCAAACAATTTCACGAATAGCTTAGCAGCCAGCTCCCCTTTGTGTCAAATCCATAGAGCAATATCCTTTGCTTGTTATCGCTGCTCTCATATTAAAAGAAAAATTCAAATACTAGTTTATTAACCGCTTTAGAACGCCTGCTTTTCGCAGTAAATAATATAATGCTAATAAAGGCTACATACATTTTCTTTGGCTAGATTTTACCGTAATGCGGAGTTTTTCAAGAAGGAAAGCAAGTGCCTCTTTTTTCTCAACAATAGATTATTTCTAGCTACTTAAAATCATTATAGAACTTAGTCCCAAAAATATCTAAAATATTTCAACCTAAACTACTTCCTATTTGATTAAATTTTCGTCATTATTATTTCCTCTTTAATAATCGTTGTCGCGTCGCTTTGGGAACACCCTTAGGGGCTCGTAAATACATCAATATTATTCATGTACCTACATTCACTAATTGGCTAAGTAAAACGATAAAGGTTGTCGCACACTTGACGTACGATGGGAGCTAAACTAGTTATGATCTATGGCAAATTGTTCTTGTTACAGTGACATAATAGCCCTTAATTCGACCGCTCAGGATAGTTCAGGGCTGTGGTATTACGTATAACATAATATTATAGAGAAACATACGGTATTAATTAAAACATAAAGTCTTAAATAAAAGGATATTTAATAAAATAGTCTAATACATCACTACGTAACGAAAAACACAGTAGGTATTTATTTTTTCTCAGCATAACTTCATAAATTTAAATCCAAAATAATATACTCAATAATACCGTTTTACTTCCTTATAAAAGATAAGTTTTATCCGACAAAAACCGCAAAAAAAGTAACGCGCACTCTAAACCCGCGCCGTTCTGAATAAATCGTACCCCTCTAGAATTAAATATCAGTTTGGCATCCCTACGCGGTAAAACACACCGCTAAATTGCGTCACAGGTGCGTACGATGCCCCACACGACGGTACCGCCAACGCCTTCGCTAATTGTCTCTTGTTTATGCAAATAAATTGATGTTGAGTAAGTTTCGTCATTTCACAACGAACTATACGGCTGAATAACATTTTAAGCCGACGAGGCACCTAAAGTGTTATTGTTGGGTATCATACTGATGATTTAATGCTGTAATTTGAACGTGTAATTTCGAAATAGTTCGCCCTTATACTTGTTGCTAGAGCGTTCTTAATAGCTTTGCTTTTGAGTAAATAATAGGAATATTAGATGCCTTGAGAGAGTATTTAACATCAGTGTTACTACGAATACAGAATTGTTTGTATGTACGCATAAAGTCAGTTAGCCATTTTATTTGACGAAGAAACAATGGCAATCGCTTAACCAAAAAATACAGCTGACAACACCTAACATAAGTATTACGTAAAAATATAAAGTCATTTTTTGTTATTCATTCAGATAATAAAATAAACATAACTCATTATAAAGATAGCACGAAAAATATTATATAAAATGCTATTCAAATATTATTAGTATTAAAACAAATCATGACTCCAGCGTAGACTAATGCCATTTAATCTAATCAAAAACTATATACTTATCCAATAGTCTGCATATTAATCAGATAACTTGATTAACCTATCTAGGTGACGTACTTTTACTTAATTCAAAGTCAATTTAGACATGAGGTCGAAGTACGAGTAACTTCTTATTTGATTTACTTCTACACATATACATGTAAATATTTCACTAACAACAAATTAAATAGCATAGTAAAAGCTGTAACACCTATAGAAGTTGGTAAATAATCCCACAAACACTAACAGGAATGAAGTGAGTCAGAACTCGTTAGTGAGTCTTTATCGGGAACTAACTTACTCGGAACCGCTTCCAATTCTGATCATATTACCTAGCGCTAGCTGTGAGACTCGAAAACTCTACAACTAGTGCGCTTAGTCATCAGTATAACACAGCACTCGCAGCCATCGTTGAATCTAACATTGCCGTTAGCGTAGGTGATCCGAATTGCCTCCCAGAATGTGGCGAAATGCTGATAACGAAAAACTTACGTACGTGAGCCTTTAGAGCCGATGTACGACCGCTTTTGAAAGCTAAAACTCATTTTGCTACGTTACGTTAAAAATCTGTCACAGTGGAAAATGTTTAGGAAATATTCTTAGAAACATATTGGGACTAGAAATCTTAGATAGGTACTTTTGTACTAGTTCATGTTTAAAGAATTCGAGCTGTTTGTAACTGTTTCTATATCAATAAAGTGAAAATTGCTAATTTGAGTTGACTTTCATGCTCTGGTAAGGTTAGGTACCTACTTAAATCTACAGAAGTTTGAGGATTTAATACTATAGTGACGTTAGAAATAAGGGACTTTAATTTTATCAACCGTCATACAAATTGCATCACCCGTCATTAAAATATTCCGATACTTACTTCGCCATCAATCAACAAAGGAAATGAAACATGTCTCTTTGATGAGCTCGTAACTTTTACGTATAAATAACATAGAAACTTTGTTTATACGAACAGGAAACATTTCCCAGATATATTACCGGGAAATAATGAGATGGTTTGTAAATAAAATGCATGTCTCTTGATGTCTAATCTACTTCAGGCTCGTTATTGCTCTAGGGATACACAGAGCACATTATTATGGTTACAGCAAATATACACATATACCTACATGGAAATAAGTAACTTCGTGAAAATCTTTAACTCTTTGTTTTCAGTATTACATACATTTCAGAAATGGTTCAAAAGACCGTATTCGTCATTTCGATGGTCATCTTCATAAACCAAAAACCTACTTTGGTAACTAATAGGTATTTAATAAAACTAAAGACTACAATATAAAGTACCTACTTACAAATATATTTAGATATTTGTAAATAGGTACTTAACCTTCGTCCTAGCAATTACATTAAATTCGTTTCTCAGAAAAAAAAATATTTCGAAATTAAGTTTACATAAAACGAAGCTTAAAGCCCGCCATTTGACGTTAATTTATTGTTTTTACTTTCTGTTTTAGGAAGTTGTCAAATAAGTAATAAAATGAGAGGATTTTTCATGAAAAAATATTTAATCAAAAATACTTAAATCAGGAAGACAAAGATTTCAATTATGTAGTTGATATTTGAGTTCAATAATATTCTTCTAAGGATGTCATTACGTTTTCTGGTAGCTGAGAGTTGTCGACTTCTCTTTTCTTGTACACTGTTGTGGTTGTTGTTGTACCTAACTTTGCGCCTGTAGTGGTCGGTGCTGAAGACGTCTTCATCCTCTTAGTTCTTCGTTTAGCTGCTGCCAACAACGCGTCTCCTTCGGGAGTATCACAAGGGTACGATTTTGTAACGCTAAATACTTCACAAGTCCCACCATTCTCATCGTTCGATTCTTTTACTTTTAAAGCTTGTACTACGCCATCCACGATGTACTTTGTAGCAGTTGTTATTTTACTAACTTTTCTGATTTTATGTTTATTCCGTTTTTCATTTTTCTGTGCGTTTTGATTGGTACTCACCTCCCTTTTTAACCGCATCTTTATACCGATATCATTGTCTAGATCTGTTGACATCAGTTTCATTTCCTTATAATATTTTGGAACTTTGTGGGCTTTGATGGCTCTTTCCATACAATCTAAACAATTTCTACAGATATTATCGCCAAACACACTCTGTAACTCGCTTACTTGCGAAACTAAGGGACTACCATTTAGATTTAATAAAAGTTTGTGGTTACTACTTTTTTGCTGGACTGCATCTTTCATTTGTTTTCCTGTTACTGAAAAAAAGAGATATATTTCATGTTAATTGTTTCATCTTTATATTTATTGCCCTTGAATTTTTTTTTAATAAAGACAAGATTGTGAAGAATCGTTACCAGAGTAATTTTTAAGTTATAAAATTTTAAAGGATCTCAATAACTGCAGCAAAACAAAACTGTAGCCTCCCACGCAATTGCTACAACTCCAGCAACAATTTAAATAACAAAATTCTAAAGCCAAAGAACATCGCAATAACCATTAAAAGAAACATAAGCACCGACAATAAAAATGCACCGAGCACGCAACAAGATAGTTAAGAGAATCTCACCTAAGGATTGCGGCAGCAGCGCAACTAGCGCACATAACAACAGGGAACTCATTACTTCCATTTCCTCGGCTTGAAGGTGTCTGCAGACAATCTCCTCACAAAAGTACACTAACAAGCTTCGTTACGAAGCGCAGAGTTTTACAAAACGCGCCACTCTGTCGCTCGCGTCGCCTCGCTGCCTCAACGCCTCCTATTAAAATGTTTTCAAGTATTCCTTAGTCAAATTAACGTGTTTCATATTTAGTTTAAAAGTAAACAATAGAATAAAGTTCTTAACACTTTACTGTAACTCGTTGTTTTGCTTCTGAATAGAATTCACAATAATATTTTAAACTGTCGAACTGGTTTGGTGTCTCATATAAAGTGATAAATTGAGAACTAAACTAATTTCTAATATGAATATAATTAAAAGTAGACTCCTTACCTGTGTTTCACTCTATGATTAATAACTATTCGCTTCTGATATTGATAACCAATATAACATTAGTGTGCACTATCGGGTTTCAATGTTTCAATTAAACTGCAGCCGTTTGCGGGAAATCTCTCTTATATCGGCGTAAAGTGACATTATTATGACGCATTCCCGCTGTTTACTACTCGCTATGCTAACTTGTTATCCAACGGAGAATTATCGTTATTCAACAAAGACACCGATTGTTTCAATTCGTGAGAAAACACGGATCTTACCTAAGTCAATTGGTAAATTAAATATACTTAGGTACCTTTCAAAATTAACGTTTGGGATACCTATAATCTTTTAACTACACCATCAATCTTTTTACATCGAGGTTTAAAATAATTAGCTATATTATGAATTAATTAAAAAACTAACGGATATAAACATTCTTCTAAAATTCAGAAATAAAAAACATTCACGTTTTCAGATGAAGTTAAAACTTAACTTCAACATTGCAATTATAATTATATTTAGTAAAAAATACCATTTCTCAATGATATCCGAGCTGAAACTTTGAATAAATAGATCTCTAAACGGCATCATAGCAAAACAAGGAGGCCTTAAACGCCAACACGATTTCATCCCGTTTGTTGAGGATTCTCCTTTCGTAAAGCTGAAAGGCAATCAAAGGCTTTTGTGTGATACCTACCCTACAATGGTCACTATCCTGAACTACCACTCGGGGCTTGGGTTCGACTCAAGGACTTGAGGCCCCGAAAGGCCAGATAAATGACAAGTTTAAATATCAGAGATCGTCCTTAGGCAGGGTGGAGTGATAATTTGCGCAGGATGGCTGGCAAGAGCTGTAAGCTGCAGTTGCAAGAAATAGGAGAGGCCTATGTCCAGCAGTGGACTGCAATAGGCTAATGATGATGATGATGATGATCTGTATAGCAGATGGTTGCCTTTGCCTCATTACAGAGAATTGTATTGCGAGTCTAATAATTATGGAATGCAGAAATTTTATATTCAATTTATTAATCTACTTATAATAAAACTGTTTTATGGATTAACCAAAACACAACAAGTTCTGTTGACAACTCGTTAGTTTGTTTTGTTTATCTCATTATTGTCTCTTCAGTAGCTGTTACCGTTATAACGGGATAACATCCGCGTTTTAACCAAGAACGTTTACAATAATAGCTGGAACCTCGATAAAATCGTGTTGCTTTGGAAACCAATGCTCCTCATACAAACAAACGCAATTCTGTTACTATGGCATGACATTTGTTTATAAATTAACAGTTCAGTTCCATACTTATATACAATGTCGTGTTTTACAGATTGTATCTTTATTGTCATCGAGGTAAGTTCACGCCAAGAAACCGCCCAATTTCCGCTCCAATTTCACTCAACAAGAAGTGGTCTAAGTTAATTTGTATAGGCAAAATATATATAAAAAAATAAGACCCTGAGCGAGAGTTTATTTGACAACCCGAATCGACAACTTCCGAAACATTCTTGACTTTCCGCTCTTCCACATAAATAGACATAGAATTATGTAAAAGTGTACCCAGGCAAGAAAGCGGGGCAAACTTCTTTAGCTAAGTTATCTCGTTATTCATAAAGATGTGACTTTTATGACGGAATCGGACTTTTACGTTATTTGTACGCAATTTCCTTGGATTTGTTCATACGCAGACCATGAGGAGAAGTGAAGTGAATAGCTAAAGTTTATTTTTATTATAGCCGTGTTTCATAAATGTTCGTAATTTGCGTCTATTGAAAATTTGAATGATGTAATTTGAGAGGGCAAGCGAGCGAGTTTCAGAAACTCATGAAAATGTTTTCGTGCATTACTTTGCCTGAATTCTTTTTTTTTTGTTTCAGTTCTTGTACACAAATTAGATATTTCTTATATAAAGTAAAGTTATTAAACATTTCGTTACGCATTAGTATAGAATTGCAAATGATAATTTTCAACATTGCTGTAAAAACATGTACTTAAAACATCTTATATCATTACTTTAGGTACTTCAAAATCACTAGGGTTGGTATGCTACTATTTTCTGCAGATACAGGCTCCTAAATAAAGTAAATACTACCTTTGCAGATGTTGGAGCTGAACGAAGTTTTACGAAATACTCGTAGATTTAAAGAATCACTTACGAACGAAAAAGACAAGCCGACAAGATTAACCGCTATTTATAGCTCTTTGTGGAATTTTTCCACAACTTTTAACCGACTTGTTTTTTAGTTGAATTTTGTTGAATTTTGTTTCGCTGTTTTTTTTTACCTAAATGCGAACTGGATCCGAAGAAACATGCTAATGAATTTCACCTGAAACAAGTCTGTAAATAAATAAATCTACCTACATCAAATAAATTTCTTAATCAATTTATATAATTGGTAATTTATGTAAAGTGGGTACCATTTAAATTAGAATGAGAAGTAGAGTGGGTACTTTATAGAAGTCGTCCGAAAGCCAGTGTAATAGCCGGCTGATGCTAATTCAATCGCCCATCGCGAACTTTAACTAGTCTCCTCGCCATTCAAATAGAAATATCGAGTTTTGTCCGATTCCACTGCAGTGGAAAACTTTGTAAGTACAAATCTTTTATATTTACACCCGTTAACGAACACTTACTTTATAGTGAAAAATTACGCAGCACTTATAATACACTCTTTTGTTTTTGATCAGTGCTATTTGTTTGCGCTGTTTGTAAGCTGATCAAAGAATGATTTTTTATTCTTCTTTCTTTTAGATGACCTAAAGATTAAAACTGAGTGAATATGAGCGAATATGAATGAAATAAAAATAGTAGGTAATTTAAAGAATAACAAAAAATTACACGGCGCTGTAGTAATAAGACTGTTATTAAAAAGCACAAAGCTGATAAATAAAATTGTTAAGCAGTAAAAAACTAAATAATTTAAGTTATTATATTTTCCCATGGCCATTGTCATCAAAGCATTGTGTAGAGCAGACTTACCTTAACTTCTTCAAGTCGTTGCTGGTTGGAACGGCCGCAGATTTTATCGATAGGCTTTGGTCGTATTTTACCACTGTCAATAGTCCAGCTCTAACAGATAAGGATTCCCCCTCTAATGTATCAAGAGATAAATACAATTACCTACTATCTAAATGATATGGGTTTGAGAAGATCATGAACGTAATTTAAAGTTACCTGATTAACTTGTCACTGTTATTATTTTCACTGGTAATATTTATCTTTGTTATGAGGGTTTTTCCTTTTAAAATGTCGGTAAATTCAAAAACTTCTTAAATTAAGCTTAGTTTAAAAAATCCTTGCTTTCTGATGATAAACTTTAAAAAAAACCTAAACTTATCTTTATAAAAATAAACAGGCACTTTTCCGTATTTATAAAATTAGCATCAAGTATTTTTGTTGAAAGAACAAACGAAATTCCGCAAAAATAACTCAAAGATACATTTTAAATTCCAAGACGAAGTTGTGGCTAAAACAAAAGCTAAAAATTATAAAATAATTGGCTGTTCGCCGCAGAGGAAACTGCAAGAAGAATTGTAAAAGAAAAATGAAGTCGATCTTTATTGTACTACGAGAAAGCGACAGCCACTTTAGAAAACTTGCTAACTTATTTATAGGTCAAGTATATTTGCAACTATGTCTTTTAGTTTTCTTTAGTTTAACATAAAGTGAGGAATTTAAGAAAAAAACAGAATATTATTAGCAGCGACGTAGGTTTGAAAGATCAAAATAAAAGGGAATATAATCAACTTCTGAAGAATCTCGATTATTTTGAAAGCCGGCATGTTTAGGTTTGTGTCCACTGAATGCACTTCATCGTAAAGGGCGGATTATTTTTCCTTCCTGCTGCATGTCTGGCTCTGCATCTGGTGCGGCTATTGAACACGTCAGTTCTTTAATCTGGTATCACACTTCAATGCACTGAAGTAGACGCAACCGGAGACGGCTGACAATCGCGCCAAGTACAAACTTTATCACCTAACCACTTTGAAAATTATATACACTTCTGGACACCTAAACCGAGCCACCTAGTATGATTGGTTTCTATCGCCCATATCTTAAAAAAAACATATGAATGACCAAAAAGTTTTTATGCAGTTTTGAAGTTGATAGGTTTATCGTCTAGTTGATGTGCATTTCGTTTTAAATTTGAATGTGTAATTGCAAAAAACAAAGGAGGAGCAGTAGTTGTTCATTACGTACTATCCCATAACAACACTAAAACTTTAAAATACGAGCTTTAATTAGTGATTCTTTTGTTATTGTGGATTGAAAAAGTTCTGTTAGTGGTTATCGTTAATTTTTATACTGTTTTCATGTAAAAAATATGGATACTTTGCCTAAAGTAGCTGCTCAACCTGTGGCGCTCCTTTAGTTTGGTTTAAGCCAGAGAAACTTCAGCATACAACTTCATATACGACAGTCAGCTGTACAAAGAGTGTACCACAGGTTCCTAGAGACTAGGGGATATGACCACCGTTCAGGTAGAACACTATTTTGGGTAACAACGTTGCGACAGAATGGATTTATGATGACGGCCAGTTTCTGAAATCGTCACCTACTTCGGTTCAGATCCAGGAATAGCTTCGAGACCTCCATGGAGTAAATGTTAGTGCTCGTACTGTGAGAAGAAGGCTTGTAGAAGGTGGATTAGGACCGCATTAGCCAGCCTATGGGCCCAAACTAAAGCGAACTCATCGAATGTCGCGCTTTCAGTTTGCGCGCCAACATTCACGCTGGATGCAAAGACAATGGGGTCAGGTGCTTTTTACTGATGAGACAAAAATCATGTTTTATGGCAATAATGGAAGAAGAAAGGTCTATCGAAGGCAGGGAGATGTTTTGTACAATGTTGCATAGAAGAGTGAGTAAGTAATGGCAGTAGGTCGTGGATCATCTGGCGTGGCATTTCCGCCGAAGGCAAAACTGCTTTTGAGTTTGTGTCTGGGCCTCGGATGTCATCTCTAAATGCTGACCGCTGTATACGCCAATGTTTGGAGCTTCATGTAGTACTTTATGCCAAATTTCCAGGCTCAGACTTCATTTTTGTACAGGGTAACGCCAGAGCACACACATCACGAAAGCGTCGCAAATTTCATACAAGACCACAATATTACTGTAATTGATTGGCCATCCAGAAGTCCCTACATAAATTCGACCGAGCACTTATGGGACGAGTTGAAAAGACGTGTTCGGTCTCGTCATCCAGCCCCAAAAACAATACGGGAGCTAAAAATTGCAATTAAAGAAGAATGTGAAAACACTCGTCAATATGCAATTTTTACACTCATAAATTCGATGCCAAATCGCATGAATGCCATTATTAATGCTTTGGGAGGCCATACAAGATATGAAATAAGGCAATACAATTAATGAATTAAAAGATTTTTTGTTTAAAACCATCTTTTTCTTTAAAATTCCAACAAATGACATTTTCAGTTGTTAAGCCAAATCAACACTCAGGTTGACTGGGGTCATTAACTCATTTTTTAAGTTCAAATTTAGAACGAAATGCACATCAACTATGCGATAAACCTTACAGCTACATAACTGCATAAAAACTTTTTGGTCATCCATATGTTTTTTTTAAGATATGTAATGGGCGTTAGAAAGCAATCATACGAGGTGGCTCGGTTTAGGTGTCCAGAAGTGTATTATAAGCTGTCTACTGCCATGGCTAGTCTGATATTGGTAACAGCTATTATACGTTTATTGGTTTAGTTTGCTACGCTTTGCTACGACACGCCTACGCACGCGTAGCATTAAATTCTTGCTACGAAGGATTATCTTCCTCTAAGGAGATTCCATTTTTTTACAATTTAAAACTGAGATACAAGCAATTCTTTATAAGAACAAGAAAATCTGTGCAATAAATATTTCTTTTACGCTTTGTAGCTCCGTTCAAGGGATTTGCGTTACAAAGGTTGCCACCTATCGAAGTGGATCGATAGTCGTAAATACCATTCTTACAAACGAAGCGCGGTAAGCGTTCAATGCGATAAGGGGTTCAGGTACGTGCACTTTGTCCAACATCCGTTTGAGCTCAGCATCTTATACCCAGTATTTCTAGGCATTGTTATAGATTAGCAATTTCTTAGAAATATTATTACTGCCATTGTTAGGACTAAGGCGCTAATACAATTTTAAGATGGCGTGATTTTATTGAAAGTGTATATGTAACAGTAGCTGCATACTACTTTTCTTGTATGCATTTCATATTACAGTATTAATTACAGTCACAGTACAAGTTACTTGATTTGTCTTAAAATATCATTTATTTGTTCCCGAATTTATGTTTCATCACTTTCAAATTCGGTAGCAGTTTATTTAATCAGATGTTTCCACAATTCCGATCGTCAAAATTATGGATTGTAAAAGAAAAGTTTAATTTAAGGAAACCAATTTTGGTTTGAAATTGAACGCGCCATGGGGATTCTATTCTCATTTCACCGGCCGGTATGAGGTCATTTATATCCCAAGTAGGTATTGAACGTGCCACGATTTACACCACGGATCAGACCCATTTGCACTTTAGATTGATTCTTTAGTTTGGAATCACTCAAGCACACGGTTTAACCTATAGTAGTTAACTAATAGAGATTTGTATGTCGCTCGAGTTTCTATTTGAATGCAGTTATCTGAGGAACCCTCCCTCCTATAGTATAATAGGTACCTATTTATGTACTATTTCGATTTAATAATCTTTTAAAATCGTGCGAGTAAAGAACAAGTTTTATTATTTGATTTTATCATCGAATGTTTTGCCCTAAAATTGCCTGGAAAATTCTGCTACTGAACAAATAGAGGCTTTATTTTGTATTGTCATTTGGTCTCTTGCATAAGTATTTGTATTGTTTCAAAGACTTCTTGGGCAAAAAGATTGAAATAATTCAAAGGAGATAATTTAAAACGTCTGTCCTTGGAAACAATTTTAAATCGAGCTACGAGTACCTACCTATCTCCATATTGAGTACCTACATACAAAACCAAACTCTTATTTAGTAAAATGTTGGAAGTGAACGCTATAATATGATAAATAAAGAGGAGAATAGACGGCAGGATACGGTTAGATTGCGGCTATTCATCAAGGTATCAGTCCACATACGAACCACGAACGAAGCATTTCGACCTCTGCAAGCTATAAAACTTTAATATACTTTAATTGGTAATATATATATTTAATTGGTATAAAATAAGCGGTGGTAGCCCAGTTGGTAGAACGCTTGCCTCGAATTCTGAGGGCGTGAGTTCGAATCCTGGCGGGGGCCCGTACCTCTGAGTTTATTTCTCATGTACGGATCAATTTATTCGATTACTACTTGCTAACGGTGAAGGAAAACATCGTGAGGAAACCTGCATACACCAGAGAAGAAATTCGAAGGTGTATGTGAAATCCGCCAACCCGCACTTGGCCAGCGTGGTGGATTACGGCCTAATCACTCTCTGTATGAGAGTAGGCTCGTGCCCCTCGGTGGGGACATATATGGGCTGATAACGATACTTTAATTGTACCCTTATTTAAAAAAAGTAGAAAAATTGAGCTGTTGAAAATAAGACTAAATATGATCTAATTATCCATTCAAGAACTGCTCTTGTTAGTAGAAAGTTAATTGTTTATTTAGCAGTCACCTTCTTTCCTTGTACGAAGGGGTTATTTTGATTCCAATTTCAAGCTTTCGATAGATATCCGATAGATACCAGACGCAGATTCGAATCAAAACAAAACAACATCTAATCCCAGAAGATAGCAGCAACCCTAGCGCATTTTCAGTTATGAACTCACGAGTCCTTTCGAATCAGTATCGCTTGACCAGTGGACTGAAAACTTTCTAGCGTCTCACGCCCCTCTCCCCTCCCGTCCCCTGTATTGTACCCTTCCGGTAATTGTGGGGGAAATATCGAATTAACTTTTTATCACACTCTCGACTGGCGTAACGCATTGTCGGATATTGGTGCGAAAGAGAACCGAAGTGTTTATTTCGACAACCTTTTTGGTTGTTTGATATAAAAATACAAGAAATACTTTTGATGTAAGGTCGATGTACATTTAGATATTTTTTTGTCTTTCTATGTTTGCGCTTCTACGTTGGAAGTCTTACGAGTATAGTATTAGCTAAAAATAAGTGGAACCAAGGTAAATAGTTATAGTAGCTATAGCTGAAACATTAATTTCCAATTTACATAATTATGACTAGTAGCTAAAATACTGGCTACTGAAAACTGACTATGTTCTAAAATGAACACAAATAAACACGCTAATTAATTGTCGCACATTCAAGTGCGATTTTAGCTCAAATCACAAACATTTTGATATTTACAGTAAACGCTTCGCAATTCGACGAAATTTCAGTCACACCACAGAGCTCGGTAAGCAGCTTTGTTTACATTTTATCACATTTCTTCTCACGACAGACTGACTAGAGCTATTATTAAGAAAATAGTCGAGTTTTCTCTTCTGCAGAGCTGGTTCGTCGTCAGCACAATGTTCTATTGATCGTCTATAAGACGCGACACTTTCAATTTAATTTTTCAAGAGACTCGTTTCTCTAGGAGGTACTTTGTTTTATTAATGCAGCAGCTGTGCCGAAAGTGTTATTTCTTTCAAAATATGAATACAAAAGAGTTGTTAGTTGTCAGGACTAAATGCTGATTTTAAATCTTGGGTAGATTGAATATTTGATCTATCTCTATGATCGAATGATTATTTTTTTATGTGGGTAGAATATACTTTTGATTTTATTATATCTTCGAACCTAAAACGTAATGAAACAGTTTAAAACTCTTTCAAATAACGATATAGCACCATTTTTGTACTAACTCAAGTTCTACGGGAGGAAATATTCATCGTTTAAACGTGTTCAAAGATAATTATCACTTGACCGCTAATAACAATGTTTAACTTTCTATCTTATAATGCTTATTAATGTAATGCCATATCATTGTAACATAAATTTATCTAATATTCATATTAAACAATGATTTATTGCTGTCAAGTCGCTCTGTTGCTGGTTTAGGATAGGATTTGATAGTGTTGCCCACGTTGGGCCAGTGTTTCGAGGTCAAAGAACCAAATTGTTATCTAAACCAATAACCATACAATTTATGTCATCACCATCATCATCGTGTCAGCTTACGGATGTATAAGATTATTCTATGTGGAATAAGAAAAAAAAAGTGGATTATGCGTTATTCTGGTTTGTATATACGACTCTACATAAGTGTCTTCATTTGAAATGCATTGTATAACTTAACACATAACAACAGAACAGTTTGACTTGTTGGTCGCTGGTCGCTAGGTAAACGTTCCTCATATATTTTAATCGAAGGTAAAGTAAGAATAAATGTTGTGTACGATTACCAATTAGTTAGTAATCTCTGATATTAGAATTAAAAGAAGCCTCCAAATTGAATAAACTTTAAAAGATTGAATAACTATATTATTCAAAATATTCATCTCACCGTCATCACTATGGCTCGTGATAAATGCTGGTAATTTGCCGTCCGCACCCGATGACCAGTGACCCCCAAACTTCATCCCGTACGTTATTAATCTCCAACGAATTGTACACATTTCGTATCTTGATGACCTTGTCATATAAGACCGAGTGTCCTTTATCACTGGGGACCAAGATATGTTATATGTCTGGAGTACAACTTTCGATTACTTGGGGTTTCGAATATGTTTAATAATAGTGGTCGTGAGTGAGTACGGTCGTATCAATGATTGGAGTAGAAATCAGATGCTCGTGTGCACAGTATCCAAAAATTAAAAATGTAAAACTGCAATACCAACAGATACCAAAACTAAAACCAACACACAACAAAAATCACAAATCCCATTGGAATTCGAATACATATTTCAAAGAAGAAAAATTTCAAAACACAGTCTGCACCGCTGGGGAGTCGTGATTGCTACAAAATATTGCGGAAAAGCGAATTGAAACTGAATTTGAAGCTGTAACTTTATTCATGTGCCACTTTACCAAACTTGCGGCTGGACTTAAATCGAATAAACGTCAGCTGCGGCAACTGGCCGGACTCTAGCGCCGGCCCACGAGTGTTCACGCCCCTATTCATTTTACGCAAACTACAAGTAAATCAATTTGCTTGGCCGTTCAGTAACGTCACTGAGACAATGCTCTCAAATGTAAGCTTAGGAAGGACATGGGAATAAACATTTATAAATGAATAAGATGATTCAACGTATTATTATTATTATGGGGCTTATAATCTTAAGTATATTTTTAAAGTCCATACCCACTGGTCAGGTGTCGGATGCAATTTTTTTAGAATTCAATTTTTATATGATTACTATCACAAAACAACAAAATCTGATTTGACAAGTGTCAATTAGCTTCGTAAATTTATGCTCTGCACGGAGCCTAAGATTTTCTTAGATTAATACTTATTTTGCTCTTGTATTAAGTATTATAACTAGTAAGGGTCTATATGAAATACAAACATTTGTGTAGGCAAACACGCCTTCACCGCAGCCAGCCTAAGAAATTCTGGGGCAAAACAGGAAACAGTAAATTTGGCTCGCTATTTGTTCACGCCTTGACCACGACAAGTATTTCACTTGAATATGTCCTTAAATAATAGTGGCTACATAAATTAATTCTTGAAAAGACAGCGTGAATAGGGAAAGGGATACATCCTTGCCAAGGCTCGTTGGAGTAGCTATACCTCAGGAATTTCGAGACACAAAGTATTTAAGAATTATTTTCTTATTCTGTGCTGTATAACCCAAGCTTCATAAAATCCTACTCTGTAAATACACGATTAAACTAAGAGACAACGCCAGTAGTGTCTCTAAAAGCTACATGACACTTGCAATTTCCACTCTGTTTTTTACTTAATACATATTCCTGTCTAAATTAAGTCATTTAGTTTCCTGTCTAAATACCTCATAAATAGAAATTCCCATCAAAATCGTTTGTTGGAAAAGAGTATCAAACAAATTAATAGGTAGGTAAGGAATATTGTATTACCCTTTGTTACTTTGTGATTTTATGGCTTTGTCAAAAAGCACGTTAAGGATTTTCTTTTCCCAATTTTATCCAGCCCAAATAAAACACAATAAATATTTGATATGGGGGATTTATTGATAAATATTGGCCTAGATACGTTTTTTTATGTTTTATTTATAATTAACTATTTGCATACGTTGGGTTGGGAAGCATAATTATTTCGCAAACAAAATCACCTCCATTTAGGTAAGATTCGTAGAAAGATGATTTTTTCAAGAATAAGTGATATATAGTTTTCTGATTAAAAATATATATCTATACAATAGTTTTTCTTTATAACATTACCACAAATCTTTCATAATTATAGGATAATAGGTAAGTAAGTACCTAGGTATTTTCGTAAAATACATTTATCAAAACACTTTTGAATTTTAGTTTCATCAAAAGTTTCGGCATTCATCAAAATAATTATGTTCATTTTTCATTTTAAATTAAATTGATATCCATTTGCTATGAGAATGGAGCCATCGCGAAATTAAAATTCATTTCGGCGGAAAGTTTGAATTGAAAGTTAATTTCAATCGCCCTTTGTTCCCATTTCAATATGGTTTTTTTTTCCAATATTTTGTTTCATCGAACTAACTTACTTCACTTTAATCAATTACTATTTACGGTAATTCATCAAGGTAAAAGAATAAAGAACCTTAATGTTTTCTTATCCATTCCAGATTTAAGTGGATGAGAAAATAATGAATTTGTTTGTATGCCACTTTACTTCGAAGATATTATGGTACGAGTGTAAACTATGGAGATCTTTACCCAACTTTCTTTCGACATATTTATCACCATTGGTTTTATAATGGTTATAAACGAAACTGTCTAAAATAAAGTCGTAAATAGTCGCTCTTTGAAACATCTGGAGCCGTCAGCTACAAAATTCGTGGTGTTGAAATATGAAACGTCATATCTGAACAGTGGCCGATTCGTTGAAGGTGTGACGTATTGCACTCTGATGCAGCTAGATGCACCTGCGAACTGCACCGGGAAATGAAACGTCACTCAAAATTCACAGTTTTACCTATTCCAAAATAACTTTCTGAAGTGAAGTACCTACGAGCTACTCTTAAAATCCAATTCTTGATTCACGTATTTTCATACAAGTACCTACCGATAACTTACGGTTAGTCGTTTCTTTGACGAAACCCATTTTATAGTACTTTATCGATCTCTTTGTTGTATTTTAAAATAATATTTTACTTTAATCTTGTTTTAAAACTTTATAAGTAGAAGACTTCTACACAGAAGGTTAAGTTTTTATAGTTCATACGGCTTCCAACATTAAACTGTTAATTAAATTCAGTTATACTATAACGAAAGTGGAGTAGGTACCTACTGTTTACTGCAGAGCATGCTCCTTTCATATAAATTACGCTAATGTGTTATTTGCAATGATTTATATTTATTATACCGACACGACTAGCAGCTCATTTTAGTATATTTTGCACCTCACTCACGAACAGGTAAGTACTTGCAGATAGAAAACTTCTATCCAATATGGTAAACCCATATACAGAATATTTCTATAGTGACACTTCCTACCAAACACCGTGAAAACACAGGATTTTCTCAGTTAACGGGAAATCCAATAGGCTTCATAGACCTGCAAAACTAGTTACGTTCCCTATCACTGTTTTTTTTTCGTGTAACCTACCAACATAAACTAATATTAAACTAATCAGCTCTAGAAATCTTCAATGAATCGAAAGACTTGGCAGACTAGAAAATTCGTATAAACTAGGTACTAGCAAGTTACCGGTTCACAGAGTACGTTATTGAACATCGAAGTCGAAACCCTTTTAAGTTACACTGGTTGAACAACCGTCCATAGATGTCTCCAAGTTATCGATTGTAAACTAATTATAGGAGTGTATAAGGTTACATTTCTCGCGACTGACAAAGGACCGGCTTCAAAGGAAATGTTCCTTTTACATCCGTAAACAACGTCTTTGCTCCAAATAAATACAAAACTCGAATAAATTCGCATTTTTTGCTTTTATTTGTAAATGGATAGGTTTTGGTGAAGTTGAGCCAAATTTAAGTTTAAGCTAAAATTTATATTGAATCAATATAAATATTATAGGTACATGCTTTAAATCAAAGTCAAAGATTACATTAACATCCGTGATTAACATAGTCAAGTAAAGATAATACAGTTATACAAGCTCTAATGTTGTGCGACCGTCGCAGCATGCAAAATTTTAGAGAGCTCGTCGTATTAATCTACCCAAATACTATTTTGGTTTTGGTCTCCGAAATTCGTTAGATATTCCCCGTTATTGGAAAATTCCAATTTATGAAACCATGTCAAAGGAAAACACTAGTTCACATGAAACACTGTGATCAGAGTGTGGTAAATATAGGTGGTGGGACAGGTTGCGGCGGTGCGGGCGTGGGGCTCTCCTAGATCGGCGGCGGCGGCGGCGCTAGTATCACAACCCTGGCCGATTTGCATAAAGCTCCGCGCGGACACCATTTTGGCGTCAGTTCAGCTTGTCTCCCATTAGCATAACTGCTCAATTATTTTGTGCGGAATAGTCACTTTACAGACAAATTTTGGTTTTGCGCTACGTTGCGCGCTCTATTGAGCAGCAAGCTTTAAAAATTGATTCGTCATAAATTTCGCTGAGCTGACGTCTCTAGATCGTCTCGCCCTGGCTCTATTGCCCGGAGAGTTATAACAGCCCATTTGTGTTGGAGTAGCTCAACTAAGCAGTTCATCTTTGAAACATTGAACGAGTAAACAACACATTTATCGAACAGACTTCCGCATCGCAACCATAATATCACATTACATTTGTTTTATTTTTAGACTTCTGATATTTATTTCGATGTACGCAGTTAAATGATAATTGTGTTTATTATTCAATACCATGCAAGAGCTACCCACACTTATTAAACCATAACTACTTACCTACTACCTAGTCATATCAATTATAAGTTTGTGGTTAAACCGACTTACCACAAAGCCGCCATTATGGGTTTCCCTTTCTATTCAAATGAACCATGTAACTGAGGCATAAATACCATCTCAACCCTTCAATCATTTGTCTATTCTTATGATAAAATTGGCTTTCAATCAAAACAAGCCTTCAGTGTTTACCGATCTGAAACAAATAAACAAAGTCCACTGAGTGATCTTGAATGAGGATTAATTTGGAAGTAGTTTTCCAATTAACAGAAATTCCCATCAACGTTAACAATAGCGAGGAATATTCTAATAACGATCGGAGAGAATTGCAAACCAGATAAACAATATTATCTCATATAGTGATATTACCTTATAATACTATAATTAATTAAGCAGGTATAGGTATAATGAACTTTTAAATATGTTTTTCTAGAAATTAGTACTGCTACAGTAATATCACTTCAAAAAATGTTACAGCAAAAGCGTAGATTAAAATGTAAGAGCAACGTGTCTGCCACATTGTGTTCGACAACTTACATAAACGGCGTCCGCCCTTTGCATTAAATCTAACAGAAAAACATTTTCAAAGCAATTTCTGCTCGAAAAGAAAACAGAATCTATGGCATCATATCTTAAGGCACAATTGGCTGGCAGCCGGTGGCGTGAATAGGAATGTTCCGTGGCTTCCATCGTATAATAGAGACACATTGTGCCCCGCACTGTTTATAAAGAAAACACCTCCGCACAATAACTATTTGCGCCGAGAAGGCAATCTTCATAATGTAGCCGAAGGAGCTTTTGATACTGCGCCTCTCGCGAAAGCTATTCTCGAGTGTTGACTTGAAAAAGGTATGGTTTATTTAGGGCTCTTTTTTCAGCAGCGTTGTTTCTATGTGCTCAGTGTCTATAAACCAAGGTTGTTCTTTTTCTTGGATAATTTTAAAATTAAAATATAATACACGTAATGAAACAACGTTCCAAATTAGTTTCAATATTAATCACTTTTCCTTATAATATATATTATTCCGCTTTGTTGGTAATTGAGAACATAATTAAAAACATCTCATTATGTTTACTAACAGCAATGTCAAAGAGTATTAAAAAGATCGCTTTGAAAGATACCGAAATGAAATTATAAAATATTTAATTACAAAATGTCATGCCGACCATTGAAAGCAGAGCAATCATAAATTACTTCCATTAATTTTCAAAAAACGAGCGCGGCTTTGCTCGCTGCAACAGCCTTTGGAATTTGCAACTAAAATTCATAATTTCCGACACTCAAAACCCACTTCTGAGTCGTAATTTAAATAGCATTAAAGCCTGCACAGACGAGTTAGTTTCATTTGTTGCACGACGCGTCGAGTATTGCCTCTCCGTGATGCACAATTACACCATCTTATTTCATAATTTAGTGCGTCTGTTTGAAGTCTTTTTGAGTTAACTTTGCCAAGAATCATTTGAAGCCTTTTTGAATCCCAATACTGATACCAGAATTTTTATGTGATTTTACGCAACAGCAGTGTACGTATCCTAACCAATCGCCAATTCAATTGTTGCCGCGGATTGACATTTTGTTATGAAACCTTCATCCTTTTATCAAACCGTAACAAATAATCGAATATGGAAAGCAATATAATTTAACGTAAGATTTTACAGTATAGAAATTCTACAACATAAACGTGGTTGTTTCATTACTACAGCGCTGTTTCGCAAGGGTCTTTCTAAATACGCAGTCAGCTAGATGCATTTACATAAAGCGCGCCGCTTGGCACCACTCCCGCCCAGATTACCATAAGCGCTTAATTATTTTGTTTATCTGACCACTAAACTGCTTTGACTTCTCTACGAGACGGGGCACATAGCCAGCGTGCTAATATGCTGCCGGAAAAAACTGTTATGCAAGCTTTATTACTGTCCATTTTAGTACGCTGTGATTAAATGGGCTCTCAAGCGGCATTTTACTGTTGCCGCGTTTTGAATTGAGTTTCGTTGAGGAAAGAATGGATAATGCTCAGATAATGAAGAGTTTTTGGTTCTGTTTCAATATCCGTTATTTTAATTTCATTTCGAATCAAACGATAACATAAAACTAGATTATTTAGTCGTAACGCTAATTTTATGAATTGTAGAAGAATATTTAAAATTAAAGGCACTTCAAATGCAAAAGTTTCACTTAGGTAATATAACATTTACATTATACATTAGAACTGTGATTAGGCGTTCTCAGGCAAGATTCGAGCTAATGCCGTTTTCACAGGTACGAACTAAGGTTTGTAATTACAAAGAAACTTGATGCGGGTACCTTAATTAAGTTTACTAAGGGTTTCTGTGGGACAGTCGCCTTGTATACTTGTAAATCCTCACGCACTCCAACTATTTCGATTTACACGTCTAAAGCAATTTACCCACTTGTTACAAACTTAGGATAACCCAACCTATGTAATCAGCTTGCCTCACTGAGAATTAGTTACCGATCTCTGACGCCATTCTCTTTCTGTGATTTTTAAGAATTCCCAGTTTTGGTAACTTCTTTAGCCTATTTCGTCCTACTGCTGGGCAAAAGAAGCCATTTTTAATTGTTCCGGATTGAAAACAATGGATATGCAAAATGTAACTACGGAAGGAGGAGGGTCTGGAGGGTTCCAGGACTCGGTTCGACAGACCGTGTTAGAACAACTTATTAGGTCGGATAACGTTACCTAATCATATGGTTGGCCAGACAAGACAAAACTTAGGTAATTCTGGGTATACTCGTATCTTACTATCAAAAGCCAATAGCATCAAAATCTTTCACAAAATACTTAAAAAAAAAAAGCCAAATTTTAATTTCAGCTAGGTGTATTGTGCTTGTATTTTCGTATTGAATTTATTTACAAATAAGTATGTCGGTTGATGTTCCAACTAGCGACTATTTTTTCAGAGTATTTCTATCCTCTGTCGATGAGACTTTGTAAAATTGAAAAAAGTTTTTCAATTTCGTACTTTCAAAGTTCGGCGACGATTTTTGAACTATTTTACAAAACAACCTAAATCGTGGCTTTGACAAGCACGAAAACAGTATTTTGGTTTGCAAAACATCAAAGGATATCTCGAAAACTAACGAGGTATCTGTAATCTTCTTTGTTTGTAAAACGATAAAACTATAAAATGACAAACTTGCAAAAAAAAATAGTTCCCCATCTTACCCTCTAGACACGCCATAAAACTCCTTATAAAAAACAAGGACCGTAATTGAGTCACTCTAACCTCTTACGGAGGCAAAAAGTGATAGATACTAGGTAATTACAGGACACTTGAATCCTCTGTGTAGGCTACTAGCCCTGATTACCCCAAGGGGCGCACTTAGGCACTTTACTTGAGGGTCAAACTACAACTTTCATCTAGAAAAGTTAGGGATCCTTGTCGTTTGTATGCGATTGGATTCTTTACCTAGGACTGAAATCCCGTGATGAGAAGTATGGTGAGTATATTATGACGATGTTTGGTATTCTGGAAGAACAACTCTCCAGAAGTAAGTCGGTATTCTTTTATTTTATAGTTTAGGTACATAAGTTTGAGCCCTCGCCAAACCCAAGTAGAATTTTTGAGCTTGCATCAAGAAAAATATGACAGTGGTCACTTTGGATATTTAGAAATAAGAGCTAAACAGGTCGAATGTGGAGGGGAGTACATATAGATGTTCTTTGGCGGTGGGCCAATTGATATTTTCTAATCCTTCCTATTAGATACTTGGCATGGTTTTCATTTGAAATTGATACGTCGAACCAGATTGCGGTGGGCTATTATACTCCCCAACCAAAACAGTGAGTGTTCCCGTCTGTTCGCCTGATTACCCGACTAGCATTAAAAGACACTCGCCGGCAAGTTTATAGCTCTCCAGAGGGCTTCATCCTCACGTAACGGCTATTTATGAATATTCATTTCTGAAAGTACTCCTGTATTTGGGTTACTTTTAGATCGGAGCTGTACTTCTGTGCGACTAATTGGCCATTGACATAGCATACCTACATAACAGCGAATAATAATATCGTATTCGTCTTATAAAATATATCTATTGAAGCAGTAACTATGCATAGTTGGTTTTATTGGAACTGATTATACTGCCTTAGTAATAGCTATTACGCGGTTTTGATAATCTACAGGTTCTTTTTTTAGGAGTCGTGGATTTAAAAACAAATAAGCAGATTTCATTCTTTATAAAGCTTAATTCCAGAGAAAAGTACACTCAAGCAACAATAATTCAGGAAAGAAAAGATAATATCAGTACGGTCATAAAATTAACCCAAACCCCTAAAGCACTTTGAAATGGTTCAAAGTCCGAACAGAGGGTCGTTCTACAATTTTTGGGTAAAAGAGTCAACATTTGTTCTCGAGTTGAAATTAATTTGTTTTGCGGTGCGTGCGCGTGCCGGCGCGCATTTACAAAGAAACGTGATATGGGTCTAATGTCCAGCACAGAGGACTTTGAATACGACGTGCAAATTACCAGCCACTAGGCACTAATTAGCAAGTAAAAAACTTTCTCTAATTAACATAAAAAGGTTAAAATAAAACATACTAAACGCATACACTCGTAAAGACGCGCATGGATGAGTTTCATGCTTCTTAATTTTTCAGTTAGGTTAGGATGGACGGATCCTGCATAATAAAATTGTCTGCCAATTTGATTTAAACAAGTCAGTAAATGTGTGGGTATAAAATTATCATTAATTTCGTGTTCTTGGAAAGAGTACATATTGCAAAGTCATGAAATTAAATTTTAATTCGTGTATAAAATGAAAATGGCAGCGCATAAATTGTTTTGAGGTTGGAAATCTTTTTGCTCTGTTTATCAATTTATGTTTTTCAAGCACGTCCATAATGTAAATTTCCTTTGTAATGTAAGCAGCAGAAATTTAATTAACTCTCACTTCAAAGCCCCGTTAAGGGTCAATGGGTACTCTAGAGGATTCCAGTTTCGTACAAAAAGGGGCAACTCTGAAGTCATTTCCGACCCGACTCCGCCGTTTTATAGAAACATTTCAACGAAGATTATGATATTAAATTGCTTAATTGAAAGATACATACATTGATGAAAATAAGGAGTTGTGAGTCCTGATTGTTTGTTGTTGGAAAATTACCGGAGACTCCTTGAAACATGAAACATGTTTCCGATCCTTTATTGTTCCGATCACACTGATCACACTCAAATGGGCCAATGTTATTGAACAATGTTCCTACCTCTACTGAAGTACCTACTTATAAGTTGAGTACAATTAAATAGGGTAAAGTTATATGAAATAATAAAATGTGATATATTTTCGAATTCATTTGCTACAACGTTCCTTTTGAGCTCCGTTCCCACTTCAAAGGATTTAACTTTAGAATCTCCAAGTATTCTCACCGGTATTCTCCTGCTACGAAGTTACGGATGTATACTGCTAATTATGTCATGATTCAAGTTCGGATTATTTCTGTTCACTCCTTTTGTGAAGATTACGTTTTCTGAAAACACTGTTATCTGGTTTTTTATTTACTTAATTGAAGTTCAAACAAGTATCCGCTGTCCGAGCGAAATGGAATTTAAACACACGATCGCATAGTCGTTGTTCTTATTTCTGAAGCAGCATGTACACGATGTTTATGCAAAGCTATCCGGCAGTTCATCTATGAGACGGTCAGCATATTGCGGTTTCACAAGCATTTTATGTTAATCACGGGGACGGTCTACAAAAAAATGAGCGAGCCAGAGAACATTGTAGGTTGCGTCCGCCATTCGTATGCAAATTTAGATGAAGGACCGTTTTTTTTGTTGAATACCCGTGACATGTTAGATCCGGGATTAAAACTGACTTAACAAAGGGATATAAATCTTCTATGTCCACTTGTTCTGTGGATGTCGCATATCTGAACGGTGCCATTGCTAGTTTCTATTATTGTTGAAACGCTAAAATCGTTTTAGCATATCTCATATAATTTTCATGATTTTTACATTAAGTCTAAGTAAAGTTAGGTAGCGCATATTCCTTTAGTGCCAAGTTGCTGAGTTATTTTAGTACACCTCCTAAATTCGTGAAACCATCTGCGGCGCTACAATACGTTGCCAACTTCATAACACGATATAAGAAAATTGCCTGTAAAATTTTAATACACTTACTTTTATAAGTAGTACGGACGCTTCGCAAAACTTTAAGAGGGTGCTCGGTTATACGAGATGCATTTTGTACACGAAAGTTGAACGTTTTACTCAGGACTAGATACTTCAGATCAGCGGAAACCGAAGTGGGTTCTTGTGTAACCGAAGTACTTGAATTCGTTACTTTGTTACGCTATAAGTTGATTTTTATAGGCGACACTGTTTTGGAACATGCAACGTTTTAAACAACTGGTACCTACTAACAAAAACTGTTTTTTAGATAATACATAAGCTGCTGTTTTTAGGATCTTGAACACTGGGCTATGGAATACTAGGAATTTTCCTGAAGTCTCTTTTAATGTATTTAAAAAGATTTTTTTACCTATTGATTTTTCTGTGCAAATATTTAGGATGAATTAGTTGCGTTACTTACTACATCGGTTTGTTTGCAGACGTACGAGTATAGGCGACAAATCATCACTAGTAGGGAATACAGTAAACAGCCACACCTGGAGCGGCTGAGCCCTATGTAAATACAGAACACGACAGGGCCGTGTTTGGGTACGACAAACAAACGCTCGCCGCCGACAAAGAATATTCACTACACGAGACACTGTCTGCTAAATGCCGTACTTTGGTTACAATAATCTTACATAATTACAAGCCATAGATTAAATAATGATTCGCAAACAACGGAGAAATGTTTTTTTACCGAAGAATTATGTTTTTTGCGGCAAAATGTCTTTTCAATGCTCCATAGCCTTTATAATTTAAAAATAAACAGCCAATATTTATTTTACCCCAAAACAGCTAGTACGTACTTATATTTGGTGAAAAAAAGTCACCATGTAGTTTCACGTACACGTTGTAAAATAACTCTCGAAATTAAATGCATGCGTTGACTTTTACGATCCCGGCGGGACCGGAAAGTCATTCCGCTTATACTGAGCGTAGAGGTGAGACAAGGAAGGAAAATCACTGCAAACCATTTCACAGTTACTGCTTCCCACTAATGTGTTAAATCTGATAAAAAAAATCTTTAAATCTAGAGCCTTTTATACAAATTATGAAGTTTTTCCGTTTTTGAATCCAATCTTGTATAGGAGGTCTTGCACACATTCCGGAGACAAGCGGTAAATTGTGATACGCAAAATATTACTTAATGTTACTTATCTACTGATAGTGGAAGCGTTTTATAAGACATTGGTGTGTTTAGCAGTGATTTTTCATTGTCGAAGATAACAGTGGAACGTTAATAAGGAAAATACTAACTGCACAATACTTAGCAGTGTTTGCCACAGCTCTAATCAAAAGTACTGCCTTTCCGCTCCGGGTATGTAGGTGTTTTTTCGGTGAGCTGAATTTTGATAGTTAATTATACAGCCTCTCCATTGTAACAAGAAAATTAAATAAACGTGATCATGTCGTTCAATTACAATAATGTCCTTTCAGAGGGGACCTGGAATTACGAGTTTTATTTTGCCGATTTCAAAAAGAGAATTACCTTCTTCAAAATGTCTACAAAATAAAATATTGAGAGTGAATTCCCAATTTTACAATTACAAGGCAGATTGCCTTGAAAAAATCTCTTTTCATCGCCTTTTATAAAAAAGTTTAAAATCTTTTTAAATTAAATGGCATCCCAAACTATTTTTTAAAGAATTTCAGCCAGTGTAGTGCAATGCAAACTTTTTGGTCTCTAAACTTCTTTAATGCATTCTCCTTTTTATTCGTGTCATTTTTTAGGTTTATGTAAAAAGAGTTTTTATCACACTACAAAAATCTATTTTATTCTGTGAATTTATTACAGAAAATAAGCTACCAGCTACTTATAAAAAAGACCCAATTTGTATTGTGTAGGTTGTATATCTCTTACTAATTAAAACAATCTGTAGATGCCCGAACATTTCTTCTCGAAGGGGATTTATTGGCAAATGAAAGCAATTATTGTTGAGATTACTTCTCATTTCATTAAGACGTTCTCTAATTAATGTCACTGCCCTACATTCGTATCTTTACAAAGACGTTCAAAGTAAAGCCGCTTTTGTATAAGAGACTTGTGCGTATTTATATTAATTTAATGATTATTATTAGCAAAATAGATAGATAAATAATATTTCACAAAGCAAAATTATATCATAAATATCTGTTTAATGTTTATTAATAGGATTGAGACCAAAATAATATATTTGTTACGGACAAAAAACGAGAATTTTATTGTTTTTTTATGAAAATTGTGTGATGACCTTTTTACGTAGAGTTATTTACAGTTTTTACATAATTACGTGTCACTTATATAATAAATGAACAAAGTACCTGCTTATTATTAAAATTCATAATAAAAACGCTGAAATTAACTTAGGTACCTACGCGAAGTTATTTATCTGAGATTCGCTTTAAATATAGGTAGTTAAGTAAGTGAGAACAATAAAATCTTGCGCAAGTCCGTTTCAAGCGCCACTGAAACACCGTCTTTAGCCAACTTAATGAACTATTTATCAATTTCAAGCAATGCTTTGTTGCAGAAAAACTCCTAAGATTATCTATTCATTAAACATAGCGCCGTCTTCTTCCGATATTCGATAAAGAAAGTGACAGCTTGCTTTTCAGACACAGGTTTAATGATCTTTTCTGCAACGCAAAGTAAGAAACTTTGGGTGCACTCTGCAAAACTAAGGTACAATTAAGCAAATCCTTCTTGGACATAGAAAAGACGCGAAAACTCATCTAGTTAATCCAAATGAAACTGTTTGTGTCGCACTAATCCTCAGAGAAACAATGGCATTTTAAAATGTTATTAATGTTGCCCGGGTTGGTTAAAGCTTAGACCTGTCTAGGTCTAAATGATTTATATTTCAGACTGACGTTATTGTTTTTAGGCTTTTAGGCGCGTTTGTCAACCACGAGTGCAAACATGTCGGATTTTTTGTTGCTTTCAGTTTCATACAAGCAAAAATGTTTCAGATATAAATTCCCTAATAGACATTTTATATTTAAATAAACTTATAAATCCATAAACTATTTGAGTAGAATATCATTAACATTAAAAAGAAACTTGACAAAGTTTTGAAAAAAAAAGGTCGAGTATTTTTGCAATTTTCTATTTAATAATGAATAACAAGAATTTCAAAGTTCAGTTGCTGGTAGGTAATTATTTTCACGCAGAGTAAACCTCTTGGTGGGAGTATCGGTGTAAAACACGACGGAAAAGAAGAAGCAACTGATTTATGAGTTTGGCTACTGTTCAACACCGATGTTCTTTAAAATAAGACCAAATTAATTTTGACAAATTTTATGACCAACCGTAATTTTGTTATGAAAGCTTTATTTTTCAGTTTGAGTGAAAATTTCGTAAAATAACGATGCTTTAACCACGGTCTAACAAATATGCCACGACTATTAAATAATAGTTTCATCGTCATATTTCCATGCATCATCATAGTTCCTAGAATTTTAATCATAGTTTAAAAAAGATCTTGTGAGGTATTCGAAGAACTTGAATTTCCTTCATATTATTTGTAGCTTGTACCTCAGACCAAACAACTCCGTAACAAGTAAATAAAAGAGACATGACCGACCATATTGAGTTGGAACTTAGGTAATAAGCATCAAAGTACCGTAAACAAGCAAATACTAGGTTCTACTTAATAAGCAGGCAGGCACTTGTTCTGGCATCTCTGTACGCCCCCGACAAGCTAATAAGAGCCTACCTCCGAATCTCGAACAAAAGCCTCCACTAGGTACAGCTCTCTACGTTCCCTGTTGTTTAATTTCCAAGCCCATAAATTGATTCCGATTCTAATGGTTACTTGGTGCGTAAAAGAGTAAATTTTATTTTATTTTAGCTTTCTTGTTTCAGGAAAACATTATTCTTTATGTTGTTATTGTTAGTTCTAAATTCCTAGCATACAATTCCAAACGCATATGAAGTTTTATTTAAAAAGTAATTTAAAAAAATATATACCTACCTTACTAGAAATTGGAGTTGATAAATAATGACTATATTAATTACATCAATAAAAATAGGCAAGTAGTTGGCAAATATGTAATATTATAAAAAAATCCTATTAAAATAACGAATTTCAATTGAAATGACTACACTTGAGGAGAAAAATAACCACAAGGCGCCTTGGTAGATAAATATTTCATCGGCTCATAAACAAATAATTTAGCCCTTCCCCGCTGTCTCCATAACTTGTACCTTTTCTCATAGAACACATTCTATATCGCCGACAGTAAATCTACAATGCGAATGGAAAACGAAAAGGGAAGATCTCTTTACGGCTTGTCAAGTGTCTCCTCTCAAGATGAATTCGTGACTGGATTCCGAACTCGCTTGTTTGACCTACTTCCATACGCACCCAATAGACTGGAAACAGTTCCTTGTATACAAAGTACAACTTACCGCTGCTAAATTGCATTCGAAAGTATCTACGGAGTAGGCAGGAAGTAAGTACGCTTTGTATAGAACACGTTTAATGGTTTTTTATTTCTTTTTTATTACGATTTGTGTTAAGATGGTGGAAAGTGCTTAAAAGATGTTGGTAGAATTAGTAATGACTTTTAAAATATCTCTTCTTTATTCGGTTTCATTGAAAAAGCTTGTTCCTACTTGTCGTGCATCGGATTGTTTATTCAAAGAAAACAAAAAAAAAGACACAAATAAAAAAAACGAGTAGGTACGGGATGTTAGATAGAGCTAGTCGTGTTTTTATCCATCTAAATATTAGAAACGTAAATCAAAACTTTATACATATACTCGTACCGAATTTATCTGTACGAAAAGGTAAATCAATCTTATCTAGTACTTTTAGTTAGTGCTTTAATTACGGATCGATTACCGTGCACGTATGGAGGTATTTAATCCATGGCAATACAAATTTAATTCAGTAAAATGAGGTATCATTAGCGTGATACTGCTGCCGCAAATCCCAGACCATTCGGATGCCAATGTTGATTTCCATTTATCATACAAATGTTTGTCATGTTTGTGTGTTTGGTTCTCATCAACGATTCTGCTCTCAGAGCATATTTCCCAAGGGTTTACAGCTTTGATTGGATGCAACATGGTGATCCTAGCCCCCTAAGTACCTTTTATTTGTGAATAATATATATGCGGTCTGGATCTAGGTAGATTTAGACATCCTGGTCCCTGTTCTGTGCCATTCCTTTGACTTATAACAGGTTAATATATGTATTTTTGTAATATAAAACAACTACAACATTATGTTCAAGAATGACGTATTAAGTAATAATCCATTTCAGCCTGGCATATCCTCTCTTTTAAAATCATTGACAAAGCCACTCCACTGACTCCACGACTAAACAGTCACAAATTATATCTACATATTTATTTCAAACCGCACTCTATGTTCAAGTCAATACAAAATACATTCCAAACACGTCTGTCATTCATCATTAAAGACCGTTTTGAAACTTCCGCGCAACATCCGTCTCACAATCGGAAAGCAATCTGTCTATCCGTCTTAGTATTTCCTGTAAAGGGTGTAGACGTCCTGAATCGATTTGATAACAACGATAGTAGGTAGGCAAGTACTCGTCGGACTAAATCACTTTTCTCATGGGTTTAAATATGAAAAAGCATTCTGAAGTCTCCAAATTGTGATAGTTAATCAAACAACATGAATGACAAGTCAATTTAAAATTATCTTCCTGGTGATAAAATATTCAGGTGTTCATGAAGGTAGGTATTGCCTCTATGTTTCGGCATAGAATAGTGTTTCAGCATTCTGTAGATAAGTGTATCGTCGTGGCAGACTACTCGTCGGGTAGTCAAGCGAGAGACGCAATCATTCCGACCGGCTAGGTCTGCAGGCTTGTCTGGCGTCACGGCGCGTCCGACCGTGTGATCTGCTGTATCCTGTATCCCGCTATTACGAATTACGTACGATATGCCTTTGCAGCCCGCATCGAACTTGTATCTGCTTTCAATTTTGGACTGCAATTAGGCAGAAACCGTGCTAGGTAGAGAGTGAACATGAAACGGCTTAATGAAGCATAGGCAAAGATACTTCTTTACTCAAAACGTTATATTTCATTTGTTTGAACCATGACTGTTCCTGCGATAGTAATTGTAATTTATCAAACTCAGCTTCGTTTTCTTTTATAAATCAGCAGAACACTAGGCATGAAACACATTCCATATTGGAACAGAATTATAGACACTCTACCAAACTTATTAGCTAGGCAACCGAAAATAAATCCTATCTCACTGTACTATGTACTACATAATCAGGCAATTGCAAACCGAATTTTGTATCATTAGTGTCCTAAACGTTCAGTTAGGGATCGTTTACCTATGCCCTCACGCCAAATGATCGCATTTACGAGAGGCAAACACACAAAGCGCCCGAGGGTAGGGTCGCCATGTAAATTTTTTTCAAGGACACCCTAAACAATCAACAAACATATAAAGATACTTTGGAATTACCTCTAATACGCAGGTAAGTTGTGCGAGAAAACAAAAGAGACCAATTCGAAAATATGTTAAAAACCTGGTGTTCTTTGAGCCCAAATAGAGAATACGAATAAAGTCAAATCAAATTAGTAAATAGGTACAAAAGTATTAAGTTTTGGTTATTTATCACGCTACTATAACATAAACTAATTTATTTTATTAAAATAACGACCTTTGTATTTAATAAAATATACTAAGTATCTAAGTATTTTCCTTCCGTTACTATTCCCAACATCGTAGTTTTACAAAATGAAAAATAATTAGCTAAGCAGATAATTAATTAAAAAGCCGGGACTTCAAAAGGAAGCTACAAAAGCGACCTTAACGTAAATCACGTGTAACTACGTTATAATGTGTGACGTAGATTCCGGCCGGATATGTTTTAATTACCCGTCGGAGGCTCGTCCTGGGAATTACGACCGGATAGTAACCCTATCCTGATGCCAAACATTTACACACAGTAAATTAAGCTTTAAATAAACTTATTTGTCCCATTTCCGTAGAGAACGTAATTATTTTCATTGTTTGTGCGTGGGATTTAATTTTCGAGTCTGATGATTGGACGCCGAAACACTATTAATTTTATTTTGTGATCGCATTTTAATTTTTGCATTAACCTTTAAGAAAATAAGAATGTTTTTCAATTTTGTCTCGCAAATTATTTTGTTTATCGGCTTTTCTGCAATTGGCAGCGTCACTAAAATAATCTGATTGCAATGAAATAGCTGAATGAAAAATAACGGTTCAAAGAAACAAACTTAAAATGTTTTTACATTTAGGTACAATATTTCGTGTAGGTGGTTACTGTTTTTAGACTAAGGCGATTAAAATTTTCTTTCGGAGGATCTTAGAGAGTATTTCTTAATAATAATTAGTTATGTGGGTAGGTACTATTTATTAATTAGATTCACTAAAACAAAAATAAGCCTAGCCTTTATAATTTATATTCCTCTACAGATAAGATGAATTTTAAAAAATGTACCCTGACTATACAAAAAACTAATATCATCACATTCTACAACACGATCCATTAATCAAAAAGCACAGGTAACGTAATCCGATCGCATACAGTCTCAAGAGCGAATATATCTTCCAATACAAACTCAAGTGGCAAACATAATAATATTACAATAGTGTAAACATATAATTGTACTGTATAATTCACGAGAGCTCGCCGCATAGAACATACGGCTCTCAGAGGAGTCGTAGCGTCGAATTATAGCCGCTCGCCTGCTAACTCTGCACAATAATCCATGTCTAATGGAAACTACTGATCCGATACGTATTTCAAAGGAGATTCTAGCCATTACATGCTCTATGGCGTATGCAATTGGAAATCGATTCGTGATACAACTTAAACGGGGTCAATATATTGAATCGACGGGATTTCGGCGAAGACGTCTAATATTTAACCTAAAAGCGGTTTAACAAATGTTAAAACAATACATTATGCGAAATTAGCTCCTTATCCATAGGAAGGTCATACTTGAGCTTAAGGCTTTTACGCATTAGGGATTCAACCACCCTGTGCTGTGTATATTGAACTAGCTAGACGATATAGTCGGCGGATTTGTCGTTTCAATATTTGACCTCAAACTGCAGAATGCGTTAAGACCCTAAGCTTTTTTCTTTTGTCGCCATAAGGTACTAGGTAAATTTTTCACCTCAAACTCTTTCAACTTTTAACAAGAAAGCTACTAAAACTGTAAAATCTGTTCTAGACGAAGCGACAAGACGAAGTAAGATATACGCAAATCTGCTCACTAAAAGTAAAATTAACTAGTATTAGCTTCAGGTAATGTTATCAACTAAACTAAGAATTAATTAAAAACAATAGATTCTGTCTGAATAACTCCTTGTAAGGAGTCTGCAAGATGTTGGGTTGCTCTAAAGGACGAAGCCTTTATTGTGCAAAAAGAAATAAATATTTTTAAAAATGATTTAACACGCAAGGGTACGCAGTGTATAGTGAAAAATTAAAATCATCTTAAAATAATATAGCCTGTATTATTCGGACGTACAAGCTACTTACATATAAATTTTAATTGAAATCTACAGCAACTAATATCTATCCATCGGCACGGCACATATATAGCCATTAAAATTACTTATTATTCATCAAGAATCGTTAAAAACTATTAACAACTTAACTATTTTTTATTATAAAACAATAATTAAGTCAGTGTTCGTATAACAAAAGCCTTGGGTCCTTGAAACCGAAGAGTTTCTCCTCTCCAAGGCAAAGCACGTTAAAGTATAGCCGGTTCTTGCAAGTCAGAGTTCGCGGGTTAATTATAAATGAGCTGCAGGGTTCGCGCCTCGGGACTTTCAATCTGTTCTCTTCATTTCTGAAGTCGGTGGCGGCGGCGGCGGCTAGAAAAACTTCACCTATGCCTTTTAATTTGATCTCCATTTAAAAAGTTTCTTTTCTATTTTTAACTACCTCATGGACTCAAGACCTATTCACTCGCAGAATAGCTTATGACGACAGTACTTAAGGCAATATAAGTAGGTACATCATTGTTGTCCGTCCACACCACGTCAGTTTATACTACGGTATTTATGAAAATGGTTACACCCCAATCTTAAGTAGGTTCAAATCATCACAGGTTCCATTCTGGCGAATACAAAATATTACCTCATAATTCACGATGCCCAAATTAAATGAATACCTAGTACGAACCAAACTAATTATCCTTACGAAGCCACATCGTAGCTTCATTCCGAAATTGCGGCATTCTCAATTTGCTTTACCAAATCTTACCAAACAAATTCAGAAGAACGAACAAACTTTATATAAGAATCTGATGCCAACTAGTGATGTGATAAGTCTTATAATTTATTGCGAAATAAATCAGGTATTAAAAGAATATGCGAAGTCAATCTAAATCGGAACACTACAATTTTTATCGTAGCCGTAGTATTGCCTACGAAAACTCGTAGCATAGTCGTAGCAAACGGCTGGAGCACACAAAATGTTATAGCAAAACATTTTTAGGAACAGTTTTCTTTGTAATGCCTACTTGATATCAACTAATATAAAATTGCAATATCTTTACCGTGATATCAGCGATATATAACGCACACTCAAACTTAAAGTGAGTGGATATTAATATTGGCGCAGCATAATTTCCGATTCCGAAGAAAAAAAATGCTTATAAGATAATGTTATACACATAGAGATCCAACTGCGTTATGTGTTCCGTCCCTAGCCCATGCCTAACAGAATGTTGCTCATTTCCTCCAAGTTTGACGAGTCAAAAGAAATCATTAACCGCAGTTCTGAAGTAATCTCTAGTCTGTACGTTCCCGCAATGATCTGCATTGCAAATGTGTCAGATTTTATTAAGAAACTGCAGCAGAGCCCGGCTTTAATCCATAGTAACGTCGTCCACTTTATGCGCGACATTAACTCGGGTTTTGATGCAAATAATAACTGCCTAGCTGCTACGTGGATGAATCTTTTAAAAGGTGGAGTGGCTTTACCGTCGCTTTATAATTTTGGCGAAGCAAATTGAACTAGAAATGCATCGCCGTCTTAATTTCTAGGTAATGATATGCATTCACAGTTTTTTCAAATTGAAAACTGTTCTTTAGATATTTTACTTTCTCAATAAATTACTTATAAATAAATATTAAAGCATTATATGAGAGCACTAGTAAAGTACCTAAACAGCGATAAAGTTTCATTCAAAATTAGTGTCATTTGTCTCTGAATCTGTAGGTGCATAATTTAAGGGTGTAACGGCGAGATCCGACCGTACTTAAAGTGTTAAGCCGCCGTGTGATAGCCCCCATTAATAAGTTACAGCGCTTAAGCAGACTTTACTTATTCACGGGCCGGTTTATAACGTTACGCACCTTGCTGGATACCTTACCATAATACCTACGTAATACGCCTTTAAAAATCACGTTTATACAATCACAAAAATATGTCTTTCGTAAAATATTCTGACAAATAAATTGAAAACTCCGATACAAATCCCTTTTGAACTTTATTGTTAGTTAAATTTAAATATATAAAAATAAGAAAATAAGCGTTTAAGCCTAAGATTTCTGTTGATTCTTGGAATAAAACATTTTCAATGGTTCAATGTAAAGAATGGGTACGAAAATAATAGAGCACTGGGTAGACCGAAGTTTACGTACACAAGTCCATGAGGTTGGTGCAAAAAAATAATCCAACCCCATGTAGCAGACAAAAACGGCAATGTTTCCGGGCCCACAAATGTGTGGATAAAGGTCGCGGCCCAATCCCCGCAAATCCTTAAGTTTTACCACATCCACATTTATTTTTTTGGTGGCGTCGAGAACTCGTGACCAATATGAATGTGATACAATTTGTCAGGTTTACGTGGTTATTTGTACGTGGGTGGGCGCAGGTGTGAGTGTTGCCCGTTGGAATAATAATGACTGATTCGACTTGAGAAGTCTTAGCGGGTGAAGGGACGGCTCTTAGCCTGGTCGTTTGCATGGCTTACGGCGCCGACCGCCTGAGCGGCGATATCTTGTCGGATAGGCTGACCCACCACCACCTACATTATATACCTACGAACATTTTACGGTATCAAGTTTGTTTACAATGTTACTTTTGAATTTTGAAACATGTTCGGTAATATAATCAGCATCAATTTTAAATTCTCCAATTCCTTTGAATGCAGTTAGATATTGGATATGACGCAAGTATTTTATTGATCGAATTACCTAGGCGGCGCAGTAATATTGAAATCAGAAAGGCATGTGAAGTATGGAGGCTACATTCAAAATGTGATCCGAATTCTAAAGTCCACACGGATTCAATAAAATGTTCCCAAGATATTCCTCTAAGATGAGCCTTGGTCTTATACTAGGGTACGTTTTGCGTTTAATTTCCTTTTAATTTTAAAAAGGACAGGTCAGATTTCAAATAAATTGTCCCAAGAATTTCAAACGACGACGAGGTAGTATTACGAAACGAAGAATGTTTGTTTAGGTTTTCTACGCGTAATTAAACTGAGCAGAATGTACTTCTACAATACTTATTATTTTAAAATCGATATTTGACGTTTTCGTGATTTAATTACCAAGTTAATTTGACTTACCCCAGAGTTGTTATTTATCAAAAACGATTAGTTGAACAGCAAAAAAAGCAAAAACAAAAATGAAGCGTTGATAGATATATTATTTCCTAGATTAAAGATTAATCGTAGCTCAAAATTATTTTACTTATACGAAACAATGCACACATAAGTAGCTATTTACCAACTAAATGCAAACAAAAGCTAGCAAGTCGAATAGAATAGAAGCCTTTTGTTTTCACATTGAAACGTTTCATGAAATGTATTAAGAAACATAGTCGATAAGACTGCTTTTTCCAGTAGCTTCATTGTTTCTATTTTTAATGTTTCCGTCTTTATTTGTTGTCGTATTGTTTTGTTTCAAATATGAGCATTAGTATTTTTCTCCTAATGGAATTTCCATCAATATTGAAAACAAAAACAAATATTTTGTTTGTGGTTACGGTTTTTCGAATATCTCTATGATTAATACTTGCAGATGCTAACAGCGGCTCCTCCTGCGTTTTAAAGACATTTAAGTAGAATATCTCTAGCTGTCACATCTCTTTAGACTGTAAAATATGTACCTAAGTATATTTTCATTCCTTATAAACCTGTGCTAATTCTTCTGCCTAATAACAAATTCATCTGACTCCAAACATCTGCCAACAGGTGTTAGAGGAAAAAATAACAAATGTAACTGGAATCAAATAAAATGTTCAGCGTACCGTGTTTAACAATATAGTACACAATCGCTAACTGAATCTATGACCGCTGGAGTCAAAGCTTTTAACATCTATATTTCCATATCTATACTCCTATACAGTAGTGAAAATTGTCTGTAGGTTTGTTAGGTCTTCCTGCTGAAATTGTGGAAATAATTTTGATGACTTTTACTTAAGGTACCTTCCTAGGTAGCTTAACAAAAGTCATAAGCAGTTTTTTTTCGGCAAAATTGAAATAATAATTGTTATGAGGTAGGCACACATGAAAAGGTAAGCTCGTATGTATTAATTTCAAACCGGTCAAAATGTTTCTTTTTTTTTGCAATGATACATACAAATAACGCCGCGAGCAGAAGCCACTTTTTGCTAAATTTAAAACTATTGGGCTTTTTGGTCCGAATACAGATTTGGTTGGGAGTGGACGGACAGGTTGATTTTAAATTCAGTGGGCGCACAAGAACGGGATTGGTTCGGTGACACGCGCAAACAAGATTAACATAGAAATTGCAACATATTGTTAGCTTTTACATTCCTAAATGGAACATCTATATTTTATTATATTGCATTATATTATGTCCTGTTACAGTTTTCTCTTAAATTAATGTTCGGCTAAGTTTCTTAAAAACTTTTGTAATAGTGAAGATAGAAATTTAATTTGTATTGAATGCTCGGTAGCGAACAGTCACAGATCATACTGATTATCACCGTTATACTGTGAGATAGGATAGAGAAATGGAAATTATTTAACTCTCAATTCAGTTGACTTAGGTAATTTCATCCATGTGGAAGCGAGTAGCACTTCGCAAATAGTAAACTCCTATCTATTCCATATTACTTACGTAATATGTAATTATCTAAAATAGGTAGTAATAATATCTAGATGATGTGATGGTCTGGCATATTACTAATATGATGTGCCGAAAATGTAATTATAGCTGGGCAAAGCGTCCTTTGAGCTCAAATCATCTAATATTGGCAAACACTGGAAATTGCTCGTCATATTTCCTTTCACGGGCTATAATTTGGTGCATTATATTGTGGTGGGGATGCTCGCTTTAAAGTAAAATCATCCTTCGAAACAAGAGCAATTATGTTCGTAATTTGAGACAGAAGTACCACTTGTGCTCAGCATGTTTACAGAAGGATAAATATAAAAGATTATTAAACCCACTCACCGCTGTGTAATTTCAACGTTTACAAAACTTTTCTAAACAACTATTGTTTTAGCGTACAATAATTTATTAATTTAAGGACTAATTACATGAAACTGCAGTGCACTTTTTACCGTACCAGCTCCATCTAGCTCTATCTATCTCGAAGTAATAACAATCCACTAGATAACAAACGATAGTAATCAGCAGTGAAACTATACATCCAATTGAAGGAGTGATTGGATACGCCGGTCATCTGAACCGACGGCACCACAAAGGTCGGGCTTCTAAGGACTCGGTACTAAATCGTCACGAATTAATTGTTAGGTCCCAGTTAATTTAGACTGGTGACGTCAACCCTAGTTCTACAGAATGTCTACCTCTCGATCATCCGAATATATTTGAGGACCTAGTTGTACCTACGAGTATTTGAACTTCATTTAAGGTATGTACGAGTACAGTATACTATAACTACTTATATTTTTATTCTTGTCATCTTTCTAAGTCGTCATTAAAATTATCTTTTTCTTCGAATGTTAGTTATACCGAAACTAACAATTTCTGATTTTTCAAGGACTACTATAATTAAATACAATAGCGTTTAATATCTTCTTCTCTGGAAAAAATAAAGTCATTCAAATACCACACAGTATAGTGATAAATCCTCATTAGCGAATATACTTAGTAGTAAACATTAATTCAATAATTGATAAATTAAATACTCACTATCTTCCTAATACCCAATTAACTGATCTATTTATTGGATTCAATCAGCATAATTGGTCATAATTGAATTCCTGATTTTGGCAAAGAGAAATCTGTGTCAAGTGTGATACAGACAAACATTTAACTAGTAAGTGTATTTAACACAAAGTTATCCTTGATTTAGTTAGATGTATAATGTATCAATATGGTCAGCTTTATTGTTGAATTAACATTAATTAGTAAGTGTATTTAACACAAAGTTATCCTTGATTTAGTTAGATGTATAATGTATCAATATGGTCAGCTTTATTGTTGAATTAACATTAATTAGTAAGTGTATTTAACACAAAGTTATCCTTGATTTAGTTAGATGTATAATGTATCAATATGGTCAGCTTTATTGTTGAATTAACATATCTGCATTGTTACTAAGTTGAAACCAAAGTTTAAAAACTAGATACTCACATGGTGTTAAAATGTTCAATGTTATCACATTTATTATAAATTTTGTTAATAAAGTCGCGTCGCCGCTTGCGTGTACTATTTCAAAACGAACCTATATCATTCATGAGTAACTTAAACAGTACTCAAAGTATGTACTTACAACCGAGGCAAATATTCAATAGTATTTCCTATTTATTCCAACGAAATTCGCCTGAAATACGGGAGCTAGCCGTAGCGCAGTGGCAGGCAGGAGAAGTGTGTAATTTATGAGCTGCCCAGCCTTTGTGGCCGACGAATAAACGCTTTTGTTCCTGACCCAATGTTTCTAAATCACTCCCAGATACAATCGGTAATGTTGCATTTTTTATTCACGAGTTATTGCTGTATGCGAGTTTTATTGTGCGCCTTTCTGTGAAGTAATGAGGTGCATCTACCGTATTATGAATTTGTAAGTAATATTAAGTAGAGTAAATATTTGTGAAAAATGTTATAATTCAATAAATTCAATGCAAGATAAACAACTCAATTTAGATCCAATACACACATTATCAATGCAGACGCTACCTCACTTTTATCTCAACCACATTTATCAAGATAACAAAGAGAGATCGTTAACATAGAAGCCCGATATCTAGGTAGCTAGTTCAAATAAATGGTTCGCTTCATTTTACTCTTGTTTGTGAAGAACACAATATGTTTGTGCATCGGGTTTCAATTGCGGAAATGCCTGCAGGGAGAACCTTTGCCGGTTGTAGTCCTTTAAGTTTCTTAAACCCGGTTCGAGTGGACAACGAAACTTGTGTTCGTAAATGTTATTTTGTTTTCAACGTAAATTGTTTGCTGAAACTGGATTCATGTTATTTCTTTGGCGATAATTATGATAGTATCTAATGATGATCGATAAAATATTTGAATAGCATGTTTAACTTTTTTATATAGTACACAACGACAAGAAATTTTCTGATAGTAAAGAAACATGCCTACTTAAGTTTATACTATCAGTTACAACATTGGTATATTATAAAATAATTCAAAGCTACAATCGAAGAGTACAGAAAACACGGTCTCTCAAAAGGCATGTAGCTCGATACAAAGTGGGATAACAGCACATGTGACACCAAAGGGAGCCCACCGAGGCTCAGTCAGCAATCAAAAGGATTTGCACCACTTTGCGACCCACACGGATTCACCACGACCCCGGAATAAGTACTTTGGTGCCGGAATTCCACAATTTCGCAATTCTCTTGTTAAGTGCATTCTCTTATCGTTTGCATTGTATTGAGTGTGCTACGTATTCTGTTTGCTTGTTAGAAAGTTATAATAGGATCAACAAGTTAAGTTTGGAACTGTTTTAGATGTTAGCTTATGAATTTATATTTTGAATCAAATCCATGAATAGGTAAGTACGCAATCCCGAGTTCCTGACAATTTCTTTTCGATCGAATGCCTGAATAAATATTTCCTTCAAATAGTATAAACTACTTTTCAATAACTAGTAAAATTGCGGAGTAGTTCGTTTGTCTCTGGGCCCGCATTTGAAAGCTTTCGCCCTGGCCCTCGCAAAGAGAACTCGATTGCACCAAAGTGCAACTACACACGGCGAGTTCTTTCGCCGACGTCCGTACCGATGCATAAAGTTAGCAACTCCGAGTTTTAGTGCAATTTCGTAAACAAACATTCTGAAGTGGAGTGCTATTGAGAATTTTATTGTAGAGCGCAGCCGGTAAAGAAGTCCGCTGGAGAATCGAAATGGATTTTACAAAATTCTGCGTCGCGAATCGCGATTCAGAAACCATTTTGTTTAAAGACTTGTGTGGTACAAGGTAGCCAGAAAACTCTAGGTATATTTTATAATAGAAACTAGTAGAACGTTATTTTCAGTGTGCTACGGTCTAGCGGACGCTTATTGCTGAATCTTTCCTAAGACATGGTCACACGTTGTCGTGTTCTCCAGGATACAACGACGGCAGCATTTTGCTATCAGAAATTCCATTAAGAAAATAACCAAGTTTTGAACATGTAGAGCTTGAGACACTTTTTTGAGAGTTTTCATAACTCTCGAATAAAAAATCATTCGATTTAATAAAATCTTTGTGCTTCTTTGAGCTAAGTACGAGAAGCTTCTTTGCTCAAATACTCAATAGGTAGGCACCTTATTAGTTTGATCATTTTCTTTCAATGTAATATAAAACTGCAAGCTTTGATATTGTGCTAGACAGAAAGGAAATCAATTAAAAGTTAGGTACCTATAGGTATATTTGTTTAATAACTTTGTGTGAAAGGATCGAAAGAAAGAATCTGCAGAGTTTGAATTTGTACGTTTGAACTTGAGCAAACAATTTGTCGCTTTCTTTCTATTTGATATCGATTTTACTGTCCATGTTCTAATCGACAATCGTAGTTGAGTCGTAAACGAGATGCCGCCTTGATTTTACGATCACACCGCTTTTATTGGGAAACTTTGTGTGTCAAGCTATTTGCTAAGTTGTCACTTTAACTTAGGCTTAGGTACGTACTTAAGTAACAAGTACCAATTTCAGGGTGTAAAAGATAAAATGTTTACTCTGGCAATATTCTCATTAAAATATATAAAGATGAAGCTCTTTCTCTTTCAATACTAAGAATTTACTCTGAACTTGTTAACGAGCTATGATTATCGCAATTCTTGAGAATTTACATAATTGTCGTTTTATTTTTTACGTTTGAATGGACAACTTTGTTTTTAGTCGCTAGTTTTCATAGCTTTATATTAAAACGCAAGGACCTAATGTTTATAGACTATTTTTGTTGAGATTCGTTTATTGGAGTTGGATATTTAAAAAAATAAACCCAGATTTCCGAATTTAAATATGAACACTCATAAAAAGGGCAGTAAAGCCGGCAGCACCAAGTTTAGAAATAGCACCGCAAAACGCTGATGTTTGCGCAAATTCGCTGGCAAAAGTCAGTTTGGTGGTCAAAAGGAATGATTCCATTTCAGTGGATGTGCTCCCACGTACTTTTACTAGTCGTATTAATTAAATGCAAGCCCCTGAGTCCATTTTACGAGTCCCGTTAGAGTGGAACTCGTTTCGTTTATCCTCTTCCACTCATAAGCAATTACTTGTTGGAATGGGAGTCGAACGTGCAAAGAAATTAGCTGCGCGGATTTTCGGCTTGGACTTTATGCCGGCGTGGATTTGAATATACCCAATTTAGGGGAATTTTCAGCTTCTAACTTTACCTACCCATATATTACAACGATTTCTATTAATTAACAAAGGTTTTTTAGTGATAAGATGACAAAAATTACACCACTTTAGTAAAAAAAAATAAGTTGGTGAATAAAATAAAATAAGTAGGTACTTAGTATAAAATAAATAAACACAGTTTTACTGAAGTTAAATTCCATTTGAAATTGTTAAAATAATTAAAATAAATAAAATATCTTTAAAAATATAACATGCTTTTTTATTATCATATGGTGAAGTGAAGAACAAAAAAACTGACATTCTTAAACCAAAAAACCAATAATAGATAAGATTATAAATTAAGATACAAAACCTTATTTCAACAGAAATAAATTGTATAGAAATGAAAACAGTTTCCTTTGCATCATAATAACCTAAAGTTTTTACAAATTATATAAGGAGTCAAACAACTTCTGCGAATATGACAAACTATGAATAGAAGACAAATGCTTTCACGAAATTTATCCGATGTTAAAAAGAAATAACCGTGTTTAGTCCTTCTTGTATTACTAATAGCGTAGCCAACAAAGAGAAAGTTAAGGTCAAATAGTCTTTAATTTAAAACTGAACAAAGGACACCAATAAATAGGAGCGGCGACTCGACTGCACACCGACTCTTGTGTTGCTGTCTCCGAATTATAGAGCTAACAGCAAATGTGACTTTGTAATTTTACTATGACGCTTCAGTGCAAGTACCTTTGAGGAATGTAATGTTCATCTCTGCTATAACCACATATCTTTGCACTAAATACAAACACATTACGTAACAATGTGTACTACAATAAAATACATTGTTTTGGTAAAGTACTCTACACAATAATGTACCATTACTACTAAATTTTGTGCACTAATCTAAGCCTGTGTTTTGTTTTATGTTTACGCCCATACCTACCTATTTTCAATAGTTCAAAATTTAATATCTATGTGGAGGAATTTAAGCCACTTTGGTCGGTCTCGAACTGTAAGAAAAGCAGCTCTATATAGGTCCTCATTTATTCCAAGGGTCGCAGTCGGTATGCAAATTGCGAATTCATTAAATAATTGTACCTACGTCCGTTTCAAATTTTCTTTTATTTTTGGTTTATCCTTGTTAAGAGTCTCTTGTTCGGTGTTAATGGAAATTTCGTACATATACCTGTGTGTTACGAGCAGAATTAATTAGGTAAGTAGGTACTTATTGTTCTTTTTAAATCAAATAATTATTAACATTTTTATATTTTATGTGCTTTTCTTCCGACTGGTTGAATAAGTACTATGGTTTTTTTCTTCTCTTCTTTTACTGCACACCAACACATAATATACAGGTTTAAGATACAGGCAAGATACCTAAAGGAAATTTTCAATTTCACATTCCTTTTGTACCTAACTTGCCTTTGAGTAATGTAGTATATAAACATGGCGAAACAAAAGCTACTTTACAAAAGTAATAAGCGATCTAATTGCCGTACCTGCTATAAAACATGAACGAAATTACGTTGGTTAGGTTTCATTATGAAATTACACCTACTTAAACAATTATATTTAGTTAAGTGGTAGAAGTTACGTACTTATGTTTAGCTAATTAATTTTAACAAAAAGTAATTATTAAGTTACACACAAGTTCTAAAATTTATTAAATAAGATTATATTCTAAAAAGTTAACCAAAGTTTGTATGTAAGCAAGTTTCTAATTAAGCGCTAGAAATTTTGCAATGCACACAGATTTCACCGAGTCTGATATCAAATTAACTATGAAACAAATATACAGTCGATAACACTAACAAGCTCCAGGCAATACCAATAACTCTATTTAATTTTTCAGCTTAGAAATTGATTTTGTCAACAAGTGTATTTTCTATAACAAGATTTTATTTATCTTCTGTTTTCTGTTACCAAAAATATTGAGAATCTTTTCATAGAATCAAGCATTTTCTTTCTATTTACTTATCTATCATTGACAAAAAATATTGTGAACAAAATATCGATTGAAAGAAAGTACTTATTATTGATTTTGAAAATTATTTGGATGCTAATTTTGAATTTGAATTTCAGAATTATCCGAGAAGTATTTTGATATTATGAACTAACAAAATGGAAAATAAGAACCACGCAAGTAAACCCTGTAATTAAGGTATAACACTCGTTGTAAGTAGCTTGCAGTTTCTTAACAAACTTTATCGTTACTTGTTAACTTTCGAACCGGCTTAGGTGAAACACTTTCAAACTAAATTAACAACGGCCGCATCTTGAGCGAACTTTACGTAATCCTAACTATGTTATTAATTTATTGAATAACATGCATCGCTGTGGGAGCTGTCACTCAAACCGTCGGAATCTCATTATCTTTCGTATGTTTACATGCACGAGTAGGTACATACTTAATTCCTTGAATTGTTTATCATCAAGACCCGTTTCAAGAAAAGCGAACCCTAAACTGATATAGCTTCGGCTAAACTCTTGAGAAGGGTAATTTCAAATGTAGGTTGTTGACTCACCAAACTAAACGTCTAAGCTTAATTTTGAACAAACACATTCCATCTTTGTTCGAACTTCTAAATTGAAGGAAAATAGAATATTTCCATAACGTAGAACGGCGAACGAATGCGAGAACAAAGTTGTAGAATAGTAACGCGCGATAATAGCATCGGAATGGGAAAAATGGGGAAATTTCAGCGTTTTCGAGTGTTGAGACCTCTTTGCTAACGTTCAAAGTGTCACATCATTCAGCGAAATTGCAGCTGCCTAATTCGTATTCAAGGAGCCGACGGCTGTATTTGTTCATAGGGCGAACTCGACAGACGTTTAATGATGCTCCGTTTTGCCAATCACTGAGGGTGACATGCTCTATGTACTAGCGAAGCGCTTACAATTTATTTCCCGAATTACTTGGGGGACGTTTGCGTCGTTATAATATCTACTTGAGCGACATCAAATAGACTCTTGCATTCATATTTATAAATTATAATCTAACATTATTAATACACAAACATCAAAGTAAGCAAGATAAAAGTTGAGAATTAAGAGCTGCTTATATTTTAACTAGCACTGCCAAACTTAGTATAAAAGTTTTAAGCTTCAATATGAAATTGTCCCAAAATCTTGAATGAAACAAATAAGTTTAATGCGGAATAAAAATCTGTTTCTTCCCAACCCACGTCGACCTTACAATTAAAACGCCATTATAATTTAAAAAATATTACATCTGATAATTTCGCTACCGAAGTTAAAGTATGATAAATGATTACGGTTTCCATTCCCTCACGGAATATAAATGACATTTTCACAAAGAGAGTATAAACTTTAATGTGATTCGGGAATATTTCCCCTTGTCTATCTGTAGTGGTAGGTAGATACTTTCTTCTGGCAATACGTTACGTGATATCTGAGTAACTACCTACTTATAAGCATTTTCTTCTACACATGTATCTAAGGTTATTAAATTAAAAATATCATTAATGTATCATTAACAGAGTGGCGTAGACTCCACCGACAAGAGCGAAGCTCTTAAGTTTAATGATGATGTAAAACTATGTACTAAATGTTTAATACCCATTCATTTGACTTCAAAAAGCTCGCGAAATGCTTCATAAAAACATCTCTGATATGTTAGTAATGTCGCTTAAAGAAAAGTCAACACTCGTACACAGAAGTTAATAATTATTTTCATTCCTCACACGCTGTCTCGCTGCTAGAGTATCTCTCCCACGTCAACTTGTAAGTGAATGCAGTAACGTGAAAATGCATGTTTTATTTCTACTTCTGCTCGCTTGGTACGTAGGTACTCTATGACTGCGCATTTACGCTAACTGATGGCTTGAATGCATTTACGAAGTTGGTGTTTTCGCACAATTTTAACATTAAATTTAGTTACGTAGGTATCTGAAAATAAGGTTAATAAGGATTCCTTCGTATGCTAACTACTTACTATAGACGACGTTATACGCTTAAAATAAATATACCTAAATATGCAAAAAAAAATTAAAAATACAAAATTTTCCATGGACCTTAAAATGACACGCATTTTATTACGACTTATAGCTAATCATAAAATGCACTGATGTTGACAATAGGTACCTGCAACTTTATTCGTTTGTCAAAAACTGATGAATCGTAAATTTTTCAATAGGTAACTTCTATAAATACTCATAGTTCCAATCTAGTGGAAATCAAATACATATTCAAATAGGTACCTATCTATCTATCGTAATATTTGTGGAAGCAATTTAGTTGTAGGTAGGTTAAAATAGTCTAGATGCATTGCCTCCGTTCGTTCCTTCCTATACATACCTAATGGTCTTAAATACATAAAAAGAAGAAGAGATGCAGTACCTATTTGCAAAGTCTGTGATGTGACATCGAGTTAAAAATATCAAGATAGGTTATCTAATATACCTACTTATTTATTATTGCACTGCGCGCATTCAAGACATCTAAAGATGCTTTCTTCTCGCTTTACATTATGAATACTGCCTTCTCGAAAAACGGTTTCAATTTCAGCAGTAAAGGTACTCACAAGTTGACAAACATTCAGAGGAATGCTCGGAATATGTAGAGTAGAGTGCCATAGCGACGGCTCTTGTCAAAGCGATTGCATTTTGTAGCCATTTTGCCCAGTTAGTGCAAATAGAATATTAAAATTTCTATCTCAAAACTGAAATGATTCCGCCGTGTTCATAAAAATGTTAAAACTCGACTTGTTGGTTGTTTCCTTTTATAAATAAGATACTTTTAGATATTAGAGAAGATTATTTTCAAATGTTTTCTTTTAGTGTTAATAACACTAACGGCTATAACACTGTGTTATAGCCGCCCGTTTTCAAGTCGGTAATGTTGATTCCGCTACCAATAGTTTTTCTTTTTTCTTTGCACTCGCTTTTATGTATTATGTTGGTAAGTTTTTCTTAACGTTTGTGGAAGGATGATGATAACGTTGATAACAGAATTGACAAATACGAGTTGCAGTACAAGACATGAAAAGAAAATAAAAAAGATGAAGATATTTTTGAAAATTAGAAAGACTAATGGGTACCTACTTATACAAGTATTTAGTTACCTAGCCTTTAGATGTAATACTAAGTTAGGTTTTGGTAATAACTTATATCGAAATTCTATCTAAACTAAACCTAAAGATAACATTTTGACTTTAACTTTAGAATTTGTTGCTTGAGGAATAGTGGAACTAGGACATTGTATCCTCTTGTTCAATAAGATAAATTAGTGAACCGGAAGGGGTATGTAGACAACTACTTAGATAGGTTAATTCCGGATTTCTCAGAAATTCGTGGAAATTCTAAAGTGAAGGGATGAGAAGGGTAGGTGTGAAAGGTTATTGACGCGGCGACGTGTTAATAATATTATTATCTTGATAGAGTTTAGTCTGAAGTTAAAACGCTTCAAGTTACAATCAGTTTGTTCTTACCTTTATACCTACCTGACTGTTACATTTCGTCTTTAATATCTATAAAATACTTAGCTTAAGATAAGTTTCTATTCGTTTGATATTACAAAACGTAATAGTAATAATGTTTGTTATTCAAATCACGTAGGTACCTAGAAGCTAAACCTAGGTATTTTCGTAAAATACGTCATAATATGGTCGTCGTTTTTTTAAAATTATTTCCCTGTAATTGATATGGTAGAGTTAAAGTGTCTAATGACTAATCGTTCATATTGTTGATAGACTTTTTATCATAGTGAATGAACGTGATGGCGCTGTTCGTACAGTAGATACAGAAATTACTGTCCCACTAACGTCTTCAGTAGCTATCCATTATCAGATCTAATATCAATGTTCTCGTAACATGACCCGTGGCTTCCTCAAACCAAGTAATTAGCCAATAAACTGGCAGTGCAGAGTTATGCTCGGTTTGGCCAATATTCGTGTGATTAGAGATAATATCAGGGCAAAGGATCGTTATTAGGGGCTCGGAAACAAATCATTGTGTACGTGACTATGTGTTCCAGATAGGTCCAATAGTTATGGAAATTAACTAGGGCTGGACAATCGCCCCTTCGTCACATATTATTATAGTGTTATGCTGTTATACCCTTGATGATGATAACATAACACTGTAAGATTAAGGAGTTACCTACCTAGTTCTAATTAAAGTCATCAATCTTCTTGCTATTATCTAGGTATTTTAAGTTTTGCTAAACGTATTTCATTAGAATATAAATAAATCGTGTAGTTAGAGGTATATTAATAAGAATGCCCAATTAGAACATCATTTATCTAAACAAACACAAGAGAAGATCTACAAACATTACTGCACCTACACTTTTTCAGATAATTAAACTTCTTCTTTTTCTTACTTCACTTCGAATTATCGTCTCTAAAAATATCCATTGAAGCGTACTGTACCACCCTACGAATAAAACACAGGCAATATTACTATAACTACGTTACTATGCGACCTCGTATTCAATACTCATCAATAAGCATACATGTCAAATGAGGCAAGTTTATTAAACTTTCCTGAATTGCCTCGACCCCGATACTTGTGCGGGAAATGCCAAATAAAAAGTTTTTCTTATTCTTCTTTTAGCCTACTTGTGTATGCCTACGTACCTACTGAGTAGGCAGGTACGTAACTTAGAAATAGATAACAGTAGATTTCAATTCTAGCTCTCATTAATTTATTTGATTAGGGTATTCGTATTGATTTAGGTAGAGTAGATATATATTAGGTATAAGTAGGTATATAGGTACGAGTAGGTACATTGTCCAGTTTAATATATCGTTCTTTATGATAATACATATGTGAGTAGGTATATAGGTACGTCGTAATAACGGTTCTGACTGAAAATCGTTTTGAAAATTCTCTTTAAATAAACAAGAAACCGAAACATTTGGCGTGCATACCCATAAATACTCAAACGAAATAGTGGAAAAATGAAATATAACTGCTATAAAGTTGGGTATAATGGTCATATTTTGCATGTTACCGCTCCCTGGGCGTACAGATTGAGGCCGTGGACAAATCCTGAGGCACCTACAGAAGTAGATGGGATTTTTCTCGGATCCTTTTTATTTTCTTTGCTATATTTGAATATCTGCCCGGCAAAGTAGGATCTCGCTATGTAAGGTATTTTTACGCGGCCTCTAGTATTTTTGGGCTATTTCTTAGATATAAATAGATAGGTAAAAATAGCGGTAGTTATCTTTAATAATAAGTAAGTAAGTAGGTACTATGTCTTCGAATTTGCTGTAGGTAAGTACCTAGGTACGTAATAGGATTGATGCATTCTCGAATTTACGGTAGACCTAAATCAAGTTTAAGCTGTTACGGAGAACTGACTCTTCCATTTCGATTTCGCTGATGGAATTTCTATCTCGTCGTGACATTCCCCAAATAACGGGGGCAGATGGCAGACACACAAATGTCCCAGTGCCTTCTTGAGCTATATATACTTACTTACCTTAAAGTATTAAGTAGATATGTAAGCAAGTAGGTAGATATTTAGATCTTCCTTATGTCTCATAATTCACAATATAAGGTAGGTAGGTACTTAAAATAGTTCTAGATATAAGAATAGGCACTTTAACTGTGTATTATTAGTATTATTAGTAATATTTACTTACCTACTTACTTGTTTCTATATCAGAAATAACTAGAAGTCTACGAATAAGTAGTTAATAATTCTTTCTCTCAATTCTCAACTTCATATTGTTCGACAGAACACTTTATTATTATGTTGCCTAAACGTCGAAAACATCCCGCAATTCGACCGCTACTGACGCAAAACATTTTTGCGAGAATTCCATTTGTTAGTAACTCGCTACTTCAATATATTGGCGTAATGTTTCTTGTATCCAGCTTTCAGTCACATTTATTTTACAATGAAACGTAACAAGTTTTATAAATTGAATCGTGAAACTTTATAGAAGAGGTAAGTACAATATTACATCTCCGTGGGGCAATTATAAGTATAAGTAGACATTTTATTAGACCTAAACACCTACCTACATTGAATATTGAACCTTTCATATCTAAACGTGTGTAGGTAAACCTAACTCAGCATTTAATTAATGAGTTCTGAACGCGACTGTACTTTATCAAACCTATCAAGTGCTTGAACATCTTCACCAGTATTTACTAAATCCAAAGCCAATACGGCAGAATGTTTGCCTTCTCTCGGAGGTAGCTCAAGATAAGTAATGTGAGAAGTTAGAAGTAGATTAATTAATTAGTGCTTTAAGCAGAGTTTAGGATAGGATCCCTAGGGGTGGAACGGATTAATAGGATCTCTTCGGGACGTGCGAGCGTTTGGTGCCTGCCTTTGCAGTTAACTAGGACTTACACAGTTTCTACATACTTGTTTATAGAATAATAAAATAAATCTTTTAGGTAAGAAAGCTTATAACAGATACCCATATTTGAAATGAAAATGCTTAGACATTTTTTTTCCATGCAATTAACTTTTTGTTTATACAAACATACGAGTACCATACCTAGTTATAACTTAGCAAATTTTTAGATGAGAATCTACTGATTCAATAGGTACTGATCGATTTGCGAGGTAGCTATCTGACTACTGATGGGAATTATATTCGTAATTTCTCGGAGGTATTAATTTATTACAGTGGGCGTAATAAAATGAGAGGCTAAAAAGCTTAACGTAACATCTAAATAATAAGAAACTTTACTTATTAGCATATCTTGCTGATTAGCTATTCTCTTTATTGGAAAACCTTGTTAGATAAGTTTGTTGCAAACTCTCAGTATCTGCAAGTACCAAAGTAATTAAACACTGTACGCATCTCGAATACAAACATATGAAATGTTTGAAGAAGTATGTATAAGTACCTTACTTGATTAATATACGAATCAATTTGAAACAGAACTCTCAGTGAACGTGAAAAATTCACAATGGATGACAGGAAGACGTAACCCCGAAAACGGATAGGCGGGGGTTGTCCACTGAATTGCAATGTCCGCCTTCTATTACCTTACCCCTATCATATAATGTAGTCGGATGAGCGCACCTTTTGAAAGCCCCGAATTTTCAACGGCACAAAACTAGGAGGATATTTTAGTGACCTCTCTCTACAAGCTATCATAGTTGACGTCAGATTTACCGAGCCGAATATTTCGGTACACTTACCGCGAATGAAACTTGAGGGGAATTTTGAAGGAGAAAGCTCTTTTGAGAGTATCGTATAGTGTAGTGGTAGATCCCTGGCCAAAACTTCATTACTTAAGTTCAAACATTTATAAAAGAATCACAAACTAAAAACAGACGACTAACTATACGAAGACATATCTAGCGCCATCTACACCAAGTATACAACAATCAGCAGCAGGCTCATGAGCAGGCTTAATAAAATTGTAAACAAACTCAAAATGAAAAGCAGAATAATTTTATTAACATGTTTAAGTTTCAATCAATAATATAACTACATTACAATAGACCTACTTAAAATATATAAATTAAAAAACCTACTTTGGTTTTGCTTGAATGTTTGTCAATTTTGTAGGATCATACTTGTAAGTTTTTTGTACAGGACCCTTCCCAGCTTTTGTGAAAATCATTTCATCAATCCGTTGCCTCTCAGCTAGCTCCTTTGAAATCTTTACATTGGTCCATGAATCCTTTGCACCTTCTATGAACCCTTTCTTCTTAATAGGCAAACTTTCAGCATTATGCTTTAGTAATGCTGGAATTTTAAAGTACTCTCGCACTCCTGGCATTTTAAGTACTCCAACTTGAAGGAGGGATATGAAGTTACTGGAGCACCAATACACAAGAATGGCACCTGGGAAGTTGATAGTGAACGGTATCATAACAATAGGAACAGCTCTCAGGACGTACCTCATTATGTGCATGTTTTGTGCATCGAGCCGGCCTCCATCAACACCAAGTTCAATAGTTAACCACATTGTGGCACTTGTAATAAGAGGCAGTATGAAGTATTGATCGGGGACTGTCAAATCCATGAACCATGCTAAACCTCCATGTGTCATACTTTCAACTGGGCAGTTTGCCATGCCCCTTAAACCCATAAAAAAAGAAATAAAGAAAGGGGCCTGGGCCAATGGAACAATCATGTTCTTTAAAGGATTCAATCCTTTCTCTTTCATAAAAACCATCATCTCCTGTGCATAGCGAGCAGCTTCCAATTGATTCCCGGTCTGTCTTGCTTGGGTCATTTTCAACTGTAATGTTTGTACTTCAGGCAAGTTATTATTCAGTAAAGCTGAATTTCTTTGCGACATAATTACAAGAGGAAACATGGCAACTCTTACACAAATTGTTCCTATGAGGATTGCACCCCACCATGGTATGTCAAGGGTGACATGAACATATTCCAGCGCATTTTGTATAAGACCAACAGGGCTCCAACCACCGAGTCCAAGACTAGCGAATGTGGGTTCTCCATTGGCTGATAGTGTCTGGACAGTTTCATTTATCTCAGCGAATAGCGAGGGTTCAGGTACCGGCGGTGGTTCTGGTATACTGTCAGTCAATGTTGTTGTTTTAACAGCATCGGTACTACCCGTGGAAGCAAATCTTACTGATGCTGCCGATGGGTTTAAGTAAAATAACTTTGCATTTCTAACCTCAAACTTTTCGCAAAAAAGGATTTGTTTTACGGCACTTCTGCACCCCTGACGGCTGAGCAGTTTAAACATGATTTATTTTTACTCAACACTATTAATAATTTTGAAGGATTTTTGTTACAAAAAACAATTTATTTTCGTAATATTTATAATACGGCACATCGCTCGCCCCACCACCATTTGACGTTGACATCTGTAATCAGGTGTTGCCAGCGTTAAAATTATCAATCCCAAAGCATGTTATACTACACCACCGCATTTTGGTTCATTTTTAAATCATTTAAAGATTGATCAATCACTATTTGACAGTAAATACGTGTGTATGGTATATTTTTCAAGTACTGTCAAGTGTGTCAAGCTGACGGACGGACGGACAACACACACGTGCCTTTCAAAACGTTTGTTATTACAAGTTTTTACAAAAGAAATAATTAGTGTGTAGCCTGCAAACAAATGTAAATTATTATATATAAATTTCTGAACCATACATTTTCGTTTGCTAGTTATAACAACATGGCTCACATATCTTTTCCATTTAAGAAAACAAACAAAACCTTATATCAAAAGCCAGCCTCTATACTCACAGAAGATGTTCTTTATTGGAAGAAGTTAGGGGTAAGTAATTATAATTACATTTCACAATAATCACTGACTTTATGCTTATTAATAGAAGTATTTTATTATTCCTTCAGCTGCCGTATTTAGTGAAAGAATTTGGTGCTATTGACTACTTGGACTTCAGCCCAGTGGAACCTTATTATTTTGCTGCTACATGCTCTGTTAGAGTTCAGGTAAGTAATGAAATATGTTGCGATTCATAATTAATCAGATGCTGTGTTTTATATGGAATAAACCTTATTAATGTTTTATACAGATTTATGACCCAATAACCAAAGTTGTGGCAAAGAACATCTCAAAATTCGTGGAAGCAGCATACGGTGCCACCTTTCGCACTGATGGGCGTCTACTAGTTGCAGGGAGTGAAGAAGCTGTGGTCAAATTATTTGATGTACAATCAAAAAATGTACTAAGAGTCTTTTCCGGACACACTGCTCCAGTAAGTTACTTTACATAACCAAAAACTGTCCTACCTTATCTATTAATACTTCTTTTACCCACTTTAAATTAATTTCAGGTCCACAGAACATACTTCACTAAAGATCAAGTCAAAGTTCTAAGTTGTTCTGATGATAAATCAGTCTGCCTCTGGGACATAGCCACTGAAGAAAAGATCGCTACCTTCACAGAACACACAGATTATGTAAGAGCTGGAGCTCCAAGCCCTATATCACCAGAAATCATTCTATCTGGTGGCTACGACCATGCAGTTAAGTTATATGACTGCAGGTCTAATGAAACTGTCCTCTCAGTAAACCATGGCAGTCCAGTTGAATCTACACTGTTTCTACCATCTGGAGGATTATTCATCAGTGCAGGAGGAACAGACATCAAAGTATGGGATGTATTCAATGGAGGAAAACTACTGGCAAATATTGCACAACACCACAAAACAGTTACAGCCCTTCGGCTTGCAAGCAACAATAGCAGACTCATGTCTGCGTCACTAGATAGACATGTCAAGATTTATGACATATCTTCATTCAAAGTTGTTCATAACATTGACTTCCCTAATGCAGTACTTAGCATGGCCATCTCAGAACATGACGATGTTCTAGCAGTTGGAATGGTAGATGGTGTGATATCAATACGAAAGAGAGAACAACCAAGTCATCAAACAAAAGAAAAGCATGGTTTATTCAAATTTGCACCAGATCATGTGCAAGTACAAACATCTACTGTAGACGTTGTAGTAAAAAATCAAAAAGCTGAAATAGAACCAGAATGTGATAAATACATAAGGAAAAGTGAGTTCTCCAAAGCATTGGCTTCAGCCCTTAAAGCCATTACAGTAAATAAATTTCCAGAAAAAACTATAGCAGTGTTACAAGAAATGTTACGTAGAAAAGTATTAAACATTGCAATGATTGATTTAGATGAAAAGAAAATTGGAGCACTATTGAAATTCTTTATCAAAAATCTAGGTGAAACAAGATTTACAAGAACTGTTATTGATGCTGCCAATGTTTTTGTAGATGTATTTGAAAGTGACGTAAAATCTTTCTCGGAACATAACCTTTGGCTGTATAAATCATTACAAAAAACTCTTAAAGAAGAAATAGAGGTATGTAAAAATGTAAGTGAATTAGAAGGCGCCATAGGACTTTTATTAGCTGGCTCTCATGTAGATGTAAGTAATAATATGTTAGAATTAAGTGATACCTTGATACCTTCATCAAAAGCCCAAAAAGAAATTGTAATTGATGTTTAAAATATCTGCAATTATATAAAATCAATCTTAAAACGTGTTTTTATTTTCTTAATTAGGTAAGAACTAATTTCCTAATGTTTTAACATTCCTTTCTCATTTTTTATCAGGTTTTATTCTATTCTCACTTTCATTCAGTCAAATATTTTAGTCGAATTATAGGATCAAATGAGATTTAAAATAAGCTTTGCTCTGTATAAAATACTCTGGCAATATTATCATGTGCGAGTCCTTAAATTAAAAAAAGCAACCACGTTTTATGGCAAGTTTCCGTGTCCTTAAAAAAATACGGTTTGTCTATGGTTTATTGTCAAAAATGACGTGCATGACGTTCTTAGCGGACGTTTTTGTAAAAATTGTGTAAACTGTGAACTCATAATTTCGTAGTGATTGTGCATAAAAATGTCCTTTTGGATTTATGTTAAGTGCTAAAAATAAAAATGAAGTGTGATACAAATTAAATGATGGATGTGACTTTTATCGTAACGTTATTATCATTAGCAATATTTCGTAAGTTCACTTTTGGGGTTTCATGTTATTGTCGATTTATTTTCGTTATAGGATAACAGACAGTTATTTCTTTAGTTTTAAACTAATTTTAGCATGTAAAAGAACGTACATATATCTTCTATCTTTGCATCAGGTTATGTATTTTGTTTCAATGAGCAGGTAGTCAGCAAATTTGTATCGTTTGACCATGAGGTAGAGAAAACGTTTATTTTGTCCAGGTACTTATATAAAAAGCTAAGGATTTCGTATCGAAATGGAAGACCGGAGGGTAGCTGATTATTTTGTTGTGGCTGGATTACCGGAGAAGCCTGAATTATTGGATGATTCTGATTCTGGCCACCTCAAAGGATACACTTGTAAGGCACCTATAACTGATATAAGTAAGTAAACAATGTCGATATTACATACAAATTTAACCTAACCTATAATGACCATGACAAATATAAAATACTAACTGAAAGTAATGTAAACATGTGGTTCTGGTACTAATTAGCCTTTAACTTAGTAAAATAACAACAGCGCAAATTGTAAATAAATATTAATTTATGAACATTGAATAGTATGTATGTACAAAATCAATATTTATATTTCCTAAAATACAGTTTAATGAGGAACTTGATCAGGAATATGAGGTAATACTATAAACAATGGGGAGTCCATATAAATATTAGCTCTAATTAAGTTCTAGGTCAACTGTTTTGAACAGGATAATCATGTGACACAGTTTTGCATAATTAAACATTCATAATTATACATCTTCCTGTTTGCATGAATAACTTATTGTGATGTATTTAAATGCATTGCTGATCTCTTATTTAAATTGATAATCTATCATATATCATTTGAATCATCTACATAAAGTAAGTTATTTCTAGCTGTATCTGAAGGTGTAAGAAAAAAAGTAGTAACTAACATACAATGAAGTTATTGAAAACAATTATGATGTGGATACAATAATATACATTTGTTAAAAAGTTATATACCATTCTTAGTACAGACAGATTATCCATATCTCACACATTTTAGTGATAAGAATACTTTGTTACTTATGTTTTCTCATCATTGACATTTTAAGTACTTGTAACATAATATTTTACAGAAGAAAACATTTTTTTTACCTTATCTAAAACATATAATTTGTTATGGTGATTTCATCCATTTCCTTTCTGAATTTAAATGTGACCAATGTTTCCAAGTAAACAGTCAGTTTTATTTTAGATATTTCATTACTAATAGTGCTTATCTGATTTGCTTCATGTTCTTATGAATTTCAGACATAAGTAATACATACATACTACCAAAAAAAAAATTATTGTTTATTTATCTATTCAGTGTAAATATGTCGTTTTAAATTTTGATGTTTTTATCTGACAGAAAAGTTTTGTAGAAGTTAGTTTATTAGAAGTTTTTTAATTTCTACTTGACTTTCAAGGAATATTCCAATAAGAATTTAGACCATCAAAAACATGGATTCCTCCCAAATTGAAAGAAATATAGCTTCTTTTAAGTTCAAACTATAAATCTTAATAATTTCCGTTTCCAACACATTTTTAATGAATCACAAGCCAAATAATATTTGGTACTAGTAACATAACACTACGGAATGCACACCTCATTGAGTAACGCAAGTACATAACACCTAAGACTAGAGGCAGTGGTTAGTGAAGCCAGAATCAAATTACTGTAACTGATACTATACATAGTTACCTAACAGTGCTGGCTGGAACTGCAGCAGTAAATCATCTTGAAATCTAGTTTTAATTAAGCTAGTTGTATAAAGGCAGATTGTTTAATCCTAGTGTGCCATATAACTTGATTGTCAATTTCAGGTCAAATATTCAAAACCTATTTAATCCTATTAATATTATAAAGTCAATATTTGTAAATAGATGTTTGTTACTCTTTCACGCAAAAACCACTTAACAGATTTTGATGAAACTTGGCAATGTTGTTGTTTATACATCAGAATAACACATAAGCTATATTATTTTTCGATATGATTTTTTTCCAAGATATGACGATAAATGCGTAAGAAATCATGGGCTGCTTCTATATAACATAATCCAACGACTGAAATCAGCAACTAATAATATTAACGTAATTAGGCACTTTTAATATTTAAATGCAACTGTGACGCAGCATTATTTTCCCTAGATAAGTGGTATCATTGGCACAAGGCTGCATAACCCGTTTTCCTTGCAAGCTTTAATAATAATGTCTGGAGCAACTGGCAGAACTTGTCAATAACTTTCACAAAAAATGTGTTCTCCCTTATTAGGAGATCAAACTGACTGGAGATGAAATAGTAGTTTATCCTTCTAATATTATAAATGTTAATGTTTGTGCCAATGGATGGATGTTTGTTACTCTTTCACGCAAAAACTACTGAATAGATTTTAATGAAATTTGGTAATATTTAACTTATATTATCAGAATAACACATAGGCTACAAAGTTTTGAGATATCATATTTTTCTTCCAAGATATGAGGATTAATGCGTACGAAGTCGCGGGCAGCCTCTTGTAGTTTTATAAAGAATTCTAGCACATAGGAATGTACCTGTACCTCCTTTATTGTTTGAAGTCAATTCCAAATAGGTTAAACTATCTCATAACATTAAAAATGTCGCATAGACCCTTTTGTATTTAAACTTTTCATAAATATACCATTGAAAGGTCACCGGTACTTTCGCCCGTCGGATTAGATAGCGTGGGGAATTAGGGGTGGCGGCAGTGACCTTTGCCAACTTTTCATTATCTGATTGGATCAGCTTTAACTACATGCTATGTGTTTACTTCATTTTACAGTAAATTAAATAACCATCGTACTAAGAAAGAAAAACAAAACAAACTAGTGGACAAAACATGAAAATCACAAAATAAATCTGTGAAAAATCTTACACCGTCATTATTATTACATAATGAACATAGAAATATGTTCTATAAATTCATTTCATGATGTATCGCTTCATGCAGCCGACGAGCACATTACAAAATAATAGATGAGGCACCATCGAAAATCGAAGATGACCCAGTAATGGAACTCATGATTTTGTTTACTTATTTCGATGGCCGTGGAAGTTTTTGATTGATTATGTTTAAAAACAGAAGCAATTTGTTGTTATCTCGTAACAATACGTAAGGTTAATAAACTCTGGAAAAAACAAGAATTGGAAGATTACATGACAATATGATAGATTACGTGCAAAAAAATAGGGAACTTTGATTTCATAATCTCGTATGAAAATAAATCAAAAAAATGTGATTTATCCATCCATTTGATATCCGTCAAAACGTTTCGTCTGAGATGTCTAAATTGTCAACAAAAGATCTCGTTGATTGACCCACTGTGATCCGTTTATTGGGTATCATTATTGACGCTTGAAGGGGCTTCAATGCCTCCAATGCTCCATTACGTTCATTGCCCTTCATTTCTTGCATTGACTGCATTGTCCAAATACTTAGACGTATGTTAATTGCTATTGTAATATTCTATGAACGCACAATATGTTGGCGCCCTTATTACGTAAATTTGAGTACTGAGTGCAAAACTTCTTCTCGTAGGGTAAAAAGATGATAAAGTTAATGTCATTTCTTATCTGAATAAAAATTAAGTATACCTACTGTAGATGTAAATGGATCTTTCTTCTAATTACTTGCCTGTAAAATATGATAAGTAGAAAGCCGTAGATTTATCTGCTACTGAGATAAATAAATGTCGTTAATCTTGGAATTCATGTTATGTCTAGAAATCGAGGTCTATAAAAAAGGAATTGGTTTTAAAAACGGATCCTAACTGTAAGATTATGGATATTTTATAGGTATCAAACTTTCTTAAGATTTATACCTAGTTACTCTGCGTTTCTATTTAAACTCGATAATGCTATGATCAAATGTTTATTTTTTGCGCTCATAGGTCAAAGAACTATTTAAGAGTATTATACCTACATCACGAAGTTTGGCAGGGAAAAAATATTTTAAATCACTGACCTTGAGCACAGAAAAGCTTCATTTGGTACTCAGTCTAAGAAACTAACAAACTATACCTATTGTTTATAGTATTTTCTCTTAGTCGTAAGAGGAATCGCCAGATAGAGTGGTTTCTAAGTAGGTATATATTTTTTTTCCAAGCTGTTCATATTTTATCGCCGCAAAAAGCCATCCTTTGCAATCGCGAGATACAATATCAATGTTTTTCAGCCGTGGTGTTCCCGGGTCTCGACGAGAAAGTGCCGAGTGGTTACGAACTTCTTGAGGAGACGCCAACGGGGCTTCCGGCTGACCTGAACCATGGCTCCATGCGCTCGCCAGGGTGCTTCCTCTGCTTCCGAAGGGGCAGAGATCGCCCGCCGCTTGTTGATATTGGTAAGTTTGCCTTGACCTTCAAAATAACTATAACACCCAGAATTTTTTGTAAGTAGTTACGCATAGACAGTTTAATAAATAAGCAGTAAAAAAAAACTCGAAAAAAGAAGAGTTTCCTTATTTGAAATCACTGGAATGTTGTTTACCTGCTTTAAAACAAGTAATTGAAATGCCCTTTTTCAAGCTGCATATAAAACCTTACGTCATACATGTAAATCCATCCACATCGCATCATCAATGTGGGCTAATCCATTCTAATATGGTAATCGTACTCTAGATAACACGAGCGTTAGTCTCCGGCTCGTGCTACGCGTTTTTTGTTATCTTTTTTGTCTCATCATTTTTACGCTCCAACGCTATCATAGTCGGCTATTTGATACTTTTTTATTCAGAAGTCGGCGGAGTTTTTACGAGCTGAACTAGATTTCGACATTTTCGACAGTTATTCAATTTATATTTGCTACTTTGTGTCAGCTAAGGTTCTGTTTCGAATGATAACTTAGGTGCGAAAGTAATCGACACGACACACGGGTTTTACGCGTTTATTGTGAAGCTACGTCAAAATAAACAGCGCGATAAGATAGTACTAACAAAAATGTCATTATGGCAATGCAACGTAACCGATATAAAGGTTTGTCAAATGACCTAAAAAATTGCAATATCTGCTCATTGGAGTCATACTACGATTAGATTACTTTAGAATTTGTGCAAAAATATATCGTTTTCAAGGAAATGCGAGTGATTGATAACGTATTGCAGGAATATGTACCTACGAGTTTATTATTATTTTATACTTTTTATTATTAAGCTATTCTTTATCAAGTCTTTTAATATGATAATAATCGTTGTAATTAAATTGTTCAAAAAGATAATGTTTACGTAAACCTGTAGGTTCCGTATTCAATCGTAAAAATACTAGTAGTTTGTGGTCGACCACAAAGCCACAGGGACTATGTTTAGAAGTCTATTTCCTCACTAGGGACATCTTTAAAATAAGTCATTGTGTTTATCTATACAGGTTGAGTAATTTTCACTTTATTCAACACATCGCAGCTTTTTACGTTGATCAAAATATTGTTAGCATTACACTTAAATCCTTGACCCTGACTTAAATTCGCTTTCTCTACCTTCGGCATTTTTTCATTGCCACTTGCGGTCAGCCTTTGCCATTATCTTTTACTAAAGACAAAACTAGCATTAAAATAAAGATTAAAAACACTACTTTTGTAGACTTCTGACCTACAATTCTTCTATTGAGGTTAAAATCAAAATACACGACCAATTAACCACCCAACAGGCGTCATGTACGACGGTAAGGAACGCCTCATGGCGGACGCAGAGATGGTCCTGGAGTCAGCCGGGAAGCGAGTGGCCAACGTCAACAATTCAACAGCAAAGACATTCATAACGTACCGCCGGGCGCACCCTAGCGCGCCTTGCAATGCTCTGGTAGTCGTCGACATCTGCGTCATCATCGCTAGCAAAGGAGAAGTGCCGCCGCATGCCTTTTGTATGATCGCTAAGAATTTGAATAAAGGTGGGTATTTTTCTGCATATTTAAGGTTAAAGTGGAGACGTGTGGTAGTTACAAGAGTAGCATCAAAAATGTCCCGCTCCTCCAGTATAAGGGCACTTGACATAGAATATCAGTGGGGAGTATCAATTGACATGAAATGTCAATACCGTGTAGCCCCCACTCACATACCACAAGAGCGTTTTCAATTAATAACTCAATATTATAATAAGAGAGAACAAACCAAAGACCGTAATATAGTTCAAACGTAGTAAGCCGCAATGATTCCAGTATGATTGTGTCTAATTATTTTAATCGTACAAATTCTCATTACATTTATAATGAGCGCAGGGTATTGTACGTTAAATCACTAATAATAAAATGTTTTTAAACATTGCCTCTCCAGATTCCTATACCTACTCTGAGTTTTTACTAATAAATCTAGCTGCATATCTAAATAGAATATACTTAAATTTATTTGTAACAGATAACAGTTAATTTGTATAAGAAGGTTTTTTTAATGGTTTGCTTCTGAAAATATTTTTAAAAGATATAAAATACGAAACTACAATATTTCTTTACGGTTTTAAGAACTCTATGCTTATTATTTACTAGATACTTAAAAGGTGCCTTGGGGCGTAATCATAATATATTTTAAATTGCAGGCCTAATGGGAAGCGACGTGTTTCTCTGTTACAAGAAGTCAATGAACCGTCCACCTCTAATATCTTACAAACCAGAAGTATTATTTAGGTAAGTTATTTATAAAATTAATGACCTACGACTAAAGACATAAATGCTATCGCTCCATAACACATATGACCCTTTCAATATAAGAAATCAAGCCGATGACAGGATTATGTAAAATTCTAAAAAATCAATATTTAACATTTACATTCTGTTTATATTTTTATTATAAACTTTTTGATAACATGTTTATATGAATGTTATGGTGATAACTGTCTAACTGCGTGTCAGGACATTCTTCGATAAGCTAACGTATCTAATACACTGCAAGATAACAAATAAATGCAAAATTATAATGCCGCCAATCCAGTATCTATATAAAGCACTGGTACATACCATACCCCAAATAGAAGTTCGACTCGCTAACTCAAAACGATAACAATTAAACCACAATGTACATTGCTGCGGTAATTTAGTTCGGAATGAACGCTAATTTGTGAAACTTTCGCCGTGCGTCATTAATTTGCGCCTCTCTCCTGATGTACCGACTTGTTTAATTAGAAGTTTTACAATTATTTTGCTAACTTGCTAACTTATTTAAATGTACTTTATGGATAGAAAAAAGTATGAAATCATGAAATATATATCTAGATTATCCGAAATCCGCATATGTTTAACATTGAAACAGTAGACATATCCGGTTTTGATATAATTTCGTTTTTACAAAAAAATACTCGAAAGTAAAGTAGTAGCTTAATTAGGACCTTTCAAGCAAGCACTGTCGTAAAAATTTTGTAATACCACAAAACCAACGAAACTTTTAAGAATAAGTAAATTCAATCCACTTATTTATAGGTATCCAATGACAGAGCGCCGCAACTTGGCCTTTCCCGCGTCAGTGCCATTGTTCTGTTTGCCGATGGGGGCGAATTTAGAACTCTGGCCTAAGACCGCCTCCGAGCCCAAACCTGTCTTCTCTACGTTCGTGTTGACGGTTGCTGATGCTACCGATAAGGTATTTTTATATTTATTCTTTCTTTCTTTCTAATTTAAGGTCTAATAAATAAGTAGGTCGGGTAAGGTACAGAGCCTTTGCTCCTTAAGTTTGAAGATCAGCAGAATTCGAATCTAAACCAACTTGCCAAGGCAAGAATATTTAGTCTTTGTGAACTAGGACATTAAGACAGACACGTCTGTAGATTCGGAGGTCTTAAGTTAATTTGAAAGCTATAGAACACTGCTGTCTATTTCGAACATCCTTACCAAACTCCAATTACAAAAGGTGTTCTGTTTATAGGAGATAATCTGATCCGAAATATTTAGTATGGATCCGAGGTAGATCCGAGAACTATTTCTTTACTAAATATTTCGGATGTAGTGCGTAACTGCTTTAAGGGTTTATGCAAAACAACCTTTTTCGCCAGGTATACGGTTCAGCAGTAACGTTCTACGAGTCGTACCCGCACACGGGTCTGTCGGAGAGCCAGATGGAGCAGCTGGGGTGGCGCGGCGACGTGACGCACACGACGCACGCGCTGCACATCAACAAGTGCGTGTGTCTGCTGTCGCGGTGGCCCTTCAGCGACACCTTCGAGCGGTGGCTGCTTTATATACTCGTGAGTAGTCCTATTTAGAACAAGGTTATAATTTTTTTAAAGGTATATTTATAAGTGCTTTAGTAGAAGTTGGTTATCCCGAATCAAAACACTTTGAAGTAATTGCATTTAATGAGAAACACCTTTTGTTGAGGTAGTAGGTACAATTTGAAACTCCTTTTCCTTTCTACAAATCCGGAATATTCAAACTTGTTATTAATCATTTTTCAAAAATAAATTGGCCATAAGCCAGCGTTAGAAACATTCCAAGTGAAGAATCTTTTCTTGGTCTATCTTTACCTAAAATGCTGATACATTGAGTTTACATTATGATATGACCCACCACATTAGTTCAATGCTCTAATCACAAACGTTTATATATTTTTTACAGGAAATGTCATGGAGTAAACAGCCTTTGAACATACCAATTGAGAGATACATCACACATTTGTTAGAAGAAGTACCATTTCCAGATCCAAGGATATTGTTGCAGGTAACGTGTTTTTACCAAAATTAATAGATTAATTATGTCGCTTTGATTTTTTTATTAGCCTATTTCGTCCAATTGCTGGGCAAAAACCTCACCCATGCCTCTCCACAGAATCCTGTCACTGGTTGTTGGTGGGACCAATCTTCCCTAAATGTGCGTAGGTCGTCGCGCTATCGTTTCTTGGTTCTACCTCGGGGACGTTGGCTGTCATGTGGCACCCATTCTGTGGCTATTCTTGCCCAACGCTTTTTGGGCGACTTACATGGTCAGCCCAGTCGCTTTCATTACCAAATATAAACAAATGAAAGTTTCTTTTCACCAGCTATCACCAACAAACCCTCAAGACCGCGTCATAGTGACCCGCAGAGACGACCAGCCGCTAGTCCGGAGCGGGGCTGGATTCAGGCAGCTGCTACTCAACTTAGGACCGGACAACTGCCTGCTACTGCTAGCGCTAGCTATTACCGAACAGAAGATACTTATACACTCGCTGAGGTATGTTGATAAGATAACGTAGTATGTAAAACATTAAAAGAGAAGTCGTATGGTAGCCGCGCACTATCAGGAGCAGCAGGAACCTGTTCTCGTGTCGCACAACTACAAAGGTTGCCGTGTTAAAAAAGTAGAAATAATCAATAATTTAATACAGTTCAAAAATGTCTCACGCACCAAAACATTGGTTTTTAAGGTCGAAAAACGATCAATCGTAAAATCAATATCCTCCAAATTTTTAAATGTAAAATAACACTTCGTTTATTTTCAGGCCAGATACACTAACGGCGGTATCGGAAGCTGTATCCAGTCTCTTATTTCCTTTCAAATGGCAATGCCCTTACATACCTCTCTGTCCATTAGGTAAGCTTGTGTCTAAAATACTGTTCATAAACATCATATTCAAAGAGCACAATTTTGAAGTCAATTGTCATGAATATTGTAGTTGTTAAAAGTTAATTTCCTTTGTCCAGGTTTAGCGGAAGTATTACACGCCCCTTTACCGTACCTAATCGGTGTGGACTCTAGGTTTTTCGATCTCTACGAACCTCCTTCGGACGTAACCTGCGTTGATTTAGATACCAATAATATTACAGTGAGTATTCGTAAACTTATTTGATTTGTAGTGAGAAATACATGCCTATCCCCTTCGTGTTTATCGCAGAAAGCGTTGGTGAAAATGGGATAACTACAGCCGATCAAAATCAGTGTTATTTCTGCTTTTGATCAGAGTTATTTCTGCGGAGGTTTGCAGGGTGCTCGCAAAGCAGCTTTTAATATGGCTGTTGTAATGGTTTCGCTAATTCTTTAAACCGTGCACACAAAAAAGATATGTTTTTTCTATAGCCCTCCCCAATGACTAAATAACTATAGATATTTTCTTATTTCTTTACAGATATGTGAGAGTCAAAAACACGTAAGTTTAAAACTATTACCAAAACGGCAAGCTAGGAATCTAAGACAAAGACTTGAAGTGTTATATGGAAGTATAAGACCAGGTAAATACAATAATGTCTACTTCATTATACAAGAAAGTGCTACGAGTATAACATCAACATTTGATTAACTTTATTATCTTTCGTAGCGTCACCCGTCCATCAAGCAAGTAGCAGTAGATATAACGGAGAACCAACTACCAGTTTAGATAGAGATTTTCAGAAAAGGAAAAAGGAAGTAAGTTTCACCTCTCACTTCTTACATTTTTTATCATCCACAGGCCATTCTCACTGGGCCTACTTGATTTATCTATAATTATTATTTTTTAGGGTACCTTACCCAATGGGTGAAAACGGAACCCTATTACTAAGATCCCATACAACAAACGTGATTTTTTTGCCTTTTATGGTACAAAACACTTCGCGCGCGAGTCTGACTCACATTTCGCCGTTTTTTATTATTATTGTATTTACACTAATGTTTATATTGCAGCAAGCCCTAGAACTGAAAGTGCAAGAAGCGTTCCTCCGTTTCATGGCGGTGACATTACAAGGATACCGCAGCTACCTGATCCCAATCACGAGAGCGCCCACTGTCGGTACTACGGATCCGCACGCGCTCTTTCAAATGGAGGCCTTTCTACGGTCTAGGGATAGGGTAAGGTTTTAACAGCTCTATATTTGTACAAGAGGCTTTCTATTTTATGATTACGTTACAATTACGCCCCTAATCAAATATTGAAACGTGTTACTAGACAAAAAGCTATGAACATTTATCCTTATGTTAATCTAACTAAAGCATAATATTATATTTTCAATCAACTTTTTTATACGTGATCTTCTTCTTCTAATTTAAGAGCTTAGCTCTTGTCGGTGAAGCCTCTTCCATCCCTCCCTATTCTCTGCCTTCTTTTTAACATCTATATATGAGATCATTTGCAACAAATATTCAAAGAGTTACACATTACAGACGCACCAACGTTTCTACGCGTTAATGATGAAAACGCAAATGTTCACCCGTTTCATCGAGGAGCGTTCGTTCGTGTACGACGTGGACCAAGGACTGACGTTCTTTGACGAGTGTATAGAGCGCGTGTCCACGGGCACTGAGGAACCTTTGCTGGGGATTGACACCGCTAATGTCTCAGAGAGGACCGTGTTTGTGCTGCCGCCGGATCCGCCGGATCCAGGTACGTGTTCGAAGTTTTAATGGATTTTTTTAAATGATTTAAAATTATATTGTCTGGTTATGAGACAATGGTATTAAAAATTTATATGGCAATCTAGCTAAACACGGGCTTAGGGTGCCTTACCACCAAAGATGTGCTATGTTACGTTGCTATGGATGCGCTCAATATCCACCAATCAAATTCATTGAATATGAGGGTACCCTGAATACGATTGGTGGATATCACACGCATCCATAGTAAAGCAAATGTTTGTTGGAAAGGCGCCCTTAAATTCCAAGCTTGTATGATAGCACATTTTATGCACTCCCCTGTACTTAAACACCATTTACTTTACAGAAGAAACATACATGTACGAGAAGTTCGAGTTAGACTCGGCATTGATCGCGAAATGCTGTAGTCGCGCCCGCAGCGGGGCCGTGCAAGAGCTCCCGGCGGCGAGCCTCGCGTCCGCAGAGTCTTTGGCCGATGCCTCTCCTATGGCCCGACGTACTAAGCAAGAGATCGCCGCTGCGCAGAGGTTAGTCCTTTATTTTTACTAGAGTTCCCTCACTTACTCTAAAACTAGCTGCGACGTGTCATTATGCCAAAAAGTATTCACAGCCGGGATGTCTGCAGCTAGTAGGTTATCAGAATTGCCCACTATATGTAGTGCTCCCTGACTAGCGATTTTAGAAGAGCAACCTCGTCAGTCTTCCCGTTTGATAAACCGCAAAGTGGATACCTATTTTACGTTATGTAAATATTGACTAAGAAAATACAAATCAAATAATGCAATCGTTTCGAAAATATATTTTTAATTATGCTATTCAGCTAGGTTTTCTTTTCTATGCTATATCTTGTTATTTATAAGCTATCTAATCTATGCTTAATATTTAATCACAGTCCAAGCTTAATCCTTCAATAGCCTGCTATTTCATGTTCTTTCAACGAACTTTACGTAAATAGGTTTCGCGCTCCGTAAGACTAGATCCGCCGTAAATTGTAAGTCTTCTTGTTTCGTAACTGGCAGCAATTCGAACTTTCGAAGTAGATTTGATACGCAGGACTTCATCTCTAGCATCGCGAACTTTTGTCCTGAAAGGAAAACCGTGGGCGCTTTCATTATTTAAAATAATAAGTTTATTGTGCTGCTGAACTATTTAACCTTGGCCTTGGCAGAGGACTATATCGTCTAAAGTTATAATCAGACATGTGTAGATTGTTTTATAGATAAAAACTTTATATAAATTCACTTCTACTTGTTTAATATGCAGATGATAAATGAATGCTAGCTTACTCACCAATGCAATTTCTCGGGCCAGCACTAAAAGGTATATAAGCGTAGGGGTGTCGACCGACGCTGTTTTCCAGCAAGAAACGATCAGGGTCGTATACTTCGGCGTTCTTGTACAAATCTTCGCGACGATGCAAATCAAAAATGTGGACGTGTATTTGGACTCCTACTGGGATTTTGTAGCCACCTGAAAAATACGTTTTGGGCCTTCATTTATTACCCCATACAGATTGTGTGTTTTTATGTACTTACAATACAAGAGGCTGCCCGCGACCTCGTACGCTTATATCATCATATCTTGGAGAAAAATAATGCTATAATATTGCCAAATTTCATCAAAATTTATTATGTATTTTTTGCATGAAAGAGTAACAAACATTCATCCATCCATCGGCGCAAACATTGACATTTAGAATATTAGTAGGATGAGTAAAAATACTACGTTTTCTATGCAGCCACTGGATGGACATGCGCGTGCAAGGTACAATTACAGGAAACCATAATTTTCTAGCGTCCTCGAGCTCCAATTGATTAATAAAGTGTCTAGCGACATTAATCATCAATACCATCCTGTACTGAATTAAAAAATAAATAATAACTCACTCAGAACCACCGGTTCACTCAATTGTCTTCCAATAAAAGTTACTGGTGGATACAGTCTCAGGGACTCCTTAATACAGCACTCTAAATACTTCATAGCGTTCAAGTCTTCAATGTTGGCTTGCCGCGTCGAATCTCCAAATATGTCATTTAATTCTCTTACTATTTTATCCTGGTGGAAATAAATAGATTTTTAACTAATAATCGTAAACATTTTGTTTTTCAATTTTAAAACATACTTTATAATCTGTAAATTCCCTTTCTAATTGTTAAGAATTTTCGAATGGCCCTGAATTTGTCATCAACATTTTAACTTACTAACTTCCCCATTGAAAAAGTTCTCTACGTTGCAGCTTAACCAGTTTCTTGTACAATAACCTCTTAAAATAAGTGCATATATCTTGTGCTTTGTCTTAAAGACCAATCAAGGTCATGTAAGTAGGTAGTAACATTTACTGGAGTAATCTTAACAATATTTACGAAATAAGTAACAAGTGCGTTTCCTTATTACCTGTATGTCTTTATGATTGGCTATCATCACAAGGCAGCAATTCAACCCAGCAGCAGTAGTGTCGTGACCCTATTAGTAAGAAGTAAAAAATAAATAATCTTAACATTGTCTGTGTTGTTGTAAAAATAATTGGATCATTAATTATTTTTTGCTCGTAATTTAAATGGCAAACGGGTTTTGTTACTACGCGCATGCATACGAGTATCATGAAATGATTATAACATTTTATCGAGTCAAGGTTACACGTGTATCAGTTAAGCTCAGAATATCAAAAGCTTTATATCGTTTTAGTTGACCTTTAGAAGTCTGGTTTTATTTCTAAGTATAATCTTACGATCAATGGTGGTCGGGCAGGTTTAATAAATAATTAGATGCCTATATAAGGAACGTATCAGACAGGCACGCAGATTCCACGCTGGTGACGGAATTAGTACTTATACACTAGTAAGCACGGTGGTGATAAAATATTGCGTAGAAAAATAATGCATTTTTTATACACCTTTTACAAATGTATATAAAAAATGTATATGAAAATAGATATGATTTACTTTCGATACCGCACCTCAAATGTGAAAGTGTCCACCTCCTCTTGAATACCGGGTCCATCGATAACTCCTTCCTTTTCCGCCGATATCATCAAATCCAACATGGCCGTCCTCTTCTTTCTATTCGTCAAATATACTTCATCTTTATCATCTTCAAGGTCGTTGGGCATTGGCATTCCGTTTTTCTCAATAAACTCCTTTCTCTCCTTAATAATACCTTCCGTGAAAGATTTTACAATTTCCAAATTCTTCTTTGCCTCTCTTCCAATAGAACTTAGATTGAAAATGAAATCTATGAAGTAATATATTTGGAGAATTCTAATGACTAATATTTTGGATAGTTTATGTAAAGCCTCTTTGTACGTCTTGCTAGCATTCGACGACTTATCATTGAGTTTCGTTCCCATTGCGGTTTCTAAAATTTTTAAATAATATGTACACATATAAAATAATAATTATGCCATGTAAGAAAGTAATATTAAAAACGAATGATAAATTACCTACCACAAATAGTACCAAGAGTGTAATCTGATAAAATCGGTATAACATCCACGGGCTCTCCTTTATATTGCTGTAGAGTTTCAATTAAATATTTGCTGTTTTCTTCCATTACAATGACGAAACGCTTTAAAATGTTGAAGTGGAATGTTGGCGTTAAAATCTTTCTTCGGTGATGCCATTTTTGACCTTAAGAAATAAGGAAATTATATAAATGGACTTCTCTAGAATTACTCATCTAATATTTCACAGCGCAACTCTGCAAAATATGTTGTATATGTTACAGTCAAAACGGTTATGAACCGGTCAAAACCACTTTTGTCTGCTAAAATTGTACTATTATTTGGAAGTATTAAAATTTATAAACATTTCAAAATTTATGTAGGCACTTACCTGAACTGACTAGTAATCCTTCTCGTAACCATGTTCCCAGCGTTTTGTACAAAAGACTCTTTTCTAAATGTTTTGTAGTCGAAATTAGAGTCTGAAAGTAAAAGTTAGTATCTAGTATTATCATTTGTTTTTTGTTGTAAATAGTCTAGTTTCCAGCCAAATTTTATTTTATTTTTATTTATTTATTTATTCATGGTACGCTAACAGCAAATACATATGATAAACTTAACTTAAAAAACATTTAGTAACTATTGGATATATATGACTGCCAATTACAAGCATACACAACATTACAATATTATTTTATTATAATATTTTATCGATTGTTTTATCATAATATAAGCAACCTCTGAACATATTCAATTCACACTTCGTAATAATAAGCTAAGCTATTTAGTACAGAAGCTAACGTTGCAGCTAACTCTAGCGTTGCAGCCAGAGCTTATAACATTACACGTTAAATATAATAATATACCAACCTCAATATCCTCTGGAGTGTAAATATTCACGGTACAAGCGAAGGTGGACCACCATCCGTATATGCCGCCGGAAAATCTCTTCGCGTAGTTCCTACCCACTTCGAAAATCCGGACTAGGAAAATAAATTATTTGGCTTATTATCATACTACATGCTACGTAACGTAAAAATGCTCGAATTATACCTATATTTAGTCGAGTTAATTCTTAAGAGTTTGTGAAAGACAAATATCTTTAATTTATTTACGTTTTTTGTACTGAAATTTTAGCATAATTAACCCTAAATAGCTTAAAATTTGTTCCAAACTGTAACTTGAACATTATAACCAAAAACTAAACTTACTAGGATCTTGACAAAGCTCAATAGCACATCCAACAAGAAAATCCTCTCTTGGCAGCGGCATCTTCCTCACTGCAGCCGTCACTGCATTGTACTTGCAATAGCAATGGAGAGCACATAATAACACGACCACAATCAACAAATACACTATCATTTTGCACGTGTGACTGGCTCCCTTAATCGAGACTAACTGGCGATGTTTCCGAACGATCTTGATGATAAAAGTCAAAAAAAGGTGAACTTCTAAAGTGGAATCGAACTAAACACTGACCCCTTGGTGTCAAGTCGTCACTTAATTAGATAAAATAGTTGTTACCGCGCTCTATGTATAAGCAGTAGGTGTTTATTCTATTATATTCGACTAATTTATTACTGAATGCATTTCCAAGTTTACTCATTATATTATGTGTAAACGTCGGTTTATTTGGTTAATGGCGCTGATATGCGACATAAATAAGTACCTACCTATCTATCACTTATTAAGTTTTATCATACATACAATAGATGTTGGTTCTTGTGAACTACAAGCAATAATTATAAAATGCAATCTTTAATTTTTTACTTTGTTGGAGATTCCACATAAAAACTACTAAACCGGTTGTAATCAAGATAAAAAATACAGTCATTTTATTCCACATATAGTACCTACGTTTACAACAGGTTTACCTGATAGGCAAATAATAACATAGACTTTTTTCGTATAAACTGCCGCCACAGTAAATGCTTAGATTCAAATATGATTAACTATAAAAAGTTTAGCAAACGTTTACACATTTTTACTCTCATATCTATTACCTTTAGAATGGTAACCTACATATCAGTAAAATCCGTCAATAGAAACAAATTTCCAATCATTCCAAGTTTCCAATCATTTAACGTTATTAAACAGTTCTTATCTTCCTTCCACAGATTAGCACGGAAAGCAAGTCTATCCCCCGAAGCTTGGGCGAAGTGTCTCCTCGGAGCGTGTTACTCCCTCTATTTCCTGTCGCTGCCTTGCCGGCTTATGATCTACCGAGGGAAAGAACATGCAGCGTTAAGGGAGGCCTATGAACTGCTAAAACGAGCTACCACGTTGAGAGTGCCTTGTGATGAAGTAAGTTCGTATTTGCGTATTTGGCGAAATGAACGGAGCACCGTAGTATCTATTTCGATTAGTATTTTGATACTTGCAATGCTGTAACACGGCAATTTACAATTTCAAATCAAAAAACAAACAATTAACTTATTTAAATTTGTATAATTATTCAAGAAAATTTTCTTGAGTTAATGACAACTATGTACCTGTCTGACAATACATTATGTACTACGAATTATTATCTTATTTTGCATTGATTGATAAGTGAAGTGCCTTAACGTATGACCTTAACGTATGACCTTACGTTAATAAAAATAAAATATTGTTAAAACTATAGCCGAGTACCTAATCTTTAACCTGTACTTTTTAAACAAAAACAACAACGAAATTAAGTACCTACCCTACCATAATATGTAATCAGCTAAATTATGTCAATCCGTGTATTGCTTCAGCCACACTTATCAGTCTCTTCATACGTAAATATTTTTGTCGAAGGTATGTTATCGGGTAATGATGCAGCTCTGCGGGTTACATTCTCTCCCCGTGCTAGCCGTACGTCTCCTGTTCCTAATGAAGCGGGCTGGGTTGCAGCCCAACGCCCTAACCTACGGATACTACAACCGATGCGTACTTGAAGCGGATTGGTGTCAGGATATGCCCAGGTATGGCATTGTTTGTTCTTTATAACTGGGTACTCATCAAATTGTAATCGGGCAACGGAGATAGGATTAAGGGCGGTTTGTACATTCATTAACGATCCTTCAATTACTTCAATGATTTCTCTCACTAACATGATCGTCACGTCACGTGTCACGATTTAATTAGCGGTGTACTGCTATCGGCGGCTAACAAACTATCTACCTCATGGACAACTATGACTAGTAAATAGATGAGGAAGTGTATTAATTACTGACTGAAAAAGTGTCTTATTAATGAATCAGTTGATTACTAGTTAATTTGCGATATCCTGACCTTCAAATGTCATATCCAATTAGTGTGCTCCGTATCAAATGCAACCGTTATTTTCAATAATCAAGTTTACCTTATCCTATGCCGATTTAACTATGTCATTGTGAACTCTTATCGAGTTTCATCTGCTATACAATCAATACTTTTAAGACTTGATATTCTTAATGTATTTGAACGCTATAAATAGGTAGCTATAGTTTCCCTAGAAATAGCGTCATGTTTATTTTAAACTTTATTACTTGTTAATAAGAAAATCAACATGAGTACATCAATTACTTACACGTTAATGAAGATGTTTTATTTTATCGCCAAGAATATGTACATCTTCATATTTGTAATTCTTAGTGGATCTCAATTGCTGTGGAACAAGCTTCGTATTGCGGTGATGGGTGCTGCTCTGTTCCGCAAAGCCGGCGCGCAACGTGCCAGTCGCGCGGCCGGCGCATCCCTGAATGCACAACCTGGGAGCAGTAAGTATATTAATAAATCAGAATTTCTCGTAAAATGACATAGTTGAGTTTTGTTTTACTTACAGGACTTAAAAAGTATTGTGTTATACTTGTTCCATAGAACAAAAGAGATAAGTAAAAAATATTAAAGCAATGAGTAGATCGCGTCTTTTGTTTTATATTGTTGTTTATTGTTTGTTTTGTTTGCGTGTGCAAGTGTACTACTTTACAGTAACTAAAATAAGCAAGAACTGAGAACAAATCTTTTAGTACCTAGCTCTTAATAGCTAATATTATGCTTAATGCTATCATAACCGTAGATTTGTAAGTCGTGAGATTAAGCGTAATTGCAGAAAAATACCTACAATTATTTTAATGCTCATCTACATTGTCACGTTAGGTATTCAATATTTTCCTCACATTGTATTCAATATGTTATTTATTACAAACATAGCAAGAAATGATATTCTTTTTATATAAATAATTACATGAATGTTATAAGTACTATTAATTAAAATTGCAGATAGTGGTACTCTTCCGCGCGTGAGATCCGCGGCAGCTGTGGGCGACGGCGTGGACCTTTCTAATTTAGCCGGGTTGGCCTCCGTTGAACCCGCTATCAGTCGGACTAGCTTGGATTCAGGTTAATAGATAGAAACTTCAAATAAAATGGAAATTCAAGAGAAGTCTTAGGCTTAATCTCAGTTCAAAAACGAACTACTCTTCCTTCGGAATATCTACTCTGAGAGATGAGTTTTCGTTTACGAGGACATTCACGGTTCATAAGGCGGGGCGACACATGTGTGAACTTTGTAATTGATATCTATATGTTTCATTTAATTTACGACGCATCACGTAAAGCCTCACGTCTTCAGAAATGTAGTAGCTTAATAGAAATTTGCATTGTAGGTGGTCGTGAGCACGAAGCAAATTCGAACGCGTTTGAAGCGCTGATGCGTCGCGGGAACATAGTGCGCGCCAACCCCGCACGGCCGCACGCGCACGCCATGTCCAACGCCGCTGGGATACTCATTTCTGGTAAGTTAAAAGGAAACTAAGAAAGGGAAGGTAAGTAGGAAATGGTAAAGCTCCTCGTTTGCTATATTTTCAGAAATACAAATAGAAAATATTTCTACAGGCTATGATTATCATGGTCCGGAAGGTTTGTTCCTTTATTACCATTGGACTTTTTCTTCACAAAAGAACAATAAAAGTAAACAACTGCATAAATTCATTTTCTTAACTGCTCATTTCAGCGCTTCTTGTACCTGTGTCATGACACCACGCTGCAAAATTGTTCTAAAGTACGATCAAGACGAATACATCTTTTCAGGTTTACCTTCCAACCCCGATCTTTGTGAAGTATCAAGACCAAGAAGTAATTCTTTGGGAAATGAAGATCCTGAGAGCGCTCCTTTAACAATCGCTGAAAAACGACAGGTTTGTATAGAATCTAAACTTTGTGTATAAATTGCGTTATTATCTAGTTATTATTCATTTTTAAAGTAAATAATGTTGTTATCTTCAGACAATCCACGTTAGTCCAGACAGTCCGTCAGATCTGCGGATATTGACGCGATCGGAAAGTTTCGCGGGCGACGCGCAGATATTACAAAACTTACAGAGGCTTTCTTTCTCCAGTGGTAAGATACCTATTTATTAAACAGAAGTGAAAATGGATTTAAAACAAAATCATTTCTTAATTTATACGATCGTCATCGTTTCCTAGGTCAATCCAATTCAAAATCTCGCTGCTCAAGAACCCTAAGTTTTCCCGAGGAGCCGGAAAAAGAGGCAGCCGCGAACGGAACACTAAATGAAGAATCTAAGGGCTCGCCGCTCAAGTAAGCGTGTTTTGTAGTTTGATGATGATATCGTTCCAAAAGTTAATTACTTTTGTCGAATGTCCGGCATCCATACCGTACACCGCAGCGTTGTGCGTCATGATCATCAGGCCATAGCTTAATCAGTACGTGTACGTGCGCAGAGTGTCCCCGCGCACGCCGGTGCTGCGCGACGACCCGCTGGGCGCGCTGTGCCCCGCGCCGCCCGCCGCCGCGTCGCCCGCACCTGCCCCGCCCTCCCCGCCCCCGCCCAAGCACGAGCTCAGCGTCAGCCCCAAGCTCTTCCATCGGAGGAGCAACTCCTTCCAGGACGACCTGCCCGAGCAACACGAAGGGTATAAATGTTCCTTAATTTTTACTTCTGATTTTTATGTTCTTTGTTTGTAGAAATTATACTCGTTTGTAACCATGTAGTTACTATATCGCTCTTTCTATTTACTTAGCGAGAATACCCTTACACGATGCTACACGACACACACTCACGAACTCTTTTCTATAAGCTTAGCGCTTAAATGAGATTACCTAATCGAGCGATACATTGTTTTACGGGAGTAGCGTGGAAGCTATATGTGTTATGCTAACGTTACTCGAAGCGAAATGACGACAGCATCGACAGACTTCGCATTCCTCTACTACCTTTTCGTGCCGCTCCAATATTAAAGCGATCTCAATTAAACGCTACACCCCACCCCAACTGTATCCCATCTTATATCTTCCGTCCCTTTCCCACTAACACATGGCTAGTATCGCTAGAGCTACGCAACTTGTGAGCAAGATAACCTCGATAGTTTCCTCCTTGCAGGAAACTGCATAGAAGCGAGACAGCGCCCGGTGGCACCGTTACTTCAAGTCTTGCGAGCTTGGGGAACACGTTGAAGATCAACTTCGTGTGAGTATACGTTGTGAGATAGATGTAGTACTAGATAATGGTAATTGTAGGCTCTGAAAACTCATTTACTAGAAAAGCGTTTGAAATTCTACGTAAGGAACAGCTAGACATCAGAGATTTAAACCAGAGAATAGATAACGAGACCAAACAATCGTTTTACTCGAATTCGTAATTAATTTACCTTCCGTAAAAGTGATACTTTTACGAAGAATGAAGAAATTTAAGAACATAACTATTTTATTCCATATTAAATAATTGCACATAACTTACGGAAAATACTTTTATGTTTTTGTTGTAAATATGTGTACAGAGCGTGTGAAGCATGGTCTGTTTTAAAAATATTTTAATTTTGCTAATTATAAACTAGATGGTTTTTTTTTTCATTTATTACTGTTTACTTTTGTCGTCATTTTTTTTTATTAACACCATTTTTAGTATAGCAACACAGTCATGACGATGTCGAAAAGTGGCAACACCAAAAAAAAAGACGACACAGGTTTTTATTGTTTTTTTTTTCTCAATCACAAATGCAATAACCGCACCTCACGTCATGCTATGCTAGCCTGTTTGTTGTTTAGACGCTATTCGCCCGGCCGGCTCTCGTTGCGGAAAGATAACATGAAACTCGGCAAGGCTATGATCGAGAACTACTTCAGGTAAGCTTGCTATATTTTTAGTTCGCGCCAATTTTATTTCATTTCTGTTTTACATCGTGTGAAGTGCATGTTTTATACTAGACTTGCAATGTTGCATGTTTTATTCATTATACTGCATAAGACATTATTTAACAGCATAATGTCACACATTTTATAAACCTCTATCATCAAAATACGAGACACGTGGTCCACACACAAGGCACAAGAGATCGTGCAGGGATTGGTATGGTTCAGGCGCTACCCCATACTAATATTGAACCATTCATTCATTCAGTTCGAATTAGTATGGACGCATTCCCATACCAGCCCTACACCTGCAAGGCACCGCGAGCTATGCAGCTCCCTGATCTATTTCCCAACAAAAACCAAAAAAACATTCATACCTTACAGCCCAACAAGTATAACAGGGAAGAAATCAAACGAGCTACTACAAAGTGGACTGAGCAGTCTTAAATCAGCCGCAACAAGTATGGCGAAGAAATTCGACGAAATGAAAGAAGTGATATCGGCTAATTCGACACCTGTGAAAGGCGCTATTGGGAACGCGACCAGTGCGCTTAGCAGTTTGATAGCCGAGGAAGATTCCACTGATGGCTCTTCCGAGATTAATCCTGATGGTAAGCGAATAACTATACCTTTCAAATAACAGTGGCGCGATTTCTATTGAAAGTAGTATCTTAGAGCATTTCAGGAAAAGGAGGCGTGTTTTATTCTTATTTGAAACAATTTAATAATTGAAGAAAATGAAACACCCGTATTACCTTAATCTAATTAAGAAAAGTCCTAATCACATTACATTTATTTGAAAAATCTTGGAATTTTTGTTTCCAGTATAGCGAACATAATACTTCTCGATACGATCTTTTCTACCCGCATTATCAAATTTCCTATCCCTGATCATACAGCCCAGTTTAACTTTTCCCATTTGATTGAAACCTTCAGAATGGTATGGTGGCATGAGCTTCCGTCGAGCATCAAGCGACGCCGAACTAGCGTGTTCTATGGATCGCGGATCGTTAGCTACTTTACTCTCACATCTACCTGACAATCTATATCCTCCTGGCACCGTAAGTATATCTTTGTCAAGGTTTTTTGGCCAAATTTGTAACATTTAGTAGGCGTAGTTAGTGTCAGGTTGCCGATTAATCGACAAAGAATAACATTGGCTCATACTAATCAGATTTCAGTCCTCGCCACTCTACTCATTGGCTAGGATGTTAATAATTCTTGAAAACATTAACATAAGTGTCGAATAAAACAAATCAAGAAGGAAAATGATGATGCTGACACACCAGCAAGACTAACAAACTTTATCCCACAGGAGGAACCAAAATCAGAAAACATATCAGTGACAGTGAAAATGTCATCATGCTCGCAATGCCACCAATGCCTGGCGCTGTTGTACGACGAGGACATCATGGCGGGTTGGGCGGCGGACGACTCTAACCTCAACACTCGCTGTACGGCTTGTGGGAGACATACCGTGCCGTTGCTGTCTGCACAGGTAATATCAATAGCTTGGCCCAAGGTGTTGGTCGTTATTGCAGATTCAGTTAACGCGCGGAATATGGCCAATATTGGCCAACCAAAGGGCCAACAAGTTCGTGTGAAGTAAGCCAGTGATATCAATCAATTAGCTCGTGGACGTCCACTGCTATGCGAAGGCCTCCCCTAAGCGCAAGACCGGCCGTTGTGGAGCATGTTATACTCACAAAAGTAATTAGCTGATAAGGCCAAGACTAAACGATATTTTTCTTTTCACAGGTGATTCGTACCGGCCAAACTCAAGCTGAAACAATAAGCGTGCCTTATTTAAACCCTCTAGTTTTGAGAAAGGAATTCGAATCTATTTTAGGTAAGCGAAATTTCATTTGTTATTCCTATGTACGTAAAGTTTAGTTTACGAGCACCTTTGTTAAATAAAATCAAGAATATAAATTGTTCAAGAAGATTGTTATGGAATCTTTTACCTTTTAGGTAGAGAAGGCGACGCGTGTCTCTCCGAACCAGAGTTCGTAGAGTCTCATCCTATAGTGTATTGGAACTTAGTGTGGTTCCTGGAAAGGGCTAATATTGACAATCATCTACCGGACCTACTCTGTCCCAACTATCAGGCCAAATACACGAGCTCTGATACGCTACATGAACCGGAGAAGAGTAAGTGGATTTTATTATTATTTTAAATAATTGCACATTTTGATAGTTTTTCAGAACGTATTTCGACATTCGTAACGAAATGTTTATTTTAGACTGTATAATATTTAGAATAGACCGTTTCACTATCTACAAATAATTATATCGATCAAGCCTTGTGCTGCCGAATCAACATTACGGCATTATAAACTATTTTTAATTACTGAAATTCCCGTACTCAATTCAAACGGGCTTCGTCCCGAAACCACTCAAAACTTACAAAAAATGGTTTGTGTTTGACTGTATGTATTATAGCAAAGGTGGTTTTCCCCCAGGTTGCGTGGTGCAGTGCAGCTGGGACTCGGCGCGGCTGCACGGCGAGGCGGGCGCGGCGCTGTACGCGGCGTGGCGCCAGCAGCGCGCCAACACGCACCGCTCGCGCGCGCTGCAGGCGCTGCTGCTCACTGAGCATCTGCACGCGCAGGCGCACTCGTACGTACCACACACACCCTACATTGTCATAATAATAATAAAACATTTATTTCTTTAGGTCGGCTTATACACATTACAGGGGTGGTTTCCCTTTAAGCGAACATTCGCTTGTATTGGGACCACCACATACATTTAACTTACCTATTGTCTTTATCTGTCTGCCTTTCGATGTGCATTTTATCAAATGGTCGTCAGTTACGAAATTTTCAGCTGCAACTGACTGTGACTATATGTCACGCATACGGAGAAACCACCAGTACAAATACGCACTGTTCGAAAGCTTCATTAAAGAACCTTAAGATCCTCATACACGATATTAAACAAAGCTGGAGCCGAGTCTATAACTTCAATAAATTTTCAGAGTTGCGTTGACCGTCCTTGATGGGTTACTGAGCAACGACCTGACGGACGCGATACGGAAACTAGCGTCGTGGAGAGAAACTACCAGCGGGAATAAGCGGTATCATTCGTACTACAGGTATGGGAATCTTTTGCATTATAACTACGTAAGATGTTGTTAAAATAGTCATCTGGTAATATACATATGGAAGGGATGTATTTCTCTAATAAACTAATTTATTATTTTAGGTTGAACTTAGACATCCAATTTCATGCCTTACTTAGATTATTTATCCAGTTATTAACATTTCACACCCTTTACCATTTATCGCAGTTTTTGACTTCACGGTTGATTTACTGCCAGTACCACAGATCTCCGAAGACTAAAATGTCGTTGATATTTCAGAGACGTGTTGTTCCTCGCGATGGCAGCACTAGGCGAGCACAACATAGATCTCATAGCGCTGCAACGCGAGTACTCGCGCGCGCTGGAGCAGCTGGACGCGTCGCGGCCGCAGGACCTGCCGCCCTCGCCCACCGCCGTCTGCTGCCGCCACTACTTCAAGCGGCTGCGGCTCTCCGACGAATGACAAACACCCATCCACAAATGAAAACACGATCTGTTTGTGGATAAAACATGAATGTTGGACGATTTGTATAAGATAAGCTTCTAATGAAAGACTACGATTATGAATACGTACCGATGAGGTTGAATGGAAGCGAATGGCCTGTCCAACAAACGAAGCAATGCATCGCAATAATCGAATGGAATTGTAAATTCATAAGTGCAATCATGTGACCCGTTTCGACGATCCCGTCGATTTTTTATGTTGTATTTTTTATTTTGTCTGTACCGTCCATTTTTTCAACTGACAAGGTTTCGATGCCGCTAAATAAAATGACGTCCATTTTATTTCTTTATATTAAGACTGGCCTATGCCTTAAAATATTTCCGGAATCGTATGCCACGATGCGGCCTAAAATGCAGTAAGTTCTTATTGTCCCAATTTATAATTTGATCATTGACATTGTTTACAATTATTTTGTTAGAAGACATTCACATTGGCATATCTTATTTGTTAGTATCGTGGGTGCTAATGCTAAGTATTTGGAATGTAATCGTAACACGAGTGTACATAGTAATGTTGTATAGAGTAGGTTAAGAGCCCTAATGGCGCCACGTTGCGACTACGCAGCTCACAGTTAAATTCGTAAACGAATGTCAAAGTGTTTGCTATGTGTTCACAAAGTCACATTATTGGTGTCGTGTTGTTATTCTTTTGGAAAATAAGTTTTAGTCATCAAAATTCATTCCAAAGTCCAAGCAATATTAATTTTAACAGTTTGTGCCTAGGCGTAATAATGTGACTGCCAAAATTCAAAAGTATTTTATGTGTGTCAACATTATTTAAATCGAAAATATGATGTAAGCAAATCATTCAAGCTTTCTAAACTTTCGAATGTGTAAACAATATTGGATATATAGTAGATTTCACAAAATCTATGATATAGATTGATGTATATGAGCTTGTTACTGGTACATGACGTATTTGTGGTAAACCATAACGCGTGTACAATATACGGTGTTTGTAACAGCATGTTACGCAACCCCAAATTGGTTCGCAAAACAATACTCATTCTACTAACCAACCAATCTAAAAAACGAAACTATTTATTGAAACTAACATATTATAGGGCAGTTCAGAAAATACAATACTTTATTCTTTACATACATAATTATACAGACTTGTAAACAAATTGAATACATATACATACTTATATTTACCTATTTCGACCTAATGCATACTTTGATTGCAATAAATAATGTGTATATTTTGGCAAAGAAATACATTAAAGTATTTATATCAAGTACCACGGTGATTGTATCCAAATAGGTTTAGTGAAAGATGTTGTAGAAATAGTATCAATCGATAGCTTTTATTTTTTTAGCTTACATAAGACGCCTCAAGTGATGACCCACAAGCCATATTTTTGTTCCCAACAAAATGTACAATGGTGATAGTCACTCATGTATTTTTGTGATGACCCTTTTTTATTGCATTATTTTTTAAGAATTAAGTATCCTGATCAAATCAAAATTGGCTTTATGATTTAATATTGCGAAAGAATTAATTGATGTTTAAATATATTGAGTTCAATGAAATTACAATGTTAATTATTTTATTATCATGGACAATTATAATGAAATGCATATAATTTTTTATATAAAAAAATATATTATGCTTTGGAAGAAATTGTTTTATTTTCTAAAATTGTACAATACATAATATACTAGAGTAATCTTACCTAACTAGTCATACCTAAAACTCTATACAAGAATTTTCCATCATCATCATAGTAGCAATCATTTACTTTATAAGTTGCACCTTTCTTATATGCCTTCTTTGGAATTCTGATTCTCTGTAAATAGTTCATTTCTATTCTTGTTTCACTTTCATTGAATTCTGTTAAGGCCGACTGACTGTTTTCATTTGCTAGTTCAATTTCACTTCCTACATCTTGCACTTGAATTTCCTGTGTAGATGTTTGTGAAGTTACAGAATTCAACAATAATTCATCATTTATGTTAATTTGTTTGCCTTTATCTAACCGTGTTTTAATTTTGTCTGATAAGTCTTCTAATGTTATTCTTCTAGAATCATTTCTGACATGTCCCTTTTCATATTTTCTTTCTTCACCACCCATAGCTCCCTCTATTTGTTTGTGTGTCTCTGTTTCAGCCTCATCTTTAGCCGCACATCTATTTACTATGCTTTCAAATTCCCCAATTTTTCTTTGTTGGGTTAAGTCAATTTTTATTGAATTAGGACTAAGAGGGGGTATAGAGCGTTCAGAAAATTTGAGTAAATGTTGTCGAAAATCTTCAGGGATGTCAAAAGATCCTTCTTTGAGCTGCCTCCAGTTTCTCATTGCTGATGCATCATGACGTGCAATGCGCTCTTTGGTAGCTGGTTGCCACACATGTTTGAGTAATTTCTGTAATGAATTCATTAATTTAAAACATTATAATTTTTGATTGCAAAAAAAAGGAGCTCCAAAGTTCCAATGTTCAAAGATACATGGTTCAATTGTTATTGAATTCAATTTCACAAACCTTAACAACTGCAACAGTGACTGGAAAACTCTCAGCAATCTTCTCCGGAGTCCATTCATCAGGATCTGTAGTTGCTAAGTGACGGATCTGTTCTTTCTCACTCCATGTCAGTAGATTTGGCATGTTATCTTTGAAATACCTATCCTTGATGATGTGGTGCTTCAAGTCCAGTTTACCGGCTAGAGTTTCGTTTAGATGTTCATTGTATGCTTCACCGACCTATGGAAATTAAGTATAGGTTATTTATGGGAATTGAGAATTAAGGCAAATCTAATCTTAAATTGATATATCTCCTACAGTGAATTATTTAAAGGTAAGCTTTATTAAATCTGTGAGTAATTAAGTTTCGTAAATCAACAAAATAACTAAAATTAACTACTATTACATGGACCTCAGAGAAACACAACAAAATTTGTGACTAACTTACATTATAGAAATCACTTTCAGATTGTTCAACTAGTTCTTCAGCATCTTCATCGTTTATTTTCAAGCCTTCATCCTGAAAAGCTTTGATTCTTTTCTGCAGACCAGGGTTTATACGACCCTGTCCAGTGTTCCGCAAGTTGCGAACAATTACTTTATCGCCAATATAGAACAGACGCTTGAAGCTTATACTAAACATTGTGTATAAGTTGTTTGCTAAATTTATGGAATTGTAATGTTTTAAATCGCTAGATTTATTAATAAATTAAAAACAATAACACTGTGCTCGATAACCTCAAAATCACGAACGAAATGTCAAATATATTTTTTTAACAAATTTACAGTCCTGACATTGCAGATTTTTGAGTCGACCGAAAAGTCAGAAAAAATCATTAATTGGCGGGAAAACTTTAGAGTTTAAAAACTTAATAAAAAAAACTAGGAAGTTGCTTTGAAGTAATAGGTGCCGTCTCATCTTATACAAAGTAATTTAAAATAGGGAAAAAAATATAGGTGGAAATTAAGAATACATATTACATATACCTACTCGTATAGAGGCAAATAGTTAAAATCGACTTTTAGGCAATGCTTTTAGATATTTTTCCAGCTTTTCGTGAATGCTGTTATTTAAAACCAAAAGAAGGGACTTAGTGAAAATAATTGTTACCATGAAGTAGGTAAACAATTTGCGTCTTGGAAATACAGGCCCTAAGTTATGCGCCCTACCTACCCAGATCGCAGAAACAGGTCAAACAAAATAGTTACTTCACTTGGAACGATACAAGTTTCCGTGCCCTAGAGCTACTTACTTCCCAAACATGTTTTTGCGCGGGTTGAGTTGGATTGGAAACATTGCTTGCCATGCCATTACCAGTGCCCAGTGGCCAGTCTAGCGGTACCGCATTTGTAGTATGCTCGCCAGTGCATTGTAGGTCAGCATTCGATCAAGTCAAGTGACAGTCGCGTCGTTTGCCGTTGGAACATATTCGTGCTGTGAATACCACCTACCAATTTCTAAGTTCGTTTCCTGGTTTCGTTAAGAGTTTTTAATACAAATGTAAGTTGATAATTATATTTTATTCTTTACTAAAATTATAATATAGGTAAGTAGTTATAAGGTAGGTACCTACTTACAAAAGTTTCGAAAAGTTTTAAAACTAAAATAAAGTTTCTTTAAACTTTCAAAAACTCTTTAAGAAGATGTTGCATCTGGTTTTAAAAGAAAGATTAGCTATGTAATACGAAACTCATGTGAAAACGAGTGTCGATAGCTCTTTCTTTATCGCAAAAGAAAGTTATTGTACCTATAAGGAGAAATGGACGATTATATAGGCAACCAAAAGGTATTTTTTTAAAATTCAATGCACAGACAAATAAAGGATAAGAAAGTAGGTATATATTTGGAAAAATTAAGAGATATGAACATTCTTATTATTATTAAACGCTTTCGTAATTTAGATTACATTATGGTTATCAAATAATTTATCTTAAAAATAAATTATATTCTGGAAAACAACTTTATCCACATAATCTAGTTAGAAGATATCGACCGTAATTATATAAAACAGTTAATTTTATGTGAGTACCTAGCCTAGTCATTAATTTATATTATCCCATCCCATAAAAGTTTATCACCTATATACTAAGTTATACTTTTGTGAGGTACATATCTACTTATTCGGTATTATTCTTAGATTAAAAAACAAAGAAAACGAGACTTCATAGATGAAGTCTTCAACTTTAACTTTAACCCTGTACCACACTCGTGTCTTAAGAAAATACTTTAGTATGATTCCTTACTTTATCGGTTTCGGTAAGGGGTGGGCAAGTTAGTACCTACATAAGTACCTAAGTAGGTACGTCCTTAATGGTACTTACATCCTTTTTCACATACACGAGCCTACCAAACTTAACACCTAATATTTACCTGCACTTTGGCTTATTTACTTACCAAACGTAAACTTCCGAAGTTAAATCTCATATTTGTAAACTTGAGGTTTTTCTTTGCATTTGGTTATTCCTCACAAATTTACTCAATGATTTTTGCCAAAATATCCGCTAGAGGAAACAAAACAAAAAACCTATGAGTACCTACATACATACTTAGTTATATTTTGGTAGGTACCTAATCTGTGGTACGGTTAGCAATTCATCTTTGTAGTATTTGTGAATGGTTCATTTCAAACTAATTAAAACTCGATAAAGCTCTTTAAAAAGATCTTCTTTCTTTATATTGTGTAGGTACGTAATTAACCGTTACCTATTTTGTGAGTACAAATTGTAGAGTCAAACTAAACTCTGAGATACCGTATTTAGTTCAATTCAACAACACACACATGTCGAAAAGTTAAGATAAAATTGGTTCGGTTTTGGAACCTAACGGTTAAGTTATTGTGGTGGAAATTAAATTAACATAGTATATTTAACTGAATAAATAACTATCTAATTATATAGGTAAAGTCAATGTAAGTAGGTACTTAAATAGTTACAGAATGACCTGCAGAATGTTCTGCGGTTGTTGAAATACATTCTGTCAACACAGGCTCTGTACCAGTTCCTTTATTTATTTAAACACTTGGCCAATAAGTACCTACCTACTTGTACAGTTACAAAAGCCATCTGCGAGTCCAACTGAATAACATTTTGTTAAAAGAGTCATTCGTTCATTTAAAGGGCTCTTTGATGCGATGGTCATCATGATGTTATGAAATGGTTAAGTGAGAGGTGAAGTCGTAGTATGGGGAAATTGGTATACCTACTTTCGAAAATTCAGACATGAGGCATTTTTAGATTTTTGAAGGAAGAAGAAAATAAATATTAATTAAATTAAGGAAGTCTCGTTTGCTGTGTTAGTAGGAAATATACACGTGTAGAAAAAGAGATTTAAAATCATGGACTGATTTCAAAGTTACCTATCTGAAAGTAGTAGAATATTTTCAGGTAAATAGTTCTGTACCTTACAGTCTTGCACATAATGCCTAGATGTAAACAGATCTCGCAATTCCTATAGCATAGACTTCCTGGTAATTATTCCAACGTGATCTGTTGCAATTCTTACAGCCTGCAATGATTGATGAAAGATAATTGGGAATGACTTCTTAGATTCGTGTCAATGTACTTATTATGTAAGTAAAAAATATTATCTAGGTGCATCTGACCTTTGATTTATGTGACCTACTCCTACTACCATTTCGGCAACACTACAATATACTTAGGCATCAAACTGATATTGACATGAGTTAATCAAATACAGATGAAAATACACAAAAAAGAAACATTCTACTTACTGTCTCTTTCAGCACGGTTTTTATTTTTTTTTCCATTTATTAATTCCAGCAAGAGCTTGGGTATTTTACGCGTATTCTTGACTGATATTTATACTACTCAACATTACCTGTTTCATTTTCGTAATAGGTATTAAATACCGATCTATTTACTATAACATTGCCTAAGTAGAGCAGAGAGATAGATAGTGCGTGATACAGTGATACCGTACCATACCACCTTAGAATTTTATAAAATTGATGCCACCAGATTATTATAACTTTCACTGTCTATAAAACTCAATTTCACAGTGATATCAATAACATCATAGCTGCAATGATTGTGGAGCGTTAGGTAGGTAGATACTACATTTCACAAATGAAAGTACAGACTGGAAAAAACATACGCTTTCGTTTTTTATTTAAGAAAAAGTCGAAATAAAATTATGATTACTTACTAAGGTAATTAATCTTAAATTAAACAATAGGAATTGATACTCTCTAGCTTGATGATTTTAGGTACTTACTTAAGTACATAATATTTATAAGTAATAAAGTCACCAAATGGATCTACAACTATTTTATTTATCTAATTCCATCAATTACGTATAATGGTCGCATAGTGCAATAAAAATAAAACATCATGCGACCTTCGAAAGCTTTTTGTGTGTTTTCAAACCTACCTAACTAACTAGGTGCTCACTAGTTTTTAGTCTGATAATTATCACTCTCAATTAAATTTTTTGTCTGTCGCTTGTTTGTGTCTAACTAACGAAGTAGGTTGGTACAGAGTTCATGTAAGAAATGTTGTAGGAATGTATGTAGCTTCAAAATAATATGTTATGTAGATAACTATTAGTTAGTGTCACCTACTTCGGTGGGTATCTGTGGTATCTACATGATCATTGTAACATAAAAAGTCAGTCTTACGAATTATTTTGAATGCATTTTAAATAAAATATCGTAATACTAATTTAAGATTCAATAAAACCAGTTGCCCTTCGTGCCTTCACTTGCCCTTAAGCTTTTAACTTAACGTATCTCTTAAGAGGCAGATACGTATGTTGCACGTAAAACTCTCATTTAAGACAATTCTTGTATTAAAACTGTTCATTTCATAAAGGAGCTAATCTTGAAATTATAAAGGTACTGAAATTACCTAGTCTTTATGGACATTTTCTGCTGAAATGACAAAAATTAAGCAATACTTTTTATATGTAGAGCAGCTTTTGGGCGGTTAGTATACTCGTATATATATAAATATACATTGGACGTGGAAAAATTCAATTGAGCAATATAACTACGTAGATATAATATATTTTAGATAATGATTGGTGATTGAATGATTTATTACTTGTTATTACAATAAATGACTACGTAATGTAATACTATGGTGCCCTAGAAAAACTTCTATAGGTGCACTTAGGTATATAATCCAATTTGCTGCTATTATGTGCTATTAAACAGTAAATTTGCTCAATTTCCGCTTTTATAAATCCATGGTGTTATTGGACGTTAATCAAGTGTTTTGGCCGAAGGTAAATTAATCTGTCCTAGTTTTATTGACGTGTAGTAACTGTATGTACCTACTTACTTTAACTGCAGTGGTCGCCCTTGTCTAAGGTAGAGTGCTGGTATTTAGATTACAAGTTTACCTACATTTGGAAATGAATGTTTATACATATCTAAATATTGAATCCTAGATTCACAAACTGTTAAAGTTAAAAAGCACAAGAAAGAGGTCAACACAATTTTGTTTTCAAAAAACGAAATAGACGACTTTGTAATTCCATAAACTACTTACTTAACTTGTACTTTACACGTATTCGCAGTAGCTACTAATAATTAGCTACTAAAAATCTGTAACTAAATTGGTATCTAAGTATAATATAGGTACCTACGTTTACAAAACAGTCAAATATACGTAAATGCATGCCGCACTCTAGAAATCATAAAACACCTCCCTGTTGTCATTGCAATCACATTTAACCAATTTATCCCCAAAGACATTGCAACAAGGTAAAGGTCATATTTTTTAAATAAGTACCTACGCGAATACCTTGAAAAAAGATTTTTGAAAATATTTTGTCAGTTTATAGCCCGGTGCATGCGTTTCGGGGTCATCGATTTTAATCACGAGTCGACATTAACTGCGATCTTATATCTAGGTACCTACAAGCAAACACTGTAAATGAAATCGAGGGTCTTAAAGTATTTTAAAACTTAATATTTAAAAGATACCTACCTAAAATAACGAAAACAAGATTAAAAAACTAAAGCACAACGTCAAGAGAAGCAGCTTAATTATTGCTACAGTTGGCCAAGTAGTTAATCGCATTAATTAAATCATAAATCACACGCATTACGTTGCGGTTGACCACTAATGTCGTTGAATTTCCCAGCATCATTTAATAAAAATAAACTGCTTTAGATAAGTGTTTTTTCGTCATCAGTTGGAAATCTGGCTCATGGTTTCTCAATTTATACCTACTTGCTTGCAAAAAGTATTTAAAAATATGAACGAATAAACAAATACGAGTACCTACTTACTTACACAAAATAAGTAGGTAATGGTTTCTATAAGTGCAAGCCAATACAAGAACCATAATGTTTTGCATGAACCACCTGTTACGCGTCGATGCTCCTCAGTAAATATAAAATTTCATAATAGGTACTAATATTAACATAATATATCACAGGTGTACCCATCTAGTCTAGCTTTTACTGTTTTCACTTTTGCTTGAAATATTCATTAGGTTGTCACAGTGAATGGACAAGTTCCAGTGGTCGTAGAACCTATTGACTAACTCCAATGCTGCGTTGAGCTTAGTTAATTTCTACCTCTATAGTTCTGCATAACACGATGTGATTCCGTTTCTCTTTTCTCTTCTGAGAGAATGAGGTCTTCCGTTTTTCCTAAAGCAAAACGTGAGCAAAACTTCCTTACTTTTAAACGCCACTTTGATTTCCAATCCTACACTTCAATAAAATAAAAAATTAAATTAAAAATTTAAAAAACCCCCGACTATAAAAAGTAACAAATAAAATAAATAAAATTTTTGTCAACTGAACATCGCATTATCTATCTATATATATAAAAATGAAACCCGTTTTCCGTTGTCACGGCATCACGCCTGAACGGCTGGACCGATTTCGCTAATTCTTTTTTTAAAATGTTCATTGAAGTCCAAGGATGGTTCTTACGGTGAGAAAAATTCGAATAATTGCCGGGAAAGCCCTAAAACAGACCTTTTCTTTTTCCCATACAAATGTTTTCTTACTAAAATGTAGAGTCAATTTGAACTTTATTCCTACACAATAAAGTTCATTCTAAGGCGGGACGAAGTTCGCCGGGACAGCTATATTTAATACAAATTGATAACTTTCATGCATACTTTATTTCGTCGTGGGACCGCATTCTATTATTTTTTTTAATTTTGATATCTTATTATGATTACTTATGATAGGTATATATTTTTGCGTACCTACCTAGCTACTTAGCGGTCCCCCGACAAAATAAAGTTTGTATGAAAGTTATCAATTTGTATTAAATATAATGCGATGTTCAGTTGACAAAAATTTTATTTATTTTATTTGTTACTTTTTATAGTCGGGGGTTTTTTAAATTTTTAATTTAATTTTTATTTCAAAGTTTTTAAACGTTTATTATAATAATTATTATAAGCTCCTCCTGTTGTCGACATTGCATTATATTACGAATTAAACACTGATCAAAACGAATCCAAACACGACATATCTGCTGTTACTTTTTTGAAGAATGGATGGAGTGCTGGAAATCCTGGCTCCAGCATCAGCTTCTCCTGTTGCTACCATTGCGTTACATTAAGAATTAAACACTGATCAAAACGAATGCAAACACGACATATCTGCTGTTACTTTTTTGAAGAATGGTTGGAGTGCTGGAAATCCTGGCTCCAGCATTAGCTCCATCTGTTGTCACTATTGCATTATATTACGAATTAAACACTGATCAAAACGAATCCAAACACGATATTATATCTGCTGTTATATTGGATCTACAACCCTACCACAGCGGATAAAAGAGCTGATAACCTTGAAACGGCTGAACCGATTTGCATATTATATGTCTAAGAACACTCCCAGGAATACCAGCTTTAATTAAAAAAAAACCGCATCCAAATCCGTCCACGCGTTTAGGAGCTACAGTGCCACAGACACACAGACACACACACACAGACAGACATCGACGTCAAACTTATAACACCCCTCTTTTGGCGTCGGGGGTTAAAAACAAATGAAAGTGTATTTTGTAAGACTAAATAAACGGTTTTTATACGCAATTTATGGCAAAGTCCTTTCAGTTTTATCAAAATGTGGCACTATGAAAGTAGAGGACCAGTCAGGTCAGTCAGGAGTCAATAAAATTGCATAAAATATAAACTGAAGGATTTATTTAATAATGTTGGTTTTCTTATTATATCAAAACATTTTGATATAAGTAGGTAGGTAAGTATCTATAAAAATATGTGTGATACCTATTTAAACAATTCGTATTGTTGTTTAACTGAACTAGCTACGAATCGGAAAATTGAGTAGAAAAACCCCAATCACCTTGAGCTAGGCACGTAACCAAACAATTTATAAAAACATCACGTAGAGGTTCTTGTTCTAAAAATAGTTTAATATGGGTACCTATTTTTTGCATTTAATCAATTAACATTTGTGTGTGACCGCACAATACATCCTCTTTATTGAAATTATAAACCTGAATAAATAGATACAAGTACCAATATAGATATCCGTATCGCTTTACCCTGTGGTTCTACCAGTTTTATCACAACAAAAAACAAAACTTAGTTATATCTTCTAGCTTCATTATGTCTGTTTCTTTTTAAAGTTTACAAACGTTAGATACAATAGAAGGAAAACGCTACAAAAGGTTAACAACGAGCGCATGTTAGCGTTTCCAATGTGATTGTTATTTGTATCCCGTACAAGTGAGACCTCGCCGCGCTTCACGTAAATAATGACATCCAATTAGCATGGACGGAGTATGCCTTGGACGTGTCCGTGCATCCTTTGTACAGGATTATGTAAAAAATGCTAATAGTCTAGCTGTTTAGTAATGTAGCCACACTGAACTCGTGAAAATAAAAGTCGCTAAGGTGTTGAAGGTTCTTTACTGACTTTACATAGCTGAGGCTCAGTTCATTTCCACTTTACCTAGCAAATGTAAGCTACTTGTGAGTTGGGACATACTTAAATAAATCTAAGAATGAGGTTGTGTTACTATTTTTAAACGTAGACTTTTGCCAGTCTGCCAGCAAAACAACAAAACAAAAATATTAATTTTTATAACCCTCAAATAAAGTTAATAATGTTTACTTGTTATTGTTATCTACAGATAAATGTAAAAAAAAACAATTGCCGGTGATCAAGTCATTTCAAAGTCGAGGGCGAGAAGTCTGTGATTGAATGACGTGGGAAGGTGGTGCCACAATTGGCACACCCTCTAATGGGCCTATTATGTGTAGATGAGGTATAGCCACAATCACAGTTTGCTATATCCGTAACAGTGAGACAATAGCATTGTAATCCAGAATACCTAACACTAAGTAAAACATAAACAATACTTATCGTTTGATAAACGTTATTGTTATTCTGTATTCGAAGTAAATTGCTTGTGGATTGTTCTTTTCTTAACATTAAAATTAATTGGAGTGACAAATTGCCTTAAAAATTCTGTTATACTTAGTTCCATTTGTAGTTCGGAAAGAGTTCTAAATTTTAAAAGAAACCTTCCTTAAAAAATCTTTTAGGAAAAAGTGAGCATAAATCATTAGATATATAGATTCCAAGACAATGGAACAGGAACTTGACCGACCCCAAGTGGATGTGGAGAAGTAAGAGCACGGAAATTATAAAAATATATGTGTAATACGTATTATGTAAATTTTCTCACACTAAACGGATTTTTTAAATTGTTTACAGCACCATGCCAGACCAAGAGGTGGAAAACAACAAGGACCTCATCACCATTAAAGATTGGCTCATCAAACAACCACATTTGCCTCATGAAGTCGGTATGTATTTTTTTACTGTCTATTATTTTATAAAGTTATATCAAACATTGCGAATATAATTCCTACTGGGGGGCAAGTCTGCTAATTTAAGCTTTGCATTTGCTTTCCGTTTGCTTTCCGTTTGCGATCCATTTGCTTTTCTTTTGCGATTGACTTATATTGTGTCAAATTGGTATTTTTACCAAAAGCAATCGCATCGCAGTCGAATCGCAGAAGCAAGGATTTATCGGGTTGCCTATTAAAACGTGACAAAACCTACCTAAGAAAAAGTGCTGTTAGTAAAAACTATCATTTATGTTCTAAGAAATAATACTGGTTTATTTAAGCTAGGATATCCTTTAAAATACAGAATATTTATTTCTACAACATTGAAATGCATTTATTTGCATAAATTTCATGAAAATTTTCGAAAAAAACAGTGAAAACTTCTTTGAAGCTGGCTGTTTATTAATAAAAAAATTGACATTGTCACTGTCAATATCATTGGTGAATGGTGTCACGATGGTGTCACGTCATGCCCGTTCCCTTTGAGTATATAATATATAAGGTGGAGCCATACCGTCTAGAGCTACGTGCCTGGTCTGGCGCAAAATGGCTACTTTTTGTGTCGTACTATTTAATGTTTGACAGGTCATCTACCAAGAAAACTATAAGAAAACTTGGCGCAACCTTGGCACGCTGTCATAAACTCATTTGTATATGAAAAAAAATGGGGCCACTCCTTATAATCGTTCCTTATTGCCTGTTCCTCATACATTACAATGTTTACAACTAAAATAAACAATGTAAAAAGTTATTTTAAAAGTTATTTCATAGCTTGATAGCTTGATCAGCGAGTTAATAGGCGACCGGTTTGCATATTTTGGCTGGTAAGTATCTAGTTATACCTAATTAATTTACTGAGATATTTCATTTTTATAAATACATATGTTTGTCGGTATTTTCTTATTTGTAACTGGTAATTTGCAGGTTGAATCTTCACTCCGAACCTCCAACCTTTAAAACGAGTGGCCGCAGCCTCGTAGACGAACACCTCCATGAGCCATTTATTTACTTATTTATTTATTCTCCAATTCCCGAAGAAGTAAAAACACCCCGAGATAGAGACCCCGAGAGTAAGTACTTACTTACCTAGGCTGGGGTCTAGTAGATGAAATAAATACTCGATTAAGTATATTACATAGATAATTACATTTTATTACAAAAGCTAAATGAAAACTCGAAGTCTCAATACTCTCAATTCCTTGAAAACCTATGCGTTATGTATGTCCATCCCATCCGTAATCTGTAACAAGTAATTAATTATGATGATTATAATTTATCAATATTATAATATTTTCTTTGTAGGTACTTCATGTTATATACAAACATATACCAACCATTTACTTCTTTTTTCTCCGCAGCCTTGCACCAAGAGTTCTTTGTACTACCTGGCCTCTTAGAAGCCTCTTAGAAGAGCAGCAGTTCAGCGAGTTCACTCCCTCTTCTGCTTCGAGTATAGGCTGTTCAACCTGAAATATAAAAATGTTAAAGCTAATCTTGTTCTTTTCATTTAAATTTATTTTGTTGGTAATATGTACGTAATATTTTATGTGGAATGTTGAGATTGGGAATATTGGGATATTTTATGTGTTTATTATCAGTTAGGTACTGGTTTTCTTGAACATTAATGAAATAAATATTATTTTAGTGTAGATACTTAAATGTGTTTTCACTCACTAGTAGCTTTTTTTTGCTCGAGTATGATTTATTTACCTGCTTTTGCCTTTCTCTTTCTGCATCCTCAGTTGTTAATGACATCTCAGGTATTCTGTGCCAATTTGCTATGTTATGCAGCACGCACTCACATTTACTGTTGGTTTAGTAGAGATTGAGGCACAGGAGTGGACGAGCTGACAACAGACCTCTAAAAGAATTTAATTTAATCTTAAAGGACTAATATGTCAAGCTACACAACACAACTAGAATATGATAATCTTGTGTGGCAGTATCGGTACCAACTCACAAAAATACGCTTAGGTAGGTACTGTATAGGTATCTCGTCGTCATCATCAGCCCATATACGTCCCCACCGAGGGGCACGAATGATTAGACCATATAGGTACCTACTTAATATAAATTACTTATACTGAGGTCCAAGTTTACTTGCCTTTAAAATATTCTATACCATCTCGACGGCGGCGGTAGCTGGATGATGGGGGGTCAGCTCCTCACTTCGGGCTTTAGCCATACACTCGGACTTACGTCTCGAAACGCGTCGACGGGGCGCCTTGATACGCACAAGTTTTGCGGCGCTATCGCAACAGGCAACGTCTTTGGTCTGCTGCGTTAGCATTAGTCAAAATACGCCCGAGTATAATAGCACCTCAGGCCTCGTTATTGCAGAAACCGAACACGCACTGATACAGAAAGTGTCCTTGCTCAATCCCAAGAGAATAATATAAACTGGCTCAATCCTTCAACAGTCCAAGTTCTACTGAACTGCGTTTGACACATGTGTCAAATAACGCAAAATAGCGTTGAGAATACCCTCTTGGCAACTTATGTGCTTATGAACTGCTACTGAAGTTACAGAATACATCACAAGCAGTTCAAACGCAGTTCAAACGCAGTCCAAACGCTTAAAGCGTTAGAAGAATACCAAATATGTCAAATTAAGCGACTGAAGTGCGTTTGCTTTTCTTTTGCTTTTCTTTTGCGTTTCTTTTGGTGCATTTAGTAATTAGCAGACTTGCCCCCCTGTTTACCTTTAAACTGAGATATTCGGAAGAAAACCTTCACTAATTCTATGCACCTACCCTACTAAAATTACTACAGCACATAGATAGTGAAAATGAAGGTTCTTTAGTAATAAATATTTGTTATGTAACTTAAAAATACGTGTAGTTATTCCTGAAAGTTTATACACAGTAAAAGAGAAGGCATATGCATTGCAATATCCCAAGGGTACTTGACTTGCACAATAAAAGTACAGTAAAGAATATTTAACCTATTCCTACACTCAAAGCTCGAGTGTTTATAACCCGAACTTATGAAATACTCACATAACTACCTACTCGTATTTCAATAGGTGCAACATACATGATGCTGCCAATGCATGAGTACCGCCTACTTTGGCTCTAGACAACAATAGTTTTCGTAACCGAAATAAAATTTAATTTGAATTGAATTGGGAGTCATTTTAAAATCCATCAAAAAGTTTTATGAAAGAGCATAATTATTACATTCGCTCATATACTCAAGCTTTTCTCAAGAGATTTGCTACTAAATGATTGATTGCTAATAAAATACCTTAGTACTGTAAGTTTTTACGGTTTCGAAAGATGTTGGAATTCGTAATGTGGTTTTTGTTACTTAAATAATAAAATACGAACGAATATTTTGATGGAGTATCGTACTTATGTAATTTCTAGAAAATATATTTGATGAATGAATACCTGCATACAAATATGTAGATAGGGACTTAAGTGGTAGGTACCTATCTCTATTGTTTGTATCTTACACCTACCTATCCAGTTCAGTTACGTGGGTGGACATGTAAGTATTTGACATAAACAACAAGACAAGTCATTAAATATGTTGAAAAACTTTGAAAAACCTTGAAAAACTTTCCCCAAGGAAGACGACATGCGTCGAAAAACAATGTTTTCCCACACTCCCAGTAGATTTCCTACTAAGATTTTAATGCTAAAGTAACGAGTATATACGTTTTCCTCTGAGTATTTCTTACAATAATGAGTTGATTCATTACGAAGGCAGGTATTATTTGGGAGAACGAATGAATATTTTCTTTTAATCTTAAATAACTTGTTCAATTCAATAGCGTTCTCTAGAAACATGGAGAGCTGTACAATTTATTTTCATCATTTTAAAGATTCTTATGTCTTGTGTTAAGATTCTTGTAATATTACTTACCTATATTACTTAAAGCTAATTTATCTTGCTAGATAAACCTCAATGAGCCGGACAGATAAAAAAAAGTAGGTAGGTACGAGTAACAACGTCAAATACTGGATAATATTGTTTATTTAACACTATTGTAGGTACATACTTGGTACATACCTAATATGGTACATTGAAAATTAAATAACTATTATAACAAAGAATAATTACCTACCTATCTTTGTAGGTTCAACGTCAACGATCTATAATATCTCTTATTACATATCTATAAACCTGTTATAATTTAGTCATTCCTACGCTACTCAATTAGAAACAAGGAGCTAATAAATTCAAAACATTGTCACGATTTTGCACTTCATCCAATTATAATTTGCTCTACATTCTTCATTTAATGGGAAGTAAAGTGATAAACATTAAACTTTGCAAGGCTGCTTGGATACAAAAGAGCCACTGAATTAAGTATCTGGTCTGGCAATTATAGGAAGATATTCTAAACGTAAAAGTTGCTGGTGCCCAATTCTTAACGGTCATAAAGGCACCCATATGGGGTTTCGATTTCAATATACTTAATCCTGGAATTGTTACTTTACTACTATTGTTTTCTCATTTCAAAACCTCATCTGTTTCAGACGACATCCTCCTTCGTCGTTTCTTGTCAAGCTGCAGTTACAGTTTGGAACGGACGAAGCGTACCATCGACTTCTTCTTCACAGTACGGTCTACAGCCCCTGAACTGTTTTGTAAGAGAGATCCATGGGCGCCGGAGATCCAACGCGTTTTTGAAATTACGTAAGTGTTAACATAATATTAGAGCAGATGACATAATGAATATAGAGTCCATTGATTTAAATAGTATCAACATGAAATCCTACTACAAATATTACCTACTAAGAACCCAAAATGAGACAGTGGAGATCCCTCGATGTCGAATATCGCTTTGAATTCCTTCGAAACCCTTTAAGTGACGACACCCACAGATAGTTGTAGAGTTGTCACGACTTATTGATATCATTATATCTATCACTGACTCAAAATTCGACAACTTTCTTCCAGAGACATGTTACCACTGCCGACGAAAACAAAAGAAAACTACAAGGTCTTCATCTACCGTTTAAAGAATCCGGACCTTGATTTGTTCAACTTCGTCGACGCTGTGAAAGCATTCTTTATGCTAGCTGACACCAGACTGACAGAAGATGATGACATTCCTGCTGGGGAGATTCCGATCTTTGACTCAGCGAATGTTAGCCTCAAGTTCATAGGCAAGGTTAACCTTTCCGTGCTGAGGAAATACATGATTTATACACAGGTGGGTTTATTAAAAGTACTTTTTGGTTTTTATGAAATCCTGAACCTGGTGCAAATATATAACTACTTACCACAAAATAATAAAGTACTAACGGTGCAACCTTATTGTGTGATAAAACTTGCATGAACATCATCTTATTCTCCGTTTTGATTGATAGATAAATCATACTAAATGAGTAGATACATAACTAACCTAATATTTCAAGACATCGCAGATAGGTATTTAAATGTAGAACAAATGCTATCGTGTGTTGTCAACAGCAGATATTATTTACCTGGAAATAGGTAGTTTGCGTAAGGCTGAAAAACCAGTAAGTTGCTCCATTCCATTGCTCAAGCGACGTTGAAACTGTGCGTCTGAAACAATATCTTTTCACAACATCATTCAGTTCAAATGACGCATTTCTTTATTTATTACCACAGAATAGTAACTTCTACCTGCTAAAGTTTATTACTAGCTTTAACATTGAGCAAAATCGGTGTAGCCATCAACGCAATAGGTTTTGAGATGGGAATATTGTAACAGGTAGGTACTTACTCAAATCTGGCGATTTTCTTTCACGTTTACTTAGGTACTTATAAATAAACGTGGTGATATTCGAAAATGCCTATAGCAATGCAATAAACACTAATGTCGTAACTTACGCCGCTGACTTCAAACTTTTATCTTAACGATGTATCGTTGCGACTTGCGTCATAAAACGTTAAAGGGCCATTTACAAAATTTGTTTATTTGGTAAATGTTACAAGAAAGGTCGAGAGTTTCGCAATGCATTCGTTTGAGATATTCCAACTTTAAATTAATATGATAAACTATCTTAGAAATTGGGTTTTTCTACTCAATATTTTACAACGTAAGAACCAGTTTTGAACGATTAGTCGAGTTCTGTTTATCTATATTTATGCACGGCTTAAAATAAGTTAATTAGCATCCATAATTATCAACAAAAAACAGTTATTCTGAATTCAATAAATACTGCACCTTTATCTGTCTGAGTCGAAAACCTTCAAACCGCGAGATTATCAACTTTCGGTCAAGGTGTTTTACATTTAAAATTTAAATGCGTAATTGACGTCACATGTTTTAATTTTGTTTTAAACTTATGCCTTTAACCACTTTAGGTAATAAGATATCTACCTACTTACCTACCCCCGTCTAAAACCTGCGTATATCGAAAACTATTTCTAAAAGTATTTGGTTTGGATATTTACAAGAGTAGTAATTTTGATTTATACGCTCCACCGACAAGAGTCTAACTCTTAAATTAAATGATGATGACGTCATAACGTGTAATTTCTTTCTCTTCTCTATTGAGATTGGTACCTAGGTAATGGAATGGATTCGTAACTCATTCAAGTTTATGTCTTTGATTTCGGAAATGGTAATAAATTGTATAATATTTAATTTTCAGGAAGCTATCCCGATCCGACTAAAGCAAGTGCACGTAATCAACGCCCCTTCTTACATTAGCAAAATCTTTGCTATTTGCAAACCGTTCCTTAAGGCTGAAGTGTCTAAGCTGGTATGTGTAATAAGTATATTATGAAATAAAATTATGAATTTGATCTTGTAGAATATTATTGGTCAAGAGGACTGAATATGTTTTTCTAAAATATTATGGTGGGCCCTAGACGAATTATGAAGTTCTGAAGCTTGTTTGAGAAACATTCAAAGAAGTTAATTAAAAGTTTGGAAATTAACCTAACCTGCTAATAATTCTGATAGTAGAATTCTACAGGCTAAAATGGTTAATGTGCTTATGGCAACACTAAATCCATTAGTCAGGGTAACAAGTAAACTTCATAGACTTTTTTAACCTTACAGATCAAATTCCACGAGCCGAATTCCACCACATTATACAAGGATATACCTCTAGAACTTCTGCCCAATGAGTACGGCGGTAAAGCTGGCAATATTGAGCAGATCAAACGCTACTGGATTAAGAGGATAGAGGCTAAACGGTTAGTATACCTACTCGTATATCCAGGAATTTTGGGGCTCATTTCGGTAGATGCACAGAACTTAAATAGTCGTTATATAGGCACCTACTGGCGTTGTTCTTGTCGGATTTAAGAGCATTATGTTGGTAATAGGGTAAACATATAAAAACGAGAAATAAATTCTAGTGACTTTTCCATACAGGCTCATATGTAGCTCATATGTATACCTTCTATTAATAGATCTGCTAATAATGTTATGAACATGTGTCTACTCTTAGAATATTTTGTCATTTTGAAGAGTGATGCATGCAAGCAAGAGAAGCAGCGTACTTATATCTGTTGACATACCAACTAATTAATTATAAATTAGTGCATATTTCACTTTTCTTATATTTCTTTTTGCCAATCAAGACAACAAACAAATGAGGTCAACCAGTCCATCGGGAAAGACTTGTTTTGAGTTCCAAACTTGTTTAACGAACCTATAGGCACTTACTTAGGTAGTCTCTTAATATTTCGGGGTAAGGTACAGTATAATTTTATAAGGTAATCTTAGTAGCTATTTAAATTGTTTATACGAAGTCGTTTACTTTGCACAAATTCTTCAACCGAAACTGAAACAATGCTTTATACATTTTATAATATACCGGCGACTTTTCTATGTCAAAGTTGTTCAGTTTAAATAGTATTATCGTTCTATTTCAGTTTGAATCACCCTACTTGATACCTGTGATTGACAATGATCCTATCCTACTATCATTATAAATGTCAATGTTTGTACCGATGGATGGATGGTTGGATGGACAGATGCTTGTTACTCTTTCACACAAAAACTACTGAATATATTTTGATGAAAGCAATATTGAAGCTTATACATCAGAATAACACATAGGCTATATTTATTTATTTATTTAACAGTTTATTGTAAGATGATAGTACAAGGTGGTAGTATATTATTTATTTTATTTTATTTATAGGCACAACCACAGTTTACAGTCTTATTCATACACTTTATATAAATTAAAATATTATAGATTTAAACAAATATTAACATAATATCATGATTTTTTTCCAAGATATGATATATCTATAAATTAAAATATTATAAATTTTAACAAATTTTAACATATCGTAATTTTTTTCCAAGATATGATATGACGATAAATGCGTACGAAGTTGCGGATAGCCTCTAGTCTCCAATACATTAATAACATGATTTTATTTCAGGGACTGGTTCCTGACAAATGACAAGCGCTGGGAGGTGGATGAGGCGAGCAGACCGAGCGGCTGCAAAGACGAAAGAACTGACAAAGTCAAAGACCTACCCGGCTCCTTTAGGTCTTTAGCTCTTGATTAAAATACCTTTTAAAAACTGAATAAATCAAACCAATCTGATAACCAATTTATTTGTTCTTTAGAATTAAAAATCTTTGCCTTTTGATGTTTTATAATTTTTTTTATAACTGATGTCGTAAGATGTGTTTTTCGTATTTACCTAAAGTTACATTACCACTTTAAAGTGTCATTGATTAAATGTTAAGTGTTTTTTATACTTACTTATAAATACTTAGGTATTTTCTTATTGGTTATTTAAACTTTTTAATTATGTTCCATTTTAGAGCGTTGGTTGCCTACTTATGTAGTAGGTACTTTTGTATCTTTAAACTTAGAAATAATTTACTAGTGTTACCTATAGCGTAAGTAATTAATTGACGGTGTACATAGTTTTATTAAAATGATTAGACGTAAGTATTCATAAAAATAAAAACTTTAAAAACAGTTTTGCCAATTAATTTTCACTCCCTACGCTGCTGTTGTGGATGCAACAAAGCCATTGATTGGAAAGAGTTGCAGTCTAAAAGAGAAGTAGGTAGTTAAATAATTGGAGAGTTTAGCTAGCTATCTAGCTAAGTTACTGCTCTAGAGTCCGTCGCTAAGGTCTAAGCGACGCTAAAATGGAGACAGTGATAGTAAAATCACGCTAGGGGTTCTGGAGGTCATGCGAATTCTTAATAAATCGATTACAATACATACCATAAATATATTCATATTTGAATGGTGGATTGATTACTTTAAGGCATAAACCTGTTGTGCGTCACAAATCTCAAATATGTAGAAACTATCAATTGCTGGCACCGACGTATGGACCAGTATTAATTGAAAATTAAAGTTACCTACTCATCCATCACAAAATCAAAGTGGTGCAATTCAAATGGGTGCGAGATTTCTGATACGTTTCACTCAACCAAGATGCGATCTTTTAATCCCCAAAACGTAGGTACCTACTACTCCTCTTCTCAACTATACACTACGCACGTACCTATAGGTACATTAACATCAGCCAGTCATCAATCATAAAAATATGACTATAGGTATATAGGATTTACTCACAAAGTTAGCTTAAATTATTATGACGAATTCAGAAAACCGGTTCGACGAGATTCGATTCGAGACTTTGGTAAAACAAAGCATGAGTTGTAGCCTTAGTTCGACCATGTCCAAGGACAAACAAAGCATTTCCTAACTTTACAAATACATTATTTCCGTTGTTTAACTCAAATGGTTAGGTGAAAAAGTAATTGGCAGTTTGATAATTTATGTTTCTTTTATTTCATAAAATCTTAATCTTATTTAACAAAATACTTATACCTAGTTTCATTTAAAATATAAAGTTTGTAAGTATGAAAATAAATATCTACGCTTAATTTCAAATATATTTTCGCTAATTATTATTTTGGGATATGCAATAGCATTTAGTAACTGGTACTTTCATAAATACCTCATGTCAAATATAAAAATGGACCATTTACCCTGACTTAATCCGTGTACATTATTTTATTATGTAAGAACATAGGTAGTTAAAAGAGTAGATATTTGACTACCACATAAGTATATTTTTGAACCTTGGCTAAAAATTACAGTACTTAAATAATTGTCGTGATTTTATCTAAAGCGGTTTATAAAACGGTATAAAACACATAACATTAACCTGACCAACGACCTTTATGGTTTATAGCGTCATCATTCGAGCATAATAAACATAATTAGTGCCACAAATGCAAAGACCACGTTGAGCATAATATTACAACTTACTAACCACAAATCTATAAACTAATCGATGGATAAAGTTCTGAACGATCCACTCATTGTGCTCTCCACTCCATTCTTCGGTTTCTTTTTGAGATCAGCCTTCCACAGGTTATCGTTCAAATACATTTCCCTGAAATGGATAAAGGACAAACTTCAAAATCTGAGAAGTGTTTTGAGGATAAAAACGATTGTACAAAAGGATGGTATAACTACAAGAAGTTTTTAAATGATTATAAGGAATGTCAAGAAAAATTTGATATTATTATGTAAATACGAGTAAGTACCTATATCTCCATCCGTCTCCATTCACCTATGGTCAGATGATACGAAGATGACTGCTAGCTGCTAGATATACTATAAACGTAAGCGATTGTCTTATGCCACAACCACTGGAAGTTTCAGTAAGTATTGTTTCAGTTGGTACTTTCCATTCATCATTGAACTTAGAACATAAAAGGTACCAGTAGAATATCTAACCTGAGTTTCATAATCTCCTTAACCCAATGTGCTTGCTGTTCCTTCATAGACTGCGCTTCGCCACCATAGTCGACCGGCAAATTTTTCTTGTCGATTACTTTCTGAAGGCCTTCACCGGATTCGTGGAAATTTATCTGGAAAAAGGAAGAAGGAGATATTTACCTAAACTTGTTTAATTATGATTGTTGCTCAGTTAATAGGTACCTACCTAAGTTTTTAATTTAATTTTAAATGCTCTACCCAGCCAATTAAGTACCTACCATTAATTTAGTAATTTGAAAAAAAAAGTGGAATCTTTGACTAATTGGTTAAATTGTTATTCTTTTGCGGATTAAACTTATTTCCTGTGAGGTATATTAAAGACATATCTGCCAGAGTTGAACTCACAATACTTCGGATCTCCTGCGGTAACACTGGTTTGACTAGAGCGTAGAGTTTGTCATACCACGACGGGCAGTTCACCACATGCACCTCCTTCACTCGGACGGGCATACCTTCCTGAAAAATTTACATTGTCTTATATAACAAGTATTGCAATTATAGTTTATTAATTAACATAAGCATAGAAAGACGTTTTGGGGGCGTTTTTTTAACAAGAAAAAAATCGAAGGCGAGTTTCTGAATCATTGTTTGAAGATGTAGGTACCTTTGAAAACGACACAGATTTATATAGAGGTGTATTTAGTAAATAATATGATGTTATAGTTAATACCTAGATACAATAGAAATAATGATACGCTTAAGAAGTTAATCTACCTAGTCTAGCTAAGACTGAAAAAAGAACGAACGTAATAAAAAATTGTGACGCAAACGACTTTTTCTCGTCGTATCAGATAAAAGTATAATAACACCGTAGTGACAGTTGTTACGATCTTACTAGTCATTGCAAGCAATGAGTCACTTTATGATGATACCTAATGACTTCCAACTGTTGTTATGTATTTAGTTTATTTGGCCGTGAAAATCTGTTGCCTAATTAATTTTACGGAAATAAAGAATTGAAACATTAGAAGGCCAACATAGCATCCGACTAATATTAAGTAAGTTATTTGCATAAAGAACTAAGTATATTTCAATTCATGGTTAAAATCAGATGGAAACGGAAGATAGAACCAAATGGAAAGAGCTCCATCGTCAAGAGCGTAGCTCGTAAATAAATTTATATAGGAACCTTATCTTAATAACCTTACCAAAAGAAACAGAAGAAAATCCCTGAAAAACATGATATTGACTTTCGTAACAATTTTCAATCCGTAGTCTTTGATGTCTAACACAATAATGTGTCCTCGAGGGAAGCTGTCGTAGTTCTGCATCCAGTAATCAGCTTGAATGGCGAAAGTCTTCATCAGGTCGTAGAACACGAAATTATCCAGGTTTGGGTCGTCCAGTTGATGGATTAACAGCTCGTCTTCTCCAGCTGGATACGTTGTGATTGCTCTGATTGGAATAAAAATTTTGTTTTATATTACAGTTCATAAATACTAAATATGGACATACCATCGTGTGATTATCATGGGACAGTCTGTCGGTGTGGTTGCCATAAAGTCAAACGAAATCCATTACTTCTTAGATATTGTAAGTACATTTTCACCAGTAGAAAACATAACTCATAAGATTTTAAATACAAAAACATGTAAGTAAGTAAGCAAGTAAGCTATCTTAATTACCGTGTAGTTACTAAACAAGCACGAATACAAGAAAAACTACGTTGCAATTGTTTCATAGTGAAACATAGTATCAGTTTTATTAAACCTCGCACCTTTGTGTTGAAATTTTAATAATCTTATACAATGCATCTGTGTCTCATCATCACTTACATTACATTGTATCAATAGTAAATTACCGTCGTATTATAAAATCAACTACAATTAGTGTCTATTAAAAGGATGCCCTGCCTTGACATAGGGTGCTGTAACTATACGCTGCATTTATGTTAAAATAAATTGTATGTCATATAAATTGTAACAAAGTGTTACGGTGTTACGTATTGCTACAAAAATATATCTTGATAGATTTATTGAGGTCATGTCTTAAGGTAGGGTAAGGTAGGTAGCGAACTAGGTATTACAATTTGCATCGCGGACATAATAATTAATCGACAAGCAATCAAATTGGTATTCAATTTCAGTAAAGGTAGTATCATATCGTGACGTCAAATATTTATTGTGTATTGTTATTTTCATCAGTGGACTTAGATCGTGGTGTCACCTGAATTTATATATGTAGTAATAAATATATGTTTAATACGCTCATCTATAACGTATCTCAACTTTGTATAATCCTCTTCAACCCCAAAGAGATCAGTTAAGTCCAAAAAGCCCTGAAAATTATACCCATTATCCAATTTTCGACTGCTGAATTAACTGTACCTATTTGTATGATCTGAAGGTATAGTGTTTTTACACAAATAAGAGCTTTGCAAATTGTACCAACAATTCAAAGGCCGCTTCAATGATACAACATTGCAGGCTTTTGTATTTTGAGAACAAATTGTAATCCCTGACAATTCATGCACCAATATTTAGGTACCTACTATAGAACTTCGTCATTGCTAATTTGAATTGTGAAAACTATAAATAAAAATAATAAATCTTACGTGATAGAGAAACAAGTTTGTAACTTAGGTTGACAAGGGTCCCGAGATGTGTAGATCTCAGGCATGGAAGATCTTGTCGTAGCGAACCGCTCTATACATTTCTTGGTCTTCTCCAAGCTGCCGTAGCAACTGTGCAGGAATTTGCGAATCATCATGTCATCTGAAATAGACAAGAGATTTTAAATGTTGAGGTATTTTAATTATGTACCTTCTACTATTGGCATTCGATTTCTGTTGAACCATTTAAGATATAAGTAGTTATAGATTTTCTCGCAGATAGATAATTCTACATTTGTTTATTTTCCGGAATGAATATGGTAGTTGTCGATTTTATTTTGTTTAAATTACTGTATGGGTCGTTCATACATTTAAAATGGCTATTGATAAGTCCTTATTTTCTTTTTTGGATTTTTCACATGTCATTATTGCATAAAGAGTAGGTACATTGTGTTTCCCTATTTATAATGAAATGCAACATTGCAGTGCTCTAGTTTTAATAACCACTAAAGATATCAAGTTACATCTTAGTGTTGCCTACTTTCGTGTAACCTACCGTGCATAAGTTGAAATATTTGTTCATTAAAACGAAATATCGATTTGGTTTGTTTCTTAAGCACTTAGATAAGAAATGTAGGTATTCTTAAAATTCTTTTGGAGGTATTTGGAGGTAATTCTTTTTTATTATTAAATAGATATTCTACGTCCTAATAATAATCTGTAATATCTAGTTTATATTTGGTAATACAGTATTTCACGGTCGCGATTTAGTATTCCATAAACAGACATCGAACTGTCGAATACGTCGTTCGTAATCGTTCTAAGTACTTTATACCTGCACTTATAAGCAGTCAATTGATTTACAACTACTGACTAAGAACACATCAGTTAATGGCTCTTTTACTTATATGTAGGTATAAAATATTTCAATAACATTTCAAAGATGTTTCATAAAACAGTTCAGGGTTGAAATTATTTCATTATCTCTACAATGTATATGCAAAGCTTGATTTATCAAGCAGATTTACTTACTAAGTAGTTCTGTTACCAAAATAATTTATTACCAAAACTTTGCGTACCTATACTTTAATTATATTTCTATTATTTCCGGTTCACAATAATAAACAATCATAATAACAATTTTGTATATTTTTAACTACATTTTACAATTTTACATCCAAATGTGTAATCTTATCAGGATATGAGCGACAGGTTTTGTTTCATTTAATAACGTAACGAATTAACAATACAGTCAAAATTGTAAATAAAAACAAGTTACCTACAAAAAAATATTTGACTTCGACCTTTTAAAAACCTGATGAGCAAAGCCGTGAATTCGATGAAAAAAAAAAGATTACGGAAGTTAGTAAATGGTCAACAGACTAGGTTGGTATTTTATACCTACAAGCCAACAAATATGAATGACTTAATTATTGGTAGATACTTATTTATTGGATTGTAGTTATTGCTTTTTCTCTGTCATACATTTTGTGTATGTACCTACCAAGAGAAGGGAAAGGATGTACCTCTACATCCTTTCTCTCCTATCTTTTCCCTTTTATATCTATCACTCTTAATTTACGCCAAAAACAAACAAACTTTTTGCAACGCAAAAAGAATACCGAATTCTAAATACCTATTAATTCGACATGAAGCAAAGTCCGTTTCACTGAAATGTTTTTTTAGACACGTAGTTTTCCTTCAGTTAATTTACGAGGTCGGTAGCACTTTCGATTTTCAAAACTGTACCTACACATAAGTTTGTGCCTATATATTACTTAGTTCTTTACAGATTAAAGAACCAAGATAGTTAGTAGTTAGTTGTAGTTTAGTAGTTATTTCGTTTAGTTAGTCTTGTTTTATTTTTATTATATTTTGTTCTTTCCTATTCTTTACATACCAAAATCCTGCGGAAGATGTTGCTCTTTGTTGAGCCATTCCCGAATGGAAGCAATATCGTGTGACACGTCTTGTGGCATCTAAACAACAAAAGAAGTCATTATGCACATTTAAATCGACTATATTTTAATTGACATTTTGAAAAAAGTTGGTCCATTTACCTTGTGCCTTAAGATAACGCCAATACCTGTATCCAAGGTTATTTTTAAGTCAAAGTTATTATTACAAGCTAGATAATTATTGGATATAAAAATCATTACACCGGTCAGGTTCGGATATTTTCTGCTAAATCAAATTAACAGAAATAGCGTCAAGGAGATTAATACGTAGATTAGGTACCTACCTACATAGGTATAAAATTCTCTATATTTTATTTTTCGGCTTAAGTATGAAATTTAGTCGACAGTTAAGATAAAAGATTTGATTATGTTGCGACGACATTATAAATAATATAAGTAGGCACAACTTCTACCGGTAAAGTCTTATGTAAGTACTTTCTTTAAAAAACATTGTACCCCATTTGTATCGTAAATTAATTCAATTTTCTGGCGTGAATAAGGTTCAAAAACTTAACTCTTAAACAGGATCAAATACATAACTTTTTTACCGCAGTTAGGTAAAAAGTTATTTACCTATTTGATCCTGCTTTAGAGTAAATAAAAGTAACAAGAATTTCCGTCACTTCAAGGTTAGAGTTCAAGTACTTCACACCTTATTGTTTAAAGTTAAAATCACTTTAGAATTACAGCAAAACGACAATTAGCACTTATGCAAATGAGATAGACATCTGCTCGGACCTAATGCGACTAACTAAAGAAACTAAAACATTCTTAGCTAAATCATTTAGAATACGTACATAGGGGTTGTAATATATTTATTGTATTTCTCTATGGTATACCTAACAAACCGTTACGTCGGTATCATATCTATTGAAGAATGAATAAAAGTTCCTGGAATTTATTTATTTCATAGAAATATTCATTATAATTAGGTAAGCCTTATTAATACAATCAAAAATACTACAAAACATCCCTACGAGACAAGGTATAAGAATCCCCTTATAAGATTACATTTAATTGATAGGTACCTACTCGTATATCTACCTACTCGTATAGTCTACCCAAATAAATGTTAAGGTACCTACCTACTTTCCAGTTTCCCTAACTTATCCAAATTTAGAAAGAACTACCTAAAGAATTAAAACACGGTCAAGTGTTATTTAAACTACTGAAATCTACTGATGGGTGACCAAACTTACTTGACCTTTGACAAAAAAACTTACTTGACAACATATCAAATTAAATGGGCTAAATACTTAGTGGGCGAAAAGTTTTAAAATTAAAACGAAAATTGAGACTTACCTTTATGAACTGCAAAAAAAACTTTTAAAAACTTAATGTCACTGAATTACTAAAGTAAAGTTTTAAAATAGTTTTCGATGTATTCTATACCGTCATACACTTTAATTTTATTGACAAAGCATGAACCTTCCGCCTTGGAATCACCGCAGCGACTGGAACTGGCCGCAAAACCTATATCATGTCTCTCGCGAATTTTAAACCGTAACTTAACTACCTATAGTAAGTAGATATATTAATGAACAGAGGGTCACATTGTGGAACGATGAAACACATAGGTATTTTTTGTTGATCGACACTTTTTTAACTCTTCATGTAGCTGGACTAAAAACATTTTAGCATTGTGATTTGTTATAAAATACTCGCATTTTGGTAAGAATAGGTATTATTTGCGCAGCTATATTAAAATTACAATGGAAACATTTATATGGACACCGACTTAAAAAATGCCATCAACTGAGAGAAGAGTACACATAACAAAGGTCTAAAACAAAATGTTGGCCGCGGAAACACGTGAGCCTAAGTAAATCACCTTCGATTCTATAAACAAATGTGAGTCAAGGGCTTTAATGAATTTATGAACCGAATATATTAATTTTTAATATTCGAATACAATAATGTTAGGAAACAGTTCGGATTAAGTTAATTAACGTTAGGTAGAGCCAAAATGATGGATGTTGGTGAAGGACGTTAGAAGGATCTTAAGTAATGTTTGTAAACACATAACTAACTAATAACTAATTAACTTTTTGTATAAAATGTTTGTTGTAAAACGTTTATGTTTACAAACAATTTAATAACATGCAGTGTGGAAGCTCCATATTATGGTATCTTTGGTCCCTAAGAAATAGCAAAAGATTGGGTCATTAAAGTGTCAACTGTCAAGCCTAACCATCTTTTAAAAATAGGTATATATCTACCGCACGGATATCGGCATCTTATGTTTACATATTCTTGTCTTAATATGGTATTTTTAAATTGAAGCGGTATCCGCTACCCGCAGCGATGTGCCTGTCAGTGTGCGTCAGTTTCCGATCTAGCGACACCTGCGGAAATGCCACACCAAATACGGTTCATTTAGATATCATCAATCAATCTATCAGTCACCCACTGCGGGTTATGCAAATCGCTACACTACTCTGATGCATATAGGTGTATAAAGGTAGCTTTAGTTAAGTACCTAGGTACATTAGGTCTGATTCGTCGCTAGCAATATTACCTACTTACTTCTTATTAAGGAATCTAAGCTACAAGCTTTTGTGTGATTCGTTAATCCAGTCGCTCGCTATAAAGATATTGTTAGCATGCTGATGATCAAATCAACTGACATATTTGTCTCGCCTATCCAACCATCTTATCTTAAGTATAGTTATCTAGCATATAAGGATAACAATAGCATGTGTAACCGGAAAAGACTAGTGACAGTTGTTTTGCAATTCTACTTAATGCCTTTAAAAAAAACGTTAATATAAATTAATAATTGATAGCGTTCTCACGAGAAATAAAAAGCTATTGTAGTACCAACTCGTACCCATTAGTCCTATTGCCACTATTGCATGGGTTTTTGCTAAGTATTTTGCTACTGCAGCAAAAGCGGCCTTAATTTTGACATGAAGGCTAAATAGGTAAGTTAATGTTGAAAGTGCAGCAATTGTTTATGAATGGTATGAGACACGCATGCGGCGGCAGTCATCATGAGTTACGCAACAAGACTGACCTCATCCTTGGCACAGTGCGAGGACCAAGGTAGGGCAATCAAATTTAAATCGTATTACTTTAAGAATGAGACGAGAAGTGTAGCTGTACACCTTAATCTAAAAATCGGAAAGAATAGCGACAGTTGACTTGACATCAATAATTGTGGTCTTAAGGTTTTCGCTCGATTTAAGAATTTATCAATATTTAAGTACTGTTATTCAAAATTTCAAATACCTACCTGCATGTATGTTGAGTTTTGTTTATTTTTCAAAGTTTCTTATCTTTATAGTCTTCAGAAAGGAAAATATCTACTTATATCTAAGCTATAGGTTTCCAAAATTAACTCTATTTTAGTAAAACTCTAAATTCGTTTAAAATTGAATATATTTTATATACGTAATTATCACAATTTAAGGTAACAAAAACTTCTAAGAAAACATTTTGAGCTAAAATAACATATTTTTCAATGTAACAGCTAGAGTAGGTACAGTACAGCTTTTAGCTCTACTTCTAAGATTTTAATAAATAAAGTACCTATTACTTAAAAACATTACGTTTTCTACAGGCAAGAGATCTAGTACCTAATAGTAAGTAGATATATTTTATGTAATCAATACAGTGTTTTGAGTTTACTCATTCTACCATGTAGATCGATTAGAAATGTAAAGCTAGGTACTCTACTTCATTGTTTAATTTAATGCACACACATCAAAAGATAAAAAGTATATAGGTAGATACATTTAACTCTACAAATCTCTATAAATATATTAAATACCTGTTTTAAATGCAGTGTGTAAATGTCATGGTAATTACTCGTAATGTAATTTACAATATTGAACAAATAACTGCATTAATCTACAAAAGTAGTAGGTAGGTAGTTACTGTGGTATTTAAGGTACTTCACACATGTACGTATAAATGCTTTACTCACAGTTTTGCCTGCGAGGACACCATAATTGCATAAAATTATACATTTTCTGAAACAGGCTTTGTGCTATTGAGTCTTCCGACTTATGAACCAAAAGTTATATCTATCTTTACCAAAAATCAAAATCAGATCGGCAGAATTAGAGTTACGTGGCAACGTACAGGCTTTAGTCCCCGAATTTCTTGCAAATTCAAGGAAGTTCAAGGTTAGGTACTTATGCTTAGCATAATAATTCTAGCATAATTATCTACTTTCGTGCAATTTGGATTTATAAAAGAAAATTGACTCTATCTTTGTCAAATATCTGAAGAAGACGGTGCAATGTTCCTTTCTGCACTTTTAAGTTGAAACTAGACTAGAACTAAATTATGCTACATCAAATCAGGTTCAAAACTATTAATCGATGGCAAGAGATCGGAAAGAAGTGACAGCTTCTTCAGTGGGTGAGACGCCGTTCTTTTTGTTCTTGGATTTCTTGTCGATGGTGGCCGTCCACAAGTTCGGGTTGTTTAGTTCTTGTCTGTAATTGATAATAGATTAAAGAAGTGATTAAATGTGTTAGAGTGGACGGACTTTCACAATATGCATAAGGGACGAAAAACAAAAGGCTTATCTATTGTTTCACATAGGTTGGTATACCAATCGAAAACTTTAGGTACAACTTACACGTTAAATATTTTCAAAGTCAGTCAAAGAAAAAATACCTCATCAAAGGAAACGCTGCTGACCTTTTTTTTTAGCAAAAATTAAGAATTACTTTTTTCTGAAACGGGAATGGGGTGTTTTAAACAGATCAGCAATATTCAAGATATAACGCACCTATATTTGTATAGACGAGCGTTTATCTCCTTCATGTGCTCTACCATGGGAGGTAAACTACCGCCAAAGTCTTGAGGCAAGTCTTCTTTCTGCAAATATTCATATAAACTTTCCGATTTCGGAGGGTGGAAGTGGATCTGAAAGAAAACAAGATAACATCTCACATATTTACTGTAAGTTAATACCAAAAGGTGAATGAATAAAGCAATATGTCAGTAGGTAATTAACATCTACTGATTAACGTGTTGGTGGAATTACTTATATCTAAGTAGGTAAGTTATAAATATAGCAGTAGAGGTGTATTACGCTTGAAGGAGATTCGTAGAGGCTCTTCGCATTTGAGCCGGCACTGAGGTGCTTTCGTAAAACGCGATAGTCTAATGTCTATTTACGGTTTTAAATGACCAAACTATATTTTGCGCGTTTTCGGCTACATGCAAACCGAATTATAGGAAAGACATAACTTGATTATAAACGTGTTTAATACTCAGTATGAGACCTTTTTGACATGACGACGTGATGATCAAATACTAGCTACATAATGAATGACGTACGTTAGTCGACTGTAACTAAGTAAGAAGGCTGTAAGAAAACTCTAATAAATAGTTTATCTCTCGATTTGCAACCCGAGGCGGTACGCCCACGCTTTTCTAAATTTAGCATGTTTACTAGGGGCCTATTGATTTGCTTACACGTATTTGTACAACCACGCTCCTATACAAATATTGAAATAAAATGTTTCATTTTGTGATGTGAAAGTTTAATTTCGCAGTTTCGCACACTGCTGGAAATTCAAAGTTAAGTTCTATACTTTGATACATAAGAACCATTTTCAAAACAGCGTTGACTTAGTACGTAGATTTCAACAGGCTTTTCCAATTTCCTATTTTTAATTTTTGCTCGGAAAACTTTTGTGGAAAAACGAGACTTCTCATTTGAAAACTACCACGACTTAATTATAATAGATTCAATTTTGTTACTAATTCACTGGAACCTAAGCAGTACTTTGAAACTAGTATATTATACTATTAACTGTTTATTTCAATACCAAAGGAAATTTTCACAGCTGACGTGCGTAAAAACCGTTCCCTACTTGGATGGGCAATATACGTGCATGTGACAGATGTACCTCTGTAGGTACGTACGTATGAATGTATTTACCATTTCAGTAATCTCCTTCTTCAATAGAGGCTTCATCAGCCCGAACAGCTTGTCAATGAATGGAGGTACATTTACTATGTGGATCTGGCGTAATCGGATCGGTACAGCATCCTGAAAATATACATTACGATATTTCTTACTTATAGCTCTTATTGAAAAATAAGTCTTATTTTTGGGGATTCAGTATCTATGTTACGGGCAATGTGATTAATGCGGGCAGTATGAATAATGCCCGGGCATTATGAATAATGCCCAGCTGTTTCGGGCAATGTGATTAATTACAATCAAAACTGTGCTATTTATCACATTGCCCGGGCATTATGAATAATGCCCAAAGACCATCGGGCAATTTGATTTTAATAGTCCGTTTACTTGAGAATTGTAGGTTGTGATAATTCTAAAGTCGCCAAATTTTTAAAACATTGTCAGAGACTTATTGGTGGATTTTTTTTTTAAAATTAGAAATGTTAGGTTATTGCTTTAGGTAGATTTTAGGTTTTTGTATTTTTTGCAACTAAGATTATTGAACTAGCGTAGAAAAATAATTTGGCATCTCGTATGTTATGTTATTAAGTACTTCAATACAATTAAGTTTTTAGAAACTTTACGTAAGTGCTGCATACCTAAAGGAAAAAATACTCATAATGTCGGCATTATAAGTTTATAAGTTTCTAATTTTAATTAAGATGATGTAAAACGTATGAACTTATGACCTACTCAATCTTCCTGTAAAAGGTTAGAAAATTTAACAAAGTGCCTTTTTAACAAAATTTGTTATTACTAGGGTTAATACTTTTTTTTACTAATAAATATTTCAAAATAAAAGTGTAAAAACAACTGTACCAAAAATTTGAACTCAAATTTACGGCAACAAACCGGCGGCGGCGCAGAGGGCGTACGTAAATTTAGGAGAAGCAAATGTCCAAAGTTTATAAAAACTATGAAATGAGAATGAAAATGAGAATGAAAATTCATTTAATCCTGTAGGTTAGGTTTGAAAACACTTAAGACGGATCATTTTTTAAAGTTAATTCTAGACTCGTAAGAGTGCAGTTTTCCCCAGAGAAAAAACAAAAAACTCTGTAGCAAAAAACTCTGTAGGGTTGCTCTTTTTGTTCAATTTAAGTTTTACAAATTAGGCATAAACACAGAAACAAACATTAAAATTTACATTTCAATAGAGCTTAAATCAATAAAAAAATAATAAAAAATTTGCCCCTGCAATATCCAGAACAAGGTATAGGAGGTAAGTAAACGGGAAGATGAAAAGTAAAAGGCTTAGCTTGATAGAATCCGCATAACATGACCAGTTATCACAGCAGCACGTTCACACAGATCTTACTCAACGCCTGTGCCAGCCATCAACCCCTTCCATATTATGTTTTAGGGATTTAGGTAACATTTTAGGGAAACCAGCGCATGTCACCCTTTGACCAGTTAGAGAGTCCGGAATATCCTAACCTTTACTAAAACCCAACTTCACTTATGAAAAAATGATGAGAATTTTTAGTTTCATATTACCTACATATTTATTTGACTTTTGGTTAGGTTTAGGTTAGATAAGGTTTCATTGTTAAATAAAAAAAGTACTGAAACAAGTTTATTATCACTCTGCCCAATAGGTGACGGGCATTATGCATAATGCCCGGGCAATGTGATTAATTGCATAGTATTTATCACATTGCCCGCTTATATTGGGCATTATTCATAATGCCCGGGCATTATGCATAATGCCCAATTAATCACATTGCCCGTAACATCTATATATAGACAAAATGTCAAAGAATGTAGGTTAGCTGTGACCATACCCACTTAGTTATCTAGGGTAACATAAATCCTACGTTTTTAATAATACATACTTGAATTTTTATAATACTTGAAACGGTTGTTTTTACCTATATGTTTTAAAATAATGTACTCGTATCTCACCTCCTGATATTTAGATATCTTTTTGGCGATAGATATATTAAACTTTGTTATAAATTTCAGCGATATATCCTTAACATCCATGACGACTATGTCTGCATCACAGAATGTGTCTTCACTTAACAGCCACGCATCGGTTGTGAGAATGAACGCTTTTGCATCCTAAAATAATATGACAAAGGTAAATAGTATGTTAATTTAAGGTACTCTATAAATGTGGATATTGCAAGACCTTTCCCGAAATATGTCTTCCCATACAATTAACATTATCGAAAAATTATATAGGACTTGTCTGTCGTACGGATAACAGATAATTAATCATTATTAATAAATGTAAAGTTTTCATGTTTTACGTTTAGTAGGTAGGTACTTTGTTTTACCTTTTATTTATTCGACATCACTCAATCACCTACCTATCTATTTTGGTACCTACTTATCTACTAACTTCATTAATCTCAAGTAAGTAGGATAACTTATCTTAATATTCTCTTAATGAATAGGTACGTGTTTATCTATAAATAATGCATAATGCAATTAACTTTTGTAAATAACACGGTTGTTTACATGCTGTAGATATTACTTACCTGTGAATAATCATAATTGTCAAGACCAGGATCATTGAGTTGCCAGATCCAAAGATGGCGGTTCCCAGATATTTTTAGCTGTGCCAAGTTTCTGAAACATTTATCATTGAGGCATAAAATTACACACATAAAAAAAAACATTTGAATAACTAGGTAGGTACCTACAGTTTCGCCATTTTTCGGTTAAGTAAGAATTATTTAATAGTAAATATACTTATGTACTTTAGTAAGCACCTACTTCCTTGAATGGATGCCTCATAATATCTTATAATTATACCATAACCTACTTAAAGATACCTTAGATTAATAGATTGGCATCCAGGTTAGTAGGTAGTAGCTTTAAGCTTCCAATTAATTAAGCAACGGAATTACGTCAATCAAATTAAGACTAAAAGGCGTTTATAAAGTCTAGATTTCTGATTTGCATTGCATAAACAAGACTATTGAATCAAGGCCTCCGAAATCGAATCTTATTTTTAAACTATTTTGAAATCTTATAATACTTGAAACAAGTTGCAAATTTTTGAGCTAAAGAAATAAGTAATTAGTAGAAAGTCGTATGTAATTTTATTTTCGTAGGGAGAAAGAATAATAAACCTTCTTGATAAGATAAACAATTTCAACTACCTATTTACTTTTATTATGTACCTACGTTATGGTTGACAGGCAAAGCAATAATTGTTTACGAGTATGTAAAATAATGAAGCCAGTTGACGGCATGTAAGAGAGTTAGGTACTTAGGTACTTATTTTAATTAAAAGTGCTTAAACTTAGTTCATAAAAACAAGTGTCACAGACATTTTACTTTCATTGTCTTAACTCAAAATTAGTTAAAAACATATTATTAAGTAGGTATTGTTTTAATGCAGTTTTTATTTAGTCATTGTTCAAACGGTTCCCATAAAGGTCATTCGAATTACCTCGGTTTTATGAATAAAAACATATTTAATTTAGTAGTAAGTAATCAGTATAAAAGTATCTATAAATAATTATGTGAAAACTAGTTTTTAACTTTAATTGCTTTCAAGGATCAAAACCATTGACGCAAATTCTCGTTTCAATTAGCAAGATGGAGGGCGTTATGATGGTACTTAGGTTTAGTAGATTGGTACCTCAATATAGCTACCTATACTTGTAGTATGGCAGCTGCAGTTTACCCTAGATTTGCAATGGGCCGTGAATTGCACGAGATCGTTCGTTTCAACACGGAATATGAATGAAATCATTTTGTTTGTTTCCTACATCAGAATAAGCAAGCATTTAGGTATAGCCTTATTATTCGTTGTAAGTAGGTGCTAATGAAAAAAAGTGGTTGACACCAATTCAATCATTGCATTGACCGTTACGTATTTCTACGAGTACATAGGCTAAACCTATTTACTTAATACTAGTCATAGCCAATTTTGAGCAATGTTAACGTCCAACTTTATCCCTGTAATGATCACAAAAAAGTTCCTACTTAACTCTTAGTTTGTAAGTTCGCTGTTACTAGCATTTTTTGCACCTAGTGTTTCTTTGTATTGTTTTTGAAAATAAACGTCTTACCTGTGTCTTATCTTGTAGACAATGCCTCTGTTTGAAATATAAGCTCGAATATGTACCTACATATTCAAAAGTCATCTTACTTACAATATGCCTAAAGCCTTCTTAACAGCTGGAGATTCAATGTCTCTATTATTGAGAAGTTCCGGTGAAGTTCCCCGGATGGTGAAGAAGAGCTCGGATGCAGTCTGCGCTTTTTGCAGGTCGAAGTAACAGCTGTGGATGAACCTGGCCAGGATCCTGTCATCTGGAAATATCCGATAGTGATTGTAGCACACAGTTTTATCATTCATTGTCATTCATCATTCAAAGTTTTTCGATGTGCCAAAACGGAAAGTCGTATCGTAAGTAAATAAATTAAAAATTGACTTAAAAACTTAAGAACTTGTATTCAAAACTAGCACCATTAGATCTTATATTAATCTCTCTTAATTTGAGTAAATAGTTTCACAAAGCTGCTAAAGGAATCAAATGTTAATAAAGATTTCAATATTTACGAGTAGGTATTACACACGAAAAGTAGAGTCGCGCTATAAAATGCAATATGCATCTCATATATGCATCTCATCAATAGTTAAAATGCCTTGTTACAAGTACTAACTCAAGGTACTTGTTACCAATGAAGAAGAAAAAAACCTGTTTCGTGATAATTGTGCATTACGAAAAACAATCAAGCATCAAGATTTTTATCAAAAGAATCGCAACTCTAGTGCTCAGACTGGTCTGCACATTGTGTTCATGCGATGTGAGAACAATGGCCTATATTGGCAACAATCGGCCATGGGAAACTCAGTCAATCAACATTACAGTCCAATGAGTTGAATATTGAGGAAAATTTACTCTATTATTAGAGAAAAATATGGGTCTGTGAGCAACATCTAGTTAATGCTTAGTCAACTATTACAATGACTACCTTGATCACCGTTTATTATTGCTTAAGTAAGATAATGTTGCTATTTTCCACGTAAACATCCAAAACAAAACAAATCATCTTCCGTTAATCACTTTAGGATTAATTTATTATTTTACAACATAGGTATCTAAGCTAAACTAATAAGTAAGTACTTACACTTAATTATATTTTCTATAAAACTAGAAGTTTATTCAGGAAAAGAATTGTAGCAATAATATTAAAATGTCTATTTTTGTGCTCAAATAATTACAGTGCCAGTTTTCCGGCAGTATAACAAGATTGTAGTAGAGAAGGTAAAATAATATATTTGCCTGTACCACTACAACGTTAGGTAGGTAATTTTCTCATTCTAAATATAACTTAGCAATGCCAAACACTAAAATTATGCAAAACACTTAATAGTCATAGACATATAAGGCTGATTCCACCGTTTCGTTCAGATTTGCCATCCAGACCAAAAACTCATATGATTTTAACAGTTAGCTAAAATGTTTAAATTGAAAAAGTTCACGTATAAGTAAAGCTAAAAGACGCATCTTTCATTTAATCGCTAAATTAATTAAATTAAAAAAACCCTGAACAAAAACATGTCAAAATCTCATTACACTCCTCATCCAGATACCCACCCTGAGTTTTCTGAGATACTTTAGTACACTTTCCTACGGTAAATGTTCAGGTTTTTTGTACCTGAATATCAAGTTACACTATTACAATTAATAATTAATAAATAAACATTAATAATTCATAGCGCAATATATAAAGAATCGCACTTAAAATTTTGTCAAACGAAAAACTTCATTCTCTTCCACGAAAATTGCAATCAACATTATAATGTGTTCCCAACCCTCTTTCTTCTTTTGCCCACGCCCACGTCTCCCGCGCCCCTCTGTCTGCCTAAACAATTTACCGAGAAAGACCACGCGCAGCCACACTAAAAAATATTTCCGATTTAAGTTCTGAAAATCGCTTTTGTCACAGGTTCGTACACATTACATTCCATTGCATTTCTAAGTAAGCTCATGATCAAATTAATTTTATTTTAGATAAAATTATAGCTTGTATGTGGGTGTTTTTATAGTATACCTATTAAGGTCATTGCACTTGTAGTTTCGAAATAAATCGAGAAATTCTTCCTAAATTTCATTCCTTTCCAATTCATTACATTCCATTCCCTCCAATTTTTTGGCGGAGGGGAATGAAAGGTTTTGGAAGTTAATGAAATAGTTTTACGGGTAGTAAAGTAGTAATATAAAACACTAATAAAGATCATGTTTTCGGTATTAACTGACGTTTTTTGTAAAAATAACATTATTAATAAAACGTTACCTACCTTAATGAGTATTGTCGTCAGGGTCCATAAAAGGTACTGTCAAATAATGTAATAACATCTTGTAAAACCTATGGTGTGCAAAATAAAGAATTTGAATTTGAATTTAAATTTTTATATTAAGCAACTACATAACTTTTTCAACTTATGTTATTCAAAAAATACCAACCTATCTAGGTACCTATTTACTTAACGAAATTAAGATTGAAATGTTAATGGTTGGCCTTATTGTTATTTTTTATAGTCTTACAGACCGCAAATTAATATGAAAAAAATTTCTGATAGTACATTTTGCTTAGATTTTGACACGAGTATTTTTTAGGGTTTATGTGTGTGCGGATCTCGAGTACGTGATAGATAAGACAAGTCAGCGAGCGTGAAAATATTCCTGCATCGATATGGTTCCGCTGCATCAGCAATCACCAGCGTCTTAGTATATAAGCGTAGCTTCAAGTCATTACTATTGTCCAGTTGCCTAGAGTCATATCACTATGTAACCTTAAATATAATTTCTGCAACAACGCTGTGCCATCTTATTGTCAACTATTTTCTGCCGGGCCGCCGCAGTGGTGACCGCCGCCGATTGAACACGCAACTTCGCTACTTTGAAGATGGATCTCAAGACAATGCAAGCACCTCATCGAGGCAATCTAGTTTCTGCTTTCCATCAGCGGGTCTCACCGACTCTGGATCAAGAAGTGATTCACTATGTACGTAGTTTCGGCCAAGTACAATACCAGCATCTGGACCCGGCGCTGCAACAACTAGCTACTTTAACGATTAATTCAACTTTTTTTTATGATTGACGACTCCGAAAAAAAATTTGAGAAATATTGAGATGAATTTTTGCAATTGACACAAGCAGGTTCCTCAGTAAGCAAGAAATACGCACGAAGCAGCACAAATGGACGAACATCGAAACAGGGTCAAGTTTACAATGAATCATTTTACATTGAAATTTTACTACAATTATTGAAATTAAGACTATCACTTGGACAAACTTCGCATCGTTATGGCCACGACACGCACCATTTTTGGAGAGAATAACAAAGGAAAAGGCTTGTCGTTAGATTCGCAGTAATTTTTAGTTTTTGGCAGCAAGAAGTCAGAAGTTCCTTGCACTGCCGTATTTGCGGTATTTTGTACCAGACTCTGCATTGCAATAACGTGAAACAATGAAACATTAACAACGCTTGGTGCCCATGAGCAGGATTTGATAACCGCCAGTGTATGCAGCCCACGACTGTAAGAGAAACACTCGAGCGTGGAAGTACTGCTGATGTTTATTGAATTAATATAAAGAATTTGAAGATTTTTTTATGATGAGACTGCGCAATGACCACGATGATGTCCACAACGCAACGCTCTGCAGTTATTGGTTGTGAAGAAATATTGATTAATGGTAAACGCTTTAGTTTCCTTCGATTACTCTGGAAGAATCATGGGTGCAGCTATTCAGCGAAGAAAAGAGCAACAAGCGAGGTTTTAGCGGCATTTAGAAGTCCTGTTTTCATTTTCTTTTCCAAATGGGGGAGTACTGTGCGGTCCTCGAGTACGTGATAGATAAGACAAGTCAGCGAGCGTGAAAATATTCCTGCATCGATATGGTTCCGCTGCATCAGCAATCACGTAGCTTAACACGTCCGCACAAATCATCGCGCGGCCAGCGTCTTGCAGCGTAGCTCCAAGTCATCACTATGTCCAGTTGCCTAGAGTCATATCACCATGTAACTCCAAATATAAGATGTACAATTTCGCCGCGCCGTTATAATTGTCACCTATTATGCAGGTCGCCACAATGTGAGTTTCTAGTTAAGGTGTTTATACTTTTAGAAGTCTATTGAAATGTTCCTAAGACGTAAAAAAAAATTGTGTTCATTTTGACACATACGATTTCCATGAATAAGTACGTTTATGAAGAAAAAGTTTGATATTTTAATAAATTTTATAATACTGACTAATATTTTTTCATTACCTTCCAAACAACATCATTACACTCTCACGATATTTCATTACATTCCATTGCCTCATTACACTCCAACGATTTCCTCGAAAACTATAAAAAAAATTAATACGTCCAAACTAGTTTACTACATCTAGACGATATACGCATCTTTTTAGCATACCGATTTTCGAAACCGATATAAAAAAATATATTTCGTGGAATGGTCGAAATTTGCACGAAACGGTGGAATCAGCCATAACCAGTTGCTTAATCGACTGTCAAAGTTGTTAGGACCCACTTAGGACCTAATATAGTTTGGTCTTATTTTGACACCAAAAATTATTATTGTATATGATTAATGAACCTTTAACTCTATTGAACCTTTATGCAACTGATGAAGTAAAGCGTTATAGAAACATACCAACATCCTTCGGTAAATGAGGCTGACTGTTGAGCCACTCTCTCATCTTCCCTACTTGTCGCATCGCTTCTTCTGGGCATTTTTCCGTCGACATTTTGTACCTGTAATCATATAATGAATGGTTACTGAATCTGACAGTTCATAAGGTTAATAATTAGTCAGGTCTCTAAATATGTTTTTAATAAGTATAGGTATTCATTGAGTAGGTATAATTAAATATTTTTTAAAGTTTTTAAATTATTACCCATGTATTTATAGTCACTAAAACAACAAAACTAAGTAAATTATTATGTATGTTCTCAGGAGGTAAGTATCTTTATTTACTTAATTAAAAATATGATCACAATGATATTTTTTGTCAGAGGTCGGTCGGTCGTTGCAGCTTGCAGCATTATAATTTCAAGGTGTCCTTCTGACCTCGCATTACTGTATCTTGTATATCATTCAACAATTTAAGAGCATATATAGGTATGAGATAATATCTGGATTAATAACTAGGTACTTAAAGGGAATTACGCATGAGTTGTAATTAGAAGAGGCCATGCAAATCATCAGAAAGCGTAAGTAGGTATATGCTTATAAAAACTCTACTTCTACAGTGACTACGGCATCTATTTTATTATTGCTACCTATGATCATGATATTACTCGTTTCCGCTTAGTGCTGCTGGGTCATGCCCAACTACCTATGTAGATAAAAACTCTCTATCAACCCATCATTATAAACCTAAAGGATATTTGTATACCTAAAGGACCCTTTAATAATTGAAATAAGACACAGATTTAAATAAGGTATATTTTCTATAGGTAATAAATAAGACAAACTTATACAATTCCTGCCGATAGGATCCAAGAAGGTATACTGGGTACACATAGACATCCAACTATTTCCATTTTCTATTCCATCCGTGAATGTAAACGTTTGCCTTTAGAATCGTGTTTGAAGGTAAATAAAAGATGGGATTTCCGCGCAATATGGAATTTGATCGATATTAGACCTAAACACCTGACCTAAAGGCACATTGTTCAGAGTTTTTGCTTGTTTTGTAAACGTTCAAGAAGTTCTTTGATCAATTATTTTGAAGTGTTTACGTGAGTTTAGTTGTTACACACCTACTCGTATTCACGCATAAGTATTTTAATTTTTAAGTGTCTGAGAGATAAAGATAAAGCTATTATCGGTAATAGGCCATTGTATTGTCCATTGTAGGTAAATTTGTAAAAGTAAAGGATTTGTAGTACTTAGGCCTGCGCCTATTGAATAAAGATGAATCATAAAACTTGGGTAAACTTTGTAGGTTTAGGTAAGACTACTACTATCTATTGACAGGTATATATGAGTGTGAATGCCACCTGCGTAAGTATCTAAAACATATAGAAAAAACAAAGTAAAAGACTTAAGATTTGTTATTGTTCGCTCGCCCACATTCACTCACTAGCGATAACATAACACTTACTCAAACGTGTTACCGTTTTCGAAATTCAAATAATTTCTTTTTAACTTATGATCAATCATGAACTAAGTTATATTATAAGCCACACTGCTACTGCTAAGTAATTGATTACTGCTAGGTAATTATAATAAACAATAAACTTACACACTCATGCAATAAGTACGAAGATAATAATCTCAGCACCATATCAACCACAAGCTAGATACCTAGATTTATAACGACAATACTTATGATGGGTTCTGTCGATAAGGAAGTGTATTAAGAAATCATCATGTTAAGCATGATGGAATGAATCATATAATATGATGTGTGGTGTTCTGAAGCAGCATTGCTAGGTTAAAAATAGAAAAGGTTAAAATACTTTAAGGTACCTACCTAAATGACATCGCGACATTATGGCAAGGCATTGTGCAGCAAACTTTTTTTAATATTATTTGAGCTACCTATTGTTATGTACCTACATGAGGTGCATCTAATACTTAACTACGGAAATGTACTTTGCGGCCTGTTTGGCAGCTTGTCGCGCTTAGATGCCTATGTTATTAGTTATTAAAATATGGATGAGGATAAGTTTGACACGATATTAAATAAGTAAGTAACTCTAGATAGATAATTTCAAAGCTCCTTACTAAATTGTACCAATCGTAATTGTAGAAAACATTCGTGTAAGAAAGAAAATCATAGAACCTGGGACCGTCCGTAATAGAAAAAGCTGAGCGAAGACGTTGCCCAGCATTGGGATTTTCCAAGTTACGATATGGATTTTAAAGAAGGAATTCTAATTAATAACCGAATGGAATTAAATTTATATTTGTTAAGTATTTATTTAGTTATATGGATGGTAAAATACACTTAATTTTAGCGTACCTAAATAAAAGTGAATCCCCCTCTTAATAGATACTAGCTACTTTACCTATCAGTCTACTCACTCGCTACATAATAAAATGGTAGATGTAGTAACTACCTACGTACCTTTCAATACATTGTATTAATTTAAGTATTGATTCAACAAGATTATGACTAAACACAAACAACTCGCGAATCCTGCAATAAAACCATTGCGTCTACGTTTTGCAAAAGTTGTAAAACAGGTAAAAGACAATGTCAAAATCAGATCAAACTGACTCACCTTGAAGCTAAAGTCCCAGTAAATACAGCTGCCCAATGGAATATTCAAAGCTGTTAGCGAAATAAAAAAATGCTATAGGTTACCGAAACGTCGCTTTATCTCCGCGGCCATTTGATTACTGGCAAACAAAACGCGGATTGTATGAATGGGCAGCGCAAGAGCACCGCACCGGAGCTGAGCCCGGTACCTTCATCGCACAGATGACCGCGCAGAGATTTATCCATCCACTATCGCAGGTTCTAACTAGCACTGAAGGTTACGAACTTCCAGATCCAGAGTTAAAAAGATCTCGAAGCGGTAACTTCAATCAAAGCACGGTACCTATTCGATAAATAGGTAGGTAAGTAAGATATTTATAACAGTGCGACAATCTATAGGTAAATGCTTTAAGATAGCCTTTTAACATATCATATAATGGCAAAACTCGTACCATGTAGGAATAAAGATTTTGCACAATTAATTAGGTACCTAGATTAGTACCTAGGTAGGTACGTGATTAGAGTGCGTAGCTATTTTAACTTATGGGAGGCATCGGGAGACGTAGGTACTACGTACTTAAGTACTAAGTAGGTATGCAGTTCATAATGTTAATTGACACAGAGTATTTTTTATACCTAAACGTCTGTAATGTAAAAAAGTGAAAGTTGTAATAATCTAGTAACACAAGTTTTGCGACGAACTTATGTTGTAAGTACTGTACAACATGAAACTCGAAATAACTATTTACACTCGTAGGTACGTCAGGCGTCGATAAGTCGTCGGAAGCATGTCCAAGGATATCCAGCTAACGCAACGAAGTTAAAACATTATTTACATTATAGAATTACCTACATCCTAGAAACATTTCGGATTCATTGAACAGAAACACAGGAACAGCTTTCGTAAGGCGGCAGTCAGCTGCCTGATAGAAACATAATAGCAAAAACAACTATTTATCAAACTTAAACCCAAATTGCTAAGAAGTATTTTGGGTTTTGAATTAAATACAATATATTTAATAATATTATTTTGTGGTATCAAAATGATTTAATTTTAATGTAAAATCTCGAGATACTAACATTCGAAAACGATTTTTTATTTTAGGTATTATTATGAACGCAGCAATAACTTTTTTTTTCACCGTAGTGTTGCTATACATAATAAACATCAATCATAGTCACAAATTCACAAACAGCAAATCTACGCCATGAAGTAACTTCAAAACAAATTATACGCAATAATATTTATGAACTTTCCTCAATTCAAGAAGATACATTTCACAACAAAGCAAACATGAAACTGTTTTGTTTATCACGAAAATTGTAAAAAATACAGAGTTGACTCACACCTCAATTTTTACAGCTAACAACACTAAATGCAGCAAGTTTGCGCATGCGCCGAATGGCGATTATTCAGTGACTGTTCTTTGAGTTAGATATTTTATAAATAAGAAATTTTATCATTAGTCGGTAATATATTTATAAAAACGTGCAATTTATGTGATTCTCCATATCATACAGATCTTATCCCTCCCAAATTCTATTAAAAAGTGTTTAAAGTGTACCATTGGTGGCCATTACAAAACCTAAACTTTTTTATCAGGACAAATGTCCATTTGATGTTTCGGCGACGTTGTGACTAATCTTACGGAAAGCTAATTACAAATCGCGTTCCTACCTTGTTTTCACCTGCTGCAAGGTCTGGATTCCAAACGTTTAGTGAACTTGATCATTGAGAATCCTTGCAATATTTCGAAATCGTTCTTGCCGACTGACGATTTTATAGGGTTGACTTCCCACCAGGAACTGTCAGTTGTTAAATTTTACAATTCATTTATTTCGTTTTCGGTATCAATAAATAAATTTAATCTCTTTGGCTCGCTTGTGATTTGGAGTAGTACGTATTGGTGCTGGTAAAAGTACAAACAGTGATACACCCACATCACATTGCATCGCATGTTGTTACTCTTCAATGAACATAATATTGGCTCGACGACCTCTATTTAATCTCGTAGCTCGCTCCTTTGCCGAGTAGGACACGTTAGAGTTATCAGTAGATATAGCTCGTCCGAGAGGGCCGATTGATAACATCAATTAGCTATAGATTCATTGCAGCAACTGTCGCCGAAACATTCCAAGCTGTATCTAAAAATTGTGATTGCAGTGAAACAAAAATGATTCTGAGATAAAATTGCAGTAGTGTAGTGTTTTTAGTGAGAGAACAAAAAAAATAGCAATACAGGAAAGTGTGAGTGTGTAAGACTAGTTGTGGTATGGGTGCAGTGCTCTGTTTGCCTTTGAGGCTGTGGTGACATGGGCAGCGTCGTGGGCCTGACTGAGGCTGGGCTCAAGGAGTGATTGGTGCTGGGCTACAGCCTGCACATCACATCAAGTATTATGAATAAGCGTGACAGTAAAGAGAAGGAACGTCAGAGTGACGATAAAAGAACATCCAAGTAAGACCATCTATTGTTTGTAGTGTTAGATAATATTCTATGCACTGCTTTTGCTTCCCAGACATAAATGTCGCTCAAATGAGATATGCTTTAATTAAAGGCAGATCATGCGAAAACTCTGTGACATTGTTCTAAATGCTCATTAGTGTATTTGGTGTATAAAAGTAGTTTTGAGAGAACTAAGCCTGTTTTAATTTTTATTTACACAACAAATTATTTGTAGATGTGTTGAGGTTAGTTTTTTTACAAAACAAACTGTAAACTGTACCTTCAGATTTCTTCTTTAAATACCAATACAACGGCTCATTTTTTGTGTCACTGTGACTACTTCTGGTTATTAGGAAAGCCTCTGCTGTCATCTGCAAATACAACAGTAAGATTTACTGTAGTAAACAAGATTCAATGTAATTAAATATCCATCCTTGGTTGGTTCACTGGCATAACAATTACAGTAAAAGATTTTGACCTTTTATTTCTTCTTGTTTGGTTTTCCTTATTTACACATTTTTCAATTTGTTGGAATTCATTTTCAATTGAACTAGATGGAGAGTTTATAAAGGCTTTACATTTCAGAATTTCATTTAATCAACACAATTTCTCTAAGATTAATACACCATAACTCAAAATTCTCATTGTGTTCATCTTTATCAATGTAGTATGCATATGTTTCAAAGTTTGTAGCATTTACTATTCTACTGATATGAAACCAAAATATGTGGTTTCCTTTCATATTGATGACAAGAAACACGTTCTGGTAGAATTTTGCAGCTCAAAATAAAAGTTTAAAGATTACAGTAACTAGTTTTGTTTCTCTTTGCAATGGTTAAAAGTTTTGTTTTATAGACGGTTTTATTTCACTTACCCTGTTTGTGTTTTTGGGTCAAATTTATTTTACAATATTGTTGCCAGTAACTATGTAAATGTTTTATGCCATGATTTAGAAAACTTATTCATTGAATATCTTAAAATATAAAGCCTATGCTTAATTCTGATATAAGATACAATGTTGTAAGTTTCATTGATGTCTGTTCAGCGTTATTGTGTGAAAGAGTAACAAAAATTGATCTAAACATCCTGACAACTGTAGATATCAATTATATAATATTTTTTATATTAGAGGGATATTGTTCTACATATCAATGTAGTATGCAAACAAATAAAATCCTATTATTTTATAATGTGGTCCATAAAATACAAAAGCTACATCTATAAATCTAATAAGTCTTACATTTTACTAATATACACATCAATATTTGTGAACATGGATGTGATGAAGTTTGTAATGTTTTACACTAAAACCATTGAAAAGATTTGAGTGAAACTGCCCAATATTGTTGCTCACTCATCAGTATTTAAGACATAGGCTTTATTTTCTTTAGATATTTTACAAGTTTTCCAAGATCTGATGATAAATCATACGAAGACACGGGCAATGAAAAGTTTTAGTTATCATACAAATCAATTACAAAACATAACAACAGTAAGGTAAAATTAAAAGGAAAAAGTATTTTAAGATCATCAAAATACTTAAGATAATAAAATTTTGATCAGTTCCTGCAATAGGCGGTAGTTAATCCATAAATAGATAGACTTGAAAACCTGGTTCCATATGGCCAGTTTTATTTTTAAAATGGTTCGCTTTAAATGGAACTACAAAGTGAATTTTTCACTCAACTTCATTTGGTTAGTTGTTTTTATATTACTCATAGTATAAAATGTGCATAATTTTGCATTTTTATTATAACCAAAACATTGCTGCACTTTCACTTGGGTTGCTTCCACAAATAGAAAGAAATGTCTGAATTTGGCTGCATGTATTATTAGGATGTTATTTTATGCTTCTATCTATTACTACAAGTACATTTTACTTTGTGTACGTAAGTAGATATTTAATGCAGATGATTAGGTAACATTTTTGCTGTGAATGAAAGGATTAAAGCTTTTTTGAGATATAAATCTAATCTGTCTGTAATAAGGTTACCATTTCCAATAAAGTTCACAAAATGTAAAGACATTTTTTCTGAATTAAAGTTAGAAACCTAATCTTTATTTTTACTTTTATTTAATCTATCCTGCTAAGACTTACTGTCTCATTAAAATTTCATCCTGTGTGATTCAATAGGCTAAACATAAATTATAATGGGCTTACATACATTCTTTTGTATTACATTTCTTAAGTTATTTTTATTCTTTAATGGAACTTTCACAGTCACCAAAGGGAAAGATCAGGTTCTATTATGACATAATCTGATGTCTTATAAATTACAATAAGCTAGAAATAATAATATTATTTTACCTACCAGTGATTCACTTAAGTAAACATCTTATATCTTCCTTCATGCTACTGATAACACTTCTCAATAAAAACATTATTATTGGCTTATGCTACGTTTTTAGTCCACTGCACAGATATATTGTTTTATTTTAACATTGAATACGTAAATACTTTCTTTACTTAACAAATTATCCATTTAATTATACTCAAAATGAGTGGTTTGTGGTTTACTAAATTAGACAACTTCATTATTTTATTGGTGATGACAATTTGTGTGCAAATTCAAGACAGCCCTGGTTTAGTGTCAGATATGTTAATATTATAAATGTTTACCAAATAGTGGCTAATATTCTATTGATAATGCATAGGCTACCCTGCGGCTGCTTGTGCATTCATTACCCTTATTGCCATGCATAGAAAATTGTGAGTATGATGCATTTATGCTAAGGTCAATTTGTTCCTTTATGGACGAAGAGGAATATAGTCTATTTATATCCCATGTTCAATGTTAAACTAACCAAGTTTCATTGAAATATTACTTTGTTTTAAGCATTACATTGTTGTACATTAGATTTAGGATTGATTAAACTTTTTCAATACTACTCATCTGAATAAGTACCTATTGGGAAAATAATGATTTTATAAGCATAACAACAATGTGGTAGCAGTCTGCAAGTTTTATCCAAATTGTAAATGAAATGCACGTAGTTGTGTAGTGGAGCTAGGCGTTATTGTTAGTGCCCATGCTTTTGGTGCATTAAGACTTTCACTTTTAGACTCAATGCCAATAACGGTCGGTGATTCACTGCCAGTTCACACTCAGACATGACACTGTATGCACCAGTTTTTTTCTCTTTTATTGTATGATACATCTTTATAAATGTAACTTTTACCTCGTTTTAATGGGGTTACATGTTTTGTTTCGAACTAATTTTATGTAGGTATTTATGGATCTTGTCATTTAATTACAGTTATATTGTACTATTTATAAATCGTTGCCACAGTTGGCTCTCTAAATGTTTAGTTTAGGAATATGTTTAAAAAAAATATAGGTATTTAAATAAAACGATTGAGATTCAATTTCGTTCACAAAGAAAAATGATACTTTACAATTAGAACAATCTCTGCATTACACATACTTTATTTGTATCTTATTAAGCTTTACCATTAAGGATTTGTCTCTCCCTGCAAAATCTGAGCTGCTTTCATGAACTGCTTACAATATTATTATAGCTTAAATCAACAAAATGATTTTTAAAAGTATTTTACCAAATGATTAGGTTTTGATAAAGCATATCAAATAACAATTGATCAAATCATTAAAGCCGCGAAGGACAAAAATAGCTATGAATAGTATGAATTAATATTTCTCGGTTACTTAATTGATTTGAAGTTCATCAAAATAATTATTTCAGGTAAAAAGTAATTTGCCTGAATATTAATCTATGAAGTTATTTTTAGATTATTTTCCACTGATTATGATAAAAGGTTTGTTGATTTAGGTTCTACGGTCAGTTCTCTTTCGTTATATTTCTTTGGAATTTTGTTTTTGTATTTTCATTTTGCAAGCCGGCCCTAAATTTTAATTTATATTTGACGTTAACTTTTAAAAAGTTATACTTACACCTTTTGAATGCTACCCGAATCTCTAGATCTCGACTTATTATGCTATATTTGCAAAAAAAAGTAATACAATAAGTACATATTATATTTTGTCGGTAATAAATAAAATCACGCTGAACATCCTAAGGAGCCTGTTGAGGCTCTTCCTAGTTCTCACCTTATGTGAAGAAACGTACTACTTTAGTTCTTAGTCAAGTTTTTGTACGTTTTCGACTATTGATCCTTATGCTCATTTGCTTACTTTAGTGAAATAATTAGGATTTTCTATAAAGGCGTATTCCGATTTGCAGCGCAACCGGTGCGGTGGGCGGGCGCGCCGGCGTAGGCGGCAGCAGCGCGATGCATACGTCCAGGCACTCCGTCACCTCGTCCTCGGGCGTCCTTATGGTCGGGCCCAACTTCCGCGTCGGTAAGAAGATCGGATGCGGCAACTTTGGCGAACTCCGGCTCGGTAAGTGCTACCCTTATTCATTGAGGATTTAAGTTGCTCTATGCGTGACAGACCGGCTAGGTAAGGACTTAACTTACTCAAGCACGCTCGTCACGTGCTTTCATCAGATGCGAGCGTGAGGTCTTATCATATTGGTCGCTCTTACTATTTCATACGTTGGCATGTTTAAGCCTAGCCGACAAGCGATATGTAGGCTCATAACATAACGCAGTCTTAAGTAAACTAAGATTGACCTCTTGACTTCTTGTTAGATGGCCGTCCCCGGCTGTTAATAGAGTAACGTGCACATCTTTTCACTGGGAAAGTTGAAGGTTGTAGTTGAAGGTGTTTGTGTGTGTTTAGAACCAAGTAAACAGTTACAATACAATATCTCGGCATCGAGTAGGGAAGGGTTGTTTCTTAACTGAGGGCATGGCTATTCTTCCATAAGATTTTATTGGAGATATAAAGACATCGCTTCCTTTATTACTAAGTGATAGTATCGACTTACGCGTTCCGTTTTTTCGAACGGCTTGGCACGTCATACATATTATCAGCCCTATTATAGATAGATAGATAAGCCATACGATACGACATCTAAAGTACCGACAAGGTTTTAATAAATTACTTACCATAACAGAAGTCGAAAACTGTTTCATAGACAGTTAAATAATTATTAATTTATCTATGCCACTAGTTCCAGTTATTGTATTAGGTATGTGCTATTCGGACATCATTTCATTTTTGTCAGTTTCGAAAACAATACCTACGCCAAGTAGTGAAGCGGCAGTAGTAGTTATCGAGTTAATCATGAGATGTGTACAACAACATTTACACATGTGTATTTGCGTAGGTAGAACTACTCTTTCTCTACATCTCGATTTACAAATTTGTCGCCCGTTAAAGTTTAGTCGTCGTTAGACAAGGTTTCGCCACGGCCGGCGGCCGGCCGTACGCAGTATCGTGTGCCCGCAACCTTGCGAAACGCATCGTTGTGGCCACGAGCTCTGGTCAAGGCGAATCGCGAATCCGCACAAGATGTGCAATAATCGGCCCTATTGATCAGCCAATAGCGTAATGTAATCAAATCGTTTTAAGCGTGAGAATCGAACGGTATTTTCGATTAAGCGCCAATTTGTAGTCTTCGAATTTGGCATGGCTACTTCCTTTTATTTACTTACATGGCCTTAGATGCGTTAGAGGCGAGTATGGGGGTTAAGCTAGTTGATAGTCCCCTTCACAAAAATAACAAAGCACCATGAACTTCGATTTTTGCCTACGTTGAAGGCTGCAAAATCTATAGCATTTTATATTTTGTTCGCTAAGGCCAGAGGCTACAGCAGTTAGTCGCTACCCAGATATCGATGATTGGTTGTGGTCGGTCTCGCTCAAAATTGTTCTCATGAAGTGTGACAGGGTGTAATCGAATAAATGTATCGGTTTTGTTTTATGAAATTATTGGCATGCTTTTAATGGGTATCTTTTTCCAACGTAGTTTGTTCTAACTCCTGAGTTACATTTGAATATTATGAGAACTGTTTTAAGTGCATGTTGTTCCATGGTAAAATTAGCTCCCAAACATGGTATTCCATTCCAGAGGATAAACGAGCGCGCCATATTTGTTTTTAGAAAGATTTTTTCGTATTGTAAAGTTTTAATTAGGACGGTCTTATTTCCATTTCCATTTCCACTTGTGAATGTTAAAATAAAACAGTTTATTTTCGATTACTGCCTCTTGCTTCGATGTTGATCCGATTAAATCATTGGATTACTAAAACAACAGACGAGTTGTCACATTCTGTCTGCGACTTAACAATTAGTGGCGACTTGTTTGTTTCACTTTAAAGCCATTTCTACTGTAACACGTGTAATTTCAAGGTCTCATATCGAGACAAATTCTCTCGTTTTGTATTAAATGGGAGTATGGTGCACATTGCCAAATGTAGGTTATGGCGCTGCATGACATAGGTATCTATTTGTAAGAAAACAAAAGTAAAACCGAAAAAGAGATTTACAAAGACAAGTCTACTGTTTAGTTTTCTATTTATTGTTATGATAAATATGCTGCTATACTTGATACTCTAACTAAAATATCTATGTTTTAACTTTAAATGTAACTTAGATACTATCACGGCAGATATAGCAGCGATAGACAATATGAATTACCACATTCATTGCAAAGGTATTTTATCATTATCATATTGTGTATTTATATAACAATTCCGGAACAAAGCCTAAGTAACATTATAATGAATATTTATTATTTACCAAAAACAAGAATCAGTCCAACAGGTAAAAGCGGGTTCGCAAACAAAGCCCTCGATATAATAGAAGACTTATGACTCATTCTTTACCTGTCAGTCATCTCGTTGTAAAGAGTCTCTAAGTAATATTCTCACAAGGCTAACAATAATATCCAGACATTACAACACAGCTTGAACGTTAGCGGCAGTTGTATGTTTAATTTTACTATGTTTATGGGATTGCCTCATAAATCTGCCACACATCTTTTCACTCGCGGAAACGATTTGTTAATAGATTCTTATTGCTGAGTACCTACTTGATTATTGCGGGCGTAATTTTTTTTGTAATATAATAAATCAAATACGTCAACAATTTAAAGAAGCACGTAATAAAGTTTCTCAGCTGATTCACACTTTGCGAATTTATAAACGTTAACCCCTTTCTAGAAACTGGTAGAGATTTTGCTCAAAAGCGGATTGAGAATAAGCTTTCGAACAATAAAATTAATCTACTGACCCGTAGCTGTTCATAAAATACACGTTTGAGACTATAATACGATAAAACCGCACGTGGACTAATTACAGTCCAAAACAAAATACTACCTAATAAATCTGAAACGAGGTTTTCGTACTGACCGAAATCTGTCTGTCGTTTGGTTCGTTAGTGACCTAAGTACAACCTTGTTGTCTGAGCGATAGGGTTTCATAATGTGCGGCGAATTGACAGATATTATATGGCTGCGTGCGGATGGAATCGGCTTGGCGCGTCACTGAAAATAACGTTATTACCCGCACACGTGCGACGCCCGGTGATTAGGATACGACGAATACGACGATACAATATTCACTTTCCAAACTGTTATGAAGGTCGCCATTGTTATTTCTCTTGTTAACAAGATTAGTTACACTCAAATCTCGTGGAAACTGAAATCCTAAGTAGTAATTTGATTTGTCGGTCGTTTGCCGCAACATCTATTCTGAAATTCCAGTAAACAGATTAGCGTTTAGGTACTAGATTGAAATTAATGGACGACTTTAAAATCTTGTTTATTTAAGTTATGTTGACGCAACCAAAAAAAATCATTTTTTGGCATTACCTGGATTTTTTAATATGTTTTTATTTTGGAATTTTATTTGCGAAAGAACCCCTCAGAAGGTGTGGATGTGGTGGAGTAACAGATTAAACAGTAAACTTTACTATTAAATACGTCTTATTTTATTATTAATTTACTTATTCTTCCTTGAGAATATAACAAGCTATACCTATATCGTCACAACTTAACTTCTCGATACAATATTTCTATTGATATAGTCGACAATCAAGTCGCAGTTTCCATTGTACTACCTTTTATCAAAGTCAGTCCGCTGCAGAACAGAAATGTGCCGCAATGTAAAGATTACGTTACCGGCAACTGTATCGAATAATGCCTAGATAAAACGTACAATACAATGTGACGTCACTTAATAACATCTTGAAATTAATGAAGGAAAATATCTGGTGATAATTCGGGAGTCTTATCAATTGTTACTATTGATATCGCGGAAAATAGCTTATTTTAATCTATCGTGTGAGGTTATCAAGTTAAATCTTCATATCACTTGCGGCCAGTTACAGAAAGGTCCAAAACTAAAACTCCATTTAAATATAAGTGACTACAGGAGGACGGCGCGATATTTAACGACGTTTTCAACAACCAGCTATTAGTCATTTGAAGCGATTGCTGTTGGTTGTGGTAGGTGAGAAGCGGGGGCGGCCCTACGTGCGTTTTCAATTTGATAAGCTTCCATTTGCTTGACGCATCATTCCTAGAATACAAAATGTATTTGTTAAGACATCTGTGAATGGATGCTCATTAACTCGACTAGTGCTAATTATCTTACTTTACTAATTAAATGGGTATTACCGAGCAAATATTTCCGGACTTCAAAAGCGCGTAATTAATGTGGAAGAACAAGCGTCGCGTCATGTCCTGCTGTAAACAAACTCGCTTTTCTAACAGCACTTCATAAACATAGGTACTTACTTTCGTCCCTGTTTAGAGAATAGCGTCATTTAATATCCTACGTTATTCTTATTATGTAGACAGTTGGACATTTTAAGGAAACGATCTTTCAATCGTTAAATGTCACCTACTATACAAATAATTATGAAAGAAACACATTAAGTATGTTGTGTGAGGTCGTGACTGTTAGTACTTATTGTGGTTTTAATTATTGTAATATTAAAAACCAGTAGTGGCAGAAACAGCCATTAATCATGCCGTGCTCTTCTAATTTTTTACAATGACAGTGACAAGAATAGATTTAATGGAGTGCTAGATTTAAGTATCTTTTCTGCAAAAGAACGGCATTGCGGTGACGGAACATTTTTGGAATACAATGATAAATAATAAAAAAGTCTACAAATATGATACAATAATAAAAAGTAAAGTAAAATTAAAACTACAGCCTTGACGGACATTTGACTAGATACAGTAGTTATATGACATGACATAATTAACGTTGCATTCTGAGGTGTGCGGTGTGTCGCTTCATTAATTCGTGACACTGTTAAATCTGGGTCGGGATCTGCTCAGCGGCGGCGAGTGTGAGGTTTCATTTTAATGAAAACTTATTTTATTACAGTCTTATATTTTATACAGGGCTATCTCGTTATCTTGTGTATCTACAAATTTCCGTGACGAACATAATTCGTTAAATATAAAATGCGATTAGTATGGAAGGAGTACCACCATATTTGCTTAGATTTTCCTCTCATAATTCCCGGGAGAAATGTTCAGTGAGTAGATTATGCTGAAATATATATAGTCTTATATTAAGGGATTTCCTCTGTATCTAATAAAAATCTTCTACTCTTCTGAGATAAGATAATTACTACGAAGAAGCTCAATTTGACGTTATCTTATACAAATTAATTAGCTAACCTAATGAAGAGTGAGGCGAGCTAGACAAGTATTTAGAAAGTATTACAAAGTGTGGTCGTTAGATCTCTTGTATCAATAAATAAACAGAGATGTTTGTAGGTCACTGGAATGTGATTTAGTTTTACAGAAATTATTTGAAAATAAGTATGACATAGTATTTTTGTGCTTAGAGCAAACAATTTCAATAAATAAACGATTATTCTAGTCTATTTTTAGGATACAATAAAAAATCGAGCATCAGTATTAAGATTTTATATTGCGTGCGTGAGAGTCACCTGCACTATGTAATGATAAATTAATAACATGTTTTGTTTGCGCTTGCAGGGAAAAATCTCTACAACAATGAACATGTAGCGATAAAGATGGAGCCGATGAAGTCCAAGGCTCCGCAACTACATCTAGAATACCGATTTTACAAGCTACTAGGGACGCATGGTAAGTTCTATCTTCAAATATAACGTTACTGGCTACAGAGACTGATTATACCCATAATAACCAATACATTTTCGATAAAAACCTACTTTACTACATTAAAACATGGTACCTATCGCCAATTATTTCTCATATCCTTTTAAATGCAACAGCTGATCCACAAAATTAAAAACACTGACACGTTTATGTAACCGTTATAATAAAAAATGTACATTATCATGGGTATAAACACGTTTTTGTACATCAGCCATTATTGCAAGACAACCAATAAAGCATCATTTGCATCGACTGTGCAACTTGAGGAGCGCATCAAACTTTAATAATAAATTCATAATTAAGTGCTAAAGTTTCACGGTATCTGCAGTGTTGCCAACTTTTATTTTCCTTGATGCCTTTCATCGAAGTCTGCCGTAAAGCACTTTAACTAATGTTCAGTAACTTGTGAGACTATTATAGGCGAATTGAGGTAATGAGGGCAGGGAAGTTTTATTGTCCAGGGCTTTTCTTTTTGCGATAAGAAGGTATTTCGAATGTTGAAAATTATTAGGTGGTTACATCTAGTTAAACTACGGTACGCAAGACTTGCTTGGTATATTACGATTCTATAGATAAAGCTACATTTTTCGTGCAGTTATTTGCTGTTACGCTAGCTCAATGTATCCCTAACGAGACAACTTTGCATAGCGTCTCGTATCGGATGTTATAAGTTTACGTCGATAACTTAATTTTGAAGTACGTATTCTATCTTTGAATTTACCTTTTTTCTTCGGGAAATATTTTTCATTGTAACACGAAAACTATGTAAAAATTTTCTCGTGTCTACATTTTCCAAGGATTTTGAAAGAATACATTTAGCAAGCCGGATGCATTCGCTTACCAGATGAAACATATTAACAATACGTCGCATAATACTTACATGCATCGTCAAAGACTCTCTTTGCTTGAAACATAGTGACAATAACAATGCGCCAATTTTAACCAAATACCTAATTCTAGCAAATGTTTGTTGTAAGTTTGTCTGGCACATCGTATAAAACGCGGATTTGCATTAGGTTTTTACGATAATAAGATTTACAGATTGATAAAACTGTGGTACATATCCACGTCTGCAAACTCTCTCATGTCTATCATGTCATGTCTATAAGCTATTCGTATGTAAATGTTTACTCTACAAGATGTCTTGAGTATCGTCCTTTTATGTCAATCGCATCTTGGTACAATTGTATCTACCTATACTATGCTACATGTTACTGACTAGTCTATAATTTTGCACATAGAGAAAACTACACATTTATAATTAGATATTAGGCGGATTGGTTGACAAAAGTTAAGTAAGGACTAACTTATTTTTAATATATAGTTTTAGTGCAGATCCATGTCCCAGTTATAAAATATACATGACCCCATAGGACTGCAATACTAGGTAATTGTTTTTTTTTGTACATTACGAAAGTGAATCATATCACTTTCAGCGATATTTAGGTTAAAACATAATGAATTGGACACAATTTACGTAGAAGGAGTACCAAAAGTTTACTACTTGGGAACATGTGGCGGGCGCTACAACGCTATGGTCATGGAGTTGCTAGGGCCGTCGCTTGAAGACCTCTTCGTGCATTGCGGCCGAAGGTTCAGGCTCAAGACGGTCCTAATGATTGCTATGCAACTCGTAAGTGCCGACAACCTTCCCGTAGATAGGTGGTTGTCTCACACAACACCGTATCCGATATTACTGGTTGACAAGTTTGCACAGACTGTTGGCTAGTTTTAAGGTAGGCCGATTTGTTACTCGATTAGTAACACCTTGCCAATATTTTAAAATTACTACAAATCTGCCTATCTTACAGAGTCTATGTGAAAATGCCTACCAGTATCGAAAGCAACTGCATGATCATGGACGTTGTTGATAGCCCTTGCGAATTTCGTCCTTTCTATTACAATTTTTGGCACGAAGCAATGCTCTCGCAGGTCACAGTTGCTAAATATCGGCTGCAGTGTTGTGTTGTTTAGGTGCGAGCGAGAGCACTGCCGTGTGTGTTTCTGTGAGTAATATTTTTTGTTTCTGTCCCCCTCTCTCCCTACCTTTATCCCGTGACTCCCTTAGCGCCGTCGACCGCGGAAGGGATCCCGGAGGTGTACTACTTCGGTCCTTGCGGTAAATACAATGCGTTGGTAATGGAGCTGCTGGGCCCATCCCTTGAAGACTTGTTCGACCTCTGTGGCCGTCGATTCTCTCTAAAGACTGTGTTAATGATCGCTATGCAGTTGGTAAGTATCTTAATACTCACAGCTATGGAATTAAATGGCTTCGAATCTCGTACTGCAGACTGGTGCTGATATTTTTGCTATTAATTGGTTAGTTTATATCACTTTTAATTATTTTTGTCAGTTTTTATGATAAATTAATCTAGTATAAATAGAGACTTTTTATTATATTTTGCGTATAGCATAAACAAAAAACTGTTTACACCAAGTCACGTTCATCGAACTATAACTAACGAAATCTTGTATTTTTTACAGTTACATCGCATCGAGTATGTCCACACGAGACATCTAATATATCGAGATGTTAAACCAGAGAATTTTTTGATAGGTAGAACTACAACTAAAAGGGAAAAAATCATCCACATCATTGGTAAGTTCCACTTTACAAATAAGGCACAATAAACATTAGCTACTAGATAAAAATAACCATAACACAAACCTTTTTTACTAGAAACCGTGAACTTTTCAAGGTCACCCATAATAACCATATATACAATACACGTAAGTATATGTTTGTATAACAAATTGTCGTAATAATTCTTTAATTCGTGTAAATGCACATCAATTGATTGCGACGCGGACGACGGCGGTGGTAATGTAATACTCACGATCGCAAGGTTTGCGGTTGAAACTATCCGATACTAGGTACAAATGTACTAGGGCGTTTGATACTAATGTGTATTTCTAAGTGTCAATTATACCTTCTTGTTGTTGCTGTAATTGTGGGATTGTTACTCGATACCCTATAATACAGTACTTTTCCATTAATGGACCCAAAATTATACAATAAAGCAGGAAATAGCGGCCTTATTGCTACGATGAGGTCCTTAGATGATTATTATCACCACTATCTACAAGCTCTCATTTAAAAGAGTGATCTACTTTTAAAGAATATTGTCAGCAGCACAAGATCGTGTATCAATCCAAACTTATATCAATAAATAATGTTGATTTGTTTCAGATTTTGGTCTGGCCAAAGAATATATAGACTTAGAGACAAACAAACATATCCCATACCGGGAGCACAAGTCACTGACTGGGACCGCGCGATACATGTCAATAAACACACATTTAGGAAAAGGTAATTAGTTTTTACAATGCTTTTATTCTTCTTTAATTTTACAGCATAGTTATTGTCGGTGTAGTCTGTTCCTTGCCATTCTATATTCTGTTTTTACTCCTGATTCGAAAATACTACTTATACTATCCTATTTAATTTGGTCCAAGTCCTAACATACGCCATTGAATAAGGAAAAAATTAATGTAGAGAAAGAGAGGTAAAAAGGCAAAGGAGGCATGCCATAACTCTTTTATGAAGTCTAATTTATATGAATCATTTTAAAATAGGTATCGTTGTTATGTCGCTCGTTCTAATAGTCCGTCACGACGTAATTCTTATCTAATCGATGACTGGGGGTCGTAGAATAGAATTCTATATTTTTAATTCATATAATGCAACATTCAGACTCGTACTCAATCACTGCTGGGCAAAGGCCTCCCCCGCGACTTTCCATTTATCACGGTCTCCGATAGCGACCCTCCATTCGCGTGAAAATGCATCCAGATCGTCTCTCCATCTTTTTCGAGGTCTACCTCGGCGTCTGTGACCATCTAGTGGCGCCCATTCTGTTGTTATTTTTGCCCAACGATCTGGATGCATTCTACAAACATGACCGGCCCAACTCCATTTTAATTTGGCATCTTTGTTGCCCACGTCAGCGATCCCCGTTAAGGAGCGCAATGTAGTATTACGTATTCGGTCACTTCGTTTGAAGCCCAGAATACTGCGTTCCATCGCTCGTTGGAAAACCTTGAGTTTGGACTTCTGATTCTCCGTTAACGACCAGGTTTGAGCGCCGTAGGTCCTTACCTGGCAGGATGCATATGTCTAGGAGTTTGCGTTTGAGTGATATTGGAAGGTTTCCCTTCATAAACTCCTTCATGGACCAGTAGCTCTTCCAGGCGTTTTCAATGCGGCGATCAATTTCTTTCCCCTGCCTGTTATCGAAGGAGACTAACTGGCACAAGTAGATGTACTCGTCGACATATTGCATTACCTGCCCATCTACCACAACCCTAAGTTCTTGCTGTTGGTCATCAGCTGGGTTGTCGAACGGTTCATCGTAAGTCCAACCTCAAGGCTTGCTGTGCTCAGTTGTTGGAGCATGCTTTCAAATTCCGCTGCTGTGGGAGCAAAAAGAATAATATCGCCAGCAAAGCGAAGATTAGTTAATCTTGCTTAGCCGACCATAATACCCTTCGTTTGCCAGGGGACCTCTAGGTGTTTAATATAATTGAAATAAATTCAGCCTGTTTAATATTAATGCGTATTAAAACAATATTATGATCTAAAATGTTTTTCTGTTTCAGAACAATCTAGACGCGACGACTTAGAAGCTCTCGGGCATATGTTTATGTATTTTTTACGTGGTTCCTTACCCTGGCAGGGTTTAAAAGCTGATACACTCAAAGAAAGATACCAAAAAATTGGTGACACCAAGCGAGCAACACCAATCGAGGTAATCTATTATTTTGTCCAAATGTATAAATATATTTGACCTATCGGGATCTGAGGTTTCTTGGGTCATTAGATTTACCATGTTTATAGATTGTAATAAAGATTTTACACGTAAGTAGAGCCCCAATTTAAACTAAAAAGGTTGTTTAAAACTATACTCTGTAAGACGTTAAAGTCTTGGACTAATATTTGCATTAATTAGGGGCTCACACACAAAATAAATCGGAGTGATGCAAATTCTTGCTTTTCTTGCAATGTGCCCTGTCGTGGCAGCAGCGTCTCAGAAATCTGCGACAATTTTACATAGCATTTTTGTTATAAGTCCTTATTGAATGATTACAATGATTGCAGGTGTTGTGCGAGGGCCACCCGGAGGAACTGGCGACGTATTTACGTTATGTTCGGCGACTGGACTTCTTCGAGACTCCGGACTACGATCAGCTGCGGCGCATGTTCCGCGACCTGTTCGAGCGCCGCGGCTACGTCGACGACGGCGAGTTCGACTGGACCGGCAAGACTATGGTAAACAATTCATCTGTCTCTTGAATATCGACTTACTCTAAAATCACTCTGTTCTATTAGCAAATTTTCAATATGTGATCTTATTTTTTTTTTGTTTTGATTTACGAACGTTTCTATGTCTTGTTTTTGAGTTGAAGTGCTAGGTTGCACGGTACGGGCACTCGTCCATACTAATTAATTCGAAGTAAATGAATGGTTGAGTTAGTATGGGCGAGTGCCCGTACCGTTCCGAGACCTCATCGGCCCCATGTGCTGCGTGTTACCGCTTAAAGCATGTTTCGATTGTATTTATCTCGCGTCATTTGATTAGGGTGGTTACAGTTTGCCGTGCAAAGTGTTTACTTTGCATTCTCTGCATTTTTCTCCCGCAGTAGTAGTTTGGCACTTCGTCAAATTGTGTTTACGATTTCGTCGAAAAACAAAGTCTTACAAATAATTAACTGTGCCATATACGTTTCTAATTCTAGAGCACAATAAATCAGACAAACAATATTTGTTAGACTTGTGTCTCACAGTGTAGTGACGAAATTGTAGTTAAAATCGAAAACTATTTGTGGAAAATAATATTTATTATATTACTGTAAAACATCGACCTTGAAACGTTCGTAATCGAAAATGTTTTATGTCTGCTTACGCTTTTTACTAACAAATGCTCAGTTTAACTTAAATGTAAGAGTTCGTATTTTTTCATCAAGTAGGGCCGGGCCACTAAGGGATTTTCACACATTCCGTGTTGTAGGGCCAAAGCAAGGGGACTGAAAGTTATTACTATTTGAAAGCAATGTAAAGTAACTAACCCCTAGTCTTTGCTACGCTATCCTCTACTAAATATCTACAGTTTGTGAGTACTGTCACTTTTAATTAATTTTTCATTCGTCTTGTATGTTTGTATATCATCATTTTGTATGTTTAGTTGAACTCGCCCGTCGACACGTATAAATTTCTAGCATTTATAGCTTTTGTCACTCATGAATTTTGACAAAATTCTGAAGGATTACAAGAGTTGTGAGTTCGGTTGTTAAATTTAAAATAAAGCTTTAAAACCATGCCTTATTAGTAGGTAGTTAGCTAGATAAGGTATTTTTTTTAAATAAAGTTTCAAATGTAAAATAAGGCATGATAAAATGACAATATTTGTAAATATGGTATAATTTGGAACAAATTTCTTGAAATTAATTCATGAATGACCAATTAAAATAATAATAATAAAATTATTAACGAACAATTATTTGTTATGATAAATTTGACGCGTACAAGTAGCTTAATATTCTTTATAAAATATATAAAATTCCCTCTTGCCAAAAAGTTAAGTGAATCCCGCAATGTAAATATGAGAGTAGATTCGATATTTTCCAGTTTCCTCGTAATTTACAAGTTTGTCATTTCCTACCATTTCAGATTATACTTAACAGAGAACACAATCTAATGCGTCTTTTATAGAAGTTTATTTATTATACTTCGCAATATTTCCGATATTACATTTTTTTTTCTCAAGCCTCAATTTTTCATTGATTAATAAAACACAAGCGATTAGGCAAGTTATTTTTGCGGGCGTTAAGGTCAGTTTTTTAAGATGAAATTCTATTAGTAAATTAATACATTTGCGTTCATAGATAGATACTTTAAAACAGTTGACTATTAAAATAAATTTCTAGGAAATTACTTACTCATTCAAATATCCAAGAAAATTTTATCAAAACTATCCAACAAGTGTTGAAAAGCTGTATCTTTTGCTAAGTTTTTATTGCAATTTATGAAAGTTGTTGTGAAGGCTGATAATAAAACTTACATTTCTATGATATATTCTCCATTACATGAAAAATTTACAAAATCTATTGCGATTTTGTCAATTTTGCATTCTTGACCTTTGTATTGTTAAGTTTTTTACCTACGCTCGCTGTATAAAAATATAGTAAAATTTTAATTTTCTCGCTTGAAATCCTTATTGTTACTGCTCTATTCTAAGTGTTACTATGCCGTTAAGTTAGATTTGAGTTCCCCATTCCAAACTCGCTTGTATTTTGTTTCACGATTAATAATTTTAATTTCCAATTTCGAACATATTTTTTTCTATTTTTTGTTTTTTATTTGAACTGGAACCATAATTGAAACACAAATGTTCAACGAAAGAATTGACATTAATTAAATTAGAATATGGTTTGAATTCCACTAGAAATTACATCCTATTTATTATTTGTTTAATAAAAGGTATCCTCTGAATGAGTGTTTTAATGTGTAGCTTAGCTGTAGACTAGACTAGGAAGAGATTTATTTCATATAAACCGTATTTTATGCTAATTGATTTATTTTTTAATTAATCTTACAGCTTGAACGCTAAATAACTCAAGACGCTTTCAAATAAAATAACAAATTGGTCATATTGTTCCTACTAACACTTAATAATAAAATCTTGGCAGTTTTAAAAATGTGCACTGCTTTAAGCATGATATGTTTTTCTCAAATTAAATACACGTGAGTTCTATTACTAATGTTATTGACAATGGTTTGTACCAATCAATACAAAACTATAATCAGTCAGTCAATAATATTAGTTGTGTAATAATGAGCCTGCATTAAAACTATTGTTTTTTTTTCTATAAATTCATTTTAAACAACTCAGTTGTTCCTTAGTAACCTTTTTAAAGTATCTGCTGAAGATAGTTTTAGCGCAGGCTCAATTTTTTTTTGTGTTGTGGTATATGGTATGTTATGTTATATTGCATGGTGCATGCTTACGCTTTTGTCTGGCCAGCCTGCCAACATTCACGTGATGCGAATCTTGCGCAACGCACCGCCCTCCAATGTGGTTAAAACTAAGTCGGATAAGGTTAGTAATACAAGATATTGTTACAAGAGAATTGTAATGTAAGTAATGTTTAATAGAATACTCTTTCGATAGACAAATAAATATTTAGTAAAAGAAAGTATGTTATCTGATATTATTGTGAGCTTAAACGTTAACATTGAAAATACAATGTGTGTTGGTTTGTACCCTATAATGTTTAGATCATAATTTCTTTTCTAGAGTAACGTAGTTACATTGTGGCCATTACTTACTACGTGTATGATAATAATTCTTAGTCATATATTAATAAAAAATCCTTAAAGTAAACAAAAACAGGTAGCGATGGTTAACTCGTTCGTTTTAAGTAAAAAGTATTGTAAATAATTTACATAAAATAATTGTAGAATCTATTAACGTGTGTGTTATTCTGAATTTCCAGTCGACACCAGTGGGCTCCATCCAAACTGGTCACGAAATCGTGGTCTCGCCGAATCGCGACAGACATCAACCCTTCCACAAGGTAAAAATCCACCACTTTTCTGGGCAGGCTTTTATATATTAAATCGCCTAAACTATATTATTTACTTTACTACCTGGGTATGTTATTTACAAAAACTTCTTTTATTTCGCCATTATGCGTATTGCCACCAGTTTCAGAAAAGTTCATTATATCTAAAAAAACACTCCAATAATATAGCTGACACTGTCATTTTCAAAAATCAGAAGAAGACAACACGATGTTTCGAGTTTCTTCTTGAATCCCAGAAGTTATACCTAACCAGACACATTTGTTTTTTATTGTGTTTTGACTCTGGTATTTGATTGGTTAATGGATAAATAACTTAAACCTAGACTTTAACGGACTTTTCTGTTACTGGTTGTGGAAAAAAACACGACGCACTCCAGAATATTTCTAAAGATTTAGGGGCTGTTTTAGGGTCTGCAGATAAAATTTATCAGACAGATATTTTATACCTGTCTCTGTCTAAAATGTCATGTTTTATGAAATAGACATAGGTTTTATATATTTTATCTGAAGATGATGAAACAGCCTCCTAAACATACTTTAACACATAACACGTAATATGGCAATAGGGTAACAAGCCAAGTATTCGAACAGGCGATCTGATTTATATTTTTTGTCGACACAGGATGATTTGTGTGATTATATGATTGGTTTGGTTGAGGACGATGAGGCGGCGCTGATTGGCGGCGATGGCCCCACACTGGTATACCCACCCTAGTTGTGTTCATCATTGGTTTTCTCCGCCCCCTGCCATATTGCCTCAAATCTACATCTCATTGTGTGCTCTCGATGTGTATTGCTGCTTTGATTTTATATGGAATTGAACTTCATCATCCACTCTTTTTTGAAAAAATACATAGTTAGCGCTTCCACTTTCGAAACTTAAGAAAATAAATGTTTTAATGATTGCTCATTAGTCGTATTAAATCACTTACCTAAAGGACGCGTATTAGTACTTTTTTCTAGGAAGAAGTAACGTTCTTTAGATATAAGATCAGCTGATAATATTTTAATAGAAGAAAATAATTAGATCACTTATAGAAGCTTGAGAACAGTAACTTATGAAAATTATAGAAAATAAACTGTGCAGTTGTAGGTAGACAAGTGTATGTCTAAAGATACGCTAAACATTGTTAAGTAGGCTTTTACAAAATAAAGTTCAAGATGAAAACCATGTAAAACCAAATCAATGAAATACTCGTAAATTCATTCGCCGCTTCTAGCATCATTGCTAGCCCCTAACACCTTGTTTTATGCTCAACCGAAAAGGTTCTTTATCTTAGTACCTCTGGTGTATGCGTGCTTGGGTTTTAGATGTAATAAAAAACATTTTAAAGTCCTTTTCCCCATTACCAAAGACATTGAACCCCGTCTTTTGTTTCTAAAGCAAAAAACTGTTTGAATCATTTAATTACTTTCGTTTTGATGATTGGTTTTTGAACATTTCTGGCTTGATTTAGTGTGAATTGTTGTTGAATGTTTGATTTTATCTCAGATTCAGGATTTACATAAACCATTTTTGTGACGACGAATTAATGATATAAGCATCTACGTTGTAGTATTTAGAATCCAACATTCTGTGTTAACTTGCCCAAATTATCTATTAATCCTTCTGAGGGTCAACTTCTACAGCGATGCGACGCGGGGTGTTGCTGCCTAATAGAACTACTCAGAATATACATACTTTACTTAGTACACAATTCGATTGATTGAATTTATTTTATTGATTTGAATTTTGAAATGCTTCAATGTAATGTGTATCTTTTAATGTAGAAGATAAACCTCCTAAGTTTCTCTATTAAGCAGTGCCGCGTTTCGTTCGTCGCTGTGGGAATTGACCCTAACGCCACATATCCACAATTGCAGGGTGCAGTGAAAGACTCGGGCACTGGCGGTACGGCTAACACAGGTGGCAACTGGCCGCACAGTGGCAAGAACACGCCTCTCACTGCGGGACATCTCACTCCAGCTGATAGGCATGGTTCCGTACAGGTGAGTCCATGGATTCAGTTTCTTATTCTTAACTTCGGTAATGTTAAAGGTTTACGTATCGAAGGGTATTCGTAACTTTATACAATCACTCTACACCTGTTTTGTATAACGTCTCGGTTAAGCCAAATAGTTGACGTCCAACATGCGTCCAGTAATAATGTAATTTATAATATAACTTAGTATACTATGTTCCTAGAGGACATTTTATAAATAAAATCGCCTATTATTTATACAATATTACATACGTATACAAATTATGATATACCACCTTATTTAGTACCACAATTTTGTGCATGCATTACCAATTTGTGATTATTGAGTCGATTTAATTTGTTATTTCATATTTATTTTTGCAACGAAACTTTTATGTGTCATGTGATGAAATTGTGAATGTATATTGGTGTATTTATTTTTTAGCTATTGAAGAATAAACATTTTCGGTATGTGAAATTTCCCGGCTCTGTCACAACGGTTAGTTGGAACATTTTGCAGCATTTGTGAGATGTCTGCATGTGGCTTTATTTTACGCTCGTAACAATGAGCTTTTGTGAAGCACTGCCAATATTCATTCATGAAACGATCCTTTTTGTTTTGGTCTAGTTGCACTGTCTTTTGTTTTGTAAATGCTCCAAACACGTGTATTGGATTTAATTGATGATGAGTTACAGCGTTGTTGTGGACTGTTTGAGATCTTACCATGATCGCGAATTTGTCAGCCAAGTCATCATCCTGGTATTCATTTCAAATAATTATGGTACAGTCTCTTAGCTGTTTAAGATATGATGCCATTTTATATTCGTGATTCGATATACTATCACTTTTGTTAGAATCTTCTGTTTCAACAACGCAGCGTCACTCATGGTTTATTAATACAATACGTGTGTTTTGAGAATGTAATAAAATAAACGTAAACTAGTCGGTTTGTTTGGCGTTTGGCTACTGTCGCTGCCACGCTATGCATCCTTAAGCTATTCTCTATAGGCTTTCTACGCCGCTATCAGTGTTGTATCGTTTTATAACTCGCAACAATTACCTTGGGACTCGAGTAACGCGAGCGCTAGTACTGCTCGAGTCGCAAGATAAATACAGATGAAGCGTGCAACTGCGACTGCGGTATGGGGGCGGTACCGGAGCGTACTGGTTTTGCCTACGTCACTAATACAGTTCAGATGACGTCTGAGGCAGGAACGTCATTTGATGTTACATGTCTCATGTGCTTCTCCCATATCAGCGGAGCAGTCTCAATTTAACACTTCATCTGTAATTGCGAGTTAAACCTTATGTTTTATCTAAATATTCTATTTATCTCTTTCTTTTGTTTACCCGTTTATCGTATTCCTATTTTAAAACTTCTAATATTTCAAAGCTATTTTGTTATTTATTTATATTTCCTCTAAGCCAGTGCGTTGACTTTAACACGTAAATTACGTAACATGACATACTTGATGATTAGACGTGCGATTGTATGCAAATTATGTGATTCATATAGATGAAAGTTAACGTGATTCATGTTAGTGTAATAAACATAAATGTTGCTAGGTAATAAGGATGTATTACCTAATTCCTGAGTATTAAAGTTTGTATAATCCAGTAGTACCTACGTGTAAACTATTTATTTAATACAACCACAAAAGAGGGCAATCGCAACGTCACATAGAAGCCACATTTAGCTTTTTCTAGTTATGTTACTTAGATAATAATTGATAAACAATGGTGGTTTCATTGGTGCACAGGAAGAGATTCTGAAAAGCTGAGAAACTGTAAAAGAAATAAATTTCTGAATTTGATTGTAAAATAAGCTTATACCAAAATGTCGTCGATTTTAACTAGTCTTCTGTCAGCCTGTAACTGATGATTTCAGAAGTAGGTCAGTTTTTTGGCCACTAGTACTAATGGTACCCTGGTGCGATGATCTACGTGACATTCCAGGTGGTGAGTTCAACGAATGGCGAGCTGGGAGCCGACGACCCCACTGCTGGGCACAGCAACACGCCCATCACTGCCCAGCACCACGAGGTCGATGTCGTGGACGACACCAAGTCAGTGTTCCAACTGTATGCATTGTTCTTTTTTATTTTTTCCCCCATTTTTTTTTAATTTAAACGTGGCTTTTGAGTTTTGTCCAAAATTTTATTTTTTATTTCTATTTTCAATTGGTCTTCAGTTCTTCTCCTTTCTTTTATAAGGTCTGTTAATTCAAAATTTGATATCGATTTCCATAAAAGAGTCGTTTACTCCGATTCGAACTTCTGATATAAAGTCGTATTTTTATGATACCTAAATAAATGTCATTGAAAGAAAAAGGATTAAATAAAACATCTACATTAAAACAACGTGGACAGACGAAACGTTGTAAATGCCTGTGTATTATGACCATTGCAATGAAAGAAGTGTATCGTTTTGAATATCAATGCAGCGGTCAAACTAATACAAGTCCTCTCATGTCTCGTAGCTCACAAGCCACAAAACTAAACCTTGACAGACTTTGTAAATCGTCATACAGGCAATCCGTGTATTCCAGGTGCTGCTGCTTCTTCAAGCGCAAAAAGAAGAAGTGCGCGGCGCGCGCGGGGAAGTGACGCGGTGCGTGACCCCGCCCCCGCCCCCGCCCCCGCCCCCCCGCCGCCGCACCCGCACCCGCCCGCACCGCCGCGCACCCGCACCCCTTTGAGCGGCACCCTACATCGTGACCTTGAAATTACCTTCTCTGATTGGCTCTCCACTTGGTGCGTAAGTTTTTTTGATTTTGAGTAGCCGGTGAACAGCCAATCGTGATCGATAATTTCAAAACGCCGTTGAGTGAGGATATGTTTTATATCTGGGGGACAGACAGGAAATTATTGTTTCATGAAGGCGGAAGTCGTATCGTACTGTTTTGACGACCTTTTCTCTCTGCAAGATTAGAAAGCGATAGATGTATTCCTCACTCACTCAAAGGCTTGTCTCCTGTATTTTCATTAATTCTTGTAAAAATTGCTATTAACTTCACTGAAATTTGTATTAAAACGATTTTGATGAATTTATAACCTGTAATACTATGTTGTCTCAGTTGGCGACAAAAATAGTATTCGGAATATAAATATGATCAAAATAGTTCTCTATTTCGCTTTAAACTTAATATTTAATTGGTTTTCATCTATTCTTCAAGGAGCACTTGTTTTCGTTGACAGAAATGATTTATTTTGACGAAAATCAAGACTTATTGTTTATTAATAATATCATAATTAAATAAATTGTATACCGAACTTTAAAGATCTAGTTCAGAGTTGTTAGAGATAAGATTCTCTACAATGTACGTTTGTGCATAAAGGCAAATATACGTTTTCAAGAATTTTGTTTCATATTCAGTAACTTTTTTACGATATTTGTTTGTAGAGAATCGTCTTATCTGCACGCTCTATTTAAAATCATGCGATATCAAAAATATTAGTTCGTATTCGATAACAGTAAAAAGGTGCTGTGTGGACGTTTTCTGATCTAATTTTGAATATATTGGGCTAAATAGCTTCTCTATTATGCGTACATTAGAAAACCGATAAAATAACCAATGGTTTAAACGATATGTTTAGAAAATCGTGATAAATAATGAGTATTAAATATAATATTTATAATCTCCATGGACGTAAAGTAACATTACAATGCAAATAAATGAAAATGAAATATTTAAAACAATATTTAATCATCATTGAAGTTTTAATCATTGGTCAAAATCACACGCGTTTTTGCAGCAGTACTTTTTATTTGATTACTACCTATGCATGAGTTTTACTTTACGTCCACGTAGAAAGTAATACTACAGGATATTAAGATCAATTGAATCTATACTAGGGTGCGGTAGGCAAGTTTGATTTTGTGTTCCCGTCCGTAGCAAGTTACGTTTCGTTTCACTGGCTCTTGTAAATTGTTTCCTTGTCTTCAGGGATGTGAGATTACGTAGATAGAAACAGATTAGTACCCGCGGGACCTATTTTATAAGAAGCGATGTCGAAATAGTGAAATTTACATTCTTAATATAACGAAATTCAAATTTTGTCTATTTTTGCGGCATGGTGGTCGAAAGTGATGAGCATTCAGCAGATATCTTTTTAAAATTATTTATTAATTACATTTTAGTAGGTAAAAGCTATTTAGGTTAAATTAGTGAAATGTGCTTAGTCAAAAGATATTATGCTTATTTGTACGCGATGCCATCATAGGATTTGTTGCAAGTCGCGCGGTACTAACGTTTCTATCTCTCTTTACCTTATCACTCGTGCATCTCTCCACTCACTCACTCGCATAAATTGTGTCCATTCCAACACATAGGTCGAACAAATCCACAGATTTGTGCATTAGCTCGTAAAATCATTATCATAACTGCGTAGTTTTAAAGAATACTTATATGCTGATAGATGTAAACTTACTATGGGGCAGTACATAAAGGTACACGCTATTTGGTTCGTTCGTCAAGTCACGGAATATGTATTATGATATCAATTAACGAAGTCCCCGATGAGATGACTGATGTAATACTCGTTGGGGCACTTCACAATTGTTGCCTTTAAGTAGACGTCGATGTTTTTCAGTCGCCTGTAGTAGATTTACCTCAGGTCAGCATTTTGTAGTTATGTATCGCTTGTCCCATTTATTAGGCAATGAAATATTATTTTTTTACGTCCTCAGCGTGTTACTTCTGTGAATGCAGCGTCTTATGATTTTGTTACATAAGTAATGAAACCTACCAATAACATAGTAAATCGTGACTCTATAATAAGTTTGTGTGTTGTTGAATTCTACTTGCAGCGTGTGCGCGGAGCAGCGCGGGTCGCGGTGTCCTAGTATCGTTGTTACAGTCAATTCTGATACAGGTTGTGATATGTGGTTCGTTGTTTCATGGTTAATATAAAACTGTTTGCTTCCATTTTCCGTCTCAATCTTTTAATGAGCAATAATGCATTTCTGATGCGACTCAGACACTATTTATTTTATATCGTGTAGTACATATGTAACAAGGGTCTTCGATTGACTATCGCGTCGACAGCGGATACTTCTCGGGTCCGTGTTTGTATCATTTGTCAACGAGCAGATGCTTTAACCCGCTACGCTCCTCACACCCGCCGCCGTATGCATATTGTAGATTATAATTTTATTTAGTCATGTCTATACCTAAGTTCAGTTTTGTGCGAGAAACAAGTATGATAATATTATTTAATTGGCTCCGTTCCTATAGTGATGCCACATACTTTCCTATCTTTATTTATGCCTATATTGTTATAGTTTTAATAAATGAGGTAACTTCATGCAATTTTATGCAATAAGTAAGAAAAAGTAATATAGAAATAATAACAAGTTATTTTCAATACAATATTTGTGACAAACGAAAATGCTGGTCTTTGAGCGTAAATGATTCGTTAATCTTAATTGACTTAAATGTATATTTAACGTGCAATAATTTATGTAGAAATTCATTACAATAGTGTAAATTGATAGTTTGTTTCAATCGATGTAACCCATCGAGTCCCGAGTGAACTGGCTTCTTGTATCTTCTAAGACTGATTGGAACATTTACCTTATGTACAAACAATACACTGCGCGGTTCTGGACTCATGTCAATTTCTATTGTTGCGTCGTGTTCGTGGACGGTGCTGTATAGTGGAGTTATTTCCAGCTACTCAGGTAGACACTCGAGCAAAAACCAAAAACTACATCTTAGTGCTTACAATATTTATTATGAAACTGTGTTTATCGGTTATTACCATAAAGTTGGAACGGCTCCGCTTCAGCACGTCCGCGTGACGGTTGATATATCATTTTTTAATAAACTGAGTGTATATGAAGGAGAACGGTCGCCGTTGGTTGGTCCATTCCAAAGTATTACGTCTTGAGGAAGCACAATGGAACTGTGTTGTATGACGTCGCCGCGTTTGTAAGATTGCACCTTGTCGTATAGATGAACGGAATGCCGCAACTTTCGCGGTGTTTATAGTTGTCAACTTATCGACTTTTTATTTTCAAGCTGGAAATCGTAATAGACTGAGATATAGTCATCGGCGCGCACCTTGTCTGTACACGGCACGTCGCGCGTCGTTCCTTGCGATAACCAAGCTATGTTGATGGTGTATAAATGTACAGCTTAGGGAAATACATGTACATTTTTGCTTGTATGTAAAGCGGCAGGATACCGGCGCGAGTTGGAATTATATCAGTCGATTTGGCGGATTGCTTTTGTTTTGTCCGATGTGTAAATATGAGTCCGAGCGTTTACTCGTTAGGGCCGGACGTTGCTACGCCCATCGCGTAGCAATTTTATAAGGTGTTTTGGATTAGTCACGGATAAGTAGTCATCACAAAATTGTATCCCCTGCAGTAGGACTTATTAATTTTGGCTAAGAATGTTTGAAGTGATTTATAACGTAAACATCTTGTTGTGTCGTTTTCATATTTTTAGAAAAAGTTAAGATAATGCGATATATTGTCGATATGTAAAAGGATTTTTTAATTAACTCAGTAAGAACGTTTTTGATAAATTATTGTGAACAAATGGAAATATTCACCTCGTTAAATGGGATCGTTAATACAAGGCAGTGTAATCGAATGTAATAAATACTAAGTCTTAAACAAAAATAATACAATAGTTGTACCTAATTGTTACTTTCTATTTGCTAGATAGAAAAATCAAATTAGATTGAGTGGTTAAAGTTTTGTGACCTGTCCATCATTTAGATGATTGTGCGAGCGAGCTACATCGTATAGTGTTTCGAATCCATGTGTATTTAATTCGAGGCACTCTTACACGTCACTCTGGTGTACCACCTCAAAAGAGCGCAAGTTCACATTCATATTAGAATGTCTATGTATACGGAGTGTTGTATAAGCGTGCTGTGACCTAAGTCGTGTGTGATATGAAGTCTGGGAACATTTCGCTGGTCTCGGAGTAGAGCCGACTTTCACCACACGCGCGCTCGTGACGAACATGCATTCGAAGCTTGATCACACTAAATTATAAAGCAGTTATATTATATTCGCCTCAAGTGCTGCTAAGTATGTAAAGTGATAACTTGATTATTTTATTGGAGGCACCAAAGTAAATTGGTGAAATGGGCCCGAGAGGCCGTTATCACCGACCGGCCGTCTCGCGTCTGCGTACTGTGTAGGTAATTATTATAATTTTGAATTTCGCTTACTAAGTAAGTCACGTTCAGTCGGTCGGCTTGAGAACGCACGAGGAAGATTTTGAGCTATAGTTATTAACTTTATGTATTATAATACATGATGCTTTTGAAACTGAATTGAATTCTTATTGTAAGTATAAATAAATATTAATATTCATAGGAACAGTTCTCAGTGTTTATTTTTTTCTGTAAGATGTACTATGGTAAAATTTTGCATACGCAATTTGACTTGTATTCAGTTAAGGTCACAACCTGTTCAAAAATACGAAAATATTTGTTAACTCATAATTAAATAAAGCTTATTATAAGATATTACCTTTGTTCTTTTATTTCAGTTACCTTCATCGGTTTCTTTCAAGGATGGCCTACGTAGAAGGAAGTATTGAAAACAAATGTATTTACTCACTATACAGTTTATTCGGACTAAAATTTGCATTACAATAACGTTCCCAGAAATCAAATAAGTAGATAAAAGGAACGACTGAATTCCAATAAATTCATAAACCACTAAACTCTAGCTATAATAACACTGAAGATCAAAACTTACACATAATTGCACCGCGACGCGTAACCGAAAATGCTTAAAGATAACATTAAACTAGTTCACTTACCAACAAAATGATTTGTAATTAAAAATATCTCTTAACAATATATTAATTTTGAAGTCTCAAATAAATATAACATTTTCTTCCTCCTCAAACAATATCATCCGTAAAATAATACTAATTTACTAAAAGTAAACGTAAGTCTTACAGCACTGTCTCACTATCATATATTCAATGCCGACATTATTGGTCTGATAATAAACTTTAAACTTAATGGCTATAAACGAACCGCACTTAAACCTATAAGGAATAATTTCATCGAAAGGAATAAAAATAGTCATCTGTAAATATAAAAAATAATAATAAAATAGCGATTTGGAAAGGAAGTAATAACAAGAAAGATATAAAAGTATTTTAAAAAATAATATATAAAATAAATTAAAATTCGCTCAGAGTGCCGTTGACGATGAAGCTCTTGACTTCAGTGGAGTTGGTGTCGAGGTCGGTGACCTCCTCGACGAGGATGTCCTCGGTGCGCACCGGCACGGGGTCCGCGCGCAGCAGCTCGCCCAGCTTGCGGCCCGTCGACAGCAGGCTGTTCGACAGCAACGTCCCCACGTCCATCGCCTCGTTCTGATCCACTTTCGACTCCAGCTTGTAGAAGTTCTCATAGTTCTCCTCCTTCACGATGGGAGGAATATAATCCCTCCCATCTTCGTAGTCGAACTCCAGCTTTTTCATCCGCTTCTTCAGATTGGGGGGCCAGTCCTCGTCGATTGGGATGTCGACGTACCCTCCTGGGAGGACCTTGTTCATGTCCAGGTTCTTTACGACCTGGTAATCGTGGTCAGAGTGTGGTCTGTTGAATGTGATCAGCTCGTCCATATTGAATTCCCCGTCGTCTATGACCGCTTCATCGACGGTCATTTCTGTAGACAAATATATTTAATTAGTACTTGTTTATTTGAATCTGTATTGGTTAGTATCATGCATGACATAGTTTGACTTTACGAGTGTCATGATATTTTTAGCATGTAACGTCCACTCTGCTGGCAAAGGGCCGCCTCTAATTGATTTCGTAAATTAAATGTCGAAACAACTACAAATCTAGTAGTATAAACCAAGCATTTATAAAATCTGCTTAAAAGATAACCATTATAGCATTGTAACTACATTTATTTTGAAAGTTAGCGTTTCAAACGGACCAATTACGCTTATAAAACTGTAAGAGGGCATAGTGATAGTGGTAAGTTCTGTGAATTTATTAATTGCGTAAGATATTTTAATTCGTGCACCAGAGCATTAAGGTTTCGGTTTAAGAGAAAGTTGAAACTGCAAGTGATCTGTCACAGTGTCGTGGCTTTTCATTGTGTCGGGATGTATTTATGTAAGCAGCTTATTAGTAAAATGCGAGTGCCAAACTGAAACCGGTTTGGGCCACATTCACAAACTACTTTGTTGTACTTTGGTTCTTGCGAAATATTTCGTGTGACATTTGGATTGACTTTTGTTAATGCAAGTTCGATGAGTAGGCAACGGATTACATGTTAGTAAGCGGAAAGGAAGTGGTCTCTGCCTACGTGACTGCGTGACGGATATATAAGTAGGTATTATAGCTTTAGACACTGAAATGATACTCACTGGTAGAAGCAGAGAGCAGCGCTCTAGTCAAGGCCGGCGGTGTATGATGATGCGGCTTCTTGAGCTCGTCGCGGACGGACGGCAGCGCCACCAGCGCCACCGACAGCAGCAGCACGAGCAGGCACGTGGCCGGCTGCGCGCTCTTACCGCCGCCGCCTAGGGAGCCGCTGCTTACGCCTGTTAGCACGTTCTGGGGAGGAAATGGGCATTAAAGCTTTGGAATGCTTAGTCACAGATTTGTGCGACCCCCTCCAACTGCTTAGTCACAGATCTGCGCCAAGGTTAGAGTGGTCCACTTTGTTTTAACCAAAGTTGCATATGATTAAAGTTATTTATCTCGTACTAAGTGCTTTCTTCTGATTTTTATATAACATAAGTATGAGTTTCAAATGGAGTCCTTTTATGGTTTCACTTAAGTCCACCTTATCCTACTAAATACTACCTACTTAATATATTCTCACAGATCCTATCATTTAATAAGTTATTCTACAAAAGGGTCATGTATTGTAGAATAGTTATGTTTCATTATAGTCTCAAAGTCTAAAGAAAAAAAACATGACTCAGTTACCGAGCATAAGAGCATATTTCGCATAATCATCGCCCGCATTCAAAACGCACTCGAGATTTCGGGGATCGATATTGAAAGCGGTTTAATAAAAACGACACAAATCAATGATATAAATGTTAGTAGTTTATCTTGTCCCAACGATTACAACGCTCGGTAAAGACTATTTTAACCATTTAAAAACTATTCTTAATATGCCAAAATTAGCAAGCGAGGACCAAACGCTATATTAGGTCCTGATCTTGTCAAAGTTACAGTGTATATTTTATGATATTGTACATGCATCGTGGCTAATAAAATAATACATATTTATAGTACCAAAGAAACACAGCTGGTAACAGTTTATGACGGCTACGCATAAGCCATAAACTTAGTTCCACCGATAAAATTCCTCTAAGAAATGCGATTGTTGAAGTAACGCGTGAAAATTGCAAGGCGTTTAATACCTAAGTACCTGATAACCAATTCTTAATGTGCAGTGAATTATGATTACATTCGCGATAAAACATGTAGGTTAAGGGCAGTTTGAAAAATCGAATGGATAAACAAGTATTTTAAATACTACAAGAAGAATAGTAGAATTCAATAATTTGTTATCTAAAAATCACACAGTAACACCTTTTTCGTCAGGTATTAAAAAATAAATAAAAACATGAGTTATAATTACCTGTAACCTCTTCAATTGCGCTGTAAGAGACTGGTTTTGCGATTGCAGTATCTTTATCCTTCTAATTAAAGTCTGGTTTTCCACTGTGCATTGTTTTACCCTGCCAAAGAAAAGATACATGGTATAGAGAAACAGCTATTACAACCGGCCGGGTATTCATTCTACGTATTTATCTAGTTGCACGAGATGCGTTAATTGTCATGATTTACAAGGCTACCTACACAATAGCATATTTACATATAACTATTGCTTTGTCCCATTGTATTAAGATTGTTTAGATAATACATTTAATTATAAAAAACGGTATATCATTACTTTCGAGTGCACTAAATGAGTTAGTCTAGTATGCTAAATTGAGTTCACACCGCCAACGTGTGAACGGAAGAATATAAGGAGATGAAACTCATTTGCCCGCTGGCCTACTGAGTTTAAGTGTTCGGACGAAAATGTCATGCATTATTGTCTATCTGTCTAGCTATTAATACACAGGGCTAGACTTGGATTGGGCTTAATAAAGTTATTAGGTATATCGAGTGCACAGACGTAGTTCTTGTCCATCATTTTATAAGTCGTTTAAAGGACAAATATCTAAGCAATCTATAAAATCATGCGTATTTCCTATCTCACGAGTCCAAGATCAGTGATCTCTAATCTGTATAGCACATGCCCCGGCGGCGTGTTTTGCAACTTAGTACGTTACATGCGTTTAGTGTCATGACACTCTACTTTGTATCTAGAGTTAATATTTACATATTCCAGGGACCTACAACATGTCATTGTTTAATCCCACATGCGTGAATAGAATTCTACTACTTAATTATTAACGTTAAACGGATATGGCTGAAATAGGTACATTGTTATGGTATGAATTAAGGATTTCATGGGATACGTTTATTCCAGTTTTATATTCCCAAAAGAAATTTGGCTGAAATTCTAGTGCTTTATAAATAACGTGCGTGATATTAATGTACCCATTTAAAAGTAAATTATTCATAAAATATGTATGAATATAAAAACGATCTCTTACCTGTCCTCAAGCCCATCAACATATTCCTTCTTCCTTTTCCTGGAATCTTGCGCAGAAATCTTATTCCTAATCTTGCGTCGGATTCGTTTCAGTTCCCTCTCTTCATGCTTTGTCAATGGATAGCTGGTCGGTAGTGTGATTCCTTCCTTCGCTAGCAGCCGCCTTTCTTCGGCTGTTAGAATGAGACGGGGGTAGCCGTTTCTGCCGTCGTTCACTTGGACTTCCTTGCTGTCGTCTTCTTCCTCGCTCCTTTCGCTGCCGGAGTCATCTGAACAATCATACAATTATTGAACAAATTGATAAACACATATTTTTGAAACAACAGTAGTTACGATACTTTGAAAATGTTACAGTGTAGATATATTATTGCTCGTGGCTGTACCTATACCTAAAATATATTAACAATCATTTGCCAGAGTAAGAAGTCGTTAATCATCAGAACATGGACACGCTACCAGTTACAACTTGGTGGTCGGTTCAATAACATTTGCTCGGAGTATCGAAATCAACAAAACAATAAAAGAAAGAGAAAGAAATATGTTAAACTGGTTCTATTGGCGATTGACTTTACGTCTTAGAAAAAAGTTTGCTTTGAGATTAACTCTAGTTTGCACATAAAAAGGCGCGAAGTGACAAAAGCCGTGACATAGACCTTGCCTCGCTACCACCAACACATCATCGTGGCGAAAACAAAATTCTCACGTGTACTATGTAAATCTGACGGCTTTTAAAATATTCCTATCACATACTATCCAACCAGACATAATTCGAGACTCCATTTGTATGGACGCGCGTGTAGCTCAGGTGTCATCTTACTATTGCGACTTCGAATGAATATTTGACGAAACTTAAAAACGTGGTAAAGTGGAATCGCCGGCTGTTTGTCTGAATATATTTATCTCAAACAGGTTTTTTCGTATACTATATCACTAGAGTTGAATTTTCGTCAACTTTACGTTATGTAACAAGTTATCTCCAAGCGAAATTACGACTTTTAGTTATAATTTGATAAGTGGGTTGTTGGAAATATCATGAGAAATAGGTAAATAAAGTATGTTAATTTAAGTAAACAAGCGAGACTACATTTCAAGAATTGTAATCGCTTTTTGTTCTTGACATACCGTTTATATTAAAAACAGTTATTTATTACGAGTAGGTACGTATAGAAAAACTCTCTGTTCGATCTATCTATCACTTATAAAAACACATCAGTTACCTCTTAACGGGTTTTGCATGTTTCAAATACACCTTGAAAGGCCGTTGCCCTGTCCGAAGTGTTAATAACACAGCGTCGCCCAAATCCCGCCATAAAATCAAGAAGAGAGTCGATGACCCCTTTCTTATATTGCCTATTTAGTCAATTGATTCGAATAGTTCAATCAACATGTATAAACGACTCGCAAATAAATTTATTTTATGAGTGTCGTTAAACATTTTGGGGCATTTCGTTTAACGAGTAAATTGCACGAAATTATATGAATGATTGATTTAACCAAAACTCTGCAAAACTATTCGCCAAAACATGTTGATGTTACAAAGAGTAGGTACAACGTTTTGTGTGAACAACAACTACTCGGCAATAACATCAAGGGGATTAACTGATAAGAACGTTATCTGATAAAAAAAACCTACCGCTAATAACAGTCTAATTTTATTAAAATGTCTGCTAAGATTGTGTGTGAATCATTAAAGATGCTTGGCACTTTGCTGGTATATTTTATATAATCAAACAAAACGTACTGATAAGAATTACAGGTTTAAGAATTACAGGAATTTATTACAGAAGAATTAAATAAGAATTACAGGTTTCTTTTCTAAATTGATCCTGACGATAAATTATTTATGGTACACTGGGTCACCTCATGGGCCCCTCATTTATCGCGCTATTCTCTGAAAACTGTGCTGCTCGTATCTTCTGCTCTATCGCTGGATATAGGTACTTTACTATTCTAATCTATGGTATATGTAGTACATGTACTCACCACACTGATTGTTGTCATACTCGTACTCATGTTTCTCCAATTTCAAGTCGTGAAGTTTGCTCTGAGACAGAAGATTCGCCGCTGCCAGTTTAATATTGGATGCGTTCTTCAAATCTGCCGCATTAATGATTTTGATCGATTTGAGGTCTTTCATGTCTTTGAAGGTGACGGGTAGGAGAATCGAGCGGGGGTTGCCAGCCATGGGGGCTACTCTGATGACTTTTCTTTGCGGTGCGACGGTTTCGACGGGTTTGCAGTAGACTCTCGGTTGAGGATTGATGACTTGAATGTTGGTGACTTTGACCGGTTTCTGCTGCGTAGACGGTTGAGCCTTGACGACGAGTTGCGGTTTCTGAACGGCGGCGACGGGAAGCTTCACGGTCGGCCGCTGCACTTTAGGCTGTACCGCCACTGAAGGGGTTTGGGACAGACGGCGTTTACGCCCGGTTTTACCTAGTGACAAAAAATATACCTACATAAAGATTGAGGCCTTTTATGAAAGAAATAAATAGAAATAACACAATTAGAACATTCTACCCATTTTATTTCAATTAAAATTATCAAAGTACCTAATGTATTACCTACTACGCATAAATATCGTTATTTTAGCAATAATAAAAAGCTAATAACAAATCTGTATCGATGATACTTCCAACCACAAAAATGTCGCTAACACTAAGGCAAAAAGACGACGTACTTCGCAAATCGCGGGGAGTAACGAACTCAAGGTTTCCTCATTTTGGATATGATTGCTTTCGTTTTTGTTGTGGTTATTATACTTAGTAATGGCATCTACAATGATACCTGTTATTAGTTTGAAGTAGGTAATAATTTATCTAAGTAGTTACACAATAACATTGAAATATTAATAAAACAATAAGACTTGTTTTCTTAAAACGAACAAAAGCTTACTCTATTGTGGAATCGTTTAACTGAAAACATTTCAAGGCCGAATAATATTCATTAATGTCTTATTGTCACGTTATTAAACAAGCATGGAACCGAGCCTGTCTTATTTGTTTGTATTTCATCACACATTATTTAATCAAGTGAACTTTTTGAATGATTCACTATGAAAAATGTGAAGGCATTTTGGATTATAACTAAATGTCACGAGGACGGTGCGGTTCGGAACAATAATAAAATTTTATAGCTAAACGTGAGAGATTATTTAACAAGGTAATTGATAATTCAGTAGTACGTTTTAAATGATTGTTATCTTTGCTGATTTCCTGATTGTATTATATTAAACTACTTAGTGCTTTTCTAAACATTAAATATTAGTTTTTATTTCGGAGGATTTCATTTAATAGTGATAGACAGGAAACACGGTCACTTATCTTCACATCTCGAGAATGTAACATAGATTCATCTAAGTATACCTATTTTTACGCTCAACAACTTACCTCCCGTACTAATCAATACAATATTATTATCTCTTTACATTAACATAAGCCAAATTGAAGTTTTAACTCACCAGGACTTTGGAATGTATTATCGTTAATGAATCCGGGTACAACATTCTGTTCAAAATCCAGCATGTCGAAGGTGTCAGCGGCTTCAGAGCCGGACTCCGAGTCCTGGATGACCACATCCTGGGCGGGACTGGTCGGCTGCTGAGGGCTGAGAGTCTCGTCGCAGGTGTTCTGGATCAAGTAGGGGGATAGCTGCTGTTCGAAGTCACTGCGGACAAAAGATACCATACAATACTTGTATTCAAAACAGTACAGAGCGGTACCTACTGGAAACCCAACACACGACCTCAATTATAGACGTCTTTGCTTTTGGTATGTTAGCAAAAGTAAGATAGCTTGACAAAAAAAGTGAACACCACGTGGAGTAGCTATGCCGGATGATTAAATAAAATTATTATTCTGTCTGTATAGCTCTGAATAATAAGTTATTTATCAGGTTTACTCATTAAGAAAAGTCTACAGAAAAATAAGCAGCTATAAAAACCAAGGTTTCATGATCCCATTTCAATAAATTAAGAGTAAAAATAAGGCACGGAAGCTGAACTGAAAGTCCTCGGCGAGTCCATAACAAGTTGCGTCGAGGTTGCAAAAAGGGCATTGCGTGCAAGTTATAAGATTGTAAGACACATTTGCGTTATCAACCGGCCGGTGCGAGGAACGACACGTGGTGACCTCAATACGGAGATCTACACTAAGTTGGAATGTTATAGATAATTTCCATGCGGATAATTTTGCTTTACGTCAATCAATCAACAAGGTAAAAGTTACGTTAAATGTAGTTCAGGAGAAAAAGTACATTATTGACAGTGTCTCCGAAGTTATATTTTATTTCTTTGCTTCCTTTGGTCACGCCATAACTTGAGTACTACTTGACCGAGTTTTTTTTCAAGTTTTCTATAGACTTCGCAGACAAGTCACGAGCAACTACTATTTAACTTATTTTTTCACTTAATCGTAGTAACTTCAGTTCATAACAGGAATATGATGAAATGACGACAAAACCTGACATCATTAGGTATATTACGAGTTGCGACATTTAAACTGCAATCAGTTATTTATATTCGATAGTGAATCAGGTTACAACAATAAAGCTGAAATTAAGTACCTATGCACTAAAATTTGCACAGCGTAGGTAGCCATATGTATTGCGGGGTTTGTGCGACAAGATCATATTTATAAAGTAACTACATTTACATCCAGTTTAAACGTAGTGTGATGATCTTTATCACGAGTAAAATATTAAATACCCATCAGTCTTTACTTTCGACCTTAGATTAGTTAACCCGGATCCCAATGGACTGTTCGTTTCCCCGTCATCACATCTATTTACGTTCGATTCGTACTAATTGGGAATCCCACTACTGAATAATAACTTAGAGGATTTTATTATTTAAATAAATATGTTTTTTCCAAGGGTACGCGAATGTTACATAAATTGTTAGGTTATAAGTATAGAAGTAAGTTTGCAAGGTGACTTAAGTAGCTGATATCAAGAGGTGTAAAGATAAGAATAAATATGAGTTAATTATCATAATAACAATACGTACAACTAGTAAGGTAGTAGTATTTTGCTTAACAGTTGTAGGTTATTTACAGAAAATGAAATCTATAATTTATATCCTTGTAAGCAGAAATCATACTTTTGCAATATGCAAGCGTAATCGGAAACAATTTGATACTTATTGCTAAGTATTGAGTTGTTTGAACTATTCAAATAGTGCTGACTTTGATAACATTATGTAGGACTACATTCGAGTTGATTGACTTCTACAAGCGTGATCTGAATTACACAGCTATACATTATGCGATACTTAAATGTACCCGCATAGTATGAAAAAACGCAATATTTCTATGTGGGTTAAACAATAGACATTAGTGTCTATTGTTTCGATATTTAGGGGAAATGTGAATGCTGTTTAACATTTATTATATTTTTATAATACTAGTATTTTAAATGTTTACACGAATTTGCTATCTACTCGACGTTGCTATTTTTATAACTTATAAAGTCTTCTTATTACGTTACAAACGGCAATAAAGTGAGAAAATAAACAACAATTAAATCAAAATCATTAAAATAAAACACATAAAAACACCGTCAGCTTGGTAAAAGCTCAAGCATTCTCTCAATAAATTCATGTCACGCACTCTAGCCGCCCAGTGCGTGTATGATTAAGAAAGGAACCGTTAAACGGAATCAATTGGTCAAGCAACTACTTACTTTGCATGCCAACTCTATTCCGTCATAACTTCTACAATTGGAAATATGCGTGGCTGTTCATAAAGTTGGCGAAATTTACGTAAAATTGGAGAGGGACGTGCCATAGCTTTACTTACAAGTTAATTATTCCGAAAGGTTTCAACATTGAAAAAATTGTATGGTATTCCTTAGCCAATCTTTTACCGATGAACCACATAAATAATTTATGGTAGCTTACTAGAGCCACCCGGCACCAATGCCACTGCGGCATTTTGTGACACGCTGAATCAAACATTAGATATGCATCGTAAGATTTAGAACCTTTAGTAAGTACTGGTTTTTTTTATTAATTTCAATGCAATTCAATTAGATTTGTACGTACTTAAGAGCACTGCATATCAGCATAATTTACAAACATGGGTAGTGTAAAACCTAGGCGCATTGAGGCATTGTTTAATATTCGCGCCTCGTAATCAACATTACAATACTCTTCTTAGTGTTTGGCGTCAACGCACTGAAAATGTTAATTACTGAGTAACAAAATTACATGAGTGTTATTATTGCCACTATATGTGTAATATAAGAGATTTATAGTGACTATAGCAGTCTGTATTGCATAGAAGACATAGCTTATTATATAAACGACATCTGTTTCGTTCATTAGATGAATATGTCTGGCCGCAATCGCTTAAAACACTAAATGAAACTCAAATTAGCGACCTATTCTTGTTTTGATTAAACTCACATCACTTAAATAGTTTCAACTAAAAAACATAAGAGAAGTTATATCTTTTTGATCGATTCGAAGTAAAAAAAAACACTTTCGTAGTTATTTTCGCATTGAATGGTTGAAGCTGAGGTCGTTTACATAAGGTATTGTCAACCTTTACAACCTGTTAGCATACGGAACGAGATGGCTGAGTCACAGACACGGATGCTTTTTAAACAAATAATCGACAGAATGCTTCAAGTATGTCTTTGTCAAAACGCGTCAAGATACGGCTAGAACTGTTTGCACAAGGAATGACTAAAAATATTTTTGTTTAGGTATGTTACGGACAACGTGATTTACTGGGCATTATTAATAAGGGCCGGTCATTATTAATACAGAATTTGTATAACTTTGTAATGATCTGTTTAATGAATAAAATGTTATGTTTTAGGTTGGTATCTACATTTTTGAGCTAGCCGAACCACAAAGTACCTACATAAAGTTGAGATATTAAAACTCATACCTGAGGTTATTACGTTATGTTTTATCTTTAAGATTTTCCAAGAAACTTCATTTACTTAAAGTGAGTTATATTTAAATATAAAGCTTGTATCAGATTAAATATATTACTATTACTGTAGATGATACTCCTATATATACGGCGATAAATGAGACAAAAATTGTAGTTTTATTTCTCATTAGGTTATATTACTTTATCTATTGTTGATCTTCTTTCAAATAAGGTCTTTCCGTAGTTTTCATATCAATACGTGAGGAATTCCCGCACAAAGTTTAATTTACCAATGATAAATAAACTCAATTATCTATACATTTATTCCAGGACAGTTAACAAACAATACAATGACATAACATTTAGAATTGAAGGTCGAAGAATCTTTCATGTAATTCAAATTACCACGAACAAGTCTAATAATCATAAATGATTCACTTTAATAGACATGTACCTAAACTATAGAAATTATTGACTGCATTGGCTCACTGGTGAAACTAGTTTAACTTCCTTTATGGATGTGAGTAAAAGCGTCCTTCAAGGTAAGTACCCTATGCAAGTACGAAGCAGAAAAGTATTCGCTGTTTTGAACAATGAAATATATAAGTATTTCTAAATGATATTTGGTTGATTATTCAAGTAATTTACGGTAGCTATAAGTCCTTTAGACAGTATTTAAACAAGAAAATAATCGAGAATCTACTAAGAGTCTCGAACTATATTTCATAGATCACGTTTACTAGCCGCTAGACAACTGACAATAAGAAAAGGCATGAGATTAATTTACTATCATTAGGTATTTTTTTTCCTTTTTTTAAGTTACAGTTATCCGTCACTATAGCTAAGTTGAAAACATTGAAGACAACGACTACGAGTACTTTTGAAATGAAAAAATGGACGAAGCGAAAGAAGTTCGTTTGGATTGTAGCAAGTGGAGGGAAGTGGTCTTTGCCCTACCCCGATGGGAAAGGGGCGTAACAGACATGTACATGTAGGTACTTATTTATGTATGTGTAAAGTAAAGGGAAAAAATAACACAACTTACAATTCAGCCGGGTCACTGGAAAGTCCGCTATCAGAAGAGGAGCTGCTCAGTCCTTCAGACGGTTGGGATGCGTTTTCAGGACACAAATTGAACTCTGGCATAGACTCCTCCAGGAAATTCAGGCTGCTCTGGTCCAAGGAGAAGATGTTGTCGAGCAGGTCGTCTGGCGCCGGCCAGGGGTCCGACTGGGGTGAAGAAAAGAGATTTTAAGCATTTATAAATTACTTGTTAATATGAGTAAAGGGCAACGGAAAACAAGCTTAACTTTAAATAAGAAAAGTCACTTCTTGTATGTCTGTATTTTACACCTTGTTCCAGAGTTACTTACAGATAAAGAAATTGATATTTTCCCTTATAATTGATCGGTATTTTGATATTCATTGGTAATTAGTAGCATAATTGAAGTACCTAATAAAAACATGAACAATATTCTATAATAATGAGACAAGCTTATGAAACCCAAGAACTGTCAACCTGTTAATGCTTAAACAAAACATATTACAGATAACTAATTAAGTAGGTAATTAATTATGAAGAAAGCAAATTACCCTGCTTAAACCTCAGTAATCTAGGACTGACACAGAACAATAGATATTATGTTAGGTAAGGATTTACATTTATTCCATTAACATATTACTGTACTAAATGTATTAATCATATGAGATTTGTTGCCCTTTTAAAATAATTTCGAAAGTAATTAGCAATTTGAGTTGTGCTAATCACTTGTCAGTGAAGTAGTTCATTTAGAAAGTAAAGGTTAAAAGGTACATTAGATCAACTTTGACAGTTTTTTTCTTTATTATATTCGGAGGGTGTATGTATATGGTTAAATTTACCAAGAGATCAACTTCAGTAAAAGAGGATAAACTTTCTTTAAAAGAGGGATTTTAAAGAAGACTTGCTTATAATAGGTAAATTAAAACAATCTGCCATGTCTGTTTTAAAAAGATTTTTTAAAAATAAAGTTTTGTCTGTGTCTATGTCCCTGCGCTCATACACTCATATTTTTGGTACGAAATGTAAAACACGAAACATTTAAATGATAATGCAGCATATTACGTCAAGAAAACCACCATGAGGCATATACATAGCTTACAAGGAAAACATGTAGTATTTAAATGAAATCCTACAATAGTTATTAAAAAAGAATAACTCATTAGAAGCATGATTACTTTCCTGTTTGCTTCAAAATCTTTTTACATATACCTAAATGCGAAACAATTAATGATTTTGGTATGGTATGAAATTTGATCTGTACTTATTTAATTCAAGTAGAATAAATCTTTGAAAGGACATAAACATTTAAAAAACAATCAAAATATTAACACAAAATAACAAAATGTGTCATCATCCTTGATACCTTTGCCTATTTCAAATATTTGCATCATGCTCAATATATTTCATAAAATTCATCAATTAATCTGTTTCGTGAGCGAAATACTTTCTTTTCTAGACTTTTACCTGAGGTAAGAGAAAGGCGCTACAGTTCATGAAACAAGTTTCAGATGCTAAGTGCCTTTTAGTATTGTTTTACATTCTAAAATGCAACTGTACCATCTCTTTGTTGGTCATCTAAGTATTTGATTAATGTCATATTAACCTGTAGTTTTGACTTAGCTATCTTTTACAAAATCTTTACAATCTTCATTTCAGGGATTTATCATATTATTACCTATTGTATTTAGTAGGAACTGTTAATATATCAGTTTAGCATTTAATAGTAAGTAATATTATCTCAAAAGTTAGTTACTTGATAAATAAATAAGATAACATCATGATACCGAAATTCACAACATTTTAATTTTGAAGTATCACATAAACTATCAATTTAATTTTCTCTTCTATCTAGGTCACATAAAATAATAAAAAAATGGTTCCAGGAAACTGTGTTGTCACACTGAATTGAATTTTAAGAGAAACCTGAATAAAAAGTATAAAAAAGTGTCATGGTTAAGGCTTCCGATGACACAAAACTTAAATGAGAATAGAAATTACCTCAAACAGAGACATTAGGTCTAGTTTTTTATCCATTTTCAACCCTTCACGCTTGCATGGATATTACATCAACACATTAAACATTAGCAATTCACTTTCAACTGATCCAAAGGCACTTTTATCACCGAAGAAAGTTTGAGAACACTTTAACAACATTCACAGTCAACAACCAGTCCTGTTGAGGTAAAAATTATGTATCCACTGGAGGCTAATTAGATGGCATATGGCAGTGGCAGCGACCGCATGGTGCCTAGGTGGCAATCACCAATATCACGGAGGTACCTACTCGCTTGTTTACGCGCCGAGACTGATCGAGCTCAAGCGCGAACCGACTATGACAATAATAACGTCGTTAGGGAAAACTGGACTACTAATGATCAATTACTAATTAGATCAGGGATAGCAGAGGTAAGCAGTGCTTGGAGCGGCCGAGCCACGTCCGTACCGAAAATGAAATGAACGGATAACGGTAAAAGTGGGAGCGTAACCCACGAAAGTAGACGGGCGCCGCTCGCCGGCCGTCGCTATTACTTCACCGAGCGTCCACCGCATCACTCGCCTCTGATTCAATAAAAAACAATTCAGCAATTGGCATCTCCGATAGCTCCTTGTTTCTACGCCGCGACTTCTGATAAGTTATCAAACGGAGATTACGCGACGCAGTACCTTCACTTTACGGACTTGTAACTAGTGAATACTAACCATTAGGTTCTCCTGCTGGAAATCATCCATTTTTTCAAGTTTCACGCTAGTTTCTTCTAGTTCCTGGTCATTTCTAGTGAGATATTCCAGGATCCTGTTCATATTAGCTTCGTATTCATGAGTCATGTTGATTAGCCAAATCCCAAGCAGAGGTCATCGTAAATAGCTGTTCTATTTATATCTAACCCACTTTATTATTTCACACTGTGTCAAGTTTTTCTTTAATTACTATGTTCACCACTTATTTTTGCATTTAAAGGAGCATTTTAGTTTACTTACAAAATAAAAAAAACATGACATTTCTTTCCAACGTGGAAATAATGACGTCACAAACGTAGGCCACTTTTCGCAACGTGATTGGCTGTAAATGAAGATAGAACAGTAATTAAAGCGCCATCTGTTGAAATGTATCTGAACTGCTACAATGCAAGACTACGTTCCGTTTCAGATACCAAGTAAGCGGGAACTTTGAATCACTTTGTACCTATGGGCTATATGGCTTTGATTTATTTCTGAGTGCATAATAATAATTATAAAAATAATGTATTGTTTTTATTAATTTCAAGATAATGGAATAGAAACTCAACATTAATAGATACATTCATATAACTTGAATTCCAATTGAATGTTTTTTTTTGGCAGTTTACGGAATTAGCCCCGTGTTAACAAGAAAACCAAAATTAAAACAACATTAATGTTCTTAAAACGATTTCATGGCTTTCACAACCGTTTTTTTTCAGTCGTTCAAACCAGTAGCTTAATGATTATTTACTTGAAACCTCTTTTCAATTTTACCTGTTTTCAAAAAAGAAAATAATAGAGGTAAGTAGGTACTTATCTTATCTTATCTTATCTAGCCGTTGTTGTCCCACTGCTGGGCAAAGGCCTCTCTCCTCCTTCTCCATGATTCTCTATCCCGCGCCGCCTCTGCCCAGTCGTTCGTGAAGGCGTGCAGCTCATCTCGCCACCTTTTCCGTGGTCTGCCGCGAGGTCTTTTGGCGTTTGGTTGCCATTGGGTTAATGTGATTGCCCAGTAGGTACTTATTTATTTTAAATGTAGGTAGGTACATTGTAAGTACTGTACCATATCTAAAGTAATTCAGTTTGAATTATATTATAGGTAGGTATACCTAAAAAAACTTCGGTACATAACTACTTAAGTATTCGCATAATTTACGCTCGATGTTCTTACATATCTAAACTACCTATCTAACTAAAGGTTCCTAATCAATAAGTACTACATGGAAAGACAACACAATAGGTTTTATATTACCTAACTAAGAACGTGCGTGACGCCAATTGAAAAAATAAACTTTGTACGTATTCACGGTATCTAAGCTAGGTACCTACTTACATTACATTTTATTGAATTGTTTTAATTATATTTTATCAAAAAGATGATACCTATACCTACGTACTTGCTGCGCTCTCAAATACCTACTAGGTAGCTACAATTTCAATGAATTACCTAACTTACCATAAACTTCACATTTTTCGGTATAACTATAACACCCACGTCCTTCTTCTTACCATAAAATGGCCGCAGGACATAATCCTCATATCGAGGGGAGCTAATGTGATTGAAAGGGTCTCTTCTATCGCCAAAAAGAAAATGCCCATTTTATTCTGCATTGAATTTTTGTTAGAATTGCGGGTCTGTCTGATGATAATGGAAGAGTACCTACTTATAATATTTATAGGGTTTTAAACATAAATAGGTAGGTTCCTACATAGGCACATAAATTCTTACAAATGTATTAGAGAGGTAGGTACTTAATGTTAGTTCCTTTTAACTATTTTTCATCGATCGACACAGACATGTTTAATATCGAATCCGCACCATATATTAACACCTACCTACCTACTCATTTGATAGGTAGAGGGTGGAAGAGGTTTCACAACACCTCAAATGGGAACTACAGGTAAGTAGATAGGTAATGAAAAATTTTGCCCATTTAGTTACCTTACTTATAGATAGTCAGCGGAGGGATAGGTTAGGTAGGTATACCTATCTAACTGTACCTACAACGTACGTAATTCACAAAGGATTTTAGGTTTATAAAATATTAACTATTACAAACCTATAAATGTTCACAATAAGGTAAAACCACTATAGACTAGACTAGAGGATTCATTCTACTCTACATTAGATAGGACAGAACCGCAAAAAGACAAAAGGGGATGAAAAAGCCAGACGGGGGCCAATTTGGAAAAGTTTGTTAGCTAAATTGAGTTGAACTGGGAATCCACCCTGGTTTATGGCGTTGCACCTAGGTATAGGTAAATTACTTTCATTGCCTATCTATCAGAGTTGTAGAAAAGGTTATTTACTGCTAACGTTCCATTAAAATTGTATCTGACATCTTTGATTCTTAAACGTTTTTTATAACTGAAGATTAGTTTGAATTACTTACGTTTTAGTTTGGTGGACACTTTTGTTATAGGTATATAGGCACTTAATTAGGTAGGTAGGTAGGTATATCAGTACCAACACTCAGTGAAGCAATGACAGTTCCATCATCACGTAGATCTGTGGGAAATATTATAGTGGTTCAATTTTTCGCAAAAGCATGCATTTGTGGGGCGCGCCCTTTGTGTCTTGTAATAATATGGTCCATTAGGGGGCGGTGATGAAAGGGAGCCGAGTATTACGTATCTACATTGTACCTTGTGTCGAGAAAAATGGACCTGTAAGAACTGCTTTACTTTGCTTTCAGAAAATGGTAAACCTTTATATTCAACGAAAACATTTTTGTTGAATACTTACTACCCTACTGCCTATTTGGGTTTTGTCGTACTTTTATCTAGATTCTACCTACGTGTGTGTTGTGTAGGCAAGTATACCAAGGCTTCAATACAATTAATTATTATCGAAATATTTCGAACAAAGCAAAATGGAAATTGAAAATACTTTCATCACAGACGGAATTCTACTATCTGATAATGCCTTTGTTGCCAAAATCATTTCACATTTGATTTAGGTACCTACCTAAAGTAATTTATTAGTAAGCTTTCAAGTAAGTAAGTAAGCTTTAAGTAGGTACTTTCTTTTATTTTATGTACCTAGCCACCTACTTTACTTACTGTTCTTAGTAGGCACCTACGTGTTGTAGATATATGAACACAGTAGGTATAAAGAAGCTTCAAAGAATGAAGTCATGAAGTACTTAAGTATCTACCTTCTTAAGTAGGAACTTCATTTCTAAGACGACTCTATTTAAGTTCGACACACGTTTTCTAAAAAAGAAAAATAAATAAGTAGGTAGTGATAAAGGAGGCTAGGCAAGACCCAAGGTAGTCAGCTAATTTCGATACCTAGGAGATATACAAGTAGATACTTACAAAGATATCCAGTAAGCTATTCACCAAACTACAGGCGTTAACAAAAACTCGTTGACGGCTGATCGTCTCGTGGTTTTTTGCAGGCGCTCTGTTGGCTATTCGGAGCTTTATTTTGAAGGTTGTTGCCTTTATAGGCTGTCAGTAGACAGCTGTCGATACCGTTATCAACACTCCCGTCACATTGTTTTTTATCCAGACACGGATCTAGACATTGCAAAAGGCTGACATGGCCAACCGAAACATCAGCCAAATACGATCATTGTTTTTGACTCACGGTCACGCTGTTTGTTACTGCTTTAAGCTGAACAACATTTATGTTATGTTTAGATAATAATTCTTTATGTTTCTCTGGAGCTGTAACTAGGTCATTAACTAAATTGATGTTTCAGTGAAGACAGTAATAATGTAGAGCTCCACGTGCCTTCTGCAAAGAGTGGTCAAAGTTTGCTTTTATGCCTTTATCTATCTAGTTATGAGATATGTTTGTTAGGTAGGTACATAGGTTAATTCTTCATGCGGACAGCTGGTACACTATTGCTGAAAGTCCGACGTCGTCAGCTTGCAGAAGGCCACTTTTCACTTTTGTGATTCAGAATCTCTGCAAATTATACTTTTCATCGTTTCTTCTACCCAAGATATTGAAATCTGTTTTTATCTCAGTTTACTCATATCAAATATTTATTATTTTTTCGATTTGTTACTTTGGTTTATACTAGATTTCAGTATCTAGGTACCTACCTACTTCTACGCACTTACCTACCCACGCTTTGGGCGTAAAAACATTAAGTTCGTGGGTTAGATACCTAACTTACTTAAATTGAAAGTTTAAGTTCGACAAATGATTCGACAATTAACAAAGGAAAGGAAAGTTTATAAATAGAATAAAATAATAAATCCCACCCTTTACACATACGTTCCAGTCAATCGGGTACCTACCTAAGTAACATAAAAGGTTAAATAAAACTTGAAAATAACTAAGTTCTTGTATGTAAGCACTTAGGCGGCAACATTCCCGGGATTATAGCACGTGGCAGGCAATTTGTCGTTACGCAACAACTCCTTTTGTAGGAATATAAATTTTAGGACGAAAAGTTTCTGGGAAAAGAGATGCTTCATTTACGGAAATATAGTAGGTAAAGGTTACATCATCACAATGAGACCCATCTCATTTTTATCGTGTAGGATCAAATCAGTGTTTTTCATTTTTTTCTTTTTCTAAGGTAGGGTACCAAGTTTGGAAGATGTGATGTGATGTTCTGCGACAGTGTGAAGCCTAAAAAGATTTTTATTCCGTTATAGATTAAATTAAATAGCTATCGAATAGGTATACTTAAAAGTTTATATGTAAGTACCTATCCACCAAAAGCAAGAAACAAACTAGAAAAAAGTCCATAGATACCTACATTATAACCACTAAGTATATCATTAAACATGCCCCTGAATCTTGAGCACTAAATACCTAGGTACTTCTTACAAACTGAATTGACCAATATCCATGGTAACATTATTATAAAGAAATCATTGCTAATGTTTTCCATAAATGTGGGTGGATTTCCATGAATTGGCAACACCGAACGTCTCGCGCTCCAATCGTGGTGCGCGGCCGAGAGCAAAGTAGCGAGCCAGCCAGTCAGCATCACGTGCGCGGACGTGACGGGTGTACCCCTCTTTGGTCTGTCGCAATATTCACGCGCTAGCGAATGGTCGTGTGTGCTCGATAATGACATTAATGTATACTTGTGTCACATAGTGGATGTTGCCGTCTCTCTGTAAGTGATGAATCGTGGTGCATTCGCGATTTGCAACCTCCAAACGGGAATTGACAAACCGAGGCGGGATGCGAGAGGTGAACGCTCGTCATAGCGGCGCCGACTCTCACCAGCTACTATTGTCTAAGTGCCACGGAATCTGGTCCTTACCATCGGATTCCTTCGATGAAACATCCGTCTACCGACTTGTGTTGCACGCGAAATGCCAGCCGATTCATCACTGTTTACATTGCTCGAAAGGAAACACAGATAAGATTAAATTAGTCTTTATTCGTAAATTGCTTCTTTTGAAGTTGTGCTATAGTATTTTCATCCAAATAAATATTTAACTTGACAGTTATTTGACACGCGAAGACGTTAATGTTGGGTAAATAAACATTTTGTTAGGTACTTCTAATCTAACTGTAAATAAAGAATGTCGCCCACTTGAGTGCGATTGCAAATGAATAGTTGGCACACTTTACTCAAAGATACTAACTAGATAAGTGTAGATAAGTATTGGAATAAATAAATACCTGTAAATTTTATTCGAATATCACAATAACCGCTACTTCAAACGAACGTACAAGTAAAAGTACCCACATGTTTATATTGTCAACAGTCATAGTACTATTTTCTACTACCTACAGACCTACATTGTTATCAATCTAGGTATCTAAAAATGTTCTACAAGCGACAATCAAATCAATACGTTTGAAATTGTAAACAAACGTACTAGTGAGTCTAGGACACAAAACAATTTGTTGACGTTAGGAGGAATAAACAAACAAACAAATTCGTTACTATTTTAATAGCATATGGTTGTATAGCAACAAAATTTTAACAAAGTGTTACAGTAAATTGTACACATTGGGGTTTGACAACCAGACCGAAATAAGCGTGACCTAAAACTGTGTGCGGCGAAAGATTTAATCTAGATTTAATCACCAACGGGCCCACATTTACTCCCAAAGCTAAGCATTTTTTGATACGCTGCAGCTGAGGCATCTAGTTCAAATGATGGATTAAGAAAGAAGTATTATAAAAACAGGTAGTGTTCCTAACAAAAACAAATGTAAGTAAACTTTTAACGTTGTCGTTATAAAAGTATTACGTTACGCTTATGACACGAGCGATACGACAACGTAGTGGTTGTAGATACACTGTGAATGCACCGTGACTAAAAGCCGTAGTAAAAAAGAAAGCATAATTATCATAAATTGCATGTTACCAAGAAGGTCACAGCGTCAATCGCAGCATTCCACTTGTACCGAACTGACACAATTATTGCGCTTGAACAGCTCACTGCTCGTACCTAAATGAAATGCTCATAAAAATTATACTGTTTAGAAATAACAGAGTTTTTCAAACTATAACTAGGGAAAATAATTTATCGTAAGTATAAGTTCTCCATTTCAATTTTGAAAGATCTCAAAGTACTACACGCAAACTTGCAATCGAACTAAACAAGTTGTTCGTGTCGCGTGTTCAAGGGCATTTCCTCTTCAGAAATTAACTGCCTTCTTTATAAAATATAAGTACTATAACTTTTTAAATTGTATCTATTGAAAACCAAAGGTTGAAATTTTAGATCCATACAAATGTGTAATTATAAATAACTAATAAAACATGGTTTAGTACCAGTACCTATTATAAAACAAAATTAAAGACATGACACGAAATACCTTTCAAGCGTTATGAATTACTGAATATTTCATGAAAGGAAATAACGGGAGTTTATTAATAAGGAATGCCGAACGTGCGGAAAATGATTTGCATTATTAAGATAAAAGATCAAGCGGCCGATACAAATACGGTGTTTTAAAAATAGCGCTTGATAGATATCGATGAGGCGCGTTGATAAATGACGGCCCGGTGATACGCTAATAAAGAGTTAGATACACTGCAGAATACTTTGATCGCCCTCGACTCGTAGGTACTTAACCTACATATTGCCGATGTGTTGCCAACACTGTTAAAAGCCTTCATTTCTTCCAACCCACACTATTTTATAGCACATATGTAGTACGCAAAATTATACACTTGTGTCCTTACAATACAATGGCTAAAGACCTTATTTTTAATTAAGGATTTAGAACAAGAAGGAACGTGTTTTGACACTTATCAGTGTTTCCTCTCTGGCTTGAAATATAAAATTTACGACGGCCACTTATCAGAGGTCATTTGCAGGTCCTTCCCGTGATTGACAAGTAATGAAGATACGACTAAGTTTATGATAACAGGCACAAACTTCCACGTTGCCTATTAACTGTAAATATATAAACATTAGTGGGTGTGTGCCATGCTGACGAGTACTAGCCGGTGAGTGTGTGTGTGTGTGTGCGATGGCTCGCGGATGGGGCGTGGCGCTGGTGGTGCTCCTGGTTGCGGCGGTCGAGGCTCGTGGCCACTACACGCCGACCTGGGCTGTCCACATACCCGGCGGCAAGGAAGCAGCAGACGCAGTAGCAATCGATCATGGCTTCATCAATCTTGGAGAGGTGAGTCTTCTATTCTTTCATCGTAAGTCTGCCGCAATTTTACCGCTTATCTCCTGCATATTAATGAAATGCTTCACAAAATTGCTTTATTTTCTTTTTTAACTACAGGTACCTCTTACCTTAAAGTTTTCTTTTTACTGTAGATTGGGCTTGTAGAACAAAATTTGCAGCCGAGTAGTTTGCTTCCGCGGGGTCGCTACTAAGTAAAACCAAAACATAAACAGATAAGGTTTTACAAAACTTTATCTAGAATTTTAGAAAGATTGAGCTTTACTTGGAACGTAATTTAAACAGTAGTTTAATGTTGCTTTTAGCCGTACAGGACTAAGTAATTTATGTAATCTGTGAGATCGTGCAGTTCACTAGGATTACCGTTCGTTCTTCCACTCAATTTGCTGTGAGGGACGTAATTCGTCCCTTCATGCTAATCCCGAAATCCCTGGATTCAGTGAACCAGCCTAAAAGAAAAAGTAACGAATATAGGTCAAAGGTAGACCCGGAGACAAATGTATTCATTGTTTCGTAAACATGAATACATCTCAACGAATTGAATCATTCACTTCTTAAATAAACCTTAACTGGATGGCGGTCAGCTATTGACCTCTTGAAATCACATCAATTAACAAGCTTCTTGTGGCGGTCCAAATACTTGGAATATTTCACTAACAAATATACTTAATTGGTAAATATCTCCTGCTCCAAGCAACATCGATTGGAATTTCAGGAGAATTAATACCATTGGATCGTCATCAATTGAATAGATATCTTTCATTAATGTCGGTTCTATGTAAACTTAATAGGATCAATTTGGGAACGTTTCCTTTAGAATTTGATGTTTGTACCTACGTTCTCTAAAATGTATTCAATCTATTTATTTCTTTCTATGTTAGTAAAGTGAGTAGGTACGGGCTGGCAAATAATTGGCATTGACTTCAAATGCTTTTGATTTTATTAATGTGGAACTTGTGCCCTATTTGTTTCCTATAACAAATGACAGTTTCAAATTAACAATCACCGTATTTATTTAGAAAGGCGGTCAATATCAAGAATTAGTAACCTTGCTTTGTTGAAGTTTTAATCAATGGAAGTGGAAATACAATTGTTTTAACAACAATCAAAGACGCTATAATTATTTTCTTCGGTAAATAATGGTGTCACGTTAACATAGACATCGACATTGACCTAGCTTGGTAACTGAGACCTCAAAGAGTTTACTAACGTAAATTGTATGCTTAGTATCATATTTTGATGTGATTATGTCTTGCAATGCCTCTGGTGGAAACTGAAAGCAAATTCAATCATTATTATCTCAAACTGCCAAACATATTACGTTCAGGTGATGTAATTAGGTTTTGTTAATGATGAGATATAGCATCTACTGCTTGAATATTAATTAAGTGTATCTAAACTCCTCACAGTTTTATTTCGATATTCAGTAAGAAACCAAGCGGAGATCTTGCAAGAGCAAATATTCTCTGTAAACAGTTAAAATTAGTACCTACCTACCTACCTACCTATGTTATTTTGAGTAGCGCAAATGGTACCTACACAACTCGTGACAGCGTTATAACTGTAGAAAGAAGATATATCTAGTGTATACAAGGCAAGTAATAAGAAGGGGCCGCCTCTAAAGGGCCTCTTCCTGCGTCGTTAGCGAAGTTAAGTTTCTTTTGAAATGATGTTTTACGCACGGTCTCATCGAACACATGTTATCCGATAAATTGTTATTGGCAATTGATCATCACTGAGAATATCCTCTGCGTTAAATTTTTGTAAAGGTATCAAATCGTACAGAATTTATTAATATGCATAACATAAAATACGTTAGCTATAATCTTAAATCCTGGGTATGTTAGTTACCTATAGGTATTTGTCAGAAACAAGAGATTTCAGGAAATGTCCCATTTAGCTTCACCCACTTGTAGCAAGTCATGTTCTTTCAACGTCCTCATAAACGTAGAGCCAAACATGCAAATTAATTGCGAACGTTATGGTTGTACGCAGAACAAGCCGAATATTCTGTTCCCAGAACTTTGACTGCGGGAGAGGATTGGAATAATGCGAGTTTGAGCGTCTTCGCCGCTAATTGTACCGTATGATTGCAATCGTATTACATAATTTGTAGTCTACTGTAAAATTAGCTGTGGTATGACGATGTACGAGGGCCTAATGAGATTTGGAATAAGCTGTTACCACTGTTATTTTAGACTAAATGCACTTACTAGGAAATCGACTACTTACTTAACATAGTTGAAATGCCTTTTGACTTCATTCACCCTCACTACACAAAATCTGGAAGCATCCCTAAAATACTCGGGATCAAAGAGATCATTTCCTACCTTAAACAAGATCGATCCTTGAATGTATTAAAACTACATTTAAACATTTGCTGGAGCGACCGAAATAACGGACTTATTTATTTAAAGTGTCACAGGACTTATAATACTTATGGCTTACTATTTTTGTTCAGGGGACGTCGTCCTTTGAAACGAAGTCCCACCATTTTGTCTAATTATAAAACTGTCAGCAGTCCAGCTTTCACTATAAATAATTATTCCACTGCAAGTTAACAAAAAAGTCCTTTTATGCAGGTTGAAAGTTTTATTCTGCTTTGTTCCCCGTGCGTAGATAAATGTTTTACTTTTATTGTAACTTGTCTACACGTTCCCCGTCTAGTAGTAGGAATAATACTCGTACATGTGGAAAAAATCCTTAGTTTTCGTTTGAACACTTTTTGTTCGGTATTAATATTGGCGATGGTATTCAAGCGGCTAATACTCATTAATCTTCTTCATCATAACGTTATGATTATGAACGTCAAACATCAAAACCTTGGTACTAATTTAAATTGGGTATCTACATAAATAGCACACGATTCTACTTCTGAAATGAGATGGGTGCGTTAACATAATATCCTATAATAGACAGCTCTATAATATTTATTGAACGGGAAACTCTTTGAATCTGTCATACAATGTGTTGATGTACAAAAGGACGTTGTCAATCGAATCGCTACGGTACGGTATCGGTTTGTTATGTCGGTACCGGCGAAGCTTGTATCGTTATCATACATCATTTAGAGGCACGACAGGTCTGTGTTAATAATGCCTATTACGTACCTACCTATGTTCGCGTTCACTCGACATCTCATTGCCCTAATTATTAACGAAGTATTTTAAAGAGAAATTCCTACAAACATAAAAAATTAAATTAAAAATTTAAAAAACCCCCGACTATAAAAAGTAACAAATAAGTAAGTAGATAGTATTTAACTTTCATACAAACTTCATTACGTCGACGGACCGCATTCTATTTTCCTTACGAATATTTTAAATTATACTTATCGATTCATTTAAAACATTTCACAGGTATTTTTTTACATTTTGAAATCACATTATGATTAGGTATTTATGATAGTTATATTCGCGTACCCACCTAACTACTTAGCGGTCCCCCGACAAAATACCTAAAGTTTGTATGAAAGTTAAATACTATCTACTTATTTGTTACTTTTTTAATTTTTAATTTAATTAGGTTTTTAAATTTTTAATTTAATTTTTATTTCGAAGTTTTTAAACCTTTAATAATAAGCTTATAATATGAGCTTATAATATTATTATAAGCTCCTCCTGTTGTCAACATTGCATTATATTAAGAATTAGACACTGATCAAAACGAATCCAAGCACGACATATCTGCTGTTACATTTTTCAAGAATAGGTCGAGAGCTGGTCTCCATCATCAGCTCCTCATCTGCTGTCACCATTGCATTGTATTAAGAATTAAACGCTGATCAAAACGAATCCAAACACGACATATCTGCTTTTATATTGGATCTACAACCCTACCACAGCCGACAAAATAGCTGATGACCCTGAAATGGCTAAACCGATTTGCATATTATATATCTAAGAACACTCCCAGAAATACCAGCTTTAAATTAAAAAAGAACCGCATCCAAATCCGTCCGCGCGTTGAGGAGCTACAGTGCCACAGAAACACAGACATCGACGTCAAACTTATAACACCCCTCTTTTGGCGTCGGAAGTTAAAAAGAAGCAATGACGCCGTCGTCGCAGAGATTTTTATGCCTTTAATAAAATTTCCGAAAACTAATCTCGTCTACACTTGTAAAAAGTTTTTATTTAGGTTACAAATTCTTTGATCAACTTGAATCTGTAGTTTCTGTCTGAGGACGTTCTTTATTAAAGTGGGCTATGCTTGAGTGGCCAAGCGAAGTAAGTTTGGGCTGTAATTTACCACGTGTCTCTTCCCTTTGAAGGTTGCCTTCGACTACTTTCCAAGACCAACATCTTTTTATTTTATGTAGACTTTGTAAGAATTTGATTTTTTATACTTGCCTACTGATGTTTAAGGTTTTGATATCTATCATTTTCATGAAAGCTTTATTCAAAATCGTAACTGGAAACACCGAGGGGCCCTTAAGGTTTTTCCAGGTAGTTAAAATACGACAATATTTTAAAATACTTGGTATGTATAATTACGGATGTGGAAGTCACTTTCTCTTTAGTTAGTAATTATCATAAATTTTCTAGATAAAGCAATCATAAATTGTACTGATAATAGTTTGAAAAACGTTTAAATGCAAGCATTGCTACGAGTTTTTAAAATTACATGTCGTGTTTTGACGACAAAACGGATACCTATGTTGAATTGCACCAAGTGCACTACTACTACAACATCTCACTTTAATATCACTTTGATAGGTACTTTACTTGGTTATAAAAATGTCTAAGTAGCTACCCCATAATGGCATCTTATTTCATTTCAGTTTATAAGTAATAAATAACTTTTGATTACCGCCACAAACCGTAAACAAACAAACAATTAGTTTAAGTAAAAAGTTGTCTAATGCGTGATACTACATTTGATAACATTCAAACATAACTACCTCTATCTTTTCTTTGTATGATTGTTATTAAGATAATTAGTACCTTCTTACTAAGGTACTTATTGTTTTAACAATAACAAACACTAACTACATTATTATGTAGGTTGAAATAGTAGATACGAGTACTTAAATTGTAAAGTGACAGAAATTACCAGTTTCAAAAAAAAGGTACTAGAGTGCTTCCTCTCTAGTACCTTTTTTTTTTATCGTGGGGAAATCCATTATGGATACCCTTCGTCTCGGAGAAAGACTCAGGGTTATGCCGGACTCCCACCGGCTAAAACCCCACGGTGTTTCTTCTCGCCGCCAAGTGACTGGGACACGGGAACGCTTTCGCACACATCCGCGAACCCCGTCGGCGGTGTCCTCCAAAGCGGACCCTCCTCGGGCAAACGCCCACCCTCTCTCCGCGGTTAACGTGACGAAACACAAAAATCGTCAGCCGCACCTCCTCGGAGACCAACCAGTTGTGAGTGACGGACTCTCCGATTCCGCCACCCACGGCCTCCACGCAGCGGGTCAGATGTGTGACCCCGCTGCCTGCCACACGGTCGCAGAGGATAGGGAGAGCGGCCTCCGGAATACCGACACTCCTCTTCCCCTGCGACCCCACCGCGTCCGCCATCAAAAGATGGTGGCGACCCCGTCTAGGCCGCGGGAGGTAGGGAAAGCGGCGTACCGTGATACCGGCAGTCCTCTCCCACCGCGGCCTCCACCTCTCAGCAGCTGGACTGCCCATACAGCCCAGCCACCCGCCTCAGCTGCAGAACCCCCCCCCCATAAGGCCCGCAGCCTACACTCCTCCTCAACAGCTGTGCCGCCCATACAGCACAGGCTGTAACTGACATGCGTAAGAAACACTGCGATACTTTTTGGCTTTGTTTTAAGTGTAGCTACGTAGGCACATTTTAACCGATTATTAAAGAGTGAGTATATAGCGAGTGCCAAGAGTAGGGCAATGTGGAGTCGGAAGTCACTGTTTACAATACACGAATCGGCTGCAGTCGAAAGTAGAGACTTGTCCTAGCTCTATAGACGTGGCGACAGTTTTTGTATAAATGCCAAGTTTAGCATAGGTACTTAGCTAGTAGCTAGGGAATAGTTGTTCAAATGGCAGATCGTTCTTTTATTGTCGTATGAAGAACTAAGGTGTAATGACAATAAAAGAACGAAAAGTAATTTTTTGAGAGTTTGCAACGCGTTTAGTTTCATTTCAACATGATTCTATTAGCAATATATAGATAATATAGGTATTTTGCAATATATTGAGAGCACAATAAATCAAATAGCTCCTTTGTATTATGTAGGTATTGTAGTTGCGTTGTCATTGAATTAACTAGAGCATGCCAACAAAATGTAATCAAGATTTGTTCCAAAAATATTTCCCCGTATTAAATCCGTCCGACTCGACTGTCGCTTCCTCTGACAGGATGTGCACTCATCAAACTGTAGGTCGTTCGCCAAAATGCGTGGACGAAGAAAAGAAATATAACAAGTTTCAGGACTTTTTGCGACGTAAAATTGTTATCTCTGGCTATAACCGTTCTCGTATCGGAGAGGTCCTTTTTTAAACTTGTACTTTTTCTTGTTACTAATAAAGTGTGGGATGATATTAAAATGTCGTAAAACAAATGTATAAAGAAACTTCTTCAACCGAAACGGAAGTAGAGAGAGAAGTCTACGTAAAAAGATTATTATCTTTAGACCACAGCTATTTCTACAAAAATATTTATTTTTAGCAGGTAAGTATACCTACTTACCTGCTAAAAATAAAAAAAGTACCTCTTTCCTTGGCGAGCATATTAAATAACAATAAACATCAAGGTTGAATAATGGCTGAAGAAACATGTCTCCCCATCATTGTGGCGTATTCCGCACGTGCTGAATGTTACGTGACTTTCATTGAATTTTGTCAGCATTTCCTCAGTTTGTAAATCTTGATTGTTTGTAAACATATCACGGATATTTCGAGTGAACATCTTTAGTAGCATAGTAGCTTCGTAGATATAATGTACCTACGTAATCGCAGCCGATGAGATTTGTCTACTTGTGGTCTACTTACTACTTCTATACCTACTGTTTCCGCGCTAAAGTCAATTCATTTATGATCCTACTTGGATCCTACCATGATCAATGTCAGTGATGTGTCACGTCAAATAATGCTCAAAAATTTTGTCGGGTGTCTGGACTTATAATTTTCCATGAGTAAAATATCAACCTCACAATACTGATTTAAAATCCGCACAGTATTATTTCATCTCTTGGGTTATTAAACGTACGTTAACAGTTAGGTCTTTAAGTCCACTTGTCTTTTTAGGAAGTCGTAGTAATCGTTCATGAAGTGACCGCGTTATGACACATTGTTCCTTCCCCACACAAAACTTTGTTCCAAATCTTGCCAACTCAATGAACGTCCGTTTGGCGCCGCGTCGTCACGTCAGGCATATTCGAAAGTGTGTCATTGCAGTAGTGGTTCATATTTTAACAAATAATACGTCTTATTTTAGGTAGACAATAATTAGGATGCAGATGTCATCGCGCCGATGATTATGACATAGAAATAGTTCTAACTATTCGTTGCCCCAGTCTGCTGTTTTTTAAAGCGCTTCTGGCATGGACATTGGACATATGTCTATTAGTTTAATAAATATTGAGCCATATTGCGCAGCTTTTTATGCTAGCTAGACGTAGTTGCAACTGTAACTACTTTAGTCTTAATAGGCAAGTAGTTATTATAAATAATAAACGTACCCTATCTTCTTTAAATTTGCTTTCCAGTCGATAACAGTGACCTAAGCCGAAACCGCAACTCAGCTGCAAAAGAAAATGATTTTTCATTCCGACCACAATATTCGCTTAGTTACGACCAAATAGTGCACGAACTCCGAAACAAACTTAATATCTCGACTGGTTACTAACAGTTTTGCAACTTTCAGCGGAATTGCTAAAATGCACACGTTTATTTCCTTAACAATGGTGATGAGGATGACAAATCGCCAAAATACGCGGATAGTTTGAGCGGATTGTGAAATTGAAAAAGCAATTGTGGAAAATTCTGAAGCAATGAGCACCGGTTCGGAATGAGATTTCGTTTTCTTTCAAATCTGCTCTTGCTGTGGAGCGGGGGGTTCACTGCCTTTTGTAAGAGGCAATCGTCGTTGACTTAAACGCCCTCCCTGTAGAAGGGGGCAGAAGGCGGTGGGGTATCTGCTTTTGTGTGTCAGTGGCTTTATCTTGAGCCGCAAACACCGCCGGGCGAGCCTCTGCTAAACCGATTGCATAAAGGGTGCCTGCAGATTCAACTATAGTCATTGTCTTTGGAGCGGAGACAATCCCCACTTCCTCCCCTTGCTCTTGTATAAGTATTCCTTCCAATTAGCACTAATGTGTCTGCACAGCGCCAAGTCTAACTGTCCTTTCCCATTTTAGGAGTTTGCTAACTACGAGCGCAATGATAAAGCTTCGTCGGTAGTTGCGTTATAGGTACTGTGTGTGACCAAGTGCTAAATGTCTTTTAACAGTTTTTAAAGTCTTTTAAATTTCTTGTTTTGGACAATTTTCACACTGACTTTTTGGTTTTTTCCGATATGATATGACTGGTTCTAATTATGATATTGGTCTTAAATGACACCAACAAAATTTTATTTTCCGGTAACTACTTACAATACCCATTATTGGTCCTCGGAGATTGGGTGTTTAATTTCCGTGGCCTTCATTCTTTCTTTAAAAATTGAATGTAGACTCGAAGCATAGTTTCGTGTGGAACAAAGATGTTGAAATGGGTGACCCCAACAACATTCTCTCTTCTCTGAGATTCCGGTCTCCAATTCATTTTAGATCGGCATTCCCTTGTTAGGATTAGGAACGAACACGAAACGAGTTATAATTGAGTTTGTAAACTTTGTTTATGAAACAAATGTAAAGAAAAATAAGTTAGGTTAATCAGTTTTTTTTTCACTTTTACTAAGATACTTATAAATATATTTGCACAAATAATTTTCCTATTATCAGAATTCTGATCACAATTTCTCATCAAGCAGCTGCCTTAGCTTTGTTGGACTGTTTTCCCTTGAGATTTGGGTCATTTCGCCAAAATCCTCCACAGAATGACAGCCGGGACCAATTTAATTTATAGACATGCCATTCAAAAGAATCTACCCTCTGTGTAAACCGGTCAGGCATCTTGACTTGAGATGCGTCCTAAGATTCTAAAATTACCCTATTGTGAGGATATCTTTGGAGTTTTATACGTATCTATAAGTTTAGTATACTAATACTAGCCTCTTTTGGAGCAAGCTATATTTACCTATTATTCAACGTATTCAACAACGACATCCACACAAATAAAACGTTTAGTCGTAAATATACTTCTGCTGCTTTCAAAATCGATAATTGTTATAAGGTTGCAATTTTCGATTTAGAGGTCCAGTATTTGAGTCAATCCATTTGAAACAAAGTACCTATCTGTCCAAACTTGAAGGGGTGTCAAACTTGAGAGAGGTATCCTAAATCTATCTCGCCCGGAACACGCCAATCAGATGGGGCTGCTACTCGATTTAGATAAATGGCGTTAAAATTTAATGGTGATGAGCCGGGTCAGCGTCGCAAATCACTGCTGTATCTAAATTGAATTCGGTTTCATTGGTTGTATCTCGTATCGTATATATCCTTAGTTTGAGATAGGTTGACTCCAGCCGTTATGGAGGTTAGCAATGAGCATGAAGAAAAGAACTATTAAAGTCTTCTGTTAATATAAGGTCTTCAACTCCTAAGTGAACTCAGCTGCTGAAAAAGTTGGATGTCGCCTGTCTGATTGAATCCGGTCTAAATTATTCGAAATTCCGGTAAACGCAATTTCGACAAGTGATTCCAATATACTAACTTACACCTGCGTAAAATAAAAAGTATATTGGTCCAAATGGCTCGTCTTATCCCGTAATTTTTCGGGAAATTCCTCGAGATCTGAATTGGCAAGACTTTGCATTTCATTGATTACTGGACGAGCTTTATTTTGGCACGGACTCAAGTGCTGCAGGATTTCAGCGCTCCTTCTATTACAAACCTACTGACCTAGAATCTAGGTCTTTTATTGGAGGGACTAGAAATACCGAAGAAAGCCATAAAATTCCTGTCAGTGGCTAAGAATTAGAATTTAATCGGTTTCCTTTCCCAGAATTTGTTTTTCAAACGAAAATAGAGTAACTCGTTTAACTCAAGCTGAATAAGTATTAAATGGCAACTAAATTTTGCAAAAACGAAATACTAGTGTGGCCAGTCAGTGTTGAATAAATTGGCCCATCATACGATATTTTCAATTCATCTTCATTCAAATGAGAAATATTACTCCTCGGACATCTTTTAAAAAAATAGGTGAGTTGTAAAAAGGAAATTGTACCGGAGAATTCAGGTAACACGCCTCAAGAACACAATATCTCGACTCGAGCGGTCAGAACGATCTTTTGTTGTTATGTATTACTTGAATAGAAATAATCTCGATATTGTAAAGGATTTTCCTTGTTACCTTTACGATTCTTATTATTCACCTAGGTACCTATTTGTGTTATTCTTCAAAATAAATTAGGATTACATTTATTGTATCTTAATTTGATACCTAATAAACAGCCCTGTGATTATTGAAGAATACCTATTTGTAGCAATTTAGCTAGACATACAAAGCGTTCTATTACTTCCTTCAAACAATTCCTATGTATTTTGACTCAGTAGTCCTTATCTCCTACTTAGATATTCTAGACAGGCGGCTAGACGATTATTTGACAAACGCTTAGATAAGTACACAAGCACCCAGTTTCAAACATTTCACTTGCGCCTCTATATTGCGAATCCGGGGACGCCTGCACTGAAATTTATCCTGGCTTCGTTGACCCGGGAAATTGTCGTCTTAACTTAGGGGAAGCATTTATTTGCGTTTAGTCCCGATACTTGGCATGTTCCGAATTATGCAAACGAGTTTTCAGCCGGGACCTTTCTTCAATCTCGCCACGCTGAATCAAAGGTTTGGTAAAGCTGTTTCGTTCGTTATTTCCCCGAATATATGTTTGTGTCGGTATTGACTTTGTATTCATTCGTAGTTGGCTGGGATTTGAATAAGTTATTTTCGTGAAAAACTACATCTTCGGGGAATCGCGAAATGGCTTTTCTCGCCTCCGTGCTTTGCCTATTGTTTTTTTGTTCGTAAAGAGTAAGAATATTTCGCACGTTCCTATTAAAGATTCAATTGGGTTTTCTTTTTTGTTATTGATATTATACACTTAGCAGAGTACATAAGTAAGAATGGAATAATTAAAACCGGAATTTCAAACAAACATAGAGTTTTAGCACAGATAACTAAATAGTTACTATACAGTACGTACTCAAATTACGTTTCAAAGACCAGGCAAACCTATCGAAGTCTAAATCTCAGTTTGAAGGCAGATATCTTATCCAACCGATATTATCGAGTCATCTGTGTCTAAGTAATAAGTATTCGAGGTTGGCTGGTCCCACATTTATGAGAGCCAGGGTTCACTGCACACAATTTAAAGTTACCTATAGGCTTCTGGTTCTACTCAAATAATAGAGGTAGGTGACAACGGAGACCGTTTCGATGAAGGTGTGTTATGAATAATAAAATGAATAGGAACTTTGTTAGTTACTGTATTTGGCAAGGTACTTTATAAAATTAAAGAGTTGTTTACTTTGAAATCACCGCTTATGACGTAGTGTCTTCGCAGATAAATAATCCATTTTATGACCGTTTTATAGAACACAGTGGTCGCCGATTCGCCATCCTTTCTTTAATGTGTCCCTTAAGTTCATAGAGCTAATCCCAAGTTTATTTTTTAAACACCTTACTTATACACAAACAAAATGCAAGAAAACGTGATATCGGAAAGAACACGAAGATTAGTGATCAAACAACATTCAAATGTTTGTTTACGAATACATTTACTTCGGGATCATTATTTTTTTATACAGCTAATGGGTATGGGTAATAAAGAACCGTGTAGTTAGGGCGCTAAGGAATGATTACCAAAGGATAATGACTGGCCAAGCGGGGCCAGTTGAAAAAAACTTGTACCTGTCCTGCCAAGGTCATTGGCGGCCCGCATCCAAGTACCTATCCCCCTTCCAATCGCACTACAAAAGAGTAATATTAAATTGAAGAAGCTAATTGTTTCTTTCCCCTTTTTGTACGGTATTGTTTGTTTTATAAATTGCTCTATAATTGCTATAAGTCCCTATCTATTTAACAACTTCTGAACGGAGCGTAAGTAACTATTTAGATTCCTTTTGAAAAGTACCTACTTGAATTTGATGCAAAATATGGTGTAGGTACCTGTGCAGTGGAGTTGAGCTTAACCACTTTCAAGTTGTTTGGAAGAAGATTTAAACTGGTGAAATAAAAAAATAAAATTTAAAAATTACCTACTACGTACCTGTGTGTAGAATGTAGATACAAGATTTAATTATTTTAATTTTTTATTTAATTTATTTAATTATTGGCAACAGTATCCCATATAAAAGCCTGTTGCGAAAGTGTTAGTAAAGCTAATTTTCAACTTTTAAACGTATAGCCGCTACTTTCATTGTCCAAAACTTTGAAGGAGATAGCACTATATTAAATGCATTAAATGGATTCTTTTAACAGCTTTTTCTGTGTTAGCTTCTATTAGTATCTCAGTATCTTTAGCGTACACATGAGTATCCAAACCAAAGTATGGGTGGTCCATTGCATTTACAGCATAAAGAGAAGAATATTTTAACAACTCTTTAATGAACTTAGGACTTAAACTGTTGACAAAAGCCGTTGCAAGCTCAACTCAGTCAGACTTCATTTAAAATGAAAAAATCTTTACACCACGCGGGTGGTCTTATGTTTCTCTACTCTCTCTCTGGTAAGCTAAGATAATACTTTTAGGCCTCATGCATTAAGTACTTTTTCAAATTATTAAACGGTTTTATTTAGCTCACCCCGTTTGTTTTCTTGGGTCAAATTTAGTAATTCAAATTTCACCCTCTTCCTGTCAACCGATTAATCTGAAATTTTGTATACACTTTGGATTTTGGTGACAATACAATTATGTTTATTCATTATCATTATAAATTCAAGATGGCCGCCGCTACAAAATGGCGGATAATTTAGGTTTTATTAATCCCATCAATATGGGTATCAAATGAAAGGGCTCAACGAGCAGAATACAATATACTATAAAATATTGAAATCCAAGATGGCGGCCGCTACAAAATGGCGGATAACGTAGGTTTTATCAATCCCATCAATATGGGTATCAAATGAAAGTGCTCAACCAGTAGAATACAATGTACTATATAAAATTAAAATCCAAGATGGCGGCCGCTACAAAATGGCGGATAACTTAGGTTTTATCAATCCCATCAATATGGGTATCAAATGAAAGTGCTCAACCAGTAGAATACAATGTACTATATAAAATTAAAATCCAAGATGGCGGCCGCTACAAAATGGCGGATAACTTAGGTTTTATCAACCCCATCAATATGGGTATCAAATGAAAGGTCTCAACAAGTAGAATACAATTTACTATGCAAAATTGAAATCTAAGATGGCCGCCGCTACCAAATGGCTGATAACAATTTTTTATCAATCCCACCAATATGGGTATCAAATAAAAGGGCTTGCCAAGAAGAATTCAGTGCACTATACAACCTCAATATTTTAGATGGGCGCAGCCACTAAATGGCGTATAATAATAAGATTTAAATTTAGAAATTGAATCTGTAATTTAGGTATCTGATTAATCCAGCCTGAATCCACCACCCAAGTCAAGATTTATGCAGGGCAGCACTGTGGATCACGCAATCGTATACTTAGGTGCGAAACTGTTTGAAGAAGGTCAAGCCTACGTGGCTCTTTGTAGAGTAAGAGCTTTGCAGGGACTACGTATAGAGGAGTTGGACTGCAATAAACTAACGGAAAAGAAACCTTGCAATAATGAAGCACTAAATGAATTAAACAGAATGCGAAATAAAAACTAAAAACTAGAAAATAAAAATAGGTAAAAAAACTTTTTAAGTTAAACGGTTTTATGTTAAACATATCTACATTGCAATGTTTAAGATAAATGTACTAAAAACCAAAAAATAATAAAATAGACACAGTCGTGGGAATTATAAACATATGCATAGACTAGACTAAAATAAAACCGTGGGGCACGTCAATTGTCTACAATCGTTGATTAAAATGTTTGTTGTAATTTGTAATGTTACACTATAATAAGGCAGTTGTTCAACCGACAACGATGGACGTGTGATAAGTAGGGCTAGAATTTGGAAACAAGCTAGCAAGCTCGATTATAAGCGAGTTTTAGGGTTTCATAGTGTTGAGCGAGTAGTACTTTTATCATATGTTTTGTCGATTAAAGACAAACTACGAGCAGTGAAACGATTCTTCGCCAGCCAGCAGTGTGATGTGAATGTCCAACGATAAACTCGTTGAAACATCTCTTTTATTTACATGGAGTGTATAACTATTGGAATTTCCATGAGCAAGAAAATAGTAAGTAATTTCCTCACCGTCTGCGGGCCAACTGCCTAACGACGAATTAAACGATTCTTCTATCGCACATTAAGTCGATAATTTGTAGACAATTGACGTGCCCCACGGTTTTATTTTAGTCTAGTCTATGCATATGTTTATAATTCCCACGACTGTGTCTATTTTATTATTTTTTGGTTTTTAGTACATTTATCTTAAACATTGCAATGTAGATATGTTTAACATAAAACCGTTTAACTTAAAAAGTTTTTTTACCTATTTTTTAGGTATATTCACGTATTTCCAGTATCGAGTTTTGAATGCCTTGTCTTGGTCGTTTAAATTTGGAAAATGACATTTCACACTTTATAAATTGGTGAAACGTGGCCTAACCAATAAAGTTTTATTGTTACTATCGCCGATTCATTAAGTAGGTATGTACCTACCTACTACATTTTGCTAGAAAACCGATTAAACTTTAGTGTTTAAAGTAATTATGTAGCTTCTCTTTGCAATGTTGAAAAGTTCAGGCCTCGGCTGCATTTGAAGCCATCTTGTGTGCGTAAAGTTTGTTTGCTCCGAGCTAAAGCTGTTATTAATTAAACGCCTGCTAATACTGTACGTACTCGTATCTCCGGTTTCATAAGAACACATTTCACGTCTCATTATTAATTAGGGCCTTAAATAAAGAAGGGGAAAATGAATACATTCACAAGCACCAACTTATTAAAAGATCAATTTTCAATTAAGTAGGTACTAAATTTCAGTTTCGTCTGGCGTTTTAGAAGCGTTTTTATGAAAGCAAAAAATTGGAAAAAGGTATTTCAATTATTAGCTTCGAAGTTCTTGATTGTCAGAATTAGGTTTTTTACGAAATGGCAATTATGTTTTTTGTCATTTTAACTATGGTAGTGTTTTTATTTATAATCTACGCGCCTTGGGAGGGTGCTGCCTTTATGACATTGTATAGGCGTGGATATACAGTTATACAATTTCTAAAGTTAATTTCGTCTTTGTCAAAACAAGGGATGATTTTTACCGACTCCTAAAAAAAGTACTGAACTGTTGTTTAAATTCAGGACTACAGTCGCATAATCACAAAAAAGAACGCAAATGTTCATACATGATAACTACAAATTCATTATGTTCCATTTCGGGTACTCACTTCGCAAAATTGCTAAAGCCAGCTTTGAAACTTTTTGAACTGTGCGTTTATCTTTTGAGTCTCTTTGAGTTAAACGCTCTCTGTTTATTACAAAACAAAAAACTATACTCAAAAGAATGCTGGAAAAGGATTAGTAGTGCATAGCGAGCCATGCGCCCGCGGTAGGCCGCACTTCTATAGCTTCAGTTGGACCAGTAACAAAAAAGGCAAAAGCTTTACCGTTCTATTGTACTAGGTACCTGGCACAGTTCGATATCAATGGTGGACTAAACTGCTGAATATAAAATTTCATCTATACAATGTATCTACTTTCAAATTTTTCGGGTATCTAGCTTGAATACTATTAGTTACATATTTTGATGTTGGACGAGGAATTGGTGCCTAAAAATAGTAATAAATGCAATTCTTAGACATAAAAAAGGCGATGGTGTACTAGGATGTTGATCGGGAACCTTTGTGTAGGTTGTGTCGCTATTTTATTCCTATTTCAATTAGCATTAATATATGCTCGAAGGCATTAATATAATTTATGTAGGTGCATTTACCTGCAAGTGTTGGAGCCCAAGTTATACATACAACCACCGTGGACTTAATAATAAGTCCATTTGAAACAATCTGCTTCCATCTCTTTTATTTGCTTTGGCCGCCCGTTTCGCTGTCCCTTTCATTTTGTTCCTTTTCGGTCTTTATTTCGGTCGAGATTTTTATCTGTACTATGTTGCTGCGTTAATTTAGTTCGGATACAAGATTCCTGTCTACTGATGTCATAAGTTATTGGTTTTAAACTTTTGGTTTATTATTTTTAACATCTGGACCTCATGTTTTTGTCTGTTTGGGATTGTCTAAAAGCTTTGTATTGACATTAAACGGGTTATCTCTTAATTTATTTTCCGTAACGTCAACAGTGCATTATGATTTTGTTTAAGTTTTGTCATTCTTAATGGCCACCACATTGACGTTTTTATTTAACGCTTATTTATCTTTACTTTATAAAGACGTTTTTATTTCTTATACAAGGTGACTTTAAATTAGTGAACGATAGAAAAGGATATGCATGTACTCGTGATAATAAACAACTTTTACTATGGGACGAAGTTCGAAATCCCAAAAAAAAGTTGTTCCCCCGTACTATCAGCTGGTGCATTTTTAATGGGGAGTTCAAAAATTTTTGAACGGTTTCGAGCTTGGTCCCATAGTAAAAGTATATCCTTTTCTATCGTTCGCTAATTTAAAGTCACCCTATACGTATCATGCTATTTAACATTCCTAAATAAATAATTAAAGTAGCAACTATGCTAACTATTCATATTAAATTGTATAATTTTTCTGCACAAGACAACCTCTAGTCCTAGTCAAAGGCATAACTAACGTCGGCATCGCTTATAACTTATAACTGCCTAAGGACTAATTAATATTAATTACATATAATATTGCACGCTTATTCGGTTATAAATAATTAACGATCAGAGTAAATGAAAACATTTATTTTGAAACTTTTAGTTTTGGTTTTGGTAATTATAATTAGACTATTTTTGTAATAGATGTTTTACGATATTCAGTACTATATTGTACCTTCATTTACCAAAATGGTAATTCTAAATTGTTGTTTTTTTGCAGGTAAGAAAGCAGATTCTAGAAATGGACGTTTTCAGAATGAAGAACATAGGATCAGAAGTAGGATCGGTGTAAGTTACTAATGGTTTCTTTCCCAATCTAATACGTATTAATATTTTAGAACAGTTAAAAATAACAATGTTAACTAAGTACTAGTTAAACAAAAGTGTTTTTATGATTCTAAGAAGACAGGTATATTATTTTTCAATTAATTATTTTCAATTAATTATATCATTCAAATACCTGCGTATTAATTACAATATAACATGACTAAATAAAATATGTAGGTAAAAAATTGTTATACCAAATCTCTAAGTACCAGTGCTTATATAAGTAGTCGGGTAATCGGGTTAGAGCTTCAGTTTCATCAAACATTAAATTCAAGGTAGAGCGTGAAATGTGGATGAAGGTACTTAGTACTTACCTAGCTTATGACTGCTGAATACTGACAATGGGAACAAAGGATTAAGACAGCATGTTCCCAGTAGATAAGTTTGTAATACCAATGCATTTTAGTCAGGATTTCAGCCAGTTATGGATTTAGGAAGCATTCTTTAATCCGATTTCATTTCTACTTTTAACTAGGTACTTTAATTTCTACTTCTCTACTAATTTGCATGTAAGAATAAATGTTGTAAGTATGTATTTCCTTATAACGTAAAAATACAAGAAGTTTGTAGATATCGATGTAAAGAACATGGATCGAAAAATATTCATTGGTCCAGGCAAAAGTTCATTTCCCCGTGCTAATTTTAAAAGAGTTTCTTTTATTAGCTACATGTTTGTTTTTCCTTTTTTTAATTTAATAACTTTATAAGCAGTCAAGTTTTAAACTTTGTCAAACGTATACTTAATTTTCGCTTTCTTCCGTCGAAGTGATAGAATCTTAAACATCGCTAAACCCGGTTAATGCGTTGAGGTTACAGAATGTGTTCAAGGTGAATACAAAATGTCTTTCCTTGTAGGTGCTTTATCTCGGAAGTTAGGCCCTTGTTACGTGCCTGTCGTAACTCCCTAAGCTGGAATTATTTCAGCGTCACAAATTGTAAAACGTATGGATTTACTGCAGAATAATGTTCGCCGGTATTTTCGTTCGTTATTTTAGCAGAGGATGTCAGGCTGGACCACAATGCTAGTTACCTATTGTATGTTAGTTACTCGTAGTTTGATTATACACACAGATTAGTTATTATAAAGCAAATGTACCTACTTAAATTTTGAGTGACATTTTGAAAACTTACCTACCTTTAGGTAAGGGAACTTGCATTACGAATTATGTAAGTAATGCGCTAATTCTGTATTGAAAATTATCTTGAACTGGGAATAAATGACTTACTTACTTACTCGAAAACAATATTGTTGATTAGAAATGTTTTGAATTAATTACAAAAGACTTGAAGTTAATAAGTATTTTATTACAGTTGACTTTTACTAAAGGGAATTCAAGTCAAAATGTAACGAAAGAAGCACAAAACTTGATTAATTAACTAATAATTTTCTCTACAGGAGAAGACAAGAGTCTGAATTTTGTTTATTTGCCTAGCATTCCATTCATAGTAGAAAATTCGAGGTTATTTGGTTTAGCGTGTCCGTTGCTATGGAAACAGGTGCTTGAGGCTCGGAGCAATAATGTGAAATGTTCGGGACTGAATTCCATCAATATGTGATTAGAGCGGGTCAGGAGGGATAATAGGGCACACAGTGTCCGCTATCTGAGCCCAATAGCGCCGATGCTAATTCTACTATAATCAGGATAGGTTCGAACTTGTAAGTGGCTTAAATTACGCTTGGTAATGGTACCGTTCGAAGGGTAATAGGGTGCCTGCTGATTGGTCACATGCCAAATTAAGTTGGTGAGATTATATCCGTGGACCTTATGACCGATAAAGACGAGGAAAGAGTACCTAGACTAAGAAGGAAGTTGAGGCAGAACATTTTAAACAATTGACCATTGTCAAGATGTAAAAAAATGGTCTTCGGTAAAAAAGTCAGAACTGACATGCTGAAGTGGGAACTACATATTAAGCTCAATGTTTATAAACCTAGTTCCACCTACAGTATTACTCCGAAGTTTCAATAGCCTGTTGAAAATGAATAACATGAAATAAAATGTAAATGTTTTTGTTTGCTTATAAGATTATTTAACTTATCGACATTATAATTATGTAAGTTCTACCTAATTTGAATGAATGCTATGATAAGTGCCTAAGGCTAAGGCTGTCTTTTATTTAACTACAAATATGAACTTTGCATCAAATTTGCTTAATATAGACTTTTGGTTTGTTGGAAAAAAGGTCACTAATGCTAACGCTCCATTAAAATTAAAACTGTGACTATCACTATCATTTACAAAATAGGTACTTAAAAGATCGCGGCATGATGTCTAATAGACAATTAAGTAAGGTTCTTTTCTGCAATTTGGAGTTTGGTTTTTACAATTTAATAGCGAGGGTTAAAGCAAAAAGGTCGCCTGTGTCTCATTATCGGGTTAGGCATTTACAAAACAAATTAATCTCGCCTCTAGCTTCCGACTCCTAAGGGATTTGTTTAAATTAAAACGGGATGGAGAAATTGCAAAATTTAAGGTAGAATCTTTTATGACTTGACAAGAAAAATTTAGACGCTATTTTGTTACTAGACTGGGTAAGTTAACGAGCCTAGGTTATTTGAGATGCCTTTTTTTTTGAAGATAAGACATCGACATTTCAGTCAAAATACATACTTAGAACATTCTTTATACCTACCTTTATCAACATTAGATACTTATCTAATTAATGAATTCAATAAAACAGTTTTTCGAATCCAATGAATGTGATGTAGTGAGTACTTATTTCTTATAAATAATGAAAGGGAAAATCACCAAGATGTTATTTGATGAAACAGATTTTCCAGGAACCATTACTTTCTGACCTTACACTGTCGATTACTAGGAACACGAAAGTTCAACATTCCTTTACTTTCTAAGAAAGTTATAAATCAAGTACCTACCTAAGATGTGCGGCAGTTTATTTCAAGCGTCATGTATCATTATATTACTGTCTCTGTCTGGCGCATAGATGTAAAAGATGATAGACAAAGATGCAAACGCTAATACTGTTGGGTTCTAGGTACTGTGTAGGTATCATCTTATTGACCTAATACAAGGTCGAAGTTCAACCATTAAGTTTTCTCTTAAAGATTTTCTACTTAACGCAATATTTGCCCCAAACGTGTAGGTTTTGTAGGAAGAGACACAAATAGGAAAATCATATTTCAATTTGGTATATTGACAGCAATCTGGGAATTATAAACTTATAAGGAAATATGATATTTTTATCTCAAAATGTAATTGGGGTCGTGATTGGCAGGTCACAGGAAAATGTATTCCTAGGTCGGTGTAGGATATTATTGGCCTTAAATACCTGCCCCGCAATTCCACTCGTTTATACCAACTTTATAAACGAACGCCTGTCAACGTCATAACCTTCATACTGCGGGCATTGCTTTGTATTCTGTGGGGTTATAATGTGGGTTATAATGTAGTATAATCGAATGGTTTTGACAGTGGTTATAACCAAAAATAATTATCAGGCTAGCCGATCACTTAAAAGAAAAGAGATCCGTTGGCCAGGCTGGCTTTCAATATTATTCTCTTAAAATAAAGATACCTGACCAAAATGATTTACACGTGAAACGTCCCTAAATATCACTCTATAACGAGAATAAATTGATATACAATACTTGAAGTGACGGGTCAGCTTACAAAAGATGCTATTTTGGGCTTGACAACAAGTTGTATTAGCGGGTGGCAACTATTGGGTGCTCTGAAAGGAAATAATAAAATGAATAACCATATAATAAAACATTTTCGCGTGGGATAAAAATATAATTATGTTTTTATTGATATCAGTGTGTACAGAGTTTCAGTCTAGATATACGCCTATGCATAACTTTCAGAAATATTTAAAAGAATTACTTGACTAGATTGACAGATAAAAATAGTATGTTTCCCTTGAAGACGCTTGTGGTGTGTCACTTTCCTATCTGGTTAGTTTTGTCAATCCCCGGCCTCTCTTCTGAAGGGCTCTTGCCTCTCTCCAGCCGTTTCCAGTTCGTTATAATGTATGTCGAGGCATTCCCCTAATTTGGGTGCCTATTACCTATAGTGAGAGTACTCCTAAATTTGGCGGTGGCAACTTTTTCCTCGTACCAACGTCCCTGTATATTTTGTGATGTTTCACCACCGTCGTAACTTAAGATAGTAGGTATATAGCTCTAATCTGGCTGTAAAAAAATACAACTAGCGGTTGTGACGCGGTTGTGGTTTAGTTGGAAATGAAAGATACGAACCAAGATACGAGGTTGACCCGCGGTTACATACTCTTATCTTACGGTAACCGTGCGTTAACCGCGTGTGCGTAAGGTTCTTTATATCTATAGATTAGAAATTAGTAACAATTTAAAGTTAAAAGTAACAATAGGATTGCAAAAGCAAAATTAGAAATAAAGCAATTTAGCTATCGGTATTGGTCAAGGAATAGTTGTAACTGCAATCGCACAGTAAAAATAAATATAAAATTGGAATTCTTTGTCCATTGCCGTCCAAGTAGGAACACAAAGGAAAACCGAAAACTACAAAGCATTCGATCGTATTTGTGTACTTTAGTTAGTTGGAGTCTTATGTGTCCTGTGGCACTATCTACGTTTGAATTGGAAAACACTTTCATTGTTGTTTGAGTTCAAAGACAGAAATAGATTATTTTATATTGATATACCAAAAGGTAGTTTTATTGTAGGTACACCAAAAATCAAATATCCTAGTATTAGTTTAAAACGGAACCACTTTTCCCTAGAATTATGTTTTTTTTTACAAAATGCGAGATCGACATAAGAACAAATATGCAATGATATTTCTAAAATAAAAGACAGGATAAAACAAAATATTTAAAGCAAGCTTGTATTTGTTTTCTACGCTCAGACAGAATCTTAAAACATTATTGAGTAAAAATCGCTCCTTATTGCTGATTTATTAGGGCACGTCACGGTTGAGTCCTTCGAGAACGCGGCCTAAAGACTTTGATAGGTAATTGGGTAGATAAGTCAGGTAAAGTCGGCCAGACGAAAAAAAGTTGTATCGAGACACGCCGGCAGCGTGTCAGGCCAATTCAAAGACAAAGCGCCACAGTGTATCTTTACACGAACCACTTGGTACTACTTTTCACCCCTCCATAACTCAAAAGTTCTTTAATGTAAAGACATAAAACTACGCATGACCAATCTTATCCATAACGACACGAAGAAGCCCAAATTTCATGAAGATAGCTCAAACGGTTATGAAGATATGAAGGTCCAAAAATCGCAAAATATGGTATTGACTAGTGATGGGCCGAGTACCAGTTTTACCGAGTAACCGAGTACCGAGTATTACTCGGTTTAAAGTTTACCGAGCCGAGTACTCGGCCGAGTTACTCGGTATACTTGAAGCTGGTAGAATTGGGCGCTAACAAATTCGGGATCAAACGGTGTTACGATCCTCCCTCCGCACCCCGCTAATTATTCGAATGAAACCAATAAACCGCAAGCTTATGAGAGGAAAAAATTTGATAAAACATTGTTCATGAAATTTTCTCCTGAATAATTATGGTTTTAGCAGCTTATAACATTGCTCTAGCTGGGCAAAGGCCTAAATATGTACCATATGAATGAATAAGACTATGATCTACCAAGCAGGGTGCCAATTCTTCTAATTACCAAATGAAAAATGGTGTCTCTCTAGAATGTGAATTGTATGAAATGACACATTTTGGTATTCTCTTAACAGATAAGTTGACAGTGGACAGCGATCGGCCGTACATTTTATTACTTTACGCTTTATTTGGTATTCTACTCCGCAATGTCACATGAGTGGCAGTTCCAAACGGTATTCTCTTCGCTATTTGACAGTTGTTCTCTAATGGCATTTCGTTCGGTCGTCCGTCGTTCAGTCGTTCAGTCGTTCGGTCACCCAAACACTATTTCGGTGTTTTTTCGAAAATTAACGTGCAATTTATGCAAAAAATGCATGTAAATCTTATAGAAATAAATATTCTGTATTTTAAAGTACTTATGTCTAAGCTTATTCTAGGTCGAAAAAAATCTATCAATCGGTTGATCAATTTCTTCGAACAATAATTTTATTAAATATTGGCAACATCGACAACTAAATCATTCGCAAAGACAAATGAATGACAAAGCCCTCTAGAGACTACTAATCGACTACTAATCGACTATTTCGTGGCACTTAAGAGAATACCAAATTTGTGACATATTGCTGTCGAATGTTTATCTGTTGGCTATAGTATGGTCGCTTAACTTAATTTAAGGGAATTGGCACCCAGATCTAATGCGCAAGGTAGATTTATTTGCACCGAGTACTCGGCATTTTTACCGAGTTATTCGGCCGATTACGAGTAGTGAAAAAAGTGCCGAGTACGCCGAGTACCGAGTATAAACCGAGTACTCGGCCCACCTCTAGTATTGACTGACTGATTAAAGTAGCAAAACCTAACCTACTTCCAGATGACCTAGAAGGTTGAGATTTGGAATTCAGCTCTATAATTACATTTGACCGTAGGAAAAAATCCAAAACTTTAAAAAAGTCAATTTTTTTTTGTTATCCCCATACAAAAAACTTGCAATACATACTAAAAGTGGTATAAAAAATTATACAATTCTTTTAGATTTAATTTAATAACAAGGACATGACTTGATACATAAAGATAGATTATAATAAACAAAAAAAAATAAAAAATAATAAAAATAAGAAATAAAATGTATTTACGTAGGATCGAACCTTTGACCCGAAGACCACTTACTTACCGCATAACTATTGCGCCAACCATAACTGTTGACAGTACTACGAAATTTAGATCTGCTTATTCAAAGTATCTCATCTGTCACTCCAGCCAATCAAACAAAAAACAAGCGATATACGATTTAAAATGCGAACGAACCAAAGTATGCTCTTAGCGGCGCTCACTCGCGCCAGCAGCGTCTTCGGTATGCCCGGTTGTATAGAAAAAACTCGCCTATTAGATTGCGTTTTATGCTGCGTCTTTCATTAGATTTATTTGAAGATAGATATATTATAATGAACAAAAATAAAATAAAAATAAGAAGTAAAATGTATCCACGTAGGATCGAACCACCGACCCGAAGACCTCAGGTATCTTCTTACTTGGCGCTTAACTATTGCGCCAACCATAACTGTTGATAGTATTACGAAATTTAGATCTGCTTATTTGATACTCTGATCTAAATTATAAACGTTAAGTATATGTATGTTCATTGTATGTATGTAATGTAACATATCGCCACATATTATCGCAGAAACGTAGACTGGTACGGATTTAAATTTTATAGATGGCGTTACGTGGTAGTGATTTATAGTGGTAAATGTATCAGAAAAGTAATAAAAAATTAAAACTCATTAAATTAACAGTTATCGAGACACAATTTATATTTTAACACAAAAGAAAAAAGTTGAAAAATTAAATTCGTTCATGTGGGATCGAACCACGGACCTAAAAAAATATCGAAAGAAACATTTTACCATGACGCTTACCATTAGGCCAGCTAACACTATGCCCATGGAGTTGAAATTTAGAATTAGTTAGTATTGATTGACTGACTATTTAAAGTAGCTAATCTTAACCTACTTCGAAATGACCTAGAAGGATGAAAGGGGTTTGAAGATTTTAGTGTGGAGAGTGCTCTACAACTTTTTTTTTAATTTTCCGAAAGTGGCGGCAGTCAATGAAACCTTCACTAATCTATAGTTCAGGTCAAAACAAATAGAAAAAATAGATGAAAAAAGAAAATGATAAAGCGTCAAGTTTCCGAGATATAGGCTGTCAAAGATAGACTAGTGGCGCCAGTAACTATTGGAACATGAAAAACTGTGTTTTGGTGTTATTAAATGGCATATATTGTATTGGAAATTGATACTAGCAGTTAAATAAAGTATCCTGGCTTATTTTAGCAACGCCCCTCCCTCCCGCCAAGATGCTCAGACTACTTATAATTTTTATTATTTTAGGTATAAATATGGTGGGAATTAATAGTGGTTGAAAAATAAGAGTTTTTGAAGCAACCTATGTCAACCAACTCCCAAAAGCATGGCCCCCTCAAATACTCCTTACCTTTTATTTTGTTACTGCGCTGCTCTGCATACGTGCTAAATGGAGTACTGAAGGGCGGGATGTGGCTGTGCGAGGAAGATGCGCATCTCGAGCTATGCTACGTATCTCGATAATATAAAAAAATCTCGATAATATAAAAAAATTTGCTCGATAGCACGCATCCATAGCCCGCATCCATAGCCCGCATCTATAGCACACATCTATAGCACGCAACCATAGCACACATCCATAGCACGCATCCTTCTATGTGAAAAACATAGCTTTGCTGAATCCATTTCCACAAAACAATGAATATGATTGGTGGATTTCAAACGCATTCGTAGCAACGTAGCATAGCACATCTCTGGTGGAAAAGCACACTATATCTCGGAAACGTGACGCTTTACTTTATCATTTTTTTTTCATCTACTTATATTTTCGATCTGTATTGACTTGAACTATCGATTAATGCAGGTTTCTTAGACTGCCGCCATTTTTGTGGAAAAAGTTACCATACACATGTTTAGGTAGGACATTATATTCAAACCCCTTTGGAATCCAGCTCGGTAATTACGAGTAAGCAAAGGAAAAAAACATTTGCTTACTTTAGGTATTTATACAACCCGTTCACTATAAGTTTGCCGCTGTTGTCTCACTCACTCAGTCCTAGTTCCAGTGAGAAAACGCTACACTGACGTCATTAGCAGCAAACTTACGTTGTACTTGTATAGTGCGTTTTTAAGATTATTTATGAAACGCACGCACTCTACGACGCAGCGGAAAAGCAAAAAACAGAACTAAATCTTACTACTTGCCTAGTTCTCTGTACAAAAAGTAATGATATCCCACCAAAAACATAAATGTGAAAAAGGGCGGCCAATTCAATATAAAAATTATGTTGAGAGCTTTGCCGTAAAAAGTATGGAGATCTAAATGAGTGCCAATTCATAGGTATGCAAAATAGAAATATGTATTTTTATAGGAAAAAAATAATGCCTATTATGAACAAGTATTAATAAACTCTATTTCTTTGCTTTGTTGGATAACTTAAAACAATTGTTGTTATTAAAAAAAAATATAAGATCTTAAAGGAGGTTAGTTTTATTTGGCCAGTTTTCATCAGAATTAAAATATTGAATAAGTTTATAAATAAAATGACTGATTTAATGAAAACTGGCCAAATAAAACTAACCTCCTTTAAGATCTTATATTTTTTTTTAATAACAGCAATTGTTTTAAGTTATCCAACAAAGCAAAGAAATAGAGTTTATTAATACTTGTTCATAATAGGCATTATTTTTTTCCTATAAAAATACATATTTCTATTTTGCATACCTATGAATTGGCACTCATTTAGATCTCCATACTTTTTACGGCAAAGCTCTCAACATAATTTTTATATTGAATTGGCCGCCCTTTTTCACATTTATGTTTTTGGTGGGATATTCGTCTGACGTAAATACCTATTAAGAGAAGTTTCGGAGACAGCACCTACGCGCAAAATTTTGGTTCTTAAAGTACTTTCTGATAGGAAACCTTAGTTTGTACTTCGAAATGTCAAAGGACGTGCCATGTCGAAACTTTTACGCTGAGTTTATTTTTATTGTATACGAAATAGGTTTTTATAGGCATCTTTATTAGTTTCATAGACAACAATATTATCTTAAACACGATCGCTTATGTATCTAAGTATCACTTCCTTATTACGTTGACATTCATTATAGGAACTCTCAGGGTTTTTATATTCTCCATCAGGAAAATCAAGGGGCCTAAGCTTGTTATCAAACTGAAAATCGTTCTCCAAAAAACATGGGCGGAAATTCGGCAAAAAATCCTTTACCCGTACTAATGTTTATCAGCCGACTGAGTCTATTGTATCAAAAGTAAAAATAATATTAATTGAAAGCTTTTTTTGACAGATTACGTACCTTAATTTTTCAGATTAAGTATAAAGAGATTCCATATCAAAGTACCTACCTTTTTTCCGTATCTATCTTGGAACTCGAGGTGAAGAACCGTGTCTCTATAGCAACGTATCTTCTGTCGCTCACAAGAGGTGACGTTCGTGCAGGATCATAATATTGTCGTGTATCGCGAACTAACGAAGTGCTCTTCACAACTCAAAGGACAAGATGGGGAAAACATTTCACCCGACTTGGACTTTGCATTGCGTAAACCTGTGTACCTTTACTGTGTCTTGGTTTATTATTACTTCTCTTAACACAGATAAATGCTTATCCTAACAGATTTTTGTTAGTAACGGTCTTTGTTTACAGTTTCTTTAGAGGGGTTAAGATAATACACAGTCCAACTTGATCAATATTCCTTGACAACTCAGTCTTTGACTACGATACTTGAAGATTTCAAGTCTTTGTGTGAAACGGAAATAATTCGGTACCTTTACTCGATCGTGTTTTCGGTACTACACCGGTCTTTGTACATACCTATGTGTTATCTTGAGATCTGAATAACTTTCTTTAAGATATCCTTTTGTATGTAAGTTTTAGTACACATTTTCTCTGATAAATAAAATGCTTACTGGTCAAAGCTGTCTTTGAACACTGTAGTTGAAGGTTCAAAAGTATTTCTCCAAGAAATGTTGTTACTACTATTTGTAGTGTGTGTTGGAATTTCAATTGGAAAATGTTTCAAACTCTGGGTACAAACTGAGATTTGTAAAACTGTATTTTTTTAATATTTTCATGAAAGATACAAAGGGTGATTTCCAAGCTACTTCAAAACTTATCAGTGATTTAAAGTACGTTCCTTCGTAACTAAAATGCTTTACAATACAATATGCAAACTAATTATTAAATAAAATACATTTTTATATGACTTTAAAGGTAGGTTACATCATTATAGCAACAACGTGCGTAGGTGTAAAATAATCCTGTGCAATAGAAATACACGTAAAATATCGAAACAGCGATCGATACGACTCGTCTGCAAACTTTGTTACGCTGAGCTTGAACCACATAGACTAGATCCTATCTAGATTTCTAGACACTAGTACAGTAATCCCATCACGTGAATATCCACGTAAATCCTGATTCCGTTGGACGGATATTATTCAATCGCTGAATGTCACCGCTCACGTGCTACAGATCAGACACGAAGCAGGTTTTAAACCGGCGATTTTAATAGTTTTTAAAAACTTTTCAACATTTGCAACGCGTTTTTTCTAGTTAAGAAATAAGGTTTTTGATCTTATGTTGCGAAGTCATAAAACATCAAAGTCATAAGACTACTGTAAAACGTTTGAAACATAAATGAATACACTTAATTTCGGCTAAAGACTCGAAGTAAATCAGCAGTCTTCAAACAAGGCTAATCAAATTAGTACATCTAGAATTTATCAAGCTCCATTGCCGCAGGGAAGTTATAAAACAGCATTCATTTCTTTTTGAGTCCGGGTAGAAATGACAAGAAGGGTTGTAATTTATCTCCAAGATGAGACGGGAGAACGTCTAATTTTATATTTTTACGGAAACACTTGGCCCTTTCGGCGGTACGTAATTTCCTGGTTTTAGGAACTTTGTAAAAAGCGGAATTTATTATGTGCTTCGTCACCGCTTGTAGGGTGACCATGTTTCCCTTGAATACTTACTTACATGAGCCAATAATGTTTTGAAATACATGTTCGGCCAATACGTAAGTTTATTTGTGTTGTGCTAAAGTTCGAACATATAGTTTCCTTAAAAGCGAATCTAGAGTTAGATTTTGGTAAACCAAAGTTTGCTTTGAAGCGCTCGGTTTAAAGTCGTTATTAGTAACAAGGAAATTCCGTACAGACTAGACTTGTTAAACATGTTCCAGCTAGGAGTTAACATTGCTGAAAACTTTGAAGCATTAAATCAGGGAATTTAATGGCTCCAAATAAAATAAAAGGTGAGAAATTCCTTGCAATAATTCTCGCTATTTTCCAAGAAGGCAGTGGCCAGTCAATCGTTGCATTAAAAGTGCTGAGCAGTGTCTGCCAATATCGTGGAATAGAACTGGGGTCAGACGGGCGTAATAAGTTTCCTATATTGTAGTAGAATTATTTCATACTAAGGTAAGTAGCTCAAATCTTTTTCAACTTTACAATTCGCTGAACTATTAATCCAGTCACATTGGCCACGCTAATATACCATTTCATTATTTTTGAAGAATTAATATAGTTCAATTATTTTAATTTTCTGCAATTAATCGTTCAGAAAATTAATAATGTTTGGTAGTGCTGGCTGACCTACTTTGATTTTCATATTTGTAATTTACCTTGGTATGAATCAACTCCAGATGCTGACTTCTTGATGATTCACACACATATTTGATGTAAAATAATTATAATAGTATGTTCAGAAATGCTTAACACGTTAAAACATAAAAAATAAGATTTACATGACAATAGTGACAATATCCGTACCATAACTTGCCGTGTAATGTTAGGCATTGTTTTGGCAAATGTCCACGTGAATTAAACAAGTTTTTCATCGATTTTTTCTGTGGTCACGATACTAGTGTTCGCCTAATTTAGACATGGGGATATTTAGTCATCACGATCGATAGATAGACATTTATTATTTACTACACGTATTGAAATTACAATGTCTTTCATAGTTAATGGAAGTTAGTAAAGTTATGTTTCAGCATTATTATCAAACGTTTAAGGGCACAAAACTCTATTGTCGATGCACAACAATTTACTAAACATTATTATCATAACTAAACCAAACTTCACCCACGTTTGTACATTAATCAGATCTGGATTGTATTAAGTTTACAGTTCGGGTAAATATTTACATGGCAACTTTAAATATACCTCTACTGTATCTAAATTACTTGTCAAGTCAAAACATTCTGACGCGTCGAGGTAATATTTTTGCCTAGGTTTATTACATCTCCGTCGTGTACAGTCAGTAGAGGACCATTTATTCTCACCTATACCTTGCATGAATACGTTAAGCTTCAGTGGAAAAGAAAATGTGTTTTCCGTGATAATATTCTATGTCGCGTCGACGTGACAGATGTTTGGAAAAGCGCGCTGTGTCACGCAGCAATGCATGTCGCGTATTGTGAATCGGTCGGTGGCGGGATGTTTTATTACGTCTGCTGCTTTTGGGGCATCGAGCACAATAGCCGGTCGACAGTTTGCGGTTTTTATTGTATCTTTCCGAGTATACGCGTCATCGATAACCGCGATACCGCAGCCCGACCATCCCGTATTACTGGCCAATGCATTTAAATATTGTAGGCTGTATTTCCGGGCGCAGGAATCAAAAGGATTGACAGCTGATTCTCAAGTGTGCTTGTTTCCTTTTTACTTTGTTATTTTAAATTGAATGTGACATTTTTATTTGCAAGTTTAAATTATTAACGCCTGAGCTAAGACTTATACTTCCTCGTTTAACTTACCATTTAATAAATGAGATTAATATAATGAATGGAGGAAGAGATAGTTGGTAATTTAAATATTCTATTGAAACTTATTTTCCTGGTTTCTTTGGGCGGCAACTGATAATGTTTTCAATTGAAATGGTGTTTAGCGGTATTTAGGAGAACGAGTTTTATACCTGTAATACTTAATAGTATAACAATGCAATCCTGTGGGCGATATACAAGACAACAAGATTTACATAAGACAATTTATATGTCCCTCGGTGCCAGGTGTAGATCGGCCATCGTTCCCTCTCAGTTTCTTATCTCAGAGAAATCCCGAAAAGGGTAAAAAGGAAAAATCTTTGCATGTCCCAGGTGTGCTTTGGGTCGCCCCAATTTACATATTAATCGACTTTGTAGGTACACCGCTTTAAATAAATACCTATGTAAATGATTAATTAGCTGCGTGTTATTTTTTGTCGTATTTCCGTCGTGATTTTGTGATGTTAATTTTTTGTTGACCCTATAACCACAGTTTTAGGTATTCTAAATGACTTAATTATATGTATTAAAAGGATTTTTAATGTCATATTTGAATACTGTAACAAGATTAACATGTTTCTAAGCTCATAGGGTCGTCGTTCCTTTTTTGGACATCACAAAATGATGTATGACGGTATTAGAGATGTTCTTTTTAACCTTTTTGTACATCATTAGGCTGACCCACCGCTGCTTGATGCTTTGAATTTTTTTTCCAACTAGTCAGTGATGTTGGTAATTTTATTATCATTCTTATGTTCGATGTAAAAAGGTTATAAAGGAAATCATCTGTCAGCGCCTTCTATTGATGTAACGAAGTCAACGTGTTTTTAAACTCTTTATTCGAGTTGAATTACTCGTATACAAGGTACAAAATAGGGAATGACAAGGGATGTGTTTACATCTATCCAATAGATTGTTCTTTGAATCTAAACTAAAAAGTAATAAATATAATAAACGTTAAGCTTTATCGCGTGGTGTTATCTAAAGAGTGACGTCATTACATTTAACAAAATGTACGTACATTCTTTATCCTAGGCACTGATAGCAAAACAACGCCATCATGCAGACAAAAGACTAAACTTTGTTCTGCTTACAATGACTTAGTTCATTAAGAAAATTATGCGAAAGGCCTCTGAACTATATCTAAGGAAGTGAGTCATGGTAGTTGGCGGAGTTTTACAAAAAAATCTGTCCTTTGAAAAGCGATCAGTGTAGCGGAATGGACGTTCTTGTCGGCGGGAGTTCTTTGACGATAAAAACCTGTAGATTACTATTATGTTTAGATGTTTATGTTTTTAAAAAGAAGTTTGTAACTATTTTCTTTGAAATTTTGCTGCGCAAAGAAGCTTTTTTAGTTTATAAAAGTTTCTAATAGTGAGCCAAAGGATAACGAAATCAATCTTAGCGGTTTATAAGAATAAACTTTATCGAGAGAGTTTGTTACGGGAAATAAATATGCTTAGTGGTCGGGCATTTATTAGTTTCTATTGCAATTTAATTGAATTTAACCAAAAAAAAGTTGTTTGTCAATAATTAAATACGTTATTGATATACATATGTGATCCATTACAGATTTCACCGTTATCTATTAGAATTAGAATTAGTTTATTGCAAGTCACAAGTTGGGTAAGGTGTTACAAAGTTATACTAGGCATAGATAGAAAGATGGGTAGGTATCTACTTTTAGTATAATATATAGCTACTCTACAGGTTGGTCGGTAGCACTAAGTACATCTTAAATAATAATAACATGCAATATGTATCATATTATAACATTCACAACACACAAATCCATTCTAGTAGAACATTACCCTAGAATGATAGGCCGTCAGCTATGAAATATAGGCTTCTGGATGGATTTGAGTAACACAACCAGGCATTCTAGTAACATTTCAAGCATCGAGTGGCAATATTTCAGCGAATGAGCACCTGTTAGGGCCAACATAACGCCATCGTGTGCCGTATGACAACGGATTGATGGCCATATTTCCATTCGCTATTGTTCTCCTTTTATGTCCTCACTTTGATAGGTTTTTGTTTTGTAGTTTTCGCGGCAAAAGTTATTTTGTGCATCTGTTGGAAGATTGGCTGAAAAAATTGTATGAATGTTTTTAAATATGGAGTTTATTTTAATTTTTTAAGTTTATTTAAACTTACGAACTGGCACTTTTTTTTTTGATAATTCAGAAAAAAATGGCTTGATCTTTAATATACATATCTATAGGTATGATTAAGTAAGGTCTTTCTTAAAGGTTGCGAGAGATAATGTCATTGATTTCGATCAGTTAGTTTCAAAATAAACCATAGAAAATAGCTTTTTTTTGGTTGTTTGAATGACATCATCGGTTTACTAATCAACTGTGGATAATTCGAATCGACGTAATGGTTTCGTTTCGATAATGGCGCGTGATCATGCAAAATGTAATAAAAAATGATCATAACATTTGAAATCATCAATATCAGTTTCTGCAGCTTTTTAAATTCGAAAGGACCATGCTTAGATACAACTTACATTACAGCGAGAGTAAGTAGGTGGTACATCAATCAATAAACTGTACTTAACTTTGGATTTGCTTTAGGAGGTACCGAGGTTATAAGGTCGTGTAGATATGACTATCAAACAAAATCTTAACTTACAAACACTATCTACTTACATACAAATATCGTATTCCAAACGTAGTTTAGCATATGAAGATATAAAGTACCTACATAAAGCTCGACACAAAAGGAGGATGTCCCGATCGTTAAACCTACAAGGTTTGTTAGATAGGTTTTAGTTCGATGTACCCAGTTTGTTTTGAAGGCCACATGGTTGTTTTCAACAACTGTGCTCTAACTTAATACAAATACGGCTTTGATCTGTCAACTAATTGTGGCGAAGTAGATTTTGTAGGTTATGTTTGAGGTGCGGTTATAGTCTTTTCTTAAATGTTTAAGAGAAATTGTATACTTAAGTAGTTATTGTGTGACATTTTTACGCGTTTAATTGGAAGCTAAATTAAGTTTAAGTGCCAACAGTAACCCATAGCATAACTTGCAAGCGTGCATACGCCACCTACAAGAATAGAAACTTGTGGGGCGGTAAATTTACTTATTTTACGACAGTCGTAAAAAGCCGAAAGAGTTTAGACGGCCATTCGCTGCAACCACAAATACGTTGTTTTATTGTTCACCACCACCGATGCCAAAATAAATGCTTGTAAAACGTTTTCGGGACTATCATTCACCTATGGGATCTTTTACTTGTGATTGTCATTTGTTTAAAACGATTGTGCTTCAAGCATGTTATAGATGACTGCTTTTGCGCAGTAGTGACTGTACACATGCATTTGACATATAAGACTGGAGTACATTGTTAAACAATAGCGGTACATATCATGTAGCTAGCTTGTATCCAAAGAACATACTCGTTGTGAAGCTTGGGACCAAGCATGTTGTCAAAAAACGATTACAAGGCTTTGGCAAGCCGCGTAATATTACATATTTCATTGTTATTGAAACATTTGTGATTCATAATCAATCAGCGGTTACTTTCGCGCGTAAGCATGCGGCTGCGGTTGCGGTTGAACGTTTGATATGAAAACAGTAAACCGCGGTAGGCAGTCGATCCGTAAGTATATATCAAACGGCTAATTGCAATCGCGGCGCCATAACCGTAAGAGCGTAAGCGCCCTTAATGAAAACTGCATTTTGACCTTATTCCACTGCTTATTTAATCTAAAAGCGTTATCGAATTGATTCAATTAACCTTTTCCTATCTAATGAACTACTATTCCCAGAATATTTCGGAATAATACCGTTCAAAATTTCAGATAATAGACGGGTATAATCAAATTATGCTCTCAAAGCGTAACGGACGGTGTGGACCTACGTCAAAGATTCGCTTCTAACCTACGGATCCCGGAAATTCTGATGCTACAGAATATGCCACGTTGAACATCAAGTACATGGACTTTGAATTGGAAATTGTGGCTTCTAGTAATTGGTGAGCTTAGCCACGTATAGGTACAAAATGACAAAAGCACAAAAGGCTGAATTATTAAAGTATAACTGCCTACATTAAGATAAATATTCATACTTGCTGGTAGTACTAGATAGAGCTCAGCTCTCTGTTGCGTAGAAACAAATGACAGTAATAATGGCAATGACAGGTGCCAAAAAGGTTGTTAAATAAATTAGATATCGATTAAACAAACCTATTGTTGGTTTTCTTTATAAATGCAAAGAGCAATTACTACTGAAAATGCCTGTGCCCAGTCGCCAGATTCAAGAAGTGTTCCCAATGAATTAGTCCCATTTTAAATGATCACTTATCTTTCACCGATTCTTTTTCTTTCAAAAGTCTTTAATTTTCTGTAGGCTAAAACTAAAGGGCACTTCGTCTTCGTCAGAATAAAGTGTTTTACAGCAGAAAGGGACGTTCAGTAAAGTACCATTTGAGCACTTTTTATAAATGTGCTTTAACTATCTCTAATTATTCTAGTAGGACCGTTTCTTTGCTACTTTTTACATTTTTTATATTATTTGAGATGAAAGTCCTTCCTTTTATCTTAGACTAATATTTTATCTTGCTAGTTACCCCAGTTGCATGAAACGTTCTGTAAGTCAATAATCCATTAAATATCGTGCCGTCTTATTCTGATTTTAGACAATGACAGTGACAGCTATAACTGCAATAATGCAGCAATTTAGCTTTTGATCTTTCTTACAACTAATTGTTAGCAATGTTGCAAGTTTTTTCTATAAAACATCGAAATAAAGATTTATTTTTTGATTTTTCTTCGCCATTTTCTCCTTGTGAGACCATGCGACGAGAAAATAAAAACTATTATGTACTGCTTATTTTTTTATTATTATAAATAATAAGATGTTTTAGACTTACGTCTAATCTGGCCTTGTCTACTAGAGGGTTGCCATGACAACTAATCCTACAATGTGATATAAGCCAATTCTCTATCGAAAATAAATTCTTGAGTGAAGTTACCAGCCTTCACAAATCCCGTTTGTTTGGGTAAACTTTCGGTTTTATTACCTCCAATAAATCTATACGGGGCTTATCTCGATTCCTTAGTCTTATACCAAGCACCTTTGATCTCCCAGTTGAGCTAGATAGCATCAATGTTATATAACTTATCATTTAAGTAAATTAAGTAAGAATTTTAAATTTTTCTTGCCTTTCTTGTGTAATTTTCATTTATTTTTTACTAAAATTACGTTTAAACCAATCATTGTGCCCTGGTTGTTTCATAGCGTCCATTAGTTTTTTTATTATTACAATATTTAAGAAAATAAATCGATGATGAGACGCCAGGCCAAGTTTAGTTGTTAGAAGATTTTCAATTTCAGTTCTTATGTTATACGGAATACCAATTAGTACAAGGGTTGTGAGAAATATTGAGTTGTGTAAAACTATTTGAACATTGGTGTCGTAGCCGCGCGCTGCTACACCGCACACCTAATAAACTGACTTCTGTGTTCAGGTTAAATAATATTGTTTGAGTCCTAACTTTACTAGCCTCTTTGTTCTACGTCTAGGAAGTTTTTAATAACGACGCGATGCTAAAAGTTTAGATTGTTCACTTACGTTTTGAAAAAAAAAAGCTGGCTCGGAGAACATCCTTTAGAACTTTGCGCTTTAGAAAGGATTAAATTCTTTGTCTGTTTTTTAATAATGTACCTAGCTATATTTTTATGAAGATTTTTTGTATGTTAAGACTTATAATTTCACTAAACCCTACTTGCAGTAAAACCATTAAAATCTATTAATTTTCGTGCCCAGTAGATTTCATGAAACATGATCCTAATTTCATTTTCTCCAACTAGCTGTAATAACAAGACTATGTAAAACGACCTACGAGAACTAAGTCATAGTCATGTGCACGTGGCGCGGTGCAGTACTGACAAATTGATGAGGTTCCAGTAATCTAGCAAAACGTTGCAGGTTTCGGTGTAAACTTGGTGACAGCTGCGACTGCGATCTGACTGGAATACAGGGAGCTAATTGCAAACCGGGGAAGGTTTGATTGAGATACTATTGTAGGTAGGACTTCATTTTAGCAAACGCGGTGTCGTCCACTAAGTATGTTTGGAAAACGTGATTTAAAAAAAAAAAATTGACGAATTAATTTACCTACTTATTTATTTAGCTGACTATACTTTGTGATTACCGTCATATAATAAATTTTCCAACGTGAATTCAACCAAAACAATAAGTTAAAGGGCAATTGGTCACACAACAATAATATTCAATTTAAAAAATCGTTTCATAAAATCACGTAACCGCAACGAAAGGAATTGAGATGAAAAAATCTGCGAGTGTACACGAAAATATAGAGCATGTAGTACACAACGAAAAACTGGTAGAATCTACATACAAATTGAGTTTTGGCGATTGATTGACACACGTAGGTACGACAATCAAAACAGCTCAAATATCTGTGAGCATTGTTAGCGAATACCAAAACTAATCGAACGCATGTTTGAGCGGACATGCCGATCGAACTAATTTAATTTTAGCAGCTATTACATTGTACCATTATTTAGTGTTTTATTATATTAGTAATCAAAAGTAAAGTAGCTATTTCATTTTAGTCAAACAGAATTCATGCAAAAATAAACACGATTGTAATCATCAAATTTCATCAGTTGTCTCATTTCATTATCCTGCACCTGTTTAATATATTACGTGGACATAGTAACATAACAGACCAAAGGCATCTGCTCGCTGTACAGATAACCGACTCAGTACAACAATGCCGCTCGAACGCACATACTTTTATTAACAAATTAAATAAACGTTAAATAAAATGACGCCCAGTACCTGCAGCTATCAGTACTGTAGAGATCACGCGGTACGATGGTAATCACAGTGTATTGTGCAGTCCGGGCCGGATGCAAACCGCACGCCGCTCCAATCTTGCGCCTCACACAATGGACACGCGGTCACTCGTGTTTACTGCACTGCAGGGTTCACAGTGACTTGGCGAACCGCTGATCCAGATTTCACAGTGGGCGAGACGAATTTGGACGGCCTCTGACCATTTTATACAGATAATGTCACTTGTTAGATTGTCAAGAGATTTATCGGATATTTTACATATTTAGGTTAGGTATAGTGATGTTTTTGGCAAGTAGATTTTTTAAAACGACGTTCAACTGTTGCAATCTCTTATTTACCTAATGTTTTAATTTACCTAAAAAAATAAACAAAAAAAACAAAAGAACAATAAATAAATAGCGTGGCATCCCTGATAAACAAATGAAATTTATCTAGCGCGTAATCAAATATTCTATGATCACGTGAACCAGTGCAGTTTAGAAATAGTTTCCGTTGTTGCAGTTTATAATGACGACGCGGTTTTTTGTTTTAAACTACATTTAAATGCACACATTACACAAATTTATGAATTAATTCGACTGGCTTTGCGTGACTAATATCAGATGTTTTGATCAAAAAGTTTTGATTGAAACAGATAATTATCTCAGTCAGCATGTAGATATTCAATTGTTTTAATACGAAAAACCTTAAAAGCACGAAGATACAGAAATGAAGGTACTTATATGCTTTTGAAACGTAGCTAAATCAGAAACGCATTATAAAACAAATGACTACTTTTCTAATTACAACTTCTGTACTGTAGATACGTAAGATATGCGATAACATTAAGGTGCCGTAACTTGCATCTAAGCAATCGCATTACAGTTAAAACATTAATGAAATTCATGCCCTAATTACAGATGGAATTATAATGCTAGAAACTAGTTTCAACTTCAAGAATTTCCTCTAATCATAAACAAACCCGTCTAAATAAATGAATATATGAATAGAATATAACATTACTTAGCTACGATTACATGAGCTACAAATGCTAAATGTTCATTAGCTCGCGATTTCAGATATTTCATGGAGCTTCTGATTGTCGCATTTGCATTTCTGCAATCTGTAAATGTCAAACAGTTTGAGGTATGTGGTTAATATACCAGCATGCGTTGAGCTATCTCAAATAATGTACTGAATTTATACGATAGCTATTTGCGGTTGGCAAAAATGAAATCTAGCCGAAATTGTAAGATTTTTTAGCTATTTATATTTATTGTAAGGACAAGTATTTAGAAAACCTGTCTACTAACATACCTTCTTATAAAATGTATATTTAAATAGATTATATTAAACTCATCTTCTAATATTGCGACAGCTGGCTACTCCGAATGCACCGTTAAATATTATATTTCATAGGAATATATCTTTCGCAAATCTAATTGGAATTTCAAGAATTTCCCGGCATGAATGCAATATTATTTCATGCAGTTTAGTTTGGAAATAAGTTCAAGCGATATTAACCTCCGTCGAGATATTGATAATGTTTTTAGTTCCAGCAATAATTTATCTTACAAATATACGGGTACAATTATAATATTCTATTTAACAAAAACTAAACTAGAAAATATAAACATAAGTAGCTTCGGTAAAGGCAAGGTAAATGTTATTAACATAAACTTGTCTATTTCGTGGGTCACCAAATGAATGAAGAAATTAAGTACTTACATATTTAGATCGTTACTTGGTCGGTTTAGTATCAAATTCAGTGGCTTTTCAGTGGGTAATTGGTTTGTTCAATTACTCTGAATCATTCAATAGGCATTTGAATGTCTATCGACACTTACATAGAATCGCAAAGTAATATTTACTAATTCCGCGCCAGATTAAATTACACTGTGATTGCACTAAAATCGAAAACCGATTTTAGATTCGTACTGAATTAATTCATTTAAAAGGACAATAGTTTCGGTAAAATGAGATTCGTTTGTGATAAATAATTGTCAGTACACTAATTTATACGGAAACTAGCATTACTATCTCTATAATCTGATGTAGGCAAGTGAGTTACCTATTGTTTGCTGTTTTTCATCGCGTAAATTATTGGTATTCCGGAAATGTTAATTAACGTTCAAAATATAAATACCAACCTATAGGTCTTATTGTTATTTTTTTTTAAAGCTTTTTAAAAAATACTTAATAAACGGTGACCGGAAAAGGAAGGCCTTTGCCCAGCAGTGGGACAGAAGTAGCTTCATGCAAGAGGGCCTATTCTTATTTAGAAATGTGAGGAGCCATCACAAATCCAAAAACATGCACCAAATCACTCATCTCACGCGTTTCAAGTCTCCGTTCTCATTTTAGCAACGTCATAATCGTAAAGTGTGGAAGTAACGTCTTGCGCGGGCGCATACTGCGTCGTCACTTCACGCTTGCACACATCACGCGCACTTTGATCTCGATATGATTATTGTGCGCTTTTAAGTGCTTGATTGCACTTTCCTGTATTTACAGTGTAAATGAGACTGTTTACGTTTGTATTTTTTGAGTTGAGGAATAATGTTGTAACATTGGTTGTACCACTTGTAACCTAGCATGTGTGATATCTTTGTTTTATTTTTTGTCATATTAATTTTAATATTTTCATAAATATTTGATTTAATTGACATTGGGCGCTCAGCTCGGTACCTAATACCTATAACCACCAGGTATAGTCTATGAAGATGAAATGTGTTTTGCCCTTTTCTGATAAGTTTGCATGTACCTACGGTACTTATACCTAGGTACTTTCTTTTTAATGAAATACCAACCTACCTACAAGATAATTAGTTTTTTCAATTGTGTGGTGTCGTTTTCTTCTTCCTACTAAGCGATATAGGGCCTAGTATCTTTGCTGCATTATAAAAAGTATCTTAAATTATTTATGAATAGGTACCATAATTGTGCAAACGTCTCACAGACGACAGATTATCGTCGTTAATAAGACCGATGTCGTAGAAAATCACAAAAGCTCCCATTGAAAGGCACTCTCTTATTGATTGTATGAATTTCTGACTTGAATTGATTTGCCTCATTAAAATTGCAGAGTTTTAGGCGCTTCGAAAGCACTTTTGTTCCAAAGATATTTTAGCCTTTTCTCTTAAGATATTAATATGAAATGAAGGTTATTATTTTCAAAACAATAAGTCAAGTTATAAGTCGGTATCATCTTGAGGATTATTTTTCAACTATAAAATTTTTATTTTTACTAGCCTACTAACAACGTGCTATTCTCTAACAAGGTCTGTATAGTACCTACTCGAGAAAAAGTTTTCCGTGTGGCCGAAATTATGCCGAGCATCAACACACCCTTAAAAATAATAATACCTTCCACAACAGATTTGAGTTTGCAAAGTGAAGTAAGGTAAACAAAGTGCCATAGAATTCCCATTTCCCTTTGGACCATAACATTACCCTTAACGGGAGACCCTAACAGTTATGGTCAACTTGAAAATTGTTATTACTTCCAAAATTTGCATATCAAAACAATCTTTCGCCATTATAATCATCTTTTACTTAAATGACGATCTTCTCTAAGTAATTTTCATTAATGATACTCGAGTTTGATAGACCAACTACAACACGAGCAAATGTACAACACAACAATGAAACAAAATATAATCGAAAAATATAATCGAAAAATAAACGTTTCGTTTCGTTTTAATTTGTTGTAAAACTATAAACAAGGGGATCTATCGACGCGCGACGTGATGAAGCATTTATCATTAAAATTAACACTGAATTACTCAATTTAATTTTGATAAAATTTTCGCACACAGTGTAATGTACCGTTTCTAGAAAATAAACTACCTACTTACTTACTTCAATAACAGGGACTTGGTATTTTATTCTCAAAGACAAACGAGTATACCGTCTTATAATAATTCTTTATTTCAGGTAATCATTTCAGATATTAATAAATAGGTACCTTTACCTTTACCATTATTAGGATAATTGATATCAAAGTTATGAACAAGTACTTACTTACAAGGTTTTTTTCGAGGTACTTACCCGGAATTACCTTACCCAGTGATTATAAAGCTAAAGGCATGTTCAAATAATAAATTTAGCTATATACACAAAGCTGAAAAAACATTATTGTGATTTAAAACGAAACCTTTTCCGACCTAAATAGAATCTCATCAGAGTGAGTGTTCAAACATTAGATTTGAGAATTACTCAAAAATCCGTCCATTAATAAAAGAGCTGTTTATAAAACTCAAATAAGCAAACGGGGATACCCGTTCATTTTGTAGACAAGCCGGAAAAATAGCTTTTCAGCGATTTCGCACTTTGCTGAGTTTTCGGAACACTCCATCATATTTAGGAATCTAGGTTATTCTTTGTTCTAGACGTAACGATTGAGTAACGTAGAAAAGATTAGGAACATGGGTTTTTGTATTATTAAATTAAGGGAGGGTGAGAACTGTGGCTGTACCTAACTATCAAATAATTTCACGCATAAACGTTTTCTGCAAGGCAAGCAGGTAAAGCCAACTAAAACAAATATTGTGCCAGTGAATCCTTGAACGGAATAGTGAAAATTTCCAATTAACGGTAGCATCAGCAAAATCAAAATCCAACGAATCAACAAAAACCGGATTAAATTCCAAAATTGTTTCTCCCAAAAGATTATGCGGTATGAAAGGTAAACTGCGCGTGATTTTTCAATCAATATGCAAATGGGCTTTTTCGTGGTACACTCGTTTTGCCAACCATACCTGTGCAAATAAAATTTGGATCCGTGACTGCCACCAAGTCAACGCACCGAGCTATAGATGTAACATTAAATAGGTTTGCTGAGGGTGCAGGTTTAGTTAGGCTGGCTAAATATTATCTGCAAAATTGCTTATTCTCAAACACATTAAATTCTAGTGTTTAAAGATGGCCACTTTCATACATAGGCAAACAAGTCATCCTAGTTATTAAAGCTCTTAAAATCCCAGATGGTGAAAGGAAGCCTTATGGTGCGACCTTTTTATTACATGTTTGGAATAACTTACGCCCAGAGGAAAGGTTTAGGTAGATTTTGTATTCTGATGAAATCACTAGAAAATCTTTTCGGCAAAGACATCAGGAAGAGCCTACGTGTTTGACTTGAAAATATTTAATGTACTGTTTTATGTAGACATTTATTTCTTGTAAAATGAATGGGAAAAAATTATGATAAGCGCATTTGTCTGCTCTACCTAAACATGCAATTACAACGTAAAAAGAAAAACAAATTCTATTTGAATGCGTCATAGCATAAGCTACTTAAATAGACACTACTTAAACTCTTTTAATAATCTTCACAAATCCATTTTATACAAATGAAACAACGCTTTTGTACGAACCGTGTAAACAGGTGTACAAATTTTATTACCATAATAACGGAATTAACCTAATGTAATTAGCCAATTTAACTCATTTTAGCTGTATGTTATTGTTTTGAAGGTTTAAAACGTAGGCGTTTTTGGAGATTTTGTTACTTTATTAATTTAAACTTTACTGAGCAACCTCGTTTTGGGACTATTTTAGTCTTCAGATTAAACAGTTTTTTACAGTTTTGGTATCAGAAATCGTTTGTTTAATTTTGGAATAGGTATCTATTCTTGAGTTTAAAAATACTCACTCCATAAGATTTTTTTATGAAGAAGATTAGTCTGGCAATTTATCGCTTATATATAAGATACAACCCAACTGAATATAAACCAATACCAGCAACCGTAGCTACGAATATTATGACTATGAAACTGACAGGCGTTCGTTTAATAAATGGGTTTACAGTTGAGAGGTTTTTACAGTGATTTATACGAAAGTGTTTGATTCGCAGGTATTTAGAATATAGGAAGGTAATTTTGTTCTTGTCGTCGTCGTCGTCGTACGCTGTCCTGTCCTTGTATCCACTTACGACGAAAACAACTGAATCTAGAATTGTGTCCGCGAACAATAGAGCGCATGCAATATCCTGACTCTTGTGTACAAAGGAGGTTTTATTTACTACACAGTATACTCAAACTCAATACAAACTACTTTCATTTTAACTTTTTTCTAAGCACTTTTCGAGTTAATAAGGTTATGTTATGTGCACTTTCTTTATTTAACTGGGAGATGATTTTTACGTACAAGATTTTTGAAAAAAGAACGACTTGTGCTTCGGATAAATTTTGCTTTAGTTTTGACCTTTCCACGAGGCCTAATCTATTTGCTAACAAAACTGAATAAGTAACTATAAAATAAAATATAAATCTTTCCAAACATGTAAGTAATTGTCATCGTATATTTTGTTGATTTACAATTTGCTCTGACAGAGACAGATTGCCGCAAGGTTCTTAGTCTAGACTAGGCTTGAACTTGTTAACTATTACCTATAAGTTAAAGTTATAATTTAGTTAAAGTTCAACGTAAGCTTCAGTAAAATACTTTCATTAGTTTTGCTAAGAGTTTATAACAACTTAAAAAATACAAACAGATCCAAAACGCTTTAAGAATGTTGCATTTAATTTTGAAATAAACACGAAAGTAAATAACCAGCAATAGATACAGTATATAAATTACATCCACCAAAGTCCATTCAAATATATAATAATAGAATGACATTGAATGCTATTACAGTTCAAAGGAGCGAGCGAATCCGAAGAAATAAATGTATCCTTGTTATTGGAGCGAGCACTGCTAGTGTGAATGGCGACTGGGGCACGGCGATAAATCTGACTCCTTTTGTGCTCCGATTTATAAAGTATCGACCAGGAAACCTAAATAGAAATAGAAAATGCTGAGCCATTGATAAGAAATATAGCTGAGTTCATTCTCACAAACCGAAACGAAGTATGTGGTTGGCGGTCTTGCGGAAAATATTTGTGATAGTCACCTGTTTTAGAACTTCCGTCTTGCTCGTTTCCGTTTCGACTTCGGGATTTTGTTTTGACATAGTAGGTGTGCTCCCGGCACTGCAAGCGGTAGAGAATAATTTTGTTGTAAATAAAATGTTTAGAATGCGTTTGTATTTAATAATCTGCCTGGAAATTCTTCGCGTATCATTGTCCATAGCATTGACCTATTTATCTCAATGAATATGACAATTAATATTAAGTTGAGTAGTTTGACGAGAGGAATAAACCCAAATCTTAAAGGGGAGTAATTTCAATTCTTATAGAATAGAATGAATGCGTTTTCCTCAATACAATGTCGTGGGTATGATTCAATTGTATGATATGACGCATATTTATTGGTCAGTAGCATTAACGGGATTTCCGTTTAAGTATTACATTTTCCTTATCAGGTGTAAAGACACACAAAAGATAAAAATATCACTCAGAACTTTCTGTATACCAACACAACTTTGCCCTTATCATTGGACATACCAACTCAAGTGTCTTCTATCTTAACATACTTATAGAACAAAGTGTGCAAAGTTATTAATTTTTAGACGCGGATCTCATTTTTTTATAAATGCTGACACAAAATCGATTTCTTATTGAGAATAGCTCCATACAAAATCCATACAACTGGAACTACCAACTAATGTAAAGAATCGACATTTGGCAAAAGGAAACGAGCTCAAAAATTTGCTTTGCACAAAAATAAAAGTTGTTAACATCCTTTTTTTCATAAGTTATACAATGAACGATTTCTTCAAGTCCGTTGTATCCATGTTGAGTGGCCGGGAATTATTCAAATAATTTTCATTGTAATTCGTTTGCCCTTATCAAAAGAGCTGGTGCGTGATATGAATCGTAATTCACAGATTCTGTAAAGCAATATGTTTTTGTTGAGTTTATTTTGCGAAATGAATTAATACTTTTGCAGTATCTATGCCAAACACTAACAATTATACAATTTTATTCTTATTTTTTTCTTTTTATCTTACTTATTAGATAGGTAGGTATTCTTTTGTTAAAGGGTCAACAAGTTTTGATACATCATTTACTTTGAAGACCTTTTCCCACAATGGAGTTACAGATAAGAACTACTTAACCAAATATTAGCATTGGACAGACAACATTTTATAACTAGTTTAACTGAATTCACTCGGATCTCAGACCCAATAGGTTTTCATATCAGAATCTCACCATAACAGTCTTAGGCCGTATCAACTTGCAATAGACATGCCAACGCTACCTGAAACCCCACTCAACCCAAAATGTAGAGAGTACGTCTTCTACCTATGTGGGTTAGTTTCTAAGTCTTAACCAATAGAACCTCAGAGATCGTATTCAATTCTGGCATTAGGATTTCAAAGGTGTTATACATCCTTTGTAAGGAATCTAACGTCTTAAATTGAGTGGTTCATCAAAGAACGTACGCGTAAGAGTTTAACTAAACTGTTTGATGTTGGTAAGTGTTTGCGCTTTAAACGTAATCCAATATTAATTGATTTGGATTATGCTCATGTTTGTCTTGAAGCAAAATAGACGATTAAAACTTGTCTATTTTATCTCTCGTACTCTTTTTCTAATGGGTCAGCTAAATGTTTTAAAGAAACGTTAACTTAATGGAAGTTTATGCAACTGACTACGAGTCTAATCTTATTTATTAAAGTTATTTGTATAATATTATTTTATATTGTTATAGAGAAGTATTGTTGGTTAACCTCTAATGTTGTTTTGATTCAATTCCAACTATTCGTAAAGCTTGTATAATTTATGATATTTATCTTAAACAGTTTACATTCTAGTGTGGTGATATAACGTTGTAATAAATCTTTGAATAGATTACACAAATTGTGTGTGTTTTGTAGGTATATTGTAAAACGCTGTTCAGCTGTACGCATACCTAAATTGTGGCAATACCAGAGATAACGCTAGTGTATCGTATTATAACGTTATCAATATAACCATTAGCATTGTAAGGTTAAATTATCGCACGCAAATAATTACGGTTTCACCGCAGTTTTGAATTCGATATTATTATGTATTTACCTACTTATGCATGAATAGCGTCCGTAAACGTTCTGTATTTGCTTTACTACATTCTGAATTCAGTTAGATTTATCTGAAAGCTTTATTTGAACTATAAAATATGCTGAGATTTGAGTTATTATTAATTTATTTTGGGTGTTTGCGTACGTAGGTACCGACCTTTATATGAACATTTTAAATTAGGTATAACCCTTACCTACTAACTATTAAAATGGGTGATCTATCGCCCTTAGTGCAAGAATGAAAAATAAAATATTACGTATTTTATCTTCGAATAAAAACAGTGTTAAAAATCAATCAAATGCAATTTGACCTTTATTTGTACTACTCACAACGTCAATTTTGCCTCTATCATTGCATTTAGCATGCTTCAAAAGCGGTTATTTTAACATTTAAAATTTTGTTCCAGGTAAGCTACAATCTTTGAAAAGGGCGTCCAGTGACACTAGCTCAGCCCAAGTCTTCCTGATGACTTGATTCACATTCAAGAAGCGAAGGTAATCCGCACTTTAATGTCACTTGCTCCGATTGTGTTCCGGACGGCCTTGTAAGCCAATTGCAAATACGTACTTGTAAAAGTAAACTTTATGTGTAGTTGTAAAAGGTATCAATCTTTATTTTGTTTACTACATACATATCACGTCTTTTTCCTATCGGTGTAGGCAGAGGCCTCCCTCCACTTACTACGATCTACATACAACTCTTTCGCTTCAACCACATTCACGAAAAAAATATCTCTCATTTCTACGTCTCTACTAATGGTCGTCGTATTTTAATAAATTTTATAAGACAATTACTTAAATGTTGGAAGTAAACAATGATTTATGTTCGCAACTTGCTATTTATAAAACTGCACTTAAATTCTCTTTGTAAGTACAATTCTTATTTTGCATAGTACTTAAATGCCATTCATATTCTTTAATAAATAAGTCTGTATTTAAAGGCGATCAGGCTCCTTCTCATAAATAAGAGTATTTATTGCACTTTGTACTCGGATTACGAATGCAAAAGACAGTCTTGTAGACTATGAATAAAGCAATCTACTTAATAAATTCTCTTGGGTATTCAAATAAAAAGACAGCGTTATCTCTTTTTAAAGTTCACTTGGCTAGAATACACTCATCTACTTAAGTGTTTGGTCAAGAGTTCTTTCAAAGAAAACTAGAGGACAAAGTCTTAAGACATGTACTTAGTACTTTTCAAAGGCAAACACACTCGTAATTTGTCTATTTCAAGTGTGTTGAACTTCGACTTAGCTTAAACGGAGAGTCTACTTGGGTATCTAATCTATATGCTAGACCTGTTACTTTTTAACTTATTTTTTGTGGCGTGTCCTAGGACAAAGCCCTTGTTTTTTATTCCTTTTATATTTCTTTAGAATAAAAAACTTTTCTGCCTCGAACAAGTCTCAATTTACGAGTATATATTTAACTTTATTGCGATGTATCTCAGGACAATAGGCTTCTAGTACACTCAAGTTAATTTTATTTCCATTGTCATTTGACAGGACTCAAGTTATAACCCTTTTATGTTCTTTAATTCCAGTATTAAAGTTGAGCTTACAGTTGACTGTAATGTATGCAAAGAGTTGCAAAGTTTTGTCGATAAGTTTATTTAATATTATACTTATGTGACTGAATCCACGTTACATTTATTTGTACTTTATTTCACGAGAATAAAGAAAACACAAAAAGTATTCCGTTGTCAATATTTATTAAATAAAGAGGTAATGTATCTATGCAAAGTGATATCAAATTTCGTTTTTTAAGTGGTTGGTTATAATAACGAATTAAATTCTGAGCTGTTATTCCGTTGTTTAAAACGTCTTTTTATTCTTAGGTATATCAAAAAATCACGTAAAATTGATAAGTATATATAGGTTGGTAGGTAAAGTACTCACAATAAGATTTCTCGAGTCATTTCGCGAGAGCAGTTCGAATTTCGCGCTAGATTGAACATGGCCGGACGCGAGAGAGTGGAAGATGACCTTTGCTCAATACTACTTTGGACGTTTTGGTTCATTTCACGTTACTTACATTTATCAAACTACTTATGTGAAAAAAAAACATCTCAAGCCCGAAGAAATAACGAAACTACAAAGATTTGAGCGATGTTTGACGAACCAAACCCATAAATATTTTGATACCAAAATTGGGTTACGTATGAAATTAATGCTCTACACTTATATTTCCTTAATTTGCACTAACACAGACGTTAAATTACATAAGATAAGCAATTTTACTCGATATTTTCCTGACACCTTACTGCCATCACTACATATCGACAATATTAATATTAAGTACCGCCTCTATAATGTATCGAGTAGGTACGAAGGGAGCTCGCTTATCGACCAGTATGACATCGTTAAATCCTACACAGCGCCTGAGAGCACTCATGCCTGTCTTAAATCTTCACGAAAGTACTGACACCATACTTTGTTTGGATCATAGGATATTTTGCAAAGTGAGCCTAGTGCTACTGGTACACTCCTGAATAATGAATGTCGTCGGCAGATATGGATAAGGCAGGATATGCAAAAGTTACTTTGAAATAATTACCTATGTTGGAATTCGCAGAGGTTTATCTTGAATCTTTTATTTATACCTACTGGAACACGAAAATTATTTTGAAAGCTTTAAATAAGTTTTCAAACTTGTTCATGTAATTAAATTCGAAGTAAGTACTTGAACTTTCAATAAATTCCCAGAGCGCCCTGTCTACACTTACAGTTTTACAAAATTAATTTGAAAATTATCTACACTTAATGTAGCAATGATCCCGGTGTAAAGTCCAACGTGGCCACTCTACTTCTTTGAAATCTGTGCTCAGCTCGCCTCAAGATATCCAGAGTGGTCTTCACTCTGTCTTATGCGCCACTTGCATTTTGTGGCTCAAGGTTTTTCGCAAGGCTATTAAACAAATCCCGCTGTAAACAAGTTTTGTAGTCACCCTAGCGGTGATGAGTTTGCTCAGCTCTACCTCACGGGAGATGTTCTGTTTGATTTGGACTTTGCTTCAAGTTGCTTGTAAAATTTCTTGATAGGAGGAATTGGTAACACAATGTTTGTGTTTTTTTTTAGTACAAACCTGTATTGGATCGGGTAATGTATAAAGCTAGCCATGTTTGCAATATCAAATTGTATGGTCAATCTAAACTGATTTGTACGGGTATTGTTCATTCGATTTATTTCTTTAAACTTATTATTTAAAGTCATCCTAAATACGTAACGCTTATTTTATATAATCTTGATCCTAGGCAAGAGTTTTTCTCAATACCTATGATTTCGAGATTTAACTGAAAATACAAACACGTTATTGGTACATATAATACACACTACCTATTTGCTATAAGTAATTAACCCAACATCACTCAATAATTGATACAACATTTAACTCAGTAATTACTCGATATTAGAACTAGTCTGTAATTTAGCAAATAATAAATAAGAGGAGTGAGTAAGCATTTCTAGGGCCCTTAACTTAGTGTTTGGGCTTCCTGAAACTAAGTGCTTAAGTAGTTTCGTATTAGTTAAAGTGAACTTCCGTTTTTTAGAAGTTACAGGTGTTTATTGACAAAACATTTTGTTTGATTTAAATGGCAATAGATGTTGTACCTAATTGTACCTATTTAATTAATCATTCACATCCCAGAAAAAAAGAACAATAGAAAATATATTGTGTTTGGGTTTATAATGGGTCAGTGGGATGTGAGAGGTTAATGCCTTTGAACATAATTTGACTTTTTCATGTAACATATCATAAAGCTTTAGGTAGTTGACAGTAATTAAATTACACCGATTAAACATAATTGATCACATTTCATAATTTTAGGAATTGCGGCAAATAAATTAACTTATAGCTACGTAAACGTACAGTTACATAGTATCATGGGGTTATTTAATATGCATAACTAAATAATTAAAAGCTGTTAACCAGGTACAAACCTAAAGTAAATGAGGAATGATGATCAAAGAGAGATGCTTCAGTTCCCTAATCTTGATTCCCTTGCCTCTCAAGGGATGCTTCAAACTATTACCTCGTAGATAATAGTAACTAATGTAAACTAATATTTGAATATGTTACGTATAGTCATTACCGTATAATGTGTTTAGCCACTGAAGACGAATCAATGAAAGTAAACATTGGTTCTAGTCGAGATATGTCAATATATTGCTGAGATATATCTCAATCTAAATATTATTGTTGTAATATGCGTATTTGGTATTTGAATTCGTTAAATAGATCGATTTTGGTTTCTAGTTTATAGAACAATTTATTCTATGTTAAGTTGTTTGTGACAATTCACGTAAAAAACGCCTTAAAGAAATCATTGACAATGTTGTAAGTAGGTAAGATAACAACAAATCAGGGGCCCAAGTCTGCTAATAATGAAATAGTCTCACGGCATTTTGTGACACATTTGGTTGCAGTGTATGCCATTGAGGAGAGAGGCCTTTGCCCAGTGGGACACAAATGGCTTGATTAGATTAGATTAGTATGCCATTGTTTAGCAAAATACCAAATGTGTCTAAAATGCCATTGACACCAACTGAGATAAAAGTAGTTTAAATTAGCACACTTGAGCCCCAGAATAACATTACGTATGAACATACTATGTCATTATGCATAACTTTGGTAGTACCTATCTTATGTTTCGAGTTTAATCTCCTGGGAATCCATCTCCATAGTAATCCGTAGTTAGTGGTTACAAGCGTGTATCGGTTTAAGGTACTCTACCGAAATCCATAATAAATCCATGTCTTAAAGCATATAACGGGATTAAGTTTACTTAGATACATTATGTAAAGCTTTTCTCTCAAGTTTTAAGTCCAAATTGCTTCGTTTTTGGAATCCTATTTTTGTCTATTCATAGCTCATAGCCTTGCCGTGATCATATTGTAGTCAGTAGTTTCAAAATATTTTTTTTTTACTACCTATTTTATTAACCTATACCTAATTGCAATAACAAAGTAGTAAGTACTGTTAGGCTACAAAAAATATAAATAAATATTAAGCGAATGAAAGACACATCTTACAATCTGCTTCCAATCATATAACAAACGCACTTTAGTGACTTTACGCAAACCGTCTGTGGTAGAAAATGTCGTTAAAAGTTATTTATCAATTCAACATCGTGCCATATTTTTCTGATTTCTTTATTTAATGGAGGATATTTAATGGAGTGTTATCTTTATGATCTTTTCTGCAACTATCTGTAATGTAAGAAGCAAGAGAAATCTACTCGACGTCACGTTTCTACTTGAGTAGCGTTAATTTAGTGATTACGAGGCCTTTTAACGTATTATTGTAGAGGCCCTTGACCTAATCACCGGGTCTTTATTGTTTCCACCAGGAAACTGTACCCTTGGTCGATTTCTTACCCGCGCTGTGGAGAATTTATAAAACATTGTTTCTTTTAATAAGCGTATCATATTTATATTAATGTTCCTATTTAAGCGCTCGTTATTTAAATTGATTTTATTGTAACCACCGCGCTAAGTACGCAATCAGTTGATAAAAATCATCTTAAATAAAAAAGGCTGTTTTGTTAACCAAAAATACTGTCAAACAAACGCATATAGGTATTTAAAATAAAAAAAAATAAATAAAAGTACTTACAGAAACGACAATCCGCAACAGGCTTCGTCAAAATAAACCTAAGAAACAACAAAATAAATCAGCAACAGGCTTCGTCAAAAATATAGCTAATAACAAGGAAAGTATCAGCAACAAGCATCGTCAAACCACTAGTCGAAAAGACCACCACGGATCGCCCCCCGCCCAAAGGTACCCATTACACTGGCGGCATTGCCGCGCTGAATAGCCAACGACAACCTCTGGGCAAGAAACGACCCGGAGCGACGGTCCAAGCCCCTATCCCGGAGGCGCCGGCCAATCTCCAAAATAAACTTCTTCGCCTCCGAACCCCACGCACCTGCCGTCTCCACTGCCACCGGGACAAACAGATACGAAGACTTCAGGGCCGCATACTTGGCATGCTTCAACTTGGCCGACGCCTCCGCCGCAGAACCTGCGCACTGTACACTGCCAGACAAATGGCTGGGAGCAAAAGTGCAACAACAAGTTGCATCCCATAACAAAGAGCGCCCCCTCTCCCACGGAATTAATGTCAGGCCATCGGGTCGCTTACCATCCGACCTACTCAAACCCGGAGGTTCCAAAGAACAAGGCACATTTGCCGAAACCAGAGCACGATAGATAATGTCGTTCAGCGCAATATGCCTCGACAAACGACCTGCAGATCTAACGCAGCTCAGCCCATGCACACCACTAGCGTCCACGGAAGCACCACAAACACAAAGATGCGGCACACAAATATCGCACCCCAGACGCAACGCAGAAGCCACCCTCAACGTGTTGTCATCCAACAAAGTACCAAGCTGAGGTGACGGCAATGCATGCAACCACGCCCCCGACTCGGGACAAGAAGCTGCCTTTAGACGAGCAAGGTCTCTGCAAGACGCCCCCTCGTGCAAACCACGCAACAACACCCTCGAAAGGACGTCATCCCAGCAACGCTGCGAAGACCGATCATCCGGTAAAGCCTCGACAGGACACAAAAGGCCCCAAGCCGCAAGGGCCTCCCCTACGTAAGGAATCCCTGACCAGTCACCATTACGATTCAGAATACGAGTGACCAAGTCAGAAACACCATGAGCAGAGGCCAAGAACGCAGCGAGACCAGTACCCTCAATCCGGCGAATACCGAGACCACCGTGCCTCACGGGCAATGTGGCCTGACACCATTGTTTGTCGTCTAAGTGGACATTTAAAATTTTCTCTATAGTACTTTTTAGAGTATCATCAAGCCTGGCCACACCAAGCGGATAACACCAAGAGGGGCAAGTGCGCACCAAATACGTTAGCCTTGGCATAGAAAAACAGCACCGCAGAAGGACCAAAGCAACATGAGATGACAAAAAATGATCTTAAATTGTATCAATATGTTTACGACTTTTTTAAAGGCTCATATAAAAATTTCGATCGCTTTTATGCCAATGTTTTTAGCTTTACAGCTTCCGAGAAACGCGAGAGCCTGACTTACATTTTACAGCACTCACCTTTGGGACCGTTGACATGAACAGAAGTTTAAATTCCAAGAATTGTCGGTTGTCTTTCAGTAAGCACCGATTTGAAACTTTGCGACACTTTCAACAGGCTTGTAGCTCCCTAGGGTGTGATAGTACTAGATATGTACTTTGTAACATACTGTCGCGTTTTTACAAAGTTGCTTTTTGATTGCGTACTGAACTTGTTAAGTTTATGTTTCAGTAATAAAGACTGGTTTGATACTAAAAGTGATGGTTTTGGTTAAGTTTACATGCCTTTTCATGCCTCTTTTTACAAGCCTGAACTGATCATGAATCCCGAACTATATTAGTCTCTTTCACATTAGATCAGCTATAGAATTTCGGTTTGTTCCGTCAATACTGCTGTGATTATCGAGCATGTTGTCAGAGACAAAACAATGTCGGAATTATGTACATGGCAAGAAGCTAAAGTTGCTCGTAGCTTAGTAACTAATATAAACTGGACGTGTCGAATTTAATAGAATGATACCGAACCTAACTAACCCCAATGTGTAGGTAATTCACTAAATTGACCGAACAGGTCACTCCTGTAACCTCCTAATGTTGCAAAGCAAATTGCGTCCAACATTTGTCATATGATCTCTTTGCGTCAATTGGCGCTAACTGTTCAGAGGGGGCAAACTAATGAAGTTAATTTGTACCAATTAGTAGATAGCTTGCGACCTACCCGCCAGGATATGTTTAATTACCTATTCAGGGTTGCTACAAGCAACTCATCGGAGTTTGTAAACTTCTAAATTATACGAAAGCGAATAAAACGTTGAAACGTGACTTTGTGTTATGAGAGAAGCTTTTAATATCAAAAGTATTTGAATCAAGTTTACACATTTCACTTTGGTTGAAGTCAGTCATACACGCCATTATCTATCTTATTGTTCCTTATCTTACATTCTCTCTAAAATCAGACCGTTTAAACTTTGCCAAATAAAAATACAGAATCTTTGATTGTTTTGTTTTGGCAAAGTTATCCACGCCTAACTGTAGAAACGAACTTGATGACGCGATAAACGATATGACATGCGATTTAGCTACGGATTTGAAACGTATATAATTTACTCCTATAGGTATGTATACCTTATATCTACAGTACATTATTTATATCCGACAAACTGTTGTTAATTGAGCAAAGAGCGTTCACGATAATTGAATGAATTGACATTTACATAATTGATAGTGGAATTGTATATTTTGCTCTTGAGTTTTCATCTGTGAAAATAATTGGTAAACGACACGTTTATTTCATTGTGGTTCATTCGTGTCTATAATAATGAGAATTAAGGCACTTTTATTGAAAAGTTTACAGTTAATCGATAAGATAAAGAAATATTAATGAAACATACATATACTATAATGATCATAAAGTACCATAATTAAGTCAAACATTTACTAACTTCGTATTACCCGGAATAACCATTTTTATAAAAAAAGTCTATGGTTAATAGAATTAGAACCCCTATCACAAAAAGCAATCCATAAATGCCTCGACAAGTATTTGCGGAGTGCTAAAGCAATAATCTCTTTTAATTCGATGAAGTGTCCGGTAACTTTTTCCTATGAGTGGGCGGCGGTGTCGCGGCCGTTCTCGAAGTTCTAATCCCCTCAGACAGGTTTATTAAGAACCGTGTCTGATAGTTTCCGCTCTCTTTGCACTACAAAAATAAGCAACGCGAATCGGGGCAGAATTCAATTACTTAAAAACTATAGTTAGGAAGTTCTATTGAAGTTTTGTATTGAAGAAAGACGAGAAAATCAAGCCTTTCTAAGTGAAGCAGTATTTTGAAAAGGAATTTTAAGGTTATGTAACTACGACAAAATCAAATAAGTTTTGAGTTGGGTATACCTACGTGTCCTATTATAGGTATATGATTTTTGTAAATAATTTTCCAGCCTATTACAGAAAAGCTGTGAAGAAAAAAGTGAAGCTAAAAACTCCATCAAACCTATAGTAAAAACTGTCTTTTTCAAAATTCAAAAGAAGTACGATGTTTAAAGATGGCGTTTTTTGAAAAACAAGGGCTAAAAACCGATACATTGATTACCATAAGAAGCCTACTTGCCAAATTTCTAAAAGTGAACCCAAAAAAGATAGGGATATAGGTTAACATTTTCTTTCCTTTTCCGCTAATGTCCAAGCTCACTTAACACGTAGTAAATTAGTAAGTTATCAAGTTGCTCGACAACTTTACTCTTGTTCAGTAAGTTCCCTTGTTTGTGATTCTATACTAGTCTCGAAGTACAAGTGCTTGTGTGTTGACCTTCTTCAACTTGTGTAGGTATTTTAGATCGTATATTGTAAAACACGGCGGCAAACAAACGGGTCTGTTTCTTTCTTTTAAAATAATTGTTGAAACTACTTATCTGTATTACCTGACTGAATACAAATAGGTACCTATAGTTTGAAAATTATGACATTTACAGGTTCTTATTTGAAAAGTTAGGTCTACAGTTGAGTGATTTTTGAGAAAAGGAATTGACTCTGGCTGATATTTAATGGATGGGGGAAGTCAAGTGAAGTACGGACAAGCAACAGAAGGGTGCCTCAAGTATTGATTTTGGGCAAAAAAATATGTTTTATAATTTTTGTTAATAGGTATTTTTAGGTAAAATTACTTTCATACTTTGGCTACAGTAGATTTTTGCCACGATGTTTGTGAAGTAAAAATGGCTGAAACCTATATAGGTACTTACTATAATATAAAAAATATATAAAACTTTAATAAATAAAATAAAACGCTGACACTATACATACAAGAAAACAATAATGAGCTTGTTAAAATCTGCAATAAGTTTTCATATTTCGATAGACAAAAATTAACAATTTTAAAATAAAGGCAAGGTAAATAAAATGGCACAGCATAATATATGTGTATGGTTATTACCTGTAATTGATGCTGGAAATTCGTTTTTTTCCTGTGGCTGTAGATGTACCAGTAATAAGGGTTGCAATTAAAATTTATGAACATTTAGTTTTTGTACACTACAATCAAAAAACTATATATTTATTCTTTTATTTAAAAGTGCTATACGTAAGTAAGTAACTAATTACTTTTAAAAAATATTACTTATGTACATTGTTGGAATTATTCATTACCTTTCTAAGTAGTATAAATGAATGAACCCTAAAATTAATATTTCGTTTTTTTTACTTTTTCCTCCATGCTCCATTTATTAACAATGATTGTATCTCCAAGCCTCATCAAATTTGACAGCCCTATGGGGCCTTATAACCGACAGAGCCTATTTATTATATTTAATAAAAACAAACTGCGAAAATGTACAGCCGGGCTGTGTATGAAACGCCTCATTTTTACTACCCCCAATCCGCAGCTCTGTGCCATAATAGACTACTGGAAGATTAATTTGGATTTAGGTTTACGATCATTTAAAGGTGCTATATTTATTTAGATAAACTTTATATTATTTTAATCTGAAATATTATATTATCTTGGCACGTTAAAATATAGATAATAAAAAACTAATTAAAAAAACACTAAACATCCCCAGTTAATAGATAATCACTCTATGTATAGATAACTTAATAGGTACTAACGTTCTGTGTAAATATTCCCTATGGGTATGTACATATATCTGTAAGAAATGACCTAAAAATATTTATTCGTCTTTTATTCATTATCATTCAAATACCTTAACTCCTTTCAACGTTATTGTTAAATCGTCAATATACTCGTAACACTAGAAGATATTTACATGCGAAATCGCCATCGCATTTCAAGGTTTCAATAATTAACATACCTACATTTACTTACGAATCAGAAGGCGGAAGAAAATAATTACCTACCTACGCTCACGAGTACAATTATTAAACCTACTGCAGCTATACTATACTCGTTTGTATTATTATGCATACTTAAAATAGCGAATAATTATTTTCTATAAAAAAAACATGTTACCTACCAAATTCCTCAGTTCGGCGCAATATGCATGTTTGAATAACCTAACCTAACCCAACCCATGAATTTGATGCTCAGGTGTAAGTAATAAGCGATATTCTAAAGCCCTAGTCATCAAAATGCACATTCTTCATACATCAATCATGAATTTTCATCATTTGTCTAAAATAGGATACATGCAGATACTCGTAACTAGGTAACTTTAGCTCTCACACAAGTGTTGCACAAAATACAACACGATTGGTTAGGCAGCATACGACTGGTCAATAACATCGATGATTAATCAGACATTATGCTATGAAATGTGAAACTGCAATATGTCGCTATTACTAATTACCCACCGAGGTATATTTGTTGTAAACGCCTACAAAGAGTATAGCTCATATTTTTTTAAATTTATGGTTACTTCCGTTACAATTCTACATTTCATTTTGCATAAAAATACATATTAATGTGTAATTGTTATATTTCCAATCAATATAAGGCCTAATCACTCTCTGTATGAGAGTAGGCTCGTGCCCCTCGGTGGGGACAAATAAGGGCTGATAAAGATAAAGATAAGTAGGTGCTAGGACACTCGTAATATTCAAGTTTTTCGTTACAGTCTTTGTCCTATCTACTTAGGTAATGTACCTACGTACTATACTACGCAGAATTCTGATCAGTTCATACCGCTAGCGTGCGCTATGTCAACTTATGAATGTAAATAGATGAAGCAACGCATCGCCAAGCTCGGTCGCTAGTCCGCTAGCGTTGTAGCCTAAACCCACTTTGAACACATAATTCGTACAGTAGTCAGAAACTATGGCAGTCATTAGGCAGGTATAGAGTTAGCTCGGCGGTAATTCACAGCTATTCCCACAAGGGCCCTTCCCCGGAGAGTCGTTAGAGCACTCGTTTGTTAATTCCAAAAGATGAAGCTTTGTTTTATTCAAAAATGTGGATTTTTCTCTGCGGTTTGGAAGTGTAGTCTTGTTAAACCGGGTTAAAACTCAGTTTTAAACCTCATACATGCCACAGTAACCACACTTGCAAAATATTTTTGTCTAGTTCATAGACATACCTTCTCATATATTTTTACTGCATTGCGCTATTTATAAACCCCATATCTCTGAACTATCTGTTTCTTTTTTTATCTAAAATAAGTATAAGTAAATAAATAATAAAATTACTATCTTGTTAAATTAAATACCCAAATCTAACAAAAGAGAATTAGGGAGAACCAATTGGTACATTTTATTTCAAACAATAAATAAAACGTCCAGTTAATAAAGAATCTGTACAGCAGCGACTTCCATCGAGACATCCCTAAACAATTAAACTTGAACCCGTGTTTTATTGTTCAGTTTGGTCTTAATCAGGAAAGGAAAGATGTGGCCCGCGGACATCTTGAGTGTAAGCTTTTGTTTACGCTTTGAATGTAAAAAAAAAAAAACACGGTTGATAATTGAATTCCTCGTTCAAATTATTATCAAACATGTTCTTGAGGTTCTTTAATTGTACTTTGACATTTATTTGTTAAGACTTTCGTTGTCAATTATCAGAAAAAGAAAGACAGAAGGCAATGATAATTAAACAAATAATTAAATAAAATTCTTTTGACTTTTCCAATCGCAATGCCTCTACATTCATTTCTCAAATTCACTAAATGCATACATTTTTGTTCAACTAAAAATAAAAGAATAAAACGTGTAGAAAAGATTGTACATTTATGAATGGCTGGAATAAGCAAAGAATTCGCGGCAAAAAACTGTCACCCTGCATTTTTCTCCAATTTTAATTTCACGGTGTTCAAGCAGCAATGTAATAAACACCACCGGCTTAGATTAATTCGCTTCTATCTTATTGCTGATAGCTCTGTCAATAGCACTAATGGAAAATTAAAAAGTACGCCATTCTTATTTTACAAGTATCGCATTGCTTGGAGGATTTTTTCTTGCCTTTGTATTATATTAAATAACATTATTATATTGTCAACTAGCATCTAAAATAGCAAATAAACAGAAAATATAGATTATAAATATTATAATACTATTTACTGTGTTGTATATTCAAAGTTCATAGAAAATGGACGTTCAACTAAATTATCTGTTTTCAATGTAAACAAATTCAATTTTAATAGACTTTAATGAGGAAGGAACCAATTAAGGCAAGTTAAATTCTGTATAATTTATTTACTTGTTACACAATTTCACAAAGTTCTACAAAAGATACAAGATACAACTTTCTTGTTCTGTTTTTAGACACTTGTTGTTAGATACTTTTGATAAGTTTCGACGGCAGTTTATCGATTATTTATTATTGAAAATCAAGTTATATTGGTAACAGGCAGTGATGGGCCGAGTACCAGTTTTACCGAGTAACCGAGTACCGAGTATTACTCGGTTTAAAGTTTACCGAGCCGAGTACTCGGCCGAGTTACTCGGTATTCTCGAAGTAGGTAGAATTTCGCGCTAACAAGTTCGGGAGCAAACGGCGTTACGACCCTCCCTCCGCACCCCGCTAATTATTTGAATGAAACCAATAAACCGCAAAGTCAAGAGAGGAAAAAATTTGATAAAACACTGTTTAATAAATTTTCTCCTAAATAATTATGGTTTTAGCAGCTTATAACATTGCTCTAGCTGGGCAAAGGCCTAAATATGGACCATTAAAAGGAATGAGAATATGATCTACCAAGCAGATCCAATGCGCAAGGTAAATATTATTTGTACCGAGTACTCGGCATTTTTACCGAGTTATTCGGCCGATTACGAGTAGTGAAAAAAGTGCCGAGTACGCCGAGTACCGAGTATTAACCGAGTACTCGGCCCACCTCTAGTAACAGGATAATTAATCTAACTTTTCCTATAATTATCATAGTACCAGTTGTAACAGATCATTCAATACGTTGCTTTAATTAACTCCCTTATAACGATACCAATGGGTATAATGGGGCTTTTTTGCTACTGTGACTTTACCTATCAATAGATCAATTTCACCAAAATGGAGTAGGTACCTAAAGCTATTATTTTTGACCGGTATTTTAATTCCATAACCGGAAATTGAATATGAAAACGTGTAACAATATTGCTGGAACGCGTATGAGCCATTTGTTTCATTGCATAAAGAAACGCGTCCAATCGCCAATTCGACGAATTTACCAATGAAACGAACAACAAAACGGACCAATAACGCGAAAAACATGATAAAGCGAGAATTCCAATCGCAGCCAATAATTTGATTCTGGGTCGAAAAATACGGAACTCATTCTATGCGTAAATCGAAGCTAGGCAGTAAAGTTGATTTACTAATAAACATATTACATATAGATAGATTATTTATAAACACTACGTGTACGTGTAGTCGAAACACCTTTTTTAAATAGATTAACACCTATTTCTTCTAACAGAACAACATAAGCGCACAAAACAGTAGGTAAAAAGTAAAGTATATACCTAATGAACAAGAACAAGCGGCTATTCTTTATACATTGTCTAAAATTCAATCTCGAAATAGTGGAAAATAGTCCAAACATCGTCTAAAGTTGTCAATCTGTTAAAGTTAAGATATTCTGTTTTCATTTCAGTGCCTATTCTATTTTGATGAAATCCCAATTCGCAACGGGCTTTAAGTTGGATCCCATTTGAATAATAGCATGTGTCATTTCGACTAAAATCGATTTAGTATTTGGGTGTTTAGAATAGAATAGTCTTTATTTTATAAAGCTTTGTTATAATGAGAAAATTTTCTACAAATTGAAAACGTTTTGCATTATTTACTTAGATACTTATTTCAAACCTTTAAGTTCTCTTCGGCCGAGTTCGAAGTTTTTGTGTGTGTTATGTGATTTTTTGTTCGACTTATTAGATACTTCTAACATGAGCGCCGTCACCTGAAAACCACGACGTTCCCTTTTCTTCTTTGATACTTTCTAACGCCATAACAATATTCTAAGTCATAATTACGAGACCAACTCAAAGAAACCGAGAAACGGTCGTGATTGTCCACCAGTTTGACATACGATGCGCGTAAAGTGTCAGTCTATAAATAGCAAGTGCGTTGACCGCCCGCAATATGTTGCGTTGAACTAAAATCATTTGCGGATGATTTATTATACGCAGAGTCATGCGTGTCTTCAAACAGAGATTCTAAGAAGACAAATTGCTATTATATTCGCTCAATTGCCTGCTGTTTGATACGATAAAATTGTGCAATTAGGACTTGTGGGCTTTGTAATTATCATTTATCTTTCATTTTGTGTATAGCTCAATGCAGACTTAACCTTTAATCACAGATAAAATAATGTGATTATAATATTTTGTCTAAAAGCCAGTTTACGAAAAAAAGACGATTGAAAAAGTTTATTAACTGGAATGGAAACAAAAGCAAACTTTTATGTCCAATAAAATTTATTGGCACATGTGAATCTACAAATGGCGCAGTTACGAATACCAATGGATTACTGGGAAAACACGAATACAGCGGGATTAATCTGTCTTCTTTCAGACCATTAATAACGGTAGGCAATAAAATTTGCCCTTACACCCGTGTAAAATATCTTCGAGATCCAATATCGCTTAAATCGCATGGCTACGATAGTGTTGTAAGGATTTAAGCGGTAAAAAGCGCTGGAAAAAGCTAAAGTTTATGGAACTGTATTTTCCAAATAAAAATGCGAAGAATGAAAAAAATAATACATTTCTTTAATCATACATAATGAATATAGACTTCTCCAAAATATTTACGCAAGAAGGAAAGAAATAAATGTTCCTATCAAAAGTCTTTAAGAAGGGTTCCGCTTTATCTATCGATGTAGCGGCTGGCCGATCATTGCGACCCTCAGCCGGTCTTGGCACGTGGGGTCCATACAAACATTTATTTTGTCGCGAGCGGTGTTCGAAACAATATTAAGGGTATAAAGTACGGGCTTGCAAGACAGGGGACGTAATGAAACCCTCCCCTTTACTGCAAGCTCCTCGAAGATTGCAAAAACATATTTTGTTATTTTTTAGCGCTCCTTGGGGTGATAAATTGATTTTTGAAATATGACTTTCATACTCATCGGATTAGTTTGATAATTTTAAATTTTAGAGTCAACGATGTGCTTCGAACTGATTTAAATTCACTGTATTTATGAATAACTGAGAATATGTATCTGTATAAACTGTGTTTAATATGGCATTTTGTAGCTCCAAATTCTCCATGAGGAAAAGTACCGAAAAATCTCGATTGTAGCCATTTAATTTTGAAGGGGTGGTGTTTACAAAAAGCTGGTAATATTTGCTGAGAGTACACGGTTCACGAGGCAGATTAGGCCTCCAATTACAACCTCCAGTTGGCGCAGTATCGTATTAATCACATTCCACCGATATTTCAAAATAATTGAGGAAAATTCCACAATATTACTGACAACAAAAAAGGGTTGGCGCTGAAAAACAAACTGTAGTAGGTACTATTTACTTTGAGTATTGTCCTTAAAATATTGATACTTGTTTGTTTTACTGGTCTTGGTCTAGACAAGTAAGATTTTTGTAAATATTTTATATTAATTGATATAAAATATTTACAAAAATCTTACTTTTTGAGACTGACGAGATTGCAAAATAAGAGAAAAATCACTTAGAAAAGAACACTGTAAAGATGAATATTCGAAAACTTCTTTCTCCACTCAGAAATACTTACCTTAGGAAAAACTTTTCCAATGGAACGGTAAGAAATTTTCAATTATTAACTTTATCCACAAATCGGGCTAAAGGTTCGTGCATAGAGTTTTTAAATTCTGAAAGTAACCGCTGGTTTAACCGCTAGGAACCATGAATAAATACTCTATTGTGGCGCAATAAAGTAGAAAACTGTAGGAAAAGATAGTAAAATTCGTTACAAAATAGCATAAGACTATCTTGGTATATATATTTTATTATACTTATTTTGAAAAAACTACTTTCTACTCTTTCACAAATAATTTTATTGTGAAAAAACTTAAAACTATATTCCTTGAGAAACGGAGAAATATTCGCTACAAAAAATATAGAATTCCATAACAAAAGGAACTTTTGAAAATAATATTGTTCAATGCGAAGGCGGCTTGCTACAAGAGTTTCTATAACAACTATCTCTGCGTTATTAAACTTCGATTTCAAATAAAACTTGGAAAACTTTACAAAGAGGTAGGAAGCGGTGCAATTTGTTGTATTGGAGCAAAAAGACTTTAATAGAACAAACAAGAAATGCTATTGAAAATATTCAACTTGTTTCAATCATAAATGTCAGAAGAAACATAGGTACGTCGTCGATGCGGAATCGTTGGTCCTAATAAATAACTTTTATTTAAACATAACCGTCTCCAGTCACATGAGAACATAAAACGTTTTAAATGAAGTGGTTTGAAATCAACTAAACGACGTATAAGTAATGTCTACAGCTTTCGCGAACTGTTCGGTACACCTGAAACTATTTTCAACTACAGAAATACTAGATACCTAGTTCGTGTCTCGGTCATAACTAAGCTATTTCATCTGTCAAAGTTTCTAGAAACAGGTTTCAGACTCAGAATTGATGTCTTTCATTTAGCAAATAGTATTGTGTTCAAGTAAATAACTTAGAAATTCAAGACCATTGTTTGAATTGTGTTCTTAGAAGTGTTAAGTAAATTTCCCTCTTAAATTAAATTGTTAATAAAGTCCGAGTTAAGTTAACTAAACATTTAGCTAGTGACAATTGTAATTAATTAAATACCTAATCACTTTATTTTACATAGTAACTATTTTCTTAAAAACGTGTTAAATTAAAGCTAAAACCCTTATTTCGAAGATACAATATAAGTAACATGTGGAATATAATGTAACGTAACATAAAGTTAAAGTAACTCGACACTACCTCAACAAAACACACGTATACCCAAAGATAACCGAATAAATACCCGAAAATACCGTGTGATCGTATTGTAAAAGCATCTCAGAGGAATTTGTGTGTATTTTTGTTAAAACAGATGTGCCACTTTGTAAAGTAAACACGCGACGACCCTGCGAACATGTTGAATCCGATCAGCGGTCTTGAAAATCTTATTAATATGTTCGCAAAATGAGGTGTTTGAGATACACTGCTAATGTTATTGCAGAACAGACCATAAAAGCTAACGATCGATTAATTCTACAGTTGACATTTTTTGTTTTAAAAATAAAAGAAGAAGATGGCATACGATTTGACGGATCACTGACTGTAAGGCTATTTGCACCTCACTACTCTGATAAACGTATTTTCAAGCGTAGGAGGTTTGGCTATTGATCTTTGAATTCTAAGAACTTTATCGGTTTTAGTTCTAAGAATTTATGTTGTAAATACTTACGTATATGGGTATTAACAGGTGTCAGCTCTTGAAAGCTTGCCTATGAAATGAAGAGACAAAATGGTCAGAGGGATGATTGATCTTATCCTACAAGTGTTACTCGTAGTTTTAATAGTCGTCGCCTTATCATCTATGACAACAAACACACATTTAGAAACAGTAGAGTATTTGATCGGTATGTTTACGCAGCCTTGATCTGGTTGATGAGGTTTATATCAGTAGTAATTATTTATCTCAATGTTCTTTAATCAATAATGTGGTAGGTAGGCATTTTATCGTCCAGTGCAATAAAAGATAATAAATTAGGTTACGCAGATGCATTATTAAAATACATTAATTTCATTTTTTTACCTTATTATTATCGCTCATCGTCAGTTATTTTTAGCGTGATTGATCATTGCTATTACTGTATAATTTATTGTGTTGTTGGTAATGAATCTGTGCAGCTCGTGTTGTTCGGTTTCTTAGATCATTGTTGAAATTCAGATACATTCCATTTAGGTAGGTAAATAGGTTTAGACATTTTAGATTTTTTATCGTTAATCAAAAAAACTCTACACAAAGACGTGGTAGCTAGTTTAATGAAACATTATATTTATATTTTAGCTGGTACTATGTACCTATGTAGGTATAAATGGATATTATCGGATGTTACTTTGAGCACCCAATATTGAAACATAAATCCATTCAGTCCATAGACTTTACAGCAATTTTAGTATAATCCGTGAAAAGAGATCATTTTAAAAGTGTATTTGGAAACGTAATACTTTGGATCTTCGTATATCCAGCCTGGAATTGAATCACGGCACCTGTGTAGGCCGCGAGGTCTTTCAATTTTACATGAGATCCCGAATTATGCAGAGTCTGCCTTAATCTGCGGCTGTGACCTACTTTACACTGGGAATCGCTCGCTTTAGGCGGATTTAAATTTTGTATTAGTTGCAAAGTTTATGCAATATTCTGGCAAGACTTCTTACTTACCTTACCTACTTAAGGTGCAGGAAATGCTTTAAAATTGTTTTTTTTTCAAAATTGGAGTTGGTCACAGACACTGTGCCTACCTAAACGGTCTTTTGATGATCATAGTTAAACCATATTCTCCGATAAAGTCGCTATTACTAGCAATCACGCCGAACCGAACCTCAGATTTTCGATAGTAACAAAATTATGATGTTTCGACCGAGACCAATCGCATTTCATATGGCATCTGCATATCTTCCTGGAATTTAGCTTTTAATCTAAACAAGTGCATAAAGTCTGTACACAACGTTAGATCTGAGATTCTGTGTACTTAGTTTAATGTATCTACGTATGACATAATTCAATACAACGTTATTAGCCTAGATATCAGAGGATTCGTACCTAAGAGGGTTGATAAATTGCCTTATTATGTAAAACTCTAAGTTAGCCGCTCTTTTCATATAAATACGATGTTTTTATTTAACACTACAGTTCTTCAAAGGTAAAAAGCGAATAGGAAAACTGAGGCAAGTTCTTTTAAACTGGAACAGTGCCAATTTCAGAAGCAGCGTTTTATTTTGCAAGTTTACAAGCGACAGCCGGGTGTGAGTGACCGCGACCTTTACTTCTGTAAGCAAGCACACTGCAGCAACTACTTTTGACCCGAACGAAATAAGAATGCAATGTTTATATTTGAGTAAGTAAGTGGAGGGAGTGTGGAAATCCTGTGTGGTGTTTGTGTTCACGAAACCTGGCAAATTGAACTACTGTATACCAGTCTTTGCTTACAATATAAGATGTTTAAAGAAGGATAAAGGTGTAATCAGACTAATCGATCGATTGTCAATTGATCTGCTCACACAGTAAGTATATGTTTATAATATAGCGAAGAAAACTCTTCTGACAGAAGTTGAGACGCCAGATATAAATAAAATAAAAAATAAAATCATTGAACAAGCTAATAAAACCAATCAATTGAATAAGTTTCAATAATAACTTCAGTTCAATAAACTGAAATAGCTTAACAATGCAGCGTAGGCAGCGTTTAATTACCGATGAAAGTGCGCAAATTTTGAACTTTTGGAAAAGAGGAGAAGGTTGATACTCAATTGTATAATAATTAAATTCGGAACAATTTATGTAACCGATAAACTAAGTTTACAGTTTATACAACAGTAAAAGTTTTTAACTAAAATTTAATTAAGCGCCGTTGATGGAGTTTGCGAAAGAACTTTTGTTCTTGGCGGAGTCTGGAAGCTGCCTGTGACATCGATGACATCGTACTTATTAGCCGCACTCCAACTATACTAAATTGTGTAACTTTAAGCTGATTATTATTTTAACTAGCGCTAGTTGTATAACGAGATTGTGGAGCGAAATGTCAGACTTATTATATTAATGAAGCGATATTTTCCTATTCAGATAGTAATGTACTCGTAGGTACCATCAAAATACTAGATACAGAGCTGTATATAAAACAATCGCCTACGTTCAGTTTGTTTAGGTTCACTGAGCACGTACCATACAACTCATATTAACATTATGTGGTCAAATACCCCAATATCCAATATCTACCCACTTTTATCAAATTTTACTAAAAAATCTAAAGCACATAGTCGCTCCAAACTTTCAATTGAATAGCTTCTCTGGAAACTTTTCCAATCAATATTTCAAATTCTTTTGCAAGTTTAATTTTGGAAGACCGATAGCGATTAAATCTAATAAATGCACTTCTTTTTTTTTTCTTTTTTTTTTTTACTTTATTTTGGAATATATTTTTAATATTGCCGTATTATTGTTTACAGGTAAGCATCAAGTAGGAAATAGAGCTTCAGGAACGAGTTCGCCGATATTGGTATTGTATTAAATTGACATTTGATTTTTTCTATTTATATGCTCCCTAATATACTTATTGAAACTCATATGTTATGGTATGAATATGAGAGAATTGGCTTATATACCGCTTAAAAAAATATCACAGCTTATCAACACTAGACATTTTGCTATTTACAAGCAAACAATAGATACGTATTATTTATCTGTTGAAGTAAGTATTTGGCTGTCGAAGAAACCCTGTTTGTTTTACGTTTAGGCACTGAGATTATACGAGCCTTTTGGAGACAAAACAACAAACAATAAGAGTAACTTCGATTTCTAATAAAAACAAGGGCCAAAAAGATTGATTTGAAAAGTTTCTACGTACGAACACAGAAGTTATGAATCGAAGGGAATGATTTACGTAGTTATTGCCGAGATTTGATATATGGAACTATTGAAGCGTTTTACTAATTTTGGTATCTTGCTTACATGCAGATATTTCTTACATAGATAGATATGTTCTAAAAAGGTTTTAAATACAAGCATTCCTCATTCTCATATTAATGCTTCATTTAATATGTAAATTGAAACTTTATTTTTCAAACTAAAGAAAGAGATGACATAAAAAATAGCTGTATTTGTAACCATATAACAGCTTCGGCTGTAACTTAAAATCAAGATGAACATAATGTCAAACGCTCACTGAGAACTACGACGAAATATATTTTAATCAAACTAGAGATCGTCCGAACCTTATCGCCAACAAGAATATCTGTGGAAAACACAAACACTGACAAACAGGCTGTACAAAGAGAGTGTTGACAGATACGGGGATTCGTTCCCCTCGGACCGATTGTGAGATGCTCTCGCTACTATTAATTATGCAACGCTTAGTTGTGCTCGACTGTGACCCAATTTGGGTGTCATGCGAACAGCTGCGGTAAGTCCTGAATTAACGCAGACGAGTTAAGTCGTGAGTTAAGTCAATAGTCCTGAGAACTGTTGACGATGAGTTTACGGATGACCACACAAATGAACCCGGTAGCGCCTGCGAATGTGTTGACATATTTCCAGCTATCATGTAGGAATGTTTTGCTGTACTAGTAAACTTGTAAAGATGCGTAATAGTCAGCCAATAGCATAGTTAAAGACAAGAGAACCTAATACAAGTATGTAGTAGGCGTTAAAACCTATTATTTCATCTAAATCGGGCTAGATTTTTCAACGTTCAGTTTGTTTAAAATGAAATGGAATAGATAAAGCTTGTTGGCGGATACCTACTTAGATAAATATTAATATGATCCTATTGGCCTTAAAGTTAAACTCAGTTTATACTACAGAAAGATACATATCATCATTCGTTAATTTCCCAAATTAAAAATCCGTTCGTTATAAAGCCTTTGCCATTTAACTTTAACCCCTTTTCCATTTGATTTTAATTTCGTCGTCGTCGTCCAATTTGGCGTTTCTGTCCATCAAATCGGTCAGACTTGTCGAGTATTCTTTGGTCCATTATGGAGGATTGAAAACGGAATTTTAAATGATTTAATGATATTAAATTAATCTAATGCCTATCCTATTATAATTTGAGAAAACTTTTACTTGACTCTGTAACAATTTTTTATTGCCGTTAGTAATTATGGAGATCTTAGTTCGTAATTCTAATTTTACACTACATAGACATTATCTGTCTAATTACATACTTAAGTAATCCTTTACTTTGATCTTTATGTTTAGATTAGCGTTTCTCTTCTTTACTAATAGCTACAAAGCAACGAAATAGAAGAAGCTATACGTTACTCGTAAATAAGTCTCAACTCAATGATGTAGAGCTATCTTCTCAGGTTTACATTTGAGGTAGCAAACATCATGTTTGTAGCTCATTAGCTAGCTACGTTTGTGCAGCTAGTGAGGTTCAACATTAGGCAGCATGATTAAAATGCTCAACGAGTAACGAGAACAGAGGTACTATGCATTGAGCTAGACAACATGTAAAAACGTCTTTACTTAAATACTAAAAATGACACCTGGATGCCACTTCGAGATATTAGCGGCAGCGTTTCCGGAAAGCGGAAGGTTTTTTTTACAGATTAGAGAATAATCTTTAAAAACAAGCAGTGTTTTAAGTAGGTATTAAGATTAAGTAAATTAAGAGCACCTTGATGAAATAAGTCCAGTTTTCCTCATAACAAAACTGCTCTTTGGTCATTTTCCTCGATCTTCCGGTATTGCGCATCACTATTAATGTGGAAAATATAAATTACTTCCTTGGTTTATATCATATATTCTATACTCAATTACTCAAAGGTTTATATTGTCTATAATTGACAAAGTAAGTCACCATTTAATCTGATCGTTTCATGCCACCATTGAACTGTAATTGAATTGCAAGTGTACATTCTAAATCCATTTTACATAATATATTTTTTTATAAATAATATTTTTGTGTAATAACAATAATAATTAGCTTACTTTCTTTTGGTATCGTGTAAAACACGTATTTTTTATAATTCTATGTAATTTTCTGTAAGTTAAAGTATAAGTTTTCAATACATAGTTATAGGTAGGTATGTATAATTCAGTCACACGTTCATTTCTTTAGCAGTCTGCATGTATGTAGATATAAGTATAACAAGCTTTAAGACTATCTCTGTGCGATGGCATCGTGCCCGTTCATGTACACCTTCAGCAAACATCTGCAACTGAACTGGAATTATCTTAGTCGAGATAAATTACTTGTCGCCTGCCTACGCTTTAGCAACGTGCAACTAAAATATTATGTGCTAGAAACATTAGAATTGTAAAACTGTTTTCAGTGGGAAATATAAAAAAATACAAGCTTCAAGCTTATTGCAATATCTAGTTATGTACAATTCATTTTAAAGACAAAATAATAAAATATATAATAAAAATACGATAAATCATTTTTAACATTGGGTCCTAAGTATAGCCAATTTTTCTTTTTCAATTTTGCAATATTATCTGGTACTCTATTTAGTTTACTTACAGATATTACATTTAGTAACTTATTTTAAACTCAAAGATATACATTACTAAACAATTTACAAACTTAAACAACTCCCAAAGCATCCATCCGAATCTAAGTTTCATACGAGTGATTGTTTATCCAAAGCCAACTTGTAATACAACACTTTGTATACAAGTTTGGGTATTTGCAGACTTTCGCAAGTGTCCGGAGAACGCAGATCGAGTTGATAACTTGTTCTGTACCGGGATAGGCAAACTTAAATAGCGGACCAGCGGCTACTGCTGCGTCGCTGTAATCTGTTTTGGGAACATTTCCAAGAGACCCGACTAGTTTAATAGCATACCACCATTTATATTACATGCGGATCGATGGCTCAGATCAAACGTGTACATTTGATACGTAGGACGTAGTTACGTGGGTATATTTGATACCGACGTGACGTTATTAAGTGACACAAAGTCAAGTATTTTTCTTTGTGATAGTTGCTTTACTATGTTGCTATACATAAAATATGTCACGAAACTGTGTTAGTAATTCATAATCTTCTAATAGTGAATGTAAGTATTTTGATATAGGAGCCTGAAATGTACTCAAAGGTACAATAATATTGACGAAACTACCTATTCTATTATTATTATAATCTGAAGGATTATCTTAGCTCAAGTTATCTCGAGTATACCGAGTGGCACATCTGATTATTCGAGTATACAATACGAAACGTTTCATGTTGAACTAATAGCCGTGTCTAAACTAGTGTGTATTTAACCTCCTTAAGATTACCTACTTCGAAGTGTGGTTCCCACATTTCCAATCTCCGGACGTCTTCGTACCTCTACTCTGACTTGCATAGTTAATGGTACGACAGAAGCTAGTTTAAAATACGTATGTATATCTAGGTAAAAGCAGAATTTTTATGTCTGCTAGATTGTTTACTTACGTTAAAAAGTGATTGTTAGGAGTCTGTATCACTTAACAGTAGAGTTACCTATTTCAGCTAGCGAGTAAGCTTTTGAAAACTCGTACTAGGCCTTTCTGTCGTATAAATCTTGAGCAATCTCCCACAATCTTGACGGTGACTCCGTCAGATCTCCCAATTTCAATTATTTCTCCCGTTTGGTGATGACTTCGCAAGATTGGATCTCCATAAAGCCTATTTCTTTATGACATGTAATAGACTGCTGTTTTTGAAATATTAATTTATTGAAGAGGCAGGTTGATGATGATGCTTAATTTATGTCATGAAATATTCGTCTTTTGCTTAGCTAAATTATTTTTGTGTTGTTTTTTGTATGAGTTTGAAAGAAACACTTAGGTATTTACTTACCGACACATGGCGATCAGAGACCTCTCTGGTAATGCGGATTTTTTATGATGACACCTTCTCCCCGTGCCCCACAGGAGCGGTCCTAGTTAAGCAATACACACTTGTAACTTTAAGAAAATGTAAGCCAAAATTTACTTACACTTCCAACGATAAAACTACTCTACCTTCTGGCCTACATAAGTCAGGAGTTACGTGGTTTCCGCACGCAAAGATGGCAATGAACTTTGTTTATGAATGTAGCTGGGTAACTAAACTTACCAATTTATAACTATTATACTCCTGTTCGCGAGATCCCATTAAAGGTAAGTTATAGTTTTTCCGTTATACAACTATAGTTCAGATACTCACTCCCTTGTGTACTAAGGCTAATTAGTTGCCTATTTTAATTAGTTGAAGGAGCAGAGAAGTCGTGTAAATTTATATACGCCGCTTCTAACATCCCAGACGCCCCGTGGCAAACAAACTTAGTCTAGGAACTTCATTATAAAATGACTTCGGAAACTTGATCATTTTATAAGAAGTTTTACGGCAAATATTGCCGTGTTTAAAGTAAGACAATTTGAATAAGATACTTCTTGGTTGGTATCATGTCCTAAGTATAGGATCGAGTTACTTTATCTTTTCTTTATTAGAACTGATATAAGAACAGATTTCGAAGTCTACTGCATGACTATCGTAGGTTATTGGATAAATTCTGGCGTAAAACTTTAGAAACTTATTATATGCCCTTTGAACAACCTTCGCTCTCCACGTAGGAAGGCAGAAGATTGATAAAATAAACAGTTTTTTCAAAATATGACACCTACTTGTTGTATTCAACGGCGATTCTCATTTATCTATGTCTGAACTCCTATCTTTTTTACAGTTATGAAAAATTAGGAATTATGAAAAATTCTCGTTCAATTCTCAGTAAATAAATCTGGTTACTTTGAAAGATCTTACCGGTGTTGGGAAACCCGGTAACTTTCTCGTTACCACCGCCGGTATCGACGTTATTTCATTCCATTTAGATATCCTATCAACACGCCGGAGCGGATCCTAATCCAATATTTCAGAAAAAACCTTTTAACTTGTGAATATTTAAATCTGAGAATTTTCGGCTTCTGCAATTTATCTTGCGCTTGCATTTTGAAATATCTACCTTGGGCAGAAGTCTATGAATGATTATTTTTTTGGGACTTATTAAAATTTGTTGTATCTAAGTATTTTGTATTTAGGTGTCGACTGATTTTTTCTTGTTGTATGTGTAAATTGAATTATTACCTAATGTTAATTTCTTTTTTTTGCAGGTAAGAACCAAATAGAAAAATATGCTCCAGAAATGAGTTCGCTGGTACTGAAGTTTTGATTATTCGTTCAATTTTTATAAAAACACTCGTCTACAATCACTATCAATACCTGACTTAATAATAATCAATGCCACTATCTCGCCGCTACTAAAGTATAAATTATGACGTTGACAAGCATTTATTATAAAAGTTTGAGTGATTATGATAGATTTAATACGAGGGGAATTTTGTCAGACAGCAGATAGTTAGGAAATCAATTTGTTTTTGGGGTAAACTACAAGCAAGGAAGGCAATTTGGATAAAAGATTATGCTAATATGTTTATTAGACCTCTTGTTTTCACTCCAAAACATTTTACAATTTAATTAGATATTAACCGAGGGTTAGAATAAATTATTATTCACAAAATATTTGTACGTGTTCTATTATATTTTAGAGAATGAGGCAAGGAGCATGAGGAAAAATGTTCGCACATTTTTAGCAGCAAATATTCGAAAAGCATTGGTCGGTCGGTGCCAAATAAAATATTCAGCTGGCGTAATTTAAAAGCTTCCGGGTCACTTACTCTCCGCCTTTTACATTCTAATTCAAACTTTAACGTTAAGGATTCAAAATCCAAATTTTTAAAGCATCGAAAGAAAAGTCAGGTGCATCACGGAAAAGAGTTATTTTCGTTTCTACATTCGCTGCAAAAGTAATGTGTGAATGAAAACAGACCAAGTAATTTCGACTAACGAACGTAATATTTCGTAGAAGTATCTCCATTTTTATCTTATTTATACACACACGTGTGCGTATTAACTACTGCAGGAGAAAAATGTACTCTGTCTCGAAGTGCGTAGGTCTGTAATAAAGCGAGTGGCAGTGAAGTGCAAATTGTTACAATTGCGGCGATGACCCCATCGCCGGGCAGATAGTGTTATCAGTTATTCATTTACCTGGAAGCTAGTGTTCTACTTACCTTTACTATACGTTCTCATGTCCTTATCTCCGTCAAGTATTTTTGGACCCAATATTTCATATTAAACAAGGCAGGGTTCCTAATTGTCGTGTCTCTTAAACTGAGCGGCGTCACCCGACAAGTGTGAATAGCTTCATACAAAATATTTTTCCACTGGAATTCACGATAAAAATCTGTGGAAAGTTCACGAGAAGTGAGTATGAGGCCTCACTTGGTTGCACATTTTTTTTTGCTAGGTACTGGGACCGGGACGGCTGCCTAATGCTGCCTATTTCAATGACTAGTATCAGACTTTAGGCATCAAGTTTTTTATATACAACAACGTATGTAGGTCATCAAAAGTATTTATTCTGTATATTTACCGAGAACAAAGTTAAAGTCTAAACATAATGTATAAGAAAATAAATACAAACAACTTACCTTCCGATCCGAGAGATAGTAATGACTTGTTTATTCTTACTTAATATTTATGGCGGATTACTTCATAAATGTTTACAAAACTACGATCGAGAACTTGTATTAGCGGACGTAAAGCATGTGAGAGGAGATAAGATAAATAAGACATTATAAACACAAAAACATGAGGCGCTGAAGTAGAGTGGCGTAATTTTTCAAGGGGATGAACTAATTGGGTCGAGCGAGAAAAAACAAAAGTAAATAATGTTCGGGATCTCTTTAACCTATGACAATTTAGCTTTTTAAAACGTGGTAATGCAGCAAACTGTTTTACAGTTAAATAAAGTAATTGAGACGTATTGATTAGAGTGTGTAATAAAAACATTGATATTTTACAACTTGAATACGATCTATTTGAAGTAAACAGCAACAACAATAAATATTGGTTTTTATTTTGGTAAGTTTTTATAGGCAGTTATGTTATTGCTTAAAAAACTTACTTAATTAATCGAATCGTATTTCGGTCACCACTCGATTTAGCCGTTCTTTGGGGCAAAACTTTTTGATCCTTTTATTATGCAACTTAAACGTTACCTTTCTCCCAATTTTACTTTGTAGTGAAAGTTAGCATTCCTCAATTCCTTTAAGATATTTTTAACGCGTTGAAATTAACTTTTTAAACTGAGTTTCCAATCTTCATTAAATTTTCTATTAACTTTCTTTACTCTTTAAACGGCTTAGTCGCGTAGTTTTAAACTCTTAGAACAATCTCCTTTCGAAGAATTCTTTTAAGCAGCTTACTGGTCTACCTGCGTGGGAACTCATAAATCATACTTCACAAAAAATAAATAAATTCTTAGATATCTAAGAAGGATTACTATGTACTTAGTTTTATTCCTTAGCAATTCAAAGAAAAATAACACATGTGACCTTGATCGTCGTTTCAAGAAAGGAAATAGCTGAAAATAAAATACATCATATCGCCTTTGACATGATATTATTCATAGTATTTCTTTTAATCTTCGCAAATTGTTTATTGCTTACAATTTGGCACATCAAGCCGAGTAGTGCGAGGGACTATAGTTTTGGCAATACGCCTTCAGTAATAGGATCGATGGTAAGCTGGAAGGAGGCCAGAGGCCCGTGGGGAACGTTGAAGCTAAAGCTATTATACGCGGGCTGAAGAGAAATTGCATTTCACAGCGCATTTTTATCACACGTTTATGAATATCAACCCTCGTTTGTATAGACAGCCGCATTTCAACGTGCATAGCTTTTACGCATTCTCACGGAATTGCTTCATACCTGCCGTTTTATTTGCCGTTCTCGTATAGAATTAAAAACAAACAGCGCTCTTCTTTCTGCTCTTATAAAATAGAATTCTCTGGAATCTTATTGTATTTTGTATCAATTTACATAAGATAAGTGGTTACCGGAACCGGGAAAGGATGTATTGAACATTTTCCCAGTAGAATTGTAATATAAAGTAAGTATTTCTTTAATGCAACCTGATTTTTACTTACGGGAACTCGTTATTTAATTTAAATCATAACACGTCTGCAAATAGGTGTTCTTTTGGAAAAAAATATTAGCATCAAAGTCACCCGACTAAACTACCCTTATCGTTTCAATTCGGCATATTTTAATCAATTCCATTCGCGTAGAAATTTGAATTCAAAACGTAACATTAAACTGGCCATTCGTTATTCCACATGCGGGGGCTGCCGATAACAGCTTGGAAGTTTGCCTCACTTTACAGAATATAGGTTCCTAGGTACCTACTTAGTTTTATCGCTAGTGTTTCCAATGGGTGCTAGCTTTGTTCACTGCTCACTTGTACCCGAAGGCTGTTCTCCGCCATATTTTATGGATAGCATGGTCATTAGTGCGCGCTAACCGCTTTGTCGGTCACTGCATACGATATTACCAGGTCACCAGGAAACTGCTGTTTGATGCTCTACCAATATTGCTTAAAATTTTAGATAAATAGGCTTACTTTTTATACATGGGTAACTGTATTACGCTTCAGTTACTCCATCATTTTTCCTGGAAAATTTAGAACGATAATTTTTTAAGATAAAATATACGATGCAAAATTCTTTTACATTTACCTCCTGTTGCACGCTTCTCTTTTAACAAACGACATCTCTTTCACACATATTTTTTATTTGTTTTCGCACCTATTTGCTCTCTCGTATTTCAAAGCTTTTTCTATTCGGCAAACAAAAAAAGTGTTCCATTTCATCTCGCCCGCCCGAAATATCGTAAAGCATATAAGTAAGCGTTACATTTGCTATGCATTGGTATACCCGTTTTATTGACCGCGTCCGCGACATTACCCAAATATTACCCGATCTACATTACTACATTTACAAGAATACGATAACGTATTTTCATACGTAAGGCGTTGAATTGTGAAGGTATATCAATAAAGGTATTGGTAATATTTGGTTAGTACCTATTACCTAAAAGGATACCTATTTGTTTCGAAATATTGGGCACGAAATCTCAGACAGTGCTTAATACCTTAGGCTTATTGGTTAATTATATTTTTTCTTATCGAATATTATTTCTACAAATATCAAGTCTTTAATCTGAAAAATGCTTTACAAAATCGTTCAGCTTAGCCTGATATCTGAAGCTTGATATCACATTGCCCGATATCAGATTTATATTTGAACAAACTTACAAACTTTATGAATTTCTCGATAAATTTCTTACATGTTATTTAAATTAAAAATTAACATGAATAAAATTAAAACCATTTTTTCCATAATTTCAAATAATCTTTATAAAACGTTCTCTTTCATACTCTCAGCTATTCACAGAAACTTTTTCATTATGTCAAAGAATTTCGTGCGTGTTGCGCAAGTAATAAAAGCTATTCTAAGCCCACGTTGCGAATAAAGGCCATATTGTATTGGCATAATGAATATTAACGACAGTCAATAGAATCGATATCCATTAGTTGCGGAATTGAGTATACGAGTAGGTGCCCGCTCAGTTATTTGTCCACCTTTTGGAGCTCAATTACAAGGAGGTGACTCTCAACGTCCCACAATAATTAATCTGGGTTTTAATTACAGGAAATTAATTAAAAGCGTCGTCAAACGTTTGTCTAAAGTCGGAAAAAGTTTAATTGGTGTATTAATTCGGGGAAAAACAAGGAAAGAAGGATCTGTTCGTGTTTTTGTAAAAATAAAACTTGTATGCTTTTGATTAAATACACGCTATTTAATTCGGACACCATCTTTTATATAAAAATGATACGACACTGTATTTTCGTGGTTTGTAAAGCATGTGAATATACAAATATTCGTTGCGTTACTTTGGCGTTGGTTTTTCCTTTAAACATTGGTCTCGCGATACCTCCCTTTTCTGTGTGTTTCTGTGTAACATCTATCTACAGCTATAATTAAACTGCGTAAACCCTACTTTACTGTTTAACCTAAATGATTCGCGGACTCAAAGTATTCAAAGTTCTCTTAGCGTTAATATCCAGGAGTTTACTAGTCAAAAAGTTTCGCAATTGTGCGCCCGTTCGAGTGCTGCTGGCGACTTTATGAATTAATCTTAAAATACGTCAACCATTATTTCCATGACCGAATCGGGACTGAAGAAAGGTCCTTTTGTTCTTTAAAAAGGTTTTATGGAATTTAGTGGAATTATTTCCTACTTTTGGCAGAGTTTAATGAGTTGACATGCTGAAGCTAGTTTAATAACAGTATGACTTTTAAAGGAATTTATAATTATAATGGAATAGTTCGCAAGTGCAAGTGCCGCAGGCCACAGGTAATCAACAAGTACTTACTTTTGTTCCTACGTTATTCGGGGATTATTTGGTCTTCAAAAGACAAATTTATCAAAAAATAATATCAATAAATCGGTATGAGCTATTTAGAACTCATGGTTGACCTAGTGGCAATGGCAACGAAGCGCAACGAATATTTCAGATTGAAATTCGGGAGTAATGAAACTTTGATTGCAAAAAGTAGGAACTGTTTCACGGCTTCTATTAATATTTGATTCACTAAAGACGGGTCTGATAAGTACTTACTTTATATTTTTGTGTCTCTAATGAGGCTTGATAATTTCATTCTAACTACTTACGTAATTATTACTAATGTAGAGATGGTTCCTGAAACACTTTGATATAAAATATACCAAAGTATAATTATCAATTGCTAATCTGTTTTTAAATAAACTTAATTGAATTGAGAAAGAACACGACCAAATAAAAACAGCTGAAATACCAATAGAATTAATACAAAAACTTTTAGGCAGTCAGCATTGAATTAAGTTCCTAGTTAGGAACTCTGTAGGCTCCAAACTCTTTGCTGAGCCATCTAGAACTTGGACAGTTTGAAACTGCCACTTGCGCCTTTCAAAGATCACTTAGATTTGAACTAAGAGGCACTTTTCTTGTTACAGACTTAGATTTCAGACTATTATTAGGAATAATCCAATCTGACCGGCCTAGCTGTGGACTTGCTCTCTCTGTTGAGTTGAACAAAAATGTGATTTGTGACATTATTTTTAAGTGCCGTGATACATTTTTTAATACTGTTACCTACTTCAAGATAATTCGAAACAAAACAAATGCATGCTCTTTGATGCACGAGGACACAAAAACAGTAAAAAGCATTGAAGTGCCAACGGACAGCAACAGCCGCTTTTTAATAATTTTGTTTTTCAATTTTGAACACGTATTCCTTTGTAGATAAAGGTATTAAAATTAACGGTTGAACAAATTCTGAAAAAAGAATAAAACATTATAATTACCTCTATATCTATCATTGAACATGATTTTCTAAAGCTTGCTTGCCATTCAATTTAAATTTGATCTGTATTACAAATATGTTAAGAAGCAATCTCCGTTCAGCATATTCCTAACTACATTTATTATTACGTGTGCTCGAGCTTTGAAAATTCAATATTTTACATTCATAAATGCAGACTTAACTCAAGCATATGATATTCTCGCGAGGGCTTATGTATTTGATACCGTACAGAATATAGGAAGTCTTGAAGAAAGCCTAGACTTTATGGAAATATTTGTATTGTAATATTTCTATTTTATCGTTGGGTTGGGAAAAATGGCAATACATTTCATACTTTAATAAGCTGAGTTTGTCTGATCTATTTTTGTACTTAGTCAATATCAAATATATATTCAGTTAACTGTCCTGCTTTATTTTAAGAACGCCTTCCTTAATACAATAAAAATTCTACAAATACAAGACACAAACTTCCGATTAAACATTTGAATGTTATGATTTATAGAAGCCACTACTTAATATATCTTAAACCAACAAGTTTATATGCAAACAGTCCTGAACCCTGAAATCAATCAAACTTTCGAAGAGCACATCTGGTACAAAATTCAAGAGTACTTGCAGATCAAGGCCCAGGTGAGCAATCCCAGTTGCAACCAAACGTGGAGAGTGCAAGAGGCGTACATATTTAATGATGTGCTTGCAATTCTATGTACGAGTAGTGGGTTTGGTGGTGTTACTGTCTATACAACAATAATACATTGTATGTATTACATACGATTCTTGGTACAGTACCTACTCCTTTTAAACGTATTAAGAGATAAGAATTCAAAAGGATTCGCATTTTTTTACATCTCTCTATTGAGTTATCAATCAGCATTCGCGTTTATTACGAGCATCATAAAAACGACACTTGCTTTCATTTCAAAATACAAGTAATAAATTCCGGTTTTCCAATCAAATGTGAATAACTTCGACGAAGTCCAGTAAAAATATATTTCCTTTAGAAATAGTTTTCTGCATTCTATGTTTCAAATTAATGAGTACTGCATAGGATTCACTTTTAACTGTTTATTTCTCAACTTTAGAATACCAACGCTGTTGGAGCATTACTTCTGTAGCCTTCAAAGAAATGAAACGCAACAGAAACATTGGAAATAGTTCAAGAAGCGTTAAAAATGCAAGCTCCAGTTTTCGATTCCCCGTTCAGACGTCGTTTTGTCGATTCTTTTTTGAATTTCACCGTGAAACCGACAGGAATTCTCGACATTTCGACAAAGTTTCCGCCAAACTTTGAAAGTGTCTAATGTTCCCTCGCAATTTTTGCGAACAAGTTAAGAATTTACGATATGATGAGGGTTTCGTGTATCTTGTGGATTATTTTGTTATTCCCTTGTTGTGTGTCGGCTTATGAGGATATAATTTATTTTTTGCTTTCGAAAATGCGATAAAGTTTTTTTTTGTGTCAGGAATTCAATATTCTTAAGCTAATAGCTATTATAAAATGGCTATTAAATCTTGTAAAACGTATTTGAATATTTTAGTACCCATTTAGGTACACTTAGTTTTGGTATCATTTTCGGTTAGGTTTTCTGTTCCTGGATGTTATGTTTAGAAATGTGTTACTGATCCATCTTCTAAATAGCATAATAGAAAAAAAAACATAAGAGTACCCAGAAAAAATTCATAACATCATAGCTGTAGCAATAAAAACTTTCGCGTCCCGTTAAGCCTCCAAGCGACAATATACAAGGTAACCCTTTACTTACTAGGTCAAATATTTACCTCTTTTCCCAACTACTGCTAACGTTGTGGCACGCAATAAAAAAAGACTTTGCATATCGCAAACACGGCGGTTATTGAAAAACGCTTTGGACTACATTTTAGCCTGAAGTATGAAGCAAGATATCAGAAATGAACCTCCACGGATAAATCTAGGAAAAATGGAACAAAAAAGAATTTGATAGAGGCTCGGAAGCGAAACGTATAATGATTTTAAAAAGCACTCTATCCCTCAAAGGGTGTCGTTGGACTAAAGCTGAAGTGAGAGCAATAAACCAATAGACTGGACGTAGCTTTGCAATTTACTCGTAGTACCTAGATTTTTTGGGCCATTTAGATTTAAGTGGATTAGCCAGACTTTCAAAGTGTTAGCAGCACAGCTATTTAACATTTGAAATATCTGTATTATTTACTAAGGTCCGATATTTATGATTAAGTAACCTATTAGGAAGAAAGTAAACATAGAAAATGAAGTAAAGCTATAAGCCCAATTAATGACCAAATTAATCGAATTAGTTTCTGATAATATGATCTTCATCCAAATAAAGATACTACAGCATCTTTACATGTGTCATATTTGTGTAGGTAACGATAAAAATAAAAGCATAAATGGAAGCATGCACACAGCCGCAGGTCGTCGCTCTGTCACAATATAATTATCGTCACTTACCTCCCGTTGTCGAGTCCGCGATATTTTCACGTGAATTCTCAACATTTAGCATCCCGAGACCATGGAGACCGACTGTTAACCAAATAAATGTCCCTGTTTTATTTTCGGCGCGAACTAATGTGTTGTGTCCCTTTGATATAGATATACTTTGTGTAAAAGGCTAGAGATGTGGCACGTTTTAGGTTGCGATGTTCTGTGAGGGGGAATATATTTTTGGTTCTTTTTATCACGAAAATTCAAGAAAAAATACATAGAGATAATATACCTTCTTAAGAAATGTACCTACACTTCGGACGAAGAAACATCCGTCTTTTCAGAGCATATCTTTTTTGAAGTAAAAGCAAATGTAAAAGAGCAGGTTCATATTTTAATACCAAAGTAACCGGCACATTTTTATTTCACGTTGGTAGTACAGCGATCCCAACTGAATTAGACCACGCTCGTAGCAGAAAATTAAATACGTCGTAAACGATACGGCAACTTTTCCTCGTAAACATATCTTAATTATGTATGATATGCCACTTAACTTTTTTATCTAGAATTTTCGAATTTACGTGTTTAGTCGAAAAAATGTTGGCAGGTATTTTATTTGAGCTTCTTTTCTATATAAATAACGGATGAGATAACATCTGGTGTCATTTATTTTGTACCTAGGTGTGTCATTTAAATATTTTTTGTTAAATTAACTTTTATATGCTATGCATATTGGAAGAATTTAACGCTAATCATGTACAATGTACATAGTCAGATTTCAGTTTCTTAACACATATCTTTACGCGTTAAGGGTTGAACCGATTAAGCGTCGTCATGTGTTGTATAAAATCAAAATTAATCCGTTTATGTAAAGTAACGTTCATACCGAGTTTTTGTATGATCGCCCCATGTCAACTATATAAACAACGCGAGCGCGCGAGTTACGTCCTTACAAAACGATAGCAAAAGGTTTTCCTGAGAGCACAGTAAGTGATAAAACGTCTACATCTTCTTATACTTATTCAAATTCCGTGCAATCATCGTTGTATATAACATCGTTAGACGAGTTAGATACGTCCGTTAATGTTCCGTTGAATTTTGACTGTGGATTTTCCTGTACATTTTAACCAAGAGAATTGCCCTAACAAGCGAAGCACGTCAGAGGTGCTAACAACGATAAACATGCAGTCTGGTCCAAATGTGTTACAGCATTTCGAACCTTAATCCTATGACAGAAGTTGAGGAAAATTCCTCACGCAGTATACTTAACTTGGTGAGGAGTATGTCTACATATTTGATTATTGTAAATGTTTTACACTTGATTAAATGTTACAGTTATGGAGGCACCTACGTTGGAATAGATTTGTAGTATGTTTAACATATTTGATGTGGTAATTTAGACATACTTGCTGAGCTTTAACGGATTCGTTTCTGACGATAAGCAAAAGTTTAAGCAGTTTTTAGTTTTATTTTTATGATTTCTTAGTAAAGTGAGTGAAAGCATTCTCGTGTACATACTTACTTTTTTAATCAAAATAAGAAGAAAACGATTTTTAAACGAAATAAAGCTATTCATAAGAAAATCGTGTTAAAGGATCCGTTAATTGCTTCCCAGTTTGATTTACAAGCAATATCGACTCGAACGCTTACACCTTTTGTAACATCAATCACATAATTTCAATCGAATTCAATTAAAACCGAATAAAAAGCGATGAATGAACTTTTTTATGCTCAATACACTTAGATCTTTGATTTACCATAATGCTGAAACCATATAAATTGTTTACATTTTTTCATGCAAAAAGTATCTAAAGAATAAAGCATTTACTTAACAAACTATATGAATAAGAGTATCAAACGGGTGAAATACAAAATTTGTTTTCAGAGACCACCAAATACTAACTAAAAAATCAACTAGACCATAAAGTTTCTCAAAATGATGTAGTTCTAATGATATTGAATTTATAGACGAAACTCATATCTATTTCTCAGAAAACTAATTTATTTTGCGATCACAATAGATAAAATTCGCAACTATATTTTTGCTATTCCAGCAAAAGTCCATTATACATACAAATAATATGTCTTTATTATAATTAGAAACTATTTTCGCGAGCAAGGAACGTGACGAACAGACGACAGTGGGTGTTAATGAAGTTAAATACTGTACACTTCTAGCTGCATGTTTGTTTATTCAAAAGTCCACAGTCGCCGGTCGATGTACTCGGTAAATTTTAAACTAGGTTTTTGAACTTACGTTCTGTATACTATGTTACGTTTAAATGCAGGTTCAATTAATTATTTGTTTAGTTGTGGTAATCCAATAGGTATATTCGTCTCGGCCTTCCTCTTCATCTCTTTGAGTTTGTTATAAGAGATTAATTTCACTGAAAATTACAAATATGTTCATTAGTACCTAATACTATCATGATATTAATAATGAGGCGCAAAAAGTAATAAAGGTTTGTTTCGTACTAAATTAAATATTTTATGTCATTTTTTGTAATGCTAATATCAACATAAATAATTAAATTCATGATCCCTTTTTATTTAATTTTCTTTCGGCTGATTTCCTAGAAACTGGGAGCGTAATATGAAAGATTATAACTTTATGAGTACTCAAATAGCTCTTTAGCAATTCATTAGTATTATTTGAGCTCGTCCGAAATTAATATTTACAAGCGCGTTGAGATGTAACGAGTAAAATTACTTTTCTTCAAGATCGACTTGAAAATATAAATTTAAATATTCTCCCTAAAGCACTTCCACTTCAATTTAAAAAATATTGTGTCTCTGTATTATGGTCTATGAATTATTTAAATTTGAATAAAGTAAGATAGGTATCGTTGTAAAATTCTATCGGCAACTATTGGAGTGGAACTGAAATGTGAACAATTAAGTCCATAATGACGTCATGTACTTGATGTAATAAAAGATATTTCAATTTAGGTGGAAATATAAAGTTATTCTAATAATTAAAAATACATATTTAACGTAACTTTATAATGAACTTTGCAATTAACGTTAACTTTCAGTTTTCCCCGGTAAAAGCTTTTCACAAAAACATTTAGGTAATACTTTTCATTAATCTTCAAAAACTAAGGCATACGTCACACTTGGTAAATGTAGGCTAAATAAGTACTTGAAATACCTAGAATATTACGAGATCTTGTGTAAATAACTGTCAACTCTTCAGCTTACAGGATTTCCTAAACTTGCGTAACTGTTGGCATCTTATCTTGTTTGCTTTTACGTACGGGACGTCTTGTAATCAGTAATTAGTCTTTGTAGTGATAAAGATTCATATGTTACGTTGATTTAATATTAAATAGACTTTTTCTGTTTAGATTATAAGAGGCAATTAGAAGTGGCTTATAACCGCTTTATCTGTGGCTTAAGTTTTTTGTCTCGTTTCTATGTCGACAACTGAACGCCTAGGCAATTACGATAAAGACAATATTAATATTTAAATTTGAACAACAACAAATAGGTACTTACCTAAGTAAATATCGTTTGGTTTTGAACAGAAAACACATTATAAGTCTTCTAATTGAATTTGAAATGGCAAATTATGCTACGATTCTGAAATACAATTGCAAGTTGCAATGCAACAGTTTTGGTCGGTATCTATCTGAGCAATAAATGAAACTTCGACCGCGCACTGATCATAATAAAACTATGTAGGTATAGTTGGCCGTTCGGAAATACTAAAAGTTTTTTTTTTTAATTGAAAAGATTTTGAGTGCTTTTTTTTTTAATAAATAAATTAATCACTACGGTAGATTTTTGATTGAGTCACTAAGTGATAACTCTACATTGAGTTAACCTTCTATTAACATAATCACCAAGCCCTGATATTTTAACTGTTCTTTTAGCGTCCACTTTAAGTGTTAGATATAAAATAACATTGAAGTAATCACTAGGTTTAATTATAAACGAAATATTCAGGGCTTAATTTATATGGTATTTATAGGGTAGTATATATATATTAATAATTCTTTCTAATAGCTTTTACAAAAACATAATTACAACCCTTCTTAAATTATCACAAAAGTCTTCGAAAAGCAATCCGTATTATCTCCCGCACAGTGCTACAATAGCTACCTTTACAACAGTTATACATCCTTATTGCCACCCTGAGGTAGGTAGGTCCCCCGCCACGCTGTCTACAACGAGCGGGGGTGAGGTATCAGCTGTAGGCGGGAGGGGAGGGAAAGCGAGGCTTTCAGAGATACCGGAGTTTGTATGTTAGGTGGACTTTGCATTTATAGATTAAATTGATTTATTGAAAAGAGGAAGTAATAGATGAGTTGCCTCAAATATATTACAAGATTTGCATCTACACTTGTGGTTAATTGTTTTAGTATAATGCTAATTCATTTTTTTTCAGTTTTTCCTGGGTTTTAAAATAAGGTTAGCTCAAAGTGAAACTATAAATAGTTTTTGCGTAACATTCTTTGGCTTTTTGTAACTTTCTTATTCTTATAGAAGCTTCATTATTAGTGTCTTTCCGAGGATTTACAGAATATAGTAAACTTAATTTAGCTATACCGAGTCCACTCGCGTAACGTCAAAGTTTTCGCCTCACAATAGGAAACGTTTCGCTACGTCTCACGATTGCAGCCTTTTGCCGATGAATGTAATGTATCCTGTAACATGTTTGGGATTTCTATCTGAGATAGCTGTAGTATTATTATATATTAATATGTATTTTTGGTCAACATACATCGATAGCTGAAACTTAAGGCCTTTACATAGCAGGTAGCTTAACTTTCTTACTCTAGATTCAAAAGAAATTACGGTGTAGGACTTCCATTGTCCCCTAAAAATATTAATTTTCAAATTCTTTTCTATGTCTCTCTCAATTTACTTATTATAAGAGTTTTCTATCGTTTTATTTCTTTGTGAAAAATTATGCTAAAATAATACTATTTTGGTTGAATTCAGGTTGTAGTTTGAAAGAGCTCCAGTAAAAAGCATATTGACTATTGGGAATTCTACTAACCAGCATTTTTTTGTTAGTTTTTTTTTCAGTATCCTTGATTTTCTATTGACAATCGTATTGCGGTTGTATCCAACGTTTTATTAAAAAACTGGCTGCTAAAGCGAGATGCGTAAAAAATAGAGGCCTTTTTTTCCGGAATAAAGCTTTGAAACTTTTACAAATTCAAAATGATTTCGTGTTCAAAATAAAACAAGCATTTTGCACTCATTTTTTGTTTAAATGGAATCGGAAAACTGAAATAGCTTTTTGTAAAATGTTTTTTTATTTCAATTATTACATGTATATCTATACAGTAAAAGAAAACAAAACTGTTTTCATTCTGATAAGCTACAAAAAGGTTTTATTAAATTTTAAACAACATTTTGGAATTTGTAAGTCATAAGCCCGGTTGTAAATACAACACATCGAAAACTATTTCCATTTCCATAGCTTTTTATGCTTTAAACAGAGAAAAAAAAAGACCAGCTTCAATTGTAAAATTTTGCATTATAATATCAATACCTATCTATCCCATATAGGTAGTCATTATTCCACGCAACTATGGCATGTACGGTCTAGGTACAATATTTTAACATGGTTATATGTTTAAAGCTCCACAAATGCACAAAAGGACATTGTTTGCCGCGAACAGACGTGAAAGCGTTGCCATGGAGACCGCCGGTCATTTCCGCCATGTTGTTTTTATCTACAGCCGCCGCTGTGAAATGTTTTACGTTTAATTAAAAGTGGCAATTAAAACATTTTGTGTACCTGTTTACGGAAAAAGGTACGCATGGCATACATAATTAACCTTAAGTTTAATGTTTGAGAGATTTTTTTTCCTCTAAAATATTTTAGAAGAGGTCTTAACGTTGAAACAAATCGTTGTTTACCCTGTAATAATTAAATTCTTTCTTCAGAATAATAAATTGCAAATTATTTACAAACAATAATATTCTCGTAAAAACACGCTACAATGACCATCAGAGAAAAATATTTACTTTACAGCCCCAAAAAAAAACGGTGTAAGTTAAAAAATCTGAAATATTTCGTCCGAAGTCAGGTTTCTTTAGTTTATTTATTTAGTCACGGGCGAGAAGGGAGATATCCACATGGCCACCCCAACCGAGCCCGTTGTCATGGCAACGCGATGCGTACCGTCCCACACCGTCCCGTCGTCGACCTCGCTACCTACTTCAACTGAAGTGAAATTATAATTTCTAACATGCCTTCTTGTGTTTTGTTGGAAATTTTAATTAAGTTAACCTTAAAAATAGATGTTATGTCTATAAATATATTTTATGGTTTATTGTGTGACATTTTAATTTAAAAATGTTTTTCTTTATTAACTTGAATCCTATACCTCAATGTATTAGTGAATTACAATAATGGTTTCACCCTCTTCGATATACCCATTTTCAACAGAAAAGTATCTAGATGATATTTAAATAAAACTTAAAACCGTATATTTTTCCCGCATAAGATTGTTTCAACATTTTATTAAACCTTCCTCTAAACGCACAGTTTCGTAACATAAATATTTTAGTAGACATGATAATTCGTCAAGATAAGTAAAATCATACTTTAGGGGCACTTCGCTACGAGTCCCGTAGCTCGTAGCAGACCGTAGTAGCTGTAGCAGATGCTACACCACAAGTAGACGGAAGCGCGGAACAAATTAATTTAGACGACAAAGACATAACTAATGTCCTTTAGAAGAAGAATACAATTTAATGGATAAAATACAAGAGAGGAGAATTATTTATTTTAGAAATTAATTAAGCAAGTTTAGAAAAAAGTACTAACCTGTTTTTTGCTTGCTGCTGTAAAATGCGAATGAGTAGATAAGGGAATAAAAATAGTTGGTAAATACTTAATGTAAAATATTTAATGAATAATTTCAATGCCTGCCAAGCAAGCTGATCGTTCAAAAATCTTTCCCTATATTTTTGAAAAATGCTTGTTTAAGAAATTCAAGTTGTTATAAATGAAAATTACAAATTCCACCTTTTAAAAGATAAATACAGTAAATATTTATTTTGCTAAGTACTGTTGACTTTTATATTTGAGGTAAACAAACCTTTTTTGACCAAAGGTTGGTGGAATTCTTAGTCGTCTTCTATCCAAGGCTCTTCGTATTCACGAGACATCTCCAGGTAAAGGGATTCGTGTGGTGTTGAATAAATAATACGCACGTACCGTTAAAAGTGTACAGCCTTTAGTGAAAACAATACACAGGCTGCTTATTTTAGGTATTTTAAGTGATTTTAAGTTCTATAGATATTATTGACAAGGTTATGAATGAAGATTATTTCTTTCGTTGCCATTTAAAGCGCAGTTATCGCAGTTATTGGTGATTTATGTCAGTAAACTGACGACGTAAAAGTAACATTTAATCAGTTTATTATATCAACAGTCTTTTTAATTATTTTTTTCTAATAGTAGATAAAATAAATATAAATCAATGAGATTCTTTACATGTAAGCTTTGAAGACATATTAAACAGTTTGATACGAGTATATATCAAATAAATGAAAGTAATTCCTCTTACACGTCTCTTATGATTGAATGAAAATATTCAATATTCGGGACTAATTTGGAAATACCTTTTATAAAGGGTCGCAAAGCAAATCTTTCTTTTCAACCGTGACTTGTGAAAGAAAATTTTTGCTTTATGGAACATGTACGGTAATACCATAAGAGCTTTTCCTGATTACGCCTCGTTTGATGGAGGTTGACATGTTTACTTTCAAACCATAATTTTACATAGAAGAGTGAGTATTTCATATTTCCTTATATCCTGAAAATTGAATTGCTAAGTTAAGGACATGCTAAGTTTTAATTGTCAAAAAAAAGTTTTACAAAAAAAATCGTCGTGTCCTAAACTGCGCTGCTCCTAAGTGTTTTGTTTTCCAATTTTAATTATGACATTAACACCCATACATCAATAATTATTCATAGTCAATAGCCAGGAAACAAAAGCTTTGTTTGTTCAATAACAAATTACGTGTTAATTACTTATTTATTGCGATTCATAAATTAACCTCAAATGTAGAGAACGGCGGAAACATTGACCGTTAATTATTGTGTAAGTGCTTGTTCCTTCACTTTAATACGTTTTTAAGTTATTATTACTTTGTTTTTTCAGTGTTCATATTTTAAACGACTTAAAAAAAAAATTTTGCCAAAAAAGAAACAACTTCAAAATGGAAACTAAAAAGTATGAAATAAATTAACTTGTAAAGCAAATTTCGAGTTTATAAGTGATTAAAAGTAACATAAACAAATACATAATTATGCCTTTAAAATTTTTGAAGACGGTGCCAAGTAAAACAATAACTAGATATAGGTAATATAGGTACTTATAATCAATCTTTTTCACATCTCAAGGAAACAGGTGGCACCAAAAGGAGGAGTTTCTCAATTCTCCTCCTTGTAAACCTGTAATATGTATGGTGTAAACCTGGATATATCGAGGGAAACACTCGTAAAAATTGCATCCCGACTGTGTGTTTCTTAATATTATGCAATAATAAGAATTTTAAAGCCCTAATGTTTAATGAGGGTCTGACGTTGACCTGATGATGGAGCGGAAATGCAGTCGACGGAACTCGACAACGGTTTACAGCAAGTACTTTATGTTTGGACTTGATTAACTTATATTATTGAGACCTTTCATCTAAATAGGTTGTGACTGTTATTAGGGGTCTGATAATGAAAATGAAGGACAGTCAAGGGAAACTAAAAAATGTGAAATAATTTTTTTTTGCCAAAAAAGAAACAACTTCAAAACGGAAACTAAAAAGTATGAAATAAATTAACTTGTAAAGCAAATTTCGAGTTTATAAGTGACTAAAAGTAACATAAACAAATACATAATTATGTCTTTGAAATTTTTGAAGACGTTTTTTGGTTGAAAAAATATAAAATACACCAAACATTTTTAAACGAGTTCATAAACGTACACACTTTTTTTTTTTTTTACTTTTGCTCCTAAAATAAACCAAAATTATATAACTTATGTTGATTACATGGTTATTTCATGTTAACACAATAGAGGCAGAAAAAATGTATTTAGATTGATACTATTAACTATTCAATCAAATCAAAGAGCTAAAAAAATCATATCTTCGATACCTCGGCAATACCGCCTATCATTCATATTATATTGTGTATCTCGCGAAAGGCCTTCGGGTAATAAATGTTGTAGGTTTCTCAGAATCCTAAAGATAATGGTTTCATATTATTTTGGCGTGGTAGGAATAATACTCCTATTATGTTTTTGATAGTTTTGTTAACAATTTTACCCCCAGAAGCAGATAAGGATAAATTAAATTGTAAAGTCAAAGGAATTCTTTCAATATTATTTTTTGCCTAAAAACATTATCGCTACATTAGATGTCGTACTCCTTCTCATTTTCGACCATCAAATTATCGGCTATAGGTTTAGGAAGGTGCATAGTTCAAAAATATTTTTGTGACTGGGGGTAAATATTTTAAGCACATACGACAAACTAAAGTATTACCTATTCAAGCATTTTATCAGTATTTGTAATAAATGGAATACATGAAAGCCCTAGAGTCTAGAATTAATAAAAATCAATAAATAATATTTTATTAAATTTATCAAATATCATATCTATAATCATTTACTGACACAGATCCCGCTATACCCACACAGGTCTTTACTTATAGCTGTCCATCCATGTATCCGGAGTTACGAAGCATTCACTTATGAATAGTTGGCTTGCATCTCTTGTAACTGTAACAGGTCATGTCATGCCTTCAGGGGTAAGACCGAGTGCTAGTGTGGTGCTAGCTACTCTAGCTAGCAAAACATGAGCGCTACGAAGCTTCTCGATCGTTTTACAGCTTTCCGTCTCTTTTCAAAGTTTCTTAAATGTAAAAGAGAACATGATACGTCAACATTTTTACTCGGTGCAAATGTTGAACCTGCCCGTCGATCCCATTTTAGCTAAGTTAGGAGTCGACTGGACTACTTTTTTAACGCCACCGACATGGATGTTTGGGCAGGTATGCAAAAATATTCTTTATGTTATTTAGGCAAAGATAAAAATTGTAGTGTAGGTAGGTACGAGTACCTACTTTTAAAATATTCAATTCTATGAGTACTCTAACGTTAATACCTTTTTGCCTTTTTAAGAAGCATTACGGTTTTGATACGTACTTTTGTGGTGAGATTAAGGATATTATTTAGGTACTTATTTCGATGTGACAGGAATATAAACAACCAATATAATTCTTAACAAAATTAAAGCCATTATTACACATCAACATTTATATGTTTTAGTAGGTACCTATATTACAAAAAACATTTCATCATAAAATAGTTTTTTTCTACTTTTTCCATTTTTAAGGTCCACTTAACATCTCGATTCGAAAGTGTATTCCACTAAGAGCATGCGAGGAAAGTATCGGCCCTTTTTCCACATCAGTTCATAAATACGGATCCGGGAGAGTTTCCCCAGCGCTTTAAAAGAAGTTTTACAAAAAAGAAATGTGTAAAATGAACTAGGAAGATATTTCTTGGTTATAAACATTTTGGAGGAAACTAATCTGGTTCTGGGACTTGTTTCTTTGTGCACGATTTTTTCAACCTACATTGATATATGAAAATGTTAATGAGAAAATGACTTGTTTCCATTATTTATGTGTTGGGTCGAGTGGTGAAACATTTTATATGAACTTATTCACACTTGCCGGATCTGATTTTGTGTTAAAACTCATATAAAAATGTCTTCAAATAAAAAACCGTTACAAAAGCGGGAAGGCATTAAACTGCTTAGCGAGACAGACATGTACTATGTTTCTAATCCTTATCAAATAGCGCATAAAATGCAAAACCTTTACGAAAAACCACCATAGATAGAGACCAAGTACTCCATACTCCATAACCTTTTTAATAAAACAACCGATCTATTTTATTTTGTCGTAATAAAAGATCGCTTTCGTAAACAAGTGGATTTTTTTTTTCTGTAAGCGCTTCTAACTTATTCATACAAACAAAACATACATTTTCTTTATGAAGGGGGAAAATAAATAATCATGCAAGAGTAAATAAATACAGATAGAATCCCTTGGGTTAGGTCCAAGAGAAAATAAGGAAACGGAATCGTGTAAATAACTTGTAAACGGACGGATATTTACTTATACAATTTTGTTAATTATTTACTAGGAGATTTTTACAAGGCAGAAACGAGTAAAAGTATTATTTTTTAAACAAGTTAATTGAAGCATTTAAATACAATTAACTTGTGTTGCTTTTGCACAGAATATTTCTAAAATACAAGTATTTGGTGGAATGTCTAATAATTAGGTTATAATAAATCATAAGTTGTAGGTTTTAAGCTATTCATAGTGCAACCCACAAAGAACCAAAAAAAAGAAACTCTATTTCTTTTGAAATTAGTTTCCATACCTTGTTATGAAAGCACTTTTACAAAACTTCTTTCAAGCAAAATAGAAACCAAAACCATTAACTAGCGCGTCCCGAACGGAGCCGTCTCTCAGATGTACATTCAAAGCATGTCGCGACTACAAATTCAATTTCGCTAACTAACTTACGTTACTCGAAGCATTGTCTAACGCCAAACCATTCTCTTTAATGGGACCAGGAAGAGGACAATATCTTTGCTTTAGTATTCAGTCAGGAATACGGCTGGGATATTGCCATCGTAACACATTCACTCTGACTATAAAATTTATAATGTCACGCAGGACTCTAGGGAGCTAAAATGACAATGATTTTAGTAGATTTGGTTCTTTAATAATTCTCTTGGGAATTTATCACCTTTATATGATATTACTCATAGGTAGGCGGTTGAACCGCAGTTTGGAATTTTATGTGAAACCGTGCCAAAATCGTAAAACGTAAAACTTACTACCTACGATGAATTGCGTTTTTCCTATAGGAATAAACGTCAAACCTACAGGCGTTTGTATCTCTATTTATTAAATGTAAGAGTGCTCTTCTAAGCACAATGAGAGATTATTCAAATCTTTGCAATAATTTTTTGCCATATGCTTTTTAAGTTGACGAAAAGCAAAATAAAGATAGCACGATAATTAATGAATGAATATTAACGATCTTTTCAACTGAAGGTTTATTTTTCATGATACCGACGTGGCTTGTGAGGATTGCGTTATTAAAGTTGTTTCTAACAAGCGTTTATCTATTCAGGTTACCCGATATGTCAGGGCACTTGATATTCTTGTTAAGATTGTCTAGCAATCCTAGTTGGAGATTAATTAATAGTTACAACGGTAACTCTAGTAGGAAATCCAAAACGGAGTTGTATTTCAATTTGTAGCGGATTTAAAATAATTAACTATTGTAGTTAGTTTATATTTTATTTAAATGCTACGTTGAAAAAATATCGTCTTTATAATAATCTAAAGGGAAAAGCTGCTACCTTGCGTTAGCTTTAAAAAATACATTGACACATATCAATTGCTATGTGTATATTTGCCTATAAAATATGAGTTTTTACCGGATACGCGGTGTAACAGCTTATTATTGCGTAAATAATATGTACTTTTACAGGATTTTTTCCCCAGATATAACCTCGTTGTATTTAAAAGGAATACTTATTATCACGTACCTTTGTATTAAAATGAAATGTTTAAAACGTGTGAATATAAATTTAATGCAATTTCATTCTTGCATCACGAAAATTATAATCGAATTGATCCACCATTTGGTGTTCGTATTATACGAATATCCTATTAGTGTTAAATTGGATGACTGCGTTCAGTATTTTACCGCAATATTAATTATTTAACGAAATGTATAAAATTTGCTATTTAACCTTAAAGATTTATGTGAAATTGTAATGCCATTTTAAATATTCCGATTGCATTTTTATTTTCCTTTTTTATTAGCTTTCAGAGTTGGTAAGTAAAAGTAAATAAAGACCTTTGAAATAAAGAGCTATGATAGCTCAGTGTTGGATCCTTTGCGATCACTCCTGCTACAAAATCATATCATAAAAAATCATAATCATAACGTATGTAAACTAAAGTACTGAAATGATATGCCATAATTTCAACACTTTACAATATTATACTGAATATAATTATGTGTGGTAATTATACCTCCCACACCTATCTCAGTAGAAATGACACCTAATGAGGAGCGATAAATACGAGTAAGCAGACATTCATAAAGTAGTGCCTTATTATAGTGTTTAAAAGAAGAATAATGTAACGAGTTTATATTAGCGGTGGTATAGCCTAAACGTCCCTGAAGTAAATTCAAAAATGGAAAACAAAAACAAAAAACATCTTTTGTTATTTTCGTAGCCCTCTTTTCAGTCATTTCGTCTGTAAACATGAGTAACCCAATTTATTAACGCAATATAAAGTATTTGTTGGAATTTTATGACCGTAAAATCGCATTTGTTTTGTCGGAAGATAACCACAGTATAATTTAAGCAGCTCACGTTGCCGTAGTTTCGGTAATGGCTCGCTTTTCCGCGGTGAATTAATATTGGTCTATTACTAGAATTTAACCGCCGAATTACGATTGTTGACCATTTTCAGTGATTATTTAGTTATTTTTTGTGCCTAAAAATTACGCTGTTTGTTTAGAATACATTTCATTTATTAGTTATGTTGATAGATAAAGTGCCCATTATACCTTTAGATAATGAATACGTATCTACCTACTTTAATCTTTGGCAGCTAATACTGCAAAGTAGTTCTTAGAACGTATACATTTCGCACGTTTCTCTTTTAATAGTTCTCATAACTAACCTAAAATTACTATGTATTTACTATGTATGTGTTACTATTTTACTTGCGGCAAAGTTTTCAGAGAATAGTAGGGCTTGGCAACTTATAATAATATGTATAGGTATAATATAGTACTTTTATTTATTAATAAGTTTGTTTTAGTACAAGTAAAGAGTTTTTGCTTGCATTTTTTCAGACATAAATTCAACTTTCTCTTGTCCACAGATATTCGACAACCACTACCACTTTCATCACAACAGAGTGTCGAAGCGCTCTCTCTCTCCCGCACATGAACATCACGGGAAGCTAGAGGGAGACACAAGAGTGAGATGGGCCAAACAACAGCGAGCGCTATCTAGACAGAAGAGGGATTTTTTAGTATTTCAAACAGAAGATGGGAGCTCGACTACAGGTGAGGATTTTTTTTCTGTTAAGGAAAAAGACAAACACTTTTATAGTATTTAACTAAATAGGTAAAACGATGCTAATACCTCCATATATAATTCCACATATTTTCAATCATCGTTCTGTCCACTTCTGGTTGTGTGGAAGACAAAAACTACGTATGACAGACTGTAGACAATACAAGTTTCGACGTTTAATATGTTATGTTGTAATTAAACTCTGAATATCGTAGAGCATTCTTCAAAATTCAAAGTTCCATATTTCAAAGCATTACATTAATTTAGCTAGTCCTACACTGAAATGCAATTTTCCAGCATTGTGCCTGCAAACACAGAATAGGAAGCGATCTCATTAATTCCAACAACTGCAACCAAGGAGATTATTAAAGGCACCTCGCTTACTAACTTACCAAAGCTTTAATCTATTCTTCTTTTAGAATTAAATAGGAAATAGCAAAGATCTCCTATTTTATCTACTAAGAATTGTAAAGCTAGAACGGACGAGTTTCACTTTGTTGTGGATATCATTTTAGCGATGAAATAGATATCTTTCAGTTGTCTAAAGAAGTGATTATTTATCATTTATATCATTCAACACTTATGTCAAAATAAATGAGGTTGAGATGCTGGTTAAACGCACGTAGACGTGCCCCACAATTACATGCCTTTTGAATGAAATGAAATGAAAAATCATTTAATCCTGTAGGTTTTGACAACACTTAGGACGGGTCATTTTTAAAAGTTAATGCTAGATTCGCAAGGGTGCAGTTTTCCCCAGAGAAGAACCTCGCCAAAAACTCTGTAGGGTTGCTCTTTTCAATTTAAGTTTCACAAATCTCAGGCATAAACACAGAAACATACAATAAAATTAATATATCAAAAGAGGTATCCATAAATACAATAACATTCATTTAATTTAAGAAATGAAAATAATTGCCAAAAAAGTATTTTAAAATCTTTTAATCTGTTTAAATTACTCAATCCACACACTTAATGTCAAGATACTAGTAAATACAAAAATGCATAGATCACATTTGAAAACTAATCATTAACTCTTCCTTCAGTAGATTCAAAACCCCCTGAAACACCAGCACCATCAGCAGCGACACGCCGCGACACAGGGTCCAAGAGAGAAGTGCAACCGACCAGGGTGAAAGGTCGGCCGAGAGCAGCTGACTCAAAGTTCCAGCTGAACGATCCTAAATGGCCGCATATGTGGTATTTGGTAAGAATCTCTCTTTCTATTTTGTTAATGATCTGTTTAAAAACTCCTGTAACAAAACACATTTCTATACCTAACTATGTTGTGTTCCTGCCAATAACAGTCAATATTCTTTAATAAGGTAGCAAATAAAATAAAAATTGGTAAAACCCTCACCAAATTCCTGATAGGTGATCTTAAATTCGTTTCACAATATAGTGTCAATCAGATTTGTTGCTGCCGCGATTGTCCTTGCTATGATGATGATTTTGTACCCTTATACACGTGTTGTAAATTATGTTCGTACTCCAAGGTATAGGCACAATTATTTAGACGCTAATTGAAAGTAATGAACTTCTATCGTCAATAAACCGTTAACAGGAAATATGAATATGTTGTTTACGTTTTGACGATACAACTTTCCGTATTGTTCAATAAACATTTTTAATAATATCTAAAGGAAAGTCTGCGAATGTTTTGTTTCCAAAGTTTCCAATAATTTCAAAGTAATCAAAGTGTAAAGTTAGAAGGCGTTGAGACGAGTAAAAGTATGGAGTTTCGAAACCTTTGCAACACTTCATTTTATACCGTTTTCTGAGAAAATATCGTTTCAAATATCAGTTTTAATTATAAAATTTTTGAATTCAGTAATTCTTGGAACTGGGCAGCACTTCCTCTCTTTACAACACTTTTATGAGTGCGCAATTTTTTTGTGCCTTACCTACATTTATAATTTATTTTTCTATCGAAAAAGTGAATCTAAATAAAAATAGGTAAAAAAACTTTTTAAGTTAAACGGTTTTATGTTAAACATATCTACATTGCAATGTTTAAGATAAATGTACTAAAAACCAAAAAATAATAAAATAGACACAGTCGTGGGAATTATAAACATATGCATAGACTAGACTAAAATAAAACCGTGGGGCACGTCAATTGTCTACAAATTATCGACTTAATGTGCGATAGAAGAATCGTTTAATTCGTCGTTAGGCAGTTGGCCCGCAGACGGTGAGGAAATTACTTACTATTTTCTTGCTCATGGAAATTCCAATAGTTATACACTCCATGTAAATAAAAGAGATGTTTCAACGAGTTTATCGTTGGACATTCACATCACACTGCTGGCTGGCGAAGAATCGTTTCACTGCTCGTAGTTTGTCTTTAATCGACAAAACATATGATAAAAGTACTACTCGCTCAACACTATGAAACCCTAAAACTCGCTTATAATCGAGCTTGCTAGCTTGTTTCCACATTCTAGCCCTACTTATCACACGTCCATCGTTGTCGGTTGAACAACTGCCTTATTATAGTGTAACATTACAAAACAAACATTTTAATCAACGATTGTAGACAATTGACGTGCCCCACGGTTTTATTTTACTCTAGTCTATGCATATGTTTATAATTCCCACGACTGTGTCTATTTTATTATTTTTTGGTTTTTAGTACATTTATCTTAAACATTGCAATGTAGATATGTTTAACATAAAACCGTTTAACTTAAAAAGTTTTTTTACCTATTTTTATTTTCTAGTTTTTAGTTTTTATTTCGCATTCTGTTTAATTCATTTAGTGCTTCATTATTGCAAGGTTTCTTGCCCGTTAGTTTATTGCAGTCCAACTCCTCTATACGTAGTCCCTGCAAAGCTCTTACTCTACAAAGAGCCACGTAGGCTTGACCTTCTTCAAACAGTTTCGCACCTAAGTATACGATTGCGTGATCCACAGTGCTGCCCTGCATAAATCTTGACTTGGGTGGTGGATTCAGGCTGGATTAATCAGATACCTAAATTACAGATTCAATTTCTAAATTTAAATCTTATTATTATACGCCATTTAGTGGCTGCGCCCATCTAAAATATTGAGGTTGTATAGTGCACTGAATTCTTCTTGGCAAGCCCTTTTATTTGATACCCATATTGGTGGGATTGATAAAAAATTGTTATCAGCCATTTGGTAGCGGCGGCCATCTTAGATTTCAATTTTGCATAGTAAATTGTATTCTACTTGTTGAGACCTTTCATTTGATACCCATATTGATGGGATTGATAAAACCTAAGTTATCCGCCATTTTGTAGCGGCCGCCATCTTGGATTTTAATTTTATATAGTACATTGTATTCTACTGGTTGAGCACTTTCATTTGATACCCATATTGATGGGATTGATAAAACCTAAGTTATCCGCCATTTTGTAGCGGCCGCCATCTTGGATTTTAATTTTATATAGTACATTGTATTCTACTGGTTGAGCACTTTCATTTGATACCCATATTGATGGGATTGATAAAACCTACGTTATCCGCCATTTTGTAGCGGCCGCCATCTTGGATTTTAATTTTATATAGTACATTGTATTCTACTGGTTGAGCACTTTCATTTGATACCCATATTGATGGGATTGATAAAACCTACGTTATCCGCCATTTTGTAGCGGCCGCCATCTTGGATTTATAATGATAATGAATAAACATAATTGTATTGTCACCAAAATCCAAAGTGTATACAAAATTTCAGATTAATCGGTTGACAGGAAGAGGGTGAAATTTGAATTACTAAATTTGACCCAAGAAAACAAACGGGGTGAGCTAAATAAAACCGTTTAAAAAGTCTTTTCTTCTCTCTTGAACCTGACACGTTACTTCCAATGAATCGCAGTAAATTTAATCAGCAACTCAATTTATCTCCTTTTTATTCCGATATCAAACTCGGAATGTAATTCTCCTCGATTCCTAAACGAAATTACCAGGCGATCATAAAATAAAGTACAAATTAGCTGGTACTTGACCGTTTTTATACAGCCATCGGCCGAAAGGCAATGGGGAAGTTTAATTTTCTTTCGAGAGTTCATAACGCCCTTAAATATTGACGAAGGAAGCCAAAAATTCCAGTTTTGTTTGCCTGTTGGAGTTGCCTATTATACCAGGGAAGCTTCATTGAATTGGATAATTAGGCACCAATTATGTATTCCGTGTTTCTTAGGCATAATCTTGTTGATTGAGAGATGGAAGTTTTGTAGAAATTTTATTTCTCACAAGTTATAGATTGTTAGGTATACATAGCCAATTGTGATCCTCCAGGCAACTTACTGTTAGGTAATATGGTTTTCTCCAATTATTTTTACTTAGAAACTTAGAATTTTCTATTTCATATCATAGTACCTAAAACTACATCGAATAGAATCGCCTCGTAAAGTCAGAAACCATTATCCATTTCCATCTTACTCTTCACATTTTAATTTTGAACACGATAATTTCAGTTGTACTTCTATTCAGGCATTTAATTAAGTTAATACGGTGCATCCAGTGTTAAGAATATATTTTTTCCCAGAACCGAGGAGGCGGGCTGGACATGAATGTAATCCCAGCGTGGCGGGAAGGTATCACGGGCCGCGGCGTGGTCGTCACCATCCTCGACGACGGACTAGAGACTGATCATCCTGATTTAATTGCTAATTATGTAAGTCATTTTTAAATTATGGCGATCAAAATTTTATTTTAAGTAATCGGTTTTTGACGTCACCTAATCCGTCCAGAAAATAAATAATATTTGATACTCGTAAACACTTCAATAGAATATCTTGGATTGACACGTGCGTTACTTACGAAATGGTTAAATTGCTATTCGCTGTTAAAAGGGTAAAACAATTAATACCTAGTTTAAAACACTGTTCCATTGTATCCCATAGATCTGCTGGTTTCACTATTTGGAATAGGCTTCTTACTTCTTTATTCCATTCGCATTTACAGGAAACAAAACAAAAACACAGTTCAATTTTTAACTTCACCTATATACGTATACGAGTAATTAAAAATACAATGCAACCTCAACGTTTTAGGCGAGTGATTGTGCTCCGGCGGCACATAAACGTACACATTAAAGCGTAATGGATTCACACCGAGCCACATCTCAATCACGGTCGCCGCTATAAATCCGAATGGGAACAAGTACAATCTTGTGCGTTAAAAGCCGGGACTTTGAAGCATTGAGCGATTGAAGCTGGATGGGAGTGGATGTGGGTTATGCTCTATTCACACCGGCAGGTTAAATCATCGTTTCGTACGTTTGTATCGCTGATGTTATCGAATTCTGGAAAACGTTCAGATGCGCGACTTTCTCGCTTACTCATCTGATGATAGTTTGTTTTCTAAAGAGTAGTTCCTATGGTTTTTCACCGACTACAAAAAAAGAAGGAGGTTTCTTAATTCGACCGTATTTATTTTCTAAAATGTATAAATAATATATTTCCAAGATTTTTTTTTCACCTTTTGGTGACGAGTTCACAATTGCAGTACCTATATTAGTAACAGCCATAGCTGCCTACTACACTCACTTTATGCCACAGAGTTTAGGCTCTAGAAGCAGTCGGAACCACATATTGTCCATAACCAAATTAAAAATAAGCAGTTTTTAATTTAAAATCATTGATAACATTGATTTGAGATTACTGTCACCAATATACGAACAGAACAAAAGTAGACGTTCAAATTATACGATTCATCTCTCTGTGGCTTGAATTTCAGTCGCATTCGGAAAAATAGGTAATTGGGTCGCCTATACATTGTCGAGGCACAATAGTAGCGTGTTTTAAACAATACTCTTTTATCTCTGATAAAGTTTTAATCTTAGTTTTTAATTGGCAAGGCAATCTCGTTGTGGGAGATTAAGGTTTGTGTTCACTTTTGTAGTGTCGACATTCTCGATTACGTGTGAGTTTTTCTCGCATTAGTTATTAGGCTGACTGAGGAACAGTCTAACAGCCACAGATACAACCACTAGCCGCAACATGGCGTTTTGCGGTCCGACCGCCAGCGTGACAAAGTCGTGTATGTGATTGACCTCCGCACCAACGCAAAGGGGATGTTGTTAAGTTTTCCGCACCAAAGTACTAAAATTAATAGGTCTTTACCTATGAAATTGCCGTTTTACAGTACTGGCCATTTCAATTAAAAATATTTTTTGTTTAGCTAAGAATTCTAATTTCAAATTAATTTCATTTTAAAAATATGGAATTCTTTTTCCAAAAACAGTCATTTGTTTATTGGTTAGTGTTACATTTTCATTGCATTTCAATCATTTTCGTCAACATGGATACGTTAAAAATTCGAGTAATTATTGAATATGAGTTCCGTCGTGGCAGCAACGCGGCACAAGCGGCTCGCAACATCAACGACGTGTACGGAGCTAACACTACAAACCAACGAACCACTAGTTATTGGTTTGCTCGCTTCCGTTCTGGAAATTTCGACCTGAAAAATGAACCCCGCGGTCGTCCGAAGACTTTGGTCGATGCAGACGAATTGAAGGCGATCGTGGAAGCTGATGATACTCAATCTACGGCTGAATTAGCAGCAGCTTTCGACGTTAGCATCAAAACAATATTGGTCCATTTGCGTCAAATTGGCAAGGTAAAAACTGTTTGGTGGTCTAGCACCGGTGTGATTCATCACAGCTTCTTACCAAATGGGGAGAGTATTACTGCAGATATGTACTGTGAAGAATTGAACACAATGATGGAGAAGCTGGCACGTCTCCGACCAGCATTGGTCAATCGCTCGTCTCCGCTGCTCCTGCACGACAACGCGCGACCTCATACCGCACAAATGACGGTCTCCAAGTTGCAAGAACTGGGGTTGGAAGCTCTCCCTCATCCACCGTACTCACCGGACCTTGCCCCTACAGACTACTACTTTTTCCAGAATTTGGATAACTTCTTGACTGGAAAAAAATTCAATAACCAAGAGGCAGTTCAAAACGCCTTTGAAGAATTTGTTGCCTCTCGTCCAGCTGATTTCTTTAAGAAGGGCATTAATAAACTGCCACTGCGTTGGCAAAGATGCATTGATTGTATGGGTAATTACTTCACTTAATACAAATAAAAATTATATGAAAAAAAATAGTTTGAATTTTTTCATACAAACGGCAATTGCATAGGTAAAGACCTAATATTTATAAAAAGTTCGACACGTTTTCAGAATTCAAAACTTTCCCAAAAATATTTGGAGAGGAACTTCTAAATATAACATATTATATTCAGCTCATAATGGTCCTTTGTATTTTGTAGGAACTAAACAAAAATTGTTTGTTTAATGAATACATTAACCTTTACAAATTCGTCCTTGAATAAATAAAATCAATAACTTCCTTTGTTGGCCTCAAAGAATTTTCCGAAAGAAATTGGAATTTAGCAATCATTTTATGGAAATTGCCATCACATAGTTGTAGCTAGACCATTATTGCTGAAATTGCCTCGTTATTGGCAATATTTGGTCGACCCTCGAAATAACTTGAAGTGGATTGATCTGTAAATGTTGAGAGGTTCCATGATTATGAAGAAAGTCTGTCTTGAAATATTACGCCCGTTGAGTTACGATTATTGGTTTTGCCTCAAAGGAAGTAGGTACATTAAGCAAGCACTCGACCTTAAAACCTACTTGGAAAAATAATAGGCTTCTCTACTGCTTTAATGTACACGGAATTTCTTACTATTCACATAAAATTAAGGTCACGATGTATCTTAATTAGTTCATCTTCTTGAATAAATAAATAGTTTGGTCCACATTCGCCGTCACATTTTCTCCTATGCTTCCAAAAAACATAATAAGCGCTGCCAAATCCTTAACAAAGATCTGAAAGACTAGTTTTACGACTTGTAACCCAACAAAGCTGTTTCTTTATACAACATTTTCTGTACAAAAGAACAAATTGTTACAGCGTTTAAGTGTTCTTTCTGGGAGAATGAATGATCGCGGCCGACCTATTTGGACAAGTGCCAAATGCCAAATCACTAACGCTATCGCGTGGCTATCCCTCATGTCTCCATGACACAAAGACTGCGCTAGATTCGTTTGCCAATCCAGAAATCCATTAGTTTCTGATTGTATTTTAAATAAATATGATTCCAAAGTTTGGTAATTGGTGGCCTTCCATTAAGGATTTCATCAGAAATTGATCGTAAAGTAGCGTCTACAACTAGTTCTTGAGTAAATGTTAGCGTTTGAAGTTTGATTACTTACAGTTGGTCGTAGTATTGTTAGCTTCATTAATAGAAGTAGAATTTATGCGTGTACGAGTATGTATGATGTTGGTTACGCGTGTAGATATCTGTGATGCACACTCTACCTATTGGATATGCCACCAGCACATGTATGCACGTAATTAGCAATCGTATTCCCTTTTCTTTTTTACTTTCTACCTAAATACTTTTAAATTAATAGCACGTATTTGAACAGACTATTTTCTGGTTTGTCCACGAAATCCGATAGGCCTCTTTTATAAGTTTACTCCACCTAGGTCCTTTGTACAATTATTTGTAAAAATAACTTAACATAACATTCTCTTAAATTCCCTATTCGACCCTTTTATAAATACTCTTCTTTATTCACTATGTAAAATCAATAAAAATCTAAATTAATAATAATCAAAACAGATTGTACAACATGTCGCCGCACATGTTTGACAACATCCGCTAATAGTGAAAACTTTGCCAACAGGATCCAAACGCATCGTACGACGTGAACTCTCACGACCCGGACCCTCAGCCTCGATACGACATGATAGATTCAAATAGGCACGGGACGAGGTGCGCGGGGGAGGTGGCGGCGACGGCTAATAACTCGCTATGTGCTGTTGGAGTTGCTTTTGGTGCTAGAGTTGGAGGTGAGTCGAGTAACAATAGTAACATGATTGATTTATTAGTAACATTATTTATGTATTCAGGCACAAATTATACAGGTTGTGATCGATGACAAACCAAAAGTAACTTCTTATAAATTAGACTAGATCAAAACCCCTTGTTGTGTACAAAGCATAATCAATAGAGCTTTAGCACAAATGTGCAAATAAAGACCTCGTGGTGCATTGTAAATGGTCTAACTCTACTATTCTTTATCTATTTTACATCGACTACAAAATCCAGACAGAAAGACCGCCACAATTAAATAACATTTGAGCAAATTTATCGCATATTGTACCAAAACTAAAACCTACTTTTTAAATTCTAGAAAACCTTATTAAACCCCCTGAAAATAAGTATCCCATTGGTTTTCAAGCAGGAATAAAACTTGATAAGTATCTATTTTAGGAACAAAATGTTTGTTGCTTGTAGAACACATATTTGGCGTTAGGCGCCCGTAGCAAAATGCTACGCCGTAGCACCTCGTAGGTAATTGTTAATTCCTTACTGACGCAATAGAATTTAAGTTTAATTGTGGCTTGGATTTTATATTAAACCCACGAAAGTAAACTTTAATTACATAGTATAAAATATACTATCGTAAAGTCGTGACTTCAATTTAACAGCTCAAGTAGAATCTTTTTTAACCTAATTAAACAGAAAAAGCAGAATTTCTTCTAAAAGTTAGAGTTTTTTTTTAAGTTCTACTCCAATAACAGATCGTTTTATTTAGAAGTTATTACATTATCGTATCGCTATAGTTATTACGGGTTGATACAGTTATTTTTAATACTTTTTATGTATTTTTAAAAATCTCATCTTCCTTCTAAACGAGAATAACAAGTACTTGACTAGTCTAACACGCGACAGCTGCGTTTAAGTTTGCAAACAGCTGGCGCTTGCTGAGTTATTATCACTTCCTATGTGCTCTTAATGTCTTTAATCTAGCATATGTGACTTGATGAAAATACATTCTAAGTTTTATGTTCAAAAGTTCTTATATGTATAAAGTATAGGTATTTATATTTACTAAAAAAATTGAGGCCTTTTCCTTTTTCAAAAGATCAACATACCACGATATAAATAGATAGAAAACTAATTATCTAATTGACAATTTCTGAAACTGACCTATTTCATGATTTATATAAAGCAGCTTCTGAATAATTCGTATTTCTGAATATACTGATTCCCGTTTAACAATAGCAAAAAATATAACAGCCATAATTTAGAATCAGGAAAAAGGAATGAGGGTATAAAACGCTTAAATGGACTAATTGAGAGTTACGTGAATGAATGGTTACATTTTTAAATATTCCGTTTTTCGCATTTACGTCAGCGGTTAAGCTTGGATGAAAAAGTTTATTATCTCCTGTTTAAAGCCCTCGGGTATGCGAAAGCGTTTATACTTTTAAAAACGTGCTTTTGTATTATGTATTTCTGGTACCTACATTCATTACATACATTACAAAGTATATATGTACAATAGGTATATTTGTAAACCGCAGGCACACTTTGTTATTTCTTTTCCGGTATTAAATACCAAATAGTAGTCAGTAGGTAAGTCAGAGAGTACTAACAAAGGTTTACGCCGCTAACTTTGCTTTTTACACTAAATAGGCTGTTTATGGCCTCATAATTGAAATGCGTCGTCGTCTAAAAAGGTTTTGGTGACATTTAGCGCTTGTTTCACCGATTACAGATAACTACCAGATAAACCTATGTCTATTTCGTAAAACATAACGCAATAGACAGATACAGAAATAAAACATCTGTCAGATAAATTTTATTTGTAGAAGGAGAAAAAGGCCCTTAACCTTGTAAAGCTCTGTATATCAAACCGCAACCGTTCACACGCGGTTTTATTGCAAAACCGCGCCATAACCGCAGTTCCGTATATACCCTTATCTACTTACTTAATATTTGCTTTTCTTCCGCAGGAGTCCGTATGTTAGATGGTGACGTCACAGACGCGGTTGAAGCGCGATCCTTAAGCCTGAACCCTCAACACGTGGACATCTATAGCGCGTCGTGGGGCCCTGATGATGACGGGAAGACAGTCGATGGACCAGGGGAGCTGGCCACTAGAGCCTTCATTGAAGGAGTCACTAAGGTAATGAATCTTTCACTTATCCAAGTACACACTATCCAAGGGTTTTAAAAGTGGGTAGGGCAGAATTAGAAATATATTAGACATATGAGAAATATGTGTTGAAGAGGTATCGCTGTCCATTAATAATCAAGTAAGTAGGTACGTCACTTCAATCTTGTAAATTGCCCATACATACGGCCTCAGAAACTTTAGATAAATACGAGCCGCTTAAAGTGTCTAGACGTTATAATAGCTTTCAATAAGCGTGTCGTTATCTTCATAACCAAATACGAGTAGTACTTTAATGCCACACTCTACATTATTCAACCTGAAAAAAGAACAAAATCCGTACGCTCGCTAAATAGGGTAATTCCGGGGGAGATGGCCGTACGGGAGAGATGGCCTAGTCAAAAAATTCCAATAAACGCTTGTTAGATGGTGCTGCTAATCCTTTAGCTTGCTTCGAATTGTGTGTTATAACACCGGTAAGCAAAAACAATAGCGAAAATAAAAAGAAAAGTAAGTATAATCTACCTCTTTTGTTTTTAACTAGTGTGAAAATAAAACTGTGAGTTTACAAAATATAATGTGTTTGTGAAGTTTCCATCAAATTAAGAGTTTTTATGTTTTTTCGGGACTACTTATGAGCCGGTCTAAAATATAACTTTAAAATAAAGACAATAAATCACAGGTATTGTTACTTTTTTGGCGTGGATATCTGTCCCGAAAAAAAGGGAGAGATGGCCACATTTCGTGTTACTATGAGAAAATGTTACGAAAATTCTTAGATTGCAGTAAAGATGAAGAAAAGCTAATTTTTACGAGTCTTCAGATGAAAAGGGTGGACGAGAAGAAGATAAGTGTTTGAGTGCGTTGATAGTCATTGCGAAACATGCTTTGTCGAGGACTTGCTTCACTGCAAAGTCAATCAACTGTGGGTGCACGAAAATTTTACATAATTCGACAATATGTGTTCAAAGTGTGGGCAGAGGAAGAAAAAGAAACTTAAGAACAGAAGATAACTACTCGGTTAAAAATATAAAAGGCCAGATTGATTACTGGCCATCTCTCCCATACCACTAAGGCCATCTCTCCCGGGCACTACGGAAGAGATGGCCAGTTGTATTTTTTTTGTTTTGTCATTTTTAAGTATGATTTTATTAGAAATGACTCGTTTTGTTTACATAAATGTGTAGACAAATGTCCAAAGTTTAATTAAAAGCAATAATTGTAACTTACATCCATGTAGTTTTATTTGTACATGGCTTTAAAAAAACTATGGCCAACTACCCCGGACTTCCCATAAAAAATTAAATAAACATTTTATTTACACCGTACTGTTTCACTTCGAGGAAATAAAACGCGAACAACAAATTGTTGAACCGAAATTAAATGTCACGAACATTTTGGAAATTCGCAAAATGAGCCGAAAAGTACTGAATTAAGCCTTGTTAAACCACGGATTTCGTTGAGATATATTCTGTTGTTTGCTTGGCAACAAATATTTTACACAATTCGCTGTTTAGTATTTTATGAAACTGATTCTGTTGGGTAAACAACAATTCGGTTTGTTAAAGTAAATAACAATTTTGGATTGAAATTTCCCTATTCATTACTGTTTAGTAACACTGGTTTTAAATGAATTCTTTTTTTTTCAAACTTCTATGTATTGGAGTGTATTTAATATCCATAACATCTTCAACTTACATTAGTAAGTGCTCTTTGATTATAATACTTAGAAATAAATACAAACATAAATTCTCAAATTGTTTGACATAATTGGAGTATGAAGTATGCTCCCTTAACATATTAGTCGGTGAATCCCAACATCGTCAGAGCATTGCAGGCGCAGTATTCGTGTTTTACGACATGTCAGTTGCATACTAAATTATTAGACCGCACTCTGACGTTGATTTGTGAATATTGAACTGTAACCGCATACGTTGCAGATTTGTGTGGATGATATCGACAGTTGGGTCTGCCAATATCATTACTTGTATTAATGCTAATTGGAGTAAAAAGTTTCGGTGTTTTATTGGGGTTTTGTGTGCGAGTTTGCGGTTCTGTGTGAAGGCTGTGTTAACAATTTCATGGAAGAACACATTTGATAGAACTTATTCGGTCTCGTTGTAGTGTGTATCAAGTGATTGGTACATTTTTACGTGGAAACGAAATTTTTCATTTTAATTTGCACGTAAAAATTACAAAATAGGTATAGGTCCATGAGTAGCTCTCAGCCTATAACTGCCTACTGCTGAGCATATGCCTCTCCAAAGAGTTTAACACGTAAAATTTTAACATAATCCAATATAAAATAATCTAAACTACTTACCTAATATTTTGCTGTTATTTCCAAAACTTTAATCCTTATTTACCAATGGAAATTGACAACCGATCGCTAATTGAGCATAATGTAGTCCAACCAATAATGGTTGTATTGGAATTTATAGTTTGAATTTCTTCTATTCAGATTTACCAACTAAAATTTGTAGAATTGTAACAATATTCTTAGTTAAGTCGGTCACTGTATCTGTTGTATCTCATTCAACTGAAACTGGAAGGAACCGTCATAAATACGACTTAATGTTGCAATAAACATCGCATTTCGGTCATAAAAATAAATGATAGGGATGCATAACTGGGATAACGGACCTAGCATGTTAATAGTGAAACTTAAGGAAGTGTATAATAGCTTTACTATTGTGATGGAATTGTTTGAACTTTGCTCGATTTTATTTTATTTCTTTTAACATAACTGACATCTATCAGAAGTTAAAGTTTGTCCTGTCTGACTGAGCCCAACAGGCTACGAATCTATAGGTAAATAAAAGAACAAGGTGTGTGCTTGTAATAATTATATGTAGTTACTTAATTAAAATGAATAATGTGGTCGATGTTTCTGCGTTTTATAACATGATACTTAATATAAACCATAAAAAAAGTAATTTATGAAAACTTTATTACTTGTACATAATTAACGAAAGTTAATCAAACTAGAATTTAATTAAGTTTCATTATTGGAGTAAGACTAAGTTAATGGATACTTTATTTTTAATTACCTGCGAAATGTTTTATGACAAGTTTTAAGTACTTAGACTATTCGCGACAAGTATTTGTTTTATTAACTTGTACTTTTGTATTGGAAATTCTCTATTTATTATTTATTCGTTAAATTTTTATCAAAACTTAGGTACTTACAAGTTTGAAACTATGAATTTTTATTTTCACAAATAAATTTTCAACACAGGTCCCTAGTTTGCCAAAGCCAATAGAGTTTTTGATTTATTACCAGCTGCACAAACTAATTCCGCTCGCAACAAAAAAGTGTAAAATTTTCTAGTACCATAAAGCAGTGGTGCAGTTGCTCTGTGAAAAATTACAGCAGCGTACGTATGTAATTTTTTATAGTGGCGTACTAGTTTATACATAACATACTACCCGGATAATGAAAAGTCACAACGGGCGGCAGCTAAATTCACAAACTCTAATTTTGTAACTATTTCAAACAACAGAATGTAATCCTTATTCCTTTTGCACACGTTTGAAAATCTTTGTTGGATAAAGGAGTGTACTAACAGCACCTCCGTAGTAATTTCTTTAATGACGCAATTATTTTCTCGTGCTGTTTCTATGGTTAAGAGAACTTGACTTGTGGATTTTACATAGTTTTTTCTTTTGAAAGCTAAGCGTTTGAACCCAGCGCGCATAGTGTGTGTTTTTCTTCTATAAATACAGCGGTTTATAACTTTGCCATTTAATAAAATACGTAGTATTCTACATATTTTGTTTTGTATTTTGCTGGAAACATCTTCCATGTTAAATTTAAGTCTGAAATCTTTTTTTAGAAATAGATTAGCTAACATTATCAATATTATTTTAAAAACAAAAAAAAACAGATACAAGTTATGTAAATAAATATACTATAAAATAGACTGATTATGCCTCATTGCGATACCTGTATTCATAGTGACTCGCGTAATCATGTTTTATATGAACTAGTTTCTCAAAGCTTCTACGCTTTCAACGAAAGTAGCATGTAAAATATGGAAGAACAACATTAAGTTTGCCGTGTCTTACCGCTACCTAAGTTTATATTTATCGTCTAACATGAGGGATATACTATTTTCTTGACAACGTCAGAATATTTTGTAAGTTATCTTGAGATGGGTAAATTGCTCGAAGATGTACAAGAAATATACTTAGATAGTATTAATGGAATAATCCATACTTAATGTTTAGTCAGTGTTTCCTTTTTACCCGACTACGGCAAAGCCAAAAGGAAGGGTAATGTTTTTGGCAGTCTATGTATGTATGTATGTATGTTTGTATGTATGTATGTATGTATGTATGTATGTATGTATGTTCCACCGTAGCGTCTAAACTACTGAACCGATTTTAATGAATGAGGTGTCAAAAGATTCGTAATAATACGGCGGGTGACATAGGATACCTAGTTTTGTAATAAAATCACTACTTTGCCCACTAGTGGGCAAGAAGTCACGATGAAAAAAATAAAAGTTTGCAAATGGTGTTGTGTGGGATATCAAAATCAAGAGCTCAGCGAGTACATTCCAAAAATATATAATGTCACTAGGTATTGCGCACGGATTTGCTTATAAACTAGTGGACAAGAATACGCTGCGAAAAATATTAAATTTTGTAAAGTATAATGTGTCGGGTATCAAATGAAAGGGCTCAGTGAGTACATTCCAAATATAATATATACCACTAGGTTTAGCACGCAGTTTTACTTGTAAACATGTGTTTTAACGTCTTGTCTTTTCTATCTAAATCACTTCGAAATTACTGATTACTTACCTACAGCTTGCCAAATCAGGCCTTTTCAGAATTATGTTGACTGTTTTGACTAGTTTTAAGCTAAATTACCTACAACTTTTACTACGGAACCAACTTTTTTGGCATCCAAAAATTTTCGGTCCCTCAATAGGTACATTTTGCACGCGTAACTTGTACGAAAAATCAAACATTTTTGGACGCTGACAAAGTTATCCCATATTCAAAGTTGTTTATTATCATGAGTTCAAGAAGTGATGTCAATTTGTAAACCGTGTCTTAAAAGGGAAGTTTGAAATAAAATAAAAGAATTTATGAACTCACGCTAATACTATGAACAAAGCAGTAAGTGTGTCGGGGTGTTTGGGGGGCACAGCCCTCCGCCAAAATAGAACAAAACACTTTTTGAACTCTACTGTGGACAAAGTAGATTCTGTGTGGGTTGGGGGGTGTGGGGGGTGTGGGGGCCGTGGCCCCTCGCCAAAATAAATTGAAAAACTTCTTGAACTCTACTGTGGACAAAGTAGATCCTATATGGGGGGTTTGGGGGGCGTAGCCCACCGTCAACATAAAACAAAACACTTCTTGAAGTCTTTTGTGAACAAAGCGGGCATTGTGTAGGGGGTTTGGGGGGCGCAGCCCCCCGCCAAAATTAAACAAAATACTTCTTGAACATTACTGTGACCAAAGTAGATTCTGTGTGGGGGGGTTTGGAGGGCGTAGCCTCCCGCCAAAGTAAAACAAAATACTTCTAAAAGTGGACAAAGTAGTCCCTGTATGGGGGGTTTGAGGGGTGTAGCCCCTGTCAACATAAAACAAAACACTTTTTGAACTCTTCTGTGAACAAAGCTGGCATCGTGTAGGGGGTTTGGGGGGCGCAGCCCGCCGCCAAAATTAAACAAAATACTTCTAGAAGTGGACAAAGTAGTCCCTGTGGGGGGGCTTGGGGGGCGTAGCTCCCGTCAACATAAAACAAAGCACTTCTCGAACTCTTCTGTGAACAAAGCGGGCATTGTGTAGGGGGTTTGGGGGGCGCAGACCCCCGCCAAATAAAATAAAAATACTTCTTGAACATTACTGTAGACAAAGTAGACTCTGCGTAGGGGGGTGTGGGGGGCGCAGACCCCGCTCAATAAAGAAAGAAATATCTTAAACATACACTCGCATATTAGACAAAGTTATCAGTATGTTGGGGGGCTTTAGGGGCGCAGCGCTCGCTGAAATAAAATAAAAGGCATCTTTAATCCACACGCATACGTAAAGAGAGCTATCTAAAACGAATTATACAATACGCTGCTTACTACGGACAGGATTGCGTTGAGTGTAGTTTTTTAGTGTTATGTATGCTTTAAAGAAATTTGCAATATTTTAGGATTGCTACCCTATATTAACACGTTGAATTCTGTCCATCTCGAAAAGTAACTGAGGTGTAGATGACTCTCTAAAACATTTGTTAGAAATGTACGAGAAATCGCGGATGACCGCTAATACAATATGTTTAGATGAAAAGACAGATTGGAAATGTAACATGGAGTTTGAACAGTTGTCATATAATTAAATGTGTTTGTAGAGTTCTGTAGTAGGTATTTACGTAGTTATCACTGGTTTAACTAAAAAGTGTGAAATAAAAAATAAGTTCTAAAAACTAAAACCCGCCTACGGTAAACTTGCGATCTTAAAAGTAAGAAACAAGAAATAAATCTTGTCTTCTTAACTACCCCATAAATGCACAGACGTAGCGATTTTCAGAGGATAGCCGTGGTCGTATGCCTCAGTGCCTTGATCTTAATTACCGTGCAATGTCGGATACTGTATGACCTACCTCTGTAATGTAAGTATCAATTGCTTGCAGGCAACCAATTTATATGGAGGCATACGCCCACGGCTATCCTCTGAAAATCGCTACGTCTGTGCATTTATGGGGTAGTTAAGAAGACAAGATTTATTTCTTGTTTCTTACTTTTAAGATCGCAAGTTTACCGTAGGCGGGTTTTAGTTTTTAGAACTTATTTTTTTTGTACTTAAGGGTGCTTACGCACCTGCGGTTTCTTCTTGACGTTTAATATGAAACCGGACCAAAATCGTGTTTGCGTTTTGCATAATAAACCGCAACTGCCAACGCAAGTGTGTAAGCGCCCTTCTGTGTTTTACTTAATCATAACATGTTTTAAAAATCTACTAATTAAAGGTTTTTTCAAAAATAGGAAAATAAGAGATTAATTTGCTTCTTTAACTTAATGAAAAATAGAATTCAAAATAAATATAAATTCATTTCGACAGGGCCGAAACGGAAAAGGTTCGATATTCGTGTGGGCATCGGGCAACGGTGGCCGGGAGCAGGACAATTGCAACTGCGACGGGTACACCAACTCAATCTGGACGCTCTCCATATCATCAGCCACGGAACGTGGTGAAGTGCCCTGGTACTCGGAGATGTGTAGCTCTACACTCGCTGCGACTTACAGTAGTGGAGCTTTGAATGAGAAACAGGTGAGCATTCGTAGTATTACATATTTTCCAAAGTGAATATTTGCCGATTTTACGTTTAGTTAACATTTGTTTTTATCGTCAATTGTTTATTTGACTACCTATATCGTATCTATCAAGATCTTAGATATCGAGATGCTATAATCAAGTCAGGAATTCATACATCTATTTAAAGCACATTTAAAAAAAGGCAGTGGTTTTATGTACTTCGTCGTTTGATTTTTATCCAGGTCACTTGTTACGTCCAAATAAATATAAGTAAAGACAATATTTAGATTAACTTGCTTGTCTATTGACAGCTTTTAACAACCCATCATGTCTTTCTTTTTCAAAACACGCCAATCACAATTGTTATTCATTCACCGACAGGCACTTGTTATTTTATTCACAACCCGGAAAAGGAAAGATTTCCGATATTAGCATCATTTCTGTTCAGATTGTTGGATACAGAAAATACCTCTATAACCCTTTTAAGCCGCCGAATTGCGGTTTGTATAAATAAGATTATGTCATTTGAATAAATTTCAAGAACCTTTTTGTTCCGAACTTCTTACGATTGTTTTTACCTTTGTGAAAGAGCATTAACAATCAAAAGTTCCATAAAGCTTAGTCGGTCCTTTGCGTTTCATTCAGAACTGGGTTTTTCAAACGATATTGGATTATAATAAAAATATTATTAGACATTGTATTTTGAAAAGGTATTTTGTTTCCTGAAAAATTAATATTACAGATTTATGATTATTTTATAATATATTTATTTTATAATGTCCATGATGAGGAAGTGAATAAAAATAAATAAGTAGATACCTTTTGCATGAAAAATGTTTAAAAAATATATAAAACAGGAAAAATCTAATTTCTTTCAAAGAATCGTCGGTGGGGGTTTCAAACATAATAGCTACGTTTTATATGCCAGCATTTCTGTGCCCCAGCAACAATGTGTAGTAGTGATTTATGAAACAATAAGTATCGCGTACATTTCCTGCGTAAGAAGGGAGTATCAGTCCGTGTTAACGAGCTCATATATTTTGGCGTAAATAGAATAAATCTTCATATATTCTGTCCGAAAGTCTTACATCTTTAGTGAGTAAGATATATATTTAAATCTTTCAATTATGGACAAATTATTGTTTCATCAAGAATTCTTTTGAAGCCTTGCCCCTTTTAAATATCTACTGCTCAGGAATGTTAATCTTCAACTTATATTTTGTCCAAATATCTGAATATTATCCAGTGTTGGCTGCAAACGCACACTAGCAGTTATTTGACTGGAAGCGGTGCTTCTGGAAAGGCACACAGCTAGCATTAATAAATCAGACTTGTATGTCTGACCATAACCTATGAGTAACAGTAGGCGGCAGCAAATGAATATGTTTGTCTAGTTCACCGCTCGGTTGCTGCTGCAAGCAGTAGACGGGTCTCAGATTATCTTGAAGCCTAAGCTTGAAGCAGTCCGTATACGGCGGTCCTAACCTTAAGCTATAAGTAATATTCATATTTGTTTGTTAGGTGGTAACAACAGACTTGCATCACTCGTGTACGGCGGGTCATACAGGCACGTCAGCGTCCGCGCCGCTCGCAGCCGGGATCTGCGCTCTCGCACTGCAAGCCAACAAAGAACTCACTTGGAGAGATATGCAGCATATTGGTATGTATTAAGTATATTCAATATGAAGAGAATCAGATTTAAAATGAAAAAAATAATCACCAGTAGTTAAGGACTATAAAACTCAAACTCAAATAATTTATTGCAATTTCACATAGTACTGCAAGTATAGAGGTAGAGACAACCGCGAGAGAAAGAAAGACATTTAACAAATTCAGCTTTAATGGATGAAGCAATTATCCTTTCTATGACAATCTCATTCCACAACGTATCTAACTCCTTTCAAAATTTCACCAGTGGTACGAACAGCGCGCCCAGAACGCCTAAGCATCGGCGGGGAGTGGCGTGTAAACGGCGTGGGCCGGAACGTGTCCCACTCCTTCGGCTACGGTCTGTTGGACGCGGCGGGGATGGTCCGGCTGGCCCGCACGTGGCGGTCCGTGCCTCCACAGCGGAGGTGCGAGCTGGCCGCGCCTAGGCCGCAAAGGATGGTGCCACCTAGGTCTACGGTTACGCTTCAGGTAATGTTGAGATTAAATAGTCGTTTAAGGGTATATTAGTTTTATAAGAGGTACGAGTATGGTTGCTTTAGAAACACTAAACTGAGTTCAGTGAAAAAAATCAATTAGGAACTTTAACTAACTTATTGGAAATGTAGAAAATTTTAACTAAGTTATTGGAAATGTAGTAAATATTATCAAAATCTGGTTGTGAGTAAAATTAATACGTATGAACAGATTAATTGCGGACAACGCAAATAAGCTCATTTTAATTAACCGCTTATCGCAAATTGATAAAAGTTTAATTAACACATAGTTTTAACAATAATGAGTATGTTATCTACGAGTACAAAGTATTTCTATAAAATAGGTGATAACTTATTTTATAGAAATACTTTGTTAATCTACTTTGAGAGTAATGACACTATCTTTGTGAAAATACTTAAATACCTACTTACCCAATAGCGACTAAGAAAATAAAAAAAGTATATTACACGCCTTCTTATAAAGATAAAAAATTAAATTGAAAATTTAAAAAACCCCCGACTATAAAAAGTATGAAATAAAATAAGTAGTATTTTGTCAACTGAACATCGCTTAATCTATACATATACAGGGTGTAACAGAAAGGGTATATAAAGCCGAAACACAGCGATAGTCCTCATGAAACTGAACAACTTTCCCCAAGGAACCTTGGTCGTAACTCGAAAAAAAAATTTCGCCTCCCCATACAAAATGCCCGATCAGCTGATCGAGTAAGTATCGATCGATCCAAAAAAATTTTTCGAGTTACGACCCATGTTCCTTGGGGAAAGTTGTTCAGTTTCATGAGGACTATCGCTGTGTTTCGGCTTTATATACCCTTTCTGTTACACCCTGTATATAAAAATGAAACCCGTTTTCCGTTGTCACGGCATCACGCCTGAACGGCTGGACCGATATCGCTAATTCTTTTTTTTAAATGTTCATTGAAGTCCAAGGATGGTTCCTACGGTGAGAAAAAGTCGAATAATTGCCGGGAAAGCCCTAAAACAGACATTTTCTTTTTCCCATACAAATGTTTTCTTACTAAAATGTAGAGTCAATTTGAACTTTATTCCTACACAATAAAGTTCATTCTAAGGCGGGACGAAGTTCGCCGGGACAGCTAGTATTTCATACAAATTGACCACTTTCATACAAACTTCATTTCGTCAGGGGACCGCGTTCTCTTTTCCTTACGAATATTTTAAATTTTATTTGTCAATTCAATTAAAACATTTCACAGGTATTTTTATTTTTTTATGATAGGTATATTATAGTTTTGCGTACCTACTTAGCTACTTAGCGGTCCCCCGACAAAATGAAGTTTGTATGAAAGTGGTCAATTTGTATGAAATATTAAACGATGTTCAGTTGACAAAATACTACTTATTTTATTTCATACTTTTTATAGTCGGGGGTTTTTTAAATTTTCAATTTAATTTTTATTTTGAAGTTTTTTAACCATTCTTATATAATTGAAAATAATTATTATAAGCTCCTTCTGTTGTCACCATTGCATTATATTACAAATTAAACAAACACTGATCAAAACGAATCCAAACACGACATATCTGCTGTTACATTTTTCAAGAATGGATGGAGTGCTGGAAAATCGGGCTCCATCATCAGCTCCTCGCCTGTTGTCACCATTGCGTTATATTAAAAATGAAACACTGATCAAAACGAATCCAAACGCAACATAATCTGCTGTTACATTTTCCAAGAATGGATGGATTGCTGGAAATTCTGACTCCATCATCAGTTCCTCACCTGTTGTCACCATTGCATTATATTAATAATTAAACACTGATCAAAATGAATCCAAACACGACATATCTGCTGTTATATTGGATCTACAATCCTAACAAAGCCAACAAAAGACCTGATGACCTTGAAATGGCTAAACCGCTTTTCATATTATATATCTAAGAACACTCCCAGGAATACCAGCTTTAAATTAAAAAAAACCGCATCCAAATCCGTCCACGCGTTTAGGAGCTACAGTGCCACAGACAGACAGACACACAGACACACAGATACACAGACACACAGACACACAGACAGAGGCGTCAAACTTATAACACCCCTCTTTTGGCGTCGGGGGTTAAAAAAATGGTTATTTACATATAAAAAGCAGATTACACTACAAATTTATAAACATGTGAAGATGTTTCCAAGTTGCTTCACGAATCTTGTTTATAATACTTAACTTGAGAGTTCAAAACTTTGAATACAAACATACGATACCAAGCGGGGAACAAATTTGTCTTAACTTCTTAAGAAAGTACGAAATATTGTTCGAATTATTGTATTTCAGTAATTTATTCTTTGTTGTAGACTGTCTTGTTATTTTTAATTGTATTTCAAGTTAAAAAGTTGAAAATGTAAGATGATGAAAAGGTACATACCTATATTATCAATAAGTAAAGAAAGATTTTTGGAAGATAATATTTTTAAACGGTTTTATTTAGCTCACCCCGTTTGTTTTCTTGGGTCAAATTTAGTAATTCAAATTTCACCCTCTTCCTGTCAACCGATTAATCTGAAATTTTGTATACACTTTGGATTTTGGTGACAATACAATTATGTTTATTCATTATCATTATAAATTCAAGATGGCCGCCGCTACAAAATGGCGGATAATTTAGGTTTTATTAATCCCATCAATATGGGTATCAAATGAAAGGGCTCAACGAGCAGAATACAATATACTATAAAATATTGAAATCCAAGATGGCGGCCGCTACAAAATGGCGGATAACGTAGGTTTTATCAATCCCATCAATATGGGTATCAAATGAAAGTGCTCAACCAGTAGAATACAATGTACTATATAAAATTAAAATCCAAGATGGCGGCCGCTACAAAATGGCGGATAACTTAGGTTTTATCAATCCCATCAATATGGGTATCAAATGAAAGTGCTCAACCAGTAGAATACAATGTACTTTATAAAATTAAAATCCAAGATGGCGGCCGCTACAAAATGGCGGATAACTTAGGTTTTATCAATCCCATCAATATGGGTATCAAATGAAAGGTCTCAACAAGTAGAATACAATTTACTATGCAAAATTGAAATCTAAGATGGCCGCCGCTACCAAATGGCTGATAACAATTTTTTATCAATCCCACCAATATGGGTATCAAATAAAAGGGCTTGCGAAGAAGAATTCAGTGCACTATACAACCTCAATATTTAAGATGGGCGCAGCCACTAAATGGCGTATAATAATAAGATTTAAATTTAGAAATTGAATCTGTAATTTAGGTATCTGATTAATCCAGCCTGAATCCACCACCCAAGTCAAGATTTATGCAGGGCAGCACTGTGGATCACGCAATCGTATACTTAGGTGCGAAACTGTTTGAAGAAGGTCAAGCCTACGTGGCTCTTTGTAGAGTAAGAGCTTTGCAGGGACTACGTATAGAGGAGTTGGACTGTAATAAACTAACGGGCAAGAAACCTTGCAATAATGAAGCACTAAATGAATTAAACAGAATGCGAAATAAAAACTAAAAACTAGAAAATAAAAATAGGTAAAAAAAACTTTTTAAGTTAAACGGTTTTATGTTAAACATATCTACATTGCAATGTTTAAGATAAATGTACTAAAAACCAAAAAATAATAAAATAGACACAGTCGTGGGAATTATAAACATATGCATAGACTAGACTAAAATAAAACCGTGGGGCACGTCAATTGTCTACAATCGTTGATTAAAATGTTTGTTTTGTAATGTTACACTATAAGAAGGCAGTTGTTCAACCGACAACGATGGACGTGTGATAAGTAGGGCTAGAATGTGGAAACAAGCTAGCAAGCTCGATTATAAGCGAGTTTTAGGGTTTCATAGTGTTGAGCGAGTAGTACTTTTATCATATGTTTTGTCGATTAAAGACAAACTACGAGCAGTGAAACGATTCTTCGCCAGCCAGCAGTGTGATGTGAATGTCCAACGATAAACTAGTTGAAACATCTCTTTTATTTACATGGAGTGTATAACTATTGGAATTTCCATGAGCAAGAAAATAGTAAGTAATTTCCTCACCGTCTGCGGGCCAACTGCCTAACGACGAATTAAACGATTCTTCTATCGCACATTAAGTCGATAATTTGTAGACAATTGACGTGCCCCACGGTTTTATTTTAGTCTAGTCTATGCATATGTTTATAATTCCCACGACTGTGTCTATTTTATTATTTTTTGGTTTTTAGTACATTTATCTTAAACATTGCAATGTAGATATGTTTAACATAAAACCGTTTAACTTAAAAAGTTTTTTTTACCTATTTTTTACCAAAGTATTTTGGAATTTCTCGCAATGTGAGCCAAAAACTTGCACAGTGTCTACCCAAAGAAACAACGGCTGGAAAAAGCATGGTAGTAATAATTTACTAAGTTCTCCCAAAGTTTGTTCCAAAATCATAATATTGTATTAATGTCCTCAGGGCATTTCATTCAAGCCTTTTGATCAAAGATCTTTGAATTCAGAAAGAACCCTTGTTTCCTTTGGCAATAGCAGGATGACGTGACGGTCGCCTTAGATTTGTAAGGTTCATCATTTTTGTCTCGTTTTTTAGTGCTGAAGATTTTGTTAAAATATTATGAATTCTGGTTTATGTGTATTTAATTTATTTACTTAATTTCAAAAGGTCCATGTACTTCAATACGGCTCATCTGTCTTAGGGCGCGTAATCGTTTTATGCACTGTAACCAAAAAATTTAGGGTTTGCGCTCGCACCAGGTTCGCAAACCATTAGCAAACAACGTATATATGTTACGGTCAAAACTCATATCCAGTCAAAACCACTTTTGACTGAAGACATCGGTCGTATACATGGTTAAAATGCATGCAACAGTTACGGTTAGAGGTCGCTAATAAGTACACGCCCTTAGAGACATTTAAGTCGGAGGAAACTTATTTTCTGAACTAGGTAGGTATTCTAGACATAAATTAACCTGTATTAATGAACTTATATTTACAGTTGGACGTCGGCGCGTGTCCAGGAGTGAATTACTTAGAGCATGTGCAGGCCCGCGTCACTCTTCAGGCGACCAGACGAGGTGACCTGCGGATAGCGCTCGTCTCTCCAGCTGGAACTAGGGTTACTCTTCTGGCGCCCAGGTACGTTCAAATATAATTATTTTGTGATTTATTGCATTGGAATAAAATTGGCATTCACTTTTTACTTGCTCAAATTCAAGATTCAAGATTATTGTACTTGAACATATTGATAATACAAGTATACATTTGTAAAGCTTATGCTAGATTCGCAAGGTAACAGTTTTCCCCAGAGAAGAATCTAGCAAGAAACTCTGTTGGGTTGCTCTTATCAAATAACATTTTTCAATTCTGATAATAATTTCTCGTACATAAATACCTAATTATTTAGATTATTAAAATTACCCCTGCAGCATCAAAAACAAACCATAAGATTTTAATGGACTATCTAATATAGAAGGTACTTACTAGAACTACAAAATTAAAGTCTTTATCGTGAAATTGTGTTTCTGTCAATATAATTTTAACCCATCCCATGTCAGTTGACATGCTTTGCTAACGTCAACTGACGCCGGGTTAATTTCCGCCGGCCTATCGCACACGCCTGCTAAATACACAAAATGCACCGAAGCGGGCCGACAATGGCCGTAAACCTTCGACTACGTAAGCGATAGAGTAGTTAATAAAACGGCGCGGGGTATTGAACCGTAGGCGTAGTTAGATATCAATAGCTACGATTACAAATCTTAAATAGTTAATATATGACTCTGATCACGGTATATACATACATTCCTATTGTATTTAGCATAAGAGTTGAAATTTAAGGCGATGCCTCGCCTCGGGATAGTGTCATTTTTACCAAATGTTTAGTTCCTTTTTAGTGCAAATTAAATTTTCTGTATCATTTATCGAGCTATGTAAACGATATGTAACATTTAATGCGTGCAAACCAACGTCACGTATATGTATTATTTCATATTGCTCCTCTAGTGGTAATGTTATTTGTCCCGTAAAAGGGTAGAGGCAGATATACGCTGAAATATTGACTTTAAGCCTCACAGGATTTCGTGGTCCATTAAAGTTTCCATTTAAAATCCATTGAAAATTACTATTAACTACGCTGTTGATGTAGCTTTTAACATTGTTATTATTTATTTATATGGATTAAAGTAGATTGAACTTTAAATGCATTTCTTCCATTAAAAAAAGGTTCGTTATCGTTAACGAACCTTTTTTTAACACGGGGAAATAGGTTAGGTTATTATTTTCATCTTAAAAACTTGTTTTATTTTATAGCAGAAATCATTTATTTTCTACATTTCCTAATACGATATTACAATTGTATACAATGCCGAGGAAATGTACACATTTCCTAGGATATCTATGCATTAAATAGATTTTCAAACAATATTTTATACATTTCCTAAACAGCATCGGAATTGTACACATTTCCTAGAATTTGTATCTACCTATACAATTCCTTGATTTCATAAATTTCCGGTAACATAAGTTTTATTTTAATGGAAACTTCAACGGCTTACAAAGATAGGGAATAGCTATGCTCTAAAGCAAAATCTAATTTAAAATGACTTTAAAATACCAAAAATATTTTCACTTTACCAACTGTTTCACTTAACACTTCCTTGCATTTGTTTCGGACACAATTAACGTCATAATTACACAAAACTGTAATAAACCTTCGTAAACTTGACTAAATATTCGTGGAAATTTCGAACTTGACTTTCGTAACGGCACCTACAATTAGGTAACTTTGTTGCAACTTGGACGACCTTATTTATAGGCGCATTTTGTTAATAAACTACGTTTCTTGCACAGAGGTAGCGTAATTAGGCAATTAAGTTTCCGGAAGGCCGTTTCTCTCGACACTTAGTACCTCCCTGTAAAAGGTTGATAGCTGCAGGGTTTATGGAAACTTTCTTATGTAGAATATGTTTGGAAGTTCCTTTGAAGCGTGATTTAAAGCATAAAGGCTGTGTAAAAGTTGGTTGAGTAAAGTATTATGGGATGGCGCTATAATAAATTATATGTTTTTTTGACAATTAACTCAATACGTAGTAGTACATATTTTTACGCTTTAAATACATTTTAAGTTGATTCGATAACGTAATGGTATGTGTGTGATGGTTCTCTTCTTTCTTAAAGTCCATAGCAAGAAAGCTCTTATCTAATTTTAAATAGCATTTGTTTTCAAAACATCTGGCGTATTTTTCGTCTTTCTTTTTTCCCTACACCAACATAATTATCTACCCGAAAAACCTAAATATGAGTATTTGTTATAGAGCACACGACTCATCCCGCTCTGGGTTCACATCATGGCCGTTTATGTCAGTCCACATGTGGGGAGAGTCACCTCTAGGCATCTGGCAATTAGAAGTATCAAATGAAGGAAGGTATATGGGTAAGTAACTCATTTTCTTTATCAAAATCTTATTTAAGTATTGCAAGTGATTGGGACTTAGTACTCGTAGGACCAACATTGGGTATGAGAAGTTAAAGCATTGTAATAGTCAAACTATGTTCTAACATGAAAAGTCAATTTTGTAATAATGAAATAGATAGGTAGGTTGTTGTAACCTCTCATACGGTAGGTGTGAAAATGTTAATATCTGTGAAAAACCTTCCTAAACATGTTCAACTATTATTTTTTCCTATGTATTTGTACTTCACTAATGACATTTTTTAACCATCGTTCCTTTTCCCTGTTATTGTATTCAAAATAGCAAAGATTAAAAAAAAGATAAGTAATACTTATTTGTTAACAACCAATACGCCTTCCCAAATACATTAAAAAATCAATATTGGTTGTTCTTCAAAAATTCAGTCCATTATTTCGTGCATTCGGAATGAATTTGCAAATAAACTTGTTGAATATGTAAACGAAATTTCGATATCAGGTCGGGCAACATTGCAAGACTGGTCTTTAACGTTGTATGGGACGAGCACACCCGCTGCTAAAAACGACCCAATACCTTTCCGGAATCCAATAATCCGGAACAAGAGCAGCACGTCAAATGCAACGCGCCCTGTCGTGGTACAGGCCGGACGCAAAAACAATAGGGGCAAGGCCGTGTCCATCGTCCCAACGTACACAGTCGGATTAGTAAAGAGAAAGAAAAACAAAAATTCCAAAAATCCGAACAAAAACTCTCAGAAATCCAAACAAGGGCGACCGGCGACGCGGCCGCCTCTGGAGAGTTCTACTATGAAATCTACGTCATCGGTGCCGGATTTGAGCCTCAATCTGCGAGGGGACTTGGCGGACCCTCTAGCAGAGGCGAGAGGTCGCAAGATGTCCAGCCTGTTTGAGCAGTACCCAAAAATCCAGCGCATTTACCCCGCGCCCCTGCAAGCCAACGGTACTTTCTGGCTTACAGAATGGATGCATGTTGTCCGAGTCGTTTTGCCACAGCGTTTTGTTTGGCCGCCTAGTTTGAGCCTGCACGTCAATTACCCCTGTTCCGGAGAGCGCGCTTGCATGCAGTGTTTGTTTATTCGTAGTTAAATTTTATTTCGTAGTGGAACTTTATTCGAAGGTTCCGGTCGTCGAATTTTATTTTATTTACTTTTTAACACTTCGATATTTCGTTTCCTTTTTGTTTTAATTGTTTCGTTTGCAACGTTAATTGTGTATTACTCGGATATTAGTTTTTAGTGTAGCTTTGTTAGTATTTATGATTTGCAAGTTGTAATAACTAATTAAAATGTTTATTTGTAAATGTTCACGTTTTAGTTTAAGTAGCACTCATTAATAGCACTTTTCTAACTTCCACCTGCAACAATAATAATTGAAATGATATTCATTTGTTTACGCAGCTGGACCAATGACGCAATGGGAGTTGATATTCTATGGCACAGAAACGCCACCTCAAGAGTACGATGCGTCGCCTGAGACGAATTCTTTGGGCGCGAGCAATGGGGCGGGGCCTAGCGCGCCTCCTTTGTGGACCAGCAACAACGAACCGGAATCTTTGGAGGAAGTCAGACAGAACGCTATTGAGGACGACCTCGCGCTTGTTTGGCACGACTCTCATACGGTGAGTTGCAAACAGCATTTTAATAACTGTTTTCGCAGGGATTCAGCGTACTTAAATCTAACCATATGTTAAAGTGCGAGCTTTCTTTTACGTAGGTACTAACATTTTTACCTAAAAACGAAAAAAAAAATATAGGTACCTTTATACCATCTCGGTGAGATAGGAACCGTCGCTCATCTTCACATTAGGTTAGTAACGTGACTGATATGTTAGGTTCTCAATTCTGACACGTTCATTTCATATTGCGGTGCGAACCCTAGGCTTCTTGAACGACGGTCTGATCAAAGGAAAACTCTATATATTCTCTAAGAATGTAACCCTGGTGGTTTTATACCCGCATGTGGATATGAATAATTTTTAACGTATTTCATTTCATTAAAAGGTACAGGTTTAAAAATCTTTTTGAGTGTCCCTAAAAATTAGGGATCCAAAAGGACATATATTACTTTACTAGATAGTATCTTAGTAATTAGTTATTCTTTAACACGATGTAGGTAAAAATGACAGTAATTAAAAAAAACTTGTTTTTATTCAGATTTTTCAATTATTCTGAAGTTGGATGCGGGGGAAAAAATCATGCGGTATGATTGTAGATAGACTCGTTGTAACTAAAAAAATATTTATTTAGATTGTATTTTCGTACTTTTTTAAGAACATAATTGAAAACTATCTTACTGAGTAACTTTTTTTCTTTCATTAGTTGTAGTTTACCAATCTTACCTAATTAGTAGGTGGTACTGTAGGTACTAAATTGTAACATTAGGTTGATTTATTCGTATAGATTTTTTACGTTGTTTTACGTTACGATTATTTCGTAAGTAATAATCGTAATACTTTTATGTCGCCAAAATAAAACTTTTGTCTATCTAAAAATATACTCTTTTCGCCTAACACATCGCCAGAATTTGGTTGATTCGCCTTTCCCACTAACACGTTTTTATCCAACTCGTCAGTCAGAAGATAAAACGAACATTTTGGTAGACACTAACGAAGCTAACCCCAACAGACAATAGTTCGTCATTTTTGGTCTACAGAGGATTCTGAGAATCCATTCCATTCTCTAAACTTTTGACAGCCAGATTTCAGATAAGATAATCCCATTGAAATTCTCTAGTAAACTACGGTTTGAAACTGAAAAATTTAATGATATTTTAATGGGTTTCTTAAAAGCCCATTTTCTGTAAATGGTTACATTTCTTAATAACATTACTGATATTTCTTAATAAAATAAGTACCTAAATATTGTCAAATGTTGCCAATAAGTATTGAATATGTGTGCAGATCCGCGAGGAGAGCTTGGGCGCGGAGTCGGGCGGCGCGGGCGGCGGTCGCGGGTACGGCAACGGGTGCGCGACGGCGGCGCCGCAGCCCCCCCACCGCTGCCTAGGTTTGTGTCTCCTTCTCGTGCTGCTTGCCGCGGCCGACGCGTTGCGACCGGACGACCAGCGCCCGCCGCAACGCAGACAGCCGCCTAATAAGCGCGACTGTGCACTAACTGCTAAACTACCATTAACACGAGTCACAGACCCCCCGAGGAACGTCCACCTCGAAACTCATTGCGGTGACGTCGAACTCGACCCGAGACCGCCGAGGGCGCCCTGTTTAGCTCACTCTCGAGCTATCGTGGTGCCCTAGTATTCTCGTGATGTGATTTTAGTTAAATTTTACCGAGTTACGTATGTTTAAATAAGTACAAGGTGTTATTAACGATATCCTATTTTTACTCGTACTGTTTCAGTCTATTTTTTGTTTTTAAGTGTAATAATGAAATGAGATTTGTTCGTTGTTGTGAGGAGTCGTGTTTTTGTAAGCTCCACGATGACTTTCGAGTAATCTGTCTTCGAACTCGTTGAACCGTGTCTTCCTTTTTGGAGTCTTTGAAAAACACGACGGTTCACATTCGTAGACCATTAAATAGGTTTTTTGTTAGAAATAGGTAGCTATTTTAAATGGAGATTTTAAGATATTTTTATTATTCCACTTTTCATCCAAAATTTTGTGATATTTAAAATCGCACTCGGTAATATAAACGGAGAACGAATATTTTGTAAAAACAACCCCGACTCTCATTCATTTTATTTTTTAGAATCAAAATAAGAACAATTCAGTCTATTATTCTTAATTTCACTGCCAAAACGTAATATCACAAAATACTCAGTTTCTTGTCAGAGTCAGCGTTCAATGTTGTTTACCTATAGTTCGACATTACTACGTTACAACTATTTGAAATTTATTCATCTCATTAATTTAGAAATGTAACAGCTAATTGGCATAACTGACTATAAAGAGCTAGGAACAAGTGCAATTATATAAAATAATTGTATATTTACGATTTCAAATTAATAACGTCCATTTTCGCGTAATTGCGTCGAGAAATTGTCAAAATCTATTGAGTAGGAGTGAAAGGATGGGTATTAGGGATTTCGAAGTGTATGAGATGCGGTTGTAGTAGCATTATATTATACTATATTTTATCGTATTTCTCCGCTAGTGCTTAAATCACTTATAACAAGAAGTTTAAGTTTTACAATGGTTGCTCGCTACATTTTTTGACAACTTTTTGTTGATGCGAATACATCTATAGTCTCAATTTTATAGGTATCTTGTTTAATAATACCAAATGTTGTCGCATTTATCTTTTTATTCGTGTGGCTTCCTAAGATAATTATTTATTAAATAATTAGATAGAGTAAATATAATTTAATTGAATGAAATAGTTATTTCGTTCACTTTACATAGTTTTGGCGTAATTTTTCGTTACTGAAACATCACAATGATTTGTTAATTATATTTTGGATAAATTAGAAAAATACGCCACGACATGGAAAGTTACTTAATTATTAGTACTGATATACATATCTTTTACAATAAGTTCCACATTAATGCCAACAAATATATGCTTAACAGCTAGTACGTACTGCTCTAAGATGATGTCAGAACAATAAGATTTATGCATTTCAATGTACAATACTCATTTATTTTATTGATATCAAATCCATTGAAATGGCTAGTCACTTTATATACTCATAAATAGCAAGTCCAGTATTTTAATTGGTAGAATCTATATAAGATGTATTGACAGATTAAACAACGAAACTCTTGTTTTAGTTTAACAAATATTATTTAAATTAATCTGTCCCTAAATGCCACGTATTTCTTAAACACCCATTATATACTTCTTTTAGACAATAGGCAGTTAGGTGCGTTAATTTACGTCTGACAGCATCTCCGAGTTGCTACTACCGAATCAATTGTAAAAATCGTAGTTCCATGTTACGTAACTTACTCGTAAAAAAGATAATTGCATATTGTGGTTGTGATGTTAGCGGAGATTGCCAATCCATCTAGTGTAGGGTAAATGAAATAATATTGTAAATAGATAGTTATGTTACGGTATAAATAAATTTGGAGACTTGTACAAATTGCTCACATGTAAATTGAAAACGACTGAACGATCGTGACTTCTCGTCGACTGCTAGTTAAACTTGGTTCATTCGAACGTGAAATATAATTTTGGAAGCTCTTAAACCGTGTTCTTTAGCATTCAGCAATTCGTCGAATCTCTTTAACTATCATTCGACATAGAAGTCTCAAGAAGCTCATTTTTATAACAGTTTTGTTGTATAAATGTAAAATTGTTCGACATCGGCGTTAAGTAGCAACCCAATGAAATGTATTTATTAATGTAAATGTTGATGCATAATGTGTATATATTGAAACTATGTGAACGGAAAATATTAATAAAACAATCTTTTAATACAAAATTTAAACAGATTTTCATTTTGGCACAAAAATGAGTCTTGTCTCTGATCGTAACTAAAAAGCCGAAAAAGTCGAGTTATTAAATAGCAGTTAGTTGCAGTGCAGTCATTATTATTTTAAACGAAATAAATTTATGTACTTAATTCACTGTAATTTAATGTGTTGCATGTCTGCTTCGCTTTTTATCCGCTTAATTAATTTTAACAAACTGCAGCTTTAACGTCTCTTCATTTACACAAGCATTTTTCAATACTCATAATTTGACCAGATTTAATTTAACAACTTGACCTTTATGAAGCCTGATTTCAATGATTTTGTTCGATTTCTTCTTGTGCATGTCTATTCATTTCGTTTGTGCACGTCTTCTTATATTCGAATGCATTATTTTTTGCACTTTGATTTTTAAAGAACCATATTATCGTGAAAACAAAGTTATTTGAGATCAGCGACAAGATTCTTAACCATCCCTAGTACTTATTTCCAAATCTGCATCCTTCAGCTGTGAACTGAGAGCGCGTGTCTGGACGGCTGTCTGAGCTGCTGGCTGCTGACAACAACGCAACCTGCATGGACAAAGGTGCTGGGTGGTGGCGGCTGTCTCTCTTAAATCTATGTAATTAAAATATCTTTGTTCTCTTTCTTCCATTAGAGTGCGCGAAGGGTTTGCATTTGTACGACGGTCGGTGCTTCAAGCGTTGCCCGGACGGTACTTACGCCAGCGAGGTACTGACCGAACGCAGCTCAAGACGTCGTAACCTCACGTATTCCGATGTAGGAAACGGTCCATCTGCTGTGAAGAGACAGAACGCTGGATCCGCTTTAGAGGCATCGGACATGGAACCGCTCTCGAACGATCCAAACAGAGCGCCCCTCATTTGTTTACCCTGCCACTACACTTGCGCTACATGCTCAGGTCCTCACAACAGCCAATGTGTTTCATGTCTAGAGGACGCGGAGCTCTTCAATGAAACAGATATAGAAACTAAATATTACTGCTATCCTAAAACTGTCATGCCGCATATAAATAAAGCAAATTGGCATTACAAAGTAAATATAGGCCTGGTTATAGTCCTTTTCATAATCAGTTTTATAGCGCTGTACGTTTTAATCGCGTATGTATTGAAAAGGTGTGGACTAAAAGGAGCTCATTACGATAATAACATAAACGTAGCTTATAAGACTTTAGCTAGTGATGAGAAGAAACAGAGTGCTTTGGAAGTAGAAGACGAGATTCATAAAGCGCTTAATGATTCGAGTGAGAGTGACTCTGAGGATGACTTGAACTTATAGCACCTAATTACATTCCATAAAGATTATTACAAATTGAGCGATCAAGCATACATAAGTGATTAAGATAGTATGTCCAAAACGAAAGCAGGGCTTGCATGTGATATTAAACGAAAATGATCACACTTTTGGATTTTTGTATAAGTTTTTTTTATTGCTATTTTTTATAAGCATCTAGTTGTGCGATGGCTGTGGCAAAGGACAGCCTGAAGAGATTGACTGTCGATTAGTTTTTAAGTTGTAATCGTTTTTAGGTACAAACGTAATGCATAATATTGTATCCAAAGCGCTGATCAATAAATTTTTTGATCCTTTGTACTTTATTTTGTAACTCGTAATATTTTTTTAATAAAATTTCAGGGCGTAAATCTTCTTTCGTTACTTTCGATGGAATTGCATTTATGTGAAATAAAATCAAAACTTTTAGATTTATTTGCGAATGAAAGTGCTTCGTTATTATAGGAATGATAATAAATATCGCTCAAGCTCAGTCACCCTAATACTGGAGTCACCTTATACAGGGTGAAATTGTAATTTACACAACGCAATCCTGCGAAAATTGCCTAGATAGAATCGCTGTAAATTCCACCAACATTCTCAATTTTCCCTTAATGCTAATGAAATTTTTAAGCGTCTTTAGCCCTCAAAACTTTCTACCATTTTTCATTTGAACGACTCCCGTCTTTTATATTTTAGGACTTTTTATTTTCATACTTTCTTTTACTTTTACGTCGACGCATAATATTAATTAAGGAATATTGCTCAAGATGCCATTTCGATTTAGGTTACTGAGCTAGGTTGTATGTAAATATTGTAATTTCAGTATCGTATGTAAATAAATGAGTTCCTATTTTCGTTGTTTGTTTTATTTGTGTTAGTCTTCAGTGTTTTTGTCAATTTAAACTCCTTTTGAATACTAAATTATTTTGCTTTAAACTACCATTACACTTTTCAGAGTAGGTATTTTGGGCTAAAATACTCAATTAATGACGTCTCGAAGCAGCTTAGACGGAAAGATTCATCTCTATTGCAGCTTTAAACTTTATTTAGTGTAAAGTGTGGGCAGAGAATAATACACCTAACAGCTAGTACTTTAGTTCCATTTTTAGTTTGGCATAGGTAGATAGGTACTAAATAGAAAGAAGAATCATTATGTTGTCTAGATATATAACTCAGAAGGAGTAAAATAAATCCCACCAAAAACATAAATGTGAAAAAGGGTGGCCAATTCAATATGAAAATTATGTTGAGAGCTTTGCCGTAAAAAGTATGGAGATCTAAATGAGTGCCAATTCATAGGTATGCAAAATCGAAATATGTATTTTTATAGGAAAAAAATAATGCCTATTATGCACAAGTATTAATAAACTCTATTTCTTTGCTTTATTGGATAACTTAAAACAATTGCTGTTATTAAAAAAAATATAAGATCTTAAAGGAGGTTAGTTTTATTTGGCCAGTTTTCATTAAATCAGTCATTTTATTTATAAACTTATTCAATATTTTAATTCTGATGAAAACTGGCCAAATAAAACTAACCTCCTTTAAGATCTTATATTTTTTTTAAAACCTTAAGCACGTATGCAGAGCAGCGCAGTAACAAAATAAACGGTAGGGAGTACTTGAGGGGGCCATGCTTTTGGGAGTTGGTTGACATAGGTTGTTTCAAAAACTCTTATTTTTCAACCACTATAAATTCCCACCATATTTATACCTAAAATATTAAAAATTATAATCTGAGCATCTTGGGGGGAGGGAGGGGCGTTGCTAAAATAAGCCAGGATACTTTATTTAACTTCTAGTATCAATTTCAAATACAATATGTGCCATTTAATAACACCAAAACACAGTTTTTCATGTTCCAATAGTTACTGGCGCCACTAGTCTATTTCCGACAGCCTATATCTCTGAAACGTGACGATTTATCTTTTTTTTTTCTATTTGTTTTGACCTGAACTATAGATCAGTGAAGGTTTCATTGACTGCCGCCACTTTCGGAAAATTAAAAAAAAAGTTGAAGAGCACTCTCCACACTAAATTCATTTCGAAATAGGTTAAGATTTAAATAGTCAGTAAATCAATACTAACTAGTTCTAAATTTCAACTTCATGGGCATGGTATTAGCTGGCCAAATGGTAAGCGTCATGGTAAAATGTTTCTTTCGATATTTTAAGGTCGGTGGTTCGATCCCACTTGAAAGAATTTAATTTTTCAACTTTTTTCTTTTTTGTTAAATTTAAATTGTGTCTCGATAACTGTTAATTTAATAAGTTTTAATTTTTTATTACTTTTCTGATACATTTACCACTATAAATCACTACCACGTAACGCCATCTATAAAATTTAAATCCGTACCAGTCTACGTTTCTGCGATAATATGTGGCGATATGTTACATTACATACATACAATGAACATACATACACTTAACGTTTATAATTTAGATCAGAGTATCAAATAAGCAAATCTAAACTTCGTAATACTATCAACAATTATGGTTGGCGCAATGGTTAAGCGCCAAGTAAGAAGATACCTGAGGTCTTCGGGTCGGTGGTTCGATCCTACGTGGATACATATTATTTCTTTTTTGTTTTTTGTTCATTATAATCTATCTTCAAATAAATCTAATGAAAGACGTAGGTAGCATAAAACGCAATCTAATAGGCGAGTTTTTTCTAGACAACCGGGCATAACGAAGACGCTGGCGCGAGTGAGCGCCGCTAAGAGCATACTTTGGTTCGTTCGCATTTTAAATCGTACTTATATCGCTTGTTTTTTGTTTGATTAGCTGGAGTGACAGATTAGCTACTTTGAATAAGCAGATCTAAATTTCGTAGTATTATCAACAGTTATGGTTGGCGCAATAGTTGTAAATGCGGTAAGTAAGAGGTCTTCGGGTCGGAGGTTCGATCCTACGTGGATACATTTTATTTCTTATTTTTATTTTTTTTTATTTTTTTTTGTTCATTATAATCTATCTTTATGTGTCAAGTCATGCCCTTGTTATTAAATTAAATGTAAAATAATTGTATAATTTTTTATACCACTTTTAGTGTGTATTGCAAGTTTTTTGTATGGGGATAACAAAAAAAAATTGACTTTTTTAAAGTTTTGGATTTTTTCCTACGGTCAAATGTAATTATAGAGCTGAATTCCAAATCTCAACCTTCTAGGTCATCTGGAAGTAGGTTAGGTTTTGCTACTTTAATCAGTCAGTCAATACTATATTTTGCGATTTTTGGACCTTCATATCTTCATAACTGTTTGAGCTAGCTTCATGAAATTTGGGCTTCTTCGTGTCGTTATGGATAAGATTAAACATGCGTAGTTTTATGTCTTTACGTTAAAGAACTTTTGAGTTATGGAAGGGTGAAAAGTCGTACGAAGTGGTTCGTGTAAAGATACACTGTGGCGCTTTGTCTTTGAATTGGCCTGACACGCTGCCGGCGTGTCTCGATAGATAACAAAATAATGAGCATGTTGTTATGTTATTTATATTATAATGGTTATATGGAATGCTAAACTTAACAAAACTTATTAAATCAACCCTTATTAAAGGAACACGTGATCCCGAAACACGATACCTATCACAACAGAAAAGAAATTGCATTTATTCCTCATCCTTGCTCCTTCCTATCATTTAGCGCCATCAAATAAATAAATAATTCATTTTATTTCCTCTCCAGAAGCCGGAGCTCGAATTTCGAAAGACATTTCAAATAATGATGAAATAAAAGAAGCTCGCTCGAGTAACAATACATAATGTCAATGTAAATGTCAGGTTAAAATATAAGATCCAGTTGTCGAAAATACCATAAAAGATAATTGTCTATTTTATTCACAGATTTTATTTTTATTATAATTAAAACAAGTATTAAATATAGGTTTTATGTAGAGTTTAACTTGAATAACTAGTCCTACAACCGGCTGGGTGATATATTTGTCTGTTTCCAAAAAAAGACACTCAATTAAGTAGGCATTTTTAACATAATGGCGGCAGCGCTGACTCAATCACCAACGAGTATAGGTACCAAGGAGTATGTTGTCATTGTAAAAGTGTACCTAACTCCATGAATATTTTTGAATAGGTATCTAATATTAAAAACAAAACAACATTTTTCTAGTTAAATCAATAAAATCTAATATAAATTGACGACAAGTGCTCACGTTACCGTCATCTTCTAAAATAGGGGCTTCAACCCCCTTACACCTAATGCGTGGGGAAAAAATAATCTTCTCGCCCCTAAATCAAACATTCTTTCGATCCAATATCGGTTCGTTTGCGGTTTTTAGCGTAAATTGACTCGGGACGTGGGATCGATACAACAAAAAGTTTGAACCGAAAAAAGCGGCGAGCAAACAAACGTCGGTTAACCGCAATTAGCGAAATAACAACAAACTAGGAACACTTAACCGCAGTTGCAGAATTGACCATTAAATTTGTCCATTAGCAATTAGCACTGTTCTAATGATTTTCGACGAGGGAAGGAGAGTAAGTCCGGATTCCCGTTTGTCTTGTGTTCGTCCAATGTTTTATCAGGCGGCAATATATATGAACGCCAGCACCTGAGTGTGATCTTTATACCAAATTATCTGCCACTTAGGCCCAAGGGCCCAAGTCTGCAAATTTAAAATAGCCTCCGTTGTGTGTCGGCAGTCACTTTGACACATTTGAATTTTCGATGAGGGAAGGAGAGTAAGTCCGGATTCCCGTTTGTCTTGTGTTCGTCCAATGTTTTATCAGGCGGCAATATATATGAACGCCAGCACCTGAGTGTGATCTTTATACCAAATTATCTGCCACTTAGGCCCAAGGGCCCAAGTCTGCAAATTTAAAATAGCCTCCGTTGTGTGTCGGCAGTCACTTTGACACATTTGAATTTTCGATGAGGGAAGGAGAGTAAGTCCGGATTCCCGTTTGTCTTGTGTTCGTCCAATGTTTTATCAGGCGGCAATATATATGAACGCCAGCACCTGAGTGTGATCTTTATACCAAATTATCTGCCACTTAGGCCCAAGGGCCCAAGTCTGCAAATTTAAAATAGCCTCCGTTGTGTGTCGGCAGTCACTTTGACACATTTGAATTTTCGATGAGGGAAGGAGAGTAAGTCCGGATTCCCGTTTGTCTTGTGTTCGTCCAATGTTTTATCAGGCGGCAATATATATGAACGCCAGCACCTGAGTGTGATCTTTATACCAAATTATCTGCCACTTGGGCCCTTGGGCCCATGGAGCTGTAACATACAGTCTGCAAATTTAAAATAGCCTCCGTTGTGTGTCGGCAGTCACTTTGACACATTTGGTATTCTGCTAAACAATGGCTTACACTGATTGCGACCAAATGTGTGAAAAATGCCATTGACAATCTGCCGACACACAACTGAGAATATTGTAAATTAGCGGACTCTGACCCAGTTAGCTTGTCATGCATGTCCCACTGCTGAGCAAAGGCGTCCATCCTTACTCCAGGTTGGTAAGGTCAGAGCAAAAGAAGCTTTATTTAATCTACTACAAAGGTTAATCAAACCCCGTTAGAAAATTGAAAAGTTGTTAATTAACCCCATGAGTTCATCGCAAGAATTTTTAACTTTGATTTTAAATTTTAATTAATTTCGAACCATGGTTGAAACCGCAATGTTGTTGCAACTTATTGCGTAAATAACATATTAACGGTTTAATGTATAGTAACAATAAATTATTGGATAATTTTTATTTTTTCATTAACCCTACTATTAACTTACTGTGGACTTCTACTTTCTCGTCGAGGCGAGCCTATAAATCTGTGGTATCAACCGATAGCTTTAGCAGATCGTAAAAACAAACGTCCACTGCCAACAGACAACAGATATATAAAGACATATAAAACAACTCGTATAGGCCTATCTTTGCTTTTATATCGTGAATATGGTTTCGGCTTGGTCACATGAGTTTACCACAGTTTCTGATTCTGATTGGTCTTAGCACATAGATACCTACAATCTATATTACATAACATTTCCACTCTTAAAATAAGAAATGCAGTTTGCATTTCTTATTAAAGATTTTTGTTTTTCTGGCAGATTTGATTAACTTTATTTGCAATAAGTTTATAAAATACATCTACTACCTTTGTTTTATTTCAGATATTACCATACTATGTTGACTTAAAGATATTGATAGGTAAAATTGTTGATTAGGGTCGGTGGACTCGATAAACATACGAGATAAACACACGAGAGCTATGGAATAGGAAACGCTCTATCTTAAAAATCCTAGACAAAACTGTGACGCGGTTTCTTAGAACTTGCTTAAAAAGTGCTAGTTTACAATACATAGTATAAATATATTAGATATTTGAGCTCTAAAGCAATGCTTCTACTGACGTTATGCCTACTAGATCTTTATAGAGCTGCTGACCGTCGAACTGAGGAAAATAAGAGATCCTATCTTAGCCGATAAAGAAAACTTCGAGCAAGTTGAGTGTGCCTTTAGAATATGTCTGAGGCTTAGCAAACACTAAGATTAGAATAAGAGTCCAAAACTCGTATAAAAAGTTTTATAAAAAGCTACGAGACTTACTGCTAGTTAAATGAAAGATTAATGTAACTAACGCTTTATAAACTGACAGATAAATCTATGTCTATTTCATAAAACATGACGTTTTAAACAGGGACAGGAATAAAATATCTGTCAGATAAATTGTATCTATAAGTGGTGGTACGGGTCCTAAAGGTCGTATATACCAGTCACCGTTTTACGAGATTGTTGCAACAATTTATTTATGAATAGTTGTTTATTTTTGTTCAATTGCACGTATTTAAAAATATTTAGATATTTAACAGTTTATTGTAAGAGAGAGTACATAGATACAGAAAAAAAGAGAAGTATAAAAGAGAAGTATAAATATCTTGCGTATTCTAATGAAAGCAAGCTATAATATACGTAGTTAAGTTTTATTAAAATCATTCGTGCTTAGTAGTTTTTGCGTGAAAGAGGCAGACAGCCTCACATCCATCAGCGAAATCATTGACTTTTATAATGTTAGGAAGAATTAGGATCTATCTTACTCAATTCACAGAAGAAAGCTCTTAACGTTCTATAACTAACAGACTAATATCCTAATGGTGTGCCACTTAGAGTTAATAATGAGGTAGCAAACCCAAGACCAAGGGCGGATCCAGCTTTGGCGCCAGGGGTCACATAAAAAGAAATTGTATTTTTTCAACTTAGAACAAGAATGAGTAGAATTTTAGTCGTTCTTGAAAATATGTTTTGCTAGACGTTAAGGCCGAAATCGCAACTGTAAACGGTGAAAATGAAACAAAATCGCCGCCTAATTTTCGAGCATTTTTGAGCAAATAAGGCCGCCAGGCCGATAGCTTTAATTTGTATAAAACGGCAGTGGCAGCAGTGGTGCGCAGGCGGCGCTTTTTTGAAGCTTGAAGTTTGCGTTACGGCGTTGTAACGTTGCTAAAAAGAGCGGTTTATTGTCGTATGGTAGGTAGCCAGTTCCTGGTGATATTTGACTGTGGATTTATCCACCAATAGTCGTGTATCTGCCATTGACTTTAGGTAACTGATTGCTTTTTCGTAATCAAGAAGTTATTATTCTGTTTTTTTTAAAACACGACTGCGCCGCTCGCCACGCCTCTGCCGCCACTTCACAACGTCACAACGCGGAAACATGTTTCGGCCCGTACTGGTTAGGTGGTCACAAATTATCGGACGCGTCTGAAAGAGGCGTCTTTAGAATGTATAAATAAAATAATTATGTTCAATTACTGGTTCATCTGAGTCCTGGAACCAGCTCAGGGGGGGGGGGTCATGACCCCCATGACCCCCCCCCCTGGATCCGCCGTTGCCCAAGACGCCGTTGTTATTAGGCCACCTCCCTCGAGATACATTTTATATGCCACACTTGCCATTTGCGACTGTTTAATGGGACCTTAGCTTCTAAGGTATGTAATGTATGTAATTCTGAGGAGGCACTTAGTGACTTTCTGTGGCCATTAAGAATATAAGTTGCTAATTTATTTTAGTTTATGTATTTATGGTTTGTGATGGCTAAAATATTGTGTGACAGCACTAAACGTGGATGGATCATAAACCTATTTCAGAACTAGGTTATTATTTGATACTTAATTGATTTTTTTTCGCGCGTCACCAAATAGTTTTGGTTAACTTTTTAACAGATAAACCGCAGGTGAAAACTAACGGTTAGGTTTTTTCTTTCCGTATAATCTCGTTCAATTTATCGCATGTCAAATTCAATTATTAAACTTAGCTCCTGCAGTCTTGTGGCAGTGCATTTTTATATGAAACTATTCACACTTATTGGTTCTACATGTATGACATGTTTGTGCCGATGAATGGATGGATGGATGGATGGATGGATGGATGGATGGATGGATGGATGCTTGTTACTTCATCACGTGAAAACCACTGAACAGATTTTAATGAAATTTGGCAATATTGTAGCTTATTATATATCAGAATAACACATAGGCTATATAATTTTGCGATATCATGATGTTTTTTCAAGATATGACGATAAATGCGTACGAAGTTGCGGGCAGCCTTTAGTGCCGTATCAAAATAAACGACGGATAAAACATCAGAACAAGTTTGAACACAGTGTGATTCTGTAGAAACTAAAACATTTAAAGCCGCCTGTTGCTAAGTTTATTGTTACCCTTGTTTTGTAATGTTTTGTGCCCTTATACAATAAAGAATGTATTGTATTTTGTTATAAGAACCTAATCTTAAAAAATACAACAGAAACAAATGAAAGAACACTTCCCATTATTAAACGCAGTAGTTTATTGTTTCCACTAAAACCCATTCAATTTAATCTGAGAATGCACCTGATCTCCGCGATTCAATTTTACAAAAACCGTTATTTCATATCTTGCTACCGGAAAATGCGAATTGAAAATAAAATCGGGACGCTTTTGTGTAAAGCACTATTATTTGTACTTGACAAAGGAATATAAATGTTCCATACTCGTGTTCTATTAACTATGTACTGTTCCAGTTTATTTGTAGAAGTGGGAAAGTACTTAGGTATCTGTAAAATAATAATATATTGAATGTAAATAAATAAACTATTTATTATTAAGATTTAGTAAATTACAATCATCGTACATTGTGGTGTTTCTTTCTACATTCAAATATTTATAAAAAAAAACTAAAACGTATTCACATTCTAAATTCAAATATCACGATATTTAACGAATATATTTCTGCAACGAGGTTTCTGTCAAAATATCAAACTAGGCCACAAAATGTCAAACTGGAAAACGCAAAAATGCTCGCTTTTATCGCCGTATGATCCTCAATTCATAAATAAACACCAGTAGATATAGTGACCACTAAATTTTACTGGCGACACTAAATTTTCCACAGTGAAAATGGTGTTGCAGTAAATTTGTTGAGTATCACAGTAAAACTGTCACCCGCTTCTCCGGGCTTTCACTGCAATATCGTGGTTTATACCTTTGCGATGAAGTGCACATAACTAGGAACCTGAGTGAAGTGCCAGTTAGTTGCAGGAAAAGTCATTAAAGTAATCACTCCATTAGGCTAACCTCTTGCTAACTGTCGTTGTCGAAAATAAGAAGGAGACGGCACGTTTAATCAATTATTATTTTAAAGGCCTTTTAAGCAACAGGGCGGCTTTTAACTTTTAACGACCTTCATCGCGCGTCACGGTACCTTACTGTTCTTTAATATTAGAGTTTAGCTTTTAAAATGCTGTTTAGTAGAAGACCTGTACACCTAGGGACCTATGCTACCGGGTTCATAAGTTTCAACTTCTAGGAAAACTATAACTTTCTTATAACTCGTATTCACTCGATCTAGAAGATGCAAGCGAGCGACTGCATATTGTCACAGATCGTAAATTTCATTTCTTGAAATAAAAGCGTAGGTTGCAACTTTATTCTTCATCTTAATAGATTTATGAGCTGCAATATTACTTCTAGAATTTACTTATCAAACTGGGTCATTTTTATCTACTTAGGTGCATTCGTGTAATAGCTTATATTATTTATAGCCATAGGTTAAATCGGCCTTCGTCAGTTCCGATCAGTAACTACCTACCAAGGACGAGTAAAGAAGATAATTATTTATCTCTAATAAAATCTCAATAAAAATTATTTATATATTTACGAAAGCAAATTGATGACAATTCAGGCACTAAGTACATTCTATCCAACACGGTTGGAAGAATAATGGGGTCATAAAATTTGACACCTTCTTTGGAACGGAGCGAGGACACATTTGTTATGGCGAGCGCTTCTCGGTAAATCCCGCTTATAATATAAAAACTGTCGTATATTTTGACGAGATTTTGAGGTGAATTCTGCTGAAATATTGCGAGAGGTTTTGGGCTTTAAAACTTTGAACCTGGAGATTCTTGTAGGTAGGTACTTAGATGTTCAGCAAACGAAAGCGTCTCTTTTGAGTGTTCATACGTAATAAAACTCCTTAATTAAGCAACATTTTGCCGGCTGTAAACAACATTGAAAAGGTCAGCCCTAATTTGCTTGCATTAAAATAATAAATAAGCAAAGGGACAACATTTTTCGTCAAAAATGCGAATTAAAAAGTTTTACTGAAAAATTTCGGAAACGTACCTAAATCATGAAAAATTTGCTCCATAAACAAGTCACGCTAATTGACTGAAGCAAAAACCCTCTTTATTTATTACAAAGGCAGTTTTTTTGTTGAAACTCCTGCCGTCGTCGAAGTTGCGTTGCGTAGATATCATAAACTCCAATAAACTTTAATTGAGTTGGTCCCAGCTTCTTTGAAGAACTCGTCGAATTAAGTTTGATAGGTTTTTCGCAGTGAATGTCTGCATATTATATTTGTGTTGCCTTACTATTAGGGCAGAAAGCTAATAAAATATTTTCAGTGTTGTCTTGCCAGTGCTTTTGAAGCAAAAACACATTACGACATTGGAAATTTCTCATTTGATAAAATATTGTTGATGAGAGGTGAATGCAGAGCTTTACATAAATATGTAAATAGCTACTTACTTGAGGATTTTTAAGTAAGACGATCATTTATAAATTGACTGCTATTTAACAGCATTCATCCAGAATTACCTTTCACGCCTAGACTCCAGCCATACGATCATAATGTTGATTGACCTTGAAATATTTAGCTGAAATAAAAATGGCACATTTGAAAAGAATTCTTATAACTATCAGACTAAGATAGAATTTGGAGGGTGGCTAGAGGTTATGTAACGAAAGAGAGGTTTGAACTAAAAGTATAATGGTTCAAAATTCAATCGAAGTTTCTTTTGGGCCTCGTTTGTACAAAATATGTACATGAATGACTACTTTTCAAGTTCGTGGTATTATTTTCGTTTCGTCTCGTAGTTTTTGTCGAAGAAAAGAATCTTTGTGCCTATAAAAGGTTTAGTAAGATAAACTTATTTTTAAAGTAATGCTTTACCTCTAGTTTGTACATGATTATAGATGACTTCTAAATTTAAGAGTAGGTAATAAGTATATTTTTAGAAACAGCCTTTACCTTATTGAAGTTCCACAAGTGTCTTGAAAATTAAAATTTAATATAAAACACGATCGAGAGCGGCAGATCTCCTATGTTCCTTGATTTTCGTGTGGAAGGAACAATGTCAAATCTAATAATAGTCTCTTAGGATATTTTTATGGTAGCAATTAAAAGTATACTCATGTTCCCTTTTATAAAAATTCCTTGTGAAATAAAATATATTTCTGTGTGTTCATCAAAATGACATTTTTATTTTTACCTTTTTTTGTAAAGCCATGCACGAGTAATGAAACTACCGATAGTTTTTTTACGATTTCAGCAATATTCCAACTTTATCTTTAATATATTTTTATTCTGGCATTTTATCTGAACATGAGAACTCAATTGGCTTAACTTTTTTGGGTTTGTACACTCCAGGCCACTGCGTTCGAAAGCCTCCGGCCAATGAATGGGATGGATTCAGATACTTTGCTGATTGAAATGGAATTCCCTGATGACAACCCTAAAGATACTACTAGGAAAACAGAGTTACTATTTGTGATGCTTGTATCTTGTAGTTTTTAATGAATAAAGAAAGTATTCTGGGAAATGAATTTGTAATTCACAAAATTTACCAAAATTCTTTATTCCATATTTTTCCTTGTTCGCAAATAAAATTGTCGAGTGCTTATTGCCTTTTGTCTATATAGCTGTATGTTTGTATGTCGCTGTATACATAAATATGAAAATAGCCAGTTGCAAGAAAGGTCAAATAAGTTAATGCTCCATTACACCTATGGCTGTCACTGCCATTGTCAAAAATCGGAATAAGATGGCATGCTGTTTGGATGTTTAGCTTAGATATTTAGTGAATTATAAACTTCGTGAGCATTTTATTCAACTGGGGGTATGAACTGTCTGTCTGTCTTTCAAAATAAAATCTTTGTGTGTATTCTTTCTCTACAATTTCAATATACAGTTTCAAGGAAGAAATAAATCTGCTTATATTATACCTACCTATAGCTAATTTAACCTCCTCAAAGTCAGAAACCGCTGCTAAACTCAAAGATTCCAATTACTCGTGGTATCGACTCAAAACAAGTTCTACGAAATTAGCTCCGTGGTTTGCCTTTTAGAAGCCACAAACACATTGTTTCTCTAAAAAGTTTTTAATATGAGTATTAATATAATTCTGAAGAATTTTGTAATCTCAATAAAGCGTATTTACAAGTACCATTCAAATCGCAAACAATTTTAATTTAGGTAATATGTGTGCTTGAAAATAGGCTTGAAAAAGTTTATACCTAACTCTTATATGATAATAATAATTAATTTTATGTAAGCATTGTATTAAATACTGAAGCCTATCGATAAAATGTATTGACCAGTACAAACAACTAGAATGCCCAGAAATATAGCTTTCTAGAGATGTGGATCATTTCTTTAACAGAGACAAGTCACCTACGTCTGCCGAATGTACAGGATGTTACTAACTTGTTTATCCATGTCATCTTAATTACTGCCAAACTGCACTACTGGGGCGGCACTAGTCAATAGACGGTACAAATATGTGATAGTATGATAGTAACACGACAACATGACCACTTTTAATACGTACTTTCATAATGAGGAAAACTGTGTTTAGTTAGTTACTTAATTTTAGGAAAAGCAACATTGTATCATAATATCTACGAATATATCGTGTATTTATTTAGTTTCTGGGGGAGGCTTTTGTCAAACAATAGTCGATGCTGACATAATGATAATCTACTTATTAACGATAATACGTAGGTATTATTACAACGTCTTTACCAAAAGTAAACGGAATTCATCCAAAAAATAATTTAAAGAAAAAAAGAGACAAGTTTTACAAGAAAATCTATACCTACCTGCAATATCATTCTCTTTTATTAGACTGTACGGTACATCTGTGTACCGTGTTCTAGACTAGCAGATTATCGAATTATCCTAACGTCTCGGAGCCAGGTATTGTGCCAAATAACAAGTGGCTCATCAAACTTTAACGATATTACAGTCTGAGTCTTGATTGGCCTCTTCTCTACCTAGCTGAGAGCCTAATTTCCAAATTATTTTGATGTAAAATCTACGTTTCAGTATAATTTTTAATTCATTTGGAAAATTATAACGATGATTTCAATTTATGGATTATTATAACTAGCAGCTTGACTTGTTTTTGAGCTTGTTCCCACTTTTTATCAAGCTAAAGCTACACTGGCAGAGTTTTTTAATGAAATTATGTCCTCGGATAATATATTGAAAGAAACTTGACCCTTGACATAATGAATCGGATCTGTTTCTAACTTGTCCAAAATCATCATTGCAATTCTTGTAATAAAGCAAAATGAGACAATTCGCCTCGAAATTTCGCAGACTTTTGAGTAATTTGCGCACAAAAGTTTGCGTCGCACAAAAATATGGAAATTTCAGAATTATGTAAATAAATACAACAGACATTTTGTAGGGAACAATTTGGTAAATTACCTTAGTGAGTCGGGTGTGGTAAAGGGTAATTGGTAATAAGTAGCGTATGCTGATTGAAACGATGTAGCTTCATCTCTCCGTTCCCTTAAAGTTAACGAGATGGAATATCAATAAAATTATTCGCAAGCATCTGCTTAATAAATCAACTGAAAAAAATGCATGACTTACATTAGGTACTTATAAATACTGTTCAATTTGGACGTTACTTCGCACATATTTATTTGTAATCAAAGCAAATACGAAACATGTTTCGAAATTCCACTCGTTATTACCTACTCATAGGTATAACCAAAGTTTTGATTTAAATCATAATTTTTATACTAGGTACGTGCATTGATTTGTTTTTAAGTTCAGTGATTTAAATTAAGAAGAAACGGTTTGTTTATTACTGTTTCTTGTTCGTTTGGCGCAGAATAATTTTACGTCGTTTTGAGCTCATTTGTACCAAAGAAACTGAAATCTAAAATCCATGTCATTTAATGAGAACCTTCGTGAAAATGAGAAGCAAATAACTTAATCTAAACCACTTTTGATGTTTAAGTGAGTAAATATCAAGCAAGACTTTCTTGGAATACAGTGCCACCAGTGCCACTCAAAAGTCGCAATTTGACGCTGTTTGTTTCCAACGGAACTTCATTAAAAAGTTAATTGAGTAGACGAGAACTAACCGCAACCACACTCGAGTAAATAAACGTAGAGCAAGCAAAGATTAAGTGCAATGTAATAAATTACACGAGTCTTTACTATAAACAAGATTTTACAGCAACAACATCTCTTTTATAAGTAAAATGTTCCTTTATTTTTTAAAACCTCAAATTTAATGCCTTAACTTAACTTAATACGTGCTTTAATTGAATAAATTACGATCAAGCTTAAAATTGAAATGTTTATGATAAAACTTCACTGACAAAAAAGTCATAAAAGCCATATAACACAGCACCAGTTTTCAGCAAATATTTTTTTAATAAAGTGTTTGCCTCACAGTTTGTTGTTATAGATAAAATAAAAACCTTGTCTTGTTTATGTTTACAAACAACTCTTAAGGCGAGAGTTATTCTCGATGTATACAGAACTACGGAAATAAGATTTGGTGTGCTAACACTTCAGGCGGATATTAAAGATGATAGGGTCTTGAATCCTCTACACTTTGGCAGGTTGTATTATTATAAGTTCGGTGTACACACATATTTCAGGCGCGCCGTTAGTGTTACAAAAGAGTTTTATATACCTTTTTTCAGATTTCGATTCAAACGTAGGAATTAAGCAATCTCGAAATGTATCATAAAAGTTGTTACCTAACTAATAATTTGGTTGGTAAAATGAAGCAGTTACTTATCTATTTAGGTAAAATCATTTTATTCAGAGCTCGGTAATTTATCAATTAAGATTGAAAGCTTACTTGAATTACCTTGAATTGTGGTAACACGAGACCGCAAAAACCCAAATATAACCTTTCTCTAACAATAACCTTTACCAAAATAAATTAAAGTTAATAAGCCTGGTTTTAGAAACTTCTAATTGATAAACTGATGACCATTCCATTGTTAGAACTATCTGCGTTACATAAACAAAGGATTTAATCCTTTCGGCTCTCCTTTTGCACCATTGGCTTATTTGGGTCGACGTTTAAACTATAAAGCCCATAATTCCTCACTTTATAGTATTGTACAAATAGTAATTACTTTCACAATTTTACTTAATTATAAAACTCCAATTTTATTAAATGAAAAAATATCTTATTTAAAGGGTAAGGAATTTTTAATTTTCAATATACCTGGATTCATCAAAAGTTTAAGGAAGTTGTATGCACTATATTCTGAGGATAAACTATATAACAGGTGTCTAAAAACCTACTTCCTGTAAATGACAGCCAGATGCACACATAACTCTCGTAAAACTATGTTCAAATCCCAACCTTGGCAAAACGCATTATAAAAATAATCATTTTCCTTTAGAATTTTGAAAAAAGGCGACAGGAAACAGCCATCCTTGAAAAAATTCCTAACATACATAGAGTTGAACATTCTTCACCACTTCGACATCTTCAGACAACCATATTGCATTTCTCATATTAGTATTCCCTGCAAACGTAGAACATATTCCAACACGGAGACCCGCCAAATAAAATATTCAGTCGTTATTCAACAAAAGCAATAACGTCTTAAACAAAACGCGAACACACAAGTGCAGTTTATTTCGAAAACAGTTATCTGGAGTCGTGAATTTGGAGCGGCTAACACCTCCGTACATAGTCTGAGCACGTGCACTCTTACGAATATATCCACCTACATCTAGGTACCTACATATGTACTTGTAGATGGAGCTTGGTGCAGCGGAATTAAAAAAAAACAATTAAATGGGAAAAAAACGCTGCCAAATTAAGTACCTACGATATCACATAGTAGGTAACCGTTAACAATAGAATTTAAAAATGTAGATAGCCTAGTGCAATTTTATTTTAAAAACAATTGAATAGCAAAAAAACGCTGCCAAATTTAGTACGAAGTCATGCACTCACCGTGAACATTACAATCTTAAAGCTGTTAACAATCGACGAACTTTATTTGAATCACATCCTGTAATAAATAGCTGGCAATGTAGATTTATCCATTATTCATGAAATTTACAATGATAAGAATGGTTTTCGAATGCTTTTAATGGTTATCGGCTACAGCAAAGCCGATTTACTAGAGGTAATCCAACAAGACGATGTTTGACGTGACGTTAATGTACTTATTGTTCACCTGTCAATTTGGTGCAATCACTTGTATGTCATGATCAGTGGTACTCTGGGTGCACTTTATCGTTAAATGCAGTATAATCCTAGCTCTATCGATGACTCAATTACTTACATATAAAACGTTTCTAAAATCTTCAAGCTAAGTTATGAGATAGGATACTTACCAAAAGCTAAAATACAGAAGTATTTAATAAAAATAATTCGAGACTTCAAAATTAACTAAGCTTAATGAATTGATAAATAAACAACGTTAATTACTCAAACGAGTTTCATATTAAATACTCAAGTGTCATTCTTCTGGATACAAAAGCTTTTAAATAAATACATTTATGTTAAAATCGACCATTGAAGGAGTCAAGTATTGAAATTAAAGCACCCTTGTGGCTCATTTACTGAATATTCTATTCAATTACATTCAAAATAGAACACTTTCTAAAATAAATGGATTTCAAATTACCAGACAAAACTAGAAAACTACTATTTGTGTCTAAGAGGGCGCTCAACCTAGAATTTCTATTACAAGATTAAGTTCTTTTAAAAAGAATTGGTAAGTAAGTACTTATATAGTCGTCTTAGTTTCTATTGTATACTTTTGTATGGAAAATAATAATAAGTTTTGTAAAATACTTATCTGCGTAGGTTGTAGCACAATGACATAATGGGGCATTACGTAGACATAGCGAATTCTCTATTGATTACTTCATAAAAAAATCTAATCCTGTATTTATTTTATCTTGTATACGTAAGTATACCTATGTATCATCTAACTACCTCTACTATCTCATTTGAAAGCAACAAAAAAAAGATAAAAAGTATTCGAGTTTGTGTCTATTTACATCTACCACTAACTACAAAATACGAGTATAGGGGCTCTCCAAACATTTGGAAGTCTTAAACAAAACAAAACACGAGCACATAATACTGCCATGAGCAAACGCACTCGATCCAAACTGTCATAGATCAAACGGTAGGGTAGACCCTGGCTTGTGTCACTAATTGCTCGTTGGGACTGGACACGTTAATGGCACAGCCGTAGAATTATGTGCGTGCGTGAATTAGTGGCTATACCGTATCGATCTGTGGTCCGGTTATCGCGGTAAGCTAACACTGAATGCGGATAAATTGGCAAATTTGATTGCAGTCTGCGTATTTATTTGTATAATCTAGTTTCGTTTTAACATGCAAGCGGTATTAAGTTTCAGCAACGGTGTCTTGAGTTGATGAGATTAACGAAGCGAACAAGAGGGGAAGAAAGCAATGATAAGGTAAGGCTCATTTACATTACATTTCACCATTGTATGTAACTAATATATTCTTGTTTATTTATTTTTTATCACGAAATCGCCTCCAAATTTTTAATGAACTAGGTACGAGAACATCGAGTTTATTTATTCGCATATTCAATCTTGCAAACCCCCGTAGTGTGCACTATAAATCTACATAAGTAAGTACATACTTAAGGGAGGAGAAATTAAAACATACAGTAGAAAGGCTAATTTACATTAATCCGCCATGTTTTTTGTTAGTCGCAGTAATCTACTTCGGGCATTATGCAAACAACAGCGTCGTGACCTGGTTCCAAACAGTTGCCTTTGGCTGCCTCCACGGGGAAAGCATTTTCACAGCGAGGGCTGCTACAATTAGAGACAGGTAAGTGCCGATACGTACTAGCTTTTCGATGTATCGCTCACGCCGAATTAATAAGATCTGATGAAATTGTCAATGCTGGTTCTTCTATCTCAAGTTATCCAAGATATTTACAATTTTACCACTCCAAATATGAGAATGATGGATTCTAAAAAACTTCTAAACGTAAGCCATCTCATAATTCTGATCACGCTGCGAGCCTCGCAACTAGCACAGTAAGTGGTCAGGACAGCACTTGTGGCTGGTAATGATTCCAGAATCAACTAACACAGGTGATCAGAATTACTCCCTCATGGGCAACGGCTCAATCTAAGAAGATAAGATAAGCAACAAGAGTCTAGATGAGTCCACAAATACATGAATGGGATAAGCAAGCGTTTCGAGACTAGAAATCATTCTAACTAAGTATTCACCAGGTTAAGTAGCTCTAATGCTGCTGATAATCAGTTTCTAACATAAAACAAGCATAACTTTTGCCAAATAAACCTTATACAGCAGCGTCTACACGGAATAGCTACTAATCTTCACAATGGGCACAATAAAGTGGGTAAAGGCTGCAGATGAATTAACTGCGGGTTCGGATTTGAAATACTTAAGCTATGTCGAAGGTTGCTGTTGGAAATCTCTAGAGATTATTCACTCATATTAGCACTCGACTTTGTAATACGATTCTTATAATATTTCTTTCTTTTTTTTTTTTTTATTTGTATCAAGATTTACCGAATTAATTTGTTTTGCCAACCGCACTACTCACAAGTACCTAGTATTACTAACAAAAAAAAGGTGTTTATAAACATCATGTGATCTTTTTTAAATTTTTTCTGCTATACGGATTAATGATAGTTTGATTTAAAGTCCTATTCTGCAACCGATTTTAAGTAAGATCTTATAAAAAATTATTAAAGCGCGACGATAAAAAATCACTAGTAGTGCTATTTTAGTAGGTCTCTTAAGGAGGAAAAGAAATTTCAGCTTTTATTTTTATTCATATAGCTACTTACTTGTTTATAGTTTAACTCGCCTTATCATCTCGCTCCGGGTACTAAGACCCGTTTGATTGATGCGTAAAAACTTACAGCTGGAGCAAAAGTGTCGCAGCATCGTTTCTGATACAGTTTTTACGAGGATCGGTTCTACACTCCCACTGGGGTTCGATCTTACAGTCAAGATATAGTACACTGGTAAAGGCTACTCGAGGAAAACTTTAGGCAATATTACAGGTTCATTTTGCAGAAATGCCGCAAGTGCGCAAGAACTTCAGAAACTACGTATACCCTAAATCGACGAGTATGTCTGACGAGTCTGATGAATGTGGATGAAGCCAAAGAGGTGTGTATAGATCTTAGTAAGTTGAGAGAAGTGGCCGCTGCTGTGTGTACTTATCGGTATTCTATTATAAATGTTTCAAAATATATAAAAAATATGTAAGTAGGGTTAAGGAGGAAACAGTTGCTCAGTCGGGTACAGTGACTCACCGTCGTTTTGTAAAGAAGGAAAAGAGATACATTCCTCTTTTTTGCACTTATCGGAAGCTTTTGGCATGCGCACGCGCAAGTGAAAAAGAGATGAAGGTATCTCTTTTCCTTCTTTACAAAACGACGGTGAGTCACTGTACCCGACTGAGCAACTGTTTCCTCCTTAACCATATATGATATAAACGAGTAACTACATACTTAATACAGAAATGCTAAATGAATTCATATAAAAAAAACCTTTTGCGAAATGATGATGGTACTAAAGAAAGTGTACAGATGAAATACATACAGTGGTTCTGTATTACGATACCAGTTTATGAAGAAACTTGAAAGAGATGGCCTATAACGTCTCCCCCACTGTCATATATTTTACGAGTGTTAGTGAATTGTCGTGTTTTGGAAACAACTTTACCTTCTATAGTTTTTTTTTTATTATAAAGATTTTACAACTTAGTAGACTTACGAGTATTTTATGAGTCTTGTTTATTTTGTTAGTACTAGTGCCTACCTACTAATGCAGAAATTCTTTATGAAATCAAGCCTAAATCTATGAGTTATACCCACGCAGCAATACTTTTCAAATAATGTATCGAAAAACAAAGTTTCTTCACAAAAGTTTAACAACAGTTTCCAAGTACTAAGGGTCGTTGATAATATCGGTTTGATGTGAACGGTCGAGTGTTCTTACATTTGTCTTTTCTAACGTTACGAGACCGACAATAATATGTGAACTGACCCTAACCCTGTATTTAACCTTGAATCGTTCAACGTGTAAAATAAATCAGTCAAGACCTCTAGGTCTTTATCAGATGAATCATGGTGGAAGCCTGAGAAGACACCAGAGGTACGTTATACTAAATAGTTTCCAGTGAATATTTGATTAAACACTGCTATATCGATGTAAATCCAAAACCATCAACTGTAAACCCAAGTTGAAACATGATCTAAACACACTTTAAGGGCCCTGTTTCACTACAGATACATTTATTTTACAGATATTTGATACCTGTCATTGTTTAAAACGGTTTTATGAAATACAAATAGGTTTATCTGTCAGTTTTTTATCTGTTAGTGGTGAAACGGGCCCCAAGGCCGTGGCCCCAGTAGGCAAACTGTTAGCGGCTGACTAGTTTGCGGCGTATCGATTTAGTACGCCCTTCCATATATTTGAAATGGAGTGCCCACAGTCAGCTAGTTTTCGCTCACTGTACGCAGTTTGCAGCGTTACGCGTGCTGACTATCTCAGACAGCGGCCGACTCCCACCAACACCGGTGATTTCATTGATTTGAGTTTGCAGCTAACTCATTCAGTTCGCCACAAATTTGCGGCTCACTCAGTCGGCCGCTAACAGTTTGCCTACTGGGGCCACGGCCTAAGTGTACCTTACAGGGATTAGGAAACTCATCTCACCCCAAACTGAATGGACCGTGCTATCAGCCACATAACATTCACGGTCCTATGGACATTGTTAGCCTAAACCTCTCAGAAGCTAACTTCTGGTGGCTAGCCTAAGCTAGCCACACCATTGTTATTGCTAAATTTCCATAATTCAATCCAACATGCCAGGTTAAGCTGAAGGGATCGGATCCATCATACGTGATAATGGATAGGTACTTATATTAAAAGTAAATAAAGTTTGGTTTGTTTTACGATATGAAATGAACATATAGATATTCCATCATTTCCTTTAATTACTTCTTATCTTTTTTTTTACCAGTTGCAATCGATGATATAGTGAGTAACAATGAACAGACAATTCTATGAAACCTGCATTGGGTTCATAGAATCTACATTTATAGATAAATCTGTGGCCTCACTGTACGCAATCCCTTTTCTTCATTCTCATTCACTCGTCGATAAGTACTAATATTACTGATAAATGAATGGTATACCATACATTTAGATTAAAAGTATGTGCTGTAGGTGTAATTCCTGAACGGAACCAGACTATCCTTTTCCCACATACTAGATTTAATTGAAACCTCAGCACTACCTATAAAAACCCTAAAAACACGAGACAGTTATTTACAATTTCCTCAATTTAACACTTTATTTTAAGCCACTACCTACCGAAAAGTTTTGAAAGCTATTTCTATAAATAATATCAAACCTCCTTCCTCGAAGTCTCCGCGGTCTCTCGGTCACTTGACGTCACGTCCGGTGGTGACGCTATTTCCGGTTGTCAACTCCCCAGCGCCGCTGTATTTCCGCTCGGATCGGATCCTAGTTATGTTCCAGATTGGACTCTTGTTAATAGGACACTTGTTGATAATTACTAACTTAGTGTAAGCATAGAGTTATTTAATATACCTACTACTCGTACGTGTATAATGTGCAGATAAAAGAAATTTTGAAAATGCTTTAACATGAAGATTAAATTAATTTATCTACAATTTAAATTAATTCTAATTCTCAATTTTAATAACTGCGTATAGTTTTGACGGTAATCTTGTTGAACAATAAGTTAATTATAAAAGTACCACGAGCGAATAATTCCAAACATTTTCTTTCCTACGTCATATATAAGCACCTTTCCCTTCAATATAATTTCGTAAACGACTTGGAAAAAACTCTATTTACATAAATGCGAAGGGAATATTTTGGCAGCGGTACCATAAGTATGAAAGTAAATACGAATTTACCCAAATACGTATAAGCTGACGTCACAAGTCTAAATAAACATGACGTTTCACGCATTTTCAACCGTGGAGGGAAATGGAGGGCTCGCAAATTCTTAACTTAGTACCTTTTAGCGCTTTTAACGCTGGATGGAGCTCGAGAACATTACCTACATTAAACACTTTATTACCCAACTAAAGTAGCGCTTTATTATATCAACTTGGTAATTAAAATGTTGGAAGGTACTAGATAGCTCAGATATCAGGTTTAAACTCAACCAATAAAAAACAGCTGAAGTTTTTTAGTATAGTTTCTCGTCTGAAGAATTCCCTTTATTATTAAAGAAATTCAATTAAAATAATTCTTGTTTTAAGTATTTGATATCAAAAGTCGTTGTAGATGGGCGCAAAAAGATTTTTCTTAGACTAAATAAATTGACTAAAAAAATCCGAACGTTTTTTCAGCTTTTCCCCGCTTTTTCAAAGACAAAGACAACTATATGGAGTTTACCTTTTGAATAAGCCCGCCACTACATAAATAATGTATGCGTTGCTTATACACTACGGCTTTTTGCCGAGATGACTCCACTACGGAGACTTTTCACGAAACTGAGAGAATAATTTACCTTCCCACAAAATAACTACATTATTCACCTGTCTTGAGTCGAGTTCGTAAGTTGCTAAATTAAAGCAAGCGTCTTGAGTAGCTGCACTAAGTTTTCAATATAATATTCAAAAAGTTTTTCTACCTTGCTTCATTATAATTATTTTTTATGTATTTTTTGCACATTTTTACTAAAATATTGGCTACGTAGTCCTTTTACCTATACCAAAATGTTGATAATTAAACTATTATTCATTTAATTCGCCAAAAATCAAAAGTGCAAAAACTGTTGCACTAGCTTGAACCTACTTATTTCAGTTCTTTTCTTCAAAAATCTAGTTATGTCACCTTTATGAATAGAACATGAATAAGTACTTGAAAAACAATCTCCATTCGTCTCTGGCGAATGGTGTAAACAACATATTCAATCAACACGTTGTTTTTCCGCATATTGTCCATTATGTGAAGCTTTAAATTCCCATTACTTTTAGTTCACGGCGGCGGCGTCACATGTCCCCCCCTTCGGCCCCCTCGAACGTCTTTCAAACAAATTGCCGTGACGTGATCTATCGCTCTCTAACGGCATTGGCTTACCCCAAATGACTTTCCGTTGTGCTGTCATACGAATATTTGTATTCTTTTATACAGGGTGAAATTAAGTTGCTGGCATGACCTTGACGAAGTACATCATAATATTCTATTACGAGTATGATAAGGATAAAATGATGCAATGAAACTAGAAACCGATTAGGATAGCATTGAAGCTAACGCGGTTCGACAAAACTATGCTACCAATCAGTGTACATTTCTAAAAAGTATACAATCTATTACGATCTTCATAAAATAATTGTATTTACAAGTTTTTTTTGTTAGCCATTAGGATCCCACTGCTGGGCAAAGGCCTTCCCACGACTTTCCGTTCAACACGGTCTATAGTAGCGTCCCGCCCATCCGTCTTTTTGAGGTCTACCTGTATTACCTGTACCTGTACCTACCTATAATAAGTATAAATTGAAAAGCATTTATTGTCAAACCTCATTACATCCGGTATATTCCAAGTACTTATTTCCCAGTAAATTAATCTTTGAGCACACTGTACTATAAGGTATCCTTTTCAGAAATAGCTAGGGAATAGAATTGTGATAAAATACCTGGAACAAACAAAAATTGCTCTATATAATGGTCTAGATGTTTCCGAGATCGAGTTCGATTTTATCTGCAGATAATCGATTCCTGGTATCTGGTTTCGCCTGGTTTTATGAGAATTTATATAGAGCTGCACTTGCTATCATCTGATTTACCTAATGACAATCGTGTTCGAACTTATTGCTTCGAAAATAAAGCTCATATTTGGCAAAAATCAAAGTGTTAACTCGTTAATCTTTTACATAGGTACTAATATAATAAGTAAAAACTTAATAAATACTTACTAGTAAAGTAAACCAACCTAAATATCAAAGAACCGACACTACTTAATAGGTAGGTCCAAATACGTTTCACATATCAAATAAAGGACAACGTTGAACTCCCCACAAATGAACCAACGGTTTTGATATTTACCAATTACAAGATAGAAGACCAATAAATACATTCACGTATAACTTATTTTCAGAGATATTCTGAATGATAATGTCCATACTGAATACCTAAGTACACCCTAAGGTAAATTCTTTCACGTAAAGGACATCGCGGCGTCCGCTATTGGAAAATTCCTCTTGGAATTGCTCTGCGTTTCCAATACACCATTAGGTATTGTTCTTTTATGGTATACTAGAGACTGTCTGTAATTTGATACGCTTTATCGACAAATATTTTACAAACATTAACATAAACATTGAAGTTTATAATGTTAGTACAACGGCTGTCAGAAAGGTCAGTTTTCCACTAGGTATCAATTTTTTAACTCACTCAAACATATTATGAATAGGAATGAAATCGTGATATTCTTTATACGTATCACGCTTCAATGGCTGAATTTAAAATATATTCAAATTCGAACTAAAAATAGTTCAACATCATACAGATAGAGGAAATGATTTTATCACAAGGTAAACATACGCAGATTACCTATTCTGGCCAAAACAAGTGCAATTTAATATAATACTTCTTTGCATATTCTATCCTGTTTGATTGTTTACACACGATTCAGTATTGGACATACGGCTTGTCCTGATTCTGTCAAGCTTGGCCTACGCAAATATTTGCAGCTTACATTGTACACTGGCTCGTGAAAACTATGATTCGATTATATATTGCCAAAAAGGAAAATGTCAATTCCGAGAATGTCACTTTGTTTGACTTGACATTTCGCAATGCAAATTACAGTTTTCAGTGTTTGCATCAGTTTCCATGATCGTTGAAAAAAAATAGTAATTAAGCTGTGGTTATTTTGGCAACTATACGCGTAAAACTTTCATTTTACATAAGCTGAAAATAAAATATGTTAAAATAATTAAGTGAACTACACATATCAATAATAATAATACTCACAAAAAGTATTAAAAAATATATAAAATTTATTGACGGCTTAATTAACGAGTTTTAAAACCACACTTTTACCAAAGCAACTGTACATCGACTAACCTTTCTGACATTTTGTAAATATGTTTTACGATTTATGAAAGGTTGGTGCCCTTCAGTCAATCCTTACTCCAGGGCAAGAACTTTTGAGTTCCTAAAACATAAGACTTTTTGTATGTTTAGTTTATCTTTAGGATTATTTACTTACGTCCTTTTTCTATGAAATATGGAAATAGTATAAAGTTTTTATAGTACCTCACCTTGATCTCTATAAAACAAAATAATTAAAGTTTTAATTGGCTTACAAGAATGATATATATATTTTGCACAATCCGTTTCGAGCACGTTTTGAGGCATTTATAGTTCGATGCTATAAATTATTACCTAATTAAGTTAATTGGGCAACCAAATACCTTTGAATAGATGTTAGTTAATGAACTTGCGACGAGACAAAGTGACTCTATGAAGTGTTTGATATTTCCTCTTTGTATTTGGAAATCGTTGCATTGATTACTATTATTAGATAATTATTGATATAGATTGATTGATGATCGGCATAAGTAGGGGTTGCATCACCGACAAGAGCCTGACTCTTAAGATCTATCTACACAGATCTGGGCCGTGCGGCGTGCCCGGGACGTGTCCGGGTCGTGGCCTGTCAGGAGGGAAAACAATACGTCGTCATGACAACGTGTGTGAACGAATCCATAAAAATGTATGGAATGATATTTTTTCCCTGACACGTCCCGGACACGCCCGGATGTGTGTAGATAGACTAAATATAAATGATGATTTAGAACCTTTAATGTTAAATTTAATGATCTTGATCCTTTCTTCATCTCATACTTTTGTTTTAAAAGGAATATTATTAATACTTTCTTGCCTTTAACATTAGAATCATAGATTAATAGATTAAGGATTTGTTAGAATTTGATACCGTCCCTAGTAATATTCAGTTGTAATTTGTAATGTAAGTAAGTAAGTACTCTGTTTTCTCTAATTTTCGCAAGGTTAATATGTACGCCTTTTAAGTAACTACTTAAGCAGTTTGCAACTATCTATATTATGTTAACTATTAGTTGAAACTGTAGGTTCATGAGTTAAATATTTAAGTTTTTTTTTTTAATGGCTATGTAAGTAACTGTTTGTTTCACATAAGTAAATAAATAAATAAAATAAATGATGAGCTATAGATTTATTGCAGAGCTAGATTTATGAAACGAGTGACAGTAAGTTGGAAAATCCCTAACTCCTCAAGTTATCCAATGTTCTACATTCAGATAACCCATTACAATGATACTCGAAGCCTCAAAGCAATACGTCAGGCGCAGTATGTGGGGTTGCTGTCACAATTTATCAATGTTGGCTAACTTTTCCCGTGTCTCCGTACAAACTTGCAAACTTGAAGATAACTCTTGCTTAGTTGCTTAGCGTGCACTTGTACCTAATCCGTTCGTTGTTATACACAGGATGTTTTTGATATATCGAAATTCAATTAAGCTCATCTTTCTATATTTCAAATTGACGAAGAAATGTGGAAAAACGAAAAATGTCAACATTTACATAATAAAGTCAACCATAGGTTCTGATATTTTGGTGTGAAACACGCGTAAATTTTTTTTTCGGTTTTCATATTTCATGTAATTTTGTTTCATGAACAGTTTTAATACTAGATTTGATATCTTTCTAGTTTATGAACACCCGGTATATTTAGTTGACGCCTGTAGAATAATAATGCCGAGTTGCCTGCAAAGATTGTACAGGTGGGTAAACATAAAACTTTTGAGCTATACCAAATTGTTTAGTAGATCAACATTAGTTTCTAACTCGGTTTCCTGGATTGAGGAAGGTTTGTTTTGTTGTCGATATTGATACAATAAAGTGGCTGTTTTAATTAGAACCTTAGCTATTTTAGGTATCTTGCAGACGTAGTTTTAAAAACTCGCGTTTGATAAGCATACCTAAGTACGCTTTTTTCCGCTATCAAAACGTGCCTCACGCGTTTTACTCGCGTAGCGTTCGCGTTTTGACAGATAGTCCAAGAGCCTATGAAAATAATATAGCTTATTATTATAATGCTTTATTAAAATCTGTTTGATGGTTTTTGTGTAGAATGTCTATCCGAACATCTATTGGTAAAAAAACTTATTTTATTGTGCAACCGAGTATTTTGCTCAATTAGGAAATACACTTCGGTACTTTTTATTTTACAGAAATTCTTCTGATATCATGAAGACTATCATACCTTGTTCGTGCACACACAGATAATCATCGAAAATAAATAATTTGTTCTAGTATACAATTAAATCCAATTCATATCTGTTGAAATGAGCACAGTAATAGGTACTTCAGTTAAATGGAAATAAAGTTTTATTTACAACGACCTATTCATAACTACAGCGGACATAAAAGCCACCACTCGAATACATTTTACAAAGCAAAGGCAGAAAAAAAAAATCTGTAGGTACTATGTAGGTTTTTGCCAGTCCAATACCATTTAACACCTCACATGAGCAATTCTCACTAAAAATAGATACGTCGCTATTGAGTTAGTCTGTTCATAGTTCAGTTTTACGCTAGATTTCCTGTTTTGTGCTATGGACTCGATATTTTTCCTTTCACGGAAAATTTTACTTTCAAAAAGTGAAATGACGAAAATAAGATACGACATGGATACGTTGGTTGTGGGCAGCGCAAGACCAGTCGTTGTGGAGATCCTTGGGGGAGGCTTTTGTCCAGCAGTGGACGTCCATAAGCTGATATGATGATGATGATGATGATGATAATGATGAAGATACGATAACACGTTGTACTCAGTTATAAATATGTTTCTTTTAAATATGTTTATGGAGTGAATAGATAGGTAGGTACTTAATAAGTTTAATAAATTATTATTAAAATAGGTAATGGTGAATAGCTAAGTAGGTACCTATATTTCATTATTTCTGCCTCACAGGAACACAGCAAGAGATTTTTCTCTCGAGAAAAATGGCTTCCTATTTTGGAATAAATAAAATCCGTTTCATCCAAAACGAAATTAAATTCTAGAAAATAAAAATATAATACAATTTGTCAATAACAGCGTAATGCGGTGAAGAATAGAGAAAAAAACAAACGTTGAAATGGATATTGCGGTTTCTCAGTGAGTTTGCAGTAACTTCGATTACTTGCTTTTTCCTTCCGCACTGTGGTTCTTATTGTATTGCCTTTGTGTGCAGTAAAAGGCAAGTATTGTGTCTGCTAGAAATTCATTGCTATTAAAGAAAAATCTGGTTTCTTAGGGCCATTTATTTGTGGTCTTGTTAGTACTTTTAACGACCACATAAATAGTAAGTAGATAGTTTTTTTGGTTGCATTCGCTTCGAGTTTTATTGCTTTACATATTATATCTAGGAGTAGGTTTATTTACGGTACATAACTACATAAGATGGCAGGTATTTGAAGGCTTTACGAAAACTGGTTTCTACAACAAAGATGATTAAATGATATGACGCCAAAACAACTTTATATCTACCATTAAGAGAATAGCAATCCCAACGAGTTTAATGTACATTGCGCTTTTGGGCTTAAATCGAAGAGTGGAGCGATCTCGGGGGCATACAAACGACGCAATAAAACCAAAATAAAACAGGCTTATCCTCTTGTTGTCTTGAGTACAGTCGTGAGCGCACGTGCGACCCATATTGCCTATAAAGACCTTCGGTTTAACAACTAAAGTGGGATTTAGAAACGATTTTGGTTTCAACCATTTAATGCGGAGTTGAGTGTTTAGAATGTTATATATTTCAACCAACAAAAAGAGGGGTGTTATCTGTGATATATTAACTAATAATCAACTACAAAAATGGACCACAATTAATCACATGACAGTTTTACCATCTGTGTCTTTTTGTTGTCTGTCTGTCTTTGTCTGTTGTGTGTCCGTGTCTCTGTGTCTGTTACACTATCCAATGATACTTGTAAGGTAGTTATAAAGCACGTTTAATATAGTAATTTTATTTATTATTGTCAATGGCAGTGTGTAACGCAACAAAATACTATGTATCTCTCTAAAGTGTCTCAAAAAAACCAATTACCCATAAAATACCAACAGAAAAATGCAAATAAACTAGGCACGTGACAAACGCGACGTGACATGTAACATTTTTAGAGAATTTTCGGTAGGATTACCCTTAACGAGTTTTCTATCCAATAAGCTTCCCTGACAAATACTCTATTTTGCGTCTGTTCACACCTAGTTCGCATCTCGTCACATTCCGAGTGAAATAAACCAGATAAGAGAGAACACGAGGAGAGAGTAATAGTAATAAGTAAATGGGATATCCTACACAAAGGCGACGGAAGCCTTTCACTGGTATTAGATTTACTTCTTTCTTTAGTTTTAACAACAAGGACAAGCGTCTACAGCTTCATTTGCTGTGACGTAATGAAATTAAAGGAAATATATTTGTCGTAGTTTGTCGTAGTAGATGCTACGGCGTAGCAATGTGCTACAATTATTTTGGAGTTAAGCTTTGTTAGTGATTTTATTATGATTATTTCACGATATCGCGATCATCAAATACAAAATTATTAGGTAGTTGTTATACAGATATCACAAATGAACCACATATCAACTTAAATTAAATCGTTTATAAATAAAAATAAGGACATGGTTGCAGGAAGCCTAAAATAATTTCCTTTAGTGGTTCTAACATGAAATTCCGTGTGTCCATTCCATAAGAATTTTGCAAGATTACTATGAGGATTTAATAAAAGTAATTCTAATAGACACATAGAAAAGAAATTCCATTGTTTACCAATTTATGGTGTATTTTTCGCTGGTGACTTGAATTATAGCTATATCAATATCATCTATATTGTGTTATTTCTTATAACTGAAATATTTTAATTATATATATATATATTACGAAACAATGCTTTTTGTTTAATGAGTATCCATTTCGGGATTTGACACAATACTAAAGAACTCGTATAACTAGTTCAACAACCAAATGCACTCAACTCAATAATTGCCGTAAGCATCTATTGAAACTTCCGAGAAACAGAGCACAAAGTAACACTCATAGTAAACACATTTCGTAATAACTTGTTTCATAAAACTCTCAGGAATGTCTTATTAAAAACTAGGGTACTTTTATTACAAGAGGTATTATGTATTGCCCTTTTAATTGTTACAGTTGATACGACAAGGAAAATGTGCACAACATTTTGATTGGTATTTTTTATATTTTACTTTTTTTATACGTTATTTATTATGATTTTATGTTTTGGAAAGAACGATTAAAAAATAACATTTTATATAAACTTACTTCACAAACGAAAAGAATGAAAGAATTTCTTTCTTCTTATTATCTAAAAGAAAGAGTTAGCATAGTAACGCAACTAACTTTTACAATTTGGACTGCTAGTAGCATTCTGGCAGCTTTAGTTTTTTTGTTATATTCTTTAAAACTAACCAGATTTTCCGCTCCACACTGAACTCAAATCAAAGTTTCCCCACTTCTACTTTATTCTCCGGGATAAATTACACAATTTTCCTTTAGAAATGTAGAGAAATGTTTGCAAAAACTGGCACTCGGCACTGCGAACTTGAGAGTCATCCTGCGGGATCCAACGATGATATATTGACCAATAGTGACGTTCTGAAATGTTTGCATTTCGATAAAGTAACACATAATGTGGCATTTTACGTACCTGGTTTTTGAAAACACATGTGACTGAACGTAGCATAACATTTCTCCGTTTTAACAGACTTCAAATTACTTAAACACAAACCAAAATGGAGGTTATTCTCAATTCAGGTGTTTCTTTTATTACACTGACCTCTAAACGAAGGTATTTTAACTGCAAAAAGTTCTAAGTTTGAAGTATATTTAAATGTACGTAGGTAGGTACTTAAGTTAAATATTTTCCCCCAGACATTTCTAATACAATATTACCTGAAGAAAAATAGTTGTTCGGGATTCATTTTAGCGCTGAGCCCATAAATGAATAAGTTAAATGAATTTTAATACAAATGCTCCTAGAAATAACATTTAATGTTATTAACCAATAAGTAAGCCTATTCATAAACATACAATCATTAATACATATCCGTCATGCCTCTCTCCCATCGGGGTAGGCAGAGACCACTTCCTTCCACTTGCCACGATCCAAACACACACACACAACCACATTCTCAAAGATTGCATTTTTTATAATTATACTATCGTTTCACGATCCATATTCTCTCACATCACTAAAATCCACATTGCAACTACCCACCGAACCAGAAGCGTGCGTTTTGGACAAAAAATATCACGCGACCTCCACCCGTGAGATTTATTAACAACGGAAATAATACATCCTTTGTTGTCGCTATAGGATGCGACTGGTTTTAATCGTCTGTTAAGAATTTCATACTTTGACTACAAAGGAGTGATATAAATCAGATATGTTCATTGTTCATATATGTAAGAGTTTTGTTAAGAAAATTAAGGAAACGAAAAATATTTTCATACGTTTCAGGGAAAAAAATATCATTATAGAATGATATTTTTTAATATAATATAGAATGTATAGACATTTTCTATGGATTCGTTCACACACGGTGTCATGACGACGTATGTTTTTTCCTCCTGACGTGCCACGGCCCGGACACGTCCCGGGCACGGCCCGGATGTTTGTAGTTAGACTTTTAAACTAACGAGTGAGGACTATCTTCTTGGTACATAAGATAGGTACTTCTACACAAAACGCTATCTTATTTATTTGCTCGGTACCACATAATTATTGTTATGAAATTATTAGGTGATGAGTATATTTTTTTATTTAATTTTTTATACCATTTAAGTATTATACATGCTGTTAAAAAATAACAAATATTCTCACAAAACACTGATTAGATTATTACGAGTAGGTATACTAATTCTCTTTCAAACTTAAAAGAAAAATCTATTACTTAGGTACATAACATACTTAAACCCATACTTGCTAATATGCCAAACATACTTAAGACAAAACCTCTCGTGATCCCACTAAGCACCATTTGTGGAAAAAGGAAACTGTCCCCAAGGTAAGACTTTTGCTTGTAAAGACTTCTTAAAAAAAAACATTTTTTAGTAAGTAGTTTTCCCAAGAGAGATTTACCCTAATGTAACTTAGTGTTTTATACTTTCTGAGGTCTAGGTCTCTTATTTATTATTTTCCTTGTTAACATAGGTCGCGTTAGAGAGAAATTGGAGAGGGTTAAACTCAGCAGTGGGCAACTATAAGCTGAGATGATGATGATGCTGTATATATGTAGATATTTAGTGTTATGTACTGCCTATCCTAGATGAGCAAAAAATTGGTGAAATTAATAATTATATAAAATGATTAAGATTGAATGAAATTACGAAAAACCAGTACGACAAACATTAGAGAATCAGTTTGCAGATGTTTCTGTTGCAAAATTGCAAAAGTTTCTTTACTGTCTATTTAAGTGTATTAAAATAGTTCAGTGTCATGACTAGATTATTTCCCATACTTTTCTTTTAACGAGATAATACATAAACTCCCTGCACATGTTTTACGATCATACCGAAATATTTTTATTACTTAAATCCATCTCAAATATTTCCATATTAACGAGAATATGATTAAAGATTAAATCAAGCGTTAAACAATTATTTCTGTATTAACGGTTAGCGATTAATTAACGTATGTAATCCTATTTCGTATTTGCTGGTGTTTTTATATTATATCTTTGGTTTACGAATTAAAACCACTACTTATCATTTCATTAGTGAAATAAACAGGTACTATGCAATCTGAAAACTATCTACTCAATGACGATTTAATTACAGGTATTTTATTTTGTGTAGGTACATAATCTGTATATAGATTCATTTCAGATGATTGATCTATGAAAATAGTATCATGTTACTGTTATGTTAATAATTTTGTTACTCAAGTGGACAAGTGGACAACAAACCAAACTTAAACAAAGGATCCTTAGGGCCTCTTTTCGTATCTATGTGAATGAAATACCCTAATATTGATTGTGACAGTCTCTGAATACATACCCGAAGGCAATTTCGTGTCGTTACTGATTACTGCGCATCTCCTCGTGATTTTTTTCTACTTAAGCTACTAATGGATTGAGTTTTGTTTAAAAACTTTGTTGGTTAAGGAGATACAATCCTCTAAGTAAATAATATATTAAATGGAATTTCACTGTTCTTTTTGTATAAATCTCGTTTAAATCCTTTCTAAATCACTATGAAAACAAAATATAGGATATAACTTTTAAAATGAACGTCCTCCACAGTCATATTTTTCATACTTGCGTCATTGATACCAACTAGCTTCCTATTTAGTTGTTTTTTTTAAAGGCTGAGTAAACTAAATTCCAACAAGGTGGACTGACGACTTTGTTAAAGTTGATAGAAGCCCTTGGATGTGGGTCGCACAAGACAGGTCGTTGTTGAGATCCTTGGAGGAGGCTTTAGTTTAGCAGTGGACGACCATAAGCTGACATGATGAAACTTAATTCATCCAAATACAATTTTCAAAACTTTCACCACACGCCTATTCCAAGCGTTTGCACGTAAGTATATAAATCACGAGAGCCTGTGTAAAACTTTGAGCTTCCCGCAAGTGTATACCTAATAGAAGAGACGTAAAAATCTGATAACAATTCATCGGATCCATTACGAGATGCCTTAGAGCACCTGTGCCGCGAACTCAGCCGCAACTTTCAACTTAACTTCTGTATAAAATGGCACACAGTCTAGATAAAGCACTTGTTTTACATTTGAAGTATTTTCCAATCCCACAAGGCTAGCGAATATAGAAATAAGGAAATGAATCTTTTTTTATATTTACTTCGTTACCTATAGCTATAGGCACCCTATTTAATTCAGATAACCGAGAAATTAACTAATTAATTTAAATAAATCCTTTATGCAATCAATGGTAGAGCACATTTTATTTATTTATTCAAAGAAGGTTTACAGCCAATACGGTAAATAGTGTAAAAATATACCTATTCTGTGTAATCAGTATATCGTTAAAAATTTACAACATTTATATTGTACTTACTCTAATCCAACTACTGTTATAAATAGACTGTGGTTAACGTTCTTAATAAAGATAAATTGTTGGTGTAACTTGTCTACTGCCTCCATTATTGCCTATCTAAGATATACTCCTTCCCTCACGAGTAACATCAAGTAACATAAAGCAGACGACAAAACTTTTGTCTCTTGTTCTTCTTGACACTTGACGTTTTATAAAGTTTGTACTTATAGCCTTAAATCTTTAAGTACCTACTGTCGTTTCGTATTAATAACCGTTACAATATTCTACATGTAATAATAATAAAACTTTACTGACATTAATTATTTATTAAAGCTGAATCTTCGTCTTTTAATCTCATGTGAGATTTGATGCAACCAAATACAAAACAGAAGTTACAAGAACTTTATATCCTGTAACACAAATAAATGTGTTTTTAAACAAAGGAATAGTTAGCAGTGTGGCACTCTGATAAAAGTCAACAAGTACACAAACTGTGTACACGATTTACCAACACCTTTATATCTGACAACATATCTAGATTTGAGCAAACATCTACCAACTTGTTCATACTCCTTCAGGTTTGTACTTGTCTAAAGTAGACATGACTTAGGATTACAGTCTTTATTCAGACGTGGCTGTAAAACGTTCTCTCAAGAATAAATCTTTGCTTTTTATATCAGACAGCTTTGTTCTCTGACTGCTACTAAAATACAACACATTTAGGTAAAAGGATTTAAGTTGGATTTGAAATCAGTGTTTGTTTTTACTTCTAAGTAGGTACTTAGTCCTAGTATTTAATTCTAGAAGTAGGTTCTTCTAGGGTTAAACATCATAAATAAGTTTTCTTAGCTTCGAGGAAAGATTTAACAGACAATAATACAGTAATTGGTTTAGGTACTGTTTGTCTGTTACCAAACCAATCCATCGTCCAAAATCGATGAATAAATTGTTATTTTTTCTGAATCTATAACTGAGACATTCACATCGATCGATAATTGGCAAAATCAAGCAAAATCTCTTGTCATACACGTTTATGCATAAACTTTATTTTCTGATTAATTTTTTTACTCAAAATTATCCGCATTGTTAAACTACATTCTAACAATATTCTTTCTCGTGTTCTCGGCGAGTTAAGAACAATGTGACATTATTGCATTCTTACTTCAGGTCGCTGTGTGATAAAAGCAACTAGAGATCAGGTAGGTAATAAAACTAAAACCTATCCCAGGTCTCAGCGTCACTCCTATTTATAGCACTATAGATAAAATGAGGATAAGAGGGTTTATGGCTAGATGGCCTAGATTAGTTCTACGTGGTGAAATGTGGTTATAAACAAGTTATTATTATATCTAACAAAATTGTATTTGGTATCATTTTAGATATTTGGGTTAATAGTGTATAATTACTATAATTAGAATATATAGGCATTGTATAATTTTGGATCACATTATGTCCTTTCTTAATTCCATGTAATTACTAACTACTAGTATGTTTTTGACGATATAGGTAAATTATTTTAAACCTAGCAGTCATATACTTGTTAGTACAATAATAACAAAGAAATAAGCTACCTATACAAAACTTACAGCCGTCTGCAGTACAAATTTGAAAAATATGAGTAGTACAAACGGGAATTATTAATGGCCATGGTTCTGATGCAGCAGTTCGGAAGGAAATATTTATAAATAGATAACAATATTCTTATTGATCAAGACGAATATATAACAACTCTTCTTCCCAAAATAGCAGAAACTCTTGTCATAACAATTTATTCCCTTTAGATAGCTCCCAAAATATTAATACATTTGGTAAATATAAGCATTTGTATGAGGAAAAATCATCGGCAGCGGCAGAGCGGGTGCCATAACAATATTATTATCATTTATGATAATGTCGACGCGTGTGCGACACGTCGTAATATCCGCGATGTTTTCTAAGCCCTAGTACAGATTTGGATGCTTTAGATAACTGGTTGAGATTTGCATTACAATCAGTACTAACATACCTCTGCATATAAAAACATAATTATAATTTCTCTACTATAGAAAATGTTGGTGATTTTTTAAGAGGCCAAGATTCTAGTAGCGGAGCTTTCAACGCGTCTACGCAAGGCTTCGGGTGATCCGAGAGCTGGCAGCTTCCTTGGCCAAAGGATTGGTAAGCATCGCAATCCAAAGAGGTAATGCTTTTGCCTCGTGGGGACGCGTTGGAAGACATATTTTTCCTGTAAATATTTAATTCTATGTTTGTATTATTTATTTTAATAAAGTGGTTGCGTGTTAGTAGAGACTTATATCAGATTTTCATCAGATCGAAAAAACTGACGAACTTTATCCCTTATTCTTATCGAACGGTTATTACAATTGTAAAGAAACTCATGTCGTTCAAATAAAAGTCAGTGTGATAATAAATCAGTGTGACTGATTATTTTTCAACATTTATCTATAATGTATACCAGTTTTTACGATATATTAATTTGTATGTACCAAGCAAAATAATCAAGCCATAGATAGTAAGCACCAAGGCTTACAAAATTCTATAACAACATCTCGTCAATTTATTATGCAGCACACTATTAGAACACGAAATGAAACTATATTCGTACTAATTAGATATTTCGTAATCAGGGTATGCCTTCTATTACTTGCCGGCAAAATTATTCAATGATATTACACTAAATAAAGATTATTGTTTTGTGCTTTTATACGTAAGCGAATTCGAAAAAAGAAATACAAAAAATGTAAAATTACAAAAATTTAATACAAATAAAGCTGAAAAATATTTTAGATTTCTTCTTGATGTATTGCTGTAAATGCCTATGAACTTATGACAATGTTTTGTCGAGGCTGGGTGCAAATTAATATCATACAAACACCAACCTGCACAGGATTGTAAAGTCGCTTAGGATTTACTGTTTACTAATCTGCTGATATCCTTCTTCGTTTACCCGACAGCGTGAAAAATAGGGTTCTGCATTTAAACATTAGTAAGCTACACTTGACATAGACTGAGTGTTTATACAATATTTCATTTCCAATATGTATCCTATTGTACCTCTATACAATTACCCATAACTCGTACCTAAACCAAATTCTCATACTACGAGTATTTAGCCTTAGGTTACAAGTATTCACTCGTAGCTGAAACTGACAGCAAAGTGTAAAGTCAATTCCCTCAACTAGAACATATTTAGTTTGATGTTCATAGTAAAGTTCAGACGGGATTTATTTACCTATCTAATGTAGGCAATGTTGCTTGAAGCTTGAGTTAGACTGGTTAAAGTAATAGTTCTCAAACTTTCCTCCGCGAAACAGATGACTGATCACTGAATTTTACAAATAGTACAAAAAATACCTACTATAAGTGCTTTTTTTAATGTTTGCAAAACTTTACCTGTTAGAAATTTACTTTTAAAATGTATAATTTATTTTGCTGGATTTTAATATTAACCACCTATTGTAAGTGATCTCTCGTAGTACCTACGAACTATGCAAGTTAAATAAAAACCTTTTTTAAAAAGGCTGAAGTTGTCCACTAGTGAAAAAACTTTGCACATCACTGAGTTAGACTAGAAACTCAAAAACATCAACTTTGTTTAGCTGCTCTCTCGACGCTTGCTTAAGAACTAACAAAATATATTGCAACGCCCGAAAAGTGTCATTGTTTTTGTTAGAAGACTGTTTCGTCTGATTAAAGTTTGGACAGAAGCGTTGCATACTGCTTTAAACACAAGCAGACTCTAGAGTTAACATGTAGTTACCTTCCACCGTTTAGTAGAGAAAGTTAAATAGGTATGTAAAATTAAGACTTATGAAAAGGAAAATTTTTTCAATGAATCTTTCCTCCGTGGGTAGTGTACGCTTGATTATAATATATTCTGTAGGTAGTTATAGAGTTAATTGAAGAGAGATAGACACAATAAAGGAAATTTTAATTACTTATACTTATTTACTTCTGTTATGTCGAAATTTAAACAATGCCTTCAATTCTTGGAATAACTAACAGATTCTGAACGCATGGCTAACATTTTCAATTTATCTTATTAAAGCAATTAGCTAGCGGTACCTGGCAGGGTCACCTAAACGACAAACTTTCTACCCCTCGGTCGTTTCAACTGTAACCCTACTAAGTTAAATAGTAGTAAATCTGTATAATGACCTTTCGGTCAAAGGCCATATCTCATCATGAACTGTTCACAACTTCAATGCGGGCGTTTCACTTCGTCAGATTTTCCGTTTGTTTAGGACTTAGCTTCAATAAAAGATAGTTACTATTTAGAATGTTGAAGACAAATTGCGTTGGTATGTACTTAAATACGTAATCAGCTATTTGGTGGATTGGCAGGAAGTTTTGTTTACAACTGAACTAAATGGCATATTCATTATAATTTTAAATAGAAATTAGAAATCGAGAATCCATTTTTTACACATTAATTTTCCTTCTTTTTAAAAAAGGTACTTTACATCCTCTTTGCTACAAAAAGAGTGCATGCATGATACATTAGATTGATTTAAACCGATTACCCCGAAACCCAAAAAACAATCGGATGGAGCATGCAATTCACATAATATGTTTCCATCCATTCATTCGTAAGTTCTTTCTGCCTCAAAACATCAATATCCATATTGTTATAAGTAGTACATTAACTGGAGCAAATCGATCAGCATCCGCGCCTCGTACTACCCGCGGACAGGGACAAATCGACGAACGCCTACGAGACGTTGACGCTCGACCCATTTCTACACTACGAACAAAGTGCACGCAGTTATGACGAGTATTTCCGAGGAGTGAGAAGTGAGAAATTATAATTCGAATGGTTCCTGTTGTGGAAATGTTCATGACACTGATTTATTGACAGCTAAAATTCGAACTGCATTTTCTTTATAAATGCATAGAGCTCGTCGTATTTATTCATCGAGCACTAGCCTTTTCATTCATCGTTCATCGCATTTACGCGTTTTGATTAGCAAGTTTCTGACCTTTCTGAGAGCTAGCAGCTTTTAAATAGTGCAAAAATCAAAAACCTTACCTTTAGAATTTAGTGAACAAAGTCAATATTTCTTTATAAAACAATTTTCACCATTCCTTTAAAATGAATTCACAGACACATTTCTTCCACATTTTCAAGACCTAATTCTCAGCTCAAAATTATGTGAACTAAATTCAAAAGCACATCCACGTTCACATGATGAAGTATGAGCACTATGGGCTACTCACTTAACACAGCCACTTGGCGTGCTCTATCGCCTTGGCCCATCTCGGATCATGAATCGGTCGGTCCCCGAGGACTGAATGCTGCCTCTGAATTCAACTTCGAAGTGTCCACTTTAGTGCCTCTACTATTGGTTATTATGGTAGCTAAGTACTCATCAACTGTTAATACTGTTTTTACCCTTTCATATACTGCTATTGGTTATTAGGTAACTGTCTTCGTGGCTCCTCGAATACGCACTTGCGTTTTATAATGAGAAATGGGAAACGTGGTAGGCCGTTGAGACTGGCGCGGTAATCATATCAAACGCGAAACGCGAAAAGAATATGATTATTAAATTGATTCTTGGTGGTTGGAATCCAGCTCAGTATACTGCTGCGACTGATTTTCAACCGGAACCTAAGCAGACTACAATTTGAAAAAAGATGAGGTGAAAAAGTCGATAGATACTTACAAAAGAAGAATAGATAGTTACACAACATTATCACAATGTATTTACACTGTAGCAATCCTGAAATTGCAACCCATAGTAAAGTTAGTTCTAGATGCTATTTGTGCGCTGTACGTGATTCGATTTGATAAAAATTGTAAGGTAATAACTATCTGGATTCCCATTTATTATCCCATTTTCTTTGGTGAATCGAGTCAGGATTCTTCGTGCTTATTTTCAGTGGGAAATGCGCCAAAGATTGGATTGAGGTGTTTTGCTTTAAATTGCACAGTCAGAAGGTATGACCAAATGCATTAATAAAGCCAAAATCATTATTAAGCCAACTAGCTATTTGGCAAAGAAACTGCTTATTCTAACAAGCTAAGATTAACATGTTTATTTCATTTGGTCCAGATATTAACCTATTTTAATTTTAAATGAAAATCAGCCTGAAAATTTATATTATTTTAAATAAACCACTATCAAGACCACTTCTTTACCCCAAATTTTAAATAAATGCCAGTCAAAATTAAAATTTCCATACACCCAAGCTTTATTTATATCAGTGGGGTAATACACTCGACAGCAAAGAATCCGGGTCGGGTAAACAAAAAACTAAAAAATCTCGAAAACTAAGAATCTTAGCCTTATGAAATTAAATGCGTTTAAGAGACCAATAAATACTTGCTAAATGTAAATATAAAACTTCTAAGTTTCTTCTATATTTTTTTCATAACGATGAAATCTTCGTTTGCGGATTTTGGTATATAGGTAGCATGCCAAATATCGAATGCACGAGGATGCAATGCGAAATGGTAAAATTAAAGAAAATGCTTATGTTGTTTTAAAAATATGTTGTTTTACATTTTAGTTTTAAAGTTAGATCATCAGTTTTTTCTTTTCTTAATATTCTGTTATTTAAATGTTGTGACTCATAAATGTTATTGCTTACATTGAAGAAGTATAAAATTGTCTATTGAACACAATTTATTTCATTATAGCTTTTTTTTTTTTTGCATTTCTGGATCGCCAGTTTTTTGGATTCTTTAGCGACCCGGATTCATTGCTCTCGAGTGTATGAGTAGTTGAGTGATTCCCGCGGTGGTTTTGAACAAATGAAGCACAGGTTTTAAATACAAGATCCCTATTCGATGGAATATTATTTTCTATAGAATAGAGGTACAAAACGTCTTACCCATCTCTCCTCTCGTATCGCAGCACTCAATAAAATAAAGGCAAATATAGGCTCTATTGCTTCCTCTCGATTGGTACAATAACAATCCAGCCGGGGTTATAGTTTTACGTTAAGGCGAACGCTCACTTGATCTTTTCCTTTACTGTTCTTTATAATACCGTCTTTGTGTTTTCTCTAAAGATTCAACATTATTAACTGGTAACTCATTTAAATAGATACTTAGATAGAAATACTTTATTGCACACAAAGAGATACTGGCATTACTTATAAACCAAAAACATGTATTAATTTATCAGTATGTTTTTATATATTGTATAATACACGTATTATAATTATTACCTGTTGAAATCGTTTAATGAATTTCAAGTGTTTTTCATATCTATCTAAATAGTCTGACGAGTAAACTCTCGCATCGCTTATTATGTATTATACGTACTTACATTAATTATGCAATTTAAAAAAACACTCCTACTCATGAATGTTGGAGCTTATCAGAGATTTACAGCTTAAATGCCATCGAACATATTTTATGGAGCCTGGTACAGTAAAAAAAGGGTATCAATTAGGCTAAACATCCCCTATTCGAGTTAGTATGGAAAAAAAAAGTTGGCGGCCACTGATGAAACTTACGTCAATCTATAGAGAAAAATATTATAAAACGATAGTATTTTGAATAATTGCCAAAAGTGATATACTTTCGGAGATATAGGACTTTGAAAATAAAATAAAAACACCACCTTCTTGCACCAGTTCATTGCACCAATTTATTTTTCATTACCTACTTTGAAGAGGTATGCATGACACGGAAATCAGAGCTGTCACGAACATCATCGGAAAACGAAAAGACTATAGTGACGAACTGGTGCAAGAAGGTGGTAATTTTTTCATTTTCAAAGTATCGTTTTATAATATTTTTCTCTGTCGATTGACGTAAGTTTCATCAGTGGCCGCCAACTTTTTTTTCCATACTAGCACGAAAAGGGGATGTGTAGCCTAAGTGATAGGTACCGAAAAATTTTACTATACCAATTAGGTTCGATGCTCTTTATATTAAGTCAAATTAATTCATATTAATTATTAATTTTTCAGAACACGTCATTCGTGTTCAATGAACGGTATTCTTATCGATATATTCATATACGGTTCAGTACTTCGGGTTTCCTTGTTTCGCTTCCCATCAAACTTCATATTCTTCGATATTAGCTACGATCGTCACATTTCCGAGCTATAACATTTCTTCAGATTTTTAAACGGAAAATTCTATTCAGCGTGGTTAAAGCCGGTTCAATAGAAACTTTCTGAATGACTTGATATGACTAAATCTGTGAATTCAGAGAGTAAAAATCGTCATTTTTAAAAATTCTACCTTGTTATACTGCAAAAGGTAACCAGTTTACAAGACTAAAATTTCCCTTTAATTACGAATCATGTAAAATGTTATTAAAGGAGAATATTTAAAGTTATTTTAAATTGAAAGTCTGCTCCCAAGTCACCACTTTAAAAAACGTCAAACGTAGCGAATAACAAGAAACAAAACAGTTTTATTAAAAAACTCAAAATGTCATTATAAATACTATTATAGTATTTTATACAGTCTCTCAATTGCTCAAAGCTAATGAAACTAGCATATAACCTTAGCAAAATCTTACATACAACGATGGAATCTTATGAGTTGCAAACTTTTGTTTCATGCTTCACCAGTTTAAATTGACCTTTGACAGATCAAGAAATAAATAATTTGGAATTTAGCTACGAGTATCTTTACAACAAATTAATACATTATGAATTGCCTTAGTCATAATTTTTACTGATCTTATTGCATTTTTGGAAAATTCTTGTTTAATAATGTAAAATCTGTATTGGTTCTTAAATCAATTTTAATGATTTTATCCAAACGCTAATTAACAAACAAAAGAGCATAAATTCTTGAAATGTTTATCTAATTGGCCATACTCTCCGTACAGAATTCATCTTGTCTTCAGAGCACATCTTAAACTGGCGAAACAATAGGTAATATTTGCGCCAAACTCGGAGACACGGTCTAAAAGGCCTTGTTTATTGCACATTCAGCGTTTACCGTTGTTGCCTTTAGTGCTTTTGTCTCAAACATTTTGAATACTTCACGTTCCTCTCGTGATTTTTCTTTGTGTATGCCGTTTTAGAATTTTTGGTATCTTATTTACTCTATCGGTTTATTTTATGCTTATTAACAAGTGAAATAAATAGATTTATTGATAATAAAGATAAAATATTCAAGCGATAAAGAAATGAAAATGTATGTACCCACAAAAACAAAAAAAAGAAGTTCTAAAAACTAAAACCCGCCTACGGAAAACCTGCGATCTTAAAAGTAAGAAACAAGAAATAATTCTTGTCTTCTTAACTAGGTACCCCATAAATGCACAGACGTAGCGATTTTCAGAGGAAAGCCGTGGTCGTATGCCTCTGTGCCTTGATATTAATAACCGTGCAATGTCGGAACCTGTTTAACGTACCTTTGTAATAAGGTAGGTATCAATTGCTTGCAGGCAGCCATTTATAGTTATATGGAGGCATACGACCACGGTTTTCCTCTGAAAATCGCTACGTCTGTGCATTTATGGGGTACCTAGTTAAGAAGACAAGAATTATTTCTTGTTTCTTACTTTTAAGATCGCAGGTTTTCCGTAGGCGGGTTTTAGTTTTTAGAACTTCTTTTTTATTTCACACTTTTTGGTTAAACCAGTGATATCTACGTACATACTACAAAACTCATACAAACACATACATGACAACTATTCAAACTCCATGTTACACTTTCAATCTATCTTTTCATCTCAACATATTGTACTAGCGGGCATCCGCGACTTCATAGTCATCTACACCACAGTTACTTTTCAAAGTGGATAATAAATTATAGGGTAACAATCCTAAAATATTGCAAATTTTTTGATAGAGTACATAACACTAAAAAAACTACACAAAAAGTACCTAGATAGGTAGGTACCTACTTTTGAGCAGAGATGCACAACGCTTTCCTGGTCCAAAGTAAGTAGCGTAATCCGTTTCGGGTAGGTATGAGTGTGGATCAAAGATGCCTTTTATTTTATTTTGACGGGGCGCTGCGCCCCCAAAGCCTGATAATCTCACACTGATAATCTTTCCATAGTACGAGTATATGTAAAAAGTATCTATTCCCTTATTGCAGCGGGGGGCTGCGTCCCCCCAAACTGACACAATGACTTCTTTGTCCACAGTAGAGTTCAAGAAGTATTTTGTTTATTTTGGCGGGGGGCTGCGCCCCCCCAACACCCCCCCACACAGTGACAATTTTGTCCAGTATAGTTCAAGAAGGTTTTGTTTCATTTTGACGAGGGTCTGCGCCCCCCAAACCTACACAGTGACTTCTTTATCCATAGTAGAGTTCAAGATGTGTTTCTTGTCTTTTGGCGGGGGGCTACGCCCCCCAAACCCCCCCATACAGTGACAGCTTTGTCTAGTAGAATTCAAGAAGTGTTTTGTTTAATTTTGGCGGGGGTCTGTGCCCCCCAAACCTTCCTACACTGTGACTACTTTATCCATAGTAGAGTTCAAGAAGTGTTTCGTGTCTTTTGGCGGGGGGCTACGCCCCCCAAACCCCCCCATACAGTGACAGCTTTGTCTAGTAGAATTCAAGAAGTGTTTTGTTTAATTTTGGCGGGGGTCTGTGCCCCCCAAACCTTCCTACACTGTGACTACTTTATCCATAGTAGAGTTCAAGAAGTGTTTCGTGTCTTTTGGCGGGGGGCTGCGCCCCCCGAACCCCCCCACACAATGACAACTTTATCTAGTAGAGTTCAAGAAGTATTTTGTTTAATTTTGGCGGGGGGCTGCGCTCCCCAAACTATCCTACACACTTTGTTCATAGTATGAATGTGAGTTCAAGAAGTCTTGTAGGTTATTTCAAACTTCCCTTTTAAGACACGCTTTACAAATTAAAATCACTGCTTGAACTCATGATAAAATAAACAACTTTGAATATGGGATCTTTGTCAGAGTCTAAAAATGTTTGCTTTTTCGTACACGTTACGTGGGCAAAATGTACTTATTGAGGGACCGAAAATGTTTGAATGCCAACAAAGTTGATTCCATTACTTGTACTAACAAGTTGTAGGTAATTTAGCTTAAATCTAGCCAAAACAGTCAACATAATTCTGAAAAGGCCTGATTTGGCAAGCTGTAGGTAAGTAATCAGTAGTTTCAAAATAATTATGATAGAAAAGGCAAGACGTTAAAAGACATATTTACAAGTAAAACCGGGTGCTAAACCTAGTTATATATATATAATATTTGGAATGTACTCGCTGAGCCCTTTCATTTGATACCCCACACATTATCCTTTGTAAAATTTATTATTTTTCGTCGCGACTTCTTGTCCACTAGTTTACAAGCAAATCCGTGCGCAAAACCTAGTGATATATATATTTTTGGAATGTGCTCGCTGAGCTCTTGAATTTGATACCCCACACAACACCATTTACAAACTTTTATTTTTTTCTTTGTGACTTTTTGCCCACTAGTGGGCAAAGTATTGAACTTATTGCAAAACTAGGTATCCTATGTCACCCGCCGTATTATTACGCATCTTTTGACACCTCATTCATTAAAATCGGTTCAGTAGTTTAGACGCTACGGTGGAACATACATACATACATACAAACATACATACATACATACATACATACATAGACTGCCAAAAACATTACCCTTCCTTTTGGCTTTGCCGTAGTCGGGTAAAAATACAAACGAGGTAGTAAACTTTTTTCGCAAAACGCACTCGTAGCAATGGACTACGACATCGCTACGTCGTAGCAACTGACTACGCAAAATTGTTATGCATGACTTCATTACTCTCAAATGAGGAAATTTAACTCAAAATTCGTAAATTAGCATGCTAAATGAATGATTTAACCGCGAATATTTACATATGAATTGTGTCGGTATTTTGTTAAACGATATAGAGTATTTTGGCCAAATTGCTTGAGTTACAAGGGGTTAAGCGACCTATTTTTCTTGACGGATCGCGGGAAGTCTTAGCAAAAAGTCAGTTGGTTCCGGCGACTGCAGAGTCCATTACTCACTATGAAGCTGTCTCCGACAAGCTATTCATCACTCCTCATCGGACGTCAATCCGAGCCGGCGTGGTCACTAAAACATGCCAAAAGCCGATAAATCTTATGACAAACTGCCAATATTTATGAAAGTTTAAATATTGGCAGGTGCAATTGGCGGGTTAATGAAAATGTATGCTCAGGGCATCCCGGTTCACCCCACTTGACTATTTATTGAGTTGTGGATTGGAATAAATTTTAAAATATATGTATTGATATGGAGTTTGTTGGAAGCCACGTATTCCTCTTAAAAACTTTATAGAAATAAATTGTTAGTAAATATTGCCTGTTGTTTTTTCAATCAAATGCAGTAACTAAGTCAAACTCGTTATAGCTAGTTTTGAATAAAACAAATGACCTGCGATATTAATCTTTAGAACGTGCAAGTAGTATCTAGAATCTACCATATCTAGAATATACCATGAGCTCAAATGAGCTATCTATCATAATATTTGTGTAGCCTCGTTTCCTTTAACTATCATTTGTATTTATTAACACCGTTCGTATATCCGAGAGTAATATTGGTTCTACTACTGGTTCTATCTTTTAATATTACTTAGCATGTTTTTATTTATGTACTCGCTCTTCTTATTTGTATTTTTTAAATGTTTCAGCCTTTTTCTATATCGCCAGCTTTTAAATTAGGTTTAAACTTTTTTAATATCTTTGACGAATAGTTCTTTAAAGTTCGATTAAGCTTTGATTAAAAATAGTTAGTTAAAGCTAATGATGAAATCCATAGCTGACACTAATATTAATGAAAATCAGAAGAATAAGAATAAATAACGAGTTTCCTTCTACTCTGACCAAAATGTAATGAATACTGTATGCGTACATTTCATAACCACAATAACATTTTACTTTAATGAGAAATAAATAACGCGGTAACTTATTTACTTCCAATACAGCCTCTATATACCGGTCCATAAAGGCTTCGTTCATTCGATGCAGAGCCATTGAAGTGTAAACTGATATCGCGGTGTGATGAACCCGCTCCGTGCTAGCAGAGATTACACCTTGATTAATTGATTGTTGATTTTTTTGCTTCCTTTTTCTTAGATAAGAAACCGTAGCTTAGAGTTGTTTTGATATCGAAAAGCTAGATAAAGTGTTTTGGGTTGATACGAGTATGTTAGGGTGACGTGTCGTATGTATAAGATACGCTTTAGGAGTACCTAGTTATAGTAATTCCACTGAAGTGTTATTACTTGATATGTAAAGTGCACTAGGAGCTTTAATTTCGTTTTTCTTGCGCTATTTCATATCAAACATTCGCGAAAATGGCCCAACCGAAACCGCAACCGAAAATTAATCCCACATACGTTAAAGCTTTAAAATCTCGTGGCTAAGTTTACATGCTTTCGTAAATTAGGAACTGTAAAATATGGAATTTTAAAGAGCGGAAAATCAACTTCTCTCGCAAAAATCCTGCTCATGATCATTCACTCTACTACAAAGTGTCAACGCCAGAAAATAGAGTACCAACAAGTTATTACGAAATGTGAACCGCCGTTTTATACTAACATTTTTAATTTAATATACGAATATTCAGGAAATTGAAATATTTCCACGTGCCTGCACACGACGTTTCTCTTTCGGTCACATTTTCTATCAGTTAGTTAGTCTTATGTATTTCGAAATTTTAACTTTACTTTTTCATGTTCTAGTTTTAAAACACACAGAATATAAATATGTCGTCCTTTTTAGAAAGGATGTGTTTTATGTCAAGTTCTAGCACTAAAAATGAATAAAACAAGGTTTTTGTTGGTCAAAAGAACCTTTTCTCTTTTACAAAACACTAACAAAGTTTCGTACGGTCTCATTATACGAAAAGGGTTCAGAGGCACTTATTTCATAATTAATTACGTTGTATAATTGATTACTACCTTTTTGTAGACTATGTCCCATATCGTACCGAACCACTCTTGATTAATTAATTATTGTAGAGTGCAGCCATGTTGTAATTTTATGAAAGTATTTCACATTATTTCATGATTTTGGTTTCGAAACTTGATTTTGTAGATGCATCTTTTGTGGTTACACAGATACGTCTCGTAACTACAGACCGTAACAAATAAGAATATAAAATAGGGACATAAAAAGGATAAGCACATCATTTCAAGCTTTATTTAGATATTTTATTAAAAAAACCTTTAAGATTCTCAAATACGAGTATATATTCTTTTTCTTTCCGTTATCTGACGTCATCAGACAAAATACATGCAAGACGTACGTTCGTGCACATACCTAGGTATGAAGAAGCTGAAATCTTTTAGCTTTGATGTTATCTCAGCTTGGCGCGCTTTCAAAGTAAGTTTGCAGTTACTTATAGTGAAATCTACCGGGAGAATAGATATCTTTATCTAATTCTGACATCTTCTGGTTAGATTTAACTAGTTCACATATAGTAAGGTAATCATTTATTTCTCATTCACATTTTAAACTAGAAATATTTTATAAAACGTAAAATTAAAGAAAGAAGTTCTAAAAACTAAAACCCGCCTACGGAAAACCTGCGATCTTAAAAGTAAGAAACAAGAAATAATTCTTGTCTTCTTAACTAGGTACCCCATAAATGCACAGACGTAGCGATTTTCAGAGGAAAGCCGTGGTCGTATGCCTCTGTGCCTTGATATTAATAACCGTGCAATGTCGGAACCTGTTTAACGTACCTTTGTAATAAGGTAGGTATCAATTGCTTGCAGGCAGCCATTTATAGTTATATGGAGGCATACGACCACGGTTTTCCTCTGAAAATCGCTACGTCTGTGCATTTATGGGGTACCTAGTTAAGAAGACAAGAATTATTTCTTGTTTCTTACTTTTAAGATCGCAGGTTTTCCGTAGGCGGGTTTTAGTTTTTAGAACTTCTTTTTTATTTCACACTTTTTGGTTAAACCAGTGATATCTACGTACATACTACAAAACTCATACAAACACATACATGACAACTATTCAAACTCCATGTTACACTTTCAATCTATCTTTTCATCTCAACATATTGTACTAGCGGGCATCCGCGACTTCATAGTCATCTACACCACAGTTACTTTTCAAAGTGGATAATAAATTATAGGGTAACAATCCTAAAATATTGCAAATTTTTTGATAGAGTACATAACACTAAAAAAACTACACAAAAAGTACCTAGATAGGTAGGTACCTACTTTTGAGCAGAGATGCACAACGCTTTCCTGGTCCAAAGTAAGTAGCGTAATCCGTTTCGGGTAGGTATGAGTGTGGATCAAAGATGCCTTTTATTTTATTTTGACGGGGCGCTGCGCCCCCAAAGCCTGATAATCTCACACTGATAATCTTTCCATAGTACGAGTATATGTAAAAAGTATCTATTCCCTTATTGCAGCGGGGGGCTGCGTCCCCCCAAACTGACACAATGACTTCTTTGTCCACAGTAGAGTTCAAGAAGTATTTTGTTTATTTTGGCGGGGGGCTGCGCCCCCCCAACACCCCCCCACACAGTGACAATTTTGTCCAGTATAGTTCAAGAAGGTTTTGTTTCATTTTGACGAGGGTCTGCGCCCCCCAAACCTACACAGTGACTTCTTTATCCATAGTAGAGTTCAAGATGTGTTTCTTGTCTTTTGGCGGGGAGCTACGCCCCCCAAACCCCCCCATACAGTGACAGCTTTGTCTAGTAGAATTCAAGAAGTGTTTTGTTTAATTTTGGCGGGGGTCTGTGCCCCCCAAACCTTCCTACACTGTGACTACTTTATCCATAGTAGAGTTCAAGAAGTGTTTCGTGTCTTTTGGCGGGGGGCTGCGCCCCCCGAACCCCCCCACACAATGACAACTTTATCTAGTAGAGTTCAAGAAGTATTTTGTTTAATTTTGGTGGGGGGGCTGTGCCCCCCAAACCGCCTTGCACTGTGACTACTTTATCCATAGTAGAGTTCAAGAAGTGTTTCGTTTCTTTTGGCGGGGGCTACGCCCCCCAAACCCCCCCACACAGTGACAACTTTATCTAGTAGAATTCAAGAAGTGTTTTGTTTGATTTTGGCGGGGGGCTGCGCTCCCCAAACTATCCTACACACTTTGTTCATAGTATGAATGTGAGTTCAAGAAGTCTTGTAGGTTATTTCAAACTTCCCTTTTAAGACTCATGATAAAATAAACAACTTTGAATATGGGATCTTTGTCAGAGTCTAAAAATGTTTGCTTTTTCGTACACGTTACGTGGGCAAAATGTACTTATTGAGGGACCGAAAATGTTTGAATGCCAACAAAGTTGATTCCATTACTTGTACTAACAAGTTGTAGGTAATTTAGCTTAAATCTAGCCAAAACAGTCAACATAATTCTGAAAAGGCCTGATTTGGCAAGCTGTAGGTAAGTAATCAGTAGTTTCAAAATAATTATGATAGAAAAGGCAAGACGTTAAAAGACATATTTACAAGTAAAACCGGGTGCTAAACCTAGTTATATATATATAATATTTGGAATGTACTCGCTGAGCCCTTTCATTTGATACCCCACACATTATCCTTTGTAAAATTTATTATTTTTCGTCGCGACTTCTTGTCCACTAGTTTACAAGCAAATCCGTGCGCAAAACCTAGTGATATATATATTTTTGGAATGTGCTCGCTGAGCTCTTAAATTTGATACCCCACACAACACCATTTACAAACTTTTATTTTTTTCTTTGGGACTTTTTGCCCACTAGTGGGCAAAGTATTGAACTTATTGCAAAACTAGGTATCCTATGTCACCCGCCGTATTATTACGCATCTTTTGACACCTCATTCATTAAAATCGGTTCAGTAGTTTAGACGCTACGGTGGAACATACATACATACATACATACAAACATACATACATACATACATACATACATACATAGACTGCCAAAAACATTACCCTTCCTTTTGGCTTTGCCGTAGTCGGGTAAAAATAAAAGAAAGGTAAGAAGGGCTCAACTCAACACTCAATGACAAGACGCAGATTTTCAGTGAAGTTGGTTTACCTTAGTTTATTATGCAGTTTGTTTCTATATTAGAAACTAATCGACTCGAGACTGCTATTTTTTGGTGCAAATAAGATTCCTATTTTAGTATCATTTGAAAATCTGTCGCCAATAACGAAAGTAAATATGTAAAACATTACAAATACGAGTACTTACATAAAAAAATATATTTTTATATTATTCATCACAGTCAAAGTTAATCACTGTCTTCTTTCGTGTGTATACAGCTTCGTATACACACTACATTCTATTGAGTGTAGCAAAATCTGAGTTCAATAGAAGTGCCAACCTATTCGGCCAGTGACGACACTCTGGGGGATTCAAACACCAATATTGTTGAGTAAGAGGCGTGTCAACAGCTTGTAGCCCACCGAATTGATGTCATTTAGATATCCTTGAAGAAACCGACCAAATCTAAAAACGCTTATGCAATGGATCCCCTTTTTGACGTTCATGTTCTTTAATTTGGAAATATTTTAGTTTTTTGTTTTTCTTATTCTCGTTTAACTGATTAAAGTTAAGGGACTGATTGCAGATATACTTTAGGAATATATTATATAGTTATAGAGGTATATTCTAGTTTAACTAGACGAATCTATTTCCCAAATGTAGCTTCAGTGTGACGTGGTGTCACTTGAGGTTCCGTAGCCACAATAACTACTATCCTTATCAAATTCAAACTTTAGACAAAGACATACGTACCAATATTAGTAACAAAAGTAACTAAATATATTTTATATATAAATCGAGTTTTACTCCATTTATGCACGTATGATATTATTTACTAGTCTACACTATTCTTAAACAAGTAATGAAATAAGTTTTCTTCTGTCTAAAGTCACGGTACACCATGAACACAGTTAATCAGATCTTACAACCCAAACCTCATACACGAGACAGTGTTCGCAGGAATTCATTAATTATGGAGGAATTTAGGTACCTTTGGAAGCAACAAGTTATTTGCCTACCGCCTGTTTTAATATCTAATTCATTACAAAGAAGGAAAAAAACGTAAGCTGGATCTAATCTTCTTAAATGAAGAGCTATTTAATAAAAAAAAAATAAGAAAAAGTATTTTGTAATCGGTAACAAAAGAAAATAATGTTATCTCTGCAAAACGTTTTACCTATTTACGAGTATTTTACCTATTGCGAGTAGATATTTAATGGTATCTACACACCAAAGCCGCCGGCTTCTTTGACAGCTGCCATTCGTATGACGTAAAGCCACCGGCCTAGCCCGGCGGCATGCCGGCGGCTTTGGTGAAAATTATTCTAGTTTTCTTATGCTATCTACACAAAATACTACGAAGAGTATTTTTTAGATTAAAAGTTGCACAACTTTCAGTTTACGAATTCGTATAAAGTTGTTTACTTAATTAATGTTATTTTTACGAAGTTTTAAATTAGCCAGTTTTAAACGTAATTGATTTTATCTAGATAGGTAGGTATGGATTGAAACATTACTGAATGATTCCCAATTAAACTTTTCTGAACAATTCACAATTATCAAGTCATTGCTTCTTCATATTCACTCATGTACCTAACTAAGTACATAGCGACGTTACATGGTAATTATTAAATCGAAAGTCTCAACAATAGCAGCTTTTCCTTGTTGCTTCCAACTAAATAAGGAAGGAACTATTTAATGAACGGACCCGTGTTTGCAGTCGCTGCTTAATCTCTGAGTTGCGGGAAAGATAAATAGCTGGGAGTTTCTCTCATTAATTCTGAAGGGAATATTAAAAAGACAAGTTTAAAACTTTTACTAAAAACAAATAAACCGCCACCACAGTTTTGCAGAATTTGACCTTTTCCAGCAGATAAAATACTCGAACAAGCATAAAGTTTTAGGAACAAAAGTTTATTATTAGACAGACAATTACTGTGTCCTCAAATTAAGAGATTATAATGTTGGCACTTTTACTATTAGAAGACGATTTGAGTAACAAAACTTGTAATAAGAAAATAATTGAAACACCGAGTATAATTTTTTGCTTCATTACAAAGTTGGATGAGTGAGATGAATTTCCCAAGGTGTATCGCGCTCATCTGACCATCTGTTGAATTTTGTTGAGAGGTATTTAATTTCCACCGAGAATCCCCTGAAATGTACGAAATTAATATTAAATCTGACATTTGCGTAACGTAGGTATTCTTATTATGAAAATTCAAACAAAACAACAGTCGCGTACTTTGCAATTTGTATCTTTTGATGAAACGTGTCGGATTCCGCTACATCCTGTTTCGGTTAAATAATCAGATGTCAGAAAGTCGACAAAGTTTTGAATTCGTACTTCGAAATTAAAATTATTTTATTCTCCAACAATTCCGTGCATTTGTTCTTTATTAGGTACCCGGTAATTTCATTTTATTTTGGTTCAACTTTTTGGTGGATTCTAAATTGTTTACAGTTTTACTTACGTGATAGGTACGAGCATCATTATATTAGTAATCATGAGTGAAACTATCTTGTAAAGGCGCTTTAGTTTTACTCATCTACTAATTACCATTAAAAAATAATAATAATAAAATATTAAAATGCTACTATCTCTGACGTCTTAAAATTTTATTTTTAACGGACCCTTTTACGGTAATTACTTGAATGAAGGTTTGGGATTGAAAGGTCAAAAGACTATTGACGAAGTCTGTTTAAAAGAATTATTCTTACCCAGCCTACTAATGAAATTATAAAGCTTTTAAGATGTCCCTTAATACAAATGAAATTACTTTTTAACTGTGTTTTAATTCTTACTTATTCAATATTTTTATTTAATTTTAATTATTTTCGTGAATAACATGGCATGTGATAATACAGTTAATTCCTTCTTTAATAAGGAAGCTTTCAGTGTGTAAAGTAATTAGGATTGTACTCCTTCACCATATGCGACCGACGGCCGTCACCTTTGTCTATTTAATTTGGGTCAGACAGTGACCGGATCGCGGAGTATCGCCACCAAGTATTTACTTGTGGGAGTCAGTCAATCGAACGGAATTCATTGAAACGGTACAACTTTTAAAACAAGTGAAGTTAAGTACTATCGACTGTACCTTTTATTTGAAAACTTATTCGTTCTGAAACAATTTAGCTAGTAAAATAGGATAAATATAAACTTCAATATTACGTAATACGTTATTTGATAACCTTTACTGAGTTACAATCCGTTCTATTTGTAACAGAATAATCTCTCGCGAAGGTTACGCAATATAAGATTTTCATAAATCCAGTAAACATGAACGGAGCCTCCTTCCAACAAGGACAAGTAAATATTAAGAACGATAAATCCTTTTTACGTCACATATGTTCCTTGAATGCTGTGTTCAAAGTTCTAGCTTAGAGTAGTGCAGAACAGTGCGAGTAAACTGGCAGCCGCACATAAATAAAACAGATGATATATGTAGGCAGTCTGCTGAGACCCAATATTCGGGGTGATTCGGCCGCGCACGTCCAACGGGGATACATATTTCATCCGATGTCCTGGTCTAAGTCATGAACAAAGCAAACTTGAAGTGTTTACTTAGTCACCAGTTGAAGTTAGTGAATGGTTTAAAACCGATTAGGCCAACATCTTGTCTTATGTGAGTAGAGAACACACATTGAAAACTATTTCCATCTCCGTTTATTGTTTTTGACATCTATGCGACAGACAGAGGCGAAGATAAAGCCGAGACGATGGGTACAAAAAACTAAAGGTACGGTGACTTAATACATAATACGTTTGATACAATAATACTTAATTCGTTTAAGTTATATTTAAAGAAAACTATAAGTACTATCATCAGGTGGTTTTGATTCAAATTGATTCACATCTTAGTTACTCTTTTAATATTACCTACCTAAAAGGAATCACTGAAGTTCCAACATCCTGTACAAATCTGTCAACAAAGCCAAATAAATCGATTCAACAAATCCGTATTGCTGACAGAATATTCCGTTAACGCTTTTCAAATTCGCACACATAGAGATAAACAAGATTATAATCTTTGGACCATACCCTCGCAAATTGAATCAGGGTTCCGCGGTTGTCGTCCTTTAGTTCCATCGTTCTGGTACAGTTTCCAGGCCCTTTTCACTTACCCCACTTAAGTTATACCACTCAATATGTAGCCATAGGCTTTTGCCACCTGTCTCGCATACAAATCATTTGCCAAATCCAAAGAGGGATCTGTCTTTTCAATGAAAGAACCTTGATTAGATCCTGACAGGTTGCGGACAGGAAGCTCTTGGAAATTTTATGAAGAATTCCCGAGTTATTTCAGTTATATCTACTTATGTATACAGTTTCTTTGAAATGAATATAGGTAGAAGAGCATGTTGACGATTTCAATACTATAATGCGTAAGAGAGTGGCTTCCTTGATGCGCAGGATGCGTTGCAGTAGCAATAGCCTCCTGGCTGTATTGGCTGAGACAATGCAGTGTCCTACACTGTTACACGTGAATCCATGGCCTAACACATATTTGTAATTTTTTAAAACTAAAATTAGGAATCAAGTTTTTGTAGGTGGTGTAAGGTGCTGCTGTGGTGGCTGGTCATGTTATGCGGTTTTTATCAAGCTAAGCTTTTTACTTTTTAAGTGCCTATTAACATATTTTGGTTTATTTTGGATGCTGCAGAGTTAAAAATTTATGTTAAACAAAGTACTCGTACTGTGATATTCATGTAAACTACTGTGATAACAAGTTAAGTCAACATGTAGGTAATTGTATAAGTGTCTCGATTTAAAAAAAAGATATATTGCACATAACGTAGGGCCCTGTGCCGAAGGTTTCTTGCCGTCTTCTTCCTCTCAGCTATACCTACAGGTAGTGAACCGGCATTAGTTTTAGATAAAAAAAAAAGTGACATCAAAAAAGTGTAATGAATTTAGCCTATTTTTGAATAAAACACTTTTCATTTTCATTGTATTAGGTACTAACACTGAATATGGATTATTGGTCCGAAATAAAATTGATTATTATTATTAATAGGTAAGAATTACGCACCAATTCTCAGAATTCTAAATGTGAGTTAAAACTGTATTACAAAATTTTCCTGAAATTCGACATTACTATTTGCATTCACAGTTTTAGTGACTTCTCCTTTAGTTTGCACCAACGAGCTAGAGTGCTTAACTCGACGGGTGTCACCAACTTTAGATTGGGATGCAATTTCACGAAGTGCAAAGGGCATGTCCACAGTGCATGCTAGTTGCAACTCCCTAATCAAATAGCAGCCAATTTGTAACTACGTCATGCCATGTGGCCAATATGCATATTGCTCTATCGGTTTCTACGTACGTAGTAGAACATTACTATGTACTCATCAAGAATATAATTATTGTAATTCAATCAGTTTAACGTCACGTACTAATGCTGAGAGTAACAGCGATTCCACTTGTTACGAATCCAGTTTTAAATGACAGAACAAAAAACTGGTTACGAAAGACATTAAACTTTATGTAAAATTCTCTATCACAAAAGCCTTCGTGTAATAAACGGATTCGATACACGATAAATACGAGTAGGAACAACTTCAAATGACGGAGACTCGCTCTGGCTTGCTGATTTCCTAGGCCTTAGTGACCTTTGTGATGTAATGATAACTACACACCAAAGCCGCCGGCTTTTTTGATAGCTGCCATTCGTATGACGTAAAGCCGCCGGCCTAGCCCGGTGGCTTTGGTGTGTAGATAGCATAGGTAGGAGATATAAAATCTTAAAGATATAAAATCTTTTACAACACAAAGGTGCAATTGATGTTATCATTAATGTAAGTAATCGTAATAGCATATAGGTATATGAAGCCAACATTACACCAATTGCATTTAACCCTTTGTCCATTCCCGGAACACACAATAATCATAGCGTAGCAATTACATTGAATACGATACAATGGCTGTCTAGTTAATTATGGACGTGTGTCCAATTCTGATCAATGTACGCTTGCTGCGAACGTCGGAACTATTACGCTTTGGGATCAGTATACCAAAGCATCCGCAGTCAGGTTTTCGAACCAGTGGTACAGGTGATTAGAATTGCTCCCTATTTTGCTTATTGCCCGAATCAACGCATCGACGTTTGAACGTTCCAGCTTGTTTGTGTGTTGTGAGCTTACTACCACCTATTATACATGATTCCTGATTTGGCACCCAATTTGAATCACTGGACGTTTGATTTTCAATTGGAATAGCTTGATTTGTGTTGGTGAGAATGTCACAAGTAGTAGCTTAATAGTATTTGGCGTCTATTATAAAGATTTTCTTTCACGCTGGTCCGGAAGTGAAAAAAAAAACGAGTAGCTAATAATTGACTGTGGGAAATATGCTTCATCTATCGATACTAGACAAGCTACCACAATCTAAGAAGATGATAAAACTAAATGAATCATTAGTACGATTGTTGTTATACACTCGTAATGTTACGAGTATATATTTCGTGTTCATTTATACCGCAAAAACTTTAACCTTAGATTTTTAAACATAATATTTGTATGGTAATGGAAATATTTAGCCTAGATACTACAGAACGCAACACTAAACACACAACACACGCGTTCCTAATCCTTAAACTGATATAACAGACTTTAACCCGCCGCTAACATATACCTTCTTTGTGTCACTGTCTGTTTTCTCATCTACTTGAAACACTTTAGACATACAATTTTTCCCGAACACATACGTTGTGGCTACGCTCGCAATGAGAATTTTTATCTTGTGACTAAGTATTTCTACAATATGTTGCTCAATGAATCAAATTGGTTATCCGTATTTAAGATAAAACAATCTTAAATTTAATAAACTATGACTAAAATATCTTTAGTAAATTAGGGAATGTAACCGTTCATTGAAATTTATGAATTTTATATTTTGTCTAACAGTTTAGGTTTAGTTTCTTTACTGATTGTTAACAAATACAGTTTTTTTTTCATAAGAGTTTTTCCCGACTTGAAGTGTGAAATCCGCTTATCAAAGATCCAGCATTGTATTGGTTAATAAGTCAGTCCCGCGCCACGCAACAAAAAATACAATTTGTTAAATGATGCCACGCAATAACGGTTAACGAAGTGACGTTTGGAAGCAACAGATTAATGGAACAAAGCTAACTATTTCATTAGCAGTACCCAGCTTTGGTGTTACAGCTTTAATAAATTGTGTTCTCTCTTATTACGTTACGCTCGTAGTTTGCTTAACTAAATTCCGCGACAGAATCCTCGTTTTGTTGTAGATTTTCAAGGAAATGTTAAATCCGTAGACATCGCATCTCCCAGTACTATGCTAATATTGAACAATTAATTTACCAAAATGTTCCGTTCCATTATGCATAATACCATCGCTACATGAATACATTATTACTACCATCTATTATCTTGGGAGCGACACGAATATGAAGTTGTGTCCAAACTACATTTTAAGTTTTGTTACAGAAGCTTGGCTGTATGAAACTGAATTTTTCGTCATAATGTCGCTCCGTCCGTTATCTCGATGCACTGACTTTACAAAATTGATAAATAGTGACAAACTGACATAATATTTTGTCAGTGCGGATATGGACACATAAAACTACAGACCGCAATCGTGCCGCAAGAGCGTAAATAAATTCTTTAAAAAAATGTAATCGGAAGAGTTTCCTATTGCAATCGACTTCTCTAAGATAAATAAAAATGGCACCTGATAAAGTACGTTAACGTAACAAACAGATTGAAAATACGATTGCTATTATAAACACATCCTAGAAAACACTTGTACGAATATTAGATAAAGGAGAAATGACAGCATTTGAGGTTTTATCCACAATGTTATCAAAATGAAAACACAAGTTGCATACACAGTTAATGTGGAAAACTATGATAATTTCAAACTCGCAACTAGAATTAAACTACGACAATGTGCTCTAACAAAAGTGGCATACGCAATGCAACAAAATTATATGTGGAAGGCGAACCATGTGCCAACAATGGGGAAAGTATGCAACTCTACCTACAAACTCAAATTATTTTCATTGAAAAGTTTCACTAAAAATATTTTTCGCGTTGCAAGAGTTTTGAACTAGACATTACTTTTGGTAAACTTATTTTTTGAAGTAGAATGTTTTCCTTTCACGTTTCCTTTCCTTTTTTTCTTTCCTTTCCTTTCCTTTCCTTTTCACGAATTGAACCTACTTTATTGTGTGGGTTATTTTGTTTTGAAGGAAAAAACATTTCCACTTCTGAGATAAACTTAACTACCCACACAGATGGCATCTTTTTAAATGAACGTCAAGTTCAACTTCATAATATTCATAGTACCAGCGGCATTGATTTATAAGAATTTAGTCGGATTCAGTCGGATTAACCAGAGACTTTACAGTGTATTGAAATTAAGAGGTTGTGACAGTTTTAAACCAATAGAATTGGCCAGCTTGCTACCGTTAAAACAGAACACTATCGTTAAAACAGAATAAGCAACGTGGAAACTAATTAATTTAGATAAAAGCGTGCATACATCGCGCCGTATATTGTAATCAAAGCTTCCAAAGTGAAATTCAAAATTACGCAGCAAGACATTATGAAAGTTCACGTGTCGTCTCCTCAAACTTCCTTCCTCATCGAAGTGAAGTTAAAAGCATCAAACACTAATAAACGTTGCGAAGTCTTGTAGCTATGTTCACTTTACCTACTATTCAGCTTCGTTTAATTAAGTTTATGGTGTCTACACTCCAACGCCTTCGGCCCGGTGGCTTACGTCATTTTCAAACATTTTCGATGACATTTATGACAAATGTTTTGGTGTGTAGACAGCATTACAAACATTTTTAATAACTATTACACATTTTAGCAAATAAATAAACTAACATTGCCTTTGTAAGGAATAGTTATGTACCTACGTTTCTCTTTCTACAAGATATGTTCAGTTAAATTTTGAAAATTAAATGAGTATCTACCTACGTAAAAAGCAATTAATAAATTCAGCCTCTCATAAATCAATATACCGGACAATCCCGAAAGGATTTCGTTTGAAAATGGAGAACGCATTTCAAAAAATTTTCGTCGCCAAAGAGTCGTCGCTAAAGGCGTAACCACAATCGTTTATCACTCAGCCTTCAGTGAAATTAATGCCGGTGCCTCCCGCTTTAAGACATTAATATTATTTTACAGTCTTAAGGCTTATTTTAACAAAATATCATCATTCATTCCCACAATGCATGGTTTTACTCGTGCAACTGACAACTTGATCGCACCTTGTTTGAAATGTTACGAAACTTTATTCTGTAAAGTTCCTAATTCTGAGTATTATTTACGCTATTACTTATTTTGTTTTCTGTGGTATTAGTTCTAAACTTTCAACGGAAAGAGAATTAACTACTGAAATTCAGTTCCCTTATTCCACGAACTACATCTATATTTGTAGTAAAACAAGGTGCCTATTTTGCTAAACTTCGTAGTAAAGTGAAAGCTAATTTGATTCACTAACTTTTCTATTTTGCGTAACTTCATATACTTTATACCTCTAGATATAAGAACTACATAGATTAACTTTGGATCATTAATCACTTTGACCAAATTGAGTAGTTATTATGAATAATGGTTGGTTATTATGTATAATATCTGAATTAATCACTTTGGCTGTAACATATCTACTACAAAGATAAATTAGATATTTTGAAAACATAGTAACACCCACCAACTTTGAGGGAAAAAACTAGAAATGAAGTGCCTTTTTATTATAAAAAATGCTCTACTTACGTTTCGATTGCTTCTATTAATAAACATCGATACCATATGAAACCTAACTAGGCCAATTACGTTGACACACGCACTCATAAAACCCTAACCTAACAAGATTATAATATTATTTACTGAACCCATTTACTGGGAGAAATTGACACCACAGCTCTTAAATATTATATCTAATATAACTTGGCAATTTGCAAAATTCCTCGTGTTATATTTTACATTAGTAAAGGGCAAATTTAAGTGTCACAGTAATACAAACACGAAATTGTTATCTGCGCACTGAGCAAGTACGTGTAAATGTTATATTTTTGTAAATAATTTAGGTCTTCGTGGCTTTATTCTCACCTAGAGAGACTGTATCCATGTCTTAATATAGTCTTTTGTTAGACATTTGATAGCTGTATCCTATTTATAACAGAGTATTAATAGAATATTGAAAGACAATAAACAAAAGCAAGCACGAGGAAAATAATACCAATTTATTAACCAGAGTATCATAAAGTACAACCTACCCTTTGTGTGAAAATAAAACGGTGTCTCAACTCAAAGTAACATCGTTATAACAAAGAGTAAACTCCTAATGGCCTCTTCATTTTCCTCAAAAAGGGCAATGCAAAGAAATTATATTCGTAAAAGGAAATTTATATGTCATTCGTCGTAGGCTCGTTCAACACAAAGTTTTCCGCTGGATCGTTTTAATGTAGTTTTCAAAGCTTTTTTCGAAGTGAAGACTTGAGATTTATGTTTGTTTGTATTCATACAACACTTATATAAGTGTATTTTTAGGCCTATGGGATTCAATTTTGAGAGGTGAAGAGTTTTTTCTCACGATAAGGCGTGAGTTCCATCGCACCTAGTCACCTATACTTAATTATCCACTACCTATCTGCCTATGTTCTGAAAACATCATTAATAGATGTAGTTATTTGGAGAATCAGATCTTAATTGAATTCCTCCGTCCAGCTTAAACTTAAAACTTTATCAGGGCAATAGATAGATAAATGTGAAATACACGTAATACTCAAACAAGCGAGTTAACTAAAATTATTCACAGTTAAGACTGGATAAAGAGCATTTTCTCGTTTTCACAGCTTAAGGGTGCTATCACTCAGTCTACTCTTTCAGTGGCGGAACAAATTGCAGTTATTTATTATTTCACCATTATCTTTGCTGCCAAACGTTTCTCGTTTCTCGGGAATGCCATCAATATGAATTTGAGTGAAAATTGGGATCAATTTTCAGGAATTGAATAAAAATGTTGTTATTTGTGTAACTTGGAATATGTATACGTTTTGAAATTAAATTTTTCTACTTAAACCACGTCAATCGTTGCAGCTACAGATGCATTGATAAACAAATTATCTTCTGAACAATTATTAGAAATATATCCAATTTGTAATAGGGATAACATTTGTTTATTGACCATATAAGAATTATATCCAAATAAACAGCTTTAAAAAACACTTGAAAAAACAAAAGTATACCTTCAAACGCGTCCAAGATACTTACCCTACGAAGCAATTCGGGACACCCAGAGAAATCAGGCGGCAGATAAAAGACTTCTTTTAAAACTCACCGGCTGTTGGTTCCCAGGGTAAAGGGGCGGAGGCAAGCGGCAGCAATTACGTGGACAAATGATACCCGATGAGGAACGCGCTTATAAAACGCTCCCGAAAAATGTTCGTCGTTTCCTAAGGAACATAAACAACGGTATTTTAATTGGAATGGAAATGAAATGTGCGAGAGATGTTGTGTTTGTTATTTCGGAAAAATTGAAACAGAATTATTTGTTGTTTTGGTAAAATAAGGCTTTTTTTAATAGTTCAAAAGTAGGTAGGTACTTAAGCTCTAATAAGTAGGTAGGCATTTTTATGATTTATCATCTAGGAAATCACAAAAATATCCACTCTGAATAAAATAGGATAGGAAGAAAGATGAGTATGTCCGTAAATTGATTCCAAATACGGCATAAAATAGAATATATCGTTCGATATCGGATACCAGTACGTTACGAAACTAGAAATTCTTGTAGTTAAATCCGTTCGGTGTATTCTGAACATCGCTCGAGAATTTATTGCGTGGGTAATGTCTTGAATTTAGATAACTTAAGAGTTGTTTCCGGACCACGCTAGTTCTGTTGGCGAAACTGTAATAGGATCAACAAATTCAACTTTGAGGAAACAGGAGTTTTCTCTTTGAATTACCGTGTAAAACTCAATTTATGTTGAAGCATCTTGTTTTATTGCTTCTGTGTAAATGAGTTCAGTTTATGTTGCGTCAGTTGCATGTTCATCAAAATATATTTACAGAGTTGTTGCTAACAGCATCACGTACTTAGTTGTCACGTAACAGATCCGATTTTTAAGCGGAGGCTTCAGTAGTAGAGAACTTTATTTGGAGTTCGTCTCACTTGTCCGACCCGGTTTCTCATTGTCTTTCATATAAACAATCGTTTTCCAATAAAAAGCCCAGTAGTTACAAAAACTTAGCATTAAACAAGTAGACTAAAATTGAAACCCTTGATACGGCCCTGAATAAAGCCATTAACTTTTATTAACAAAAGTTTTTAACTCTCCGTTTTTGCATTCCGGTAAACCCATTCCATTATTCATTATTATCCTTAACTAAAATATTTAAGCGAGAATATTCGGTCGATGTCCATTATAACTTATAATGGACAAACTAGGTACTCGTATCCCTTGGGTAATTTCACAAAAGCTACCGTAACTGAAACAAACTACTTATGTATATTATCAGATTGGTGTACGACAAGGCCCATGTCAGTGTCATTCAAAGTAAATTAGACCACAAGGTTTGGAGTTAGAAACTTGTACAGTAAATTCTCATTTACACCTAATTGGTACGTTCCTCCATTTTCCCATTTAAATCTTATTCATAGGTAATAGAGATAACAAGCGCTAAAAATGTCAAAGCTGCCTTATAAGCTTTCAAAGAGACAGACCTAAGATAATAATCAATCAATTCATTTCTAATAATCACAAATCCACATGCATCCCGATTCTAATCAAGGTAAGCTAACGAGCGAACTCCGCAAGTTGTATGCTTATTGCTTAATGAGCAGTATACCACAACCACAACACTAGCTGCAATAGCGATGGCGATAGTGATCAGTGATCCGAATAACTCCCTAGTTAATTAAGTAGGTATATAATATGGTACACGATTCGAAACAACTTATGTAAAGGACATGCTATGCTAAACATTCGAGTACCTACCCCATAACCGAGCGGTTTCGAACAAATTCCAAACCGCCGCGTCACGAGTGGACAAGAATGAATCACTAACGAAATATTTTATTGATTATCGTCCCCAATAGGCTACATTTACACTCGATTACATGGTTTGTGCATTCCTTTCATAAACTATGGAAAAGTTTGGCACTTTCCGAGAAGGGTGTGATCGTAATAGGCGTAGTTTCTATAGAGATTTATTTTATACCCTTTAAGTATAAAGGAGTTTTAGGTGAAGAGGAATGTTTCTCGCAAGAGGCGACAGTTGAGGTTACGCTTTGGTTTTAATTATTCTCCCTTTGTCTGGGTTATTTGCTTATTTTGGAAGGTATGATAAGGAAGGTACACCGCAATTGTAGAATAGAACATTAAACTACTTTTACATTAAAAATAATTAATTAAAAATCTTACCGTCTTCTTCTGAATTCAGAAAACAAAGATGGCAGCAATAGATTTTGATTATAGCGGTAAAATAACGATATTTTTACAACTGATTGTCGTAACTTTTCAGTATTCTGTGCTATATGTACGTAAGTGTGAAAGTAGACATTATTTATATGTGTCTGAAAAGAATATCGATTAAGACAAAGATAATTTAAAAATACATACCTAATAAAATGCTTTATTGAACTGGGAATAAATTGTTACTCTTCTTTTACCTAAGATAAGTTCGTAAACAAGTTCTACGACAAGTTTGATGAATGTTCTAATCACTTTCCTGTTTAAACTTCACAATCTAGGTTAGGTACCTAGATATAACATTCAGTCGATAGCCAATTAGTAAATTGCACCGGACGATCTATTACCGATAGAGTCCAAGCTACCAATAATGTTAACACTGAGAAAGCTAGAAATAGAGGTACTGTAGGATGATCATACTTTGAAACCAACTTTTAAAACGGGAGACATTTTTCAGTATATCTACTTTTAATAAACTCACATGTGAGATAGTATTTGTACTTACAATGGCAGTGAAACAGTGAAAAAGTAGACGTTCTGAATGAAGTAATTGAATAAAAATATAATTAAATAAGCCCCACAACAATATCCAAGTGTCAGTGCTAGTTTACCACTCATTTCGCCATGAATTTGCTAACAGATGCAGCTCACGTGTTCCTCGTCCGTAACTTCTAACGAAATAAGAAAATTCTAACTAGATAGATAAGTAGGTACCTCTACTGGTAACGAGCTCGCTGAATGCTAATCAATGTGATTGGTTTCACCAACCGCTATTAATGCTGCACCACAGTTAATAAAGGATGTAAATTAATTGGCCATTAGCATTTTAACGGGACAACTAATGTGCAAATAGGACCTTTGTCCTTTGGCAGGTCGTCATTAATTGTCAGATCGATTGTTTGTCAATTTTAGTTATGTTTCGCATAAATTCATCAATTTGTAATGCGATCTTGTATCGACATAATGAGTAGAACATTGGTGTCATTGTACTACAAAATACATACATATTCATCATCGCAGCCCATAGCTGCCCGCGGTTGAGCATAGGCCTCTCCAATTTCTCTCCAACGCGACCGATTCGATGCCTCCTGCATCCAACGAGACCCCGCGATTTTCGCTATGTTATCGGTCCATCTAGCAGATACATACATATTATTGGACTTCTAAAGAAAGTTTTACTTCTAAAGATGTTTTTGTAAATCATCAATCTATCAGTTGAAACGACGAAGTTCTTAAACAAATTAAACGAAACAACCAAACCGCAATTCATTTTAGAAACAATCCCCAAACGCATCGACCAATCAATCCATCGATAAGTCACAATAATTACTCTACTTCTGTTTGTGTAGCCAGGAAAACGGGTCTTAATGTTTAATGTTAGGAATTAATAGCAAATGGAGCCGTCCGGGAAAAGTAAACATTATAAGTACCCCACTGTCCAATAAAGCTAATGTTCCGAATGATTGAAATTGCGCCCCTTCGATTGGCAAAGGCCTGGGGATATCACTTGTATTTGTATTCAATACAAAGAGTTTTTAATGTACAAAATGTATCTCTTGTTGCCGAAATCGTGATTAAAGCTAATGTTGCTGATATTGTTGTTTCCAAAAATCAAATGGAGACGGTAGCTGTGGGACAAATATGTATTTTTCCGCAACATGTAGGTACTAAAACTCGGTAAGAATTCTGAAAAAAGAAAATGAGTTCAGATGACTTTCATAAATAAATAAATAAATTATGCATATCTACTGGTAACCTTTTTTAACGTATTTCATTGAAAAGAAATTACCTAATATACAGAGCTCACTGTTCACATTTATAAGAACCTAGATATATTCTATAGGTAACGTTAACATCATAAAAAGAAGCTTCATAAAATATATTGTGAAACAAAGATTTACTTAAGAGATTAACTTCTCATCTGTCTCAGCTTAGTGGGGACGAGGAGATGACGTTAGACATATGTCTGAGATTAGCTTGTCTTATGATATTACACGGGTATTTCTAGAATAGACTTCTAGCTTAGGTACCAGCTGGTGACCTAGAAAGATAATGCAATTTAAAATTAATTTTGTAAGACTGAAAAGTTTTCTGTCTTTGTTAAACGGGATTATGTGGTCAAGGTAGAGTTTGGACATAAACACGACGAGTTTTCTCGTGTTTCTTACTTATTAAGGAAAATAAGAATGCCAAATGATGAAAATGAGGTGAAAGTCCAATGTTGGGATAATTTTGAATGCTATTTTCCGGGGGTAATTGAAAATACCTACACTAATATGTAGATCTTATTTGAAATTAAGTATCTTATCCACAATGAAAAGTCACTTTCCTTTGCAAAGCGGTATGGTATTTTTTGTTTTTAGATAGCATAAATAATAACATCGACAATCTTGAATTGTTTTTATACACTAACTAAACAGAACGAACATACATCTATTTATCTTTACCATTGTAGCAATATAACAAACAGATTAATGTTTATAGTTGGTCAGATTGGAGTTAATTGGAATAGTTCGGACCTCAAGATTTTGAGCAAGTAACTTTTCCACAGAATTGTTCCTTTGTACCCGCCATATTGACTTCGGCTTGGATTCAATTAAAGACTAATTGAAAGTAGCCGACAGATTGGAAAATGGAGATCCCTTCCGTTGTTGTACCTCCATTATAATTATACTAAATCTGATTGATGGTAGTGGTTGATAGTTTATTCAAAAGTAATTACCTTCTCTGGTAGTGTTTATACCGACTTATGCTTACGAATTGCTATGATTGTTGTAAAATACAAAATTATTTAACACTTTTAAAAGGTAGGGAGAAAGTTTTATTCCATTTCTAAAACACCAGAATGCAATCGTCAAGCGCTCTTCAAACGATTAGCTATTCGTAACTATTTAAGTCTAAATTGATTTATCAAGAATTAGATATAGTACAAATAAGATATTATTTTAAAAACATAATAAATCGTAGGATATTTAAGTAATGTATCAACAATTTAATTTTCAGTGTCACAATCAAAACGATACTTCCGAAAACAGGAAACAAAAGAGCATCAAAACTTTTCATTTACAAATATGAAAACTACGCCCGCATAACGTCACATGTACAGGAATGAATATAAATCAGTGTCTGGACCATCAAAAAGCAGATACGAAAATATTTCCGCATTGCCAAATAACATGAGTTATGTGGGGACAAGAGATAACTGAAATTAATGCGTTCCCGTGTGATATATTCCCGTGGTATTTGCTTTGTTGCCAGATGGCCTGTTAATTGATATTAAAAACCGGTGGTCACTGATATGTTTTGTCCAAAATGTAAACAATTTAAACATGGGTGATGTTTAATAGGAACACTGAAATTGAAACAAAGGGGCTTCCAATATGATGTAATGTCACTACTTTTTTTAAGCATTGCTATCATTTCTTGGGATGAATTAATGAATAAAAGATTCCACGAAGTAGGTAATTCTTTACAATGCAAAGAAGTAGTACTTAAGTAGGTACCTACCTTTGTTATTTGTATATTTTTTTCGTCTTCATGCAAAGTAATTCAAGGAATTGTTTCTATCCAGTGTTTATATATAACTACCAATATCACGTCTCAAGTTTGTTATATAGGTAGGTAAGTTAGTAACGAAAAATAAGAAATATCATTTTACAGCCGTTAGCCATACAGCATGCAAATATAAACAGGCGGGTTGGCAGTTTATACTTTAAGCAAAGTCAAGTTTCAGTCTTTTTTGGTAACTCAACTTCAAGCTCAAGAAAAGATGGATGCGAAAGGGGTAAAAAGCGTAAGTCAAAACTTTGTTTCTCGGTACCTAAGTACCCACTTTAATCTAAGAAAAACAGATCATTCCCAGTAGCATTCAGAAAACAAACTTTTACATCTAAATGTAGAGTTCTTTTTGTTTTAGAATTGATTTTTCTAACTGCAATATAAGAAGGTAAGTTGTGAAAGAACCTGTAGCTAAGTTTCTTGGCACTATAAAGTTTAAATAGCTTTATATAGATACTTCTATTCTGCAACATTGGATAACTCCTCTGGCTTAGCCACATGAAAATAAAATTTCGAATTACGTAAAGGTACACCAAACTTAAACTTTACTAAAAATCGGAAGAATTTTTATTGCAGTTCAATTTAACGAATGTAAAAAATAAAATAAACAAAAGAACACAATTGTGGAGCTCATTAGTCATTACATACCAAAAGATATTATTGTAAGTAGGATCTCTAAATCTAATTTCGATTAAGATGGGTAGGTATCCCAGTATCCATTATCTACATAGTGTCTTTACATTAACCCAAACTTTTACCCTCGGGACTATCACAAAAGGTACCACTTCAAAGACGCTTTAGTCTCGAAAGTGCTAGAAGTCAGGCCTTAACGTGTCCCTTTACCCTTCGGAATATAACTCATTTAGGGAAAGCAGCACGTCCTCGATTTAGTTTGTTTGCCCGCTGCTTGTCCGGCCTTTATGCTAATTGTTGGGAGTTCCACAAAGGACCCACGAGTTCGGACCCAAGGTGACCTAAGTTGACACCAAACCTAGCCGATGTTTGTCTCACGACCCGCTGGACGTGTTCATCAAGTCCCCAGTGATTTTAAATTGAAATTCGCCACAGGTGTGCGTAACTATGTAATTGAGTTCGTTTGTTGTTTGTATCAAACAACAAAATCAGTTTTTCAAGAACTTTAGTTCAATAATGGTTTAGTATCGTTGAACTATATTATTGAACTAATATAGACATGTATAGACTTTATATTGACTACGAATTTGTGTTATCTCTTATGCCACAAGCCACAAGTTCGCCGCGAAAGTCTTTACTAGTCAAGAGAGAGAAAACATAAAATACATTTTGATTTAACTTACTTAAGAAAACTCGCCTTTGCAAATACACGCTTTACTCGATTGAAAGAACATAAAATCAATGTTTGAATAAGTTACCGAGCAGATTGTATGAATTTACTTTAATTCAAAGGTGTCTGCCTTAAGACGCCTGATTCATTATCTCTTTCCGGCTTGGATACATTTAACCTTTATTTCCTTGCAGAGGAAATTCGCTCCGGCGAGAATAAAAAAGTAAGTATCAGATTGACGGTGCATTGCATACTGTATGTATATCTATAGGGTGCGTAATTTTCTGTAGCAGTATATAACAGTAAGTAAATGTACGTAAAAGATGTCAACAGACTTTCCAAGGTGAGCAATTATTTAAAAATGGTCGTCTTTTGTTGTGATACAAAAGGCTTTTTTTTTACAGTTTTTATTATTACACTCGTTTTTATTATTTCACTCATAAAATCGGAAGCAAGAACAAATTAAAATATAACTATGAGCGTTTTAATGTAACAAACAATGGCGCACATAATAGGTGAAATGAAATGAAATGAAATGAAATGATCATTTAATCCTGTAGGTTTTGACAACACTTAGGACGGGTCATTTTTTAAAGTTAATGCTAGATTCGCAAAAGTGCAGTTTTCCCCAGAGAAGAACCTAGCAAGAAACTCTGTAGGGTTGCTCTTTTCAATTTAAGTTTTACAAATCTCAGGCATAAACACAAACATATACCTAATAAAATTAATATTTCAAAAGAGCTATCCATAAATAAAAATTTGACCCCGCAATATCCAGGAAAAGTAAGGTAATAAATGGGAAACAGAGAAGTGAAAGGCTTAGTTTCATAGGATCCGCATGACATGACCGGCCATCACAGCAGCACCTTCACACAGGTCTCAACGCATGTGCCAGCCATCAACCCCTTCCACATATTTTAGGGAAGTAGGAGACCCGACACACAGCGCCACCACTGCAACGGCGTAAGCGAGCATGACATGTCACACGTTTCGCCTTATTCATAAAAAAATCTTAGCTATTACAGATACCATACCTACCAAGATACTGCAGAGGCAACATTTTTAATACACAATAACATTCATATACTTAATTTAAGGAATGTAAGAAATTCACAATTGTATAAGTATGAACAGTTATGCCGTATAAAGAAAGCTCGATAGAAGAGCAGGTCAATCCCATGGATTTGAGTCATCTAAATAATCGTTAATTTTATAATATCCCTTTTTGCTAAGGTTTTGTTTAACAATAACCTTGAATTTATTAAGGGGTAGTTCGCGTATACTGGTAGGGATCTTGTTGTAAAAGCGTATACATTGACCTACAAACGACTTATTTACTTTGTTTAGTCGACTAGCATGGGGCAATAATTTATCCCTATTTCTAGTATTAACAGTATGTATATCACTTAGTTGTTTAAATTGATGTATATTTTTTTGTGTAAACATTACATTAGTGAAGATGTATTGCGATGCTAGTGTTAATATGTCAATATCTTTAAAAACATCCCTAAGAGATTCCCTGGGACCTAGTTTATAAATCGATCGAATAGCTCGCTTCTGCAGGACAAAGATGCGCTCAGAGTCGGCGGCATGACCCCACAGCAGAATGCCGTAGGACATAAGACTATGGAAGTAGCTGAAGTAAACTAGTCTGGCAGTTTGAACATCTGTCAGGTTTCTTATTTTTTTAACTGCATAAGCTGCAGAACTGAGCTTATCCGCTAACTTGTCAATATGGGGGCCCCATTGTAATTTAGAATCCAGAGTAATACCAAGGAATATGGTTGTTTCCACAAGACACAAACTCTGTCCCTTCATCTTAATATCTGTAGTTACTTGTCCAACATTGGGCAAAGTAAATTTAATACATTTAGTTTTCTTTTCATTGAGCACTAGATTATTGGCAGTAAACCACTCGACTACTTTATTGATAGCATTGTTTACGTCGTCATATAAATTCTGTTGTCGTCTAACTTTAAAAAGTAAAGAAGTATCATCAGCAAACAATACTATATCATGACTGTTATTTACAAGACTTGGCAGATCATTTATATAAATTAGGAAGAGAAAAGGACCGAGAATTGAGCCCTGTGGGACACCCATGCTAACTAGGGATGTAACGAATGTCGGTTTTTAAGCATTCGCGAATGCGAATGCGAATGCGAATATCTGTTGTTGACATTCGCGAATGCGAATGCGAATATACAGATATGTAGGTATGTGTAGGCAAGACAAAGACAGATCAATGCATTACTTTAAGTACTTAATAACCTCCTAAATGACATTGGGACTTGGGACCTTTCTTGACCCATTTTGCAAACATGAATGAAAATTATAGAAGTTTTTGGATAACGTCACAAGTTTTATAACTGTGCAATTTTTTGTATATGTTACAGTCAAAACTCATATCCAGTCAAAACCACTTTTAACTGCAATAACCACCAGTCCAGTAAAATTTAAGGTGGTGAAAATTACGAGGAAAATCATCACAGTAATGTCATACAATCTTTTTTTACGTGATTTGTGCTTATACAATCGACTTCACACAAAAGGGTCCATCATCTGATCGATTTGATATAAAAAAAATAGCTAAATCACAATTTGGATTATGTAATAATATGTAAGGAACATAGATATGTCTTGGCTTAATACATCAGCTACCAAATACCCTGTATATTATAATTTTTACCTGGAAATTATTTAATAACGTGAATTTCCTCTTAATTTTCACCACCATAACTTTTTATGGATAACTGCTGGTTATCGCAGTCAAAAGTGGTTTTGACCAACTTGACCACAAATATAATACAATTTTCGCAAAATGTAATAGGTGCTCAATAATATTAGTACCTAAATAAATAATTTAATACAAAAAGTGACTAAGGTCATCATATAGGCGTGGAACGCGGCAAAGGGGGACGAGAGAACGACACATTTTTTTATGATATCTACCTCATTATTGAGATTATTATTAGATTTTATACAAAAAATAGTTAAGGGGGTAAAAGTAATCATACTTTTATGATTCATATTCCGATACCCTAATTTATGCTCATTAAACCAGTACATGTAGATTGTAGATGTCTCGGCCTTTAAAATAAGGTATGATTCAACAGTAATTTTTCCACAGTAAGTCTGGGAGACTGTGTCTGTCTTTGTCTTTTACCTAATATTGTTTTGACACTCTGTATTTTTTCAATTTCATATTCGCAATTTATTCAAAAGATATTCGCGAATGCGAATGCGAATGCGAATATCAAAAATCATGCGAATATTCGCGAATGCGAATGCGAATGCGAATATTCGTTACATCCCTAATGCTAACCGCAGATCCACTCGACACTTTACCGTTTACATCAACCCTCTGTACACGCCATGTAAGTAAGATTCTAATAGGCTGAGTGCGTTGTCCTTTACACCGTAATAATGAAGTTTCCTGACCATAGTACGATGATCAACGCAATCGAAAGCCTTGGATAAATCGCAAAAGACACCCAAGGCGTCGTGCGACTTCTCCCAGGCATCAAATATACACTTTATTAAATCAACACCTGCGTCGGTTGTTGAGCGACCCCTAGTAAAACCAAATTGTTTCAGGTGCATTAGTTTATTGGAGTAGAAGTGAAATTGCAGTTGATCTAAGATTAGTTTTTCAAATATTTTACTTAAGGTTGGCAATATAGATATAGGTCTAAAATTGGTGGGGTCAGTCTTACTGCCTGCTTTAAACAAAGGTATGACTTTACTGTGTTTCATTAGGTCAGGAAAAATGCCCTCATCTATACATTTATTAAAAACCATAGCTAGATGGGGTGCTACGCAGTCTATGATGGAGTTAACTATTGTAACGGAAAGGCCATGCAGATCAGCGGTTTTTTTAATAGATAACGATTTAAAGGCCTTTATTATTGAATATGCATTGACATGACGAAATGCAAAGACTTGGTTGGACTCAGCCACGTTCTGCTTCAACAAAGATTCAGCAAGCGTGGGAGAAGAATCCAGGTCCTTGGTAGTCGAGACTGGAATGTCGGAGAAGAATTTAACAAAAGCTTCGGCAACCTCGGCGTCTGTACTGATACAGTTACCATCAATATTCAATTTAAAATCGAGGTTGCGTGGTTTGACTCTTCCAGTCTCGTGGTTAATAACTTGCCAAGTTGACTTTGCAATATTCTTACTATTTACAATCTTATTTTTTATGAATCTAGATTTGGCCTCGTTACATACACGTTTAAATAATTTAGAATAATTACGCACATATTCAACGAAAGACTCACTATTATTCACCGTTTTTTCATCATAAAGGCTGTATAGTTTATTTCTACTAATTAATATTCCTGTCGTTGCCCAATCATTAAATTTGAGACAATCGTTAACCTTTAGTATTTTTGGTTTAAAAATATTATCATATTCTATTTTAGTGGCATTAAATACCCTATTGTATAACAAATTTGCATCATCACAAAATTCAAGATTTGAGATTTTTGTGGTAACGTTATTATTAAATTTATTTAATCTAGCCTCAGTGACTGGGATGTATTTAATATTTTTTATTGTTTTATTAATATTAATGTTAAAATCTGCCCTCAACCCGCAATGATCAGACCTTAACTTATTTATTACACTCAAGTTTGTTGATTCTATGTTGGTAAATATATTATCAATACAGGTCTTCGAACTAGCAGTAATTCTAGTAGGTTCAAAAAAAAGATTAATTAGATTGTAACATTTGAAGAATGTTAAAATCTTTTTCGAAAGGGTCGACATCACTAAAAGATCAATATTAAAGTCTCCACAGACAATAATACCCTTATTTGTGTTATTTAATTTTTGAAGAACAGTCTCCATAATTTCCTCAAAAATATCATAGGAACCGTTAGGATTTCTATATACGCTTATTACAACAAGCCGCTCCAATTCTATACAAGCTATCTCAACGGTACGTTCAACCGATAGATTTACAATATCAGTGCGTTCCTTGTATTTTAAAGAATTTTTAATAATAATTAAAGAACCTCCAGAGTCTCTAACCGCACTATTTCTTATGAACGAACTGCAAACATGGTGATTGTCAAAACTAAACATGAGTTGGTTGTTGTTGAGCCAGTGTTCAGTAATACAAATAATGTCAATTTTGTCACAACTCAAGAGAAGTTCCAACTCATGGATTTTACTTAACATGCCCTGAATATTTTGAGAAATAAGTTTTAAATTATAATCATATTTCTTAGTATTTAAAGATTTAGTATTTATTATGGGCATGTCTATAGCAGATTTGCGAGAGACAACTGTCTCTGTTGTCTGGTCACTTAATTTAAATGCTCTATAGGAGCAGTCAAATCCGCCAAAAGAGCGGATGGTTGGTGTTGACTAGAATGAGTATGACTAGAATAATTATGACTAGAATAATTATGACTAGAATTACAGGAGGGGTGTATATAAATAATGTCATTTCTGTTTCTCTGCTCAATAGAAGCAGTCGTCAAATTTACCAATAGATTGGCAGAATTTAAGTAATAGGACAGCGACAATGCTATCTGTCTTCGATTGAATTGATTAAGATAGAACCTTCCTCTAATTGAATAATATTTCTTAATAATCGAATTAAAATCTATACAATGAAATTTATTATTATAACATGTCAAATTATGTAGCATCATGTTCTGATTATGTCTTATACTATTATTATCATAACTAGCATTATTGCAAAATGGAAATGTAATTTATAACATCTATTCCCGCGATTTGTAGGAAATGTTTATAAAATTGGCAACAATAAAATCCATTCTTGACATTCTTGTTATCGTTTCTCACAAACATCAGGGTGTTTTAATTTTTTAAGTCAGTATTGAAAATTCATTGGAAATATACATATGGCTAATTCTTAAAAAAAGTGGCACCGCAACCTGTCAATCAATTAATGTTAGAACTTTTTTTTTACAGTACGTCCTAATCGTATTTAAATTATCAATTATTATTTAAAGACACTTTCTACATCGAGGCCTAGTAATTAAAAGTAAATAAAATGTATAATATTATATTAACTTTAGTTTGTAACTACGTTTTGTCGTTCACTTGACGTGTCCCAACGCCAGATACCGAACTTTGAGGTTAAAAATAAAATAGAAAACATTAACCAAAAAAATATTGAGTGCTTTACGTAGCTTACTTATACCTTCCATATTTATAATTTTAGTATTTTACAACTGCTCTTAATACAAATTTTTGTAGATAAATGCAGTTTAAGTTGGTCCGAGGTAGTTTTTGTCGTTGTTCTGCAACCGCACGAACACTCCTATAGAGTAAGCACTATGTTACCCCCCGTGCCCCCTCTTGCATGAATCGACGCGTCCAGATGTCGGCCAGCTCCTGTTACAAGTTCACGTGTTTATAGCTATTGTAGGCGACGTGGAAAATAAAAATATTCGGCGAGCGGGAGTTTGTAACAGGTATGTTGTCTTTGTTCTGCCATTCAAAAATCTAAAATTATGTACTAGTTGATGTGATCAAATTCGTTTGCATTATGTAAATTGGTGTTTATTTTCTTGTCAAAACATATTACGGGCATAAACCAAATACTTTCCTTGTAATTGTAAAAAAACCGTTAAATTGTCGGTCACCTGTAAGTCGTTAGCCTGCTAGTGTTAAACAAAAGACTAACCAATCGGGTTGTTTACCCTTCTTCTAAAGTACTTGCGATATATTTACGGATTGTTAGGCATTTGAAATCAATTTTTTTTTACTAAAATTTTGATTTATTTATTTATTTATTGTTGGTTTGCCAACAGGTAAGACAACCAAAAAAGAATACAATAGTACATGTGTAGAAATAGAAACTGATCGTCTACCCAATTATAGGCAAACACCGCAAACGTTATTTACTTACAGCGAACTAAGAGCGCATGCTGACTCTTTACAATATTGATACTTAATTAATTAAAGTTAAATATTACATGCAATGAGAAACAATAATAAAAACAGCCAAAGAAAATTTTAAAAAATTATAAAGTAACAATAAACATACACCGAAATATGAGTTATTTGGATTCTAACGGGTAAGAATATTATCAAAAAGAAACTTTCTGAACGCCGGAAGGGAGCCATGCATCAGGTCACATTTGTGACGGGAAAACAATTTATTGTATTCGCTGAAAATACGGTGGAGTGTGCCGTGAGAGCCAGATACTGTTTTGTGGGGCTTCACAAAGAGTGGTCGGAAAGTCGACAGCCGAGAGTTTGGTCGTGGAACTGAAAGGTGAACTTGAGCCAACAACTCAGGACTATCTAAGAGTCCATTAATGATTTTGTATAACAGTATCTGGTCTATAACCCAGCGACGATCCTCCAGTGGTATCAGCTTAAAGTACTTCAACCTGGATCTGTACGACCGTAGCTCAGACAGCTTTCGTTTTTTAGATTTCGTTAATAATTATTTGGAAAAAGTTTAGAATTATGCTTTGTTTATTTTTCGTTATAACCTAAGAGGTACTTTGAAAAGGCTAATATTAAAGATAATTAAAATAAATGTGATTGATTATTCTAAATGAACTGTATTTTATTTGTCTAAACTATGAACCTGCGCACATTGTCGTTAACCCGCTGATAGTTTCAACTAATTTTGTATTGGATTGTCGGTATCCTGCACTTCTTATCAATAACCTGGATCCTGATATTCGTTCACCTGTCATCACAGTCATTAACCTGGACGCCTAGTATTTTTAAATGCTTACATTTCCTAAACTATTTGAATAATTTACTTCCCTCCACTTGATATCGAATACTGGTCTATATATCTAGCGATAACTGAAGTCAGAAACTTAAAATCGCAAACTTAAAAAAAAAATGCAAATTTAATTCAGTGGTGCCACTTTTTTGAGAATCAGCCATATAGTGGTACCTGTGGAATAAGTTGGATGGATTAATTATCTGGTATTTAAGTTAAACCTGAATTAAGTGCTAAGTCTTTTTTAAAACGCTCTTACGCACTGTTATTATTTCTGTGTATCATTTACAGTTTCGGTTTGACATAATTTGAAATGAAATCTCGCGGGTCAATCGATTTTATGTCAAACTTCAAAACTATAACCCATATTACTACATTTCTATTCTCACGTCATGAATCTGCTTTCCCCGACAAATGTCGAAGTAGCACCCAACAGAAAGATCTTAAAATTTAATTTGTGTAGCGAGAGCTCATCCTGTATACAAATATCGTCCAGATGGCGCCGAGTCTTTATAGACCAGAAGTCTATCCAATTACTCGCATTTCTAACTCGGAGTTTACACTACGGGGAGGGGGGATAAAGGAAGAGGAAAAGGAGATATGTACAAATAGCAAAAGAAGTTGATAATCACCCAACCGAAGGAACGAAATAATTCTAGAGTACTGACTGTTTTTGGCCGCGGCTTCGTACGCGTGATCTGTCTATTATTGTATCTAATAAATTCTCATTATCTTGACTTTTATAATATTTTTGTACAAATATACAAAATAATTACTAACTACTTATGATGTATTTTAAATGTTACCTATATGATTACAACAGAATACGTCATCCTTTAATGTAGTAGTGGAAGCATATCTATCTATGAATGATGAAAAAATATTCAAGAAAACGGTAGGTACTCCAACCTGTGTGGCATGTCTATCTCTTCCGCTGACTGTACCTACCTATTTGAATTTCCTCTGGGTCTTTTCCTTGTGTTTGCTGTTTGTTGATTGCCACTTCACCCCCGCTTCGTGAAAAGTGAGTACCAACTTTAATGAACTAAAGGCACTTTGAAATTAATTTGGTATAAATCGTTGTGGCGAAAAGCTTAGTTGTTGAGTTTGTCCAAACTGTGTTAAGTCCTCTTGCCTTTTTGATCATTCGTAGGTATTTTCTATTGAGTAGAAATATCTTATAAATAAAATGTAGTGCATAGAATGAAAGTAGGTACCTTCTTTCACGTTAATTTAAGTTCAAAAGTCAAGATTCCTAATTCAGTACTCAGTAAGACAATAATTGTATGTAGGTAAGTACCTAAGTACCTATGTAACGCTAAGTTGATTGAAACGGTAAGTACTTACCTGCTTAACTGACAAACACATTCCGAATAAAACACAAGATCTTACTAGACTAGATGTTATCAACTTTCTAATATAGCCCATATTCAAATGTTGCCTAAAAACCTAACGTTTGTGTTTTACATTTTATAGTTTTGTATGAAAATAAGACACTAATAAATAATACAAAATTAACTATGAATAGTTTATAGGTATAGGTAGCGCCACGTAAAAAGAACTTTAGAAACAATAGAAAATCACGTTTTCGCGCATGGGTACACTTACGCTAGAAAGTACTAGGGCTATTTATCGTTTCATTCTTGAAAGAGTCTTCCGCACGCGGTTACGTATGTAGAATATACGTAGGGGATGATGATTCTGATTCAAAAGATGATGAAAATGACGACAACTATGATAATAAAATGGCCACTTCTGGCATCAACACTGCGTCCTCATCTGGTCTTCGCGCCACCCATGAAGACTTAATGGAAGAACACTATGTTTTTTTTTAAGTTTACGAATATTTTTTTACCTACATTTTTACACATTTTACACTAAATCCAATATTGATTGGTATTTGTGTATTTTTTTATTTATATTCCACCCTACTAATACTACTAATAATATTTTTCTTTCCTTTGTGCGTAAAAACCATGACTGTAATTAAACACTTTTGTGCGCGATGGTATTTATAACAAATGTTAAACGTCAGACTCAAAAATCGTCTAATGCGCAGCTGTCAGCAGGGTTCATTTTACGTGGCGCGACCTATACTAACCCACAATCACCTGTAATGATGTTGTAATAAGATTAACCGTGAACCATCCGATATTAACCAAAGACACTTCCTTACCATTAATCAGTCGCATAGATACCATCCATCTTCAGTGAAGCCGTAGGAAATTAATAGCGAACGCTCTGTTGCACCTTGCTTCCGGTAAAATGAAGGTGAAATTCAATATTTTTATAATAAAGTGATAATATCTAAAATGTTAAAACTCACTTCAGCAGATATCTACCTTCTCACGAGTATTTATAAAGTTCCTACAAAACAGAGCTATATATTGTGAGCTATATACTAAAATGTAGCGTTTCTTGGGTTAGTTTTCTTAAACACTACATAAACCAGTTGCAGAAAAATCATAAATTTTAACTCCATTAATATAACTGCCACTGTAATTGTTGAAAATGAGAAAAAGACGTCACAATGTGAGATATAAAAATGAATGAGCATAGAACGGCATGATGATGTATTTATTTTTAAGTATCCTCATTTCACAAATTTCACAGGATTTTATTGAAAATATAAATAGAATTATTTATTTCAAACCAGCCTTTACATAAACCGCATCTACGCATCTCCACATAATTAGATTTCCCACAGGAGCTCGCATCCGCAGCCGGTGGGCGGAAATGTTTGGCGAGACTATTTCCGTGAGGAAAGCTATGCGACCGCACCAGCCTTCGGAAAATTATCCTATCCTTGTTCCTAATCGAATATAACGCTCAATAAATTCGAGATGTTCATGTATTCCAATGTAATAGCTACGTATCTACAAGCCAGTATGTGATAGAAGAAAGAAAAGCGTTTTCAGCCGTCGCAAGACGAACACTTTTCACTAGATATGCTTCTGCTAACTTCTAGCTTGTTGAGAAATTTCACACCTCATCTAAAAATCGACAATGTATCATAGCTGTAAAAATTGAATATTGGAAAAAGGAGAGCAAAGAAGATGATAGAATTTGAAAAGAGTGTTAAGTAGTGGCAGAATCCGCCGCCGAAGGGTTACTTGTTTGCTAGAAAAATCTAAAGACACAAGTTGAAATTTTGATACCTACGTGCAAGTACATTAAGCATTTAAACACGTTTATTTCCAAAGCACATTACTCACATACACGTACGATATTCCAAGTTTTACAATACGTGGGCGAGGGTATACGTTTAGGACGAAATTTCAGAAATACGGTACTCTCGAATAATGGTGATTTGATTACGGTCAGTGGTAGGTACCTACTTTACATAATGGGATACTGTATGGAAGTAGGTCTTGATGACAAATGATCCTTGTTTATTTTTTGTGTCCACTATGAATTTTTTGTTAGGGTTGATACATAGAATTTGGTTTACAGTCTACCTACGCCCAATAATCACTTTAGGTAGGTATTGGTACGCACGCCCACTTCGAGTAACAGCGTCATTTACAAAAACCCATTTTAAGCACTTTAATTCTCTTTTGCAAGCATTATCACCCAGTTATTGCTAGAAAAGCAATTTATTTGTAGAAGCCGCCATAAATAAGTCGAACTCATAGATTTCGTAGCGAAACTTGGTCTGGCTAATGGCGGAAAGTGTCCAAAGACTGGAAGATAGCGTGCTCGCTCAAATAAAACCGACGTGCCCACTAAATGGGCATCAGTGGTGTAAATAAAATAAATAGAGGTTGTTTAGCGTGCTATTTGTTAATTTACAGCGACATTTCCTGGAATCCGAACGCAACGGTGTGTAAAGGACACTCAATAAACCTGCTTTTATTCATTCATAGAAAGTGTGGCGTATAAAACACGTTTATGGGAGTTCAGTAATTATTTTCCTCCATATAACAGCTTGATGCCATCCCTGGTTATGAACCTGCAACATAACAATCATAAACTTTACGAGAGAATAAAGTGTAACATAGTAGGTAGTGTACCTACATATTAGAAATTGGATTAAATAATGCCACTTCTGATCAAGAAAATCTTTAAGAGAGGTCATGTCCAGCAGTAGACGTGTTAAGGATGATGAATACCTACATACGAGTAGGTTCATCATTTTCCTTCAAAATGTTGAAACGTTAATGTCCTTAGATACATCTTAAAATGCACATTCTCTTTACAAACAAGCTTAAGAATAATTTCTGTAAAGAGAAAAAGGCCTGAAAACATTGATCGTTAAGATTTAAGGAAAGGTACAGAATATACCAGCCTCCTTTTTCCATCACGAAATCCGATGATACCCGCTACTTTGTTCCTTTGTGAATAATTAAGGAAACAGATAAAGGATAGTGGTCGTAAATAGAGTAGATTAGTTAGGAGCAGTCACAAGTCACCGTTTCCGGGTGTAATGGTGCACGGGCGAATAAAATAAAACATCCTCATTTACACCAAGGTAAGGAAAGTAGGCAGAAAGGACCCTTTTCTTACCTTTTGAAGTAAATGGACGGTTTGAGGATTGATTGCTTTTTAATTCAATTAACATAATTAAGAGGCTGCGATACGAGATCGAATTATCTATTAACTTATTTTGTTGCTTGTGCTGAGATGCTAATTATTTTGTACACGGATGCGTGCTGTTAGGAAATACGAGTATTTGTTACAGACTGTTATTATACTCCCCCGGAACTTAAGGTACTTCGCCCCCCCTCCATCTCTCTAGATCTCTAAATGTCGAACTTAAGTTTAGGAACGTTAGTATTTAAAAAATTCAGCTGCAAAATAATGGAATAAAAACTCTATTTAGAAATTCGCGTTATTATGTCTCGTATTAATCATTTCCTATTTTTCTATTGGCTAATGTCCAAAACTGGCGAAAATGCACCCCTTTGCATATCTCTGGCACCGAGCCAAGCTAACGGCGGGAAAATAAAAATATGCAGTTAGAACTCCCAAAGCCATTTTAGGAAAACCTTATTTGTAATTTCCGTTGGTATACAATGTACCTAGCTAGTTATTTATATTGCAACGAATCTGAACCATTTTCTCCAAGTAGGTATTTAGGTACATAAGTCGACAGAGCAATTAGAAGATTCTTAAGCTAGTAAAGTAATTAGCCTGATGATAAATTAAAAAAAAACCTTCTGAAAGTCAGATGAAAATATTCTTATTAGGATGTTTTCCATAAAATTCTGCATGTTGTCTAAAATCGATAATATTTAACGACCTCGCTAACTGAATTTAGGTGCGGAAGCCTCAAGTGAACGAGGGCAGGATTTCATTAATTCTCTTTACGACAGGCCCAGACCCGAAGGTAAGGGAGCTAGTAAAATATCGGCCTCGAGGTGAAAGGATACAGTGGACTAAGAATTTTCAGCTGGTTGTCCCTTGCCACCCGTTACCGTACCTAGCTAATTTAATACGTCTGTTACACCTGCCAATTCAACTACCTACCTTATCCTGTTTTCCTTGAATTATTACATTGACAGACAAACCTACCTGGACCGTAACATAAATTTTAATTTCGCACACTTAGCTTTCTAATTTTTTTTACACCCCGACAGCAACCCTCTAATCATATTAAAATTTCATCGCGATTCCAGCTTGGGGGAAAAATCATTATATTTTAGTACAATTTCTGAGTGGGCGGCGCCTTCATCGAGTCCAAATTAAAAATGCCGCAACAAAATGCCTAAGTAAAAAAGTATGTAAAATATTCACGAACTTTTCAAACAGTGAACATTTGACACTTTTATTCTGATGACAGATTTTACTCAACGCGGGCGCTTCGTGAAAAGAATTCGGCATAAGGCCGCGGAATTTTTATCTCTATTTTAATTTGTACCTTTGACGAAGTTTTTTGTATTTTTCGGTCACCACACCGCGCCGGGCACAAAAGAAAAGTTGCGAAGTTCCGAAAATGTTTCTCATCTCTTCAAGTGATAACGGTACAATTTTAGGGTAAGTCGACATGTCGGCACAAGGTTACGACATTTCTAAGAGCCGGTCATTATCGTTGATAAGTTCACTCGCCGAAACTTACCTACTCGTATTCAAGCCCAAAGACCCAACTAACCTTGTAAATGACATTCATAACTTGAAACTAAATATGATAGTAGGTAGTAGGTAACTACCTACTTACATTTCTGAGAGTACCCATGGCTAATAATGTTTAAGTTAATTGTGAAATATAACATCAGAATACCTAATTTTGACTAACTTTGATTAAAATTAATTTTACAAACAAATGCAAAATTGTTAATTACTCAGACTCATTATCAAATTCTCATTACTTGTTACCTAAGTTACTAACGTACCTAAGTATCGGCTCTATTTACTTAAATAAATATGTATTTTTCAAACGCCTATAATTTACGGACCTAATTAAAAATAATTACCTAGGTACTAAATTGGCCAATTTACCAAATCATGGGTGCTAACGTGGAAATATAATTTTATCTACAAGCGTTTTATACTTATTCATAGTAATTCTTTCCCTCAAATTGAAACTTGTATGTCCTAAAGAAAAGTTTACTCACATACGATGAAACCTTATCTTACACACCTTGGAGAGCAATACAGAGGCGTCACGGGAAATAAAAATAAAGTGGGGCCGTTTTGTCGTCGTCCTCTCGACGTGTGAACAGGCTACTTGACAAGTCGAGACCTAGGCTACATAATGGTCGCTTTACCCTACTGACTAAACTGGCACATTCGCCCACTCTCTTTTAGGTAACCCAGGTAGATGTATAGGGCAGGTCAAGGTTAATCTTTATCTTTACAAAATATATATAAAAGTTACGACTAAGCTTTTGTATGCTCGACTAGAAATAAGTTTACATAAATAAGTACTTAGATAAACATAAACCTAAACTGTTCTGATACTAAGTAGGTATGTAGGTAATGTAGGTATGTTTTTTTATGAAATAAGTAAAATATAATTAATATGATATAGGTACCTAGGTATATTAAACGATGTAAAGTGTAGACTAGTGGTGTGGCAGGTTTCTTTAGGAAGGAATCCGTTTCTTAGATAATTTGTATGAGAGATATTTAGCTGCTATTTCGACAGATGACCTTTAAACGCGTCACCTGTTTCCTTTGGACGAATCCGGTGATTTTTCACAAACTTTTGACGTCGACTCCAAAGTGCTTGTCAAGCGTCTTACAGAATTAATATCGGTCTCTTGGCTCCCTTATTACAGTCGAAAGCAAGAACTTAAGAAGGGCTTTTTTCATTTGAGTGACAAAAAATAGGACCAACAGGGATCAACGCCTCAGCGGTTGGATTAATGGTTGTGACAGTGTGCCGTTGGCTTTTGAGATCCATAGGGAAGGCTCAACACTCCATTTACAGTTTCACAGATTCTTTCACCAGATTTGGCGGCAAGAAAAGCCTGTATTAAGCTTACGATGACGTCAAGGATTGAACGATAAAGATTTCCTTAGGTACCTGTCTACTTATAAAAAGTATGAAGTTTGGGGAAAAAATGGAGAAGAAAATATACTCAGTACGTTTTACACGCTAGATTTCGCCGTATTTGCGCGCAAAGTTATCTCATATCTGATATAGACATAGAACAGTAGGTAATTGATGTACCTAATAAGTACCTTCTATACTACAATAGACCACCTGTTGTATGAATAGATGCTCCGGGAATACTTAATGTGAAAAACATGTAACATTAAATTACTTCTTCGACTAAACCACCACACTATCAATTTCCAAGACCATAAATAAGGCAAGTTTCGTCAGTTTTGCTTTGTTATTATAATCACCGCGTTAACATACTGTATCGATTGACCCACTTCGGCAGTTAAGCAGTTTCTTGACACGCTATCTTTTATCCTCAAATCCTGAGGTCCTTTCCTTTAACATTCGCCGGTTTACGTTTCTTTTATTTCCTGCTACGTTCGTAATGGTTTTATCGTTCTTTGGAAAGTTTGTTTGAAAGTTTAAAATTGTTTCATTGATAAATTTCAATTTTGTGCTTGTTCTTTAATAATAGAAAAGATAAAATTAAATAAGTTCTTATTATCTATAAATAATAATACGTTGATACCTAAATGAATAATAGATTAAAAATAGACTCAATTAAGATTCTTGGCAATCAAGTTTCATTCCATTCAAATGACGTCCAAACAAAGGTATCATCAAAAGGGCTTCGTAAATAAAACTTTAACTTTTCTAAAACTGATCAAGTGAAGCCTCTGAAAATAAATTCATAACGTAGCAAACGAAGCGAACGACCCAATATAACAGAGTCGAAACTTTACTTCGCAATAAGAAACAAAATGCTTCAAATAATGCCTAATGAACCTTACTGAGAAACTCTGAATTTGTTGAGAATAATGTCAAAGTACCTTGTTTTATGTAAAAGTAGAGGTGATTTTGGAAAAATATTATGTTATCATGTAGATGTAAGAAGTTAAGTGTTCTTAGGGGACTTCAGGAGTTGAATCTAGTGTAAGCATGAGTCACCTTGCCTAAAAATCAATTTATTTATTTGTTTTTTTTTTTAATGAAATTTGCATAGGCAAACACATGGAAATATTAGAAATAAATCCTTAGATTTTTTTAAGTTTTTCATTTAGCAATTGGTTTAAGGAGAACTCTATATTATTTAGAGAAAACTTCTTAATTTCGATAAAGTCCGGAGCGGTCAAAATCAAAATTCATTTACTAAGGCAAATACCTATTATTATTAGTAACTTAATACTGATAAGCGTCAAGTTTTATAGATTTTCTCCCCGCTTCGAAACTATTCGTTAGAGTTTCACTTCTGAAGGGTTTTCAAACATTGTGAAAGTTTGTTGACGGTTTATAGCCAAACAAAAGGTTAGTGAAGTGATTAAATTAAGCTATAAAGTTAGAATTACTTTGTTTATGAAGCTAGAGCAGCTAAAGTTTAATTAGGACAACTATGAAGTCTTGCAACTTTGATTGTTTGGACATAATAAGAATGTAGGTATCTATTCCCGGATGTTAAGTGCCTACACGGAACCTACTTTGGACCCAAAAATAGTAAGTAAATTACAAGTAGATTATTAAATATATCTCTTACATCGAAAACTTTTTCTTAAAAAACGAACTCCTTTTTTTGAACATCTTAAGGAGGCAATATCTTTTGTGCTACCTACGTTCAGAAGCATTACTGCATTAAGTAGTATATTAAAAAGGTGAGTAGGTACCTTACGTACTACCTCCTGCTCAGTTTTACATCGTTGAGCCTCATTAATTTTAACCGTATTCCCTAATGTGTTCCTGACTCCAAGCATGGTTTTTCTTTCGCGCTAATGTTTTATGGGAAAAGTGCAGATAAAACGCTAGCCGTAATGGCTTCTTAATGAGGCCCGACAAAGGCTCTCCGCAGAAACAATATTTACGTACATTTATAATGAAGAAGTCGCCCTCTAACCTCCCAGCGATTCCTCTGTGCATATTTCATTTTAATGTCTGCCGTAAAGGCCCTTCGTTTGTACAGAAACGGACTTTGTTTATAATCTGAAGCCTTCTTTTATAAACTTGTTTTTGTTGTGTTTAGCTCTCTGTTTTCAGTACAAATAGAATAGTTAGGAAGGTGTTTAGGAGTAGACGAGATGTAAAAACAAAACGACAGGTGATTTAGACGTCTTTTTTTGCGTCTTTAACAGTTCTGGCTTCTAAACCTTTTAAACTGTAGTAGCATAAGCAAAGAAAATACTTAAAAAAGGATAAACTTAAACGGACTTTCCAGCAACGTTCTCAAAGATTTTAATTAATCTTCTTGAGTGTGAATACATGAGTGAGTATGTAAGCCCTATGCGAAGCCCTCAAAGTTACCTCTCTCCATCCCTGTTACTATGTCACTCTGGAGGGCCAGAGCCTCCCATTCATTCTATAATTACAATCCCTCTTGTTATTACAGTTTTTCATTGACTTAATTACAGGCGTTAAGGTTCTCTCTAATTACAACATAAATTAAGACCGCGAAGCTTAGAAATCGAATAGACTTTTTATTAAAGGCCGTTATTTGCTGCGTAAATTTTCACCTTTGCTTTCTTATAACTTCATATTTTTCTTATTATCATCACCAATAAAACGATTCAATAATTTACAATTAACATTTATTTGTACAGTTATCTAACTAGAAGCTAATTAAATAATACCATATTAAGATGTAAATAGCCAAATACGAAAGGCCTAATTATAGGGTCATGTTTAAAAAGTTTTGATAAATTACAATTTAGACTGTTAATTTAGAATTTCGAAAATTTTCACATAAAAATCGTACGTTTACAATGAGTATGTCTCATTTTGACTGAATTTTATAATACGTTTAATTATAAAACAAGATCATTTCATTTTATACGTTTTTAAGTAAGTATAATCATGAATTTTAACAATGTTGTAAATCGCAGCAAGGCGATTTATGGGATTTCAATTATTATATTAGCTAGTATCAGTCATATTATTTGAATTGAATTTATAAAAACCGTGTATAAAGCACTTATTACCGTAAATAATCCAGATTGCTACAAAATTAACAACTTAGCATATAAAAATATGTCTTTTTATGTCAAAACATAACTACAAATTTTCACAAAATGTCAGAGGTATATTATACATTTTTTAACATGTATCTAACGTAGAAAAGAATAAAAAATAAAAATGCATTTTTACTAAAAGTCATACCCTTAAAATACAATCGTTTTCACATGACTTATTTATAACTATTGGTGTTTTAGTTGCATTGAATAGAATAATTCTATTTCGTATCTAAAGACATGAGCGAAAATTGTAACTATCTGAAACAAATACTAATAATCAAACCATGATTTTTAAACAGTTTTTGAAAATTTGATAATTCGAAGTCACAACTTACCTATTTTTTGGAAATAATCACTTTGAAGATTACTCACTTAAACTTACCCTAAAATTAATGACTAAATAAATACATTCCAAATACATTTAAAAATAAAATAACTACTTAAATGGTACAATGTCAAATATACATGATATTTTTTTGTTCTTTTTCTTCATTAACTTTTTTAGTTACAACTAAAAAGCACCAGAAAACTAACAACATCGTAGTCAAAAACATTTTTCAAATTCTAAAACGTCAAAGAGGCAAAACACACATGAAATAACATAGAATGTATTATCACAAATATTATAAATAATTCTTTAAACGCTACAATAGGAAGAGCTGGCAAATTATATCGACCACTAAGCGAAACATCACAACACTAGGTACATACATGCGGGAACAATGTGATTTTAAATAATCAAATTAATTAAAGCTACGCGAATGGAAGCGCTTTTAATTATATTGATGTCGGTGTCGAATAAAACGAACTGAAACGCAATTAGTCGCGAGTTGGTGAAAATGGGAGTCATTTTTACAAGTTGAAATTGCAGCGGGATAAGTAAAATGGATGCGCTTTTATTTGCGCCAAAATTTGATTAAATATAAAGCCTTTTTAATGGGGAAATAGTGGAAAGCACACAATTTCATACGAAGCTTGAAACAAAGGTGATAGCTGCAAATCAAAAAATAAAAGTCAATCACGACTAAAAACTTCAGTAAAAATAATCACCCGACTAATCAAATCATCTTCATTCACTCCAAGCGCATTGCAAATATGTGTTTACGTGGACATAACTACACTAAGTGCATGGGGCAGGGTAACTAAATGCGGACTCACTAAAAACAAAGCGAACTAACAAAACAAACCAAACGGAAAAGTGCATCACGTCACATAGGAAAACATACCTACGATTTTTTAGTTTTTCGTATATATTTTTTTTATATATTTTGTAATCTCTAAAAAATGCGTTCTATTTTACATGTTTTATAGGGTTGTCGAGACAAATATTTTACTCTCGGAAATTTCGATTACAATTTGAGTATGACGTTACAATATTTGTTTGGCAAATAAGGTATTTACATTTGATATTTTTGTTGTGACATTGAAATATTATTCGGGAGGTTAGAAAATAGATTGACGTTTCCGAGAATATGATATTTAGTACCCTATATCGAGTGCCGGAACACTCCCACGTGTACGTCGAGGACAAACGGTATCGTTTGAGTGCTCCAATACTCTCGAGCGCCTAAAACGCTAACTATTCATACGAGTACCAGCTGACATGATTCACGCACTTTCAGCAAAGAAAAATATGTCAAAACACTACTAACATTTTTCGACTTGCGACTAGTGAAATCAACTCTACATGACCATTTATCAATTAGTTGTTTTAAGTTTCGTTTCGATTAGTTCGTCCACGAATGCACTATGTTTAGTCTTATACCCCTATCTACGCAGACATCCTGGTTCTTACGGCACACTCTAATAGCATTCTCATTCGTATAGCTTGTATACGAAAGGAAAGCCCCGACTCATGTAAACACGTATTTCGTTCCCTGTAATGTAACACATTGTAATACTACTAAGTTTTATCTTAATTTAGCCAATTACATAAATAAAATATTCAATTTTGAGTTTTTTTTCGATGACAGGTTTGTGATAATGCTTCATAATGTCGATGGATCGTTTAGTTTGAACGCAATGCCCTCTACAAGTCAAATTAATTATTCTAATGGGTACTTTGTGTCGCAGATAATTTCAGACTTTTGGGTAATCAATTCGACTGGCCAATGATAGCCTAGCCTAGATGTATCTTTTAAACCTTTTTCCAGTCAAACGTGTATACTAGTCAATCAATTTACTAATTGTCTAATATCAGTATAAAAGTTGTAAAATGATCTGCGACAGAGTCCCTAGATAATAATGAGGGTAGATGCGAATTCGTCGGTTGGTCGCGATTGCTTGGTGATTCGCCGGTGACTGTATCTATGGTACTAGAGTTGACATACTCCTGTCACGATAGCTGCTAGTTCTCTACAACTTGTATGCCTTTTAAACCGTTTACAATATTAAGAGCAGATGATAAAATTATTAATTCACTTTGTAATCAAATATTGGACAAGTAAGACAACATTTGTATCTGACGACATAGGTACTTGATGAACTCTAGAATTTATCATGGTAGGTATCTTAAATAATTGTATGGATGATACGACTCTAAGCTTTTAAGTACGTTATCTTTTTTGTTTATCGGAATAAAATATATTACTGCCATTTCGCTGAAGACAGCTTTGACTGCGAATTGTTTAACACGCTTTGTAATCTGATGTTTTTAACATTATCTTTAAATGTAAGAGCATAACCGCCAGATGTAGGTATGTGGCAATGATTACATCATAATACTACAATACATACATAAAATGGTATATAACTACGTGTAACGGTTTAAAGTAAAACATACAGCGTGTTGTAGAGAGCAGCTACGTCATCGCGTGGTCCCGGGGCTACTCCTCTGCGCCAGCGTCCTCACTGATAGTGTCGCCCGCTTTCTCTTGGGAAATGTTTTGACCTGAAACCGATATTTTTCTATCATTACAGGAACATTTTCACAAAAGTGGATAGCTTTTGTTTTCTGGTAATTCTTACTCTTATCAGCCCTTTAACGTCCCCACTACAGAGCACAAGCCTACTCTCATGCTAAAGTGAAGCTTTCGGGTAATAAGGCCTATGTTTTTTCATAAAGGCCTGCGAGCCAAATCATAACACGTTGTGGGATCTCAAAAGAGTTCGTCTTAACAAACAGAGCGAACAGGTAGAGTCGAACTAAAGCTAAAAATGCAATAATTTTCATTTTGAGCCCTTTATACTGCTTGTCCATCTACGTAAAATAATGTGTACGTCCAAATAATGTAAATTTAAAATGAGATATTTCTTTTGTTAGAAGTACGTAAATATATCAGTAGGTAACCAAATCATATTAATTAAAATTTTAAAATGACATATTTTCGTTCTTATTCTTAATAGTACACTAAATGTAGGTCAAGCCACAACTTACCCTTTTTCGCTGATGAAAGTATGCACTTCTTGCAGCTTATGAAGAAAAAGGAGACACGTTAGAGTTGGGCGTGGACGGCATGAGGTCCATTGTTTTGCACACCCAGCCCGCTATGTCCACCTTCTCCGCGTCCGCCTTACGGATCCACTCGTGATTCTAACAACAATTAATTGTCCTAATTTAGTAGGTATATAGTCAGTTTATGGCGAACAAAAATTGCTATGTATTTGTTAGTTTTGTTACAAAATGAGAAGTTCCAGGATTAAAATGGTTGATTGAAAAGCAAATAATGATGATAAGAATGGAGCTATTTTAAGAACTACTTATTATCGGGACCTTAGCTCATTCGTATTTTCGAATTCGCATACAAAAATGTTTCAATTATATCAAGCGAAGAAATCAAATATTAAACTTAGAAATCTTACTGCCTATACTGGATCTTACCCGAATGTTTGATAATAAAATCCCGAGAAATTAAATTTCTAATCACTTAACTAATCACACTCGTCAAACCCATCTCATTGAAACCGTATAATAAAATGGTTAATAACAAAATCCCAATCTCACCATCAAAGTCTTCAAATCGGCTCTCTCGTCGGGGTTCTTCTTGAGGCATCTGTCGACGAAGTCCTTAAATTCGTCGGAGAAGATCCCGGAAGGCAGCTTCGGCGGCGGCTCGTTCACTATGTAGTCTAACAACTCGAATATCGCCATCGGACGGGGGGAGTTTGGGGCCTGCAATATCAAAAACATTCATATTTTATGTAAAAGATTTATATATTAGGTTGGGGAAAAAGTTTCTTCGTATTTTATATGAAAATTCAAAAAGTTTTTTTTTATAGTTTATTTACATTTGACTAAAGTATGTAGGTGCCATTTTGTTCCATAACTTTTTGCCATCTTGTTGGTAGTGACATGATCCCATTGCTGTAAAAATTTTGAGGCTCCTGATCGAAAAACTGCGACAAGTGTCCTCTCATGATGTTAACCTGACACTGCCTAAGGAATTCTGCAGAGACCGAAACAGATGAAAATCTGAAGGTGCAAGGTCAGGACTATACGGCGGATGCATTAATACCTCCCAGCCAAACTCTCGTAATTTTTGCTGAGTGGCTAAAGATGTGTGAGGTCTAGCGTTGTCATGGTGAAAAACCACACCCCTTCTGTTGATCAATTCTGGCCGCTTTCTCTCAATTTTTTGCTTGAATCTCATCAATTGTTCGCAATACAGTTCTGAATCGATGGTCCTACCTGGCGGTAACAGCTCATAATGAATGATGCCCTTCCAATCCCACCATACACACAGCATTACCTTGTTGCGAGTTAACCCGGGTTTTGCCACAGTCTGTGAAGCTTGACCGGCCTTTGACCACGATCTTTTTCGCACGTTCTTGTCGTATGTGATCCACCTTTCATCACCAGTTATCAGCTTTTTCAAAAATGGTTCGGTTTCATTACGTCGTAATAAAGAATCACAAATGAGTACACGGTTCATTAGGTTTCTTTCAGTGAGCTCATGAGGCACCCAAATATCGAGCTTTTTAGTGTACCCAGCTTTATTCAAATGAGTCAAAACCGTTTTGTGGTCAATTGCCAGTTCTTCAGCTACATCGTAACTACTAATATGCTGATCTTGCTCCACTTTTTCAAAAATGGCATCAATTTTGTCCGTAACAGGGCGACCAGAGCGAGATGCATCTTTGATATTAAAATTTCCGGCTTGAAAACGCTTAAACCAAACTTGCGCTACTCTCACAGATACTGCATTAGGTCCATAAACATCACAAATTTTTTTCGCGGCTTGAGTTGCATTTTTACCTTTTTTATAGTAAAATTTTAAAATGTATCGAATTTCTTCTTTAGATTCACTCATTTTAACAACAACAATAACAAATGAAAATCACACAAATTCCTAATTTGAATTTGGAAGTGCCTTCTTTAAAATTAAAACTTTTTAATGATACCAAAACCAGCTAGATACAAATGGTATAGCCAAAGAGATTTTAATACAAGTTCATACATACTATATGCGAAAAGACTTTTTCCCCAACCTATTATTACAGCCTAATCTCGTCTGAGAGTAGGCTCGTGCCCCTGTTGTGGGGACGTTAAAGGGGCTAATAATAAGAACAGATTTATCAATAAGACGATACTTTAGTCTAATACGCTGAATCTCTTAGAATAATAAAAAAACATTCTCTAAACTAAATCTCCACTGCAATGTAGCCATTATTTGTCACTTTTTGAGACCACAACACAGTGACATGAAAGTGAACTATTTTTAAAGACTATTGATTGGTAGCAGATCGAAGAGCAGAGCGGAAACATTTTGTAACATAATACATGTGAGATGTCACATTTAAAGGCATTCTAAACCAGTTAACCCATACAAATAAACAATATTACTGATATTTTTCCTCACCTGCCCAGGGGAGTTATCCTCGTTCTGACCACCGAATATAGCGGCTAGGGTCTTGGCGTCCGGCGGCGGGATGGGGTACATGCCTATAGCCATTTCTACTAGCGACAGTCCGAGCGACCAGATGTCTGATTGCACAGAGTAGTGCGTGCCTTGGAGACGTTCCGGCTGTAATAGCAGATAAAAGAGGTTGAGTAAGAAGTAATATCAAATGGAAAGATTATTCCCTTACTAATTGCCAAATACTCCATTGCTATCATTGGGTACCAGTCAAATCGGTCAAATGATCAATCAATGTTTAGGAAGTCAACAGGTCTGGTAACACCTTAACAGTTGCTAAAAAGGTCAATTAAGATAATAACATATTCACATGTATAGTATTTCTTAAGATTTTTCAAAATAAATATTTACTTATTTTAAATTTCATTATGATAATGCTATTTATAGCTGTCACAGTCACTGACCAAAAATCTGAATAAAAGGGCATGATGTTTGATGGATTATTAACTTAACGAGCCTTTCCTACAACGGAGTTATAGTGTTAAGTCACTCAGGGTTCAATTCTTCCTCTTTTTCCAGTATGAATGATTACTAGTCGAGACTCTTCATACAGACGAGGGTAAAAAGCAGTATGCAATCGAGTTTGTCCTTGAAGTGCGTCCACGGTCTGCCCCTAACAGCAGACGGCCAATGACAGCAAAGCTTTGACCAAGTCATTGGGCATGCGGCTGCCCCGCCCCGTCAGTTTGCCCGTTCAGTAATGCATCTATGATAAAACTCGCTACTTACAGACATATAACTCCGAGTGCCGACAAAAGAGTTGGCCATCGAGTCTATCAGTTGCCCAGATACTCCAAAGTCACAGATCTTGATCTCGCCATTGCTGTTCACTAGGATGTTGGAAGGTTTCACGTCGCGGTGCATGATGGCGTGTTTGTCGCGAAGGTAGCTCAGGCCTTTGAGTACCGCTGATGTTATTGTACCTGAATCCGTTCGAATTATGGTTAGTAAATTAGGATAAAATAAAAGAAGTAGGTATTTTGAAGTAAGTAATTTGAAGTATTGGTAAAAATCACAGGAAAGTTTACATCACTTGTTAAATGCTTAATTGTTTTGTTAGTTGATCAAATAAGAATGAAACTGTCATAACAAGTTACCTCTTCACAATCAAACCACAAAACCACATTTGATCAAATATGTGATAGACATTTTTAGAACATAGTTGAGTTCATTCTATTGTTTTATCTTTATAAGATTGCTACGCCGCCGCCGCCGCCAACCCCATAATAATTGATAGCCCTTAAAATTGGGTCCTGACATTTACATGTATAAATTATATTATGTTTCTAATTATCTCAAAATATTTGTGTTGTTAAACCTTATATTGCTTTTTAGAACAATTCTGCATTTATCTTGTTATTCATATCATACTGACTAAGTGTTTATTTAAGTGAATTTTCATTTACTGAGTCAGACAGAAGATAACTATGCCAAATGAATAAACATCTGTGTCTTAGTACAATGTACTTTTGTAAAATTAGTATTCTCATTTGATAACACAAACTATGCATTTAAATTTAAGTAATATCAACAGAGAAAAGCATGCTTAAGAATCTGAAAATTCTTCAATATGCATTCTTTAATTGGCACTGTTGTAATTGGTCCTTTACAATATGAATAATTAACCTAATGAATTCCATAGGCTTTACTCACACCGATCCAGACAGAATTGTTCTTCTATTGATTAAGTTAAAAACTGTTTAAAATGCAACTATTACTATTACAACAACTTGCATCTTGTCTTAAGACAACAGCAAAATAACAGCATATGAATACCACTCACCTAGAATAGACTCAGGAATCTTGCCAGCCTTCTTCAGAATCAAGTCAAGAGACCCACCATCCATGTACTCCATACAGATTGAAATCTCTCCATCACTGTAAAAGGCTCCATAGAAACCAACTATATGAGCAAAGTTACATTCATGAAGGACTTTCAGCTCTCTTATGATCTGTTTCTTGATAGCTGGTTTGACTTCTAGATGGATAAGTTTACGAGCCATGATGAGACCTGTTGACTTATGACGGACTTTCATTACAACACCTCCGTTGCCTTGGCCTGGGATAGAACAAGATTATAGTTGTTAATACATAAACATATCAGTAGCCTTACCATCTACGATGTTACAGTTATCTCTCACTCTGTACTTATCACATTAGTATGAGAAACCAGTGTCAATGTCTTGTCATGGCACCTATGCTACGCTTGCTTTTCAAACTCTACAAAAGCTCTACTTTTTTTATAGTAACGAGTAAGTCTTAATTAACTGTCTACCTAAATAATAGAACATAATATAATTATGAAGAAAATGTAATACTAAAGTCATGAAGTGAACCTAAGCAGCACCTTTTTAGATTATTTAAAGTCTATATATTCAGTTTCCAAAATGACTGCACACATTACTTTTGAAGAGGCATAGCCAGCCCTCCAATATTTGGTATGCAATAAATAATTTATAAAAATAATAATTACCTAACTCCCCAAGCTTCTCAAAGTCATCATCACTGAGCTCTCCGATCTTCTCCTTCTGACAGAGGAACACTTCAATCCGGCGACGCTGGGTGTCATCCATCTCTATCTGCTCCAGTCTCTCTGTCAAAGCTTCTATGCTGGTCTTTGACTTCCCAGCTAAACCCTGCCTCCTGATTGGACAATGTAGGCATTCAATATGTAGTTTTGTTAAAAAAATCTTTTGGTACAGTTACAACAGAAACCATTAGGCATAAAAAGAATGAATATTGCAATACCATTTGTTTTTTCATTTGTAGAGGAATATTTAAGTGTAATGAGTAGGTAGGTACTTCAAATAATCAAGCTAATAATGGAATATAGTACCTATTATTGCAGAAAGTTATAATAAAAGATAACAGGATAAATCAATATGTAAGTATCTAAATATTTATTATGCCATCCATGAACTGCTGGACAGGGACAAACCAATATGGAAGCCATGTATGTGTATTGAATAATAACTTGAAAGAAACCAAAGTATACGTCGTAGATTCAATTTTAGACCGATAGAACAGCTGACTGATCATGATTACAAGATACTAAGCACAAAATTGGGGTGTATTTGTGATTTAATTAAGAAGGCATCTAATTTGACAAAAATGTAGATACACAAAATCGATTTTTGAACTGTACTTACTCAGTAGCAGTAGCAGACTTTAGCTGGGGGGTCATATTAGACGGTGTTATAGCCGGAGCCGTGTCTATAGACCCCGGTGGAAGGGTGAGGTTCAATTTATTCTTCGACATCTTACTCATCGTCACCGCGTTGTGTCACGGCATTTAGATGAACACTTTGCCTTCCTTCCTTTAAGATAACAATGTATCACACAATTTTTCACGATTTCGTCAGCAATCTTGATGTAAAAAAAGATTTTTTGCTAAATTAAATACAAAAACTTCGGCTGTGTTCGTGCTCAAGTCAATTTTATTTTTTTTAATTCGGTAGGTAGTGACGCACATTGTACAATTTATGTGCGCGACGTAGTACTGATAACTACTCGAATTTCAGATTTTCTCGTGTGGTTTTCTAAGATTTTTAGCAAGAGTTTTAGTTAGTTGTATACTATATTTTATAATATGCTAAAATATAAAAACCCATCAGAAGAAAAACACCATTTAATTATTATCTCGTTGAAGGTAAATTAAAATTAGTGATTGATCAATCAATCTATGCAATGTCAACATCACTACTTCTATAGTTTTTTAAACTCTGTAGGCAAAGAAACGGCTACCTTACAGCCTAGTCTTAGTAGTTTCATTCAATGTATTTTTTATTATATCATTGGGTTGTATTCTATTCTTTTTAGAAGCATACTATGCTCGAATGATGCTTTGTATCTTTTCAATCCAAATCCATTTTCCTTCAGTTTTCTCAAAATTTAGAGCTAGGGTTTGGCTAGATAGACAAGAATCTATTTTTTTAGGGAACATTAAAAAGATGCTTTAGTTTAAATATTCACTTTAACTTTAATTCAAATAAAAGCTGATATTTACAATTTGAAAATTATATGTGTAATGTTAGCACAGTAAAGTACTTATAAAATATTTTAACAGTCGCTATGAACCTTTAAATACTTAAAAATATTCATAGACACACAATATGATAATCAAAACAGCAAGAAATAAAGTAATTAATTTTAATGTAACTGCTAAAATATTACTACAAATAATCAATTAAATCCCTAAAATTAACACGAATATTAGATTAACTGAACCCATTTAGGTAGAGCCAGTCCAAAGAAACTATGTAATACCATACAAATTAATTATTAACATTCACAAGCACCTTAAATTATTAACAAGACAGAGAATAGAATGTTGTAAAAGTTAGGAATTTTATTTCCCTTATAGAGCTGGTCATTCAGCACGGAGAAATCCCCAACTTTGCCATATCAGTACTGTCAAGAGATCCAGCTCAAAGTTGCGTAGGTTTGACTCTTTTCAAAAACGTATTGATACCAGGCTGATTTGGCACCGGTTTCTTCACTTCTGGTTTCGGTTTCTTACTTTCCTTCGGCTCTTGCTTTTGTTTTTTCTTCTTCTCACTTTTAGGGCTTTGTTCATTTGTTTCTCCTTCTGGGACCACCTTCTTCTTTTTTGTTTTCTTCTTTTCTGCAGCAGTTGTTTCTGGTTCTATAATCGGCTGTAGCAAAGGAGTAGGATCGTCCATAATCATTGCAAACTTCTGGAAGTAGTTCCATAGTGCGTCAACACATTTTTCTGGTTTTCCCCCATCTTCAGTTTCCCAAAGAAGTCCGTATAATCTTGGTTTTAACTTTTCTGTTGGTTTCTTCATTTCCGACTCAAATTCATCTTCTAAGTGTTTGAGACGGGCTTTTTGGGTTTCTGGTGAAAGAGATAACACGTCATCTTCATCCATTGTAGCTTCCTGCAAAAATAGAAATAAATTACTATAAACTGTGAAGAAAATATCTAACAATAAAATACCTACTTTAAGGAATGTGTAACTCTTTCAGTGTTTATTTATTTTTATCTATTTAGTGGAGTGCCGTAAGGCATAAAAATGGTCAAACCTCGGAATCCAGGGCCAGTCAATGAATCTTAATATAAACCTTGAAAATATGTTTTTAATAGTATACAGAATAATGTTAAAAAAAAATTTTTTCGCGCTCTCAATTTTTATTTTTATTTTTTTAGCCTAATTTGTCCCACTGCTGGGCAAAAGCCACTCCCATGCCTCTCCAAACACTCCTATTATTAGCTGCTTCCCACCAATCGTCCCTAAATGAGCGTAGGTCGTCACTCCATCGTTTTTTGGGCCTAAAATTATATAAACAATTATTAATTTTTTGGAGTTTTCATTGATTTATATTAGTCAAAAGTCATATTTTAAAAAGAACAACTATTACAAACTTGAAAACTTGATCTTGGATCTTTAGGGACTGCAGGTATACCGATGAAGGTCGGGTTGGAGAATAGAGGGGATAACAGCAGCTGTTCGGTATTGTTCATGGCGGGCCCCGAACTTCGTACCGCCTAACAGTCAATGAATGTCGTGTTACTTTTTAGCTAAACTAATTTAGGCTTTGATGAACGTAAAACAATGATACAAAATAATACGTATCGGTTTCAGGAGCAGGAATCTCCGCACATCCCAAAAATAGGCCGGCAAACTGACACCGGAGGTAGATGGACTTAAGGTGCATCAAATAAGCCTTACATGCCCATAGAAAAGTCTTATGAGTATCGAGTTAAACCCGTTTTAGTGATTTTTGAAAAAAGAACCACTTTTTGATGGTTTTTGTATCAGAGAGCGATTAATATTCAATTAATTAAAAAAAAAAGTACGTTAACGGCTTCTTCGATAGTTACTTATGATATGGCGAAAATAATTCGTTGATGATTAAAGTGGAACATCGACAAATTAACTGTCAAAGTTAACTTTAATTCTCTCCCAAAAACAATAACTCGACTTTGAGCAGCTGCCACGAAAAATATTTACTTGGTACTTAATGAACAAATGTTTTTAAAAACTGCCTTGTGCTATTCCGAATCCAGAATGGTATAACATATATTGCAAAAACAACAAATTCGGGGTATTAGACATCGAAGACTTACCTAAGTCGGATTATTTCAAAAACTTAGAAGTTGAGTTAAGGTGGTTAAATTGACAAAATCGAGTAGTTAAGAGAAGTAATCTAGTAGGGCGTTTGTTTTTCAGCCTGACTAAGAAATAGGGAGTGATAAAGGCAAAAACTAAGTCGCTGTTTAAAGCAAAATAGTCTAATGGACCAAAACAGGTAGTATTTGAATGGTGCATCGGTATACCTGCAGTCCCTAAAGATCCAAGATCAAGTTTTCAAGTTTGTAATAGTTGTTCTTTTTAAAATATGACTTTTGACTAATATAAATCAATGAAAACTCCAAAAAATTAATAATTGTTTATAATAATTTTAGGCCCAAAAAACGATGGAGTGACGACCTACGCTCATTTAGGGACGATTGGTGGGAAGCAGCTAATAATAGGAGTGTTTGGAGAGGCATGGGAGAGGCTTTTGCCCAGCAGTGGGACGAAATAGGCTAAAAAAAAAAAAATTAAAAAAAAAATTGAGAGCGCGAAGAAATTTTTTTTTAACATTTTTCTATATACTATTAAAAACATATTTTCAAGGTTTATATTAAGATTCATTGACTGGCCCTGGATTCCGAGGTATAAACCTTACGGCACTCTACTAATTAGTTCCTATGGAATCTACAATTTCAGAAGTAGTCTTATTTATATTTTTGTTACCTACTGTCCTCAGTAAGACTGACTCTCGCTCGTATGAGAGTAGGCTTATGTAGTAGGGACGTTAAAAGGTAAAGAAAAATCTGTAGAACTGAAAGAACAACTAACCTCATCACTGAGATATCCATGCGGTACGAAGACCTCATTGTCGACCTCGTAGTCGTCAGCACCAGCCTCATCATCGCTGCCGCCCGCGCTGCCGTCTAAACTCTCACCATCTTGTTCATCTTCCCAATCGTCGTCGCTGTCTACTTCGTACTCTAGTTTTTTCTGTAATAACAAGATATGTTTGTGATTTGGGTAGAAGTATCTCATATAAATAATGCAGGCTCGCAAACTATGATACCGGTATAATGTGTGTGAGATACCTTGCGGTAACTACTCTTCGAGACTTGAATCGCCTGTGCGTATCGTAATGGGAGATGAGCCTTGAAACAACGCAACAACTAAATGCGTACGATTTATATTCATGTATTGTTATCAAAAAGATATTTTAACCAAGTAGGTATGTTGAAGAGCTTTTACATTCTGGTCCTGACTGTACAACTGATTGCAATAGAGAATTTATGATTGTTAATAAATAAAACAAGCCTGAATGACAGTATAAGAGAAATATAAAGAAGTAGGTCAATTCAATACTATTAGATACATACACAAGTAACAAAGGAAAGGTAAAGTATTATAATAGACAAAACTTCATATATTAACATTAAAACTTACCTCATCCTGCCCAAAAGGTCGTCTAGGTTTAATAAACGCGCTCTTCTTCCGCCAAGTGCCCCAGTAAGGTGGACGTCTGTTTTCATGGAAGCTAAATAACTTAGGGCGAAGCTTTTCTCGGGGAGCCGACTCGCAGGTTATCACTTCACTTGCTCCGTCTATTGGTGGAAGCTCATCTTCTGAAAATTGAGAACAAGATTTGATAAAGGAGACTTAGGTATGGATAAGCAAAGTAATTTGTGAGATCTGAGTTGTTAATGTTATCAATATCAAGAATTAGAGAGTTATTTACCACAACGGTGAAGATATGAGTTAGATCTGATAAGGGGCTGTTTCACTATCTATAGATAACATTTATCTGACAGATATTTTATTCCTGTCTCTGTCTAAAAAATCATGTTTTATGAAATAGACATAGGTTTATCTGTCAGTTAAATTTAATCTGTAGACGGTGGAACAGGCACTCAATCTTTAAAAAAGTTTCAAAATAGGTGTTTTTAAGGCAGATCAGTTCTTCTAGAATCTAGATAGATAAGACAACTGAAAAACAATACCACTGAAGTAACAATACCTAATGATAATCACTTACCAACAATCATAACTTCATCATCCTTATCATCTAAAGGCCAAGTTTTACCACTACACAACGGCTTAGCACCATTCTTTAAGCATTTCAAATAGAGATCATCAGAAGAGTTCTGTTCCACCAAACTTTTATCTAGTACCTCCCTCTTTTCGTCACTCAAATCTACTCTGCAAGTGGGAGCCAATCTCATGTCAGATTTGATGGTAAAACTGGATAGCATATTGTTTTTGCTAACTGGTCCTGTACTGGATTCTCTTTCCACTTTTTGTTTTGGTACAAAGAAGTTTACGAATGCTTCAGCTGCTTTCTTCTTTTTTAATTCTTGTTCCTGAAGAGAAATAAATATTTGTTAAAATTTTATAATAAAGAAAGAAAATATTTAAGAGTTTTATTTAGAGTACCTGTTTTTCCAGTTCCATAGCTTCTTGTTTCTTACGCCTTTCTTCTTCTCTTGCTTCCTTCTCTTTCCTTCTTTGTTCCTCTTTGTCTTCTTTTTCTTTACGTTTCATTTCTTCTTTCATCTCTCTAATCTCTGTAATGCAAAAATATATATTTTACAATTGTAAAAGAATATTTTATGAATTAAAAATGCAAGTATCTCCCATACTTACTCTTTTCCATTTCTCTTTGTTTCTCTTTCTCCTCTCGCTCTTTTTTCTTCTGTTCCTCTTTTTCTTCTCTTTCTTTTCTCTTTGCTTCTTCCTTTTCCTCTCTTTCTTTCTTCTTTTGTTCCTCTTTCTCTAGCTTTTGTTTAGCTCTCTCTTCTTTCTCTTGTTGCCTTTTCTTTTCCCTTTCTTGTTTCTCCTTTTCCTTTTCTTCTCTCTTCTTGGCAAATTCCATTTTTCTTTGTAACTGGAAAATTCATATTAAAATATTAGTAATACAGTGATTATTCTGTAAAAGTGTAAAGATGTTGAGTATACTTATTTTGTTTTCAAATAAATATTGTTATTATTTTCCATTCCTTAGTTCTCTGTTAATTCATTCAATAAATGTTTAAGTATTCTTAATTTAAGTGAAAATAAGAAGGAAGTGTTCTCTGCCTACCCCAATGGAAGAGACTGATATGTATGTATGTATATTTAAATGAGAAACATACCTGCTTAGGAGTTAAATTAACAGATCTAGTAGAATCATTCAGTGACTTATCAGCTTGACCGTCAGACAAACTTTTATTATGTTTAGGTGTTGACATGTTTGAAGCCATGGATTCATCAAGTAAACTTGTTGAGGATTCATTCAGATTCTCTGTCTCATCAGTTTTAGTTTTATTTCTAACACTACGCTTTGGAGTGGTTAATACTTCTGTGGTTTTAGAATCTTGGTTATTTTCTTCAGCTATTTTACCTTTCTTAGGAGATATAGTTTTAGTGGATTGATCTTCTTTTAAATCTACCATTTCTATATCTGAGTTTTCAGTCTCTTTTTCTGATTCAAAAGAAATAGTGTCATTAGATTTTGGAGTAGACTTTTTGGGAGATTTATCTTTAGATTTATCTGTAGTATCTAAAGTTGATTCTGCATCTTTGTTAATATCTTTATCTTGACTATCAGTTTTTTCAACAGTTTTGTTTCTTGTACTGCTACGTTTAGGAGTTAAAGTTTTCTTTGTTTGTTTAGACTTGTTTTTTGTATTGCCTGCTATTGTAGGCTGTTTTGGAGTTACTTTAGTATCATTTGCTGCAGTACTTTTAGAATTATTTATTTTATCAGACTGTGGCAATACAACATCTGAGGAATCATTAGAATCGTCAAGACAAACAACTTCATTTGTTTCTTTTTCTGTGGATTTATTTTGTTGTACCTTTTCTGGAGATTTAGTATCTGTTTTGTTTACAGATGACTTTGGAGAAGCAGTTTTAGGCTTTGTGTTTGTTTTCACAGGTTCTTTTTCTTTTGTCTGTGATTTATTGTTGTTATCCAAGTTAGTTTCTTCAATTGGGGATTCTTCTTTACTCTCTGGTCTCTCTTGGGCATTATTCTCATTTGTTTCAACGCCATTTTCATGAATAATAACATCAACTTCTACCATTTCTACATCCTCATTGTTGTCACTACTGTCTACAGAGTTTTGTTTACCAGAGCTAACCTTTCGTTTCTTTGATCTAGTTTTCGGCTTCTTCGGGCCTTTAGCCTTCTGAAGCTTCTTTTTCCAAGCTGTATCTACCAATTTAACGAATGGGTTAAGCGGTTTGTCTTCTTTAATTGGGCTTGGAACACTTTTACTGTCCTCGTCACTTATGACTACCAAATCCTCGGATAAGTTGTTTTCTTTACAAATTTTTCCCACTTTTGTCACTGGCTCTGGCTCCTGGGCTGACAGCTTTCTTTTCCTTGAAGGAGGAGTCTCAGCTTTTGGTGATACATCGCTTAAAAGCATGAATGGAAGACGTGCTTGCTTCAGCTTCTTTTTTGAAGGTGTAACCTCCACATTTTCTGGAGATTTATTGGTTTTCTTCATGTTTTACAATTAACAATAGTTCACCACACCACAATACACAAAAATCTGTAAATAATACAGATTTAACAGTTATTATTAAATAAAAAACATTCTCTATCAGCAGTATCAGCACGATGAACTTTTGACAGATCAGTAAAGTAAAACGCGGGAGCAGTGTGACCATTACCAAAATAGCAAATCTGCCACCGACAGGGTAATAAATCTGCCAAATCCTGCCACGCTTGTTGCCAAAAATGCCAAAAATATGCCTTCATGGAAATCTACAAATAAATACAACAAATTCAATTAAAATTATTTATTTAACAAAAAAAATACAAATTTGTTACACTTACAATTTTAATCAGTATTGGCCTCTAAAGTTTCGTCATTTTCATCATATAATTTTTTGGAAAACATTTTTTAAATCATATTTGTCGTTGGTTTAAAGGAGACACAGTCTCCGTGTTCCTTTATCCCCTCTTTTGAGGTAATGATAGCCGAAACATGTTGATTTAGGAACCTATTCCTTATTTTTGTTTTGTTTAAATTCACCTGTGAGAATATTCTTTCGCACGAAGCGTTTGACATTGGCAAGCATAATAAAGCTTTCGCAAAATTTGTAATATTTGGATATTTTGTAGACCCATTCCCGTCTCGGAATTTTCCAATCGCTCCCCAAAACTTGTCCACACTTAACATTGTGCTGCTGGTTGTCGCATTACTTCCATCTGATTCTAATAAGTCTTTAACACTTTGATCAAATTTGATTTGTCTTAGCTCATCATCTATCTTTTGGATACAGTTTTCATCAACTATATTAGGGAAATTCTTCGTTAAGTTCAAAATCGTCATAAAATCTTTGTAAACCACATGTTGTGGATCCAAGAACTGTAAATCTTTGAAAATATTACTCAGTGGCAAACGCGTCTTTAAATTAGTACAAAGTTCAATCAGAAATGTTTGCATTTTTTGAAGGAATGATTGGATTCCAGGTTTCAAACTTACGTCTGCGCATAAGCGATCAATTTCAGTGCTTACTCTAACTCCTAAATACAAATCTTTCAGGGGCAAAAAGTTCACAGTGGATTTTGGTTCAATTGAAAGTATATCTGTGGTTTTCAAATAATATCCCTTCATATAACAACTCAAAAGGCTTATATATACTTCAGATATATCTTTGAATGCTCTGTGTACTGTTGTTTAATCTCCTTGAAATATAGTGTTCAGTTTGTTGACAGTTTGCAATATATAATCCAGGGCATAAAAATACAGTTTGTAAATCTTATCATTCAAACTATTGAACAAAAATTCTGATGTTATATTCCTGTCTTCCAAAAACTGCGACTGAAAAAAAAGTTTTAGAGCATCCCATTGTTCCAAAATTCTTTGGATGCAAGCGTGCAAACATAGCCAGCGAATTTCGTAGTGCCTTAATATTTTATGATTTTCAGTCCCAGTGAAATCTTGAAATTCGACAAATTCTCTTTGTCTTTTGCTACTATGTGACAAATATCCGTAAACTTCCTGTATTATTTGGTTAATAGCCCTAGGTATGATGTTTTTACTTGCGTGCGACACACACAAAGCAGTAGAATGGCAGACACACTTAATAAACATGCAATGTGGATTTACTTGTCTTATTTTAGCAACAATACCACCCTGTTCTCCAAACATAACGTTAGTAGTATCAGCCCCAAAACCAATAGCATCTTTAATATCAAGGTTAGCATTAGTCAAAGCCCCGGAAAGTGCATCAAATAATGACTGCGCGTCGGCTCCGTTCAAGTCAACCAAAGTTAAAAATTTAGTTTTTACTTGGAGGCTTTTTTCTGAATAATATTTGGTTACAACTGCAAGCATTGAGGTGGTTGTTACATCTGTTGTCTCATCAATAATTACAGAAAATATTGGCTTACGTGTTTTCAAATTCTCACACGATTTTAAATCAGCAAGCATCTCCTCTTCTAAACATGGCTTCAAAACATTGTAGGTTACCGCTGCTGCTTTAGTCCTCTTACAAGAAAATTTCTTGGCGATTTCAGAATCGTGAAAGCTTTTTGATATTATATCACTCAAATGGTCCATGAGACGAAAAGGCAAATTGTGTTCCACTAGCATTGCACAAAAATTCAGTTCCGCCTTTTTCACTTCTTCTTCTACAGAACTTTTCTTGAAATACTGTTGAACCTGAAAAGGATTCCTCATCAGCTCATATACGTCCCCACCGAGGGGCTCGAGCCTACCCTAAATTAGGGCGGTTAGGCCTTAGTCAATCACGCTGGCCCAGTGCGGGTTGGTTGACTTCACATACACCGTTGAATTTCTTCGCAGGTGTGTGCAGGTTTCCTCACGATGTTTTCCTTCACCGTAAGAGCGTCAGATAAATGTACATATGAAATTCGAAAATCGAAAAACACATTGGTACACGGCGCGGCGGGATTCGAACCCAGACATCCCAACTTAGAAGTCCAGAGCTTAAACCACTGAGCCACCGACGCTCACGAAAAGGATTCATAACATAAATAACCTTAAAAAAGCTGTGATCTATTAAACTGATCAATTTTTGTAAAATGAAATACATACCGATGACTGGCCACTATACCCGATCATGTTCTTCTTATGTTTCTGAGATGATGTATGCTCTTTCAAAGAAGATAATCTGGTAATTAATTTACAGTTGCAAGCTTTACAGAATGCAACGTCCTGGTCATCATTTGCCCTCGATAGCCAAGAAGAAAGCAAGGGATCTTGCTCCCACTCAGGTCGATATGAACGCTCGTATCTTCTTTTCATTTCGCAACGCAGACAGAACGAACAAAAACAAAACCGCACTCCATAACAGTGTTGCCAACCTCAGGAGAGCAAAAAGCAGCAAATGAAACATAAAAAAACAGCAGAAAACAGTAAAATGGTAATTTCATAACATGAAATCTACTGCCCGACATAACTTGCATAAATTTGATATAATTAGTTATACGACCACTTTTACATTTACCGCAAATTGCTTTTCTGGAAGAAATTTCTGGAAATCGTAAGGTAAATAAAATCGATATACAAAATATTTGATCAAAATTATTTATTTTCGAAAAATCACTCGGTAACATTTTTAATTTCACTGTCTTCAAAATTTTCACAATCAAATTTTTTATTAAAATCATACATTTTTTAATTAAATTTTTTCATATGCTCTTCAGTTGCATCAAATGCAAAACATTCTGCAACTTCTGCCTTTGTGTGTAAAGTGCCTTTAATTGTCGTCGTTGACATTTTATTTTTTAACTTTGTTTTCATTATATTTATGGCTGAAAAAAGCCTTTCTACGGCAGCGCTGCTATGGAGCAGACATAGCAGTTTTTTGACCATGTCGCATAATAGTGGAATTCGAAGTAAAAACAATTTACTCATTTTTTTGACTAAAACAGTAGAAATACTATCTAAAACAGAAAACAGGGATGCCAAGGCAAAAACAGTAAATCTACTGTTAAAACAGTAGGGTTGGCAACACTGCTCCATAACACGAACCGCGAGAATGAGGGAGGTAAAATTTGATAGATTTTAAACCAAATTAATAAAGGAGAAACGAATACGGACACAAGCTCACTATAAATAAAGTTCATAATAACTTGACGGACTTGTTAAAAAACATAATAATGGGGAAATCCCCGTCTAACGGGAACAAGAAACGGATGTTGCCAGATGGATATAAAAAAATCTATCATATTATTCCGTATTTTAAAAAAAAGTGTCAAATCTGCCAAAACTTGCCACTTTTCTAAATCGTCTGCATGATCTGCCACAAGCAAAATTTAAGAGCTAAATCTGCCAAAATGGCAGAAATCTGCCACAAATGGTCACACTGCGCGGGAGTTTTGACAGTATAAAGGGATGCGTTCGAAAACTTATTTCACGAAGCGCGTGCATTTAACTTGGTGGATTTTGTATGACTAATTTTAAACAGATAAATAATAGTTGTACAACTTAATTAGAACTTTGTTTTTTATTCAAGATCAGTCATTAGCAATCATCAGAAAATAATGAAAAATACCAGAGAAAAAATCAATACAAAAAACGCAAAAACCCAACACACAACCAAAATTCGTTTAAAAACTTATTAGAATCCAACTTTTTTTACTACGCTGATTATCAGTATCAGTCTTGGATTATTTAACCAACGGGATACGACATACGCCGCGATCGTGGTACAAAAAAGTCTGCCGATTTTAAGGGGGACGAGGTAACGCACACATTCAATACACTTAACTACTAACGCATTTTGGCTTTCGTCGCTATTCACGCACACAATACCATTGTTAAACACTAGCTCGAAGTTGACGCACACAATCAAATTCGCACACATAAACATGTATCGGTGACAGTACAAAATGGCCTTCGACTCGTAAGATCGATAGAGATTGACAACACCGATATTTAGTTATCGATGAATATCGATAACGATTAATAGTCGATAACGGTTTTTCTTATTTATTTATATTAAAATATTTTATTTATATTAAAAATACTGATTAAGAAATCTGCTAAAGGTATATTTTTTCTAAGTACCTACTTAAATTAAAAAGAACAACTTACTACAGGTTTGTTTATTCATAATTTTATAGATGTTAGGTTTTTAAAACTAAAATCAACTTAATAAATTAATAAACAAACATAAATATAAAGTAAATACAAATATAAAATAAAAATCCATTAAGCCGTTTAGGCTGTAGAGTGTGCCAAAGATTTACACATACAAGTAAAACATACATACAAACATAATTTAAAAAACATACATACATACTCTTGAAAAACATTACCCTCCTTCTGGCGCAGTCGGGTAAAAAATATCGATATATTTTAAGTTATGATAAGTCACATCTCTAATTTTCTTAAAGTGTGACCAGGATGGTACAAGAAAATACTATTTTTTTTTAAGTGAAATTAATTGTTGTCAATGTTGTTTAAAATATAAATTTGTAGTTAAAAATATTATTAGAGTCTGGCTAATGAAAGCTGATACTGAAAAAGCGCGGCAAATTTAAAAAATATCAGTATAGCAACCCTAAAGTCAACCACAACGAAACATCAACAACACGCCATCTTGTTGCGTCAGAGATAGGGATACTATATACTGATTCTGATTTTACCAAATCTTTCGGAAAACAGGTGAAAATAAATTTCTTTAAAATAAAATTGCCAAGTTTTTCTCTAGTTAATAGTGTACCTAATTAATTAAACTATTTATTAGACCAACTTAAGACTTAGTGTTGCTCTTGAAATGATCCAACACGTACATACGATACTTATTTTTGATGAATACAATTTTAGCACACGTACGAATTTTTAAAACTCATTTTATAAAATGTTAAAAATGAGTTTGTTTTAAAAATGCCTTTTTGGAATTAATTTTTCCTAAGTACTTTCTGTTTAAAATACCCCAATTTGTAGGGTAAATATCCGATGGTAGGAACACTTTAGTGTTGTCATATAAAAAGTTTGCAAAAAAATCCAGTATCTACTTTCGTTAGCCAGACTCTATGAAAGAAGTAAAGTCCAAAATTGCTTGTTTTAAACAGTTTCAAGTATAAAAGCACTCAAAAAGTTATTCGAAATACATAATTAATAATATACATAGTATTTTTACATATCTGCAACAATTATTACATTGATAGTTTAATAAGTAAAGCGGGAATAATTTTCTTCTAAATATAATCAGTCGTAAAAACCGTTTAAAAAACGGCAGATTAGTCGAATATCTCATTTGGTGGCAACACTGTTCATCCGATCAGAAAGGTTTTTATTTTAATGAATTTGTGGATTATTAGATAGTTTATGGAAAAAATAGTATTCAAAAGTGGAAAGAGACATTATCCTTGTGTAAACTTGATGTTTGTGACCTCGTTTTGCAATGAAATACACTGCAATTAGGCATTTTAGCTGGACTACATTCCGCGCGCGCGGCCGATGAGAAGTGACGCGAGTACTTGAGGCAACAGTTTTATATAACGCTTACGACCGGCGGGCTCGTACCTTTGGCAGAGGGGAAATCGTCTTGATGACGACTCCATACTGGTTAATCAGTATACAGCCAAATAAAACAGTCTCACTCAAATAATAAAAAGAAATAAACGAAAACTTCATATCTTAAAATAAACTTTTAATAGAATAATGTTAAAATCTCGGTTCCACGCTTGTCTACACACACTCTCATCCATTTCACTAGGTGAAGCTGTGGGCTCAAAAACCAACTCAAAGTGCCTTACTTTAGTATTATAGCAAATATCTTTACTAAATCTAAACATATAAGTTAACTAGGCGCACGGTACCCAATCTTTTGTTGAATCCTCCTATCATGCTTATTTTACTGTGATTTAACCATATTTCACCGCTTTAAGCGAAACTGTTTTAATGAGATATTTTCTTGCAGGTAAACTCGTACGTACTACCTAAAGTAATAAGTTGCGATTTAACTGACAAACTCATCAAACGGCCCCAGTCAGACAGTTTAATGAAGTCCCTCGTACGTAGGGTAGGTAATCGTTTTATATTGTAACTACGCCAATATACCTACCTATACTATACCTATAGGTATAGAGAAGGTAATTGGATACGAGATTGGGAATTGGGATGAATGAGAGATAGCCCTCGACTGCTGTTTAATTTATTGATTGATATACCTAAGGCAGGATAACTTTAAGGTTGACAGGACAGTTAAAGTAGTTGTTAGTGACACTAGTCACCCTTTTTCCATGCCGTGGTGGCCGTTTCGATTCTCAATAAAGACAAACATTGCTGTAATGAACTTAGGTATATTTGTTCACGTATAATGATTCTTCACTTACCTAAATAATGGAAGAGCGATGCCCCCTAACACGAGCTTTAGTAAGCTTACCAGGAGTCATCAATACATGTAGGTACCTATCTTCTAGAATACTTTTTTAAAGTGAAATAAAGATTTTTTTTTCATTTTTCACCTAAATCAGTGCTTTGATATTTAAATGAAATATAGGAAGACAATTGAATATAATTTCGGTACAATTAGATACCTACCTACCTAATTTCTTAATCAAGTTCTATTTACCTGCCAATGCCAACCATAACTGACCTTCACAAAGCGCGTTACTTATTAATTAGAACCTGTTATAAATCTTACTACTTTTGGAAGATTGCGTGACCTAAGTAGATCGGTTTATAACACGTATAAAGGCACAGAATGATTAGTATGTAGGTTGGTAGGTACTTACCTATTACTAAGTAGCTTAGGTAAGTAACTAGGTACCTACCTATTTCGGTGTGATAATTATTATAATTCACAGAGCACGAATTGAATGGTCACGTATGTCCACAGGGTATTTCATTATACTGGCTGGCAATTTGGCCAAATATAACTACAGCTTGTTAATTAATTGAATTGAGTTTGCTCGTTGACGAAATTGCGGCCTGAATGATGGATTGGATTACATTATTGAAGATAAGATAGTCAAGTAGGTACCTACCTGCCTACTTGTTTATAACAAGGAAGGTACCTACTTATTTTATTATATATGTATAACTAACTACGTAACTACATAAGATGCAAATCGGTAGGTATATGATAAAGTAAGTAGGTACCTTTTTTTTACATGGGGAATTCCTTTATGGATACCCTTCGTCTCGGAGAAAGACGAAGGGTTATGTCGGACTCGCACCGACTAAAACCCCATGGTGTTTCTTCTCTTCGCCAACTCGTACATATGCAGGTAGACGCTAAGGTTAGTTTTTGAAGTGAACGAATCGTCACCAAGTCACAATTAGGTAGGTAGGTACCAATGTAGGTAATCAATCGAACATTTTATCTCTATACGAAACAAAAATGTATGAGTATCTAACTAGGTACCTGTGCACAAACTGAACACACGTACCCCTACCTTATCATAGACAAAATCTCAGTTGTTTATAAAGCTCGTGGCAAAAATTATCTTTTACCTAAATAACTTTTATTATAAGTACTTACCCAAGCATGTTGTTTTGACAAATAACTGGAATTATAAATCATACTTATTTAAATAATTCTGATCCGATCCGACCCAAACTTTCCGCTCGCATTCAGAATTTTCACGCATGAAAGCAAAGAAAAACAAATAAAAATTCTAACATAAAACCGAATTCATAAAATCAGAGTTCTATTCAATAAAGCTGTTTAATATTTTTCAGTAACAACCACTTTTAAAAAGCGTTACATCGATCAGAATGTCAACATGTCGGTCAATCGAATTCACCTCGCGACTTGCGATTAGACCTTCGGTCATGGATTGAATAATTTAACAAATTTATGAATGTTGTTTTTGTGAGCGTAAGTAAATATACCTAGCAACGTTAAATAATGATAACGTTGATGGATAAATGTATGTACCTACTTAAGTACCTACCTAGTAGTGAATGATAGGTAGGTTTAGAGGTATGTTTGGTCACGCAACATCACTGTTGTATCACGAGGATGGTAGACAGTAGACACTTATAATATCGGATTTGTCATGGTCACCATGGTGATTTTTCACATAGTAATACTCACCAATTAATTACTTAGTTAAGTACTCACCTACCTGCTTACTTACCTATCTCAAATATGTAAATCCGTTTTGCTTTAACCTTGAGTAGAGCTACATTTAGATAGGTACATACTTTTAACTCGTCCCTAGTCCGTCCAGAGGTTTAGTCAATAAGTGGAGGTTAGGGACTGGCTAAGTAGTCCGCCGCTTGTGATTTAGAGTAGGTATTTAGGAGTAATCTACGGAGAGTGCAGTACGCATCTGCGGCGCATGATCGAGCGTAGGCCGTCCCGTCCCGGCCGTCAGTACCTTCGTCGTTGCCAGCGCCGCCGCTCGTCATCGCACTAAACGCACGCCCCCACCCGGCGACCCCAGCACGCAAGGGTGAACCGCCCCAATGCAATGGGTTACCACTACGCGAACCGTACATCCGACAAATGTTTATCGCGTGTAAACTCCACAAAAATAGAATAAATACCAGTTTAACTGTGAGCCAAAACACCTGTGGAAATTATTACCAGCAGTAAAACAGTCAAAATGAGACAAGACAGTGATACTTTGGCGTTAGCCGAACGGATAGCAGCTTTCAAGAGCGACCCGGAAAAACTGCAACAGGCAACTGAATTTGTTGACGAACTTTTACAGCAAGCTAAAAAAGAGGCAGAACTTAAACAAAAAGAGAAAGAAAGAAGTAAATTCGTAAGTATCAATGTATATTTATCCACGTAAGGAAAATAAAGGAATAGGGCGGTAAGTGTTTAACAGTGGCGTAGTGCTGCTATAGAATGCAAAAATCGGCTTGTTCAGAATAGCAATGCTATCATCCAATGTCTTGAACCAAACAATCAGTTATCTAAACGCTTGCATGCTTATCACTCTTTGAATTAGCTCAATTTTCATCCATTTGCCTATAGTGTTTTCGGTAGCCTAGCAGTTTTCAATCAGCATCACAATCAGTCTTAAACGCCATGCCATATTCGATGCTTTTATATTTAAATTCTTGGACAAAATTGATTAGCATCTGACGAATGACATCACGATACTTGACTGGGTCTTGCTATCAATGTTTTGTATAGATAAATTTATCGAAACCATTTCGGATAAAGTAAATTGGTGTTCACGAGATGATACAGGCCAATTGGCTTTCTGTTATCTGATAAATAGGACGGAGTGCTCAATAGCGGTTTGATCGATAGATATTTCTGTCATCAAACTCTGCTTGGCTTTTAAATTAAGTATAGGTAACTAGGTATATACCTACCCAAGTGCCAAATTACATTCTTTAAAAGCATCAAAGTAAATGAGCTTCAAAATTTTTGGGTCAATTAAATAGCACGACTCTCTTGGCAGAGATTCAGATTGTGCAAGCAAACAGACAAAACCAAATTACCAACTGGTTAATGTTGTTAACACTTAGGTAACTTTACGATAAAATATTTGCTATAACATCAGGTAAAGTATAACTACGTATTTTTTAAGCTGCTTTAACAGATTTCAATCAAAATATACTTATAGGTAATCCTTTCAAACACTCTAGCTTAGTTACTTCTTAACAACATTTTATTACCAACCTACAACATGAAGGACCCCAATGTATTCCCCAAATTAAAGTCAATAAAACCACTTACATATTCGTTATCAATTTACATATTAAATTCAAATCCATTATGAGCTGGTGCCACAGACTTAAATCTGATAGTATTTTCCATTTTCCTTTGATTTCGAATAGTGAAAGTATCTATCTGATGGTGTGGTACCGTTAAATAGATTCTAAATAGAATCAGTTCATAGGCAGGCTATTCAAAGACAGGTAAAAAAAAACAACGAGTGTAGGTACTTATATCGGAAATTAATTTATTAAAACCATGAAACTTTTGGCACATATTAATGACCTTAATCTGCTACACATAGAACTCTCTTACCAATCAACATTTATACTTAAACCTTATCTCGGAATGTTTTCTTCACCCACCTTATTCTTATGCAATGCGATAGCGTGACTGAAAGTTCTTTATTACCTATGTACAGTGTTCCACACAAGCACCTGGTACCTAATCTATATTTTACAGCGCATGCATTATAAAACCTTTACTTACAACCTGTGTTGTTTTTAGTTCTATTAATCATATTTACGTGGAACGGTGTGATTTATAACTTTTTAGTAATAAGTACATTTTTTTTTATTTGTAGGTATTTACCTATCTCTACATGAAGTACAATACTCTATAGGTCTGAATTACCTACCTAAAATATAACTTGAATTAAAAACTGCTATAATATAGAACTATATTTATAAACCAACAGCTGTGAAAATCGGACAGGAATGCCTAGATATAAAATCAGCAAAACGAACATACATAAAACGATTCAAGAAAATGCTTTGTTAAAACTTACTAAGATTTCGATATGACGTTATAATATAAAGTTTAGGTATATTTATTTTGGCTATAAAAGCAATTTTTATTCCTCGGTTGCAAGCTTTAGCAATTACTCAAACGTGTTATTTGAGAAACCTACCTATTCAGATATTAACCTGATTTTCATCTGTTTCAGGAATCACAAGATCTAGGATCAGGTAAGTGATTTTCTAAACTTTTTATTTCAGGATCTGATAGGTACTAATTCTGATCAGTTAAGGACGCCAGCAGAAGTACCCAATTGTTGGGGTCGTTTTAAATTAGTCGTGCGTTTGGTTTACCTACCAAAGTTATCAATACCCAATAGCTAGGAATACTAAGTAGGTAGGTACTTAGTTAAGCATTCCTAGATAGGCAGCTTAGCGTGAATGATCTGAATTACCTCCCTGTTATGAATGATATTGTAAAACAAAACACATCCTACATACCTACGATCACTGATGAGATGAGAATAAAAACAATCATGTTTTATGTGTGGGTTCTCTCAATTGTTTGAGCCATAATAATATTCTTGATATCTGTGGACAGGATGTTTAATTTGGAGACCTAATATGGTGTCATAATGTTCAGTGATTTGTCGCAACAAAAATAAGGTACCTACCTGATCTTAGTTGAAACTGATGATCAATTCGAATGTGGCCAGTCATAAACGTATCAATTATCGCATTTAGAGTTCAGTCACCCCTTCAAGATTAAAGTTGCCAAATAGTGTATGTACCTACTTGTGGTTGTCAAAAGTTCATCGCGAAAGATCACAATCTCTAAGTATACATATGTAGGTACCTACCTACATAGGCACTTAGGTATCTGTCAGTAAAATTTCAGTAGCAAGAAATTCAATCATATTCATAAGACGAAAATTTAAGAACATGTCATCAAAATGGAAGATGTCAAAGACAGAAATAAGCGATATAGGAACGCCTTCATTGAGTAGATTTCCAAATAAAATAGGTAGATACAAATATCTTCTTGTAAAAGGATAAACATCATCCCGAGTACCAATACTCAAATCAAACAATCATAATCGAAAACTGCCGATATCTGTAAACAACAAACGTTAATATTGGATTTAACAAAACAATCTGTATACTACGCTAAAGAAATCAAATCAGGCATTCACTCTGCAAGCGGAAACGAAAACATTCAATCAACAACGCAAACAAAGGCATTCTACGTACATTACATACGTAGGAACACAAACACTCATTGCACATTGTTCGCAAATAAAAAGTACAATGGAACACATTTCTCATTTCCACTATGTTATCTGGCTGAGCCAGACAGACAATACAGTAAAACCCGCAAAACTTGACTAAAGTCTGCAATCGTATAAGAGCACATAGTGTTTGGGTATCAAATTGTTTCTTGAAGGTGACACGCAAATATGGTCTAGCAGCGGAAACACTTCATCTCCCCTACAGACAATTGTTTCCTTGGCAAGCTGTATAAATGGATCAATATCCTATCCATATCTTGAATGTTCGCTTTCATTGGTAAGCCAGCACTGAAATATATTGCCGGTTTTATAGTTGGATGAAAGCGGTATTGTGGCTTCCTTTTTCCTTAAGGGACACATCGAATAAGGTTCGAACGATTTGATTTGACCAAAAATAACAGTTTATCAATGATATCATGTATCAGTTTATATGACCAAAAATAACAGTTCATCACTGATATCATGTATCAGTTTTAAGATTTTTATAATTTGAAACTATGGGTAAGTAGTTAAGTAGAGAAGTACATACATACTAGGTAGGTAGGTACACTACTTACCAACTTGTTTTTAGGCTTTTATAATTAAGGTAAGTACTTAGCTGCTTCACCTAACTTGGTAGGCCGATGGTCATTTAGGACCCAGGATACATGAAGGATATAAAAGAGCTCACATTAGTCTCAGACTTTCAGGGAAGAGGTACCATCATCCCAAAGTTACGGCGGCAATAAAACTAATACATATGTAGGTAATGTAGTTGATGGTAACAAAGGAAAACCCAACAAAAAGAAAGCCTTTAGTATATTAGCTCGATTACGAAAATTTCGGCGGCATTCGTCAAAAGCTTTGCCGACGGAAGTAATGAGTTTGGAATGCGTTCGGATGATCAAATGCCTCATTCTATTCATGAGTATTGTGTGTGAAACAATCAATACTGGTAATGGTATAGTATTGCTATGGCTACGGAATGCTACGATCCAGTCAGACACATCCGGTTCGAGCCAATCATCATCATCACATTTAAGAGTTAGACTATTGTCGGTGGAGTACTCGCCATTTAGGCCTATCCTCTGTCAGTGCCTTGACTTCTTCGAGCCAATATCTTCGTAAAAACGAATTCAAATATTTCAAGGACGCACAAAAACAAAGCTTGTTCGTCATATAGAAATGTCACGAAATCGACGGGCTTCAACAGCTATGAAACATCTAAAAGTCCCTTTAATTAAATTGTCGCGTGCCACGATAAAAGCGAATAGATAAAAACAGGAATTCTTAAAAAAGAATTTGCTACATTCACACTGAAGCCGGTGAAATTACTAATCTCCTTTTCCTCATAAAATGCTTTTTATAGGCTCTTAAGAACATTTTACGGTTTCAAAACCATATATTGTTCGTTGATGTGGTAATAAGAGAGACAGGGTAAAGCCTTTTATAAGTAAAGGTGCTTCTGTGTTTATAGATTTGGCATTGTATAAAGTGAGGTATAAAATATTTTATATGTACCTACAAGGTAGATTCATTCATTAGAAGATTGATCGCTTCTTTCCTTAGATCGGAAAAAACTACGGCTACGCTCTGTGGAGTAAAACTTTATTAAGTATCAATTTTACGAACAAATTAAGAAGTTATCTACTTTTGTTTGCGTTTTCTTTTTACTTTGTTATGTCTAAGCCTCTTAAGCGTAAGCATTCGCTGTCTAAATCTGAAAAAAAAAATTCAGTGATGAAAAATAACTTCACGGGCGTTATTAAACGAAATTCAATTAGCGTCAGACGTCTGCCCGAAGCAAGTTAGAAGATTGAGTTTTACTTAATTTTCTAGATTAATTAGATAGCCTTGACGGTGACTTTAACATTTAAAAATTCGTGACGGCGCTCAAATATAAACTGACAATGCGAGCAGCTTTTAATTTTTTTTATCAATAATTCGATTTAAAAAAATCTTTTACCAATTTTGGACCAAGATAAAAACTGAATGGGCGCCACAAGATGGTCACATTAGGCCAGCGTGGTGTATTACGGCCTAATCACTTTCGGATGACAGTAGGCTCGTGCCTCTGTAGTGGGGACGTTAAAGTGCTGTGATAAGAAGGAGACGCCAAGGTAGACCTCAAAAAAGATGGAGAGACGATCATGCATGAAACCTTGTTAAATGGAATGTCGCTGGGGAGGCCTTTGCCCAGCAGTCGGATCATAATGGCTAAGAAAAAGCTTTTAATGAGTGTAGCATCAAGCGAGAGCTCTTCACAGCATGTGATACTGTCGACATTTTCATCTACTTATAAAGCTACATGAAATTTTAAACCAACATGAAAGTTATTAAATTCTACCTCCGAGGTTGTTATCCGGGATATTATCTACCCTAAGAACGCACCCCAAAGACTGTAAGTAAGTACATTATGTATGTAGATATACTTACTTACACGTGCTTACACCTAATGACACCTCTGGCGTAAGTGTTTCATACATTTATTATGAGCTTCTTGTAGCAGGTAAATTGAATCAGTTTTTTGAACCTTTTTGAGGAGTAAACTTTGGTACTGCTTAGTTAGCTACCTTCTATCTTTTAAAGTAAAGACGCTATTTAAAAAAAGAAATCTAACGTATAAAAGTTTTGGAAAAACTGTTCTGAAATTTGTATTTCTACGACGCGCAGTATAGGTAAAATTAATTATGAGACCGTTTATTACAGAGATACGTCAAACTTGACTGGTATAATTACGTAATTAATATAAAATTGAGTTGAAAATCAATTTTAATTACATGCGCTATCATCATAACATTAATAAAACGACTGAGTAAGAAGCTTTACGAGTTTGAAGCAAAATTCTCCCAGTCTAATATAAAATAACTTAGAATTAATAAGTTACCTATAAGTAGGAACCTACCTACGTATTATACGTAAACTTAAATAAAATTCACCTATCTATCTTTCTTCTAGCAGATATGTAGGTAAGTACCTACCTATAATCATCCAAAATAAATATAGATAGATAATTTTATTCAAACACTAAGTTTACAGCTCATTTTCATAGAAGTAAGTAAATATGTATAATTACCTACTCATCTACTACCAAGAATCTTAATAACAACGTAACAAGATCATTTAATTAATATAAGATTTGGGGTAATAACCACTGAGATTTGAAATACTCGTAGCAAAGGGAATATCATCAAAGGGACTGACGATAGGTACTAAGGTACAATTTGATTATGACGTACCTCTAGCAAAGAGAGTCCCGAACTGTAGGTAACTCGAACTTTTCTCGAAAATTAAATTCACTCGACCTAACTGAAAAACGGTCGTCCTCTTTCAGTGTTACCACACACACAATTCGATTTCCTCGATCAAGTGTAGAATCATCGATTGGGTATCGATCATGGAATCTCATTGACGTCTGTCACTATTCTAATTTTGGAACACCCTTTTTCCTATAGGAATAGGTAAGTACTCGTAGTTGTTTAAGAAAGTAAAAGTTTACCTACATATCTCAGTATTAGTTACTGATAGACTTCTTAAAATATTTAGGTAGGTAGGTACCAATGAAGCTTAGCAAAGGGTTTCAGTTATCGTTTTTGTTGAAACCAAATAAAATACTTATTTGTGGACCCCCACTTATTATAAAATATAAAGCCCCATTTTGCCGTCACTTCTCCCGTGAGCCTCGTAAGTGTATTGGACCGATTATTGAGATCACTGCTCTAGCCGAAGATCCGAACCCTTTTAGATATCAGAGCCTATCGGATAATTTACTTCGATTCAAGGATTCAACGACTGTAGGAGTATTATTATTGGCGTGAAAGGCATTTCTGTAATAGACGGTTCATTAGACGGTTTTATACGATAAAAGATTGGATTTAAACGGACAGGAAATTGCTGAATTGTTTCGCCCTCAGCCACAGATTAAATTTGTAGAGGCGAATGGGATTTTACGGATTTCAACCACATTCATTTTTTAATGGATGTAAATACGGTGTTATTGTCGTATTTCGAGTCCACGCTTTTCAATGTTCATTTATTTATTTCAAAATGGGAATTTCTATCTGAAATATTTTTACTTATTTACGGTAAAAACTAGTGCTAAAAATACAGTACCTAAGTACAGTCGTTTCAATTCAACTACCAGACAAGTACCTAAGTGCTAAATAATTTATTTTAGTTGTACTTAGGTATCGAATGTACCTATCTACATGACAAAAAAGAATAGAACCCGGTAGGTACGAGTACATATTGACCAAACTATTTACGTTGCATATGCCTTTCCTGTTTCTGACAGCCCGACACATGTCACTCCAAAAGGATTGTCGCAGTGCCGATGTCGCTTCGCTACGTGTTGCCCCCATTTACAACCCTGTTAGTAAAAGTGAATAAAACCGAAAATATTATGATTGTCCACATTTTTATAACTCGAACCAAGGAATAAATCAAAATGTTATTATTCATAAAATTGGTTGTTTTGAACGTTAAAGTAACTTTTAAGTTTCTAAAACTAGTTACTACATATTATTAAGTAGGTGTCTATCTATTTTTATAAATCGTCAAGTCATTATCGAACTTAACTCACTAAATTAAGTTTTCACTTCGTGCAGCTGTCAATTACAGGCGACACGGGTATAAAAGAATACAAAATGTGCTTATAAACGAAGTGGGTACATAATCAGGGTATCGTAAACCCGGCATACATAGGTACATATACAAAGATACTTACCTATTTGCTATCTTACTTTATGTAGCTACATTCTAGGTACCTCCCTGTACCAACTACGTAGTTAATACGACGACGACCCCCGTTTGCCCCCGCATTATTACTTGTAATAAAGAGCATTCATATTCAAGGCAACAAACCCAACTTATTACTTAATAGATTAAGTAGGTACGTATGTATAATAATACCTTCTCGTACATAATCTAGCTTTTAATTAACAGTACTTTTATCTTATTCAGTATGTATGTCCTACTGCTGGGCAACGGCCTCTCTCTTTCTCCGCGGTACTCCACCGGGTAGATAGAGTCTATCCTGAGCAGCCTCTCCCCATATGTCCATCATAATACTTGTGCTGAGCTTACCTTGGTACCTAACCGTCTATTTAACATAATGTGTCCTAATAAGTCTTTCTCAAAATTCGTAACAAGTAGGTAAGTAGGGGGAAGTGGGGCACATTGATACACAAAAATTCAAACTCCGTTTTAATACACAAATGTCAACATATTTGATCGTTTTTTTTGCCGGGTGCATGGCCTGATATGTTAACTTATAATTAAGTTTAAAAAAAGCTGATAGAAACGAATAGGGAAAAAGTTATGGCGACTTTTATAAAAAATGGATTTTGTATCATTCTGCCCCACCGGTGGGGCACCTTGATACAGAGAGTGGGGCAGCTTGATGCGTATTTTATTTCCGTAAATATTATAATATTTTTTCAAAATAAATCGTTATATTACTTAAATTGACCAAATAAAAAGCAAATAATGCTTGGTATCTGAAAAAATCACGTTGTTTATTAGTTATTATTCGTATTAACGATAATCACAATCAGCCTAATAATGAAATGAGCTAGGAAATAAAATTGTCATCAAAAATCTAGAATTTATCAAGATCTTAAACATATAATTAAACATAATTACTCAGTAATCAGCCTAAAAGTACTACAGAATTGGGCATAGTGAAATATAGAAATAACAAAATAAAATCCTCTATCAAAATTATAGGAACTTTTTCTTAAAACTCATAATCAAAAACATCACATAACTGAAATCCTAAACGATTTTTTCACATTTCTCTGCTTAACTTTAAAAGTCCGGACCATTTTCTATAATAAATGAGATTTTTAAGACTACTTTAAAATACTAACGGGGCACTTTAATGCACTAAAGGGGCACTTAAATACACTAACGGGGCAGATTGATACGTATCATTCTGCCCCGCGCTTTACTGTATCATAGTGCCCCAAGGGACTATATTCACGAAAAAGTAATTTATTATTTTTTAAATCAATATTGTATTAAATAAACATATTAAGTAACATTTATTAAAGTATAAACGTACTTTTGGTAAAATAAAACTATGAAAACAACTAATAATATGGAGCTGAGACACAAACACATTGCTCTTAAAATTTTAGTTGTTGGCCCCAAAAACACGTTTGTGCCTGTAAAAGCAAAACGGCGAATAGGCGGCGAGCATCGTCACAACTATCATCCTTGTGGATGTCCTTGAGCGTTCTAATGATGTGTCCGTGTGCGTATCGTTTTTCAGTATTTTAAAACAGGTACTGTGTCAATGTGCCCCGAGTATCAATGTGCCCCGCCTCCCCCTAGAGTTAAATTAAACTTGAACTAAAACCAAGGAACAAGTTTTTAAGCCGCTATAGTTTCTGACATTAACTCAATACGTGTCAATACTCCAGTCGTCTAAAAATGTATGCAGCATGTTGAAAACTATGAAGTCCTGGGGTCTTGAATCTATTTTCCCCTTCGTTTTACCCTTCCCCTTCCCCTTACACAAGTCACATTAAACATTTAACTACGTCGGTAGTATTGTCCCATACAGTTTATCACTCATTTGCATAGCTCACAAGGTTGGACAGATAACAATCTTTGTTCTCGGCTTACAATGCTACTGAATAAAGATAACGGAGCATAACTGTTCTCATTTTACATTGTATCTTCAAATGTTTGCTTTTTGCTTATAGAGCAGCCAAATGTCATATGGTGGATTCATTCTTATTCTTATCTACTCATTAGATTCCCACTGCTGGGCAATGGCCTCTCTCCTTCTCCACGATTCTCCATCTTGAGCTGCCTCTGTCCAGTCAATCATGAAGGTGTCCATGTAGATTCATTATATTGTACCAATTCCAACATCTAGGTGGATAGCTGAATTGATATAAGTGATTTTACACTTAAAGATCATTTATAGTGTAGGTACATGCTAGTCTTCATAATTCGAAGATGATTTACGTAGATTAGCGGAAACGTCTTCACGTCCGAAAAAGTACCTTCTTTTACTGATGTGGAGAGAGACCCTACTACCTTACTAGTTGGGTTGTTTTATCTAAGACAGAAAGAAAGTTGTTTCCCCTGTCTACCTTACCTATGTCTGTATTTTTTCATACTACAGAATCCCCTCTGATAGGTTCATTACGTGAAGTGACTTTCCTAGGCTTATTAGAGCGACTTAGTACAGCTTATTCAGCTCTCTCTTCCGTGGAAAAATGTCGTCAACGTAGGTACTGTGGGTTGATACGATTATTTAGATAATTACCACTGACATACTAGATTTGAGTAGTCACAGTAAGTAAGAAGATATTTTCCTTTATATTTATTTAACAGTTTATTGTAAGATGATAGTACATACGTAGAGACAGAAAAAAAATATACAAAAGGTACAGCATATTTCTAAAAGAAATTACCTAAGTACTTAAACTTATTTACCTTACTTAAAACTATCTATGATTATATTATTATACATGGTAGATATGTTAACTAGGTCCCTACGTATAGGAATATCTGGTAAAATGTAGGTACCTACCTGAATGTGCCCTGTTATATTTTAACGTGTTTCCACGAATTTATTATCATATTCGATTTTACGTTTTTAAACAGCTTACGTTACAGTATTTAGTAGCCTATTGAGTACAATTTACTTAATGATCTACATTTGTACGAAACTAGGCTACAGCTATTATGATATAACAATGTAAATTCAGTCATCAGTGCCAAAAGAGCGTTGGTTGGAATGTTAGGGTGTTAAAATCAATAAAAGTCCGTCCAGTTGAACCGACCCCATGTCGAGAAAAGAGTTTTCTTTCGTGCGGACCTGTAGTTTAGAAACATGAAGGAAAATTTGATGTAATCATGGGAATGTCTGCTTAAAATGCTCGTAATAATGTTCATATTTATGAAATTCTATGGAATATGGAACAAATGAATATAAATTACTAAATAACAGAAGAAAAACTAGGCACGTGTTAGGGGTGGATAGATAGAAGGGAGTAGAATACTTTGAAGTATTTAATATGAGAAAGTAGGCAAGACTTGGATGGCTGCATACAGATATTGAGTTTCTCTGAAGTGTTTAATAGGTATAGATATTAGAGGATGACAAATATCTAAAGACAGTCGGTAATTTATATTCAACTCTGTTTCCAGTTTCACATAGGTATAGAGGTACTTAAATGTTGCAATTTTTACGACATTGGCTGCGGGAATAGTAGTTAAAACATTATTTTGTTCAAAAAGTCAATAATTTTGTTTTGCCTCAAACCCAGTGATGTAGGTACCTACCTATTTTTGTATTGCAATACAGTACTAATTATATAATAAAATAAAATATATATACTTATTGTAATCAGAATCTAACAACCCGATTTACCGACAATAAATACCTTTTTGACTTAAAGCTTACATAGCAATTATTTACGTTACATTGCTGAACAAGTCACCCTCTGGCGGTACCTACCTTCAATCCCGTTCCCGTCGGAAAGTCTCTATAGCCTGAGGGCAGAAACCGAAAACAGAATGTCTGCTATCGATTTACAGTTGTTAGGCAAGTACACGTTTCTACTTTTCGAGGGAAAAATGGGATTTTCTGCTTGCCTCCTTTGAGCTATCACAGAATAATAAATTAGGTACACACAGATTCTAATTTCCGTAAACGAGGTATTTTTATAGATACAAGTTTTAACGAAAGTAGCCTCTATAAAAGCCCTAATAAAGTCGAGTATGCTTGAAGCTTGTGAAGCACACTTGATACCCACTGGGACTGCTTTGATAACTGAAAACACTTACTTTGAGGCGACAGTCAACATTCTAGCGGTATTTCAAGGTATCAACTTTCCTTTGATATAGCTACTTTGTACTGTTTAAGCACACCATGATTGGAGGAAATGGAAATTGCGGTTTGCATATGTTTGTTGAATAAACTCACTCAATAAACTTCTGTTAAAGGGTTAAAGTTAGTATCTGGAATACAGAACTAAGTTGAGCTCTGCGTTTAATTAGTTTAATGAAACTTCCTCTATTTTGAATGTAATGACTATCAAACATTGTGGAGATATCCAAGTAATATACCTAGACCTACGTACATAATACCACAGATAATACTAAAGAAAAATTAATAAGTGCTAAGTACCTACCTACTTATTTAATTAAAGTTATTTTTTATTAATATAAAGCTCGTAGGTACTTAATAACGTCAGCCTTTTTATATTAAAAATAGCTTGGGTAACAGGTAACAGGGTTTTACTTTTTGAATTCCGAGGAAATCTATTTTTTAGCTCAAAAATATGGCATGATGATATATTCTGGTAAGACGGTTTTGGTATTTCTCGCTCACCTTCCAAATTGCCATTACGCAGGCCTATCGACTTTGTGCGAACCCGAGAAAGCCTCCTTTCATGAATACTCTTTTGTTAAGACCCTTACCTTTTGTTTTTATGGTTATGTTTTGTGTCTGTCTAGCTGTACTTAGTGGAAAGTGTTGTAAACATTTCCTACTAGTAAATGTGTGAAATAAAATGCATAGATAAATAAGTAGAATGTAACTATGTAGGTACTTAATACTTATGTACATAAAACATAAATCAAAATACTTTTTACGGGACTTATTTAAGGTGCAATAAAAATGTAGGTAATCTGCTCTTGGCCTGGAAAAAATAAAACCAACTTCTGAAAAATTCGTTAATTCAGTTTGCCAAAGTTTTTTTACGTGATTTAATTTCGGGTCGTAATGGAAGTGGCTTAAGGTTTTCTTTGAAGCAAGTAGGGTCTTCGATTTCTTAAGCAAAATGTTTATGTACCTACGTTTTTTGTTTCAGGTAAAATCAAGCAGCGGTTGGGACGAGCAAGAGGTTTTGTACTGCGCATGTTTGATGCTTTGTGCAACTGTACGCAGACGGCCGCCGCCGCCGCCGCACGGTCCACTGCCCGCAACCCTTTCACTAAGCGCTAACCCGATCACAACTCACGCACAACTCGATCGAACCCATCGAGAACGCATGGTACGGGCCATCTCGAACTTTGCCCCCACAAGTTATTCGGAGCGTTAGTAGGTATTGAGATTGATGATGTAGAATGATTTTCTGATAGAAAACTTCACCAGATTGTCCTTCAGAAAAGTTCGACTTCGCTCGGGTGAAGTCGTCACGACGACGAGATTGCGTTAGAAAGTTAATTTAGACGGAAATGGAATAGTTTCTTCAGAATGGGATATGGAAACATATCGTGAAAAGTGAGATGAGACGAGAGAATTAGAGGGGATTTAATATAATGGACTTTCAACGGAACAAATCGTTTAAAAACAAGAATCTTTGCACAATTAACCCATAGTGACTATAGAATTACTTCCTGGTCCTGTTTCGGTTTCGATATTTCACACATAAATGTGTACAAGTTAATATTACCTATGTAAAAGTAGATACCACACGTAATTTCTGTGACCCTTACCTTCGTGTCTTCCCTAGAATAGTCCCCGAATGTAACACGGTGTTTTGTGATCGGTGTGATGACGCTTATAGCAAGTAAGTTTAGGTATCATAGCAATATCTTGTAGTCGTACTGTCTGTTCGTGAGAAATGCAGAAAATTGAAGTTCAATGCGCTGTTTTCGACTATCAAACCATGATTAAGGATTACTCTTCTTAAGGTATACCTATCACGTACTCCGTGCTAATTTTAGGCAAGTATGTAAAAGAAAAGAGCGTCAAACATTATGTTGCTGCAGGTAGAATATCGTTTAAGTAGTTAAAAACCACAGCACCTCCATACGAATATAACTAAGGTTACATCAATGCCAGTCAGACTTCAAGCAAGAAATGAATCTCTCAAAAGCCATAGTATCTTCAATGTTCGCTTACGCCCGTTATTAATACACTTGTGTACCAAAAACATGTCAAGAACACAATTGTGTTTTGTTTTTTCAATCTCGATTTGGTAAAAACGGATCAGGATAGGTTATTAATAACGGGCGATAATCAACCAAATTTTATAACACAAGATAGTTTTTGGCTATTTTCTATCTATTTCACCTATTGGGAGAAACTCTTCAAACTTCATAACTACGGATTGAAAGTATGCTGCTCACCTGATATTAACGTCGTATTAATAATACCCTGGCTTAAAACGCATCGTGATATGATGATTAAGCTTAGTTTTATAGCTATTATATGAGGCTCTATGAAGGTAATAATCTAGGTGCCGAGCAATAGGGATTAATGTAATGAAATGAAATGAAAATCAGTTAATCTTGTAGGTTTTGACAACACTTAAGACGGGTCATTTTTTAAAGTTAATGCTAGATTCGCAAGAGTGCAGTTTTCCCCAGAGAAGAACCTAGCAAGAAACTCTGTATGGTTGCTCTTTTTAATTTAAGTTTACAAATCTCAGGCATACACAGAAACATATAATAAAATTAATATTTCAAAACAGCTATCCATAAATAAATTTGACCCCGCAATATCCAGGAAAAAGTAAGGCAAGTAAATGGGAAACATAGAAGTGAAAGGCTCAGTTTAATGGGTTCCGCATGACATGACCGGCCATCACAGCAGCACCTTCACACAGGTCTCAACGCATGTGCCAGCCATCAGCCCCTTCCACATATTTTAGGGAAGTAGGAGACCCGACACACAGCGCCACCACTGCAACGGCGTAAGCGTATTCAGGTTATATGGATTATGTATGTCGAAAATTGCGCAATTTGGACTAGATTTCGATTCTGCATTAGGGTTAAAGTATTGTACCTACTTTTCACTCGAAAACCGATGTATTGAAAGAATAGCAATATCGGTATGTTTAGGGAGGAATTGCAGTTATTTCCGAGACTAGTTTAAGATCTAGCAATCATCAATTCATCGCATTTCGAGTGCCCATTGAAATATGCATTTTTTGACTATTTATGTAAGTATATACACACTAAATATTAACATTTTATATACCATTTACTTATCTATTTTCTACGCCGTATATTTTACGAAAACATTAAGACTTCAGTTTAAGTGGTTTTAGAATTTTTAGCTATTTATTTACCTACTTATACCTATTGTTACTATCTATGTATTTTATCTACTAAGTTTTGAATTTATTGACAGGAAAGTCTAAAGATATTTCTTTTCTATTTTTCATACTTATCTACCTATACGTATAATCTGTAAGCTATTATGTTGAATGTTGAATAAAAAACAACCAGTATAATTAAATAAATGTTGAAAAAAATATGTATTTAGATAAAGTAGACTTGTAGTTTTTGTAGTGTTACAAAAGCAATGTATAAATGGATGAAAAAAATAAATATTTGAGCTTGAAATTAATTAGGTATGAATTATGTGTCTTATACGAGAGTATTTGGAAATTATTACTTATTGAAAACTCTATTTTTCAATGTGGGAAAGCGTGTAGGTATGTACCTCTCATTCCAAAATGGATTTATTGTCGATGTATTTAAGATCCTTTGTTAAATGATACCTAAGTAAATGTTCAATGTGATATCCTGCCTGTAACTGTAACCCTTATCTATATTTCCGATGTGTAATCTCTTCTGAAATTAAAGTGATTTTGTAATTTATATCGTGCTGTTTGGTTACCCTTACTTCTCTTGGTGAGCTTTTCTCTTCCTAATACTTTTAAGTAGGTACTTATTAAATACGTTACGAATTAAGTTAATATGGGTTCTTTGAAATTCATGCATTTACTCGTTGTGAAAAAAGAAAAGTTGCTTTTGGGATATTTTCGGCAATGAAGCGTTTCCAGTCGATGTCGGAATTATTTGGTCGAAGGACGACTTAAAAGTTGTTTATTGCTAAATCATGAATAGGTACAATTACTCATCGTCGTAACGCAATTGGAAAGTTTTGACAACCAGCTACGTAGATGAACCACAAATGAAACAAATAACAAATCATTTTTACACAAGAATGCCGTACACGGCTAACAATAGCTTTGTTGTTTGTGAAACAATCTTTGATAGCATTCCACTTTGCCAAAGCTATGAAATTTCTTGACACTTAAATCCGTGGGCTTTTGGTAAACCAGGGAAACGACTGGATTAAGTACCTACTTACCTACTTCTGACTGAAAAGTTTTTACGATACTTCTTAAATTATTATTAAATATTAATCGTGTTTTATTTGGGGACGGTAAGCTAAAGGAAAATTCATTCATTAGAATAGTTAGATAGAGGTGATATTTCAGAACTATTTTAACTAGGTACATATGTATATTATGTACAGGCTAGGCAAAGGACGGGGTCTCTTTCAACGCTTTCAGTACACACACGACAACGACAACGGCAGAGCGACATGGCAACATAGACATAAGTATAACAGCGTTATTTCAAAATGTGGATTCGTGAAAATGCACGGTAACGTAGTTTCAAAGTGAGGCCACATAAAACCTGGTAAAAGTAAAGCAGTATCACCGAAACTACGAATAAAACCATTCGCTGTAGAGTGATTGATGACTACAAAGCCGTGTATTTGCTTGTAAATAAAATAGAAAAATCTCGCGGATTCTCGATCTATTTCTAAAATTAAGAAACACCAACCCTTATAATGTACTTATCTATTTAATCTATAAGTAAGGTACATAGAATAGAAACGTATAGTTTTAAATAAAAGATCAGGTTTTTCTTCAAACGCTCCACGACGAGCATAACCCATTAGAATGAGACAAAATTGCTGTGACAAATTGCTTTTACAGAAACCTTACTAAATGGCATCGTCGTAGTCTTGAAAAGAATAAAAGCCACGCTACTCTCGTTTCTTGAAAAAGAACAAAGAATGTTGTAAAGTAATAAACAACATCTATTGTTTTATTAGAAGCCTTTTAATACTGAATAGATTTTCTCGTTACGATCATTTTCCTTGATGTTCAGTTTATCCTTGCTTTGTTTGAGATGTTATGTTATTTTTAGTTCCTATTCAGATCAGAGTTCAAGAATAATGGTGTGTCTGCTTTTTATTAATGGTGTGACGGTTATTGCTGTTTCTGTTATTTCATAAACATCATACTTTATTATTACGTGAGATAATTGAAGGGGAATGCTTGCGTTGATTTTTCGTTTAATAAAGGCCAGAATAATTCATAAGATAAGCAAAATAAAATAGATGAAGTTTTTAGAAGATAAGTATCCTGATTGTTATGTAAGTAGGTATACAAGTTAAATTAAAGGAACCATAATATATTAGCTAAGTTTAATCATCTACCTATTTAATGTTCTAACGGTCGACTCGATACACAGGTATCAACAAAATGTTTAAATATGCGGAAGTTTCAAACATAATTAACTTTTTCTTCGACGAAAGATAACTAGATAAGTACCCATAAAACCGAGATTAAGTTTCAAACATTTCCTTTGAATGTAACTTATTTCGTTCAGTAACAAAGTTTGATCGAATGTTCTCATAAAGTTTGCCGTTAACAACAATATAATGGACTAACTTTAACGTTGTTTCGTTGAAATAATTGGTTCCGCGGATATAAAATAAGTTTAAATTAAAAGTTTTTATTCCTACTCTATAGAAAAAAATAAAAATAACACAATTCTGTCATTACTTAGGTACCTACTAGCTAGAGGGTGCCCGCAACTTCGTACACATTTATCGAAATATCTTGGAAAATTCATTGAATATCACCAAATAAAATAGCATATGTGTTATTCTGATGTTCAGGCTATACTTTATATTGTAAAGTGTTATTGAAATCTATGGCTTTTGCGTGAAAGAGTAACTAACATCCATACCTCCATCCATCGGCACAAACATTGACATTTATATTATTGGTAAGATTTTTAAAGCTTATTTTAAATATTTGACCTACCTATATTTTGCAAATATTGTAGATAAATATTTAATTTCATTAAAGGCAAAAGTAAGGGTACATAATCCTAACCACGTTATCTCAAAGGCATTAAGGTCCTTTAGACGAAGAAAACTTTCTGACTAAAGAATCTTTTCCCCTTGACATTTAATTTTCCTTCAGGCCTGAAGGTTAATCCGTCAGTAATTAATTTTATCAAGAGAGATGTGATTAGGCCCTACAAATAAGATTTCTTGTTTGAAGAGCTAATATAATATCCTACTAATAATTATAAATGTCAGATAGATGTTTGTTACTCTTTCACGCAAAAACTACTTGACAGATTTTGATGAAACATGGCAATATTGTAGCTTAAACATCAGAATAACACATAGGCTATATTATTTACAAATATCATGTTTTTTTTTCAAGATATGACGATAAATGCGTACGAAGTCCCTAGTATCTAATAAATGATTACGATAAAGATCGTGAGGAGTTATCTACCTAAAATATTTTTTTTTGTATTATGATAGTTACCTATTTTGTTTTACTAAAAAGTAGGTACCTAAGTAGGTACATAAAGCTACATTTCCCAGAACCCTTGCCCGATCAACTGATACTATAGAAAAGTTTTTATCATTATTTATTTGGGAAAGCTGTTCAGTGTCACTAGTAAGGTACAGATTTTGATGGAGGATCAAAAACCATTGTATAGTGAAAACACTAAAATATATCTTTTTTGTGACTACAAAATGCAAAATTAATAGGAGCCATGCCATATTAAGGCCATGTAAGCTAACATAGGTATCTAAAAAGTGGCTTCTTTCCGGTATATAGTCACAAGTTCCGAGGCATGTCAAGGCAAGAGTACCTCTATATAGGGTATTAGGTCACCTCATCGAAGCTCCGAGCGCCCATCTAATTATCTCCCGCCTATCTGTGAAGGGTTGCCTTTGAACAGCCTTTTTAATCTTTCGTGTTGTTTTATTAGGATTTGCATAAAGATAGGACCTCACTTGGTTTTTACAAAGATGATTTATTAATTTTATCTGCGTATGGTACCTATTTAATTTAGTAGGTACCCATCGTAATCGAATTTTTGCTACAGAATAATTTAGATAAGTTTTAGCTGTGGCAGGTAAGTAAATGCGATTCGACGTTCTGCCGTTCTAGATAAATTTTTTTCCCAAAAAACTTTAATCAACTTCAGAAGCCATTTCAAAAGTTGCTGTACTAAAGACGTTTTTATTAATTTCTTAAGACGTCAATCAAAACTTTCTTTCATAATTTGTTTACATCCGTTTTAGTAAATCAACGAAAAATGAACCAGGCAAAATTTTTGCCGTGTTTTATGCCAAGCTTTTAGGGAAGACAATTTCCTGTCCTGTCAGGTAAGTGCGTACGCTAGGCGGACCCTTTTGACTTATCGGGCGAGCACTTATATGAAAGGCATAATTAATACATACATATTTATGTTGGTGCCTTATTACGCGTTGTTTAACAGTGTGAAATGTGCGAATATACGTTTCAAAAGCATTCATTTTGCATCTATGTTGGATCTAAAGATTGTAAACGGGTGTTTGTGCCTCGTTTCCAATCATTAGATGAATAGATATCGTACATGCTTAGTTTTGTCATACATTGATAGGGCTCGATAAATTACTTATCCCCTTAATCCCCTACAGGCTTTATGTGTGGTAATGACTAACCTAATCTTTACAATGTACGAAATTCCGTAAGACATATTTAAGGGCCAGTACTTACTCTACCAAATCCATATATATAGTAAGTATATATACATATATACTTTGGTCAATTTATAAGTACGTAGATTCTACGACCCTCACATCATAACACCAGTCTTTATTTTCACTCAGAAAATTGTATTACTGCAGCGCCATCTAGGTATTTGCGTGAACTAAACTTGCCTACACATCAAGCTTCTTTCATGAATCTTTGTAAATGAAACACGTTTGGGTTCATGAAGTGATAAAACCTTACCGCTAATACACCACGAAATAGAATTGATTTACTCATTTTTTCATAGGTGGCGCTTTTATGGTTAAAATCAGGGTAAACCAGGGCCCTATTTAATAAACATTACAATCCGGAAATTTTGTAAATAATTTACTTATTTGTAAAGTTGTAAGACAAATATTGTTTAATAAACCTTACAATTACAATTAAGAAAAAAAAATACAAGTGAGAAGGTTACAAATATTGTATATAACAGCAATAACACTTATTGCTGTTTAATAAAAGTTAACAATTGTAAAAAAATGCCTGTAGATTTTGATTAGAAGTTACAATTTAACAATTTTGTAAGTTTTGTAATCTTTATTAAACAGAAACTTGTAGACTTGTAAATTACAATTACAATTTACAATTTGTAACATTTATTAATAGTGGAGTGCCGTAAGGCATAAAAATGGTCAAACCTCGGAATCCAGGGCCAGTCAATGAATCTTAATATAAACCTTGAAAATATGTTTTTAATAGTATATAGAATAATGTTAAAAAAAAAAAATTTCCCGCTCTCAATTTTTTTATTTTTTTTTAAATTTTTTTTTTAGCCTAATTCGTCCCTCTGCTGGGCAAAAGCCACTCCCACGCCTCTCCAAACACTCCTATTATTAGCTGCTTCCCACCAATCGTCCCTAAATGAGCGTAGGTCGTCACTCCATCGTTTTTTGGGCCTAAAATTATTATAAACAATTATTAATTTTTTGGAGTTTTCATTGATTTATATTAGTCAAAAGTCATATTTTAAAAAGAACAACTATTACAAACTTGAAAACTTGATCTTGGATCTTTAGGGACTGCAGGTATACCGATGAAGGTCGGGTTGGAGAAATAGAGGGGATAACAGCAGCTGTTCGGTATTGTTCATGGCGGGCCCCGAACTTCGTACCGCCTAACAGTCAATGAATGTCGTGTTACTTTTTAGCTAAACTAATTTAGGCTTTGATGAACGTAAAACAATGATACAAAATAATACGTATCGGTTTCAGGAGCAGGAATCTCCGCACATCCCAAAAATAGGCCGGCAAACTGACACCGGAGGTAGATGGACTTAAGGTGCACAAATAAGCCTTACATGCCCATAGAAAAGTCTTATGAGTATCGAGTTAAACCCGTTTTAGTGATTTTTGAAAAAAGAACCACTTTTTGATGGTTTTTGTATCAGAGAGCGATTAATATTCAATTAATTAAAAAGAAAAGTACGTTAACGGCTTCTTCGATAGTTACTTATGATATGGCGAAAATAATTCGTTGATGATTAAAGTGGAACATCGACAAATTAACTGTCAAAGTTAACTTTAATTCTCTCCCAAAAACAATAACTCGACTTTGAGCAGCTACGACGAAAAAAATTTACTCGGTACTTAATGAACAAATGTTTTTAAAAACTGCCTTGTGCTATTCCAAATCCAGAATGGTATAACATGTATTGCAAAAACAACAAATTCGGGGTATTAGACATCGAAGACTTACCTAAGTCGGATTATTTCAAAAACTTAAGTTGAGTTAAGGTGGTTAAATTGACAAAATCGAGTAGTTAAGAGAAGTAATCTAGCAGGGCGTTTGTTTTTCAGCCTGACTAAGAAATAGGGAGTGATAAAGGCAAAAACTAAGTCGCTGTTTAAAGCAAAATAGTCTAATGGACCAAAACAGGTAGTATTTGAATGGTGCATCGGTATACCTGCAGTCCCTAAAGATCCAAGATCAAGTTTTCAAGTTTGTAATAGTTGTTCTTTTTAAAATATGACTTTTGACTAATATAAATCAATGAAAACTCCAAAAAATTAATAATTGTTTATAATAATTTTAGGCCCAAAAAACGATGGAGTGACGACCTACGCTCATTTAGGGACGATTGGTGGGAAGCAGCTAATAATAGGAGTGTTTGGAGAGGCGTGGGAGTGGCTTTTGCCCAGCAGTGGGACGAATTAGGCTAAAAAAAAAAAAAAAATTAAAAAAAAAATTGAGAGCGGGAAAAAATTTTTTTTTAACATTATTCTATATACTATTAAAAACAAATTTTCAAGGTTTATATTAAGATTCATTGACTGGCCCTGGATTCCGAGGTATAAACCTTACGGCACTCTACTATAAATAGGGCACAGGAGTGTAAGACAGCTGTAAATAAAAGTAATTTTATAATTAAAATGTAATTTATTTACTTACTTATTTCCTATGCTTCTTATAATTAGGCGAACGGTCCCTATCCCTCTTCTTTTTCTTTCCTTTTCTTTTCTTATCAATATCCCTTCTATCTTTTTTATGTGTATCTGACTCTGACTCGCTATCTTTATATTTTCTGCTATTTTTGTGTTTCTTTTTCTTTTCCGAATCCGAGATTGAATCTAGTGAATCATTGCTTTCGTATTTCTTTTTATCTTTCCGTTTTCTGCTTCTATCTTCGCTGGAGTCTCTTCGGTACTTGTCGTGTCTTCTTCGACTCCTGTCGTCACTATCTGATGAGTCATCTCTGTGTTTGTCTTTCCTTCTTCTACTTCTGTCGTCACTGCTAGAGGAATCTTTTCTGCTTCTGACTTTGTCACTACTTCTTCCGTTTGAAGACTTATCGTAGTCCCTTCTTCTGTGATCCTCTTTATCTCTTCTGTCCCTGCTATCACTTGATTTGCTAGAAGACGCTTCCCGTTCTCTTATCTGTGGTGATTCATGTCTAGAAGATTTCTGGTTGTCAGATCTTTCGTTTTTCTTGTACTCTTGGTATGCATCGGAATCTGTAAAAAAGAATATCAGAAATGTTTTGCTCACTAAGTTTCTTTTCTTTAGCATATCAATAAACGAGCTAATAGATAAAGGTATTGTACCTACAAAGAGTGAAATAATATTAAGCTTAATTTTGTTTTCAAAATTGTCTATGACCATGAAAGTCTTTAACTACTTATAAGTTTGTTATTATAAGTTGGTTTGTTAACCCCTTATATTATACCAGTTTTAATTTTGCTTGTGAAAAATCTACTTTAAACAGACGATATAACATATAGATTAAAAGTTTGCAATATTTACAATATAAAACTCACTTATAACTTTAGATTCCTTGTCAAACTCCGCTTTGGTAACCGGTTGCATCATAAACTCGCTCAAGCTGACAGTCTCTTTTTTCACAGTAATGTCTACCATTACTCTGCCATTGTCTTCGTCCAGACTCACTACCTGTAATATACACAATTATAAAGAAAACTCATTATTAGTCATACCTATAGATTTTATCTGACTAACTCGGCCCCATGACATATTGAGAAAACACTGAATTCGCAGTAAAGTGACTAAATCTTATCTAGCCAGTGTCCCACTGCTGGGAATAGGCCTCTCTCCTCCCCCTCCACGATTTTCTATCCTGAGCCGCCTCTAATTAGAAATCCATAATGGTCTGCTGCGAGTCTAAAATAATCAGCAAAATTCTATGCTGTTTACTATCATACATTATCTGTCACACTTCTCTCCTATCGGGGTACAACTTTGATAAAGTAAGTTGTTGTTTAGGCATACAAAATTTTTGGTATGAGTAGTTATTCCCATAACTATGTGTATAAATAACTAAACTATTAGAAGATCATGACACAACAGGGTGCCAAGCAGCAGAGAGAAAATATTTGTCAATAATTTTTGATTCCCTTAATGGTTTGTAGCACATACACAAAAAGCAAGAGCAAATTTAAGGTTGCCATAGTACGTAGGTACTAGTTACACAATAAAATCTTACCTTTCCATAGTAGCCACTATGCTTCCCAGTAGTTATTTTTACGTAAGAATTTTTGATAATAGCCAATTCTTCTTCTTTGTTATCTTTCGAGGCATGTTTCTTTTTGTTATCCGAGATCACTTTGTCGGCACCAAGACCTAGCCCTTTTGGTCTTAACTCAGGTTGTTTGAATTTTGATCTGGAATTTTAATTATATACAATGTGATATGAGTTTCGTAGATAAAAGATTTTAAAATTATTCTTTTTACATTAGTCTAAGAAGTTTAAGAAAGTTAATATACATTTAAGTTAACAATAGAATCACAAACAATAGAAAAACTTTTTGTTGCATTAAAAAAAATATTACACTCACTTCTCACTGCCTGGTGCCCAACCCATTCCACGAAGCATGGCCAATCCAAATTCTTGTATTGGTATTGCTTCATAGTCATCTAGGGTAGACTGAAAAATACAATTATAATTTACAATCCTATTTGATAAGCTATAATAGAAACAAAATAAGAGCATTACTAACACATTTTAACAGTCATTCCCAATATTCTATCTATCTCTGGTTTTGCCCTACTGGAGATAGAAATAGTTTCCCTATCTTTAAATTAATTCTATCCCCGGAATTTTGGAGATAACGGTTAGCCATCACGGCAAATTCAGTTTGATTGATTTGTTTTTGTGAAAAATATCTACAAGTGCTTTCAGAAAAATATCTGACTCATCACGTTCAAGCAGTGATCTTGGTCTCTTGGAACAACGGAGAACAACTGGACTTCCAAGAGCTCTCTTGGAACTCTTGGAACAGTTAATCAAATATTGAGATATTTGAGATGAGTCTCACCACAAGTTCACACACATCAAACAAATGTCCATCAACTACCACGCTCCTATTCACATTGTTTTTATCACTTTTTATTGCAAATAAAATTCAAACAACACCAGAAAAATAGACAATGTCCTTATGACTTTGTCATAATGTTTCATAGTTTTACAGAAAATTAACTTCGAAACTTTGAAGCAACTTAACTGAGTAAAGAACTCACAAACGAATAAAAACACTTTCAGTTACAGAAAGAACTCTAGTCTCGTCATCTTACTGACGACTGAAGACTTGAGCTATTTGTTAAGGCTGGAGTCCTACAAACAAAGCTTAGAACTCAAGTTCTTCAGAATTTGGTGTCTTTTATGAAGGGAAAGACTCTAGTCCTGCTGAAAAGAACTCATGACTGAGTTTTTTTAAAAGAACTCAAGACTGAGTCATCTAAATCCGTGGCTGTAGTTTGTTGTGAATAAAGTAACAAATAAATATTTATTGATTTGTTATATTTAGTAGGGGAAGGGCAAAGGGAATACTCGCCATTACTCCTACATTTTTAGATAGATAGAATATTGGGAACGGCCATAAGTATACCATGAAAACACTTAGAACAATTTCTCAGGAAAAAATAGGCATAACAACAATAATAAATACTGTATCAGTTGACTTTTCAAGGCTAGCTTCCCAGCTAGTGAACGGTTTATAAAACGGATATAACCTAAACTTAACTAAGAGCAGACACTAGAGAGTAGCAAAACTCAACAAGTTTTATATGTTCAGATAGTATACTAACCTCCTTCTGCCCTTCCATTACAGGCTTTGACGGCACAGGTACAGTCAATGTTTGCGTTTCCATTGTCACTTCCTTCGTAGCTTCTTGCATAAGTTCCCTCACAGCCATCTGCTCTAACGTCTCATTTTCAACAGGTTCCGGTTTCACTTCTAATAATGGTTCCTTTTCTGGCTCATTTAAACTGCTTTCCACTTTTTCTGCTATCTCCCTTAGTTTTTCCGCTGTTATTAACGTGTTAGGCTTCATGGGTATTACTAAGGTCACTGCTTCTTCAGCTTTTTCACCTCTGGACAAACAATAAATTAAATATAGAAAAAATACACAATACTGATCAGGTTTTAAGGTTATGTTTTGCGGAAGATGCTTACCCCACTATCTTGATGGATTTTTCTTCTACGCACTCTATGTAGTCCCTCTTCTCTTCTACAATTATCTTTTCAGGCTTTTTTGTTTTCATGAAGCCAAAAGATATCTTTTTTCCCTCCATTTTAGGGAAACCAAGGAGCCGACGATGTAAACCACAGAATTACTTTACTACACAAGGGATGGGAGATAAAGATGTAAATATTAAACAAATTATAAGGTCTTAATTTAAAATTACATCGTATTCAGCACAAAAATAATAACTTATTTTGATTATTTCTCAGATTTATTTTCTTTTTTCTCTCAATATTCACTGGACGCACGCACAACACAAAACAAAAAGTGATATTTGAATGACTGAATGAATGAATGATACTTTTTGACAGCTATCTCAGTTTAGCCATCATTACCCTACTAATGACACGTTTCATAGACAATCACAATGTATTTAAGCTTTATATTTCACAGTTGGAGGTAGCGAACTCTATTGTTACATTTTGAAACTAATACTAACTTAGTTATTTCAAAAGAAACTAGATGGCGCTAAAAGTCCCAAAAAATACGATGTTATTGTGTTTAAAATTTAAACACCAAAATGGAATAACATTTAATGTTAAAAAAAACATCCTTTTATTCCTGTGTACGGAATGTACACAGGAATAAAAGGATGTTTTTTATTCCCTACATGTTAACTTATAATAAGTATGTGCCTATTTATTTTTACGTTAAGTAATGTCAAAGCACTGGCAGTGTGATAGGCCTATAAATGACGGATGCTCCACCGAAGAGAATCTTGATAAAGTAGGCGTAGTAACTATTAGGTAATCTGTGAAGTAGGTATCAAGTGACTTCAGTTGTATAATTTCATAGGTAGGTGATATCAAATTGTTACACCTACCTACAAGCTACCTCTTACTTACTATAATATAAGTACCTATACCACCCTATACCTACGTAGGTACTTCCAAAATAGGTAGGTAACCATAAAGTTCTAGAGGTAAAATTACGGTACTTACAGGTTTAGCATTTTCTCCCAACGCGACGACGACGAAGGAGACGGAATGGACAGCAACCGTCTCGCATACCGAATGGACAAACAAAATGAAATATTTTCACGACATTATCGACATAATATTGGCCGGGCGAATGCTTTGTGAGCCTCTCGCAGCTGGGATTTATTATTCTCTACCTAACAGAAATACGACAATAAATTTTATATTGCAAAGGTGCCTTGTTTCCGCTTGACATTTTCTCGTAGATTAGGTAAGTAATTACTGTTCCCGCGTAATTTTCTTCGCCATTGTTTCTATTTTTGAAAGGTATTTTCTGAGGAACAATTAGCTTAATTTGCTTTGATGAATCTGATAAATAAAAATGTAATTTTAATATTAGGCAGGCAGGCAGGTAATTAGTTTGAAAGTAGAATGCAAATTATTTTAATTTGCCCACTTGGTTTTGTCGTTAATTTATTGCGTAGGGTGGCGTAGTTAAGATAAAATCTTTGACTGATGAATGTGTGTAAGTAGGTAGGTCCTGTTTACAATTTCATATTTAACATTTATTTATTTTATATACCTAGATATATAAATGAAATAAATACATCATCATACAAACACGCGCCCCTACCCCTCGGGGAGGCTGTTGTCACGGAAATTTAATTTTACGAATGAGCGACTTTAATATTGCTGTCCACCTCTGTCAAAATCTCATATTTGCACCAAATCCCCATAAAGCGAAGTTTTATTTACCTAGTTACTTATTATTCGCATATTAAAATATAGCAAAAAATAAATTAAACAAAAAGGAAACCAAGGAATCTGTTGTAATTAAGGACCTATCTGCCTAACTTAGATAGATATGAAACCTAAGTAGGAATCTAAGGGTTGCTCTCGTCCACCACCTTGCAGAATTGAACTTTTGGTGCTAAAATTTCTCTAATTCCATTATAATTTCTCTACAAAGTTTAATTAGGTGGCTACCCACATTGAATGGACCAGCTAAGTTTCTGTGCAGGCGAAACAAACTACTTACATATTAGGTAGTTAACCACCTAAGTGCCTAATTTAGTTTCCAATTAGGTACCTACTTGCGGGGATTGTACCTATAACTAATAAAATTATAAAAGAAACTCTTATAATATTGCATTAACGCAACAAAGTAATCAATGTTTTCTTTGAAGACGTGATTTTATTCATCGAAACGTATTAAGACGTATGTATAGCTTTATCTTTGTCGAATCTTGTAAGTATTATATAAGAACGTCGCGTCGTCTAAGTGCCTTTGTTTGATGCACTCGCTGCATGCCGCACTGCAAGTGTTATCAGGATCATTAGTTAATATGACACGATACGGATTATCCGCGCTGTGTTGTCTCTACGGGAAAGCTTTTTGAGTGTAATTGGATGGAAGCTTCGCTAGTTGGGGCGACACTTTTGTACTGAAACTATCGCATGTAAGATAATGAACTGGAGCAGTTTTTATAAAACTTGAACTACAGGAATTTGTTTAAGATGGTATGAGAGAAAATGATGTAGGTATTTATTATTTTTATGGCATACTTCCTATTTAGTTATTGTTAAGAATAAAAATTAGAAGCTTAATTTTTTTTTTCATCTCTTATTAAACAGCAGATAACAAAAGTACTTTGTTTTTAGATTCGTTGTTTATTCTTTAAATTGGAATTACAATTAAATTATGTACTTGTTTCCAAGATAAACCGAACTTCTTTCAGAATTCCCGAAAGACGCGCTTTGGGAAAAGAAAACGTTGTGACCGAATATTTCTCACAGGTTTACTTTCCTTGTGCTCTTTTCAGTTTCTGTAACTTCCGAAGATATCTTTTGGAATGTAAAGAAATTCTTTTATTCTATAATGTTGTCAGATATCTAATTCGTACATAGGGTAAGTAGAAACACTGGACCTCTACATAACCTAAGTTATCCTAGAGCTGAGATAACTCAATTCAGCAAGTTGGTCAGTTCACGTTTTGCGGAATTATGTGAATTGCAAGTATGACGTCACTGTGACAGTTTCGAACGTGCTCTTTGCTTTCTCAGCTTCATTGCAAGCGCTACTTTCAATTTACCGCGTTTGGGGCTGACGGAGCGTTCACTAGATCGGCTTTCACAAAAATTCAAATTTCTATTCCGCCTGGCGTACGCAGAAAGCGGGTATGCCCGGTGCTGGTAAAACGGTTGACTGAGTAACGAGAATTAAACTCACTGTAGAGCTAGTTTTTATCCAGGAATTGTTTAGGACCTATGGAACATTCACGTGAATTTAGATAAGAAATGTGATTTGTTTGCTATTTCATATTTAACTTCAAACCCTTTTATTCAGCCGTTGGTATTTATTTACCTTGCCTAATTCAACTTTTAATCTTTTGTAACTAGAAACTTTCCGAAAGTAGTAAGTTTTGTTAGTAATCGTACAAAATATCACGTTCCATTGCATTTGTAGGTCATAGGTGACCCCAATCTGACGTCGGGTTAACATACGGAAACTATGTGTTCCCAGCCATAAGACTTTTCTTACCAACTTCCTTTTTCTTTATTTGCGTTTTCTTAACTGAAATAAAGAAAGAAAAGTAGGTTAGGTTTGATGAATTTCGGTATTACTGAGATCAGGTACCTAGTTATAAAGGAGCTTATGCATGCTAGTAAGCCATTTTTGTAGCATAGTAACGTTTACGGCGAAGTCATAAAACATATTTTTATTTTTACCTTTTTCACTTCAATCAGCTTACCTTCCAAATTATGTTTTTAGTAATTACTTAAAGAGGCTTTTATTTCCACAATAGAAGGTATCTACTAGTATCCGCCTTCTACCTACCACTTATTGAATTGAATAAAGTCCACAAAAGGTCAAGTTTCTTTGAGTTTTGGCGCTCACCTTTTCTGAACGGTAATTTGATTTCAGAAGTGTCCGACTTTTATTTTCTGATGTGATGTAACTTGTGACAGAAAGATTGGATAGAAATATCTACTTTATTCCTAATAAATTTACTTAATAACTAATCGTAATTTATTTCGCCTTTGATTTAAAGGTTTCTTAAAAAAACTCTACGAGCAACCAATACACATATCTACATAAATAAAAGTTAAAAAATTATCTTATTTTATCTCGATACCTTGTTTAAACAGATAGATTGATAGAGAAGTTTTATTGAAATATGTAAATTGTTTTTGCGTGTAAAAATAATAAACGTCCATCGTTCAGCTCTTTCAAATGAGAAGGATTAAAAAGTTTTCCATCATGTTAGGCAACCTAATCCAACCTTTGGTTTAAAACTCAAAATTACGTGCGATCTCGAAATTTACGAGACTCACACGCTTCTAGAAGACGAACTGAAACAATTAAATTATTAATAGTAGATTCACGATCCGTTAACTCTCAAGTTGTGCGCAATTAACGCAAAGTTCGTCTTATTGGAGTAAGAAAGCCTAGAGGACTTTGTGGGTTGCCAGGGATGGGTTGAGGTATTTAGACATTTATTAGAAAGGGGTCGATAAATGATTGTTGGGTTTCATCGTTCCTTCTGTAACAAATTTTAGTGCCTTTTGAGGAATGGAAATTTAACTCACATATAGGTAAAAACATTACATGTTTGTGAACACATGATTGTGATATGTATTGACATAATTGAAACATAAAAACATCTAGAATAAAATTATTAGATATATATTAGAGCAGCTATAGATTTATGAGTTTCATGACTTTTCTGCAACGGGTTGTGAGAGTACCATTCCTTCTCATTAACTTCCAAGATTACGACTGTAATGGGGCCACATAAGTAATATATTTCTGTTCATCATCTTTCACGACGCTGTGGGGCCACATTTTCGGCAATACGTTTCTGAAAACCAACCCTTCTTAATATTCGAACAGATATGAATATTCACGGATACTTGGACTGCCGTGGGGAAAATCTACAGAATTAGGGACTTTGAGTTTTGCGGCTCTATCTCTGATCGGAAAAGTAACTTCGGTTTATTTTAACCAAGTTTGCATTTTCTCTCTGTCGCACTCATGAATGCAGAGAGAAATGGCTGCTTTTACGTCCTTCGCTTTAAGTGGCGCTTAAATTAGCGACAGAAAAGTATATTTGTATTATAGCTAATGGAAAATAAAATATAAAGCGGGTCGATCGTAATTCGTTTCATAAAACAATTTTATTCTTTCTTTGAAGTCTACTTTCCAAATTTGTCTCATTTATCTGTTGAAAACAGTTTGCAGATATCAAGTTTCTTAAAATATTTATTCATCCTTATATGGTTGTTAATATTAGTTAATCTTAATGTTAATACATTGGTAATATCTGTTCACAACCACTGAACCGATAACTTAGTAGCTACTCGTAGGTACTCGTTGGTAATCGAATTACCGAGATTCAAAAGGTGTGAAATTACATGTTCTACTTTACGCTAGAAATCATTCATTTCAGAAATCATTTAGTACCTACGAAAATCTTGAAAAGAAAGCCTCGATTAACACTTAAATTTCGAATTTTATTCATTTAATCTCAGTTTTATTCTGTAGAAGAGAAAGCAAATTTAATTATATCTTATACTTGATTACCGTTACCTTTACCATTAGATGCAGAATAGATTATTAAAGCTAAAGTTCCATTAAAGCTAGTAAACTCATTATCAAAAGTCAGAAAAAAAACGTCACGATGTTAAATCATAATAAAGTTTAAAGTACTTTTTAGCAACCGAAAATTAATAAATAGCCATACTTTAACTAAACGATTGCCTACTTCGACGTAATTCAAGTGTTGTGTAATTAAACCAATTATTTGAAATGTCAGGAAATAAGGTGTTCGGGAAAATTTAATTTGAGCTGAGCAATTCTGTGATCTCGTAACGTAATTTAATTGAAATTGCCAAACTGATAATAATTTATGGTTCATCGAGGGCGGCTGCTATCGAGTGCCTCAAATCTGATTTGAATTGTTGAGAGAACAGGAAGTTGTCATTTTAAGGCAAAAATGAAAATGTTAATCTGGGTTGTTAATTAGTTACTCTATAAGGCGTTTAATAAAATCCAATAAATTATCTTTTACATTAGTTTAAGAAATACTTAGGTAAAATGAAGGTAAATAAAACGGACGCAAGTTCTTTAAAAAGTGTATTTATTTTTATTTTTTGTTTTATCTTCTTTCGTGAGTTTTCTTTGTTCGAACCTTTGATCTGTTAGAAATCTTGTTTGAAATCATTGCAAAACCACTCCATCGAACAATCAAATTAAATACAAATCAATGCCGGTAAACTTGACAATTAATTTTAACAGGTGACTTTTTAAAAAGTTTGGTTATACAAAATCTGTATAGGTATAGTATCGTTCTCGCATTATCCAATGAAAAGGCATTTCAAAACAACATTAAAACCACGGTTGAGGCTATAAAGTTTAAAAATAAATAGTGAAAAATCAAGGATCCGCATTCGCAGTTCAATCTGACTTAGCCTAGACAGCCTGGGAGGGAATAATCTTGTTTATTTGCTTCACTTTAATGAGATTGCCACGCGCCGTTTCTCCGATCTTCACTTTAAACCTTGGGAATATTCGTAAAAGGTTGGTAAAGAAAACTTTCTCACTTTATCTAAAAAAAGAGCAAACTGTTTTACACTAATTGGTTTAAATCTGAACATGTGCCAAGATAATTTTTAAGAAGATACTTGTTTTTCTATTTAAATATTTACTAACGATCTATTTCAGGAAAGGTAACGAAAGATCGCTTATTCAAGCTGACAAATATGCCACATTTTTACAGTACATTTCATTTCTAGGTGACAAAATTGCGATTTATAAAAAATGGTTCATGGTAAGTAATTTTTCTTTCGTTATTTTTTTACATGTGTGTTACGTATATTGAAATAAAATAAGTAATAAGACTGACATATTTTAAACGTAATATCAAATCAACAGGTTTGTTGGTAAGGAAAATATTACGTATTAAAAGTTCTACGTCCTAAAATATGCCTTTAGAAGCAGACACACTGTCAGCAATAAATAATCAAAATTGCAAGCTAAATGGTTGCTTTGTAATTTCCTCAATTTACAAACATGTAGCGTCGCGTCGCTTCGACCACTGTTTCTAAAGAATAATAAATTATTAAACGCAGAAAGCCGACTTTACTGGAGTACAATGATTCATTGTCAAAGTTTTTACCGTGAGTAGAATCATCAACTTTCTTTAGAAATTACTCTAGCATATTTTAAATAGCAATACCTAAATACGGGGTGGAATTAAAGAGGTTTCAACCAGTACAATTTTAAAAGGGGTGATTGGATTTATAAACCTGGATAGCTTTTAGGAATATCATGACTCTCCGTATGTTGAGGTAAATCTACCTGTGGTATCTTTTGTATAAAACCTATATGCTTTTGTGTGTCGGAAGCCAAAATTACTGAGGCCAATACTATCTTTTGACGTGACTAAGTACGAGTATTTAATCTTTACCTATAACTAGATTTTCGGCAAAGTAAACAATCAGTTTATTTTAAGTACCTGTGTACACCCTGTTTGTTTTTCATTCTTATACTTATAGGTTTACACACTTGTGTTACGCAGCCATCATTCTATATTTGTAATATATAACTAAAATAATTTTATTGCGCGTGTAGGGAATCTTTCATTTTGATGGATTTCTAACATATAACATTTCACTGGGTAAACATAATCTGTAATAAGGTAGGAACATATTTTACTTTGAAGTGAGCTTATAACCTTTGTATAGCTTCGTACATTCACTTTTATTGCTTGATTGATTTTATTTCTGATTTTTATTTCTGTTTCTTGGTATTACAGGTATTTCTAAGTGCTCAGGGTAAGCTTTAATTGAGAAACTTACGTTAAAGTGAAAGGAAAAAGTGATGAAAGAAAAAGTGAGAAAAAGTGAAAGGAATTTTATTCACGATCTTTCAAATGTTTCCTCTTATTTAATATCGCTGTCCGAACCACTCAACTGAAAATATAAACCGATTAAGTACAAATACATGCCGATATTTTGACGATTATGAAGATGAGAGATGGCCTTTATAGACTAGGGTTTAAGGTTAACAGTTAAGTGATTAAGTGCCCGTTTCACTACCTACAGATAAAGTTTAACTGACAGATAAACCTATCTCTAAGTGTGACAGTGATTTCAATTGTCATATCGTTTTGACATTACATTAGTAAAAGAAAACAGTAGGTGCCTAGGTACTCATAAACAACCGTTAGGTACGATAGGTATACTATATATATACGTAGTTTATGAATTACAACATTGATAAATATGTAGTAATATAAATCACTAATGCTTTACCAATATTAAAATAAGGCCACGTATCTATGGAAGTCGACGTAGCGTCAATACTCAATACGTCCAGGACAATAAATGGGGCCCATATTTTCCCGGGGCCCGGCAATGAATCCAATTATCGGCCCTACGGGCGACAGACATGTTAAATGGTTCCCATTGCCCGCCTTCTGTCTCTGAACGACAGAGTTGGATCTAGTTGTTGGGCAACAGAGAAGAATCACAATTTAAAAAAAAGGATTGCTAAAAATCCGAACCCATTTGTAAGTTTTCGGTATCTATAATTTAGAATATATTACTTATTTATAAACCGACGTGCATGTATGAGGCGACTGATGAGTGTTTGGATCGAAGCAAGTGGAAGGAAGTGGTCTCTGCCTACTCCGGCGGGAGAGGGGCGTGACGGATATGTATGTAAGTATGTATGTATTTATAATTTATACCTATTAATAAGAAACTGTTCGCTAGTTGGCTAATTTGCTGCTGCAAAAAAGGTTTATTTATTCTAGGTTCCAGGTTCTAGGTTTCTAGGTTTGTTTTATATATATATATACTACATACGAGTACTTATTCTTGCAATTAAAAGTGTACTAGCCCACGTGTTGGCTGCATTGTTTAGTTCATTTAAGCACTTAGATACCTATAAGGCAGATAACTTAATAATTTAAAAACGTGGCCCCATCTAGCCCCTTTCAAAATGCCCCTGGATACGTCACATATATCAACAACCTTAGTCTCATCGTTCTTCAATAATATAGGATCGTTATTATCGACAAACCCCTGAGTTGTGCGTTTTCAATAAAACTGTGGGTGGTATATTTACTAGGAATTTTATTTCTGATGAGACACGTGGAGAATAAAATGTAATCAAAATGTTTTTGAGATATCACTAAGCGCTCTCTCACATGAGCGTTTGCGATGCGGTTGCCGTTTGACTTATATTGGTATCCATCCACATACCAAAGCCACTTTTGACAGCTTTTTTATTGCTTTTTGGCGGCTTTTGACAGCTGCCATTCGTATGACGGCGGCTTTGGTGTGTAGATACCTACCATAATATGGAAAACGCGAACCGGTAAGCTGATTGATCCGCGGTTATGGTACGGTTTCATATCATACGTCAAATTGAAACAAAATACAATTTTTTTATACATCTCTACATAAATCGTTATTTAGTTAACATCATAAAATCCTTATAAGAAAAAAGAATACGATCAGCTAAGTATTTGGAAAGATGTTGTTGCTACATCGCTCGTTTCGCCTACGTATTATTTATCAATAAAATCCAATTTTCCTGTAAGTAAATACTTACCTGCAGATATGAGGAAAATTACATACATAAAATTACACCGGAAATCTTATGAATACTTACCTACTAAATTTAGCTCTGATTCCTTACTATTTCTGAATACTTTCACTAAGGTTTTATTTTTTGTTCGACTTCGTTTTAATTTTTCAGTCCGATCCAATTTCAACCTGTCCGAAGAGAGAATGTATGATTGAAAAGTAAACGAGTCGAACTTCCAACTACCTACGTTCACAGAATCTACCACGAATCTACAATAATTGATTGCATTTCAAAAAGATTCATATCGTACCTTTGTTTGTTGTACATTTGGCAAAATGAATTTATCGACAATAAACCAAGACAATGAACTTATTTTCTTTATATCATAGCACTGTCTCTTTCGCACTTCTATACAGCGTGTAACAGAAAGGGGATATCAAGCTGAAACCCAGCGACAGTATCTACTTATGAACCTGAACAACTTTTCCCAAAGAATATAAGGCCATAACTCAAAAAAAAAATTCGCCGGTACATACAAAATTTCCGGTCAGCTGATCGAGTAAGTATGGGCGATTCAAACATTTTTTTCGAGTTACGATCCATGTTCCTTGGGGAATGTTGTTCAGTTTCATGAGGACTATCGGTGTCTTTTGGCTCGATACCCCTTTTTTGTTACATCCTGTAGAATCTCAATAAATTTACACTAGATGAGTTGTTTAAGTTGCAGGTAGGCATCGACATGACGAAAAGCAGAAAACTATCTCCATGAGTTGCTACGCACGAAAGACAGTCTTGCGGTAATATTGGGGTAGGTTTGGTACATACCTTACTTATTTAGTAAGGAATTGGAAATAGGCAAAATGTTTTTCTCATTGAAGAATGTATATAGGGTGACTTTATATTAGTGAAAGGTAGAAAAGGATATGCATGTACTCGTGATAACAAACAACTTTTACTATGGGGCCAAGTTCGAAATCTCGAAAAAAAAATTGTTCCCCCATACTATCAGCTGATACATTTTGTATGGGGAGTTCAAAATTTTTTGAATGATTTCGACCTTGGTCCCATGGTAAAAGTTGTTTGTTAGCACGAGTATATGCATATCCTTTTTTTTCCATCACTAATTAAAAGTCACCTTGTATGAAGCATTGAGAAATTAAAGTAGGTCGGAGATTTATCTTTCTCTGGCCCAATCAATGTTATAGCAAACTTTATTGATCAGCAAAGTTTTTTGCCAAGAGTTTTGAGAGAGGTGTGTGGGGCGGGGCTTGCGGGCCAGGGGGGGTGGGGTGAGTTTGAGTGGTTTAGGCTTTAGAGATTTTGTTTTGAATTTTAAGAGTTTTGTTTCTGTTGAGTTTTTCTGTTAAACATACTTTGCAAAAGTAAAACATCTTAAACCTCAGATTTTCTCTTCAAAGGAGACGTTCAAAGTAGACGGATAATATATTAAAACCTTGTTCCGACGCAGTAGCACTCCGCTTATTTGACTCATAAGCTTCACTTTGTGAACTGTGGGATTTCATAACTTAATAACGGAAATGTCACCACATGGGGAAGCCGGGCCTTTATAAAGTAACGTCTTTCGCTCATACAGGGAGTGGACCGTAACTAATTTTACGATTTACATAAGCTGAATTTTTCGCGCCCCTAAGCCCGATGTAACTAACAAGGGTGTAACATCAAAGAAAGTTTTGATGAGGGTCAATGTTAATGGGTTCTGAAGCATAATATAATGGCATGAGTAATGAGCAGCACGTTAGGTCGCTGCTATGTGACCACTTACGACATTCTTGTGTTCCCGTCAGAGACAATGTGCCCCAATAGTCTCGACGGTAAATGAAAAGGGCCGGGATTACTTTTATCTGAGACACTGTGATGATAGGTGTACTTTATAAAGTAAGTAGCACCTCAGACGCTGTTGACAAAGTAGCTTAACATCACTCTTTCAGTTTTTAGATAAGACGTTATATGTAGTTTAATCCAAATTGGACATAGATAGTTGCTAAGACTCAAAATGATTAAGCGAAATGATAAAAACATCAGTTGTCGAATAAAATCGATTCTGTGACTATTATTATGAATCAATATTGAGAACAGTCTGTTACTTGAATGAGGAAGAGCATATTTCAATAAGCTACAATAAAAATTCCAATAAATGCAATCGAGAGGTAAAAGTCTTGCTAACAGATTGTACTTTAAATCGTTCTAGTTTTCTTCAATATTATTCTGTTATTTGAAACCAATATTTGTGACAAGTTATACATTTTCTTCGTGAAAGAATCTCGAGTAAGTATTGTACTTTTCTTGTTTTCCTTTTCTTAGAATACTGCTTAGATATTTACAACGTTTTTAAATTAAGTAATTACCATACTTATTCAGTTGTTAAAATATAAACAATCACATATAGATGCAATGATGTAGCTTTCTTAATGAAACTGCACCCCGTGTCGATATTCATTTGTATAAGAAAGTGAAGTAAGTAGGTACTTATATGCGACAACATACTAAGATATATTTTGATAGATATATATCGTATGTATAGTATGAACCTGCTTCGCGAACATCGTACTCCAACTTCTTCAAATGTCAAATTAAAGAATGGATGTCACTTAAATTGTTTACTCGAGATAAATGTTTAATATCAGTTGAAATTTCTTAAGAAAGGTGCCCAAAATGTCGCAACACATAATAAATGGACTAAAAGAACTTGAAAAATGTCTTCTCATTTTTAGTCTCACTGCGAAATAATGTCCGTTTTTCTTCACTAGTGTTATTAAATAAGGATTATTTGATTTTCTTATACCTCATGAATATTTTATCTATCTATATCTATATATCTATATATCTATATTCTATATATATATTATATATATATTATATATATAAATATGTCGGCGTGTTGGCGTCTCTTTGGTCATAACATCAACCAAACTTCTTAAGTATTGTCTGTGAAACGTCAAGTGATGATAGTTCTCACTGTCATTGCTTGGGAGTGGTCTATGCTTCATGTAATGGCTGAATGTGAACAACATGAGTTATGTGATCGAATGAACGTGGAGTGCAGAACTCTCCGCGTTTCACAAAGAGTACATCTAGTTAGGCAATAATTCGGATACTCAATGAAAGTCTGATGGCGGATAGATAAGAACCCTGCTTTTCGCATGATGTTCCGCTCGCCCATCCGTCATCAGAAGTGGGATAGTAACCGATGTGGTGAAGGGTGAAGCCCTCATCCATGTTATAAAATGGTGTGCTCCTGCCGGAGTTCAATCCTGGCGGGGCGAGTGTGCGTGGTTGCACTAAGCCGTGGTGGTGGACCTGGCACTCTGGAGGCTGCCGCTTGTGCTTTGATGGCGTTTGGTGAGTCGTTTTCATTTTGTTATGACTTTGAAAATGAGATTGAGCAGCCTTTGCTGAATGTTGATGTTGTTATCGCACATGGCAGGCAGGGTGCTGTTGTTGTACAGGTTGAGCTAATTTAGAAAGTTTTTCTAAAGTTAGAAAGTTCCAATGGTATTGAAATACCTGAAATAAAAATGTTGTTGCTTGTAATGACTGTTTTGGGTGTGAAATTTTGATTTAATTGTTTTATTTTGTCAATACTGGTTTTATGGTTTCGGTTTGCTCATGTTGAAGTGTGGTCGTGGCTCCGGTGGTTTGGCCGAGGAGTGCGCGGTGTGCGTCTCCAACTGTGTGTTTACTTAGTTAAGTGAATGGTCGCTGGTTAAGTGACGAGAAAAATCACTGGTTGGGTGATAAAGAAAAGAAGGAAAAGTGATGCATCGCTGGTGGGGTGGTGCATCGGTGCTGGGGTTCTGAAGCCGGTTTGTTGTTTTGTTGTTGATACAATGGTTGTTGTTACGATTTTTGAGGGTCGATGAAGAGTTGAAATGGTGATTTTTGTTGAAGTGCCTACCGAGTTTGAATTCAAACCTTGCCCTATTGTGGTCCTGTCAGAGTGGCCGTGTCGGAGAACATCTGAGATTGCGTTCATGATGCTCTTTGCTGCTGGAATGCAGGAGCTGGCATGTTTCTGATCAGGCCCGCCGCTGGAGGTTTCGTCGCCTGCGTGCAATACCAGTTGTGCCGCCCCCCTGATATATGACATTTGCAAAAAATGTTTATTTATCTGCCTGCTGAAACCTTTGGTCGCGTGGAATACGCGCGTATGCGTAATTCAGGTTTTGATTTGCATTCGAGCTGTCGCACGCTACTTAATATAATGACGTGAGAGGAATTTCTGTATTAAAATGCGACACTAACGCGCGAGAGGACTTCTTGTATTAAGGCAAACTAAACTACGACGCCGGAAGGTGTTTTTGTATTGGAACTCGACATGTTGCGATGCGAGAGGTTGTTGCCTGCATGGCGGAGGAGTCATGTATGGAATGGTGGGGTTTGGGGGCCGCGCGTGCGAGTCGAGGCACGCATGACAGGACAGGATAAGGGCAATGAGTTTTTGAATGAATAGAGTGCCTACATGAAGTGTTGTTGAGGGGAGCGCGGAGGAGTTGGGGGCCCCCCAGGACCGGAGGCCTGGGGCCCGCCCTTTCCGCCCCACGGTTGGTCCGCCACTGCACTGGACAAGTAGGTATTAAACTAGGACACTAGGGTCTTGTCTAGACAAGACAAGTGAAAATATCAACAGACTGAGTCGGGGCTCACCTGGAATGTAATTGCGAATGGTGAGAGAGGGCTGGAAGGGGATTCCAGTAGCATCGCTGGTCCTGTTTTTCATTGAGTGAGAGACGACGACGTTTGGTAAGTACTGCATTTGGGTTTTGACGGAGGCCGATGGATGGTGGTTGACGTGATTCGGTCAGCCTTTTTACATGCTGTGATTTATTTGTTTTTTTTTTATGATCTGTTGATTGGAGTATTGTGACAGTGACTTGAGTGGGGTGCGTTGGAGTTCGCCCAATTTCCCGCCCCGATTTCGCTCAATTTGCTGCCCCCTGGACTTGCCGCTCGCGTGCGGTGCACGCGCTGCACGCCCGCTTACGGCGGGTCTGTTTCTGACTGGTTGTCGGTTTGGCGCTTTCGTGTTTGGAATGCTGTCATGTGTGATGGGTTCTGTTTGGTTGTTGATTTGATGTCGGTTATGAGGAGCATTTTGGCGATCATCGAGGTTATGTAGGTACCGCAACAACCTTTGACGAAGCCAGCCATCGTTTGCTTCAATTGCCGTACCATCGGGCACTACGCGAAGGACTGTACGGGAGCGACCAACAAGGTGGTTGGTGGTGCTGCGGCACCAGCAACTGAGAAGAGGGTTGACGTGTGTGACGTCATCACTCCGTAATTGTGGTAGATTGATGCACTCAGGTGATAAGTTTTCATATTATTACGTACGACTCTGCTGTGCTGAGTGTTGACGAATGAAGGAGACTATTTCTAATAAATTTCATGGCAAATGATTGTACAACTCTGTCACTTAGACAGGTAGCTGTGGGTGTTGCTACAGTTGTTAGTATTGTACCACCGTACTCAGACTAAACCCATGCGGATTAAGCTCAGTGATTCCAACAAGACTGTTTGTCTTCGCATTTGTCGATTGTCCCCTGAGGTGAATCGTGCATGAACGAGTGAATAAGTTCGTTCTAGTTCTTGTTTATGATACCTAGGCTGAGAAGGATGTCTGAAGCTCGAATAGTTGTAGGAGTTGGTTCATCAAGGTGATGATCAAGTATTTGACGTTTCTGATACATTGCGCGATTGAGTTTAGTTACACTCGATGGAGGTGTAACTAGGGCTCTGTAGTGGTACGATGCTTGATGGAGGCATTGTTTGATTGTGTGCTTGATGGAGGCACTGTTTGATTGTGTGCTTGATGGAGGCACTGTTTGATTGTGTGCTTGATGGAGGCACTGTTTTATTGTGTGCTTGATGGAGGCACTGTTTGATTGTGTGCTTGACGGAGGCACTGTTTTATTGTGTGCTTGATGGAGGCACTGTTTGATTGTGTGCTTGACGGAGGCACTGTTTTATTGTGTGCTTGATGGAGGCACTGTTTGATTGTGTGCTTAATGGAGGCACTGTTTGCGACCCTTACGCTTGATGGAGGCGTATGGGTGTATTAGTTGGTAACCTAACGCTTGATGGAGGCGTTAGGGTGTATTAGTTGGTAACCTAACGCTTGATGGAGGCGTTAGGGTGTATTAGTTGGTATCCTAACGCTTGATGGAGGTGTTTGGGTGTGTTAGTTGGTATCCTAACGCGTGATAGAGGCGTTAGGGTGTATGAGTTGGTATCCTAACGCTCGATGGAGGCGTTTGGGTGTATTAGTTGGTAACATAGCGCTCGATGGAGGCGTTATGTGTGCAGATTTGTGATTGATAGAGTCACTGTAATAAAGTCGTCATATGTATTCAGATGTTTATGATACTGTTTTTAGAGTTGATTGTGAATGAGAGCTTCAGTAAACCTTCGAAGTTGATAAATTGAAACATGGTTAGTGGTTAAGCAAACTGTTACAAAGTTTGTGGAAGAATTTGTAATAAATCTTGTTGATTGTCTGGTAACCGAGTGTTGTTGGTCAGAGATGACCGAGTGGTGGTAAATACTTTTGGCAGTGTGTTTCCTTTACAGGCTCACACGAGGACGTGTGATGCGGCAGGATAGCCGTGTCGGCGATTGGCAGTGTGTTTCCTTTACAGGCTCACACGAGGACGTGTGATGCGGCAGGATGGCCGTGTCGGCGTGTTGGCGTCTCTTTGGTCATAACATCAACCAAACTTCTTAAGTATTGTCTGTGAAACGTCAAGTGATGATAGTTCTCACTGTCATTGCTTGGGAGTGGTCTATGCTTCATGTAATGGCTGAATGTGAACAACATGAGTTATGTGATCGAATGAACGTGGAGTGCAGAACTCTCCGCGTTTCACAAAGAGTACATCTAGTTAGGCAATAATTCGGATACTCAATGAAAGTCTGATGGCGGATAGATAAGAACCCTGCTTTTCGCATGATGTTCCGCTCGCCCATCCGTCAAATATATATATATAAAAATGAAACCCGTTTTCCGTTGTCACGGCATCACGCCTGAACGGCTGGACCGATTTCGCTAATTCTTTTTTTAAAATGTTCATTGAAGTCCAAGGATGGTTCTTACGGTGAGAAAAAATCGAATTATTGCCGGGAAAGCCCTAAAACAGACCTTTTCTTTTTCCCATACAAATGTTTTCCAACTAAAATGTAGAGTCAATTTGAACTTTATTCCTACACAGTAAAGTTCATTCTAAGGCGGGACGAAGTTCGCCGGGACAGCTAGTTCGAAATAAAACAGGACTTAATCAATCATTCATATAATCTAAGCTTTTTAGTACTCAAATTGTTTAGGTTAATTTGTTCTGATATTGTTTTCTTTGGATCTGCTATTGATAACTCCAACACACATTACCCTCGTATCCATCTTTTGTTAGATTCGGTTTTTTTTTATCGGAAGAATGTAAATAGACCAAATATTTACTTATTTATGAGAATTAAAGAAAACATTCACAGTATTTTGTAGGTCTCAATAACTTACAAGATACTGAAATATTGACATGAAATAAAGGGGAAAGAAAACTTTTACAAAGCAAGAAAGGTCCTGACCCTTTTAGGTAATAAAATAAACCTCAGGCTAGATCCAGATGAATGTTTTATTAGTTTTTCTTTGGAAATTCTCTGATAAAGCATTTTTTACAATTTATCTACCCCTAGGTTTATTTGAATTAAATTACTTTCGAAATAGATTGACAAATTACATTTTGGAGTATACAAACTTAAAAAGGAGTTGAGCTGTGTCACTATTTATTGATATTTATTTAGTACCGAGTTATCCATTTAACTGCTGTTTTGTCACGGAGTCAATCATGTGTCAATATTACGTATTATTATACGAGAGATGTAATGATAATTTACTATCACAGCAGACTCGGGTTCCTAGCGTTGCGTTCGTAGCATTGTACACAAAAAGCTGCGATATTATCAAGATTAAAACTTACAGCATTTCGTTGTGCTTAAAATTTTAGTAACATGTTCAGCAGCCGCTGAAGTTTGAATGCAGTTGCAATCTTGCACAATATTTGTTTGGAAACAAAAGAGCATGAGTGGCCGGTTCGCAGCTTGCAGCTCGCCATGAATAAATGTACGAATTCGTATTTTACCCACGCCACAGCTCTCAGATACAAAATACTTAAAGTAGAAGACCATATACTACGTGACGTTAATCTCCTCTGAAATACTGGCTTGCTGTAAAGCCGACGCGATAAGACGCCGTGTCCTGCCTACTCTGTCTTTGAATTCTCGACAAATGGAGCTTTGGCCTCCTTGCTTTGGCGGTCTATCTCTTTGAAACAAATTCCTGCTTAGTGCCAGCTTTTGTGGCGTTATTGTAAATCCCGTTGAAGTAGTCGGCTATCATAATAAATCTATTTTCACTTTCATGCCTACAAAATGTGTCTTAAGATAAGCATCTTTACACCTCTCTATAATTTGTTTTTAAGTATTCCATCAGAATTGAATACAGCCATTTATTTTCCAAAACACTCTATCCTTGTTGCCAAGCCAAAGTTATATGTCAAAAGAAAAATAGCAAAACTAACTTTAGCCAAAAAATACTTGGAAGCAGCTTACATAAACAAATTAATAACACAACATGACAAGCGGTTTTCATAGTCGAATACTTTCTCAAGTTTACGGGTGACCCTCTGTTATGAGAGCTAGGATATAATGTGGAAAATAAAATGGTGAGGGAATAGCGACCTGGATATTACGGGACTTTCTAGAAGCTTATACTAAATATAGAAAGTGCATCTTAAAACGAAATGTCCGTCCACAGAGTCGAATATTAAAATTTATTCCATGTCTCATCAGACAGAGTTTACTTTGAGATTTGTAATATTAAATTACCGTTTCATTTATATTTCCGGTTGTCTCTTACAATTTGGTTGACAGACATTTTGATTTCATAAATTATATTACAGATGTTTTGAGTTCTGAAGACATTTTGAGGTACCTAGATGTGTTTGTATGTATGTATGGTAAAGATTTTGTTATATTGCTTTCCTTTTTTGTACTCTAAACTAAACTACCTACCTGTTATTTTTATATCTACACATTTTTGTATTTACTTTTATCGTATTTTTCTTAAACATTTGGTATCAAACAGTCGTTGTAAGCTTCTTCAAGCACCAGCTGAGTTGAGGCATGTAAGCTTGCACAATGTCAAACTATATTTCAAGTCTGACTGTACTTTTCCAACCTTTACTTAGCAGAAACCAGCTTGCATTTTCAAAACACTGTTTTAGACTTCGTGGATATTTAGCACCATATTACGTGTGCAACAAGAAAAATGCTTTTAAATTTGATAGTGCCTTTTCCTAAAGTTATAAAAACTGTTTACTTACTTAAAATAATACAAGATTATTAAAACCAAAATATGAAAATGAACTTTTCTTTTTCTATTTTAAATAAAATATAGAGGTTTATTTACACGTTCCAAATTAAAATCCAATAAATTCTTTGCATATTTTTAAAAACAGAATGCAGAATTGGCGCGGATTGTTGTCGCCAATCAGCGGTGCGGATTGTGCGCTTGTTAATTGGTCACCATCGATTTTGGCGCGAAACCCTTATTTTTTTTCGAATACACAGAGAATTTTGCTTTATAAAATAATTAAGATATCTACTCTCTCTCCTTTTTGTTTTAAAATAACTAATTAAATATCTGCCGCCGTTAGGTGGGTACTGACCGAACCGAAATTATCAAAAATTTTAATGAATAAAAATAACATTTTGCTTTGCGACTCAAAATGTAATTAGGTACGTAAAATAAAAGGTTCTTTTGCGTTACCCAATTATTATTCTTTGTCGGAGCACCAAAAATTGTCACAATACAATTAAAGCCTTAATTAGCGAAATTACGATCTTCAAATCCTAAGGGTTTCACTTAATTGGGTGTAAGTTTGTGTAACTTAATTGGGATTCGCATAAACAGTGCACGGTTGAGGCAAGTTGAATTATAAAGTCTGGTGATAGAGCTTCATTTTGAATTAGCTTTGAATGTTGTTTAAATTTTAGTCTCTCCAACAATATTCGTTAATTTCTATTAAATTGATTTAGAGTTTCATTCGAAATGTAACCTATATTAATAACAATAGGCATCTATTAGATATTCGTGCTTGTAGAAAATTGGGTAAAGTTAAAGCCGTTTCGTAGGTATTATTACTTGCCAATTTAAATTATTTAAATATGGTTCTTATCTTAACAGACAATATTGTAATGAATTAACACACAAATGTTTACTTATCTTATTGATTGGCTCGCAATTTATTCCTATTGTTTATATTTTAAAATTGATTTATAATAAAACAATCTCTACGATATTTACAAACTCCGTCACACAAAACATGTTTAAAATATTTTCAGCTTAAATTATTGTAGCATTGGCATTGTAGGCGAAACCTCAAACTTGAACTAAAGGCTTCGTTTGTATGGACGTGCATACAATTCAGATGTCAAGTTAAGTATTGCGCGTTGTAATTGTATTTCTTGTACCAGCAGCATGAGCTTACCCCGTTTACTCCATTTATTATTAGAGGCGAGGGACGTTAATATAGCCAAATTGCTGGAAAGCGTTACACCTCGTCCGTGGCAAACGATTTTTCCATTCCCGTCACGCGTGCCTCGATTTTTTGGGGCACCGATGAGAGAGCATTTTTGTTTGTTAAGACTTTTTTTGAATAAATGTTTCTTTGAAGTGGCTTTACTTAGAATTCATTGTAGGTATAAATGTTTGATTTATTCGTGTATTGTCCAGTTTCTGGAAATACCGTTAAAGTTATACGTTAAGTAACGTGTCACTTCTTCTGAATTTTGCCAAAGAAAGTAGCTTTAGTACCTATTGTCATAGCGGTAATTTTGATGACGTTTTTGCAACTAATTGTTAAAGTTTGTTTTAACTTTGTGGACAAAGAGAGAAGAGAGAGAAGATCTTCCTTATGTAGTACCTATCTGGTCATTTGGTATTATTATAGATTAAGTATGTACTCCTCAGGCACGATAGAGTGATGATTTGCGCAAGATGGCTGGCAAGAGCTGGATGCGAACAGCCGCAGATAGATCACACATTGGCGTGCAATAGGAGAGGCCAGCAGTGGACTACAATAGGCTGATGATGATGATGACGTATGCATTTGCAATGCGTATCATAAATATTATACCACTGTGGTTCTATATTCCATTAAAAACACAATTATGCCCCTAAACATTCGTAATTAAGCACTATTTCAGTCCGTTCCGCGGCTGTGGCCTACACTAACTTATTTGTCCACTTAACGGGTGGGACTGACCAAACCAAAACTGTGTTAATGAGGTTAAATTAAGTGAAAAATGGCAAACTATACTAATTTGCGGGAACGGAATTGAATTAATTCTATGTTTACCTCTAATTGTTCAACGTTTTAAATCAAATAAAGGTTAGATTGGATTGAAATAGGTCAGATTACTTACAAGATGGGTATGATAATAGATTTTTTAAAGAATTTTCATATAAAAGTAAATTTGTAGTAAAATAACTGAAATTGATGTATTTGATATAAATATCTACGCGTTAAATAAAGCCCCATGATTTTCATTGACTTCATGTACTCGCATCTTAGATTGTACTTTTTAAAAGAACAGTTAGTTCATCTTTCTTACTCCGATACTCAAACAAAGGCTCCTGAAATATTTAACACATGTAAAAACTATCTCGAGTTTTGATAAGGAAGAAAATAGAGACAAAAAAACTTAGGACATCAAACCAAATTAAAAGAAGTTCCTTTGAGTGCATAAATAAATTAAAGGACTTTATTTCAAACAAAACTTTAACTTATTTTATTTATTTTATTTCTGAAGAAAATAAACATCACAGAACGAATGGTGCGGGGAAGTGTAAAAATAAAATAAAATAAAAGTTGAAAGTTGGGGGTTATGAAAAAACTCGCTTAGCCTGAATTTATTTCCTGCTACGAGTCCTTGCCCCCACCCATTTGGTACAGTTTAATTTCCGTTGTAAGGTTTATGTCGCACTTTTTGTCCGGACGTACCACTAAAATTTGTTACCAACTTTGATAGAGTTTTGCACCATGATTAATGAAGCTAAGGACTTCATATTTCATTTTCTCTAACGCGATACCGGTTTTTTTTTGCAATTTTATTTAACTATTTACCTAGCTTGGCTTTGACCAAGTCTTAAGTACAATTTTACGATACATGTAGAAGGATTATGTGTTGTATTGGTGTTATTTACGTAAACCTAGGTGTATGATAGTAATAATTGATTGTTTATATTTTAACTAATATTAGACATTGTGATGTAACTTGTGGCAAGTTTAAGTGTTTTTAGAAAAGTTAAACGAGTATTATTGGCTTTATTTGTCTTTATTTCCATCGGTTAATATAATCTTGGTCAATATTTGAAATTTGTTGACCTAATTAATCCATGATTTGAACCTAATTATTGTTACATACAACCACAATCCCCCTATAATTTTAATTTGACTGAAATAAGAGGGGTTCTCGTGTTCCGTGACAAAGTCTACTTAAAATATATATAAATTTTAATAATTGGAAATCTTTCGTGCTCTAAACTAGTATAACCTAGTTTTAGTCCAACGTTACTCAAATTAAAACAGCTTTTAATAACATGATAAAAAATTCTATTTTCTTTGAGATTTTATTATACTATTTTTATGAAATAAAGTTACGATAGCAACACGTTTTTTTATTCTTTTTCATAATATGAATTCTTTAGGATTGTCCGACCTAATTATCTCGACTACGCAAATTTGACTATGTTTCATGCGCTTTTATTACTATCTAGTAATTTTAGCAAGACACGAAATATGGAAATGTTTTATTACTATATTTACTTGGGAGCCTTTTAAATAAAGATCTTACAAATTCCTATTAATATTGATTCTATTTACGTAGGTACGGGTCGGTGTACGTAAACATCGATATTTGATATTACAGCAAGCTATTTTGATAACCATTTAAGCGTTGTTATTTGTATATCCACTGGATCATGCAATACCCGCTGGGTTTCAAATGTTTCAATGCTTAAACTGACAGTATTCGATCCGCAGATATTAAGTAGGTACGTATTTGTATGCCTAGAGTTAAATATAAATGATATATAGTTGATTTGTTAATTAAATAATCCGTAACAATCTTCAATCAGTAAAAATCAGTAACAATAAGATAACAATATTCTAACAAGGATGAGCAACGATCTAATTATTTGCGTTGCATTGTTTTGGCTGGTTGTGGAGTACTAGTACAAATGATCAAAGTTGTCTCCTTAATTTCATTTAAGGTCTAGTAAATAATAAAAAAGAAATGTTTACTTAATACATAAATACTGTTTGATCTTAGAAACTTACATTTCGTACTGCTACACCGATTTTTATGAACGATTAATTCTGGCCAGCTAAAAAGGTACAGGTTTATTAGGGGCAGCCCTGTATAATCTATCCTTCCGCACCGTTAGTCTCCCTCCCATATTGCGACCACCCTATATATTACAGCCCACGCTGTAAAAGTACAAACAAGTATAAAGATGAATGTAGACAAATTACTCAATAATTTAAAGTGGGGTATAAAAGCAGATTTGTTGGATCCATAATCGAACTGTAGGATCAATGCTGTTTCTATTCGGGCTTTTATTATAATCAAGAAAAAAAATATTTTTAAAAGAAACAGCATGAGTTTTCTTGCTGGTTCTTTTAATATTATGTTTTTTCTTGATTAGATTATAATTTGCGATGGTCGTGTCGTGACCCGAAACTTCCAAAAGTGGGTGACATGCGTTTTGCCCGCGACACGAGTTTCAAGCGCAAATGCAGAAGTACCCAAAAAGCGTGCACATATTAATTTAAATGAAATTACAAGCTGCAATCCGCTTAGTTTTGTCCAGCTTCTCTTTTTGCAAACATTTTTGTGACGAGAGTTATTTCTATATGAGAGACAAGACATCCTCATGTTTCTCTGATGTTGCTGGTTTTCTATTAATTTTGAATTAGGTTATTATTGTAGAAATTAGTAGTTATAATGTGTAAAATGTTGTAAATACTTATGTGTAAATACTATTATTGTGTACGTAAAAATGTAAAGCAGTTAAACTACGAAGCTAAGCGAACGAAGGTTTTAAATGGTTTTTACTTTGAATAATTGCTTTTGTATATGGGTATATAAAGCTACCTGTTTATTATAGACTAAGATACATTAAATCTCCGCTCTGTTATCCTATGGTTAATAGTAAATGGTTACTCCGCTCCGCCACCTCTCTCAACGTCGATGGGCAAGAAGCTTAAGTGTAATGTAAAATTCCATAGTAACTCTAAACTGTTTATAGCATTTCTTTGTGATTTAAGTAAAAGTAAAATGAATCCTGTGTAAAAATCGGTACCTAGAATCATTTATTAATTTGTTATGGATTAGGCACTGCTCTTGAAGAAACAGCAGCGTCATGGAATTAACTGCCTCAATGAATTTCTGTTATTAACCGAGTGTTAACCCAATGGTTGCTATGGTTACTGAATTATGAATATAATTGACACTTTGATGTCGGATGAAATTCCAAACACTTGCGTTATTATTTTAGGTAATAGGATTTCAAATTAATATTTCATTAACATGAATATATATTTATAATAAAGTAAAATATAATGTCTACAGATGGTGTCTTTCACTGTAAGACGAAAATTACAGTACGTAATTTGTCTATAAAACTGAAGAACTGTTCCCAACTCCCAAGAGAAGCTTCGTAGAACCGATTCGAAATGTGAAAAAAAAACTTTTTCGGAAGATGAAAAGTTTTTGTCGTATTTCGACCCACGCGTCTTGGGGTAAGTACCTAAGCTTTTTAATTGCATGGTATATGTCATGAGCCTTGATTTTGTGAAACAACATCCTGTATCACACTACAACACCTATACATTAGTGAGTTATAATTTTATTGAAAAATACCATGATACTCTTACGGAGTAATTTCCAACTCAAAATAACAAAGCATCAAAAGGTTAAAAGGATAATAATAAATACCACACGCGCGGCCCATGGTCATTTTACATGAAAATCTCCCGTTTTGTCACCGGCAATTATTAACGCCTCGCTTCTATAGAGTAATTACCGTGTCACGAGATTATCTTGTGAGTTATGTAGATTAGCCAGTGAAAACAGAGCGTAGCCGTGTTTTTAAAAGTATTTCCGTGCCAACTGTCCGGGTGGAACGCATAAATCTGTGAATGAGTCTGTAGAGAAAGGGTTGGCCAGGGTTGCCATTCAGAAAATCGAACGAAACTAATATTGAAGTAACAATATGTTACGTAGCACATAAATGTATTTGTTGGATGTTTCGTCTTGTTTCTCCATTGCTTAGGGTGAGTCAGTAATAATGTTTGGTCGATTTAGAAGGTTGTATGTGGCCTTGTTATAAAAATTGTCATTGATATAGTCAGTATAGTATAAGTGACCCTAACAAATAAGATGATATTCCAGAAGCTTTAATTAATGAGCTAGAGAAACCCCGAAGAGCCAATTTATGAGAAATCATTTTGTACGTAATATTGTGAGCTATTACGAAACTAGTAAATAAAAGAGTATGACGTACTCGTACAAGGAAAAGTAATAAAGTAGGTAAGTACCAATCAATGGATAGCAAAGAAAGAATACTCAATCAAATGTAACAAATCGGGTGAAATGATTCTCGGCGAATCGGAACTTGGTTTATACGTTCCATTTGTACTAAGATTACGGGACCTTGACTGGGATTTGGTGGGTTCCGTGGTTTCTCAGTGATATAAAGAAGTTTGCATCTTAATTTTGTCTTAAGATAAGGGTCATATTTGAACGCTTACTTTTACGTTTTAGTCAAGTTGGTATATTTTTATTGTTGTTGTCAACAGCAATCTCACGTCGTGGAAATCCTATTAAAGAAGAAAAGTTCTTGTTATAGATGCTTTTCCTAGATTTTGCTAATCTCCTTTCAATATCTTTAAAAAGGGTAAAAATCGTTTTGATGGTTATTGTTTTATCTTATTCTTAGCTATGTCAGCCCTATAATAACCCTGAGTGTGCAATGTGGTAAACTTTTTTGTTCACCTGCCCATTCATCAGGCATCCCATACGTTTGCTTCTATATGGTACGATCAGTCATGAAAATTGAAGACCGGGTCGCACATCGATTTTGTTCCTATTTGCCTTTTGTTTTTTTGATTTTCTTTTGTTTGAGGTTGTTCTATGAGTTTTTTGGTTGTTTGAATTTGAATCTGGAATAGATATCTATGATTGATTTTTGCATGGATTGGGAGTTGGGACACTTCCGAACATATTTAAAAAAAAAACTAAAATATCTAAGCTTGTCTGTGTTGTGTCTATGTTAATCCAAAAGTATCTATAATAAACCATAGGTATTTTATGATAGATAAAAACAACAATAATCCTTATAAAAATATACAAATAGAAATGAGCTGAAGTTGTATTACAATGTTTAAATATAATACCTAATATAAGTACGTAATAGTTATCTAAATTGTTCTAGTTGAAGCGTAGGAAGGTATTTGAACAAAGATCTAGGAATTCTAGTCTTAAATCAAACTCACATTCCATAAAGATGAGTTTTAAAGTTATGGGATCCATTTCAGAGTTTGGAGACACTATCGAGATAGGCCTATAAGTTGGAACACCAATGGACATTTATTAATAAAGTTTTGGAGAGAGGAATTCAAATTGTCTCAAATATTAGCCTGTAAGTACTTTGGATACTCTACGGCAACTAACGAAGGTCGTTCGTTACTGTGATTATTTGTTTAACGTTCGGTTGTTATAGGTCGCGCCACGTAAAATGAACCCTAGCTGACAGATGCGCATTAGACGATTTTTGAGTCTGACGTTTGACATTTTTTTTAAAATACCATCGCGCACAAAAGTGTTTAATTACAGTCATGGTTTTACGCACAAAGGAAGGAAAAATATTATTAGTAGTATTAGTAAGGTGGAATATAAATAAAAAAAATACACAACTACCAATTAATATTAGATTTAGTGTAAAATTGTAAAAAAAAATAATATTCGAAAATTAAAAAAAAAATATTGTTCTTCCATTAAGTCTTCATGGGTGGCGCGAATCTATAAGTCAACATACGTAACCGCGTGCGAAAGACTTTTATAAGAATGAAACGATAAATAGCCCTGTTACTATCGAGCGTAAGTGTACCCATGCGCGAACTAGTGATTTTCATTTGTTTCTAAAGTTCTTTTTACGACCTACACTAAAATAATTTTAATGAAAGGTTTCCGGCGTTGTTTGAAACTTTGTTTCAGGTTTCAAAGACAAATGTTTCCGATATTATTAAACTGTAATAAAAATAAGGATTTAATGTAATTTTTAGTCTTTTAACATTTCAAATATCTTATTATACGTAGATATCTCTAATTTAATTTTATCTTAACTTATTGCGACTTAACTCTCAAAGTCAATTACTATAGGCGTTGACAAGCATCCATTTAAAAACTTAGGTAATGCAGCTGAGTTATTTTGAACTAGTAATTTCTGGAATTTTCACGCAGGTATTTAATGATATTAATTATGTACGGAATCAGATAAGTTATCGGATGCGAACTGGGTTGGCTCCCTAAGGACCGCAATATCGCGTTATGGCGATAATTGCGTGGCTTTTGTTTTACGAAAACACTTTCAATATTGGACGGAAATATATTACCGTAGAGAATTTCAATGATATAAATTATTTGTCGAATTTATAAATTTGAGCTGTGATAATATAAAAGGTAAATAATAAACGTGTTATTAAGCTCGGGTTTAATTGAAAAGTATTTAACATATCAAAGCTACTTGTTTATTTTGCAAGAGTTAAAAGCAATGAAGTTTGTGGTTGGCAACGAATTTTATATCTTTGTTGACAACACATTAAAATCCTCGAAATTTATAGAACTTTTACAGTACCATTTGTAAAAGTGACGCGGGTTTTAAAAACTGGTGTTCGACAAAGAAATAAGTACTTAGGTAGGTGTGGTGAATTTATTTTATATTCCAACTGGCGCCATTATCTTTGCATTTAGTGCCAAGTCGACGACGGTTTCCACTGATTTTTGTAGGTTGCCTAAAGCTAAAGCTTCCAATCACGAATTGATCAAGCAATCTTGCAAAACTTTAAATCACTCTTCTTAATTCGAAATAAAAATGTAATTAATAATGGCACTCACTGGCAGTCATATTGTTTTAAATAGAATTCGAATCTCGAAGATAACTTACAGTACAGTATCCATTGATGAAATTGGACAGCGTAGACCGCACTACATTTCTTGAATCACGTACACCTTTTCTTGTCTTTAGCGTGGAATATTGATCGAAAATAATCAATGTTATATTCGGAAATCAATTCCCTTGACTCGCAAGTAGTGATCCTAGGAAAATACCCTTGTTTTTTCGAGAAATATTCGTGACGGTAGTCTAGTCATGTTTGTTTTCAATTTGTCTGTATACAAACGCGCCGAGGATTTACAAATATGCGCACAATGTTTAATGGTTTGGTTTCTCTTTCACCAATTTAGTAGGCACATGCGATCATTTTTACCGTAACTACCAACACACCTACGCATCGCGATACCTATAATACAACTCCAACAGACAATAGATGGTGCACGGGCAAAATAATCAATAAATCATAATAAATAAATATCTAATGATCAAGGATAATGTTCAGAATTACGATAGAGAATGTCTTTTATTTTTAGCGTTACTTTATTTGGAATTTTTATTAATGGCAGATAAGAGCATTCTTATTTCGTAAGAAAATAAATATCTCATAAGATACTTACTTATTTATTAATAGTCGTTATAACCGAATAGGAATTTGTTTCAGAACGTAATCATTCTTTAGCGTAGGTAGGTACGATGAAGGAAATTGATTTATTTCAGGCAATTTCAGTCGATCAACTTTCTTAGGCTAGAATTTAATAAAGCCAACAAATATATATATATAATGTAATCCCCGAAGAAGTTTAAATCAGAGCGTCGTCGTCTAATGAACAAAGTATTCAAGATTTTGAGTATGAAAATTTTGCAAAATTACTTCCAGCTAACTAGCGAATAATGTCAGAAGTTTGCTTAATGAGCACTGAGAAAACTTTCAGAGTAGGTAATAGCTAAGTAAAGATGTAATTTATATGTACAGTAGCGCAACATATGGGAAAGTTTCAGAGGAAAAACTGTTACTGTTATAGCTAGCGGAAATTTACTTATGGAAAGTAGCTTTAAGCCTTCAACAAAATGATTAGAGTAGGCAATTAGTATTCGCTGATACTTATTTAGATTAGAAGTTAATAGTTACCGGAGTTAATTTTCAATTTTGTCTAATTTGCTTACGAATCGCTTACTCACTAGCGTGAGCGGCAGAATTGCGCATCGCAGTTCCTCTTACATACGGAATTTGGGTTTGTGCGTGCTGATACTCAAATATTAAGCCATACTAATTTAAATATACAGAACTTGGCTGTTAGGTCCTCTACTAAAGCCTTAAAACCTGGTTCATTTTCATAAATTTTAGAAACACTTTTGTCTCTCCCGCGTCATACGCTAGATTATCTTTCAATTCTGCACATACAAATGCCGCCGCAGTTATAAAGTTTCCAGTGACGTATCGAAAATGCATCGCCTGGTAAGAAGGCTTATTCGAGCTGACTTTAAAGTAGTTTGAAGCGCTAAGAGCGAATCGCATTTTGCCTCCGTTCGACTATAATGCATTATTCAGTAGGGTGATCTTTCTTACTTAACACAAGCAATGCATAGGCGATTGAAAATAGATAAAATCTTATGATTATGATGGTAGCAATTCAACTGCCGAAGCATATGTACTTACTCGTATTTCAATAAATGAAACCGTTTTGTTCACATTGAAGCTACAAATAGAAACTATTAACTAATAATACGGTATAATTACTTCCAGTTCGATAACAAAAAAGATTAATATTTCAACCAATTTCAATTTTCGTCTTTAATTATCTATCTGTATTTACAAGTTCGAGGCAATAGACGAATAGTACGACGCAATACATACAACTACGAAGAAAAGGTATTTTTGTACCAATTCCGTTAACTTAAAAAAAGTTTCTTTAGTACGAAGTGGACGTTTGTGTGCCAACTTATTTTGGGTAGCTACAAAAACGAGGTGAAATGGAAAACGTTTGTAATATAGGGAACGTTGGAATCTGGTCTAGATGGCTTAGATATCTTGTCTTTAAGTCAATGCCGAAAGTTTAGGACGCGAGAAAATTTCCTTTCCTATCTCGTCACGAAAATAGCTTTTCGATATTCTCCCATTTTTCGTTGCTTTGTTCAAAATCATATTTCATGCAGCGTCATACAAAAGCATACAAAGTTATCCAGTTCACTCGAACGGGAGCCCGAACTTAGATTATTTCCATAACACTGTTCGATGATTTTGCGAAAGTTTTCACAATTTCTAGAGTTCTCAATGTTGCATATGGATCCGTTTATAATATTTCGAAGAGGAATTTCAGTTAGAGAGAATTTTAGGCGAGTGTCATCAGTAAGAATCCGTTTCCACTTGATTATTAAAAGGGTACAAGTAGCCAAGAATTTTAAATGAAGATATCCGATAAAAGTTACGAGTACAATAAGTTTGAGATACACAATAAGTTTGAACATGGTGTACAAGTAATGATAAAGAAATAGTGACAATAAATCTGAAACATTAAAGCTATAACCTCACTATAACAAGATAATAACGTATGGCGACAGGTGCGGTCGGCTCATCGAATATCTATCGGTCATCGTCTCGTTTAGAATTTAATATAATATAAAATAAAATATTATTATGTCATAGCTTCACTATTTTATCAATTTATTTGAAAATGCCACTTATAAAGTTTTACATTATAGGATCAAACAGATCTATCGAAGAAAAACAAACAAAATGGATTTAATAAAATAACAAATTGAATTTTTGATTCTCTTTTACACTTTATAACTTAGCAAACAAGTGAAACTAAATACTGTTCATTTATTTAATTTTCAAATATCAAACGTTGATTTATTTGCTTACAGTCTACGGAAGAGCACTATATACTCTCGCTCTTGAGATAATAATATTTCCCTTTATTAAGGCCACTATTTTCCCGTTTTTGGCTAATAACCTTTGGTATGTTCGGCAAATTTCCCGGAAATGTAACTATATAGCAACAACAATGTTCCCTACGTAGTACAATGACCTCTTATATTTAGTTTCATTACGTTGAATAAACACAAAGCCTTACTATAATAATGGCACGGTTTCTTATTCAATAAAATAACTTTTTCAAGCACATAAAGACGTTACAGCTGTTTGAAATCAAAATTTCAAGCTATTTTAAGCTTTTTGAAAACAACGAGTTTACACGAGCAAAAAATTACAAGTACCTATAGTTTTCGCATTTTCATATCCATATAGCACTTAAACCGATCCGTATTGTTATTTTGTTTCGAAACTTCAACTGCATCCAGTTGTATGCGGGTGCAAAGCGCACTCAGATGGTGTCAGTGGATTGCAATGAAGCGTTCGCATGTACAATACTGCGTCCATGCATCGACAAATCCAAACAATTCAATTCTATGAATCCTGTATGCTAAAACACAGTACGTTACAAATTGATTTCAAGCCTGATAAAATCAGTACAGTCAAATATTATGACGCATATAATCAATATACAAAAGCACAATGCACTTATTAAGAAAACTTACTTCATTAAGGACCTGTTTTACCATCTACAGATAAATTTTATCTGACAGATATTTTATACCTGTCTTTGTCTAAAACGTCATGTTCTATGAAATAGACATAGGTTTATCTGACAGTTTTTTATCTGTGATGATGGGTGATGGAAGATGGTGGGTGAAACTGGTCCTAATTTTATCTAATACTAACTACATTTAACATCTTCATACACGAGAGACGCTTCTTGTAGATGCCGAGTTTAAAGTAATTGTCATTCACCATCCATTCGCATTTGTGTAACACCACTACTCTCTCGCATTCTTCATTTAATGTAAATTGCGCCTTGTTATGTATAAGTTGAACACTTACTGTTTAGTGTATGCTAATATTTGACGACGTTTTAGTGCAGTAATGTATCATTATGAGAAGGGTGGAAGTGACTCGGCCAATTTCGTAGGTCGCATGATAAGGGAAAGTGGTTAAAAGGTACTATTTAGGTGTAAATTGGAATTTGGACGGGTTAAGGCCTTTGAGGATATAATTTAGGTATTTTCTAGCACATTTACATGCGATTATATGAACGTTTCACTGGAGCACGTGTCGCTTTGTCTATTGTCTAGGTTACAGATTAAACTTACCTACACAATAAATTAATTACTTCGTAAAAGTATTAGTGGTAAATAGCAACTAAGGTTTGTAACGTAACAAATAAAATGAATCCTTACAATCTCGGTACATAAAGTATATAGGTACCTAATAGTTAAATTGGAAATAATAACGCTATTATTACATTCACCAACAACTTATAATTTGTACTTATTGACTCTTATATCGAGCAATAAAACCTTTATCAAACTCTGTCTAAGGGCGCTACAAAAACAATTTCTCTCCCAATATAAAGTAGAACAAATGAAAGTACCATCCGCCATTATAACTTGTAACTTATCACCGATGTTCTGAACACTAGTTGCGAGTTCAATAACATTGTTAGAACAAAGAAAGAAAGTAGCGAGGCAGAGGCAGTGAGGCAGTGAGGCAATGAGGCGCCGAGGCGTGAGGCGTGAGGCGAGTCAGCTCGTTTATTTTGCTTCGGGACCAAAGAATTGATCAGCCGTGTCGGAACTTCAGGCTGAGTTACACTTTGTACCTGACCTGGATTTTAGACAATGTAGACTGGCCCGTCCCCTCTGTCGACTCGAAATATAAATAAGCACAGACGTTGCAATTTGTTATAACAGCTGATAGTGATGAACTACAAATGAAAGTTTCGTAGCATTGTGCTACAACTTTCGTAGCAATTTCGTAGTAGATTGATGTAATGCATTTAGCGGGGTACGTTTGGGTTTATAATGTGATTAACAGTTTGTTTGTATTTGTTACAAACTTGACAGTATGCTCTGAATAAATTGAGTATATGACAGTGTAGTTAGTGTGTCTACTCATCAACTTGGTGTTCACAATATTTACTAACCATGACGTAGTATGCCGTTATTTATGGTGAAGGCGCTCTATTTTCGTCCCGACATCACATTTTTGGTTAACCCCAATATTTATATACCTACGCTTGTTTGGAAGTGTCTATTTAAGGCCGAATAGCCAATTTTGTAAGTCAACTCTGCAAAAATTGAGTTTCAATATTCGAAAAAATTGATAATTTTGATTTTCAAATTCGAACTTAATTTAGATTTATATTTGTTAATCAAATGCAATCGCTTTCTAACCTTATTATAATTACAAAAGCATGAATATCACACAAAATAAATAAAGGAAAGATTGGGTAAATATTAAGTGCAAATATTGGCGGTCATAAATTAAAAGCATAGATATGGACAATATGCCAGAAAGTAGGTCATAAAGCTTGGGCCGGAATCATCATCGCTATAAAACATGAGCGTCACTATAAAACAAACAGGCTACTATCAGCATATTTATTGTCCCGGGATTCATTATTTACAAAAGCTTTTAGCCGCTCTAGGCGGACTACCTAAAAACTCTCTGCGAACATGTTTTCAGATTACTGATGTAAGGTTCTGAATAAACATTTATTATTTAAAAGAGTTAATTATTCATGTTTGGATTAGCTAGTTAAGTGTTAGCTAGTGTTATACTATAGGTACTAAAAGCATATGTTTGAGGCTAATAGAAGTTCAAACTAAGTTTAGAACTCTTTTGATTGATTAGTTACCTGGTTGAATTGAGAATGAATCCTTTTTATCTACGACGGTAGAGTTTAAAATTAGGATAACCTAATAAGTAGTTACTAACAAATAGAATATTAGAAAATAATTTTTCAAAGTGAAATGTAAATATAATGCACAGTTTCGTATTTTCAAGAAGCGGATCTCCAAAAAACTACCAAGAGATGTTGTTGAAAAAAGTGCCGCGCAATGCAAAACTAAATTGAGATGTAAATCAAGTCCGCCCGTTTCGTGTACAGTTCCCAATACACCTGATTAGCAACCAATTCTGTCTATTGAAATACAGAAGTGACATACGGAACTGCTAACTTCGCTCAAAATATTTAAGGGAAAGGGGAGAGGAAAGAAAGGGAGATTTAGGAAAGTCTCTCTAGCCAAACAACCCTCATAGAAATATAAAAAAGGGACTTAATTTTCCCAGGAGAGGTGAATTACCTATTTAAGCAATTCAAATGAGGTAGTTAATAGCACTGAGATACAATGGGGTGCTCAATCAAAATGCTCAAACTACTATGTTTTTTAATCGTCTTGTCAGAAAAGTTGGCTTGGCACTATTTAAAATCAATAAGTACTACATAACAAGAGAAGACGTAGGCATATACCAAATTTAGGATGGAATAGGCTCGAGCCTCGAGGCCTGAAATAAAGCCTCGTCTAGACAACACATCGTGAAGTAACTTCGACATTTTGTAGAACTTCGACAACGTTTCTATTTAGGTCACCGCCGCGGTCTGAATGAAAGTTCGAGTAAGACCTAGAAATTGTGCACAAACGACTTTTACAATATTTGCAATGTTTATTTTGACATAAACTTTGAGTATTGTAAGAACATATCGAAACATTTGATTATTAAATCACTTAAATTAACCCTTTACGGATCATGATTGCAGTTTCTGATAATTTTACTGTTATTTGATGGCAAATGGGGTATTATTGACAGAAAAGATAATGAAAAAAACATAGAGCAAAAAAATATTCTATTTTTCAGAAAAAAACTACATGTTGCAGAACTGCAACATTGCGTCAATGGTGTTAAAAATTCTAAGAAGAAGTTCAGAGCTGTGAAATAATTTAAAACCGTTTTTTCGCTATTAAAACACAAAGAAACCCCACATCTTTCGCAAATTGTTTGAATTTTAGCTTTGCAGCTTGGAAATTTGCACCTAATCCATGTATCCACCCAAATGGGCCAGTAACCGTATTGGTCTAGCCTCACATCCGTTGGAGGAATGTGTTGAGCTGGTCTCCTGACAGTCCAGCTGAGTCTTCTGGGTCTTTAGGTTGCCTTGGTACCTCTAGCTCCCCATTTTTTTTATATTTGATGATCATTCCTCTCCAAGATGAAGGTTGGATCGGCGACATCATCGTCGTCGAAAAGATCTAGGCCATATTCAGTGTTTTCCCACTGTTCTAATACATTTTGCAGGATCTCATTTGTAAAATTATGCCAGTTATATCTCGTGTTAGTACTAAAAAATAAATATTCAAATGAGAATAACCGTTAAAAAAATGGATCGCCAACGCGCAATGTTGCAGTTCTGCAACAAAACAAAAATGGACTAGAAATTACATAAACACTTGATTTTACAAAATAAACAATGTCAATTATCAAAAGTCATACACTTACCTTTTACTCATATCGAATACAATACCCAAACATCAATATTTCATAGCAAAATTAATGATCGTAAACAAATTCAAATGCAAGATAGCCGATTTGTGCAAGTCCGTCACTTGAATGAGCAATAAATTTAAATGATGCCATCTAGTTGACGAATTTGTTACTAAGTCGCTAGAAAGCTTTGTTGCCGATATGCAACACCGAGCAAAATCGTTCTATCGCGTCTTTCTATATTTTTAGGGACATAAGACTGGTATGTTGCAGTACTGCAACAACGCTCCGTAAAGGGTTAAAGGATTTTATAATTTTTTCTGAAATTAAAACGATGTACAATATTTTATGACGCCATTAAGTCCAGTACAAAATGTTTCGAACAGAAGAGCGCACCGTAAATATAATACCAGAAAATACTCTACAACGATTTTCAATATATTCAATGTGCCTTTAGATATTATTTCGTTTGACGCCTACATTGTGTTGTGATAGGACGCTCTACCGTTCATATTTTATTAGAGCTCCTTTGAAAACTGGCCAAGCTAACAGCAAAGTCTATTGGACGAATGATCATATACCAGTGATGATCTTTCTGTATCAAGTCGAAACATAGCGATAGGACTCGTACCTACTCGTCAAAAGTATTTATACGTGTAGCAAGAAATATTGTAGTTCATTGAGGAACAAATTGACTATCACAACATTTTAAAATCAAAAGGTATAAAAAGTAATTATTGATGCAGGAAATGTCTCGATAAACAACATGACATTGCGGGATGCTACAATACTCTCTGACGCGTCATTATTTGTTCATTATTAACGCCAACTAACTTTTTCTTTGTTATTGTGTTTGCTCATACTTTTTGATTTTGTTCTCGTTTCTTCTGGCACTGCTTTCATATTAATTACTATGCTTATAAGACGTTATTAATTACTGTTTATTAGTAGTAGACTTATTTTATATGATATAATCAGTGATTTCTGTTGTTATCCTCCTCGTGTATCCACTCAATTTATTTCGTTATTATATTTCTTCTTTGTTTACTATTTTGGTAGTAATCGAATCGGGCGTATTCTCGTATACAGTAAAAGCCTTTTTTGTTGCTTAAGAGCCTTTATAATACTAATAAAAGTGTACAAATTCTTATATAAATCTTGTTTTTGAGTCTCTATTATGAGACTACAAAACATTTTGTCATTAAATGCAAAACATTAACTATCCCATTAGTTCAAACATACAATTAGGATCAAAGACCCGAATCATTTAAAACAACTAAACCGCAGTCCGGCCTATTTCTTTCAGCTGATCACAACACGTTGAGTCCACAAGAGGCGACGTTAACAAGGCCTTTCACCGGTAATCCGTATTAAGCGGCTCCAACGAGTTTTACATTAAAGGCTTAATTGGTCGCTTTATTACTACCATGTTCACTGTTTGCTAGATTCTTTTATAGACTCGTAAAGCAGAGTTACGGGGCTATTCGCTTTCGAATTGCTAAGTGTTGATGGGCACTAGGTGCGAATTAGAGAGCGTTTTTAAACTAGTTTATAGATAAATTAGACGATTAGTTGGGATTAAAGTGCTACCGTCCGTATTTAATTTGCTAGCTTAGTGTTTATTGCGTCGAGCTTAGGAAAGTACTCTTCGAGCCAGGTTTAATGTTCAAGGAAAACTCATTGGGACGAATAGAATAACGTACATTTTTGTGCTTTATTTAGAATAAGTACTGGATTCTTTTGGAGCTGAGTTGATTTTTTTACAACCGGAAAGATGCCGTGAAATTAACAAAATTGCATTGGTTGTTAAACACATCTGACGGAAACCAGTTTCTAATTAAGGATGGAATTTGAGTCATTGCCCTCATGAAGGTTCTTGATAATGAACCATTTAATTACAGATGGGGCTAAACGTAAACGCATGGATTAGCTAAAATGAAAGAGATATTTCATAAAAACGTGATATATATTGAACCACATAAATATGTGGTTCAATTTAATAAGAAGAATAAACGAAAATGTTTCGATATTGTATTGATTTTAAGCATCTTGCAGACAAACTGTCTATGATCTTCCGGAGATCATACGGGTAGATAGAAGTATGGATCTGACATTGACAGACTGGGGGAAAGTAGTAGTAGGTATACATTTATTCTCGTACGCCCAGTCCGTTGGGCTTTGGGCTGAGGTTTACTTAAATCAATACATTTACTTTGACTTTTGCATGCGAATATAATATAAGTTTTACTAGCCAAAATGACGAGGGATGATGCCTTGCTTCCAAATCTCTTACCAAAATGAAATTGCGGTTTACTATAAAACTTTTGAAATATATTCTAACCAAAGAGAATGGACCCCTTTACCGCTAAAGAGGGAATCGTAAAAAGGGGTCGTTTTGCAATATCAAAGTTGGAAACACTTTTATAGTGATCTACCCGGCTTTATTAAGTCAGTGTTTGGCCCAAAGGGTGGAACCGGCCTTCCGAATGTTTATGAAAGTGAAAATGACCTGAACACACACCTGTATGTTCAACACAAAGGAATTGCTACACTCGTACGAAGTGTAGGATCTGTAAGATGGGGATAATTAAAATTACGACACGAAACCTCTTTTTTATGGAAAATGAAGAAAAGATTTTTTTTTTATTTTGAAAAATGAACATTTTCACCTAAATACTTAATAATTATAAATACTAAACGAATGAAGTCTTCTTTATATATGTATTTCATTCGATTTGATGTTTCATTTTGTGAAAAATATTTAAATTAACGTCTTTCACAATATTGAAATTCCCTTTGTTTCCTTTTTCCAATATTGGGTGGCGAAATGGAATGTAATCTGCTTTCAAATGCGCGCCACGTGTCGTATTCGTTGGTTATTTTTTTATCAAAAACCAATTTAATTTTTATTCATATGAAAATATTTTACATACCTGACTTTAAAATGGGAATTTTTGACTCTGTTTTCAAACAGCAGATATTGGTTTCATACAAAGCAAAGCGCCATATAAAACCTACAAGGGATTAGATGAAAAGCAAACTCTGATACCCACCTATTAGAAAAATACAGGCAGGGCAATGTTCAGCTTTGCATCTAGTTTTGAAAATAGGCGATATATTTTTTAAACCGTTATTAATTTTACGATAAAACATCAATAAACCTAAACATGAAACTCAACTTGTCATTGTACAAATGCAAACAAAAAACCAAGAAATACAGAAAAAGATTACTCCCACGATTAACATACGCCGCGGCACAACGTCGATTTACGGCCATGTAATATCAGGACAATTGCTGCGAAGGCACTGCTACGGCACCGGCGGAATGTAAGAGCCTGCTCTAATTTATGACACGTAATATTAGACTCTACCTTCTGTAGGTTTAAGAACATAATCTTTATCGCTGGGTTCCTTTGCTTTATTTCAGGTGTCGGTAATCAAGACTGACAGAATGAGTGATGACTCAAAATTATTGGATACCTTCACGAATGTCTGACGTTTTCATGAAACAGATGTAGTAAACGATATAATAACTTAGGTAAATGTTTCTACCTGTATTTTCAAAGTTGAATCAATATGACTGTAAGTAAAATAATGAAAATTAAGCGTTATGAATGACTCAGGGCGGTTACGCACCTGCGGTTACGGCGCGGTTGCGGTTTGAAATTTATGATGCAAAACGCGGACTGTGATTGGTGAGTGACCTACAATTTTACCAGCGTTTCATGTCAAAGTCATCCGCAATCACATCGCACGACTAATTTTCATTTATTTACCAACAGTCATATCGTTCTATTTTGAAAAAACAAGTAGAAATGTAGATGCGTAAACGCCTTCAGTGTTTATAAATGAAGAATGATTTGTAAAAATGAAATGAACAACGAATTAAACAGTGAAGTACTCACAGTAATAAATTGCTCAATATTTTAATTTCCGGAAAAGTTTCAGCGGCAGGTTAAATTGTCCAATTTTCCGTGGTGCTCATTAAAGCGATGACGACGCTGAAAAAGCGCCGATTCAGCGGTTATTTTTCAAATTGCCTTCATTGTGAGTGTAATTGGCTGATGTGTCTTCGGAGTTCGGAGCCTTTGAATCGAAAGGACCCTTTGTTTGAACTCCGACCGCGAGTAAATGAAAACGCGATTACAAGGAAATTAAAAATCTAAAGGATAATTTCTTCAATTCAAAACGCGATCCCGAATTATTTAATATTCATTATTTTCTTAGATCTTCTTTGTTACGATTACGAACCATTTTGACCTGTAATTGAATTTGCTAATCTAAAATTGAAAATTTCTTGTAAAATATTTCTTGCTCTGTGTTTTGACGGAAAACCTCTAATGAGGCACATTAATCTTTGTTATTTCTTTGAATTATTTGTAGAGTACTAGCACCACCTTTTAATTTTGAAACTCTATTTGGACGCTACTTTGTAGCTATCTTGCCCCATTTTTAAATGCTATTTACGATTACTTAAAGAATACAATAAAAATATACAGGCAGACGACGTTGACTGCCACTTACTTATACTCATTGAAACTACTGCATCCAATGATTTTTTATAGGTACAGATATGTTACCTTTATAGTGATTGGCGTTTTAAATCTGTGCCGAACAATGATTACAATGACATGAATGACAGTACTTCAAATCATACTCCAAATGTTTTCAGACTAACTGAGACTAACCACAAGTTGTCTCAAATAGTTCTATTTCCAGTCTTCAAAATGTGCGCGCATATAACATATCTTCACCTAGTATATATATATAATATCATTGACTGTATCATAAATAGTAGGTACATCATTATCATATTGTGTCAAATTACGTTCTCTCGTTTAACATTAATGATCCGCCATTTAATAGAGTCATGTGCGTATGCAAAGTCATTACTGGGACGAAACAGCGCTAATAGCATGTTCATTTATTTATTGCACTCATAATTAGTTCTCTTTGTTCTCTCGCAGACTTTCAAATTGGTAGGTTAGTTGTCGAAATGTTAAATAATGCAATAACATTTTGCGGAAACTTTTTATTTTAACTTCAATATTGGTAATTGTTTTTAGTCGAGACGTTGTGAAATTGGTACAGTTAGTTATTACTGACAGTTTGAATGGGTATTTTATCGATTAAATACAAAAATTGAAATACCTAATACAAATAAGCTTTTCAAGGTATATTTGTTAGGTGGGTATATTAAATTTTAAAGGTATTGGCAGACTTAATTACCTATTTCCGCTCAAAGATCAAACTGTAACATACTTAGCTGATAATATATGATAGACGTCATCACATGCCTAACCAGACGAGAGGTATACCACATGTTCCGAGCTTACACGGAGGGAAGCTAAGCTGAAAATAATCCAATAATCTCGTCACTCAAATTCCTCTACACACTAACTATGGTAACCGCACCTCGGATCCAACTTGCCCTAAGCTGCTAGGTTAATAATCTAAATGCATCCATTCACATGGCAGATTCAACTCAGAATCTTGAATTTAGTTTCCACTTTGACTTGTAAACTTAGTTTCTATATGTTTATTTAACTAGATAGATTTAGGAGATGACGTACCCAGGTGGCTAACTTGAGCGCCTAAGTTACATAGTTTCGTTGTCAGTCATAAGTAAATGTTGGTTATGGTAGTTCTGTAACTCATAGTTAGGTATCATATTTATGTACCTACTGTTTTGCCGCTAATTCATTCAAAATGATCAAATAGTTGATTGTTGTTCAGTCCCTCGTATTTAAGTTCCAAAAATAAATAAAAGCCAGTAAAGTGAAACCTGTCTGTGAAGTCTATCCAAATAAAATAATCTACGTTTTGTTTATTTCTTTCTGGCTGTTAATTAAAATTTTACGAAAAAAATAAATTAAATGGAAGTTGTAAATGTCCAAAGCCATTTCTGTATATTGCTTGTTTCGATGCTATTTTAACAAAGCAACCTAAACTGATCGAGTTGCTAGTACTTTCTTGTATTTACTTAATAATGAAATAAGTTCCATTTCGCAGGAAACAAACTTAACTCAAACCTAAATCAAATTTGATAGCTGTTCTCTTACTTTAATTATCGAACAACAGAACTAACAAACTCGGAAGTTTCAAAGTATCAAACTAACTTTAATATTACTAGAAATGAATAAAATTACTTTGGAAACTGTCAATACAAATTATAAACATGATTTTTGAGTGGTTTATCAAACCACTGATATTAATTATAAATGAAAACTAAACAAAATATTCCGTAAAGTTATCTTGTATAAGCTATACAAATTCAACCCGGTATTTAAATGATCCAATGCTATTCAAATATTGAATTTACTAATTGTCGCTTTGTTACTGAACCCGCGATGGCATGTTTCAAAATGAGCTGTTATTTCAGGTATTATATCATAACGCAAACATTTATGATTAGCTTTAGTTACAATATTGTACTCTATAAAAGTAATGAAAACACCGAATAAACCTAAAATCATTGTAACTTAATAATTTAATTTTACTTTTTGTTAATCTATGAACTGATCCCACTGTATGCCAAAATTTTCAGTCAAAATAAAGGTTTACATTTATGTATTGAATAACATTTCAGTAATTAATCCGCAAACTAGGTGAAACCAATTCTATGTACTCAAATGAATAACTAAAGTTTATTTATCTAATATACAATTATAGAGTGACTATGAGAGTGTGAGTGTATTTGAGCTCATCATGAAGTTATAAGGAGAACTATAGTATTATGATATTTTCTATGTAACATACGTAGTAAATCTGTCTCTCTTTGTATTTTATGTTATATTTATTGCCAAACAATGCTTTCAATCCAGTCCAAAAAGTACGGTAGTTTAGTATAAACGCCAGGCACATCTTTTCTTGCACATCCAATGCCAAATGACGTCACACCGATGACGTAATGCATTGACCCCTCCGTGACTATAGGCAGGGGTATACTAGATAGAAGAGGCCCTCCGGAATCACCCTGAAAATGTTAATGGGATTAGTTCATAGTCCGCTAACTGGATAAATCCTTTGCGTATTAATATCGGGTTCCGTATAATAGATTCGGGGTTAGAAACTATTTCAGAGTTTCAGGTTTATTTGAATACATAAATATGTGATATGTACTATATTGTGTTTTCATTTGTGTACCATTTATGTAAAGTACAAAGGTGCAAGTTAGCATAAAAATGTTTTTTCATGGTAACATTGATTCACGCTAATTTATTAGGTATAACTGTGGTATCATCTAAAGAAGATAATACACTCATTCCGTATCTGTCTACAATTTCTATGATTTCTATCACGCAAGTAATGTACATTATATCTGAATATTATGAATGTTCACGTCACACGCATGCATCCAGTTTTCTTCCTACCTGACAAGCATCAACGCCACCAGCGAGCTGACCAGCACAAAACTGATGTTCCTGAAGTCCACACCACAGCCTATTGCACATTGGCTTCAAAAGTCTGTCACATGTGTCCGAATCAACAATATCCAACGTTGCAGCTTGAAGATTTGGAGAGCCTTCGTAAGCGCCTGTAAAACATCAAAACATATCTTTTAGCATACATAAACTTAGCAATTCGTTTAACAGGGTAATTATGAAACTGTGTTATGAAGTTATCAGCTATCACTTATTGTGGTCTGTGGTGTTTATGCTTAAAAAAGAGATGTTATTTTGAACTAATATTCGATGAACCCTCACGGTATAGGCTTCGTTCCACTTAAATACAAATTTTAATTAAAATATAAATCGTGGCTTTTATAGAAGTGAATAACAGGAAAATATAAATACAATTTCAGAAATTCAGAATTAGGTACCTGTATAGACTCTTCCAGTAATTCATTTTCTGTAGAACTTGTAATTTTAGTTTCCTTTAGAACCAAATTAATTCAATTTACTTTACTCGAGAGGGAAAATAACAAACTTTATTTACCGTTTACTAAACAATGTCGAGACCTAAACCTACATTCGGCGTAATTGGTTAGATCTCAAGTTTACCCATACCTGCGCTAGTAACACCCCATCCAGTCACAGTAGCTTCTTTAAAATGATTAATTGGACCGTTCCACAGACAGGCGGGTTGCACCATTTTGGTAAACACAACGTCTGTCTCAAGCTGCATGAGTGCTACATCAAAATATTTGTTCGGAGACTTGTATTGTGGATGCACGATGATTTTGGTTATGTTTCTATCTATTGGCGGACGATTTTTATCCTGAAATTTTATTTTTTTAATAATAATCTAGCATTTCTTTGATTTTTGGATAACATAGAAATCAACTATTTAATGATACAGAAGCTATAATAAAATATCGCTATTCGGGTGCCGATTTCAACGCCTAAAAAAATCGTACTTAAGTTTATGCCGGCTGCAAAAAAATAATTTTGTTTATTAACCTGTCTATTTTAGTCCCCCGACCTAGAGTTAGATTTAAAAATGTATTTAAAACAGTTTATTGCTATTTCAGACTATTTACTTGCCACGACAACTGAGACAATGCCTATCAAGAATTTTAAGGAGCTTTTTACCCAACAGTGGGACCTTAACGAACAAGATAACAATATGTAAATAAATACAATATCACTGGCATAATTAAGTAAGTATGACGCCAAAGGAAACAGATCTAGGCGTGTCAATAACGACTTTCGTATCAGGCGTGCGAGCGGTGAATAAATGAATAATAAATTACACTAGGTAAGCAACTCCGAAAGGCGTAGTAAATTTTTAAATAGTAATCTGTTTGTGAAGGACAAACAGATTTAAATAAAGTTTTTAATTTTAGATGACTTGTTTCAGTCTAAGAAGTTCTTAACTTAACGTACCAAACCTAAAGCGAAAAAAAAACACACAGGTAGTGTTAATACTTAGCATATTTCAAGAGGTTGGTATAGATATGTTTGTCTACGAAATGAAGATTATTTGATATTTTATCCAAGTTCAAATTAATTACGACGTAAATGGACCTTCATTAAAATATGATTTACAATTCATTGATTATGAATTTACTTATGACAATGATTTTAAATGAGAGAAGATAAAATCGGCAGACTTGAAAAAACGCGGCCCAACTAAGTAGTTTACTTTGGCGATTAACTGTCTTGCATCTTAGAGAAAAGGTCCTTTATAGATATTATTTAAAGAAATTTAAATTGTTATGTTTTGTTAATGACATAGAACACTAAAATCGTAGCTGGAACCATACCGCAAAAACAGAGAAATCATAAACTTCGCGCGCACAAACTCAGTTGGCAAAGTTTATATATGGAGGATCAACAAACACTGTTTTAAACAAATGTTTTAAAGTCGGTTTACATAAAACAAGACAAACTACGTTGAAAGTTAGTAAACTACTGTAAACAAAATGGGTTAAAACAGAAGTGAAGCCTATAGAAGAGCGAGTCAAAGGTGACCCTTCCTATTGAATTAATAGAAACCTACCAAGTGAATGATATCTTCAACACCGAATCTCACTATCTTTGGGTCCACATCGGCGATGGTTGTGTCCCTTGAGGAAGCCTTAGCACAGTGGGCAGCGGTGATCACAAAGTTGGGACTTATTAAAGTACAACCGCATTTGAAACTCCAAGGTTTTGTTTCTTTCACGCTTTGCCAGCCGATGGCACCCTGAAACAGGATTTTCTCTTACCAGATGAAGTCGCTAAATAGTATGGCAAAACTTTACTTATGCTTTTTGTTTAATAAAACATTTATATTTTTGATCATAAAAAGGCTTAAACGGGACTATTTAGTTAAATATTTTGTTCAGTAAAATTCCTACTCCAAATTTGATTAACCTTCGTAAATGTTGTACGTGTAAAAGGCATCTAGCTTCAAGACCTTACAGATAAATAGAAAATGTTTTTCACTTATTTGTTAACTAGGTTAAAAAAGTCTAGACTGGATTGTTGTCTAGCATTTTCTAGGCTTATCGACATTTAGTAATTTGAAATAGAGGGGACTAAAATATGTAGGTACTTTTCTATGTCGCCCACTGACCGATAAAATTGGGATTTGCTGTCACTGAAATTCAACATACTCAGTGACCTTGGCTACGTTTCCAGTCTATTAAATATTCAATGTGACAAATTGTTCTATTTTTTGTTCTTTCAGACCTTAGGTACGAGTATTTAAAGAATACTTAATAAATTATGTCTATTATTTACAATTCTATTTTCTATTTACCATATTTGGGAAGTCTTCAGTACGCGCGAATCTGCCTCCTATAATCTTTTTAAAATTCTGTAATCTACCATTTTTTATATTACCTGTAAGAAAACAAGATTGTCATAAATATCACATACCATGTGAGGGACTGTTGACATTAAAGTTGTCATCCCCCCTATTACATAAAGGCTTTTTTCGAGTTCTTCAAATGTATCATTTCCTGACTCGACGGTATCTCTTTTCATTAAATTATGATTGTGCACAGATTTCCAATAACCTGAAATTTATTTACTAATAAGTATAAAAATAAGGTAGGTAAGTGGTCTGTAGTCCGGATTTGACGAATCTAGAAACATCCTTCGCGCGCCTAATTATTGCAGTCAACAATGTTTATTTCCTCTTAAGTATCAATACTTGAATACTATACATAAATTCATCCAATTTTTGACGAGGAAAGCGTCAGTGATAGTATGTAGGTAACGTTTGTTAACTTCTTAATCATCTTTTTTACAACTAGTCTAATGTACAATCCCGCTTGCATGGAATGACATAAAGAAAGCATTAAGATTTTAACATTTTTTACTCACAGTCGATTGCTCTGTTCGCCCGTTCCATGCGCACTTTTATTTGCCATATATACTCATAGCATTCTGGAAAATAGGATGAAAATCTATTATTTATCTAAGAGATTTTTAATAGTTGTTTCAATATTTTAAAAAGTACCTACTTATCTTCATTAAATTAAAACCTATAGCACAAGAAAATGAGCGCTTAAGGACGATAATTAAATTAAGATACTCAGTTTAAGTACTCAGAGTATGTATTCTCATATAAAATGAAAAGAATATTAGAATATTGTTACTTGTGAGGCTGATTCTCCTCCCAGGTGCGCTATAGTCGGGTACGAGAGGGTTGTACGGCTCGCAAGGATCGTAGGCAGTTTTTGGAGCTATCTGTAAACATTTAATGTGGTTTCAAAAAGTTATATATTCCCAAATACATACTGGGTGTAACAGAAAGGGGAAACCGAAACACAGTGATAGTCCTCATGAAACTGAACAACTTTCTCCAAAGAACATGGGTCGTAACTTTAAAAAAAAATGCGTCCCCATACAAAATATCCGATCAGCTGATTGAGTAAGTATAGGCGAGCCAAAAAATTTTTTTGAGTCATGACCCATTTTCCTTGTGGAAAGTTGTTCTATTTCATGAAGACTGTCGCTGTGCTTCGGCTTTATACCCCCTCTCTGTTTCACCCTGTATAGGTTTTCAAAGCTAGAAATGCTATTCTGTAAGATTAAAACATGTATAAGAGAGTAGTTACCTATATTCGAAGCAATATTACCATTTTTTTTTTGTCTAAACTATATTTGAACGAAGTTAATTTCAGTTGGGTTTCATGGAATCGTTTCTAGGTACCTAAAAGAGAAACAAACATACCAAAACCATGTGGTTCGTTTTCATTCGATAGCTACTTGTACATACATTTCATTTCAAACAGTTATTGCTGTTAGTTATTTCGTGGTCCGTTGTTATTGGATCTATATTTTACAGAATTTTGCTTTGGAAGCTTTGATTTTTATCCCAGCCTTCTGTGAATATTGCTTTTTGTTTCATATTTTACAAATGGTTCGAGAGAGTATCGTATTAATTTGACATTTACGTATGTGCTTATAGTTTATGAGAGTTTATAAATGGGTGACATAAAGTCAATTTTAATCAATCGTACTCTGAAATGCCTTTGTCTGAAATTAACTGTAACTTTTTAAATTAATGCTGACAAGTTCATAATTTTCATAATGCCGGCATTGATTTGTATTTCAGTTTGGGTTTTGACAGAAACTAACTACTGGGTGTATTTTCCTTTAAAGTATCTGGGGCAATCTGGCTTTTCTAGCTGCTTAGGTATAAATCTCATTAGGCGCAATAGTTGTTGTCATTTGTAGCGATACTTGTAGCTAGTATAATTACGTAAAAATAACTTAAAAACAAATGAGTAATTATAGCACCAACCTCTTGTGGTTCACCACCGTCGTCACCACCGTCGTCTGAATTTGAACGAATTTCGTAACCATCATTGTCTTCGTAATGACAATCATTACTCCACGCATTGCAATGCTGAAACGTAATAGTTTAATCGTTGTAATGGAAAACATGAATGATTGAAATAATATTTAAGTAATAAATAATTTAGCCGGTAATCAATATCAAAATGAATATGAAAGATAATAGTTTTGTCACAAAATTTTACTGATTTACATACCAGCACCATTAAATGTAAATATTTGTTATGATTAATAATTTCAAAGGCAACTAAATTATTGCTTAAAAGTCACAATTAATAAAAGTTTTCGATATTATTACTACGTACTGTCTCCTTTTTCCACGACTGAGCTGTTGCGAACAGAATCACCAAAAACACTGAAAAAGTTACGAAATATTATTGACGACTAGGTAGGTATACTTGTGACATAAAGCATAATATTTTTATCACAGTTTTATTATTTTAAAATCACTTTTGGATCACTAGCAGTGCGCTCCCACTTATCGTGTGTCGGATCTTGGTTTTTATTGTACGGTCATTTTTATAATCACAGAATCGAAGTTTTAATAGCTTCATACACAATTTTCAGTCACTAACCAGAAGCCACCAACAAACGTAAATGAAAAAGAGCTCTTAAGTATTAAATATCTCAAAGAGTAAGTAATTATACGTATAAAATACCTATAAAACACAGTTTCATAATGTGAACGCGTAAAAACTAAAATTAAAAATATTACGTCGGGAGCTAGGTATACTTCTAATGAAATGAACTATCAAAAAGAACTTTGGACGATCGATAAGTTAGTTGAAACGGGTTTTTTCATTTAACTATTTTTAAATTAAGTAGCCAATAAGGTCGTTACAAAAACAATCATAATTAGAGACCTTAATACAATATCGTTAAGCTTAATGGAAGATTCTAAACAGTTATCTAAATTGAAGGTAAATGTAATCAAACGTAATTAGAATAGTGCTTATAGAAGTATAAGTAATCACTTTTTCGTTTCGTAAGTGCTAGAAATAGAAACCTAGACTGGAGATTTTATAAATAATTTTAAATGTTGATATGCGTTTTAGTTAAACTTGTATGCTAAAAGTACAAGTGTAGTGTTCTATCAACACACCAAAAGCTAATATAACTGATATAAAAAATAGGTAAAAAAAACTTTTTAAGTTAAACGGTTTTATGTTAAACATACATTGCTATGTTTAAGATAAATGTACTAAAAACCAAAAAATAATAAAATAGATACAGTCGTGGGAATTATAAACATATGCATAGACTAGACTAAAATAAAACCGTGGGGCACGTCAATTGTCTACAAATTATCGATTTAATGTGCGATAGAAGAATCGTTTAATTCGTCGTTAGGCAGTTGGCCCGCAGACGGTGAGGAAATTACTTACTATTTTCTTGCACATGGAAATTCCAATAGTTATACACTCCATGTAAATAAAAGAGATGTTTCAACTAGTTTATCGTTGGACATTCACACTGCTGGCTGGCGAAGAATCGTTTCACTGCTCGTAGTTTGTCTTTAATCGACAAAACACATGATAAAAGTACTACTCGCTCAACACTATGAAACCCTAAAACTCGCTTATAATCGAGCTTGCTAGCTTGTTTCCACATTCTAGCCCTACTTATCACACGTCCATCGTTGTCGGTTGAACAACTGCCTAATTATAGTGTAACATTACAAAACAAACATTTTAATCAACGATTGTAGACAATTGACGTGCCCCACGGATTTATTTTAGTCTAGTCTATGCATATGTTTATAATTCCCACGACTGTATCTATTTTATTATTTTTTGGTTTTTAGTACATTTATCTTAAACATAGCAATGTATGTTTAACATAAAACCGTTTAACTTAAAAAGTTTTTTTTACCTATTTTTATTTTCTAGTTTTTAGTTTTTATTTCGCATTCTGTTTAATTCATTTAGTGCTTCATTATTGCAAGGTTTCTTGCCCGTTAGTTTATTGCAGTCCAACTCCTCTATACGTAGTCCCTGCAAAGCTCTTACTCTACAAAGAGCCACGTAGGCTTGACCTTCTTCAAACAGTTTCGCACCTAAGTATACGACTGCGTGATCCACAGTGCTGCCCTGCATAAATCTTGACTTGGGTGGTGGATTCAGGCTGGATTAATCAGATACCTAAATTACAGATTCAATTTCTAAATTTAAATCTTATTATTATACGCCATTTAGTGGCTGCGCCCATCTTAAATATTCAGGTTGTATAGTGCACTGTATTCTTCTTGGCAAGCCCTTTTATTTGATACCCATATTGGTGGGATTGATAAAAAATTGTTATCAGCCATTTAGTAGCGGCGGCCATCTTAGATTTCAATTTTGCATAGTGAATTGTATTCTACTTGTTGAGACCTTTCATTTGATACCCATATTGATGGGATTGATAAAACCTACGTTATCCGCCATTTTGTAGCGGCCGCCATCTTGGATTTCAATATTTTATAGTATATTGTATTCTGCTTGTTGAGCCCTTTCATTTGATACCCATATTGATGGGATTAATAAATCCTAAATTATCCGCCATTTTGTAGCGGCGGCCATCTTGAATTTATAATGATAATGAATAAACATAATTGTATTGTCACCAAAATCCAAAGTGTATACAAAATTTCAGATTAATCGGTTGACAGGAAGAGGGTGAAATTTGAATTACTAAATTTGACCCAAGAAAGAATAAAACAAACGGGGTGAGCTAAATAAAACCGTTTAAAAAACCGTTTAAAAATAATCGGTATTTATTAGAGTTTCTTGTAAGATTCGTTTTTTTGTGGATGTTCAATAAGTATGATCATCATAGGAAACCATAACTTCGCAAATAAGTAAGATTTTTATTACATTTCTTTTGTCGTGTACGTATACCTACCGAAATAGGCAAATTATACATCTAAGAGTATGTTAGTTTCGCATTACAATACAGAATATTCACACCTACTTTAAATCTAAATATTTAAAGAATGTTTTGTGGCGGACGACAAAGAGACTACTCATGTAGATATAGGAGAGAGGCTCAGCTTGGCTTTGGCCAGGCTATTCGATTACAAGGCGGCGATCAAACAAGGCTGGAGTAGAGGGTTGCAATCAGATCGGCAAATAACTGACGTCGTAGCGAGATGTGGGTTAGTGGCTCGGAGATGTTACTCGAAAAAGAATTTCCAATTTTCTCTTCAGTTCCGCCTTTTTTTTGCCTTTTAAATTGATTCGGTTTATTTGAATGTACTTGTATACTCTGTTCTTTAGATATTTGTTGAGTTTATATTTTTTAAATAAAAGTACCTACCTATAAATAATGAGATGTAATGAATATTGCAGTTTAATGATCATTTTCGGATAATTTAGGTTTTTAGTAAACAAAAAGTAAAAAAATATCACCTAACAACCAGTTGTTTTCAGCTAATATTTATTGCATTGCTATTTTTAATATATATTTTGCATAATCTACATGTTTTACTGTGGATCATTATTTTACATATTGCTTTTTTCTGGCCGTATACAAGAGGAGTAGACAATTTCCTGTCAATCATATGATTGGAAGCCATTTCGTCGATATCAAATCGTCTTTATAGATGCTCCGTTTAGAAGGTATTTCTAAAAATGACGGAATTCGTTACTCATTTTAAAAAGTGCTATTAATGTTATGAAATTTAAAAAATATATTCAAAATTCTGCTTAAATCAGCGGCGTGTCAAAACATTCGATTATGTCATAACGAGATTATTATAAAGTAGTGCGGGTTATTAGAATACCTACTAAGTGGTTTTGATAGTGATTTTAAAAGAGAAGAATTGCCAGATGTAACAATGCTGAAATACTTAGATCGATAGCATTTACTATATTTAACGTATAACGCAATAAATTCATTGTTAAGAAGCCGGTTTTGTAATTACCGATACGTGTTGGCTGATCATCCTCGTGTTTTGAATAACAAATGACGCCCATGTCCTCGTTGGCCTCTACAGGACTGTACTTAAGAATCTAGGTATTGTTATAAATCATCTAAACTAACATGGACGACTTTTATGAACAATTTATTTAGATTCATCTTTTAACTACGCGAACTGTCGTGCGAAACAAGAGATTATTTAACAGCAAGTTTAAGTTCGTAATATGAATTAGTAGAGGTGATTTAACTGCCGTTTAACTGCCGAAATACGGTGAGTAAGTACGTATATAAATCGTAAAATATAATGTCAAAACATAAAGAAGAAAGAGAAAGAGAGAGATGTCTAGTAATAATTCATTAATAACCTAGTCCGCAGTCTCGGTGATATTGGGTCACCTTTGGCACTACATTGGGTACCAAATGGAACAATAGTATTATTATAACACGTCCCTAAAGATATCTTTAAAGTTGGTTTGTTAGTCAAGACCGTTGTCTTGTTACAAACGCTAAATACGTGCCTGGATTCTGGGGTAGTGTTAGGTATAATGATAGTATTTAGGGGAACGAAGAGCCATGAATATTAATAACAGACGTCTGGGGACTTTCCGTCTTCTAGGGTAGAAAAATGAATTTCATCTTCTTTAGCTTACACGGCTTAGGTGTCGATTCATTTTGATGCCATTAACTGATAAACTATATTGATATGTCAAGTCTGAAATACTAATTTAGGATCCCGCGGTTTGATGTTTAAGTGACTTCCGTAATATCAAACGGGAGGAACTAAACATGTCATAACCTAAAGTTCGAAATTGATAAAATATCTGCGAGTACGTTCTTTTTGCTTAGATTTTGCTCCAAATATTTTCACAATTTTTTTCTTATTTTGGTACGTAAAACTGGCAATTTCCTTAGCGCAGCCGTTCAAAACATTTATCCGTGAAATTCAATTAAAAATATCGGTGACATTTTCGCTGCGAAAAAAGCGCTGGGTCGCATAAAATCCACCGTTATTTTGAGTAAATTCCGTGTAATTCGACGACGGAGTGGCCGCGATGAAGAGGACGGCCGGAAATCTCTGCACGTCTCTCAAACTGAGAGATTTAAGGAAAGATTCACTCACTGAACTGAATCTTGACAATCACTTTTTATTCTATAAACTGTGTAAACAAATCTAGACACATTGGTACTCTAGGCCTGGATCTTTTAAATTAAGTTTTGGGTTGTATAAAAAAAGGAAACCTCAGCAGACATGTGTATGCTATCAATATCAATCCCTAACAGGCATTTTAAGGTTTTTTTTTACTTTTTACATTTAAGTTCCTACCTGTGTACTTATTTAGAGCAAAGTGTGATACAAGATATCAGTCAACGCAACTTACAGGAAATAAAGCGAAAAAGTGCTATATTAAATTAGTGAATCAAATCAGTAAAAATTCACATCACTAGAGATAGAGTAACCTAAATTCGCCGCTTCGACGCAGATCATTCCGCGGCTCACGACCAATTGTGGCAGCTTTATGATTCAAGGCCATTGTTCTATTTCTTTTTGAAAAAAATCTTCTAACTTATGCTTTTCGTAGGAGCTTTATACAATTAGATTACTAGCATTGAAATAATGACAAAGGCAAATTCGGATAGGTACAAGAGTTTATTAATTAGAGGAACAAAAAGCGGTGTCTTTGAGTTACCGTTTGTTGTAGGTTTCGCCTCAAGGTTTACTCTTTGTCGCTGGTAATATTGTATGTTTCTGGCATTTATTATATCATGATATAAATAGCGAGTTAATTAATGCCAGCGAGATAGAAAGCTGGGATGAATAATTCAATTTAATACTTTTAGCAGTTGTTAAAGAGGATGAAGTGAGAGACTTCTTTAAACTTGTCCTGTCATTAACAAAACTCATAAGTTTTTTTTTAATGTATCTGAAATATGAACTTCATTCATTGGCCGTTTCTATAATTGAGTAAAGACTACCTATGTCAATACAAACTTGTGGGTTGAAAAAGCTACGAAAACTGAGTAGTAATTTAAACACGGTAAAAATTAACTAAGTAGGTAGGTACTAAGTTTTCAGATCACTTGGTTAAAGCTGCAACCAACATTGAATTACGAGTAAAGCCACAGGCGGTTGATAGTTCGCCATAAATTCTAATATCGACGGCGAGAGCGTCCGAAAATTTGATTAATTGCTACAAAGTCTAGTACCTTATTCAATGTAACAAAATTGATGTCATTTCACGGGAGATAGGATAAAATTATAGAATCTATGAATACCATACGTATTTTACCTAAATAATAGTATACCCATTTACAATATTATACATATATTTCAGTTATTGCACTGCGCATCAACAAATTATATCTACTTAAATAAAAGAAACTTACAAGACAAAACAGACGAATATACACTTCATATCATTATAAAATAGAGTTTTTGATTAAGGAAATACAAAGATTTACGCTGTTTTATTTGAATCATAAAGCACTTGGTGTGGAAATGGCAATAGACAATTGTGTTCTAAGTGTAAATATTACACGAGCTTGCAAAATCGAGATTCGAAATTACAAACACAACAGTCACTTATAACGTTTCCTAGAATAATAATCATTGAAAGTTAGTTGGCAGTTATTTTGCAATTACAAACCGACACAATTGTAAGCTCTACTAAATACTCGCAAAACTAATAAGATACCGACAAATGCTATTATAAGTAAATTCCGTTTCATGATACGAAATTATTTTCTGTATTCATTTATTATACATGAAGTTTAAATGGTAGCCATTTAGTTATAGTTTACTGTATTCATAAACCACTTATATACCAAAACAGTGGATGCTTTGGACATATATTGCGGCGTGTCCATTTCAGCCTTAGAAGAAAACAAACAAAGGCAAGAGCGATCGGACCGTGTACAATTGTTTCTTCCTTTGAAGTATACAGGCTGTAATCGTGCTTGTAAAAGATACCTTGTCTGTATCTTGCTAATACCATAAAGAATAGACTGGTAAAGGTATATTGTAATCATTGGAAATTGTTTCATGAGGTAAAAATAATTGTTCTAAATCACTTTATGCCTGAAATAAAGAACCCCACGCTAAACTCATTTTTTTACACATTATGTTAGCTCGGCTTGATCCCTTCAATGGAAGGTGGATTCTACATTTTGCATGAGAAAATCATAATTCTTTTCACATTTGACCCGAGTTGCTCGTGGCTAAGTTTCACGATTCAAGGTATTTCTTATACCCTGTATAATCCCGTACCTATCCAAGTAACCTGAAAGTAGTAAATAAAATGCAAGCAGCATTTTGCTTAGTCTGTTACTGTCTTTGTGATACTTTGTTGGAAACACCTTACACGTATAAAGCAAAGAAGAATTCTATTTCGCAAAACAATTGAAGCTCGGGCGGGAAGCTATCGACTGTGGTACAGTAGGAAAGAAAAAAACTGGTCCAGTGGGTTTTGGACATCTGCACTTTGGGTCCCGTAAACATTACTTACGTAAACAGTTTTGATGTCGATTTGATTAAATACATTGAGGAAAAACTTTGTCGTTCGTAATCTAATGTCTTCTTAAATCTATATAAGTCGGGGTAAGTTTCCTTGTTGCAATATACATACAGATCTGTCACGCCCCATTGCCTACCCTGTAAGGAATGAAGCGTGCTATAAATTAGTTTTTAATTACATTATTGCATGTGTATGTTCCTTAAGTGTATCAACTGTCTTTTACAGATGTGACCCAATTTAATTAATGGGTATTTACTTATTTGATTTTATTTTTAGCGATGATGGCAACCGAAAACATAAAAATAATTATCTTGCACGGTTGATGTAATATAAACAGGCAGATAGCGAAGTGTTTTTACATTAAGGGTACGGAACCCCAAAAATAAGATCAGAAGAGGATCCTCGTTTCGGTGGTTTAACACGTGACGAGGTGGCATCGAGTGAAGCTATCAATTCTGTACCTTTGGGGGCCCGTGGGTCGTGGCTCCTGTAGCATTCCTACGGAACTGTCACGAAGCACGGCCATTATTCAGCTGTGTTTTGTTGGGATTTTATTGTTCCATCCCGTAGTGACGTTACTATATCCTTTTTGGAAACTAATGGAAAGTGCGCGGCACGTCTTTATTTTATGTGGCACGTAAAATGCACGTCTTTGATACTCATTGTATCTATACGTTCCTAATTTTAGCTTAGATATAAAAAGAGATTGTAAAAAATATGTTCGATAAGTCTCAGTAAAATAGATGCCAGGAAAAAATAATATAAAAAGGCATTCGCATATTTTCTAAGCAAGTTCTTTTTTAATTAGGAAATGTTTTTGTTATTCGATTCTATGTGCTTGTAGACATTTAATTTACGTAAGTGGGAATATTCTACTAGTAGATACGTTCTGTATGAGAGTAGGCTCGTGCCTCTCAGTGGGGACATATATGGGCTGATAACGAAGATACGTTAGACAATAACTATAAATTGAGTACAGGAAAAACATTAAACTACTTGGTACTTAAATCGTGTTAAAAGGCACTTTGAAATAGGTATCAGCTTGCGACACGTTTTAGGTGCTCTGCCTAATATCTAAGAATATCACGGTACATAATTACATTATTTAAATTCATAAACTTTCTTGGGACATCTAAATTTCTTGTGCGTGTCCCTTTTCCCTCATTTAAATTGAGATTTTCCTTTAAAATTCTCACCTTGATATCCTGACTCGTGTAGCTGTGAATCAAGAGGAAATATATACCTATATTATAAGAAGGTAGGTGCTTGGAATAAATCGGTGTCACACGATACTCGCTCGCTCGCTGAACACATCTCAATGGCATTGTAAGCAAAGACACTTTGCTAAAACGTCGAAAGCACTTGTATTTGGAGAGCTACACTAAATGGCTCCCTTTGGGATGGACGCAGCTGAGCAGCGAGGTCCAGCTCAATTTCTGACTAGGGATCCTTGTGACCGGCAAAAACAAGGATTTGTTTCATACGAGACAGCTCTTTGTTTCTTGCCCTAAGTTCGATTGTTATTTGTTTTCCATTATATTTTTATTTAGCGAAAAATTATTTTCGTATTTGGTTGTGAGTATTTTGATCTTAACTTTAGTATACCTACTCTTCCACAAAAAGTACGATGTTTAGAAAAAAATACGATTTTTTTACCACTAAAATACTCTTATAAAGAAAAGGTACTTAAATACATTTTATAGTACAGTTTCCCAAATAGTTGGCAGTTCATACCCTCCCCCCGAGTTTGATTACTCTACAGTCTACGACGCAGGCTGCAGATTGAAGGTTACTCAACGTTCCTATGCGGCACTGCAACGCTACACTGAAAGCGGTGATGCCTAGGCCAAATTACATTTCTACTAAGATGAAAATCTACTTGGTACAAAGTCTTATAGAATTAAAACAACGGCCTTTAGTGAATTTTACAGATTGTTTTTGATGAGAGTTTTTTCAATTGATTAGGTGTTTTATCCTGTTACTAGTGCAAATTGTTATTATCGTCCAATTTAAGTATCACATTGTAACTAAATTGGATACCTTTTTTTTTTCTAAGAACACAAGCTAACTTCTCAACTGACGAATTATTTAAATAAAATATAAAATAAACCTGAGATGCAGAACCTTAACTCAGGTTTTTGTTTCTAGAATCAGAGAGTATATCTAGATGTATATGAGTACCTGGGGATAGGTTGTACCTACTGGAGCTCTAACCTAGCTAAAACATAGAACTGCAATCCAGCCAGTGGCAGCAAGCTTATTGCAAGTTTGCAATGTAGCTGAGGTGAAAATTGCAGCTATTTACAAAGTTGCTGATATTAATATTAGAGATTGGCTCGATTTTGTTCCTGCCCAGTTTTAAGGTGGCATTTGTAAAAATAAGCGGGATAATATGAGGGAAGTGGGTTAGTTGTGTTTCATTTTAAATGCGAAAATACAAAAGGATGGTAATTGTATTGTACTTCGACGTTTAGGGACCTAATCAATGGAAAATTAATCATACTGTAAATACTAATTATCTGGAATTATAAAATAAACAGAAATATGCTACGAAAAGAAATATACCTCTATTGACCTATTTAAAATATATTCGAGTCAAGAAAGACTGTTTAAGTATCTTCTCCACTGATTCAGAATAACGCAATCAAAGGTAATAAATAAACCAGTATTGAATCATTTCATTATTGCAATATGTATGCGTACTACTTACACAATATAGTTCTGTTATGATAGATAGGTACGTAATACAGTCGTGTAGGTACTAAATTAGACTAGGTATATTATATCTAAGACGCTATTGTTACTTGATATCGTTTGGTCATAAGCTGAGCGGTATAGGATTGAAATAGTTATATAATTTAGTATAAACCTGCATGAATAGGTTAGAGACGTGAGTTGAGTACGTTTCGATACGATTGAGAAAATGTACCAACGTATCCTTGCATAAATGTTTAAACTCACAAAAGTAACGGCGGCGCTTACAGAATAATGTCAAACGTCCCCATTAAATATGTAACATTGTTATACAACATATTATAGCAACACGTTTGAAATGACACCTAGCAAATATTTTAGGCTCAATTACTACTTCCTACTACGATTTGCGTTTCTTACATCAAACGCCAAGCCACTGAGGCGATAGAGCCTAAGAGTGCAAAAAAAAAAATGTCACTAGACGGCTAGAGTGTTCACAACATATTTTTCCAAACTGACTTTGTCGGCAAGTATTATTGAAAAAAAAAAAAAACTATGGTCCATTAATGCATACTTTACATGTAAAAATAAGGACCCATGTATTGGTGCTTCAAACAAACAGCATAGTTTTTTTCTCTGTGAATGACAGCTAATTATCAACTTTGCGGCGTCTCGAATGAAATGGAAAATTCCGCGTCGTTCTACTTAAAGAGATGCTTAATTTTTTTGCTGTGTTAGGTAGCTACATAGCTATGTTTTGCTTCTGCGCAAGCCATCCAAAATTTTGCCTTATTTTAGTCATAAGTATTAATTTTCTAACTAAATAAGTGTTAGAAAATTGATACTTCTGACTAAAATAAGGCAAAATTTTGGATGGCTTGCTAATCGTAAGTTACAACCTAACTAAATAAGTGTTAGGTTGTAACTTACGATTAGTGCAGCAGTCATCTATTATATAAAAATGAAACCCGTTTTCCGTTGTCATGGCATCACGCCTGAACGGCTGGACCGATTTCGCTAATTCTTTTTTTAAAATGTTCATTGAAGTCCAAGGATGGTTCTTACGGTGAGAAAAATTCGAATAATTGCCGGGAAAGCCCTAAAACAGACCTTTTCTTTTTCCCATACAAATGTTTTCTTACTAAAATGTAGAGTCAATTTGAACTTTATTCCGAAGTTCGCCGGGACAGCTAGTATTAAATAACATTCACAGAAAGCCGTGATATTTGAGTAATAAATAGCTAACTTTATTATAGTATGTACTTAACATCTACTTACATGTACCGCATCTATGATAGTAAATATTCTTTATCTAGTATTTTTATATTAAACAGACGCATAATATGATGACAACAAGCGTCTATTCATATACCGACAAACCGGACGGTAAGTTCATAAATTACTATTATGGGGATACGGTAAGCTATAAAGGGCACTATTATTAAAATAAACAGGTGTCCTATAAGCCAAGGATAATATGAAAACCATAACCCCAACGGATAAGGGTAGGCACAATGACGATTATGGCAGCCCAATTTTATCTACTTAAGATAATCGTAGCTGTGATTTTAAGAATATCGAATAGTCATACACAAAAAGTGATAGCGATTTCAAAATGAGTTTTTACACTAGTATTAATTCAGAGCGTATTTAATTAAATGACATTTGTGAATCATTCCGATTATATTTTAAGCATTATTACTTATTTTTTTGTGAAAATACTATTTATTATTAGTAAGGATACTACACATTTCTGCCATTCGCTCCCTCTAGCACAACGCCTATCCCTGTCCTAACCCTTGCTACATCGATCTTCATATACATAAGGTGACAGCTGTGTCAATACAGCGACCAGGTATTTGTACTTATAACCCGCAACAGGTAACTTGGATCTCCAATTATACGAGCTTCTATGTTATGAAAGTCTTTAGTTCACTCTTGCCAGTTAAAGAAACCTAATACCTTATGCTGTCGAACATTTGTTATGTATGAGCATTGTTCCAAAGCACTAGAGACTCATTATTGTTTAGTGACAATACAACAGGGAATTGCAATTTCGTCTAAAATTAGTACAATTAATAAGACCGACGAGACACTAGGCACACTAGCAATATGATAATACAAAATGTACAAACGTAACGGCGTGATTACGAGTGATTGAACAAACAATATGGTTAATTATCTGCTTGGCAACTCCACTCGTTTGAAATCACTTTTAAAAATCACTCTACTGTAAAACTCATTTATTTAAATGAACGCCGGTCAACGTCATAATTTTTTTTTTCGGCTTCAAATTTTTTATCAAACGATTTTTATTAAACGAAATCACCTGAGAAACGTTTATAAGTTAAAAGAGAAGGAAGTACGAGTAAATAGGAGGTTCTGTTTTAGAAGTCCTTCTGCGTCTTTAAGTTTATATATTTTGGAAATATTTAAATAGAACTGTGCATTTCAGTTACCAAAATTATGAACTTGCACGTCTCGGTTCTAATAAGTTTTGATGGAAAGTTGAGAGGCTCGTAAGAGATGATTGCAAGGAATTCAAAAAGTTAGAGTGCCAAACTTCTGAAGTCTCTAAGCCACTAATTGTATTCCAACCTCAGATGTTGGCTTTTAACGAATATTGCTTTAAAACTCTAAGCTCAATAATTACAGGATTTTTTCCGTGCTTAATGGAAGAATTATACTCTGATGCTCAGCCAAATTAAATTGCCTTCAGTAAAAGCTAAAATTTTGTTAATCTTCTTAAGCTTTTTATTGCAGTTTTAATTTAATAAAATTCAAGAGGAAAAGCCATCATTTATTTTATTTTAATAAAACGTGATCTGAAAATGGATGGCGATAATGCGTACTGTATTTAAGGAAATGACCATCTCTCATTTAAAATCAAAATTGATGTTGTTTTAATCAATGTAACCGAATAATGATTTAAAATGACTATGATAGGGCAAATTTTTGTAAAACCAACGACTATTCAGTACATGTCCGAAATATAACACAGAAGAAAAATTGCACAAATTGAAAGAAAATAACGTGACCTCGATCTGAATAATATGTCTTAAAATGAGGCTTTTTGCGCGAAAAGAGAGGGTATGGCCATCAGGGTCTAACGGAGCCCATCGGTCCTTATTTATCACAAGGTTCACGGAGAGTAGGTGTTTTATAAGGTCACTGGTTTATTATTTATAAAGTATCATATACACACTCTCATATTTCCACATTTTTAGCATGTTTGTAACGTTTACTCGTGTAACGACATGTTACACGTGTTTCCATGTAAAATTACCGGGAATTGGAAAACTCTCTAAACCCGTAATTTAAGATTAAACATTGTTTTTCAATCAGTTCACTACAGCGGCGGCGGTACTTGCTGTCGGAATTATGAGGTCTTGGTAAATAGGTAATTATAAGATTCACGTGTAGGTAACTTCTACACGATTTCACATCGAGTGAAACCATCTTTGTACGACGAGCTAATTTCATTAGACTGATGACAGTGACTTTTCTCATTATTAATGTAAAGTGGCGTTAATATTGTATGGTACGCTTCAAAGTCATTAATGGTAGCTAAATATTTGTACAGAATTTATTATTCCATTAAAATTGTTGCCGCTGTGGGAGATACATCATTTTGACTGGCACTCACGATTACTTGAGCCTTGGAAAATAAGGTTTCATGTCCGTTGGGAAAACGTAACTTTTCAAGCCGGGTAGTAATAAATGAGGACAAAAACTTGCGCTCCGATATAAACTAGTATTTTGGACAGAAGTTCTATCTCTAAAAATACGAGTATGTCTCTAAAAATACTTACCTACTTACCTTTTTTTTTTGTTTATCGTGGGGAAATCCATTAAGGATACCCCTCGTCTCGGAGAAAGACTCAGGGTTATGCCGGACTCCCACCGGCTAAAACCCCACGGTGTTTCTTCTCGCCGCCAAGTGACTGGGACACGGGAATGCTTTCGCACGCATCCGCGAACCCCGTCGGCGGTGTCCACCAAAGCGGGCCCCTCCTCGGGCAAACGCCCACCCTCTCTCCGCGGCTAACGTGTTGAAACACCAAACTCGTCAGCCGCACCTCCTCAGAGACCAACCAGTTGTGAGTGACGGACTCTCAGATTCCGCCACCCACGGTCTCCACGCAGCGGGCCAGATGTGTAACCCCGCTGCCTGCCACACGGTCGCAGAGGATAGGGAGAGCGGCCTCCGGAATACCGACACTCCTCGTCCCCTGCGACCCCACCGCGTCTGCCATCAAAAGACGGTGGCGACGCCGTCTAGGCCGCGGGAGGTCGGGAAAGCGGCGTACCGTGATACCGGCAATCCTCTCCCACCGCAGCCTCCACCTCTCAGCAGCTGGACTGCCCATACAGCCCAGCCACCCGCCTTAGCTGCAGAACCCCCCATAAGGCCCGCAGCCTACTCTCCTCCTCAACAGCTGTGCCGCCCATATAGCACAGGCTGTCCACCTCAATAGCGCCACCCAAAAGGTTCGCCACCTTCAAAGTACCGCTCAACTCAAGCCCGACCGGAAGGCATCGGGGAGCGGTCCTCCTCGGGTTCCTCTTAGCTTCCCCGCAGATGACCAGTACGCAGGTACTAAGCCCTCCCGCCACTGCAAGGCGAGAACCCACCGGGGGGACTTACCTACTTACCTAGATCGATCATGCTGTCTAGGTAACTTATTTTAGGTTGCTTTATAACTTTTTAGAAAACTTCATACTTATAAAAAGTGGCAGCAGACCTAACAGAAATGTGTATATCATAAATAAAGTAACTCATTTACTTTTGTACTTAAAATAACTGTCAGTATTAATTTATAAATAAAAAATAATATCTTCTTTGAAGGCGTGTCGGTCAATCATAATTCATATTTTAAGATTTATTCTAGTAACGCTGTGCTACGAGTATGTAACCCTTAGAATCAATGTAACTACATTACCTAAATGAAACATTTAAGTTTAGAAGTGAAACGCTGATTTAACAGCGGTAATCACTAGGACTGAACTGGGCACATTTACTGCAACCTGCTAAATGGATGTGTCACGATGTGTTCTATTGACTAGACCGATTAGTGTCACACATGTACTTACATAGGTCCCCGGTTGCCTAAAACGCACTGTAGTAGGACCTAACTGAATGCAGAAGATACCGTTTGCGAATTATGATAGAGGTAACTTGTTGCTATTAGGGTAGATGTGAAACGTATGGTGCATAGCTTTTCTTCAGCTTACACCCTTTATCCGTCGTCCTAAAAAAACAATTTGTATCAAACACTGACGCTCACGGTGTATGTATTAGTACAGTACGGGGTTATATAAATTAGGTAACATAAGTTCTCTTGGTCGTAATCTAGTTACTATACTAATCATAAAGGTAAAGTACCTAATTTAAGACAAAATTCTAACAATTTCACAGAATACTTTATTTATTTCTTTTGGATACCAAACTCTGTCTTCAAACCTCGAGGCACAAAGAACACACGAGAGACTCATAAAACATTTTATTCCGTTCCATCTCTTAACCCTTGCCAACGGAATGGTATCCTTAAACGACGATTCAGAAGGCTCATAACGGAAACGACCGACCTAAATAGATTTAAGAATAGGAAAACACTAAATTGCTACTAAATTCCTATTTTATAGATTTTGAGATTTTCGCGCAGTCTGTGGTGACTTCTTTTGGTTTTTATTAGAATTGTACGTCTTAATTTAGTGAAATATATTGTAACAGTTAAGTTTACACGTCCCAGATGTAAATATCGTAGTTTCTGATGTGTTTTCTGTAAAACCGGGCACACTGCTGCTGATCTACGTGCCTTCTAGTCTAGCCGTTACGTAATAAATATTAATTATCATTACTATTAATTATGTCACACACATATGTGTATTAATTTGGTCAGAAATTTGAGTACCCATTTCACAGCAAGCTCTTTAAACCATGCTATAAATAAGTGGACCAAATTAATAAACGCTGCAAAACAAACAACTTTATTAAATTACATTTATGACGATTCAGCACGAATTTATAGATATTTCAGTTCACAGCGCAATCACTAGAAGTAAAACATCCGTCGTACTGCGCTGCGGTATGAAATTAAATGGAGTTTCGAAATAAATTTTATATCTTTACCTCGAAACAAACACTCATCAAAACTTTGAAGGCCCGAGTTGAAACTCAATACTTCGAAATGCCGAGATGTCTCAAATAACTGACCTCAATCAATGTTCACGAAGTGTGCTGGATTGAAAAAAAAGTTTCAATTATATTAAAAAAAAACTTACACTGAGTATCATTTGTGAGTTTGAAGTATTTCAAAATACAACATAACCTTATGATAAAAATATAATACTTACCTTTTTAATGTTCTTTATACCTCCTCTGTAAAATTCTTCCTTTTTGGTCATGTAAAATGAGCCATAATATATTTTTATATTTTTTTTACATGTGAACGCTTCGGATAAGAATTGAAACATACCTACTCGTATCTACACTGGATTCGCTTCACGAAACTTTAGCAAAAACTCAGTCCCGTGTGCTTCTATCGCCATTAGTGATAAGACATAGTTTTTGTCCGTGGGAAATTCCTCCCCGGAGAAGCGTGTAGGTTTTCTCACGCTATTTTCCTTTTACCACGATAAATTATGGTAGGCTCGCTCCCAAAAAGTCATTAGGTTACTCTACCAATTGACTTTGCTCGTGTCTTGCTAATGTGGCGAGAAAAACAATTACCTAGAACCAGATAAAATCTTTCTCTACAAATCTACGAAAAATCTGGATGTTTTAGGGCGAGGGTCCTCCAAAGTGGCCAAGATCAAGATAAATGATCCAACAAAGTAACGGACGACAACATCAATTCTACGATTTTCAATTTGCGTTTCCAGTCGCAATGTTTGCATCTCTATTCTAATCGTCGTAATGGCGGTCCTCAGTTCAACAATAACTAACGATCTTGGGGAAATAAGGAAATTCCCGGCTAAAATACTCCCGTTTTTTTTAATTTCCCTTATTCAATTTGCTTCCTTGTGTAAAGCTGATAGCTCGACCCTTTCGTGCCGTTCTTTGTCTTCCGTATAATGTTTGTTGTAAAGGACAATTTTGTGCTTGTAACTGTCCTAAATTAGCCTTTAATTAAAATTATGCCAAAAATTTACGTCATTATTTCGTCGCTCTTTGTGATTGTGACCCTTTGCTGCTATCTTGTAACGGAAAAGGGACCAAAGGAAAAAATGTACCTAATGTTTGATCTGACGTAATTTTACAAAATTACGCGTTACAACTCTACTCGTTACGGGTAATGGGATCGTGACTTTTGGAATCGCTACGAATAATTTATTTGTTTTGCGAAAAGAATACAAATTGGATATTAGAAGATGAAAATGGTCAGGCAATTTATAAAGGCGCCGTGATTTTTCGGTATAAGTACCTCATTCCGATTTTTATGCCAATTGTTATTTTAATTGGTTTTCATGATAAACGACTCCTTTTTGATACAGCTCAGTACCCTAATATTAAATTTATTATTTTTAGCTGCTGTCTATTTTACAATGATTAACTTTTAGGCACACACAAATTTATATATTGTTGAAAAGCAAGCCTCTTAGAATCTAGAAAAGAAGTTTTCGTAAATACCTACAAACAATGAGATATTTGAACTGAAAACAAGGATTTCATCTTCAATCAGCCATATAAACATTACCCGAGACGAAATTGCTTGACGTACTCGTATGATTGCGTTTATGTAAGTATCTGAGTCGGCATTGTATGAATAGGATAGGTTTTCACATAACCCTTGTTGAGTACATACCTACATAACTAAATAGGATCTATCCTATTATATTTATACTGCCAAAGTCTCTTGTAAAGCTAGTTTCAGAAAAGGCTGTTATAGTTCGTCGACGCAATGTCATCTCGGGTAAATACGAGTGTGGTCAAAATTTCCGATTGCCAGATCCCGCTATAAAATATTTTTCCAATAACCTTTTTCCTTAGATGGTATCTTGATTAGTTTACTGACGAGTAACATGACAAAGAAAAGGTCAGCTTTAACTCTGTCTTTTGCAACTTATAATTGAATTCATTTTAATACCTATGTACGTAATTTAAATGAAAAACAAAGGAGAGGTGAATAAAACTTCATTTAGTATTAATTATAACATTGAAACATGTTTATTTACAAAAAATTATAAGTATATACACATCGAGTACAACTCAATTAATATTTACATTAGCTACGATGTTTATTTTACAATTACGTCTGTAAACAATTAACACGGATCACTATTCTGTTTCGATATTACATTTACAAAGTGCTACGGCTCAGTCATCGTTATAATCATAGAACAATACAAATTAATTTGGGCTTGAATTTGGTACAGTGATATTGTAGAACTATGAGTATATTGAAGTAGATCACGCAATTCTGTATCAATTTCGTGGCCTAATTTCCGTTGTACGAGTCGGTTTGAAATCATCGAAAAAACCACGGGGTACGTGAAATTGAATAACGCAACGTGATCGGAAAAAAATATTAAATCTGGCCTAAATAAAATTATGTGTACTTATTTAAAAAATAAGTGAAAAACAATAGACTGCAGACAGTTCCATTTGATTACATGCAAACAGAGTTTTGTGTACCAATTGCGCTTTTCTATTGATTAAAGTTCATTAGCGACTTGACATTTGATAATGCAGAAGACAAACTGCGTTAGATGATTGAAATTATTTTATTATATCAAACCTCAAACTGCAAAAGCGATAACCGCTAATGCGTATAGGCCCTTTTGTAACTTTCAGGATCGAGGGTACGTAGGTATTTAGGACATTAAATCAGCTAAGCTCGTTAATTTAAATATTGAAATTCTTATAAGTTAGATAGCTATCTAACTCTATATAATCTAGCTAGATGACTGAGCAATAGTTTCAATTACTAGAGAAATTCTATGTAAATATCTATTTACATTGACTGATTGTGAATTACGAATAGTATTACGAAAAGTATTCAGAAGTAGTACTTTTCTAAACCAGTTGGTTCACCTTTTATCATATCACATAAATTTAAAATTCATATTGATACAAATTCGAAATTAAGTGGTTAGGCTCTCAGAATTAAATTGTTCTTGATTTTGTTCATTCATTATTCAAATATATATTTTTTTAAAGTTGTCACCAAAAAAGTATTTGTTTTAAAGTTTAAAAGAAACTTAAGTATTATGTTACATCAATTATCTAATATTTTCAATTATCTAACCATTATGGCCGAGTTTTCTTTTGTCATGGATTTTATACGGATTTTTATTGTAAGCTCACGACAATGGGAATAGCTATCATATAGTATATGTTATGAAGCTACATGTCGAATGACAGTGATCATATAAAAATTGTTATCCGATAAAAACCCGGACCGACGACAAGTTGAAACCCGGCCTATCACATTTCACAGTGATAAATTGTAATGTTAGAAAAAAATCTATTGGACTTACAACAATATTTGGTTATGGATTAATGATTTATTTAAGTTACCAAAGACTTTTTTTATTACAATAATTCGTTTTTTTATCTCTACGTATTTTAGATACTAATTTAATTACTTTGCGCATTTTATGCAAAAGTCAGTTTACTGCTTAGGATTAGCAACAGGTCATCTAGAAATGAACCTTAAGATGTTCTCTTTTAGTTTGAATTTAAAGTAAATTATACCTTGTATTAAAGTAAGTATGATAGTAATCAAAGTGGCTCTACTTTGTTTATCGAAGAGCATGAATAGCGAGAAGAAAGATAGAGGTGGAGACACTTTTACGGCAAAGCTTTGCATTGCCGCTGGTCTTTCGCCGCTTACCACATGCACAACCACCGAAGCAGAATCTGTAACAAGAAAATATACTTAACTATGTTTATCTTTCTAAAGTATAAGTTAGATCGCCTCTCTCTCATCGGGGTAGGCATACAAGTCCTTGATTTATTATAAGGTATTAAATATCATTATTTTTAAAAACAAAATAAAGAAACCAAAGGCTAATTAATAAAAACAAAGAATCTTTTATAGAAACAAAGTTGACCTCAGAGGGGTGGAAAGGTGCCTTTGCTCCAGTCACACTGCCACACAGGGTAGCAATGTACTTATTAAAATATGCTTCAAATTATGTATACGACTCACTTAGACGAAAGCTCAAGTTTCATGAAATATTAAATTTTCACAACCAAAAAGCCAGCTCAGTGAAATGTGAAGTGGATTACAGCTAATTAGGTAAAGCTGCCTTTTTATTAACTGCTCGTAAAAACGTTAAAACTAAAAAATGTTAGGTCACATTCATAATTTTATTAAATTAGACTTCTGAAATATTAAAAGCCAACGCTGTACTACATTACTTTTTCATTTTCGCAAAAAAGTGTAGGTATCCGAAAAGTATTGTCCGATTTCACGTAGTGTTTCATATTTCGTTTCGTAAATAAATAATGCTTCATTATTTTTTGTATAATTCTTAATATATACGCGTGAGACTAACAAGTCCCAAGCTTCCTAAATCTTCGAACTTTACTTAGAATTTCCGATCCCACCCCACAGGGTTCCATACGTCACAATTAAGTTTAGCATTTTATTTTCTTTTCACCTAAATGTTATAGATGGAGTCTTCCACAATATTATTTCATCAAATAGAGTTCAATATGTTAGTTTATAACTGCGGAGGAGTTACATATTTGTTATTCGGCAGAGTTACCAAATTAGAGTAGTTTTATGAGTTTCGGCAGATGTTAGGAGTTATAACGACTATTGAAAATTATAAGAGCAATTTTGGTGATTTATTTCATTTGGTATGAGTACCTCATCTATAAATGAGCGCAGCGTAGCAAAGTTTTAAGTAGTGAATCATTTTGTAGAGGCTGTAGTTTACCGATGTACCTAGGTAAGTGACTTATTTTAATTTGCAAAAAAAGAGCTCGATGTTGAGCCACATATAGCTAAAGTACTTTTAATAGACTAGTCAGTAGTGACGTGGAATGACTGCCGAAACTTGATAGTTTCAGCCAACCATAACAGCGTTTGATCGCAATTTTGAAAATTGGTGGATCAAAGAAAAGGCAAATATCCGTGGATTCAGCGTGGAGCTCGATCGTCAATCCAATTGAGCGTCGCGGATAAACCCAACAGACCGGCAAGCCAGCGGAACGCGTCGCGTGGATTCGAACCACTTTTTTCATCTATTTGCTGAATGCAATTCGCGAATGAAGGCGCACAACAAATATTTGGTACTTTTATAGGATATTTATGTAATCCCTCGAAAATCAATGTAATTTGCCTCTGTAGGTATGAACGACTTTCTCTAATGCACGTGGGTCGAAATATTATTTCATTTTTTCTTACTTATTTCTATTCAATTTTTTATATGAAAGTGTTCTGCTACTTGGGGAGAAAATCCGTTTATAAATATGCAGCTTACATTCGTTGATAACACGAGCGTTTAGAAACCCTGAATCTTCATCCAATTCATTCATTTGTTATTTTTGCTCATTCAATTAAGAGGTCAATTATTTTTTGGAGTATAAAAAAAACGCGCGGAGCAGTATGAACAGCAACGAACCCATTTAACATATTTCGATAACACCATCCATTCCAAATTACAGTTCTAAAATGGAACAGTGAAAACCAACTCGTGCTACTCAACCGTTTAACCTAATAAATAACAACATTTAATGTTGGCAACAGACACATTTTTGGTTTGTTTCCGAGAGAGCAGTTTGGCTGCAGTGCCAGAATTTCGTGTTGCGGTATTGAAAGTAATGATCGTTATCGCAAACCGTTAACGCTGACTATATAGGAACCCACTGGAAATGGACCGGGAAATAGAACGAATGAGATTTTGTTGCTCAGTCAAGTAATCAGCGGTAAGAATAGGATTCTTATACCATTAACCGCTTCGCTTCACAGTAGCGTCTATTTTATTTCGTTCGGCGTGAGTACTAGCATATTTTGTTACTACTTATACCTTCTTATTTATAGTTAGTTGTTTATAGGTTACTATTACTATTTATCAAATCTTGATGTAATGCGTTATCAACAAATAATATCTCCAGTTTGATATATGTAATTCCGATAGCCATATATAGAAAAGCTATTCAACTTTAAACTTTCATATCTATTTAATACATCGCTATTTTCGACATAGTTTAACGCAGTGTATTTGATTACCTTTCTGCAACAAGGGGAGACTAAACAAAGCTTTAACAAAGGCTAAACAATTATTCATACGTACCCGAGCTACTAGGAGCACAAGTGTAGTTGCCAGAATCCCGAGGCGAGGCTCTAGCGATGAGGAGCCGACTGGTGCGAGTTCGTTGCTCGGTCTCCACGCTAATGCCACCTCTTTGTGCGTAGTTCACCACATTTGAGCCGCGGTACCAATAGATGAAGCTGGGGGCAAAAAAAACAAATGAATGTGAAGAAATAGAATGTTAAATCCTGTTTAAATAAGTTTCAGTGTAGGTATGTTATAATATTGTAAGTGAAAAATAAATCTATCAGATCAATAGATAGTTTATGAATTATCATAAACAAAAATTGCTGAACAATCGTAATGAAATATAAGATAAAATAAACCTACTATTGAAAAAATTTTATGTTGAAAAACCTATTTGAAAAACTATAACGATATCAAAAAAATCATAAAATATAAATACAGTGAAATAGGACAAGTATTGAGTTTTGACATAAAATTAACATTTTTTTTGTTGTAAATATAATTCAGGTACCTAGGTAACGACAACGACGACCTAGGTATTTCCATAAAAGTATCGACGAGAGAGTGTACGAAAATAATTTTCTACTGAAGTAATTACTATGGACGTTTACCTTAATTTATTTAGGTGTCAATAACCTAATGGGTCTTCAAACGGCAATTATTGGACACGTGTTTTGTCAGTTATTTACATTTATATTTTAGACAGGTAAACGACATGCCGTAGGTTCAAAATAATGTTCTTCGTGTACAACACTTAACAAAAGTACTTATCCATACTCGCGTGGTTACGAAAGTAAAACAACTTATGAAATAGTAGTAGAATTTCAACTTAAGTAGTATAAAATCCAACACTCTTAACCAAAGTATAGTCATCATAAACACGACAATAACTCGCTGTCTTCCTGAATATTAAAGTGGATTCCTAACTGTACTCTCGACTTTATGAACTGTTAGCTCCGTAAAACATGCATGAGACCTCACACTACGGTTAACTGAGTGGAAGGAACAACTTATCTCGCGACACCGTGTCGACTATTCAAGACTTTTAAAATGTAGTGCTTGGAATATCCTAACACCCTGCACTTTGCTATCCAAGCTGGTTTTATAGCCTCAGATAAACTAGGCTTAAAGCGTATCTTAAAATGAAGAGAGGGGCTTGAGTATGTGGATCGTTTACGCAAATAAGACTGAATTTTAATAGACGTTTGTATATCTCAAGCTTAGCTGTACTAAAGATAATAACTTGCAGAGATTAAATCTTATTTTGATGTGAGAGGCGCTTTGAGGAACTCGTATCGTTTTTAAATATGTTATGAGTATACTAGGATTTACACTTTCCGTTTTGCTACTTTTATGCGTTTTAATTAAAACTTTTTAAACACAATTGAAACTTAAAAAAACACCTGAACTCATATTAAATAAACCAAAAAACCAAGCTCAGTTTTAACTTACGTCCATAAAAAAGTAACTTAAAATATAAGAGCGTGAAATGAGTAAGCAAACAAAGCTAGTTCGAGAAACAGTTGCATTTAGGGTCATGCGGTGATATTGCCTTTGTCTCCCGAGAGTTTAGTGCATTTGCACAGAATATCACCAACATTTTGTCCCGCATAATCCCCCCAGAGGACTACCGTCGTACTTTCCGAATAATCTTTTACAAGCCGCATCGAATTGAAATAAAAGCGACTGTAAAGTTTTATTTCCCGCTTAATGTTGCTGATGCGATAGCTTGTTTAATGCAACTTTGTTGTAATGTCTTTATCTAAGCTGGGCTTGGCAAAGATTACAAAGTCTACTTTAGTCTACAACGGTATGCAAGTAAACTATTTGGATAGTGGGTTTTGACACGGGTAAAATACACCTACTTACGGTCTTCCCTACAAGCTTGTAAACCTATTTTTGATCCCAACTTTTAACAAATGATATAGGTACTCATTGTTTTACTTTGACTCTCTTCTGCTTGCAGAAAAAATGACGCAGATTATTGGCATACATTTTTTTTTCACCTCGAGATACTCATAAGTTACATTTAGGTGTCGGGTTTGTTTATTCAAAAGATACACGTGTAAAGAATATAGTAAGTATGTTGTCGAGGCCTACTTCAAATATCATAATACTTTTGCTCAGAAATAACATGGAAAGAAATAAATAAGAATATATTTTTACCTCCACCTCTGAATGAAACGATCATTGAGCAAATTGAACAAATAAATATCCTTTAAAAATATTAATTCACAAGCATCTATCTACAATTTCAATTCTGATTTTTAAAAACGTGTCATAATATACTGTCTTATAAGAAAATTCGAGATAAACTCAAACCATAATAGTATTTTATAAACGACCAAAGCAGAAATCTAAATTTATCCCCATATAAAGTGTCGGCACAAGTTGAGAATACATTATGCGATAGGGATACCAGATGATAGATTAATAGGTTGAAGAGGATGACGCTATTTCCAAATAGCTTTGGAATGGAGATAGAAGGATTTTGTTGAGATACTCGTACACTTAGCACATCGGCATCCACTGAGTTTGCTTTACCTTGCTCAGTGTGAAAATTCGTGAGAATGAATCATTTAAAGTAAAGAACTTTTTGCAGTAAAGGAGCTGCTTTTGTGCTTGGCTTGATCGCACGTAGGTAGGTACCAAGTAGTCAAGGCGTATTCAAGAGTTGGTCACGAGGATATCAACTTTATTCGATATAAAATAACCTAGTGATAACAGTCAAACTGTAAAACGCAACTTTATCAATTAAAAACAATAACGTCATAATTTTGATACTACTATTGATTTTCATTTAGTCCGTATTTCATATACGTGTTGAGTGGTTTCAACAGTGATTTTAGACGAGAAAATACCAAGCAATGGTCTTGCCAGGTATGTTTGATTAAAGCTCTATCGTTTTCAGTAAGAAATGTTTATACAGTTTGCTGAATTCATGGAAATCCGACACATAAACACGTATTGTCGGCAACAGATTCATGTGGAGATTATGGAGAAGATAGGTGAATTGTTTTCTTTTTCCACGAAAGTTTCTATCCGAATAAATATTTAGAAGCGGAAAATCGAAGTGCTTTTTCTATTTCACTATTATGTTCTTTCCGATATCGTTGGCAAAAAATATTTTTGGATCGACGAACAATGTACAATAATGTACCTAAGTAAGCAGCTATTCCAATAATAACGATTATACAATCATTTTTCTTACTAAGAAACTGAAACGTAAGTACAAAATACCACCCAATTAAAAAAGGAATTCTCCAAAACCATTTTAGTGTAAACGTACAAAGTGTGCTTAGAATTCGTAACCCACTTCAGACAAGATCAGACGTCCGACATAATTTCTAGTACGTGAAGACTGTCAGAACTGCGCTGGCTGTTGGCTAAACAACACAGTGACACTATGATATATGACTCTGCGATGGAAAGCGGAGAATTCTGAGGAGCATGTTTATTTCACTGAATATTTGTCCTTTGTGAGAAACAAAGGGGTCTTTGTCTTGTATTGCAATTGTGCTTGGACTCGTACTAACCTTGGAGGGTCCGGCGCGTGTCTCGCAATGCATGTTAAATTGATATCGGAGCCAGCACGCACGAATAATTCTGGACCAGATAATATCTCGGCTTTTGACACTGAAACAAGATTACGATTATGTTAATGCCTGTCTGATAGTCTTATTTGAAATTAACTATTTATAAAGCGAGTAATTTTTTTTATTATTTAAACTCAGACAGAAGATAAAGCAGACCAAATTAGAATTTATATTTGGATGAAGCTCAGTCTTTGCTTCAATTATATCCCAATCTTGTAGGTATTATACCGAGTTAATAGAGTAAATTTTAAAAATTTCGAGATGTATAGGTACTTACCAACAACAGTGAGTCGAAACGAGAGGCTGATTTTAGGCTCAGTGGACACTTGACATTCATAGACCCCGGAGTCCCGTGGTTGAGCCGGCGCGATCCTCAAAGTCCACTCGTCTGAATTATCTATGTGGAGAGCCGCGAACCGCGCATCGCTGCTGTACGTATGAACGCCCACGGTAAGTATATGCAAGTCGCGTTTACGAATCCATGATACCTGTTGACAAACGTTTCCTGTTATTTCAAGTTTCTAGTTAGGTTGCATTACCTAAGCGAGTCGGAGAGTTAACACCTGCTCTGCGCTTTTGCTCTATTAATCTTGGAAGTAGTGTATTTCCGTTTTAGAATAAGTATTTGTCGTAGCATTATGTGAAAATTTTAAGAATACACTCAAGAAGAAAATAAGTTGGAAAATAACTACAGCATTAAAAAGGTAACATGAAAATACTTTTTATAATGCCAAAAAAAACCGGACAATCACAATAGTTTCCTTATTCACTCAGACTTGACCTTTAGTTTATAAATAAACACGCCAAACTATAAACAAACACAAAATCTCTGTATTGTCTCTTACTTTTACTTCACAATAGAACTCCTACATTTGTTTTTGTTCCTCTTCGTAGTTTTCTCTTTTTTCCATCTCACTCCGGACCCCTTAAACTTCCGTATTCGTGCTTTTGACAAACCTATAGAACTACAGTTCGAATATTCCTGGCATTTAAGTGTATTTAAAATGAGACAAGCGCTTACAACCGTTATTATATTTAACAGCTGGTTACGTTCATTAACTGGCAGCTTTGCGCCATGCTCAAAGCGCTGCTCCACCGTAGTGGAAGGCGTAAAACAAACTCGGTCGCCGGGCCCCAATTAATCGCGTTGGTAGCCAACCGGGACGCAAACTTACGCCGCGCCGCAGTATGCTTTAGCACAAGCACTTGCACCTAAATTACACAGTGTCACGGCTAGATAGAACTTTAGGTGCAAGCATAGGTACCGGCAGATTTATTTTCCTTGAGAAAGCCTTCGGAGTACTATTTCAAGTTGATGTATGCGGGAAGAATATGAAATATAAAGATTTTCGTTGGTCTCAGCAGTGTGATTCCCTAAAAAACCAAGGTCGAGTCGAGTACGATGACGAGCTCGACGTCGAGCTCCCACGTCGTTCGACATCATTTCGACGTTGAGCTCGACATAGAAGAAACTAGTGTTCTTTGAACGCATTTAGTTCAACGTCGAACTACTAATCTTAGACAGCTCGACACTGAAATAGAGTTGACTGACTATTTCTCTGGAATTTTAATCGATATATTTGACTAAGCGTTCTTAGGCTAAATATTGTGCGAAAAATTAATTAATTATATAATTTTAGGACTGGAATCAGAAAGACATGTTGTAAATATATATTTTTTTTATAAACAAAGAAAACAGTAGGTACAGTTTCTCAAAGAAAACAGTTTATTTGAAACTATAAACTCTATCTGGTGATCTTGTTAATTTACATCCTCGTCCATCATTTTCCAGTTTGTTGCTAATTTCCTACAATACCCAAAAGCAAGCCAACGCTGCTGCTCAAGACAGCGAAATATGAATGATTATTATAGTTACCTACAGAATACGTATATTAGTATTATAAATTCAAAGAGTAAAAGAGAAGTTTGTATTATATTGTATTGTATTTATTTAAGGTGAAATTATGTTTATTTACTTATTGGGTTGTAAATAAAAAGTTTTAAGAATTAAAGGAAGGATAGAGAGCATCCAAACTTATTGGTAAAGTAAAAAAAAACGTTATTTTTACGAATTCGAAATTTAAATTTCATTCAAAAATTTTGTTTTAATTGATCCTTAGACCATGGGAGGTCCTTAGACCAAGGGAGGTCGGTCCTCTGTATGAAAATTGAGGGCTCGAACCTCCCTCGGACGACAAGCGTAAAATTTTGATGTTTCTTTGACGCTATATTTTGAAAGAAGTTTTGCTTTCAAAATATGGCGTTGTCTGTATTGACATGTTTCAAATAGAAGAAATATTGTGGATTTCTTGCTGATTTCGAGCGATAAAGAAGAAACGCCCAGACGCTGCTCGTCCAGAATTGCAAGAGAAAATTAGTTCAGTGCTTATGCAATGCAATCATTATAAAATTAAATAATGTCTTTCATACGAGTAACATCTTCAAGGTATGAAGAAACGCATTGCCTACCTACGATAGGTACTAGGTATCTAGTTGTCCGTTAAAATAACTCGTATTATTTGTAGGAACGATGGAGTTTCACCGCTTTTCTATCAATATTAAAGGAGTCTGTGATGCAGACTTGAGGCTGATGAATGTTGTGGCTCGATGGCTGGATCCACACATGATGCCACTAGCTTCAATAACTCAATATTAAAAGGTAACATTTAAATTCATTCACCTTTTTTAACTACTCTGTAGATAGATACATACCTACATTATCGTCTCTTTTTGAGTTCCATAGTCAACGTAGATAAAACCCTTACAATTTCACTCTATAAATACCTATTATAAAACAATTCATAACTGGAATAATATTATGTAAATACATTTTCTAGGTCAGTGTGATGCTGGTGAATTTGGAGACCGCTAGATGCTTGGAGACAGGCCTATCCAAACAGAGTTTATTTATTACCACTTCTCCTAAATCCAACTATAACTGCTGACACCAGATACAGTGAAGCCCATATTTTAAGACTAGAAATACTAGTGAATGGTTTTAATTTTTAAAAGGACTTTGTTGTTTGGTTTAATAAAACATTTTATCATATATATTTAATGCATTTTTATTATACTTATAACACAATGAAAACTAAGAATCAAACAACACACAGAAAATATTAACTTCCTCGTTACACTTTATCCACTGGGATACAACAGAATAACTGGTACCTATTTGGTACCACCACGTTAACGTACATTCTTCTTTAAATTCTTCCACTTTGAAAGTGGTTGCTGCGGAGTTCGACGATAGACTGTCCCTGAGGCGTTTACTAAGCTTCATAAAACATTAAACATACTGGCGCAGTAACATTTAACTGGTGGATTGTTTATAGAAACGGAGATTTGGTAGCAGTAACCAAGTAAGCATCTAGCTGAAGGTATAGGTTATTACGACCCGGCGATGATGAATGATGTATATGTTACGGGCAATGTGATTAATGCGGGCAGTATGCATAATGCCCGAGCATTATGAATAATGCCCAGCTGTATCGGGCAATGTGATAAATAACTTTCAAATCTGTGCTATTTATCACAATGCCCGGGCATTATGACAAAGACCAGTGGGCAATTTGATAATAATAGCCCGTTTACTTGATAATTGTAGGTTGCGATAATTCTAAAGTCGCCAAATTTTTGATACGTTGTCAGAGACATATTAGTGGACAATTTTTTCAGAAATTTTAAGTCATTACTTTAGGTAGAATTTAGGTTTTTGCATTTTTATCAACTAAGATTATTGAAGTAGAGTAGAATAATAATTTGGCAACTCATATGTTATGTTATTAAGTACTTCAATACAATAAAGTTTTTAGAAACTTTACGTATCTGCTGCATGCATAGGTACCTACCTAAAGGAAAAAAATGCTCATAATTTCGGCATGAAATTGAAATTAAATATTAAAATGAAAATTCTTTTAATCCTGTAGGTTAGGTTTGACAACACTCTAGACGGGTAATTTTTTAAAGTTAATGCTAAATTCGCAAGAGTTTCATTTTCTTTTTCATTTTATAGAGAAGAACCTAGCAAGAAATTCTGTTGGGTTGCTCTTTTCAATTTTACAAATTCTTAGGCTGAAACACAGAAACAAACATTAAAATTTACATTTCAATAGAGCTTAAATCAATAAACAAGTAATAAAAAATTTGCCCCTGCAATATCCAGAACAAGGTATAGGTAAAACGGGAAGCTGAAAAGTGAAAGCTTGATAGAATCCGCATAGGTACCTACATGACCGGCCATCACTGCAGCACCTTCACACAGGTCTCAACGCATGTGCCAGCCATCAACCCTTTCCACATATTTTAGGGATTTAGGAAGTATTTTAGGGAAACCAGCACATGCCACCCTTTGACCAATCAGAGTCCGGAATGGCCTAACCTAAACTAAAACCCAACTTAACTTATGAAGAAACGATGAGAATTTTAAGTTTCATAATACGTACACATTTATTTAACTTTCAGTTAGGTTTAGGTGAGATAAGGTTTCATTGTAAAATAAAAAAAAGTACTGAAACAGTTTATTATCACTCTGCCCAATAGGTGACGGGCATTATGCATAATGCCCGGGCAATTTTATTAATTGCATAGTATTTATCACATTGCCCGCTTATATTGGGCATTATTCATAATGCCCGGGCATTATGCATAATGCCCAATTAATCACATTGCCCGTAACATATATAACTCGAAAGCTTACAACAGCTGACACTGGAATAAATTAAATTAAAGTAGATTTTCACCGTTCAAATTTAGATTTTCAACATGTCTTCATGATTTCAGACCTAAAAATGTATAATAAATTTTAATTTTACCCTCAAAATACTTATTCAAATATTATATCGATTTAAAATTCAAGAGTAGTCAGACAACTCTATTCCAGCGTCGAGCTGTCGAGCCAGCGGTACGGCTAGACGTCGAGCAAAATGTGTTCGGGAATACGATTTTTTTCGTCGTTAGTCTCACGTTAAGCTCGATGTCGAACCTTGTGGCAGCCCGACTCTGAGGCTCGACGTCGAGCCCAAAATCGAGAAAACTTAATTTGACATTCTGTTAATGTCAACATTATGTCAACAAAAAAATATTTCTAATAAATTTGATTTTATGTAGTTTTTCGCAATAAATTCCAAAATGTAAGGACAAGTATACGTTTATTTTCAATCATTTCATTCATTCATATTATTTAAGAGCCAGGCTCATGTCGGTGGACGAATCAACGACAAGCAACCAACATCATTCATCATTTAGCAAATTTTTATCGTTCCTTTTATCTTTTGTGTTTATAATACAGATATACGTGTTCCGTAGGTAACTATAATTATAATTCCTATTTCCAGCATGTCCAGAAGCGGCTGTCCTATCTTTGTCGCAGCAAGAAAAGTTGCTTGATTGTCTGAGCTGCAGCTTTGGCTTGCTATTGAGTATGTACGGACAAATCACGCAAGACGTAGAGATAGCACCGCATTGCAGGATAATATATGCAACAAACTGTGGTGGACGAGGATGTAAATTATCAAGATCACCAGAAGTTTAGAGTTTCTAATAAACTGTTCTCTGTGAAAACTGTTTGGCTTTTTGTATACTTTGTGTGTGTGTTGAATACTGTATTAGTGTCTGATCTTTGTTTCCTGATTACAGAAAATAAATATATAAATAAGGCTTCTTAGTTGTCTCGCCTGTCATAGCATTTCGTATAACTTAAAGCAAAGAAAACATTACAGACAATCTGGCACTCATTTTAATGATAAAAATCATGTGTTTTGAGGAAAACTCTGTTTTAACATTTCAAAAAATTTATTGGAAAACCATTATTACATAGGTAGTTAGTAGAAATGTTCACGGCAAACACACAGACAGATATAAAAATTAACCAATAAACTAATTATGCTTACTTCATAACACGCTTTCTCCTAAATTACACAAATTCCTACTTAACTCTCAGACTTAATACATTTTTAATATTACACTTAGTTATGTACTCTTCATTTAAAGGTTTAGTTAGTATATCTTCAGGTTGGTCATTGGTCGCAACGTACTTGACTTTCAGCCCCTTCTTGATCTATAACAGTTTCAGATACGTACACAATTTTCTATATCAAGTGAAACTGGAGACTCGATAGCTTCGGAACCATCCTGGTTTAGGAAAACTAGATCCCGTTAGCTTTTAATTTAAATATCCACTTGCTACTTACTACCTTTCCATTCACTGGCGAATCACATACGTCCCAAGTATTATATCTAAAGTAGCAAACAACGAACACCACATTAAGCTATTCATGGACGCTTATTATAGGTAACGATATTTAGTGTCTTTAAGCTTCAACCGTTCCAATGAATCTCTGGCAACAATTAACAATTTCTTCTTTCAGATCTAACGAAGGACGGTAAGTTTTTTTCAGTTCCTTCCTTCATATGATTATCTTTTCTTGAAGTATGTCTACCTTCGCAACAACACAGAAAGTTCTCTTTCTATTCCTTTTTCCTCTCGCTGGTACAAGTATCTTCAAGTTTCTTCTATTTCGTTGGTAAACGACCTCACATGAATATTTTTTATTATTTACTAAATTTTTGATCACGACAAACAGATGTCAAAAGTAACCAAAGACACATTTGACGGAAAGAATCGAGGTGGTCGACGAGGCGGTAGGCAAAGTCGAAACCTCCCTCGGTCGAAATGGAATTTCGTTATGGCGCCTCTACACAGTCGTCGAGACTCCCCGAGACAGGACGAGCGCGGGTGGGTACAGGGCGCTCTCGTCTCCTCTCGTGGCCTCATTTGGTCGCTCTCGGGCGCGTGTCGGTCTTTTGATGTCCCTCTAGCTAGCATCCTCACCTTTGAAAACTTAAAGAATATAAATTTTGACGATGCCAAAATTTAGTGCTTAATTAGTCAAAATTAGTCACCATAGTAAAATAATTAGTCGTCTTTTAATTTAGAAGATATAGCCGCAGTTTACTGAGGATGCTAGCTTAAGGCTCAAGCTAGCATCCTCACCTCTCATGCTGCCAAACGGTGCGTCCTATCGATTTGGTTTATATTCCAACATTTAGTCGTCAATTAGTCATTAATACTCACCTAAGTTCCAAATTTAATCGCCTAATCGTTTTCAAGTTATAACTACAACCTACAAGCCGCTGAGGATGCTAACTAGAGGATTTCAAGGTACGTCATATCTGTGGCTAAGCTGACCTTTCCAGTTCAAAATTAGGGTCAAGAATTAGTACACAATTAGTCGTCCCGAATTACATTCGATTTGATTAAATTTACGTCATGGAAGTACTTTAAAAATCCTTATAAACTTCTTCATACAAATTGTGATGGTACAGTCGTGAACAAAATAATAACGGAGGTGCGATTTAATGATTGTCGAAAGGTATTTACGCATACCATTTATGCATATTGTAGATAGGTATAAATAATAATTATATCAAATTAATACTATACTTACCTTTTATGTATAAGTATGAAGCTAATGATAACTCGATATTCATATATCAAGAAAGATATAAAAAAAAGCTTTTATATATTTTTAATGATATTTATTTGACTGACAGCAGCAAGTTACTTTTGAAGTTCGTAGCCTCTATTGAACTCTATGATGACTACACAAGTGTCATATTAATTTGTAACAAAATTAAAAATGTTTTACAGTGACACCTTTCTTTCTACGTTTGAATAAAATATCAAATTAAGTTGAGAACCAATGGTGTCTTTTACCTAATGGAACATATAAAGACTGATTTACATTAAATTTAATGATAGAGAGGGTTTTTATAAGGGCGTTTGTATGCTTTAAACGAATTGTACCTATCCTTTAAAAATACCCTATTAATTAAAGAACATTAAGAACCAATTGTGATTATTTTGCTGTGATTAAAACCAAATAGGTAACAAAGCATTGTATTAGTACATAATCGTAGCAATAAGAACAAACTGTGATTATTTTAGTACTTAACCATTGTGATCAAACCATATTTACAAATTGTTTAATTTGTTTGTTTATAAATAAATATCATTAAAAATATATAAAAGCTTTTTTTTATATCTTTCTTGATATATGAATATCGAGTTATCATTATCTTCATACTTATACATAATAGGTAAGTATAGTATTAATTTGATATAATTATTATTTATACCTATCTACAAAATGCATAAATGGTAATGAAATGAAATGAAATGATCATTGAAATGAAATGATCATTTAATCCTGTAGGTTTTTTGACAACACTTAGGACGGGTCATTTTTTAAAGTTAATGCTAGATTCGCAAGAGTGCAGTTTTCCCCAGAGAAGAACCTAGCAAGAAACTCTGTAGGGTTGCTCTTTTTCATTTAAGTTTTACAAATCTCAGGCATAAACACAAACATATACCTAATAAAATTAATATTTCAAAAGAGCTATCCATAAATAAAAATAAAAATTTGACCCCGCAATATCCAGGAAAAGTAAGGTAATAAATGGGAAACAGAGAAGTGAAAGGCTTAGTTTCATAGGATCCGCATGACATGACCGGCCATCACAGCAGCACCTTCACACAGCTCTCAACGCATGTGCCAGCCATCAACCCCTTCCACATATTTTAGGGAAGTAGGAGACCCGACACACAGCGCCACCACTGCAACGGCGTAAGCGAGCATGACATGTCACACGTTTCGCCTTATTCATAAAAAAATCTTAGCTATTACAGATACCATACCTACCAAGATACTGCAGAGGCAACATTTTTAATACACAATAACATTCATATCGTCAGTGGAAAGGATAAAATGCTAAAGCGCCAATTTGGCCATATTGAGTTATATATACAGTTCGACTGCATTTTTTTTTCTGCGTCGATCTAGCTAGGTTTCGTAGCGATCTGAGCACTTTTTTGGCGCTTTAGCATTCCGAATTTTTGATAAATCACCTAAAACATCGCCAGCAAAATGACTAAAGCGGCGCTTTTTCGGGCTTTTTTTAACAAAAGTCGCTTAAGAACTTTTTCTGTTACGCTTTTTTTTTGTTACTGTGACGTTAGCATTTTTTCGTTGATTTTATTTTTGATAGTTGTGCAGCGGTTAGCAAAAAATGCCTTTTGTGTTTCTATATAACTTTGTTCATTAGCAATTTTCCAACACTATGATTTCAAACTGTATGGCGTTTTAGCAAAAATTCTATGAATAATATTGTAAGTATGGATGTCGCTTTAGCAAAAATCACTTACTATTCCTCTTATCAATACTTACCACTTTTCAACGTTAGCAAAAATGCTAAGTTTTATGTGATCAACAACATGATTAACTGGGCATTATTAAGAGACATTGAAGACGTACGCGCGTTTGCGGAGCGTACGCGTTATTTTTTCTACTTCCAACGTGATTAACGTGATTAACAACGGACATTATAAGTAGGGTCCGATCATTATTAATAACGCCCAAGAGAGACGGGAAAACTGACTAAACTTATGACTTGGACCGGGCGATATGAATAATTCCTTACTTGTAGCCGTGCAATATGATAAATTGGACCACGGCCGTTGTCAAAAATTGATTGTAGAAAATATAAATGCAAAAATAACTCGCCACTTAACCAAAATGGGGCACCTCAACTCAGATAGATTAGTTTCAGGTTACTTTTTTTATGACAACCCGAAAAACCGACACGAAAAGGTTAGGTTCATAAACAAAAATACTCAGTTCACCTTTTTTGTTACTTTTACCATGATAGGGTGGGCATTATTCACAATGGCCGAGAAAAGTGATAATCATGCAGTATTTAATCACATTGATCACATTGTCTAATTGAGTCGGGCATTATTAATACACACCGGCCATTATTAATAGTGACCGGACTTATCTAATTGCCCGTAACATCTATACGGGTTAAGCAAAATTATATTTATTCGTAGTTAACTTTAATTAGGTAGTTAAGAAGAGAAGACAGTTAGTAAGTAGTATTTTTTGTTTAGTGAGTTCCAAAAAGAAAAAGGGTTGTCCGAAACTCATTAAACATAACACTTATCGCCTAAAGATTTACGTGGCATATGACTCATTTCGCCTAAAACTCTATTCACACAATTTGAAGTTTCTTACAAAGTTTTATTTCTTCGAAAATATGTTTAAAGTGTGTTTTCATAAGCACCGAAATGGGGCACCCCGTCTCTAATAGGTTATTTTTTATGACTAGGTACCCAAAATTAGGTAGGCGACACAGCAAAATGCAGGCACACCGACACGGAAAGGTTAGATTTAGATATTTTATTTTTATGAAAACCCAGAAAACGGGTCTGTGACAGACGTATAAAATATTATTAGTCCCCATCAAAATTATGCCATAGCATTAATAGGACGTACGTTATACGATATAAGTTTAGTAAAAATGGCATTCTGCATTAAACATTATAATGCAATAAGTACAAGTTTAGGACAATACATTTTATAAAAAAGGAAAAGGGTAGACCCAAAAAATATTTTTCATTTGTTATAAAAGTTGATAACAGTTCCGTTTAAGTAACATCAATAAATTAGATGGTTAGCTATATTTTTTAAATAGATTTTTTCATATATGGGTGAATAAGCATTTTGTCTAACAAATGTTTTAAACAAATGTAGATTGAATCATACTGTTAGAAATTTTTTCCTGTCGCTTTCTTCTAGATATGGTATGTTTAGCAAAAGTTTCATGATTATCATTTGATAAAATCAAGTAGATTAGTATTTTCCGTTGATTGGATAAGAGACTTTTGCCGTATATTAGCATTTTAACATGAATTGGTTTTTCAAAGTAGATAGAGTTTAGCATTTTTTTCCTGAATATGTTTTTCTTATTTTTCAGCGTCTTTTTGCTAAAGCGCCACTTATTTCAGTAACGGAAAGAGATAGACACTCACAGTTATGCTGAATATTTAGACAAAAAATCAAATTATATTTTGTCTCTTTACAACATCTCTCTACCTCTAACAATTTCAGAGATATAAATTTTTTTCGCAAAAAAAAAACTTTAAACTCGATTTCCCACAAATGCCATTTTGGCGGTTTAGCATTTTATCCTTTCCACTGACGATATACTTAATTTAAGGAATGTAAGAAATTCACAATTGTATAAGTATGAACAGTTATGCCGTATAAAGAAAGCTTGATAGAAGAGCAGGTCAATCCCATGGATTTGAGTCATCTAAATAATCGTATGCGTCGTAATCGGTATGCGTAAATACCTTTCGACAATCATTAAATCGCACCTCGGTTATTATTTTGTTCACGACTGTACCATCACAATTTGTATGAAGAAGTTTATAAGGATTTTTAAAGTACTTCCATGACGTAAATTAAATCAAATCGAATGTAATTCGGGACGACTAATTCTTGACTAATTCTTGACCCTAATTTTGAACTGAAAAGGTCAGCGTAGCCACAGATATGACGTACCTTGAAATTCTCTAGTTAGCATCCTCAGCGGCTTGTAGTTATAACTTGAGAACGATTAGGCGATTAAATTTGAAACCAAATCGATAGGACGCACCGTTTGGCAGCATGAGAGGTGAGGATGCTAGCTTGAGCCTTAAGCTAGCATCCTCAGTAAACTGCGGCTATATCTTCTAAATTAAAAGACGACTAATTATTTTACTATGGTGACTAATTTTGACTAATTAAGCACTAAATTTTAGCATCGTCAAAATTTATATTCTTTAAGTTTTCAAAGGTGAGGATGCTAGCTAGAGGGACATGTCTTTTGGCCCCAGTCAAAGGGTCTCGTTGGCTCTCGCGAGGTAAACGAGAGCGAGCATGTACACACTCGTTTATTTGATTGCTCGCTGACAATATTTTTCTGATTTGTTTACGTATTTCTACTAGTACTTAGTAATCATTCACAATTTTCTTTTCTCCATGATTTACGAATTTTTTTTTATAAGTAAATATATGCTTAAAAATATTGTAGTAGCTCACTACACAAAGACAAATAGCAGCAGCAACTTCTACGTCCGTTGTTGCGTAAGTCTTCAGTTCAAATGGTAGAACGAGTGTGTACAGGGGTGCTCTCGACGAGAGCGTTCTCGGCCGCCGAGCCTCCCGGCGGCGAGAGGCTCTCGCTCGACGAGTGAGTAGAGGCGCTATAGAGGAAACCAAATTTTGTATGAGAAATACCCTCCTTTCGACCACGACTAGTTCCAACTCACACCATGCTCGACGACGAGGCGCTAGTGTCGTAATTTAGTGTCGAATGAAAATTAGAGAATACGAGTAAAGACGAGTCACGTGACTCGACGCTGGCTCAGCGCTGTTTCTAGGTCGAGGTTTTTTCGGGAATCGCTATGCAGATCTTAAAGTATCTACTTTATAATTTTGGCGAGAAATGATCGCTGTTGTTAAATATGCCATTATAACATGAAAAATTGCACCGCAAAACGTGTGCAACTAATATCACTTTAATAGTAGCTACTTAAATTAACTTCTGCTTTAAAAATTACAATTCTCATTTGGCTAAGACTGAGGGATGGAAGAAAGACCTCTGCCAAATAACCTTAAGAAGGTAAATATAAATTGAATATTGCCTGGTTTAACTTTTTTGCAACTTCGGTTTCAATGAAGCAATTTAACTTTTCCGGTAGGAATGGAGTTGTACTCATTTAACTTTGCAGCTATATTTATCAATACAAAATATTTTATAGTAATTCCGCGTAAGTTTTAGTTAAATAAATGTAATACATCGTAAGTAGGTATGTACCGTTTGTATCATTGTAAAAAATAAAATCAAAGGATAATAAAGTTGACATAGAGATGATTAAGATTAGAATATTATTTCAAATTAATGTATCGTACAATTATTTATAGGTACCCAGTTTCTGGGTTACTTTTAAACGGGACCGCATAATTATAATATATTTTAATTTATTTAATCATAATAAATTAAAATGTTTTATAATTATGTATATATAATAATTTTTATTTATTATGATTAAATATTATAATATTTAATCATAATAAATAAAAATTATTAGGTAATGATACTATCTCTAATAAATATATTGATAAAACAGCTAATGAAATAAAATTTAATTATGAAAGTGTGCTTACTGATTCGTTGTTTTGCAACATTATTTCGCGTAATTCGATTTAATTGTTCGTTGAGCTAAAATATAGCTCATAAATTTGCTTTGAAATACTAAAATGAAACAAGTAATTAAATTTTGTGGTATGTTTACATATTTAAAATAGTATTTTGTTGAATAACAGGTTTGCTTCATTAAGTCCCTATGATTACCGACAGGATTATAATAACACATACACACGAATTATATTTCCAAGCTTTGCACATCATTTTATTAATCACAATACAATATGGAAATTCTAAACTGCCCAAAAGGCTTTTATAATTTATAAATTTCTGTTAGGATTTATAAACAAAAACAAATAATATTAAAAAAAATATATATGCTAAAATCCACGCTAAAATCTAACCATTTATGTAAACAAAACTCTTTAGATAATGGGCAGCCATCTTTATTTTCATCTTGATTTTATAATGATATTTGTCTGGGTATCTGAATTATGCTCGTAATAAAGTAAATATCCACATTTAAATATATAGGTAATTCCGGGGGAGATGGCCGTACGGGAGAGATGGCCTAGTCAAAAAAGTCCAATAAACGCATGTTAGATGGAGCAGAGCAAGCAAGCTAAAGGATTAGCAGCAGCTAATCCTTTAGCTTGCTTCGAATTGTGTATTATAACACCAGTAAGCAAAAACAATAGCGAAAATAAAAAGAAAAGTAAGTTTAATCTACCTCTTTTGTTTTTAACTAGTGTGAAAATAAAATTATGAGTTTACAAAATATAATGTGTTTGTGAAGTTTCCATCAAATTCAGAGTTTTTTATGTTTTTTCGGGACTACTTATGACCCGGTCTAAAATATAACTTCAGCCATCTCTCCCGGGCACTACGGGAGAGATGGCCAGTTGTATTTTTTTTTGTTTTGTCATTTTTAAGTATGATTTTATTAGAAATGACTCGTTTTGTTTAAATAAATCTGTAGATTAATGTCCAAAGTTTAATTAAAAGTAATAATTGTAACTTACATCCATGTAGTTTTATTTGCACATGGCTTTAAAAAAACGATGGCCAACTACCCCGGACTTCCATATTTTTCTTGAAAATACATCATGTTGTGTAGCATTTCATCGCATTTTGTATATTGACCATAGAATAAGTTATTCAAAAACTGTTACCATGGAAACCAAAACCACACATCAGCATTTTTCTTACCGTTTGCGGTTCTAATGACGTGATTTATCTCGTTTACTCCCTTGAGAGTACACGCTCCGATATAATTCGCCTCTAGGGAAATTCGTTTGCGCCTTATTCGAAATGTGATTTACATTCGAGTGTTTGGACCACGTTTATACGCGGAATCTTGCTTGCTATTGAATCAAATGCGATATTTTATATAAAAGCAGAAGCTTTTGTATTGGTACATAAAAACTGAGCTAAACGTATTCAAACATAACAATTAACATTGTCACCTTTGACATTTGTATGCAAAATTAAAAACTGACATTTACGAAATATGGAATTCCTTTGTTTTTGGCCCGTTTCATGTAACATTTTACATCTTCAAAACGATATTTTGCTGGTACATTTTATCTAATGAATGAATGTTTAATTAATAAAAGGTCTAATAACGAAAGTCAGCATGTGTGTTTATATGAACTGACGTTTGAACCTGTCAGTCATTTGGCGAGTATTTTAATTAAACGTGCTTGTTAATGACATTTCTCATCTCGGTAGGAAAACGATGTAAATCATTTGCTAACTGAGACGGGATAAAACATACTTTTGCGTGGTAAACAGCGGCAAAATTTTGTTATAAAATTTATCTCAATCCCTTAATAAACTGATAATTATTTAAGTTCGTAAGAATAAAATAGAAGAATTTATTATCTTACAATATTTTTATAAGTAGGTATCTCAATTATCTTCAAAAATCATGGGAGTTTATTATTTATCTTTCTTTGCACTTTTAGTTAAACGTTGTACAAAGGTAGTTAGTAAACATTGAAAATAACCAGAAACTATTCAAATTATTTTAAGTTAGACAAAAGAAGTTAAATTTAGAACTAAATTGTAGAAATATTAGATTTTTATATAAAATATAACAATGTTGCGGGAACAGCACAAGTAATCCTTTCCCCACACGCGTGACACGCCGTCATGGCATGGCGTCGTCGTCAGTAATCCCGCTAATCCAACTGTGATCCAACCAATCCTAAAACTCCATGCCCAATAACTGCCATTCTGTTTGTCATAAATAGAACGTCACCATTATTAACTGGGGGAAAGAATATTTTTATTTTGTAAAAATAAAATGAAATCGCCGTCGGCCTCTGGCGGGGTTCCAACCGCCTCGACCCAATTCTCTTTGCTTCAATCCCGGGAACCTACACGCGACGCTGACTAGTTGGTAGGATGGAAAATCCTATCCCACATGGCTTTTTCTGACTTTAACTTCGATATAAGCGATAAGTATTAGAAAAGTATAAGAAACAGGAGACAATCGTTTTTGTATTTATCCTCAAAGAGAAAATACGTGGAAAATACGGTACCGATTAATGATTTATATAATTTTGATACCGATAGAATATGATGTCTATTTTGTCACTTTTATAAAGAAAGTAGGAGAAATAACATTTTGTATTTGTATTTGTTTATTTACTTATATCACAATCCACGGCAATGAACCTTATTTAACCTGTATCTATCAATATTAGGTATACGGGTATATAGGTATTTGATTGTTCAAACCAGATTTACAGCTTTTTAACATCTTGGATTGATCTATCTCCGACATTTTTAATGAATGTAATGGACAGAATTACATAAAGAAAAGACAAAGCCTTTGTTTCGTCTCACGTTACTCTCTCTGAAATCCCTTTTTACGTATTTCGTTCTCGTTCTTAAGTAAGCATTTACGTATTTGAATTTATAAGCAAGCTTAGCAAGTTGATTCAGCACAAAATGTTTTATACCGTTGGCAAGGTTTTTAGAAGTACAATATAAAATATAGGTGCCACAACATTTGTACAAAACTTTCTTCGTGAATAAAATTCGTCGGTCTGACATTTTGCCAAAAACTGACCATTCTGCTCCACTAGCCCATATTTTTCTTTCGACTGTTTATGTGTAAACTAAAACCAATTTATATTTTACAAGTCATTGTTGTGGCTTAACGGGTTTTAATCAAAATCCTGACTTTTACGGCTTTTTATACAAAATGGCTCGTTCGGGAGTAGCTATGTAAATTAACCTCAAATGAATCTGTAAAAAATGTGTACAATCCAATTCGTTCACATAATTGGCTTACGGAAAATAAAAAGACATTTAAATACTCAGTTATTTTATTCCGAGGCTTTTATCTTATTATTTTAGTATTCTATACAGGGTGTAACAGAAAGGGTATATAAAGCCGAAACACAGCGATAGTCCTCATGAAACTGAACAACTTTTTCTAAGGAACATGGGTCGTAACTCGAAAAAAAAAATTCGCGTCCTCATACAAAATGTCCGATCAGCTGATCGAGTAAGTATGGGCGAACCAAAAAAATTTTTCAAGTTACTACCCATGTTACTTGGGGAAAGTTGTTCAGTTTCATGAGGACTATCGCTGTGTTTCGGCTTTATATACCCTTTCTGTTACACCCTGTATAAATAAGAAAACGAGAAATGTAAATAAAGAAGTAAGAATTTAAGTATTTCACAGGTAAAAGGAAAATGTAGGTGGAAAAATTTATAATTCAGTGTTTATCGACTTTATTTTTAGAAACTCAAAACATCTGAATAAAACGAATACTTACTCAGTTACCTACATTTTAGTTTATTTGCGAGAGAAATACGCCACGTAAAATCCAAGACACTATTTAACTGAGCGATAGAGCTATTCAGAAATGGAATCATACGTATGGACTGTTAAGCCATATTGCCAATGCCTTGTAGCCGTTTGGGCTGGAATGCCGTAAATCTGATGTCGCTGACGGCAATAGGATCCGCCTGGCATTTTATTGACGCCACGATTTGCTGAGTCCGAGGTAAACGGTTTCAAATGATGCGGAACCTCAATTCGTTCCAATAAACCTATGGGAAACACAGCCAATACTCTGAACTACATTGAAAGAATTTTGTGTTTTATTCCACAGTTTGCTTCATTTGTTATTTGATCAAGAAAATGTTTGGTTTGTGAATTACAATCATTTACTAAATCGCTTGCTTGATATGTTATTTTTATACTCTGCTGTCACGAGTAAAATGTTTGATTCGGAAAAGGTCAGCCTTTAAAAAAATTATGGTGCTGCAATTTACGTAAAAATATCTTTAGGAAAAAAAGGAAAACTAGTTTCAATTACGTTAGGAGTTTAATCTACGTTTAGTAGATTTCTTTCTGTATATATTAAAATAAAAGACTGCACTAAATCTAGAGTTTCATTCTTCGAAGCACAAAACGTATTTGCTGAATTTTATTGTGATTCTGATTTTTACTCGCAATAAAGTCAAAGTGGCCCAAGGGAAAATAAATAAAGCTTTCTACCCCCGGGGTCGCATTAATTCGGTTTCACATTAATTACCTACGATATAATCTGTTTTGTTTATATAATTTTATCAATAACATATTCTAATAGCTCTTGTTTTATATCGTCATTTTACGAAACAGACACTTCACCAAGTACCTAATTAAGGGCATCATAGGGGCGTTACATTCTTTCGAAAGAATTTTCGAAGGAGAGAAGGTAGTATGCAGAGTATGTACATTTTGTGTTGAAAGCCTGTGAGGGCCCAAGGATAGAGGGCCTTTGAATTTTCGCATTCTTGTGATTAGGCATTCAGACGGTCCTCTTATCTCATAACAATACTATATTGGTAAAAGTACGTCATAGACTTTTCTACTTATTTTCCACACAGACCTACCTATATCTTATGAGAATATAACATATACCGTAAGTAAAAATGTTACACATTTTCAATCATAATGTTTAAAATAAAATAAAAAACAATTTGATTCTTGTTTATCTTGAATTCTATTTTTCTTTGGGCAACCATTTAGGCAAGGCGGTAGTGAATCGCGTGTGTCCGACAAATTTACCCTTTACCATGTTTACAGTGTACCGGTTACCATTTACTTTATGGTAACGCTCACCATTACCTTAAAGTTACGACTGGACTGTAAAATTTTACTAGAATTGTTTTCGAAACTCACGCTAGAACCATAGGTAGTTATTTAGGAGCCTCTTGGGGTCGTTACTTAACGTTTTTGTTAGATACATTGTTAACTGCCCCAAGAGAAACTATGATTTTTGCCTTTAGGTTCTTTGCGTTATTTTTAAATGAGCTTCGATTTTATAGTTGCAAATCGATATGTTTAGATTTATATTTTTTCTATACCTACTGCTTAAAAGAAAATTGTAGTACTATTGTATGTCTGTAAGTGGATTATTTATACAAACTATACCTATTTTAATTTATTTAAACCAATTATACTATAATTTTACATTGCTATTATACTAAACTAACTGGCTTAATTCTTCTTTTATCCTGAGATTGTTAGTTGTTTATTATACGTTTTATACTTTAACTCTTTCATTAATATTTCGAATGAATAATAAAATAGTGTATTGTAAGCAAGACAGTACTTTGTGTGTATTAGCACAGATTACCTAATAGTTACTACGTAACAGATACTTCACTCAGAAGAAAATGTCCAATACCTACTGCTTTAACAGTGCGTAATAGCCCAACTGTCACGTCAGAAACCACTGCATGCCAAAATGTGCCTAGATACTCAAGCGTATAGTTGTGATTGGTACGCACCGCGTGATCCCGTAAAAATCGCGGGGCTGCCTCTTCGATAAAATTAAATTAACAAAACGTTTTATGACTATGTTATTGAGAACTATGAATATGTTCCGACTTATATGGGGCAGTTTAAAATTATACCGTTTTTAATAAATTTATTTTAAAATGTTTTTATTTTTAATTTTTAATGCTTTTTTATCTTTCTAAATTCTCGGTTGTTATTATTTTTTTCATTAAAAAAACTTAATTATTAAAAATTATAAAACTTTAAAAACGAATAGAACTATCAAAATTTGAACAACGTGCGAATGCTTCGCTTTGACAGCCGCGCTTCGCTTGGTCCGCAAGCGGCCCGCTGAGCGGTAGGTATTTATAGCGCTACTTGCGCGCTATAAATACCTATAATACATAGAGTGACGGAGGCCTGGTATTAGGTACTTATTTTATGTGATGTCGGCTACGAGGAGTACCTTTTGAACTCTTCCATTGGGTGTCGTAAAACAGGAATGGGAATCAAAGTAACGCATGAGGTTGGGAATCATCTCTATGGTCTCTTTGGCAAAATATGGCAATATTACAAACAAACACTTTAAATGTCTCCTTTCTCAGTAATATACAATTCTATTGGTAAATCAGAATGAAGGTTAAATTAGACGACGACGCTTTTAAACAGATTATTGCTTTATCTAATTAAAACTACTTACAATATGTAGTGTTTCTATAGTTTTTTTTTTATTTCAATAGGTTGAATTATGTATGTTTATGGGTGGTTAAGATAGGCAGTGGAGAGGCAAAGATGGCAATTACTCCACCGAGAAGAGCTTGGCTCTTAAATCCAATTAAATCTATGATGATGATGGGTGGTAAAACTTTTTCGACTATAGAACTAATTGTCAGTAATTAGTAAAAGTTTTTTATCATAATCATAATCGCCGGTGTAAATATAATAGGTATCACATTTTATACATGTAAATGAAGACGTATATTCAATTTATTTACAAGTATACAAGGTAGGTATATTTAGCATAAGAGACGCAGTGTGACCTTAAACCCCGTGGTTTACGACGCGCACATCTGTTTTATACTCGATATTATCTGCGTATGCATGTATTATGTATTTTTCCAGAAAAAAATATTCATGTATTCCTTTGTTTATGTGAGTTTGTGTTGGTCTGCGAAATATTTTCCATCTGCCTACTACTGGGTACGTGAGTGGAGCCGAGCACTAGAGGTGTTTGCTTTATTTTGTGATCGTGACATCTGCTGCGAGAAAGGACGTTTTGAATTGCTACAAACATCTACAGAGAACCCCCTTCTCATACAATTTTTCGTATTCATAGCTAGATAGTAGCCATAGAAATTTTTTACAGTTTTTTAATAAGCTCGTCGAAAACACTATTTTTATAGAGCAATAGTCAATAGCCCAATTAATTTCTCATGGAGATAAATTATTTACTTATACCATTATTTCCATATCGGTATAACTGATAGGCTAGAGTTCGATAGTTCACATGTCAAAGGCACCGCTAAAGCGCATTACGGTCAATGGTATCAAATTAATCGTATTTCGTGAAAATGTCAAGCTAATGCCAATCATGAAATAATTCATTAACAAACCTAAGTTGAAAATGTATTGAGTCGTCAAACGTATACCGTCAAACGTATACTTACCGACAAAAGCAATGTTAATCTGCGCACGAGGATTATTAGATCTACGACTATATTTGGAAGCCCGGATATAATTTCGATGGAATCAGAAAGGGATAAGCACCCATCCATCTTTAAAGTGGCGAGACAAAGCCTTCTAACAGAATAGCAATAACCAGTCACTGTTAAATCATACGTTATACGTGACTGAGCGGAGCCGATAGAAAATCCAATTAAACAGCGAGATTAGACAGATCACAGCCGTAAACCGACCAAATTTCATTGTATATCCGCCGTAACGAAAACACATTCGATATGACGTTTATAACAGGTTGTGTAATTTTACGAGATTACTATGTAGGTTTAGAGTGAATGTAGTATGTATTTAGATGGTTTTGAGTAAATCCGCTCACACTCGGTTGCATATCATTGTGTATTCAAGCTGTTACGGTGGGATTGTCGGCGCCATTCAAGTTTATCTGTACGAACGAGTATGGTCAGTTATTTATTCAATCTGCGAAGTGGCCTTTGTTTAGTTTTGCCAAGCGCAACGTAGGATGACCTAACAAATATCCTGGAGAGTCTTAATTTAAAAAAAAATTGGATTGAAGAGGGTACTCCATAAACCTTAAGCGGATGTGTGGTTTGCTCTCATTCTTGGGGTAAGTACAATAAAATTTACCTTTTTTGTTACCTGTAAAGTCAAAGGTATTACTAAAATATTTCCGGCAATTAATATAATAATAATAATTTTGTAACTCAGATATAGCAACTTGATAAAATAACACTGAATTATAAAAAGAGAAACTGATCGTAGCAAATGACTACGGCGTAGCATGCGTAGCACAAATTAGGTTGAGCTGTAGCGTTATGTTTTGATATCAAAAGTGGTTGTAACTAAAAGGTTTCACCACAATCTAGTTATTTACGTCTAAAATTGATGTTTAATTAACTCTGTTGCGGGTCTAATATTGTTAAAGCTTGTTGTGTTAATATTACTTTAACAATATCCTAAATTAATACAGATTTTTAGATTAGATTCTACAAACGAGGTTACTAAAATTAAATTTTGTTTACAACGATAAAACTTGGGCGACCTTTTAAAGACAAATCTTATTAAAATCTTCATCGGCCTTTATTCAAACAACTTAAATGCGTAGCTATAAATGGCTGCGAACTGTGTTGTGTCATCGACCTTAATCCCGAAACGAAATTAAAAAGATTCGAGAATAAAAATGGAGCTGTAATTATTTCTTCGAAGCGGACTCTGTATAAACTATCTGCGATGTGAAACTTCGGAAAGTTGGAAATTTTATAAAAACGCCAAGTCTCATTTACCGGCCCTCATCGTTTTTCACTAAAACAAATAGCTTTTCTTATAAGTTATAATAGGTGGTTGGTTCTAAAACATGGTTTTCCTTTCAGATTATAATATCACTAGTACATAATAATAATGTTAGTAGGTTCTTTTCATAACGCAAATTTCATAATAGAAGCTATGTTCCGATGGTTGTGAGGATGTCATATTTAAAATAATGTAGCTCATACGTACATTAAAATAACGCTAAATCTATATGTAGGAAATTATATAGTGATATGTAAGAACTTAAAAAAATGGATTTGCCATTAATTTAATTTTATTGTTATTTTTTAATAGAAAATATTGCCCTATATTCTATTGCCCATGCCCATGTTTCTTGAAAAAAAAGTTTGGATTCCATCCCATTATTTTCGGGTGACATACTTAACCTATGTGTAATATGATAATAATCAGAACTAAATTCGAACTTACCGCTCGATCAGACAGATTCTTCACTCGACAGTGTAAATAAGCTGGTTGTCCCACTGCAGCTGTGTACTCTCTTTTCGTATTATTATCAAAATACGGTTGACCCTGGTTCTCCGGTGATAATGTGGTGACGTCAGTGCTGTTGCTGCTGACTGTACTCGTCGTGAAGCTGAAGAGATTGTCGTTTGTTATGCCATCGGTACCTCCACCACCGACTGACATGCCTGTGGAAGTAAATGTTTAATTAAAATAGGGTTTTTGAAGTTAACGCTGTGTAAAGTGGTAGACCCAATTAGACCCAATGGTAGACCAGAATCAAGTTATAAACGAAATAAAAACAACTTCGATATCCATTTTTCTGGTATACAATGCTTTATGGCTTATTATTCCTCTGTCAGAGTTATTATGCTTCTGTGATCTCGATCTCCTAGGTGGGTTGACACAAGGTTGACACCGTAGTTCTGTGATTGTCACTGTTTATGACATTGATTTATAATTGAACGTTGACGTATCTACGTGACGTATAGCACAACGTATAGTCAAAATATTAGTACTTTGCGTCTTGTGTTATTTACTTATTTATTTTTATGTTTTCTTCGTTTTATTTTATTTATAATTATAGTTTTCTTAATCCTAAACTTCTATTTAAAAAAATGATTGTCTTATTTTAAAAATATTTCTTTAATTTGTTGCTTAGTTCATTAGTTATACTTTAAAAGCCACAACAATGACGACATATGTGTTAAAAAAGTCTTCTGGCGATTTCACTGCTGACCCTAAAATAACCGCTACTGGTGCTGAAGAGGCGGCAGTAGTAGACGAGAATATAAAATGGATCAATATTATATTCCTTCCGTTCCAACTTTGGTGGCAAATTATAATGATTGCCGTGGTATCTATAAAGTGTTTTATGGTATGTCAACATTCAATTCGGACTTATTTCGTTAATCCACACTAAACCTGACCAGTATTCAGTAATGTGTGACCTGACACGCGCGATAGGCGCATTGTTCTTTTATGCGTTGCGAGATATTTAGTATGGATCCGAGATAGATCCAAAAACTATTTCTATACTAAAAATCTCTGATTATGTAGTACGTAACCGCTTTAAAAGTGTGATTCGGATCACGGGAATGGTGGCATAGCAGCCGTGGACCTGACCACGTCGCCAGTAACGTAAACCACGACCCCCGGCCGCGCTGCCCATTCGAGTGCTTCGGAAACTACTCCTTATTAATCTCTATAAAGAAGTGTGGTCGCAACTATAGTTTACTACGGAATAATCCAGCTTCAAGATACGTCTTCTAGTCTTTGGGGTCAAACATTATATGCACAACACTATTAAGCATGTTACAAATTAATTAGTAGTTTATCAATTATTACAGAGCCCTTTCTCAGCTGTTTACCCGTTTGATTGCGCAGAGGATCAACATTTAGAAGGCTGGGTGATTGTTCTAAAATTTTTCATGGATTATATGTGTGATCCGATTTACCTCTTTGATACATTTTTGTATATCGTACACAGGTAAAAAACCGTTATTTACTAAGTTTATAACATCCAAAATAAAAAAAAAATTAATTTCAAAACAAATCTAGTGGATGTTTTGTAGTAATCGTATGTATAATAGGTATACATTTGTTTCGCCTAAAATCATTACTGGCTGATCGCCAAATTCAATGAAGTTTGTTTTAATTGTAGGCAAGTGGCAGATGAAGCTATGAAACGGGAGTTTTCACCAAAGACTGCTTTCCAACTCTTGTTGGATATAATATCAGTACTACCTTTCTTCAGTATATTTGCCGACGACGCGTGTGCTCCTTTGCAACTGTGGCCGCATGTTACGAAGTTCAACGGTATTACTCTGTAAGTTTAAGTTTTTGAGCACAATTATTTATTCAAATACCTCTTATGTGTATTTTTTTTATTAAAGTATTAAAGTTCAAAACACACAGTACTCGTTCACATATTGGTAGCCGAATCTGGACTATTCCGCGTGCTATGTGTTTTGACTTTAACACTTTTTATCTGCTTTCACATTTTATTTCAGATTATATAGAATTGTCAATTTCTTTTCCTTGAACACAAGCCACAGTTATTGGAAACTGATTATGGGTTATGCTATATTATACATACTGGTTATGAACGCCGGTACCTGTTTGTTTTTGCTTTGGACTTTTGATGGATTCTGTGCTAGATGTACCACTGGACCAAACTTCTTTGACTGGCGAGCTAATTTAGTCATAAAGGTAAAAAAAATAATAGTAACATGACAATCTGTCTTCTTATTGGCTTTTATAAGGTTGCAATGTCATAGGTACATTTTGTGCTATGCTCTTTATGATAATCTATAATAGTTTACTTAAAAAAACGTTTAACTTTGTTTTAGACAATAATTTTTTTTAGGTGTAGATTTGTTTTAGTATTTCCATGCTCGTTGTTCTTGTAATTTGAATGATAAATGATGATTTTGTCTCGGTTTTACTAATTGTAGTTATATATGTAATTCATATATTTCTTTCAGAAAAAACAACAGAAGTTTGATGATTACGTATTATACTATTATGCACTGAATTATTTACAGTCGTTCTTTATGAACTATGCATTTGAAGAGTCGTACATATTACCATTCACCTACGTCGAAACCGCAATCGCAATCGTCTTAATGATAACAGGACGGTTATTCATTATTTTCGTCATCATACCAAAAATTTTCTGTGAGGGTATTCTGCGATTGAAAACAATTTATAGGTTTTATCCTCGAGTGGCAAGAATTATAGATGACACGAGAATTAGGAATCCCGATATCCCTTCGTGGAAAAACGTGGAAAAATGTTATCGCACGATATGGACGAAACGTGATGGTATGACAGAAGTGCCACAAACAATATATGAGTTGCCTCGATATATGAGATTGAATATACAGCAAGATCTAGTATGGGCCGTATTTTACCATAGTCCATGTTTAAGGAAGGCGAGCAATTCCTTTAAGCGGTGGCTGGGCCAATATGTGCATCTAAATTTTAAACAGCGCGGGGAAAGATTTTTTTCTGGAGATCATTGCCATACTAACTTATATTACATAAAATCTGGAACTGTTCAATTCGTGTCTTCTGATGACTCTTGTTCACCTCTTTTGTCAGTAACTGGCGGTACTCTATTGGGAGACATAAGTTTTTTTGTACCACCCCTTAGCAGACAAATCATCGTGCATTGCCTTACTTATTGTGAAGTTTTTTCTATCTCCCGTTTCCGCATTTTAAAGGGTTTGCATAAATTCCCTGAAGATCGACGTCTTATGATGAGATTGGCCCGAGAACGGCTGAAACATGCTTATAATCTTCACCACTGTAAGCAAAGTATAAGAGGTCTTGATAGAAGTGATGACGAAGGAATAGCCTGGATAAAGCAGAGGTGGTGGCAAATAAACGATATTGTTATGAGCTTTAAGACTACTGTCGTTAACGTTAAAAAGAAGTTAGAAATACCAGCAGAGGAGAGTACTTTCCATTGTGCTAAATTCATTGGACAACTTGTCTTAGCGAAAGACGACATCTTGGAAAGACATACGATATTTCTAAAATCAGATTTTCCTTGGATACTTGATCCTAATTCAAAGTTTTGTTGTATTTGGCGTCGCATAGTTAAAGTTGCTGTTTTTTTGGCACTAATACTAATACCTCCTTTTATGATCCCGACTGATCGCACCTTATACTGGTTTATATACACAAAATTTATTATTGATATGATCTATATAATAGATGTAATACTAGAATTAATAACTGCTTTCGATACAACTGATGATTCAGAAGTAACAACGGTGTCAGTAATGATGCAACGTTTTTCAAGTAAATATTTTCTTCTGGATATATTATCAACTGCTCTGGTCGATCCTGTTACTTCAATGCTATGTTCAGGTCATTTGTTAATACTTACTCGTTACAATCGGCTTTTGAAAACTTATTTGCTATTTGGTGACCCCTATCGCCGTACTTGGTATAAAGATTTAGATCCGATGGCCGCCGTATATCAATCAATTTTCTTGGTAAAATTTTGTGTATTCTATATTATGCCATTTATCATCTATTTTATGGCGAAATTGTTTCCAGAATATTTAACAGAAAAATATTTGATCGGTAACGTTTGCTTGAATACAACTTATTGTTCCAACAAGGAGGGCTTGATCGACCCAGCATATGGAAATTTGGCTATCCTATTTGGATGGGCTTCACAAAAATATTTAAGAATTTATAATTCAGTTACAATGACCGATAGTATTTACAATAACATTTTGGGTATTTTTGGAATAGTATTTCATCTATTTCTGCAAGTTAAATTATCTACAGCATTGTATTTGAAATTCCAAGACAGCATGAACTACCAAATTTTTGTTTCAAGCCTGAAAAATCATTACAACCGCCTCAAACTTCACCCTGACTTGATGAAGGGACTCGCACAGTTTTTAGATTGCCATTGGAGGCATTATCGTGGAATGGATATAATGCACCCTGATTTGTTAAAAGATGAGCCGTATGAAATTTACTGGAGACACCACGGAGAAAGAGCTGAAAAGTTAGTAGGAGAGTCGGGAGTGTTCCTTGGGGCAAACCCGTCACTTATTAGAGAATTAGCGAAAGCTGCCACATTTTTAGTCCTTCCGAAGGGTACAACTATTGTGGCGTTTGGTGTTCGAATGGAAAATGTAATGTGGCAATCGCAGGTAAATACCTTGAACCGATTTGCTTTCGTTCGCTGACTACCGGCACGCTAAAGGTACATTTTGTTGTTATTTTAAATTATGTTCCAATTTTTAGGGCATTATACAATGTGAATACAATGATGATAGAAACTGTATGTCAAAAATGTTTCTAACATCTTCGGAGATTCTTGAAGTGACTGCCGTATTTTTTGACATGATTCCCATTAGAACAGATATTGCAGCGAGCGATGTTGAGGTAAGCGTTTATAAAGATCCTTGGTACGTTTACTTTATGCTGACCTAATCCAAATACTAACCTATTATTATGTTTTAAGATTATGTATATTGCGATGCCAAAGTTTTTTGAAATTCTCAAAAAATATCCGCTTGACAACGATAATATCAAATCAGCTGTTGCAAATGTACAGATGGACTTTGATAAGCTTTTTATATCTTACTTGAGAAAACGTAGAGGGGTTCGTAGATTTTTAAAAAAAATCATAATATACTTATATATATAAGACAAAAGAATCATATACTATATTGTATATGAAATTTGTAGTTCAATCAAACAATTTTATTTTATTAAATTCGTTTTATTACATAATCTTAGTACCAAAAAAGGATGCGCGAAAAAGTTTTCCAAAGGAAGCCAGTTACACGAGAAGATTCTACTTCACAACAATATGATTTTATTCCCAAATTTTTAAGAGATTATAGAAGAGATCCTGAGTCAACGTAAGTTAATCTGCAAACCACACTATTATATGTTTGGTAACAGATTAAAAATTAACATCTTTTTTCTAAAAATATTGGTCTAAAAACGTCAAAAAAATCATCTCCCCATACTAATGTCGATCAAATTGGGGACATTGTATGAAAAATTATTGTTTTTTTTCCTCATATTTTGACCATTGTTTCCTAGATTACGTCCCTTTATTTTCCAAGTTAAGACCCTATGAGTTCTGACTAACCATTTGTTTTTACTATTTCACAGTTTAATACTAATATGGCAGTTTTTCAGAGCTATTACAACTTCAGTTCACTTATGGGTATTAGCAAAAAAAGGTACGAGCTAAATTTCATTGCAGCATATACCTACTTATTACTATAAGTAATAGTACTTTATACTTAATTATGAAAGGGTCGTATTTAAACGCACATCAAAATAAAACCTTTTTGTTTGCAAAAATATTCCGAATTTCAATCAAAAATACTAAACTGCGCAGCAAATTACTCACCGCAAAATAAAATTAAACAAACTGCAGATATACTTGCAGCGTACAGCGACTTTCTTAAAGCAAAAGCTTTTTTTATGAATGCATACCAAATAAACCTAATGCACATTATACATGTTCACTCTTTTTCTTTGAAATATAGCTTCTATTTTATTATTTTTCACAACAATTTTCATTAATAAAACAACATTTTATTCGTCATGATCATTATTTTATTTTATTAGTTACCTACTTATTAGTTAACTTAACATTAGATATATTCAAAAGCCAAATGCACAAATTACACAGAAATTGCAATTATTGTTTATATAAGATAATCTTTCCGAGACGCCGGCGCAACGCAACTTAATTTTGACAGATTGTAAATAAACAAACAAATTCGGCACGTTTGTTTGTTTATTTACAATCTGTCGGCGTTTTACATCAATTGATTGATGTAAAACGCTGAGACGCGAGCTATACGGTTAAATCCCGACGCGACTAACGCCCGTTATTAATAACCTATCCTGATCCGTTTTTACCAAATCGAGATTGAAAAAAAAAAACACAATTGTCACTTGTGTACCAAAAACATGTCAAGAACACAATTGTGTTTTGTTTTTTCAATCTCGATTTGGTAAAAAACGGATCAGGATAGGTTATTAATAATGGGCGTATGTGCTAGAGTCTGGCTAACGAAAGTAGATACTGGATTTTTTTATATGACAACACTAAAGTGTTCCTACCATCGGATATTTACCCTACAAATTGGGGTATTTTAAACAGAAAGTACTTAGGAACAATTAATTCCAAAAAGGCATTTTTAAAACAAACTTATTTTTAACATTTTATAAAATGAGTTTTAAAAATTCGTACGTGTGCTAAAATTGTATTCATCAAAAATAAGTATCGTATAGCTTGACCATAAAGAGTTGACAAAAAATGAGGGCGCCACTATCGTTTATATAGCAACATTTATACTAGGACCTGAACGAATTTGATACTTTTATTTCATACAATGAATAAAAACGGGAAAAAGGATGAAAAGAGAGAATAAATTGTGATAATTGTATATAATAAACAGCATATTTTGTTTTTGTTTAAGTACATAATATTTAGTTTTTACTTATTTCGAGAAAATATTTTTTTCTGTGAATAATTTGAAATTAAAAAGTCCTTTTATAATTATGAATTGCTGCTTCTCTTATACTCTAGTTTGAAAACAAACAAGCAGTACAATAATAAAATCTTTATTTATAGAAATATTCTAATCACTATCCAAATATTCAACACCAGACATTTCATCACATTCAGTATTTGAGCTGCTGTCACTGTCACTGCTTTCCTCTCCTACATTAATTACCAATTTGTCGATATCTTCATAAAGTGTTCGCCCCCTGCAAAAGTACTCTTGTTCAATTTTTTTTACGTGTTCGACAGAATTATTCCATATTTCAGGTGTAATGCTATCAAAGGCTTCCTCGGTTGCTTTTTTAATGTCAATTGCTCCAATATTGCGTTCAGCCACTTTTTGCTTAGCTATGCCCCAGATGAGCTCTATTGGATTTAGGTCACAATGGTATGGCGGTAACCTGACCACCTCATGACCGTGTTCCCCCAATAACTCGTCTATTTCGTACACTGGTTCTGGCTTGTTCTTTTTGACTAGCATTAATAATCCAGGTTTCCTTGTAGCTGGATCAAATTGAATGTTGTTTTCCGACAACCAAAGTTTTATATCACCTACCCGAGATGCGGTTGTTGGGGCTTTGTTCTGAACCACACTATGGTATGGCGCATTGTCCATGACAATTATAGAAGCTTCATGGAGGTTAGGAATCAATTTTTCTGTCACCCACTTCTTGAAATTATGAGAATTCATTTCTGAATGGTAATCTTCCATTTTGTTAGTGCCACTAAATATAAGTGAAGCATTTGGGATAAATCCATTAGCAGTTCCAGCATGGACAAGAATCCAACGTTTTCCTTTTGAAACATCATGTTTTATGCCTTTGATTTTGATAGATTGCCAGCATTTTTTCAATTTATAAGAAGCATGGATATAGCTTTCATCCAAGTAAACTATTTGTTTCTGGAGCTCTACAGGCAAATCTCTATTCTGTTTGATAATATGGAGATATTTTTCTCTCTTTGCCGCTATATGTGTTCTCTCAATTAGCATTTCTCTATTTGTAGAACATTTTTTATAGGAAAAACCTATAGCATGTAAAATTTGTCTTAGTTCCTCGCGGCCTCCTTGAAATCTTAAATCTTTTTTCACCACAGCTAACAACTTTCGCAATGTTGGTGCTATTTTCTTCACTGTGTAGAAACATTGAACTTTTTGGCGAATAGCGCAGATGTCAAAGTCATCTAATTCTATTTTCGGTCGACCACTTCTATGCTTCCCCGGTGTTGAAAATTTGCCACTATTTTTATGTCCTTCATCAATTATACGTCGAACAGTACTTTCCGATTTTCCTGTAACCAAAAAATAAATCAATGGAAATATAGTGTGTAACGATCAAAGTATGCAGTCGCGCTACACACAAAGCAACTTTACTGAAATGTAAACATAACCTCTCAAATTAATCAAATCCGTAGAAAATATCGATACCGTGACGTCTATTAAGAACCAGACTGAAAAAAAATGGAGTTTATATCGTAAACTACTTATATCATGCAAGGTTCAAGTATAAAATACCTGTCATAGAAGCAACTCGTTTGTAAAGGTCATCCAATTCTGTAAGAAGTTTACCGGCATGATATTCCGCCAAACACATCTTAAAAACACTATATATCACTTCTCTGGCACCACTTTTTATTGTCTTACCCATCTCAAATAACAAAGTACGAAACAAAACTATATTTTTATGATATTTCTCAATAAATCGCAAACAAATCACGAAATTTCGGTAATGTTTTGAAGTTTGATTGATTGACGTTTGACAGCAGCTGTAGTGTTGCCATATTGTGAAAACGTTTTAGTTCCTCAACAATTAATTTCTACTCTTAATGGTCAAGCTGTATGTACGTGTTGGATCATTTCAAGAGCAACACTAAGTCTTAAGTTGGTCTAATAAATAGCTTAATTAATTAGGTACACTATTTACTAGAGAAAAACTTGGCAATTTTATTTTAAAGAAATTTATTTTCACCTGTTTTCCGAAAGATTTGGTAAAATCAGAATCAGTATATGGTATCCCTATCTCTGACGCAACAAGATGGCGGCGTGTTGTTGATGTTTCGTTATGGTTGACTTTAGGGTTGCTATACTGATATTTTTTAAATTTGCTGCGCTTTTTCAGTATCAGCTTTCATTAGCCAGACTCTATCTATTTCGCTTGCTCGCTCCGATCGCAGGACGAAAAAGCGCGTGAATCCGCGAATCCTTTTCAAATATTTTGTTCTGCTTTTAAGAATAATGGTGCGAAAAATGAATTTGTTGTTATAATAATCATTAAAATTGCCGAGCATGGCTTTGTGAAAATTAAGACAAATATGCATAACATGTTTTGTGGTGCTTACTGGTGTATCTGTTACAGAGATAGTTATTTTGCTATGAAAAGTGGTTAATTGCTGCGCATTTTAGTATTTTTGCTATGTCTGTAGTATTATTGCACTTTGAGCAATTTATTTGTTTAGCATTTTGAGAAAAAAAGTAAGGTCATGTTGATGTATACTATTGAATTATTTGCAGATTTAGTTTTGTTAAACATTTAATTTATTTGTAGTGAAGTAGTTTATTTGATGTAAAAATGGTTTAATTGATGAAAATCATTTGATAAGCGATTATTTTATTTGCTGTGCGATTAATTATATCCCATTATGAAATTAATTTACCTTAACAACCTGATAATAATAATTACTCGTATATTCAATTATAAATCAAACAGAGATATACTCGTACTAATACTACTTGGGTTACTCATATTTAGTTTTTTTTTAAGCCATATCACTACGTCATCATCGAAAGTATTACAATCCATATTTAAATGTTTGCAATGTACTCCTTGCAGTGGACGTTTTGGTCAAATTATTTGTAAGTTCATTTACTTTTTTACACTCGCTAATGTGCATTTATAAACTACAAGAAATTCCTCATTAAAATTATCTATTTACATTAATATTATCAAATTTTTTATAAGTATTTTTAGTAGGCAACACTTATTTATATTTGTTATGGACAAAGTGATTAATGCGGATGAATAATGCCCAATTTAACACTTGGTCCATAACAATTGCAATTCAAATCTTCGTGTATACATACAATACATATCGGTCACGCCTCTCTCCCATTGGTGTAAGTAGAGTCCGAGGTAGAGACCATTTCCCGCTGCTTGCTACAGTAACGAAAATTCATATACGAGTATGAGGCGATTGATGAATGTGGATGAAACGAAAGAAGTGTGTTTGGATCGTAGCAGGTAGAGGGAAGTAATCTATTGTATTGTTTTTTCAGCTACCTTATTATGATGAGCGAGGCCTAATAATTTCAAAATACTACAAATGTTGTACAAACTACTTGAGTAAAACTTTCTTTCTCGACATTCTGGCTTTATTCGTTAGATGGCGACAAATGGTGATAATATTACTTGCTATAAAAGACAATATACAAGTGTGGTATATTGCAATATTTACTAAATTCCTTTTATTATATCAATTAATTGGTTTCTTTAATTACTGGGCTAATCGACCTTCGGCTCGTTCGATATTTCTTGTGGTATGTATTATACTCGTACATAAAATATTATTATACGGGTTATTTATAAAATACTTACCTATTTTTTTAGAGATATGAAAACAACAAAACTTTTACTATAATCGGAATTAATTCGTTTATTTCACAGATCATAAAATGGCAAGTAGTTTTGATCTTGATCACAAATATGGGTGCCTTTCTTCTGATGAATTTATGTATCTTATTCAAGTATGACGATAAGGGCTCGGTAATTGATATGATGGTTTCTTGGTCGTGCTGGGTACCATTTCACATTGACCTTAAGTGGGATTACGTTAGTATCAAATGAACTTTCCTAATATTAGGACACATTTCACAGTGAGGGAATCAAATGTTACATTACATAGCATATAGGAAAATAATGTGTTACGAATTCAAAATGCCGTTTGATTTAATAATACTACGGACGTTGTTTAATCTAAAAACAAATCTATTTTTCAGTATAATGCTTTTTCTTTGCATACTGTTCAAGGTTCATTTATGGATTGTATTTTGGGACATATTGAATTTAAGTACTATCCTGTAAAAATGATAGTATATCATGTGTCATTCATGATTTTGTTCTGGTGTGTATGATTTTTTCTATTAAAGTTCTTAAAATCTTACATGATTAGAATGGCAGGTGTCACTAAAAGTAGCGAAGTAACTTTATACTAGCGGCCCATAAGTGTCGTAATTTGCATCAGCAAAAATCATAATCATTTTTACAACTATAATCATTTTAAAATTATGGACTGTATTTATACATACAAGAAAATTAATGTTTTCGACATAAAACGTGAAGATACAAACATAATACTTAATAACACACATAATACTTATCCAAAAATATGAGATTAAATATTTTTACGTTCTAAAAAGGTTATATCATCGCGAAAAAAAAATTAAGGATGTGACCAATCGAGTTCTTTAAGTCGATATTTTTTCATTATTATAAAGTCTATGAAAATAGTAATTATAATATTTTTTTTCGTTCTGTAGTTTTGGTAGGTTTTAGGAGCTTTTTTAGTACTTAGACATTGTATCTAAAAATTGACGCACTTTGTCACTACTCTTTGGTTTTTTAGTACCTGCGAATATTTAACCGAGCTCGAAACGGAGAATTAATTACGTGCTTACTTAATTAGGCTATTTCGTAATTACGAGTTATTTTTAAAATATTTCTAGTAATAAGCACTTAGTCGACAAAAATTTCGCTTAAACGTCGATTTAACATTTTCATCCCATCACTATTCGGCGAGGATTGGCATGTGTCATTCTAATCATGTAAGATTTTAAGAACCCTGATGATGCTTGCATAAAAGCAAGAGTGACCTTTATACCGACGTATCTTTGCAAACGTGATCAAAGCCAGATGCACTATTCAGAACTTTGATAATCACACTGTAGGAGTTCAGAATTATTTCTGCTCACTTTATTTTTGTAACATTTCCCTTTCGTGGAGGTAAAGCCGGGTATACATTAGCAAGCTGTAAAAGTAACCGTTGCATGCACAGTAACTAAAAAACAGTGTATACATTGTTCGCTAATGGTTAGTGAACCTACTGCGAGCGTACACACTATGTTCGTTTGTTGGCTTAAATTCAACTGCGATTAAAGCACATTTTTGAAAAATGCTTATTTGATTTTTTGAAAGATGTAGGTACTCGCCATTCTGACTGTTGCTATTTTGGAATGAAACTAATAATAGTAACTATTTTAGGTATGTAAAATGCCAGATTCAAGCATTATTAGTTTTGAGCTATCAAGGTGAAACAGTATTTCGGCATGGTATTTGGCAATTAAAGAACTTCCTCCAAGGAGAGCGGGTTGGAAAAGCCGTTATAGAAAAATCCATAAACCATTTTTCATACTGGTTTAAAAGGTATTCTTGAATGTGCGTTGTGAATAGTATAGGAATTGTAGTAACTAAATGCTAAGTCAGTGCATCTATAAATCACTGGAGAACTCGGTACCACATCGGTACTATTCATCTTTCGACTTGAAATACATTTTTTCAAACACTATTTTGTGTTACCGTAAATAGATTATTAACTGATTTTTAACGGACTTCAAAAAAAGGAGGACGTTTATCAATTCGGCAGTATATATTTTGTAAGACAGTTTTATAAGCCAGTTGCAAGAATGGTCGATTGAGGTTATGTTCCAATATATACCTATAGCAACTGTCATTGTCATTGCCATAAATACAATGGAATATTATCTTGATTAACCTTTCATTCAACCGGTTGGGGTTTACTTCAGTAGCATAAAAGGTCGTTATAATTTATTTACCTGCACCTTGCGAATCTAGCGCTAGGTTTAAAAGAAATACCTATATCATAATGTAATGGTTTCAAGAGCATTTTTTTTTCCTATGAACTAAATATATTTTTGACTTTGACTTTATTTTATTTGGCGTTAACAATATAGTTTAGCAAATGATATAGCTATACAGCAAAGTTTCCAACTAGGGACTTAACGGGACGTTATTATAAAGACCTTTTCTGCAACTATTAATCTCCTGATTAATATCAGCAGGTTAACAAGAACTTTTATATTGCAGAACGGCTGGAGTTAACATGAAGATATTTAACAACGAAAGAGTTGGTGTCATATTTAAACAGGACCTTAATGTTTTTTTCTACAATTAGTAAGTTTTGTTTCTGTATAAAAATTTGTTGATGTGTTCAAATGGTAACCGCATTCCAAAACATTTAGAGCTCCTAATTAAAAATGTTAACTTATACTCTTAAAATAATATTATTTCTTTGTAAATTCAGTACATTTGGTGCCGTTGGCGAGCTTCTTGGAGGTGGGGACGAGTTACAACGGATGTTAGCTACGTTCGTCTCCGAGTCATTCTTTTTACCCGATGAAGATATAGCCAGAGAAATGGATCTTACGCCTAATGTATTTCTTGTACATCGTGGAAAAATTTCTATCTTTATAAATGGAGAAAAAGTTACGACTATAAGTAAAGTTCGTGTATTTTTTATTTTTTACTCATAAGTGTTATTAATCAGTAATCAATTATGACAAAGTAAAAATACAAGTAGGTGTATGTTTAAATGTGCAACAAGTTAAGCTCTAGCTATGTGTATGGATGTGCCTTTCATAATAATTAAGATAAAATGGAAAAGTTCTAAGCTAAGGAGAGAAAATAAAACTAAACCCAGAACACACGGCGAACAAACGTAACTGCAACGAAACTGCAACTGCTGCCTTCTGTTAAAGGCTCCTTTAGAAAACCACTTACGACGCAACTCAAAAGTAACTAGCAGTTGCAGTTTCGTTGCAGTTGCGTTTCCCCGTGTGTTCTGGGCCTTAGCTGATTTGTTCCATTTCTAAGTTTGCATAGACATTTTTATTTTTATTCGAAATCCGAATTGTGGTGCATTTTTGAACGTTATTTTTCAAGTAAAACTACTATACGTATTACTTTATTTGAAGATGCGTGAGAAAAAGGTTTTTATTAACTTCTCCTTTTACAGGGATCAATATTTGGTCAACTAGACAGTGCTAAGCCTCGTCCGTTGCGTATGACAGCAACGGCGCAAACGCACGCTGATGTGTTGGTCATCCCTCTAAAAATTTTCCATGATATTATCAGTGACGATGTAAGTAGTGTGAAATCGAAGAATCTTAGGAGGCGCGTTAATTGTAGGTATATGGTCGTTTATATAGCACAATCCTCAGTTTTTAGTGTGGTGACACTCAATAAAGAATTCAACAAGTCTTCCAAATATTGTTTGAGATAGCGTCAATATGTTAAGTTGGTCAGGTAGATAGTAGATTAAACCGTTTTTTTCAGGTGAGAAATACTGTTGCAAAACAGCCAGAGTCTCAGTTCGATTACATATCAATTAAAAGAGCTGTTGAAGAAAATCCTTATAAAACATTGGCATTCATTCTTCGCGGGACTAAAGTTATAAAATTTCCGGTGAGTTTTTAACCACAAACACACATCAAATTTTAGATTCAACAGTAACCACCATAAGAAAATACATACGTATACATGTAATTGTTTATGTAGCTACTCCCTTACGAAACTCATCAGCGTGCTCATGAAACTGAATAAATTTTCTCAAGAAAAACGGGCTGAATATGACCTACCACATATTTTCTCTCAGACTGCAGAGAGTCTTGGCAGGCCTCCGTCACTCTATGTACTTGCGCGCTATAAATACCTACCGCTCAGCGGGCTGCTTGCGGACTAGGGATTGCAATCCGGTATCATTTTCAATCCGGCCGGATCCGGCCGGATCCGGCCGGATTAGAAAGTTACTTAGGGCCTAGTATTTAGTGCTTTTAGTTTTGATAATAATACATAAAAAGATAAATAAAATACATTTTTAATTAAAATAAAATCACTTTTAATCATATTTTTTGTATTAATTGTATTTTTTGGTACTATTTGTACTAAATAAAATTATTCTAAATAATAAAGTAAAGTCAGACTTTCACTTATTGTTTTATATGATATTATGGTACCTATTGCTGTAAGTATCTGAAAGTAGTTACTTCAGTTATAATAAATATTAAACGGTTATTAATAATCTACATAGGCTCAAGTTAACAAAACGGTTTTTTTTTGTAGGTACTTATAAATTCAATTTCAGTCCATAATCCTAACAATAAAACAAGGAGCATTTATTTTTTGCAATGCATAATACAAGTGAATATTATTTCTGTACCTGAAATACGATCTTAGAAAACATACCTATAATGTTGATTGTATTGTGCAGTCACGAGTCACATATGTGTACACTGTCACATTTTCAAAGTATCGTAATTTCTGTCGTTTTAAACGAAGTTTTTGTCAAGTTGTTCAATAATTATATGATTGTTGGTTGTATAATTAAATAAATTGATAAACATATATTTTTTAAACAACAGAAGTTACGATAGTTTAAAAATGTGACAGACAGTGTACACATAATAATATTGCTCGTGACTGTACTGTCTCCTAATCTGCTTCTGATGGCATTACAAATATAACTCGCAGTAGAAAAGGCCCTTTCTGCCTCAACACTAGTTGGCCTAATTGCCGTTAATTAAGTAACTGTATATCAGAATCGGAACTGGAATTCATATTTTTGTCTGCTGTTTCTGTCACATTTTCATAATTTAAGAAATCATTGCGTACAGTACTGTTTTATGCGTATTTTTTGCTTTACCGGATCCGGTACCGGATCCGGCGCCGTCTCACCGGATCCGGTAGGTCCAAAAACACGCCGGATCCGCCGGATTACCGGATCCGCCGGACCGGATTGCAATCCCTATTGCGGATCAAGCGAAGCGCGGATGTCAAAACGAAGCGCCCGCACGTTGTTCAAATTTTGATAGTTCCATTCGTTTTTTTTGTTTGTTTTGAATGTTTTATAATTTTTTATAATTAGATTTTTTATATGAATAACATAATAATAACCGAGAATTCAGAAAGATAAAAAAGCATTAAAAATTGAAAATAAAAACATGTTAAAAATAAATATATTAAAAACGATACAATTTTAAACTACCCCATATAAGTCGGAACATATTCATAGTTCTCAATAACATAGTTACAAAACATTTTGTTAATTTAATTTTATCGAAGAGGCAGCCCCGCGATTTTTACGGATTCGCGCGGTACGAAGCAATCACAACTATACGCTTGAGTATTTAGGCACATTTTAGCATGCAGTGGTATCTGACGTGACAGTTGGGCAATTGCGCACTGTTAAAGCAGTAGGTATTGGATGTTACGTAGTAACTATTAAGTAATCTGTGGTCTTGGGTTCGAATCCCACCTGAGCAGATAAGCCCTACGGCACAAGGAATCCTAGTAGGACATTATTATTTTTGTTACTATACAGGGTGTAACAGAAAGGGTATATAAAGCCGAAACACAGCGATAGTCCTCATGAAACTGAACAACTTTCCCCAAGGAACATGGGTCGTAACTCGAAAAAAATTTTTGGATCACCCATACTTACTCGATCAGCTGATCGGGCATTTTGTATAGGGAGGCGAATTTTTTTTCTTCGAGTTACGACCCATGTTCCTTGGGGAAAGTTATTCAGTTTCATGAGGACTATCGCTGTGTTTCGGCTTTATATACCCTTTCTGTTACACCCTGTATAATTTTATTTTATTTTCTAGTGAAAAACAACAGCTTAAGAAACAATAATACGAACTTTTAGCAAATTACAGTTTTTCACTTATAGTTATAATAAAATAAGTTAATGTTTGTTTGTTTGTTAATGTTTGTTTTTTTTATTGCTGTTTTTGTTTTTTTTTTAATGTTATTAAAAATATAATTATGCGTTTTATAATTTTAGGGAATGTCAGTGCCCATAGTAGCAGAGGACAGTGTTTGGTACCAGCGGTGGTTGTTACTAGTATGGGTTGTTGGGCCAGTACTTACCGCAGGTTTAGTCGTACTCCTACTATTCGTGGAACACACCAACACGATCCTTCAGATTTTGATGTTTTTCGACTTTTTACAACTCATTCATTTCGTCAGTGAGTTTTTTACGGTATGGTCGCATCATGATGGTTTTATTTTACTATTTAGATTTTTTCAAGTACCTATGCTCATTGTAAGATCCCTTTTCCTGCCATGTGTGTCATGATTAGCACACGGATCTGGTTCGTATGCGTGCCGCCAGCAACCTATCGTTTCATACATATTTTCCTATCACGCAGGCGGCACGCGTGTGGCCAGGAGCATGTATCAGTATCACCCGCATGCGGACTATTTTGTTGAATTTATTTTTTAAGTTATTAAGCCCTAATTAATTAATTTCGTATCGAACACTTCATTGTTTTACACAGATGGAGTTTTTTGTGAGTAAGAAACATTGCAAATACATCTACATTAGATGGAAAAGATTGACATTTGTATCTTTCTATATTGACTTGCTTGCGTTGGTAGTGCCTATGCTAAGTTTTTTTATGAAATCCCTTTCGTCCGCGCGGTATTATAATTTGCCGCGGATTTTGAGACTTTACACAACATACACTTACCATCGAAACTTTTGTGCAAATTTGCAGGTAAGTAATGTCTTAATGCGAAGCACATTATTTATTTTTTACTTTCGGAATATTTTGTTAACTTATTCTAAATATGCCACGTATAAAAGTTAACTTCTAATACAATAAGCTAATCGGCTAGATGAAGATGCCAACATTTTTCCAAAATTCGGATGGGTACCATAGTTGAATTTTTTGTTATCATGAGCACAGTATAATAAATAGTATGAGTCTAAATACCTGTTTAAGTATTTGTATCTAATCATGAAACGCCTAGTAATACTAGTGTATTTTGTTTTCAGTCTCAATCCATTTCCATCATCCTGAAATCCGTTTTAATGCTTTTATTTATACACTTTCTGACTTGTTTATGGATGGGATTAACTTGTATTGAAAAAGCAGGTGACTTTTTGGCATTCAATAATCATGTTTTTATCAGATTGTAGATTCAATAATTAGTATAAAATAACATAAAATAGCGTTGCTTTATGTACCTTATTTTTTATTAATGTCAATTAGGTACTCGGTATTACTGTAAATATACATAATATTACTGTAAATATAGGTACATGGTTTTGTTATACTCTAAATAAAGCAACGTATCTATAAAATATAGCCATCTTTGTATCTTTCTGTTTCGTACCAGTAGCAAACTCGATCCCGGGCCTATACTTAGAATGAACCAATACACATAAGTATGTATCATTGGTGCTTAAACTCAAAGTTAGATAAAAAAATCGTTGGATGAATTTTTGTACTAAAAACTTAACTTTTGAATAAGTATTTATTTCCAGGAACCCCAATCCCAATGTTCAAAGTGCCAACTCCACCTGAAATACAAGCCCATATTGATAAAACGCAATGGGTTGTACCTAGAGAACGAGAAACCAAGAAGTATCGAGTAGGTACGAGTACATACGTTTTTCCGACAATAGAACCTTGATAGTTTACAGGCTCATATTCTAACTTTAAGTATATAATCTATAATAAAGTATATTATAAATATAAGGAAGAGAAGTCTCTTTTTTGTTTGCGGTGTCCGTTAACAAGGTCCAATAGGTCTTTGCGATGTGGCTGCAAGCTATATATTTTAAGGTGCAATTGTAATGTTCTTTATTTTAAAAGGATGCTTGCGACAGACACCGGATTTTCTGAATGTTCACAACAAGTACATGAACGACACGAAAATTTTCACTTTACTAGTTCCTAAGGATTGGGAAGCGGACTATCTTGTTGCTTCAACATTTATTACGACTCTTTATACAAATATGAACCTTAATTATGTAAGTTAATACTTTATAAAATATACTTTTATTATTGGCACTTTTGGGAGAATTAGTAGTAAATTGCAGAAAAAGTAGTTTTCTGTGTTTTTGATAATACTTTCAGTAACCCTTAAATTGATAAAATTGACTAATTCTTAGTAGACATTTATATATAGGAATTATGCTCTTAATAGCGACACATAGTATTAGGCGTGTTAGGTTTTTTTATGCGTTGAACGCAGCGTCCGACGTCTGATGCATGTGTTGTCACAACTTATACGAGATTTATATTATAAAAATATCATGTAAATATAGAAGATAATTTTTGTAATTGAAAAAAAAGACAAAACTTCTTGTTTCATACTTTTTATTTTTACAGGCACCACTTATAACAGACGATCAACTGTATTTCAAATTAGTTGCGGCACATTTACTATTCATGATACAAATGTGGATAACTAGCATAGCTATAAGTCTTACTTATACGAAGCTTAGAGATATGTACCATTTCGATTACTCAGTTGGCCGTTTGCTTCATTATTTAAAAAATAATGGAGTGTCTAAGTACCTGCAACAGTCTGTCCAATCGTATACTAAACTTCTTTGGCAGCGGCATAAAGGTAAATATGTAAACAACTATTATACAATGTTTTTTATGGATTCCGCGGGTTAACAGGACCTAAAATCGCCAACCGGTGGCATAGTTTATATACTCGTACTGAAGCGAATTGTATTACACGAACTAAGTGAGTTCAAGAATGACGTTTTATTCTTTCAAACTTCACATTTTTTTCAATAACGGTTGAAAATATGATCATGCATGAGCATAGAGTCTCTCTTAAGTCTTAGAGGGTAAAAAATTATCAAACTCTTGGGTTGTAATAACTTATTGTTATTCTACAAAAACTACACCGTTTCTGAAGTAGGTACAGTTTGAGACAAATGAATGAATTCGACCGATTTCAGTCACGGCGACTGCTTACGTTGAGCTCTGTCTGCTGTCATTCGTGTGCTCTCATGTGGCTGATGTAGGTAGCAGATCTCTTTAAAAAACGTTTTGCCACGTCTGTAGGCAGTCGATTTAATTAAGTTAGTAGTTTCCCATACGATACCTGAAAGGCATTAGCTACAAAATCTTCTCTTCAACATATAAAGTGGCAACTAACTGCGTAACTCTTTAGCCTACCTTTCTAAATATGCAATAAATGACTATTTTTTTCAGATAACTGGTTACCAGAAATAACTCATCAAGCGCCTCTCTGCTTACAAGAGGACATATTGAGTTCTTTGTATATGCATCATTTAGTGACTCCGGTGCTCTTTTCTCGTCTCCCCATGTACTTCCTGAGACAATTAGCTGTAAAGTTGAAGCGGCTTGTTATTTTTCCCGGTAAGTATACAACTACTTGTATCAGATTATTTATGTTAAAATAATTATATATGCGTTTCTTTATAAGTTTGAATTTCCTCAGGAAAATCAATTGTCACAGAAGGCGATATAAACCCAGTAATGTACTTTATACATGAAGGTGAAGTTGAAAAGTGGCATACTGATGAAAAGTAAGTAAAAAACATTTATGTTCTGAAGATATTTAAGCTAGTTTTTTTATTTATTTTGGAGATAAAGTGCTGCAACTCAATAACATGTTATTTCCAGTGGAGATAATAAAATGGTGTCTCTTCTAACGATCAATGGATACTTTGGCCTTGTTCCGGGCCTATTTCCCGACTTTCCATATTCCTTTACGTATGTAACACGTACGGTACGTATTTTCTTGAATTTATATTGTATCTGAGCTTAGCGTAGTGTCATTCTGGGTCTGAATACTACACGAATTACTTCGCTCTTTCTTTTTACTTAAAACTATTGCCCGAACAGACTTTACTTATTTATATGTTACTTTTTAAATAAGACAAACTGGAGTAGGTAGTTTTACAACAGTATCATCGGCAACCAAAGGTTAGATTAATTAATAATGATTTATTTTTATTTTATTTATTTATTTATTTATTTATTTATTTATTTAATCTATAAATTACAATTACATCATCTTTACAGGTTTACACCTAATTCGACAATGAGTTAATTTCTTAAAACTTATAAAAACATTTTCATTTTCAACTAAGTAGGTAATTTCAATAAAACTCTCCTATAAATATTAACAAAAAAAACATAACTAACGAAAAACAAACATAACACTTTAGATACTTAAATAACGTTTTGTGGCTTCTACGAACCCCGACAATGAGCACTGAAATAAGTCGATATTTCTAGAGATTCCGTTTAGTGTAAGCAATGCAGTGGATAGCGGCGAATGTTTGAGTAAATTCGTCCTACTGTGCGGTAGGACAAACATCTCCTCTCTGGGACCTCTCCTTAAGCGCGTATTGGGAACTCGTATACAAATTAATGCTAGGATTTGCGGATTATGTAACTTGCCTACTATTACCTTGTACACATATACTGCTAGAGCTAGACATCTCCGTGATTCCAACGAACAATATCCAACCATCCCTCTCACAAACTGCGTCGGGTACATCAGTGGATAGAATGGATACACCCCGTATTCTTTAAAGTATAAAAATCTTAAAAACTTGTTTTGAATTTTTTCTAGCATAGAATTGTATTTTTCTTCGTAGGGATTCCATATTATAGAGCTACTTTCTAGACGACTTCTGACTAACGCGTTATATAAAGTTTTAATTGCTATTGTGTTTTTTATGTCTTTACAATTTCTAAGCACAAAACCTAAATTCCTAAAAGCTTTTTTACAAATATTTGTGACATGCTGAGAAAAAGATAAATTGTTAGTAAATTCCACTCCCAAGTCTTTTACGGAGTTGACTCTCTCCACCGCTAGTCCCTCCATTGTATATTCAAAAAGTATTGGATGCTTTGCACGGCTGCATGACATCACACTGCATTTTTTTATATTGAAAAGAAGCTTATTGGTCTTACTCCATTCTATTAATTTGTCTATATCTTTCTGCAGGTTTTCACAGTCTTCCCTACTAAAGATTGTTCTATACAATTTTAAGTCATCTGCAAATAACAAACAGCTTGCATTTTCAACGACATCCGGCAAATCATTAATCATAATTAAGAATTCTAAAGGTCCTAAATTACTACCCTGGCTTACACCAGATAACGTTTTATAAGTCTTTGACACATTCCCTGCATACTCTACATATTGTTGACGGTTCGATAAATAATTTGCAAATAAAGTTAATAATCTAGGAGTGAAACCAGCAGTTGCTAATTTATCAAGCAAAGTCGCATTATTAACTGTATCAAAGGCTTTACGAAAATCGAAATAAGCTATATCCATCTGACCACCTACTTTTGCATCCAAAGCCTTAGAAGCGTCTTCCATTAAACAAATTAGATTCGAATGAGTTCCCCGCCCTGGTCTGAAACCATGTTGGGCGTCAGACAATGTAGGACTCAACTGAGGATAAATTGCCGCGTATATGATAGATTCAAACACTTTAGCAAATGTCGATAAAATAGCCACCGGTCTGTAATTAGTTACCTCCGTGTCCCCTCCGCTCTTTGGGACGGGGACTACTCGCGTAACCTTCCACAACTCCGGGTACGCTCCAGTAGCAAGATACAGGTTATATATATGAAGTAGGGGGAGAGTTAGTACATATGCGCAGTCCTTCACTACGAATGGGGGTATTCCATCCGGGCCCACCGATGTTTTCGGTTTCAATCTTTTAAGAGCGGAAGTCACCTCTTTCGATGATAATAGTGGCACGTGAATGCGGTTTGCTGTAGCTCCCACCGTTGCGGCCGATATTGCATCAAGTCTAGGTTCTTCTTTTTCATAAACTGATTGGAAATGTTCAGCAAATACATTAGCTCCCTGATCTTCCGATATTAATAATCCATCTTTTGTTATACGCGGTCTACATCTTTTTTCACGTTTGTCCTTTATAAACTTCCAAAAATTCTTAGGATCCTCTATAATTTGTTCCTGTATCCTTAACATGTAATTAGTATAGGCTTTATTAATTTTAACTTTTACCTGCGCTCGATAAAAAGAAAACAAATCATAATGATATTGTAGTTGACTACTTTTAAAAATTTTATGCCATCTAGCTTTTTCTTGGATATCCTTAACGATATCGGATGTGTACCATTCAGGATATGAATACTTACTTTCAATACTAGGCTTATTTTTATACGAAGGTGTACATTTGCTTAACATATCATTTAGTAGTTTATAAAAAGTATTTATAGCACTATTTACCTCATTGGTTTCATACAAACAAGTCCAATCTGCTTTATTAATTAAATCGTATAAAAGTGTATAGTCACATTTCTTGAAGTTCCATCTCTTTCTATTATCTAGTTGTTCTACCCTAGGCCTACTCTTGCGATTAGAAACACGTTTATGTGGCGTAGGCTGTCGTTCCTTGTTCACGAGACTAATATTTAGAGGAGGATGGTGTGGATCGAGAGTTACCAATGCATTGCTTTCTAAGTTAACAGAAACGTTATATGTGCTAATGTTTGAGAGTACTACATCTAATGTTCTATTATTATGGTTCGTAATTTCATTGTACTGTCGGAATTCGCATACTGCCATCAAATACTCATAATAATATTGTACATCAATAGAGGCAGAATAAAGATTGAGATCAGCTATAAGTAACATATTTTTTTTATAAGTAGTATACTGTTCAATAATATGAAACAAAGTTTGATATTCGTCATCGCTACTTTTAGGTGGGATGTAAGCCACACAACAGGTAAACACGTTCTTACTACCCTTAAATACATCTGCGCAAAGCAACTCAAAAGCAGACCCATCCAGACTGCGTGCCTCAGGAATGGGCAGCGGTTGGAGACGTAGATGTGGTGCGGCCGCCAGTAAGACACCCCCCATCTTCCGTCCATCTGTGCGGTCACACCTCACCACGGTATACCCCTGTGGTACTAACTCTCCATCATGATACGACTCATTTAAACCACTTTCACTTAACGCCCACAGGTCTGCAGGGGAGCTGCAAATATTATCTTGGAACTCTTTTAATTTTGTGCGAAGACCTCAAGTGTTCTGATAATACACTTCTATACTGTCTTTTACATTTTTTTTAAATTTTTTAGCACTATTTTTATTTACGAAAAAACTTATCCTCGGTTTGTGTATTTACGTTACACGACGCTCTTTTAACATCAACAGTTCTATGGTTGTGTTTATAATCTAATAACAATAAATCTAAAACAATACACCTACCCGTATTATACTTATCTATCCTATTATTATAATAATTTAATTTAATTTTACAGGTCGTCGACCTCGTGTATCTTCGCTATCGAGACTGGCAAGATCTTCTTAATGGATACCCTGATATTAAGACGAAACTTTACCAAGCTGCTGCAGGCTTAAACAAGCGGTAGAAATAACAACCTTAGTACTTTTTAATAGAGATTGAACCAAACACCGATAGACTGTGCGTTAATGACCACGTGCTTCGCTAATTTTACCATCGATTTTGCACGAATTGCGTGAAGTTTTAAAAAATGAAAGGTAATTCTCTATCAAAGCATCACCAACTAGTTAAAAGCGGACACCGATTTGCAATCGTTGGAGCGAGCCTTAGAAAAAAAGAAGTCGACAGAGAAATATTTATCGTTGACTTGGCCGCAGCGACCTTTACTCGATTTTGGTTTGTTTAAAAATAATAATAGCGTTATTTGTAATTATAATTATTTAATTAAACGATATTTTAAACTAATACCTATTTGATTTTTTTTAAATACGTTTACGAATTTAAAAAAATGATACACAAAGCAATAATAAATAGTGAAACGCCTGGGTAGGTACATGAAAAACTACAGCTATTGCAGCTAAAAATAAAAAACATCTGTTTTCGCCTCAGGTTTTCGTCTGCTTTTGCTGAAGGTTTTTGCAAAATTTTAGAAGGAGGTTCTTGTATTCTTCTTTTAAAAGCGTATCTATTTATCTTTAGATTTTACCACAGATTACGTATTTAACTTTGATATTCAAGTCAATGTCACATTTAATATTTATATTTCACAATATATTTCAAATATCTTGATTTATTTTAATACAAATAATGAACTTGTATACTATTTATTTTTAGATTTATATAATTCATTTCACTGTTGTATTTGTAGTAAATAAATAATTAATTTTATCATGGCTTATTATAATTACGAAGGTAGTGAATTGTCTCTCACAATATCGAAGTCGTCGGTTTCAATAGGTACTGCGGTTTCTGATGAGAAATTGGAAAAAGAGGAAGAGCAGGAGCGTGTGCAACAAAACGAGTCCATCAACTGGATAAACATCATCTTCCTACCATTTCAACTTTGGTGGCAGTTGATTGTTATGGTCGTGATAGTCATGAAATGCATCATGGTTAGTATGTATATATTATTATGATCATCCTATATTATGTCAATGTTTGAGTTGATGATGGATGGATAGATGTTTGTTACTCTTTCACGTTAAAACTACTGAACAGATTTTGATGAAAAGACATGATATATCGTAGCTTATACACATAACATAGGCCATAATATTATTTTGAGGTATCATGATTGTTTTCTAAGATATGACGTTAAATGCGTACGAAGTTGCAAATAAATTGAAATGAAGCTCAAAATTGTGGTTACATAGAAGGCTCCGTAAATTAAAAAAAATAGGAGGCTGGAAAGATTCTTTTTCAGCATTCGGATTTACATACATTCGGATACACATAATCATCATATATCATATATTTAAGAGCCAGGCTCTTGGCGGTGGAGTAATTGCCATCTTTGTCTGTCTTCCGCCAACAATTTGACTTCCTGATACGACACGACGTAAATTTTTTCCTTCACTTGAGCAAAATAAGTTCGTCTTGGTCTTCCTCTTCCTCTCTTTGCCTCAACCTTTCCTTCAACGATGTTCTTTAAAAATTCATAATGTCGTATCAAGTGCCCTATCATCTTTCCTCTTCTATTTTCTCAACAAGGAGCGCTTCTCGCCGACCATACTTAATACCTCCTCATTACTCTTCCTCTCCGTCCAACTAATCCTCTCCATCCTCCTCCAACACCACATTTCAAACGCTTCTAACCTCTCAACACGCCCCTCTTAAAATCAAACTGTTTTTTATTCATCTTCATTACTTACCAGCCGAAGATAATATCACACCAATTATTTTTGTTACAGGGCCCTTTAAATTCGGTGCATCCTTTTGTATATTGTACTCCAGATGATAAATTGCATCATGTCGCACGGTCGGCTAAAATGTTCTACTATGTCTGTGACATGATCTATGTAGCAGATACCTTCTTGTATCTTATGCATAGGTAGGTCTTTCAACTTTACCAAAAAAAAAACAATTACTGTAGTATAAATTGACTGAAACGTAGTCGACGTATGATAAAAGCATATTAGGCAGACACTTCTATTTCATACGTTTCAGATACCTAAACAAAATTCCTTCTCCAAAATCCTAATTGCTGCCATATAGCTCTGGATCAGTCTCAGTTAGCCACTTTATATTTTGTAGTAGTGTAGAGTTCATTACAGGATTTTGAATATAGCTTAATATTAAAATTTTATAATTGTTTTTGAAGACAAGTTGCTGAAGAGGCTACCAAACGAGAGTTCACACCGAAATCAGCATTGCTCTTAATGCTTGATGTGATATCTGTTCTACCTCTTTATGATATGTTTGCTGCTGAAACATGCGGCCCCGTGAAGATATGGCCCAATATATTAAGATACAATGAAGTGGTATTGTAAGTAATATAAATTTTTGAAATGCTTTCTTTGAAAGTTTTCCTAATTGGATTTGAAATTGCGCCAATAATGTAATTTTTTGTTACTAGGCTATATCGCATCGTCAATTTTTTTTCATTAAATACGAGTCACAATTATGTGATGCTATTAATTGGATATCTTATATCATACGCCATTGTAATCAATGCATTTACCTGCTTTTATCTGGTGTGGACATTTAACGGCTTATGTGATATTTGTTCTACTGGAATATACGACTGGCGCAAGTTTAAACTGAACGATGTTAGTTTACTTTTTTTATTTTATAGATAATAATAGGCTCAATGACTACATAAATAAGAAATATTTTTATATTATATAAAAATAAAAATAAATACATCAAACAGATTATTCCATACTCAAAGGGCGAAAACAGGGCCCTATTAAAAGGTTCCGCTGTCCGTCTGTCTATCTCTCCGTTCATCTTTCACCCGGCTGTATTTCATGAAACGTTATAGCCAGAGCCTTGAAATTTTCACAATTGATGTATTACCGTTGCCGTTATAACAACAAATACTGACTAAAATAGAATAATATTTAAAGGCTCCCTTTAAAACAAACGTGATATTTTTGCCTTTTTTTGTTCGATGTCAATAATGGCTAGTGGTAGACATTATTATTAGGTAATTGTTTACCTAGTGAATGGTATAGAACGGAATACTACAAGTACAAGTAACATGTCATAGATAAATTTTATAGCGGTAACAAAAAATCCAATTAATTAGGTATAAGCAGGTGAAAGTATTAATGTACTTGTCTACATTTTTCATGATGTGAAAAACTCATCATTCTTTTTTCAGCTAGCAAAAATAAGAACGGAGGATAAAGATTTAGTTTTACATTTCTTTGCATTTTGCTACATGAATTCATATTTTATGATCTCGGTAACCAATGTAACGCCGGTTACGTTTGTAGAGATAGCTATAGCAGACATTCTGTACCTTCTTGGTCATTTTTTCACCATTTTTGTTTTGATGCCCAAATTGTTTTGTGAATCAATTCTACGATATAAAGGTATTAATATTTTCCATAATCAAGTCAAAAAGATCGTTGAAGAAACTAAGGCTAGATGTCCTTTGCCCCAGGCATATAAAAGTGTTGAAAATTTTTACGTTATGATATGGTCAAGACGTTCAGGTTTAATTAATATGCCGAAAGCTATCGCAGAACTACCGCAATATTTGAGAATAGAGATCAAACAAGACTTGATGTGGTCGATATTCCACCACAGTCCCAATTTAAGAAAAACAAGCCTGTCATACCAGCGCTGGCTGTGTGAGCATATACAATTAAATTTTAAAGAACCTGGTGAGAGATTTTACTCTGGGGAACACTGCTATAGTAATTTGTATTGCTTGAAATCTGGAATCGTGCAGATTCTTTCATGTGACGACACGACAGTTCCCATCATATCAGTATCAGGTGGCACTTTGTTTGGGGACGTCAGTTTTTATTTACCACCATTACATAGAAAAGTAATTGTACGTTGTCTTACTAATTGCGAAGTATTTATTATTTCTCGCAAAAATATGATAAGGTCCTTATACAAGTTTCCTGAAGATCGTAAAAGCGTAATGAAACTGACACGAGAGAGAATAAAACATGCTCAAGATTTATTTGCTCATAAAATAAAACAGAGAGGCTTTGATAGAGCCGACGACGAGGGAGTGGCTTGGTTCAAGCACAGGTGGTGGGAAATTATGCATACCATTGATCGATGGAAAGAATCTTCAAGAAAAATGAAAAAGAAATGTGAGTTACCGCCAGAAGAAAGCGATCATCATTGCTGCAAATATATTGGACAATTAGTTTTATGTGCGGATGACGCTGTACAGAGAGATTCGATGTTTGCTAATCTAAGCTTTCCATGGATATTATCACCGAATTCTATCGTGAGTCGTGTTTGGAAGCGCATGATTAAAGCCACAATACTTATTGTATTGATAATATTCACGCCAAACTTAGCGCGGATTGAAACTCCAACACCGTGGTGGTTTGGTTTTTTGTACGCTATTGTTAATTTTATGTTTATAGGTGATGTAGTCATGTCTTTAACGACTGCCATTCATCAACCCGAAACAATGCATACAACCTTTTCTAACTTATTTGCAGAACGTTGCAAATCACTGTCTTTTTTTTTAGATGTGCTTGCCACTCCTATTGTTGATTACATCGTTCTTATAGTCAATAATAAGATTTTGTCAAGTATAGCAAGTTATAATCGTTTATTAAAATTGTATATATTGTTCCCTGATCCACAAGAAAGAGTTTGGAATAAGAAAGTCGATTTGATGCACTATGTGTATGTAACTTTATTCGCGGTGCAATTTTGTTATTTATATATTTCTTGTTATATGCTATACCTTCTTATTCATTCGAAGCCGGAGTACTTCACAGAAAAATGTTTTTTTAACAATCTTTGTTTCAATACTTCTAAATGTAATATAACATCGCGTACAATAGAACCTAAAATAGGCGTGCTTGCTGTATTTTACGGTTATTTGTATGAAAGGAAGTTGGGTCCTCATTTTCCCGAAACAATAGGAGATATGGTTGTAGATAATTTGCTACTTTTAAATGTTTTCATAATTTCCCTTTTTTTATCACAAAAACATGTTTCGTCGTTGTATTTGAAATTTCATAAATATGTTAATTACCAGTACTTTGTTAGTAATCTGAAGGCTCATTATCAGAATTTGAAAGTTCACCCAGATCTACTACAAAGAATTCATAGATACTTGGAATGTCACTGGATGTACTATCGAGGTATGGATATTATTTGCCCCGTCTCGGCGGTCGATCAGCCGTATGACGTGTATTGGAAGCATCATGGATTACGAGCTGAAGAATTAATAGGAACATCGGACGCTTTACGTGGAGCCGATCCAGAACTCATTGCCGAATTAGCAGCAAATTCTAAGTTTTTGATACTACCTAAGAAGACGACACTAATTGTTTTTGGCATTCCAATGGACAATGTTTATTGGCTTTCACGTGTAAGTAAAAGCATCAAAGTTAAATTTTGCATAAAAAATCTAACAAAACATGTATGAATCGCCAGAGCAACAAAAATCTCAAATAGTATAAATCACTGGCATCAATGTTTCAACCAAGAATGTTTAGGGTATTAAAATAACCTTTTCTTTTATGATCTTTACCCATTGTATTTCTGATATCCAGGGCCAATGTATGTTCGATTATCATGATGAAAGAGGTGAATTACTTAAAGGAAGGAGTAGAGGCGGCGTACTGTTGTCGATGACTGCAATATTTTTTGAAAGAATACCGATAAGAACATATACTGCTGCCAGTGATATTGAGGTACCTAGGAAATTAATGTACAAGTATTGCAATTTATGACTTTTGATATCAATATCTAGTTATAGTAAATCCACCTTGCCTCTCCTTTGATCACGTACATAGCGCTACCAACGAGGCTCGCTGTGAGTATCGTAAGTACGCTCAGTGATCGATCACTGATTAGCAACCGAAGTTCTGTAAGCCAGCGCTGGATCTATAAACAACGCTGTGTTATAATACAATTTCCCCCCTGATTAGACTTTTTAATAACTTTTGGTTTATTACGTTCGTGTCAATAAATGTTAAGGTGTAATCAGAGTCTATTCAATCATACGACAATTACAGATAATGTTATTAAATGATGTATGGACTATCAGGTTATTTAATATTGCTGACGAAATTTTGCACCTTAGCAGCGAAAAAAAAAATTATGACTAATAAAAAAATAATAATTGTAAAGACAAGTCTTTGTAAAATATCATTGATATTATTTCGTAAATCTACAGGTTCTTTATATACCTATTAATGAATTTTTCAAAATTCTGCGTCGCTATAAAAAAGATTGGGAAGTATACAGACAAAATGTTGAACAGTTTCGAGAAATGTTTGATGAAGTGTTTAGTAGTAACTTAATGAGACACATGGAAGTAAGTAAATATTAAGAATAAAGAAATCATACTGTCAATTTCAGATAAGGCCATTGTATTATGCATTTAAAACACGATATTTAAGAAAAATATAAAGGTGGATATTATGGACATGTATTACAAGTGTAACAGAATAACGAGCCGCTCTATGAAATATTGTAATGTTTTAATCGTTCTACGAACAAATCGTCGAGCACGCTCGGCTCTTTGTGACACCCTATTCTACAAACCAACGAGCATATTGGTGTAACATTTCGCCGAGCTTATCAGTGTGTCTCCGTAACATTTTATCGAGACTTTATACGAGTGCATGCGATGCACGGCTTGTAAAATAGCTGCGAGAATTTACTTGTAATATAACGCCGAGCATTCGCACAAACGTTGCATTGAAATGCTCTGGAGACTGAGCATTTGTCAGTATTGTACCATTCGCTCAAACGTTACATTACACCGAAATGCTCGAGGAAATGTTGTAGTCTATACCACCTTAATTCACTGCAAGTGGCTGTCAATTATTGTGATTGAAGTTTGAAACAATATTAAAGTTATTTATCTAGACCCGTAAAAATTATAATTCCACGTTTTGGGAAAATATTATGAATATATTTTTTATCACAGTATCAAAAGAAAATACGTGAACAAGTTTTACAATCACGATCAAAGAAAATGGAATTAAAAACGCGTATAAGGGAAAACGAACTGCCGATGCCGCAATTTCTCAAAAATTTTAGAGAGGATCCTGAATCGAAGTAAGTCACGGGTATTGATATCTGCAGTAGTTATCCTTTTTTGGATACTTTTTAATCTCTACATGAGTTAATAACAACACTGTATGACATAACTGAATTAGTCCAAGATGCCATAAATGATAAAAGATTTGAATTTTTGCGAAGATATACATATAAGAATTAAAAGGGCTCTACTGACTAGTCTTTTCTGTTTTTGAGAGAGAAAAAATCTTACAAATCGATGCGTAGATAAAACAATTTTCTCTGATAAAATATGGGTAGGAAATACAACAAATATATTTATTTTCTCATAGATACATATTTCATATCACTCTCATAGATACATATTTTATGTAGACACTTTTTTATTTTCATGGACGGATTACATCTTTCGATTATCGTCATTGAGTAATATCCAGTATATTAAGGTGTTAAAGTATTTACAAAATATCTTTTCAAAAAGGGTGTTAGTACAGTACGGTACACTATTTAATATTTAATTACAACTTTGTTTCCAGATTCATACATATTTGGATTGTCATACGATTGTTTGTCGTAATAACGTTATTAATTTGTGCCTCTGTAGCAGGTAAGGTTTAGAAAAGCGTACTTTTTTATAAGACTTGAATGTGTGTTAAGATTTGAAGGGCTTGCATAGATAAATTTTAACTCACAGATATTTCATACCTGTCACCATCTAAAACATTTTTTTTCATCTGTCAGCTAAATTTTATCTATAAGTGGTAAAACCCGCCCTAAAAATGCTATAATTAAATTACAGCTGTAATTGAGTTACAATATAGATCATACTTCAATTCCATTGCTACTTTGTGTGTTATAACCTCCGTAATGGATATTGTAATCAAACTATTTGTAAGTATTTTATTTTTAAATAGTTCCAAGTAAATATAACTAAGTTTTATAATTTTTTTTAGAAGGACGAGGATTTTTTGGATGAAGCAGTAAAATTATGAAAAAGCTTCGGAATAACCACATCTACTTTTTTTTCTTATTTCCTATGGTTGTTTATAGTAAATGATCAAGTTATTTAGAAGCTCTCATTGATGTCAAAATTTTCTATTCAAAGTCCAAATGCATGAAGTTTACAGTTAGAAATTTTAACAATCTTAATTTATTTTTTTCAACTTGTAACTACATTTATTATTATTTATACTATACATTTAAAATATCACGTAGGTGAGTGTATAAAATGTCTAATTAATGCGCGATATAATTTTTAGTTACCTTATTACAATGAATACGGAATTATCGTCTCACAAAATTATAAATGTGTAATGAACTACATAACAAAAACCTTTGCTGTTGACGTCTTATGTATAGTATCACTAATCCCAGGAGTTGTTACTGCAGTATTGGCAATAAAAAATCATGAAGATGCGTATAAACTTATGTCTTACCTACAAGCGCTACAAATTTACAATGTGCTGGGATTTTTCAATTACTGGTCTGATAAACCATCTAGCCGTGCTACTTTTATTACGGTAGGAATATTTACTTATATTTACTGTCTTAAGTTAGTAGTAGCCTACAATCTTGGAGACGCGGTTGCGATCCCCGACCAGTACCTCTGAGATTTATTTCTCTTGTTCGGATTGAAAATTCAATTACCACTCGCTAACGGTGAAGGAAAACATCGCGAGGAAACCTGCATACACTAGAGATGTTTCACTATTAATAGCCTCACGAAGAAACAATTGACGTTATATTTTAGATAAATGTTTCTCTGGTACCTAAAGTATGACGGACCAGTAAAACTCCAGTCAATAAGATGGCGTCAATTCTTGGTTCGTGGGGTAGTGTCTAGTCTAGGGTTACTATAAAGCGCGTGTGTGTTATAAAATGTGTATTTCAGATACTAAAATGGCAAGTCATGACGGTGTTAATAACATTTTTTCTAATGTTTATTTATATGAATGATTGCATTGATTATGAGTTCGACAGCGAAGGTGTTCTCCAACATTATAATTTTTCTGATCATTGTTGGGCACCAAATATAGTTGCAAAAAACTGGAAACAAGTAAGTATGAAGTTATCAACTTGTTTTATAAATAGTAGTTAAATGGCATGGAACATATTTATATGGAGCCTGGTGTAGTAAAAAAAGGGTATCAATTAGGCTAAACATCCCCTGTTCGAGTTAGTATGGAAAAAAAAAGTTGGCTGCCACTGATGAAACTTACGTCAATCGATAGAGAAAAATATTATAAAACGATATAATTTTGGATAATTGTCAAAAGTGATATACTTTCCGACTTTGAAAATGAAAAAAATCACCACCTTCTTGCACCAGTTCATTGCACCAATTTATTTTTCATTACCTACTTTGAAGGGGTATGCATGACACGGAAATCAGAGCTGTCACGAACATCATCGGAAAACGAAAAGACTATAGTGACGAACTGGTGCAAGAAGATGGTGATTTTTTTCATTTTCAAAGTCCTATACCTCCGAAAGTACCTATATCACTTTTGGGAATTATTCAAAATACTATCGTTTTATAAGGTTTTTCTCTATCGATTGACGTAAGTTTCATCAGTGGCCGCCAACTTTTATTTTCCATACTAACTCGAAAAGGGGATGTGTAGCCTAAGTGATACCGAAAATGTTTACTATACCAATTAGGTACGATGCTCTTTAGGCCCGTAGCACATTACTGCTGCTGTATCCTGACAGCGGCACCTCTATCTGTTAATTGTCATTTGTAGGAGAAACAGTACACTAACGAAACTGCCTGTTCAAACCTTCCTAAGTAAGTTTTGTATATTGTTTCGTCCATCAGATTTTTGCCAGAAGTTTTAACTCGGCTCAAGGTGCTTTAATGAATAATTATTTGGGACTTATGGATTTTAAACCTCCCATGGTATTTATTAGTCTATTGGCTGTAACGTTCTTTGCGTAAGATAATGTTTTAATATCTCTAGTAGGTAGTTATTGTAGATCCATTTAGTATTTAAATAATTAAAAAAATAATAGAAATTATTATGTATGCAAAACACGGTCTCCAACTTGTACGAAACTAAGGATATATATTATTTACTTAAATAGATTCTAAATCTCGCGAAGCTTAAAAATTTGTGACACCTACCTACATGCATATAAATGGAAAAACTCCCCTGATAACAACCTGGTTTAAATTTAATCCTTTTTTGAGATATCCAGGTCGTAATTGGAGGGAGTGAAGAAAAAAGTTAACGCTGCATGTCTTATCGTATCAAAAAAGAAAAACGATTACTCTACTGCTCTTGATATATTAATGAGGGAAAGAGTCATATTTCTTTCTACTTCCATAAAATAACTATGTTGATAATTTCAGTTATCAATCAAATCATTGCCTTACATTGTTAATATTGCATTATCAAGGAGAAACAGTGTTTCAACACGGGGTGAAACAGCTGAAAAGCTTCTTACAAGAAGAACGAGTAGAGAAAAAGATAATTGAGAAAGCAGTGGAACATTTTATGTACTGGTATAAAAGGTGAGTTAGTAATATAGAAAGATTTTCAAGATTTGAAATCCTTACTGAAAGGCAGTCTACATAGGTTGCTCATGAAAAATGTCCGGCTAACAAACAAACTCATCGTAAGTAAAGCCAAAAAATATTTATTAGAATTGGACCAACCACCTGCAAAATTATCGTTGTCTAATAAAACCAAAGCTTATTAAAAAGAAGTGTGTAATGCCACAGAATAACCCACAAGGTTTTCATGTGTATATTTTATTTTTACAAACGGCATTTTATTTTGATTCACAGAACAGCGGGCGTCAATATGCAAATTTTAACAAACGATAGGATTGCTGTCGTATTCAAACAAGATCTCAATTACTTCTTTTATAACACGTATGAATTTTTATTGTAAAATATTTCTGGTTTATCTTAGTTTAGACATCATATATTTTAAACTTCTAAAATAATCTTGGAATTTAGAAATGTAAATCCAGTGGCAATGAATTTTACTTTTGTTTCCTGCATTTAAATAATATATATTTCAATTGCACCACACTTTGGCGAAACTACTATGATATACAAAATTGTTCTATATTCAGAACTCTCAAAGCTGCAAATGTGCAACTTGGCGGAGGCGACATGTTAGAAAGGCAATTAGCTAGAAATGTATCGGAAGTTTATTTTCTACCCGGTGAAGATATTGTCAGAGAAATGGACCTCACTCGTAATATATTTATCGTTCATCGAGGGAAAGTCGCTATTTCAAACTTGGGAAAGCAAATTTTATTAACTAAGGTAAAGTTATGTGGAATATAGATTTAGTACATTAGTTTGACCACAAAATGATTTTCTAGTTTACTCCATTACTTTTACTATTTACTTCTGATTTTTCTCAATGTTATTGCTGAAGTTAATGATCTTGTTTTAATGACATAACGTAAAACTACCAATAAATTTCAAATAGATACGAATAAAATTGTATTAATTCTCGTAAGTCTGGTATCGAGCTAGATAATAAGTTCGTGTGTGGTTGACATTTTTGTGTATTGATTCGGTGACGGAATGAAGTTTTCCTGAGCAGGTCATTAATGACGAATTACCTTCTAATGATTAGATTTGTAGTTCGTGTAAACAAACTTGTTTGCAACTTCTATTGTATCGGTTTTTTAGCTACTACTTTATATAGAATAGTGATTTTAAGGTAGGGGGTTAATTAATGGATGTCTTTTATACCTACTTTTGTCAGTAATACCAATTAATATTGTAATCAATTATTTAATGAGTGCATTTTTGGACCCTGACACCTTGTATAGTGAAAAGCATTCGATTTTACATAAAAAATAATTCGTCTCTGTTAATAGAATTCATGATAGAAAGATATGGAAATAGTTTCCAATGTACCTATATCATTTACTGCCAGACACAATACCTAGCCTCACCGCAAAGAATATATATATTTACCTATGCATTTATTTTTTAGGGTTCAATTTTCGGTCAATTAACTGGGTCTGTTCCCCGCCCAATTAGGATATCAGCTCACGCAAAAACTCACGCAGATGTATTGACAATCACACTTGAACGGTTTCAAGAGACTATTACTGATGATGTTAGTATGAAGGACTTCTTTTTATGAGACTAAGGCCTGCCAGCGTTTTTATATGCGTTTGTCGTTATATCTTGGAAAAATTACCTATATAATCTTTGTGTTATTGTAATGCTTAAGCAACGATTTTGTAAAGTTTTTTTTATATAGGAGGGAGGGGGGAGAGCTAATCTTATGACATAAGCTGACTGAGATCAGATTCTTAAACTCATTAGATAATTTAAAAAAATCTAAAATCAAATACAATCTATAACATTGATTTTGATAAAGAGTAAAGATTTTTTTTGTATAATTGACAGGTTAGAGAAAATATAAGGAATATAAAGACTTCAGAAGTAGATTACATATCTCAAGCAACCGTCTTCCAGGAAAATCCATTCAATACATTAGCTTACATACTTAGAGGCAGTCAAGTAGTAAAATTTCCGGTAAGTTATAGGTACACTCGACAAAGTTGTCAGGGTATCACCCAACATAAGCAAATATTGAACTATCTATAAGTCTAAACTTAGCTGAGCATTTCTATTCGTCAAGCGGTAGTGTGTGTGCGCTAATCGTTTACGCCTCCTCGTTTGCAAAAAGTTTTCTGATCTGTGGCAAAACGTATTCTTTGTTGTTTATTGCTTCAAGACAGATTCATATAGATAATTTCGCCCAGACAAGTAAGCCGCTCACTAGCGCAATGGTAGTGTAGTGGGATAGCAGCAAATGAATGTAATAAAGAAGACACAAGTTCGAATCCTGTCTCGCGGTTGAGTGTTTATAATATTTATTGTGTATTTTTATTTATAATTATTGTCTACTTTTACTGAGTGTTGTTACTACTTTGCATTGGACTTATGAGTTAGGTATGTTATGATGATACTCAAGTTAAAAGGAGCAAGCATTAAATAAAAGGCGTCTATAGGTAGGTAGATTGCTTTCAATGATTTATTGTAAGAATCAAAGCGAAACATTAAAATAAATTTATCAGATATGAATTTGACAAGGCTGTATAAAGTCAATATAATGTGTAAAAATAAATAATCAACATTTTAAGGAGGTATATAGCATGTATCGGTGATATGAATAAACATGTTATTTATAAAGAAGTTATTTTGAATAAGTAACTTCTAAATTCAATAACAATAACATCTCTCACGCGATAAGTTTACTACCTCTGGGAATCACGGCCTGGTAGTGATTTTAAAGAGTTACCTATCAGTTTTTTTTACAGATTCAGACATTCAATATAAAACAATAAAATATATTTCATAGCAATTTAGACTGGATATCATAATTAAATTATATACTTAATATAGGTTAATAGCGAGTTGGCGCTCCGTTATTATCTAATACTAGCTGTAATCGATTTCTCATGCTAGAAACCATATTGAAGCACATATCACTACCACGCAATGATTCCCAAGTTGATGTAACAAGGGCCTCTAAATTGGCTTTAGACCTAACTTGCGATGAGTCCCAGTTTAACACCATAAGGCCCCACAAGTTTTCTATAGGATTCAAATCCGGGCTCTTAGAAGGCCATTTAATAACAGTCAGGTTATCTTGGATGTTTAGCCAATATTTTACTACTTGAGCCCTATGAACAGATGAGTTATCATGCACAAAATAAATATGTTCATTAGGATACGCAATGCGCACAGTTGGCAGCATCACATTCTTTAAAACATCCAAGTAACCTAGACCTGTATTAGTGGCTTCTACTTGAACTAACTCACCGGGACCCATCGACGACATCCAACCCCAGAAGCCCAAGGTCACGTGACCACTAGACCTATTTCGAAGGATATTCTTTTCGTGAAATCGCTCACCCGTTTTTCGATACAATATGACACGACCATCCTTGTCAGACCTAAAACATTTTTCGTCACTAAATATAACCACTTTGTTACACCAATCAAAGTCTAAATATTCTTTCGCAAAACGCATTCTTTCTTGTTGATGGCACTCTTTTAAATCAATCTTTCTTGCTGGTTTGCGACATCTTAACCCAGCTGCACGTAAATGGTCGCGCACTGTTTGCAGCGACACATCGTGTTTTGTCGCGGTGGAACGGGTTGTCGCGAAGGGATCTGCAGTGTGGATAGCCACGATATCACGATGCATGGGGTTAGCTTCTGTGAAGGAGTTAGTAGGGCCACGGCGCAGGCTGTCTACATTTCCTGTAGCAGCATGACGATTAATCCACAATCGAACAGCCTTTCTCTGCAGAAGAATAATATAAATGTAATTAACTATTCTTAATTGCTTGGAACAGTATGAGCTTCGGTTACAAATAAGTAATTGTTACTTACCGATATCATTAACCGTCTTGCAATTTCACTAACAGAAACATTCTGCTCGTGCAAAACAACTATTTCTGCACGTTTGAAGAGAGTTAAATGTTCCATATTTGCTTAAAAGAATAGACAAAATATGAAAAGAAGTTTAAAAACGTATCGATAAGGCACGAAGCTCAGTAACGACTAATGACTACCTGTCAATACGTTTAACAAAAGAATTATCAAAATATCTGAGGGTAGTTTTCGTTGACTAGCAATGTTAGTTTGCAAATCATAATTTATCATCACGAGAATATTCCATCTTGCTTCATTGCGATCTTTTTTTTTCATTTTACGTTTTAAAATAAATAAAAACATAACATTTAACAAATCTGGCTGGCATGATAGGGACTCGAACCTGGGTTCCTTCGATCGATCCATCCATATAGCCCCACCGCTGCCGCTTGACCAACTGTGCCACGGTAGCTGCTTACGAATAGTTTTAAAATTGGCTTCTTATTCAACTTGACAGTGAATGATCTTTTCTGATATTTATTATTTGCTACTACCGACCTTTCTTCAAAATGTTTGACCAATGAGGTCAAAGCAAAGCTCACTCACACTAACGAGCCAAGTTTAGACTTATAGATAGTTCAACATTTGCTTATGTTGGGTGATACCCTGACAACTTTGTCGACTGTACATAAGCATCGAGATATATAATTTTAATGTCGTATATTATCAATGTATTTTAATGCTTTAAAAAGTTATTTTTGTTAGAAACAGTGAATGATTTTAAATGGTTTCAGAGCTCTTTTCTAAATTTAGGGGATCCAATCCATTCATCAATCTTATTATTTTATTCTGAAAAAAATATAGCCAGAATATGTTTATAATATGTTTTTAGATGTAGAAAATCCCTTAATTGACACAGCTATTGTCAAAAATCAGAAGATTTGTTTTGGTTATGAGGAAACAAATCATAAATACGAGTCAAAACCATAAATTTTCCTTTTTGTTTTTCCTTGTGTTAAACGTGTAAAAAACATACATTTCAGTATATAATGAAGCAACCAGTATTAGTGGAAGAAAGTCGTTGGTACCAACACTGGATTTTACTAGTCTGGGTGATCAATCCGTTGCTTACTACCTCAGTAGCACTTATAAACATGGGCGGAGTGAATGTCACATATATTTTGGTAGTGCTTGACGTACTTCATTTCTTTCACTTTATTGTTGATTTGTTTTCGGTAAGTATTATGAAATTTGTACTAACTCTACATTGTATGAAGTGAAATTGTTGATACAAAGTGTCATATATGTGTGTCTTGTATATACGTATTTCTTTACATAAATGTTAATAAGTTTTTTTATGTTTAAAAACTTACGAATTACTCAATACCTGCTTGATAATGGCATCAAAATCTACTGTTACAATTTCGTAGCCATTTGCTACGAGAGTCGTAGATCGTAGCTATTTAGATGAAAATAAACGAAGTCTTTAAGAAAATGAAAAAAGAATCGAAATTAGTCGATTCTTTGGAATTCTTTGGATTGGAAGATTGAAATTAGTGCTTAGTTATTATAGATTTTTAATTTCAAAGTTTGTTTTTAAGATGGAGCTATTTGTGAGTGCACAAGTAACTAAATACGTTTACATTAAATGGAAGAAAATCACTTTCGCATCGTTTTACATAGACCTTGGTACCTTGATCGTTCCTTGGATCATATTCGGGATTTTCGGAAACCGCGGTATTACAATCTATTTTGGTCACCTTTTACGTTTGTTTAGATTGTATTGGGTGTTTGTTTTTCAAAAAATATTTTGTAAGAGCTTTCAGGTAAGTTTTTTTTAATTATCTTTACTTATACAAGGTTTTTATTGACTCTCTAATGAAAATTAGGTATATTTATTTGCTTGTCGTAACTAAACATGTACCAAGAAACAATGTGTAGAAATATGACATGTTTGGACATATTTTATGAAATATATTACTACTATAATATTAAATTAGACATATTATGACGATGATGTTCGTTGGTTTTCAACAGATAGTGCAAACGTGGCATGAACAGTTAGTGTTGACAAGGAAATCTTTTACTATTAATAATAATATAATTATATTTGTTACTTCACCTACTTGTTAGCGTGAATTAGATTAAGTAGGTAATCTGACAGTCGCCAAGCCAAGCCGAGAGAACGTTTGTCATTGACAGTATAGCTGAATCATTAATGTACCTACACTAGGCTTAGTAACTGACTGCATTATAGATATGTAGGTTAAACATTTAGGTGTACTTATGCTGTCAATTAGATTAATCTGACTAATCAGTACCTGACAGTATTTAGCTTTAACGTATTAATAAATATTAATTTTAATCTTGCAGTGGAAAAATATGTCAACTGTATTAAAAATATTGCTCTTCATACTTATTTTACAAGGTCTCACATATAGTTGGGTGGCGCTATCATGCAGTGAAAAGATAGGTACTATTAGCTTTACTATTTGCTAGTTCAAATTATTGTAGGTATTGTTACGAAGTAAAGATGATACCAAAATTAGTTTCAAGATAAAACAGCTGATTGTTATTCAAAACATTTTTAAGCTTTACAAATCGATTCTTTTACTTTTTATATCAATTTCTGAAAGTTTCCAAAATGGTAATTTCACGGTCAAATGATGGCTACGTTTGTATAAAATTCTAACACTAGTTTAATCCACAGATGCTCCATTTCATGTGAAATTTTATAACGTACCAAAAACCATGGTAAACACTGTAGATTACTCTGAATGGGTGCATCCGTTCAAAGGAAGACTTACAGCCACAAAAAGATATGGTAATAATGAATTGCTTATTTATTTGGATAATTTTTAAATGGTTTATGAATAAATTTTAAACAAGAAATGCATTTTTTTGCATTAATCTAGAGAATAGTGGATCATTTTATTACTGTGTTACTTTCAACATACAAGAAAATTAACTTCAATGTTTTAAGTAGGTACGTACTCGTACATAATGTTACATTCGTTGCGGTATCTTGTTATACGAGCGCGTCGTATAAAAAAAATCGATTGCGTCATGTCGAAATGTGGTCAAATGTTAACTAATTTATTAGGATGACTATTGTGGATCATTTTGGATTGCCCCAGGGTCCACTAGTGGTCCGCATACCCTCGCTGCAGAACTGGTGTTGATAACCACAATCACAGCCACAATTTTAATCGAACTACTCTTAGGCACGCTGTTGCTTTATGTGTTGCTCACAGCGTCAGACGCATGCGTTCAGGGGCCGGATTCTTCTAATTACCAAATGAAAAATGGTGTCTCTCTAGAATGTGAATTGTAAGATTTTACTTATTTTGGTACTCTCTTAACAGATAAGTTGACAGTGGACAACTATCGGCCGTACATTTTATTACTTTACGCTTTAATCGGTATTCTACTCCGCAATGTCACATAAGTGGCAGTTCCAATCGGTATTCTCTTCGCTATTTGACAGTAGTTCTCTAATGGCATTTCGTTCGGTCGTTCGGGGTCGTTCGTTCGTTCTGTCGTTCAGTCGCTCGGTCACCCAAACACTATTTCGGTGTTTTTTCGAAAATTAACGTGCAATTTATGCAAAAAATGCATTTAAATCTTATAAAAATAAATATTCTGTATTTTAAAGTATGTCTAAGCTTATTCTAGGTCTAAAAAATCAATCAATCAGTCGATCAATTTCTTCGAACAATAATTTTATTAAATATTGGCAACATCGACAACTAAATCCCTCGTCAAGGACAAACGAAAGACAAAGCCCTCTAGAGACTATTAATCGTGGCACTTAAGAGAATACCAAATTTGTGACCTATTACTGTAGATCTGTAGAATATTAATCTGTTGGCTATAGTTTGGTCGCTTAACTTAATTTAGCGGAATCGGTACCTTGGTTACTCCATAAGACGCGCGGTTATTTCATGCGTTGGTCGCAGCCGTCGATTTTGTATCAAGTAGATAATCTGATCGCATGCGTCTGACGCTGCGAGCAACGCATAAAACAACAGCGCGCGCTGTTTTGCAGGATGCGTCCGATTAACAGAACCTTTTATTGACCCTACTGATAAAGTATCAGAGATGTATTCGTTCTTGAAGCCCAGTATTTGGCAAATGGATTTCCTCGTCGCTTTTACGTTTATTACGCTTTTGTTAACGGGTGCCGATATGGAATATGTAAGTACTTAATGCACATAAAAAAAAAATTTTCATCATTATCATGTCAGCTTACGGACGTCCAATGCTGGGCAAAAAAAAACTCCCCAAGGATCTCCACGACGACCGGACTTGCGCTGCCCATATCCAACGGCTTCGAGCGACTCAGGTCGTCGGTCGGTCCACCTTGTTGGAGGCCTTCCCACACTGCGTCGTCCGGTTCATGGTTGCCATTCGAGAACTTATAATTTTACACCTATTCCTTAGTTTAACAAAGAAAACCCTAGATTATTGCAATTTTTGGCCCATAGTTACGAATACTGCGAAGGAATAGCAGTTTTATAATATTAAATTAATTTTAGGTATTTCCACGGTCTCCTACAGAAATGTATTTCAAAATATTTGCTGCCCACGCTCTTTATCTATTGAATTTGTGGGTAGTCAGCGTTGTCATAAGTGCTACTTACACGAAGTACAGAGATATGTACAAATTCGATTATGCTATAAATGATCTAATTATATATTTGAAACAAAATGGAGTTTCACAGTTCTTGCGAGAAGCCGTTAAGATTTACACGCGGCTGCGATGGAAACGACAGAAAGGTTTGCTATTTACTTTAGGTATCATCTTATTTAAAATATCTTATACGAACTAGAGGCTGCCCGTGACTTCGTACGCATTTATATCTTGGAAAACTTACAAAATATCTCAAAATAATATAGCCTATGTGTTATTCTGATGTGTAAGCTACAATATTGACAAGTTTCATTAAAATCCGTTCAGTCGTTTTCGTGTGAAAGAGTAACAGACATCCATCCATCCATTGGCTTAAACATTGACATTTTTAATATTAGTAGGATGAGGTGTTTAAAGTAATAAATTAATTTAAAGTAATAATTTTATCTAAACTTTTTTCAGGTAGTTGGTTACCGGAGATTGCTAACGAAGCACCACTCTGTCTACGCGAAGACATAATGAGCAACTTGTACATGCATCATTTGATCACTCCAACCCTATTCCAACACCTACCCCACTATTTTCTTCGGCAATTAGCTGTAAGACTAAAACGAGTCGTCATTTTCCCCGGTAAGTGAGCTAAAATACAATGATACCTTTTATCCCTCGGGAAAAAGAGATGAAATCTTTTCATGGAACAGAACAATCGTTGGAAATTTGAGTCGATAAACAAGGCCACTATGATTTTCAGCTGATCTGGCAATTTGTATGAAAAAAATAACAATATATTATGATTCTGAATGGCCTGTTCTGGGATATCATTATTATTTTGTTACTCGGAAAATTTATTCTATATTACAGATACCTAAACTTCATATCTTGCTTTTATTTTGCCCATTCGTGTTTATAAGAATATATAAGTACCGAACTGTAAAATGGTATTTAGAACAAATAAGTAAATAGGTCTTAAATCATCAATTAAAGGATGTGTCTTCATCATCGGGAGGACAAAATGAATATTACCATTAAGTACTTATTTAAAGTAGATAAGTATTTTGTTACAGGCAAAGCTTTAGTAAAGGAAGGAGACATCTGTCCCAGGTTATACTTCATTCACGAAGGTGAAGTTGAGAAGTGGGATACGGATGCAAAGTAAGTTTAACTTTACAGGCTTATGTGTCGCGAAATTAGATCTTTCCGTACTTATACCATTCAGCTGACTAGACAAATTGCGTATTCTTTTTCTTATTATAAATGTACCTAGTATGGTTTAATTCGTAGATTTTTGTGAGGAATGTTTTATTGAGGTTTATTTGAAATTATACTTAGCCAGTGTTCTTATAGATACGGCACCATAGATATAGCATTTGTAGGAGATACTTTTTACTTGCTAGAGGAACTATAAAAGGATTGAGTAACCTTAATTATTGTGTTCTAGCGGAGAAAGCCGAATGATGGCAGTCCTTACTATTAATGGATACTTTGGATTGATTTCTGGTTTATTTCCAAACTCGCCTTACAAATTCACATACATAACTCGTACGGTAAGTGCACATTTTGATTACCAATATTCAAATTTTTATAAACGTTAGTATAACTAAAGTAAATACCGTTATTCTCGTTCGTTACATATTCAATCAATATGTATGTAATAGGCCAATTTTGAGACAAAAAAGTCACAGGAAATCTCTGTAATAGAGGGTAATGGAAATAGTTGAATTGACGAGGTTTTTCCTTATATTTTATTCGGATGACGTCAGTAGAGATACGGTAACCGCAATCTTAGTGACGCGAGACGCTGCGAAGTTATTAACGTAAGCCACGCCCACCGGTCGAGCTACTCGGTCGTTTGCTTTAGTAATTACTGCATACAAATATAAGCTGCGTCCACGCTACACGAACCGAGCACGAGCTGAGCTGTTCAAATTCGTAATTCGCGATGAAAAACGTGGACGTACGATGAACCTACATCGAGCACTGTCCTCAAATCCCTTTGTGTTCGTCAAAAAACTGACAATTGGTTGAAAGCAACCGGGCTCGAGCGAAATGCTCGTAGCGCGCTTATTGGAGCCTCGGTGCGGTGCGGTCGCGTTTTCTAGGACGCGCGCGACTACCTTGCTGCTACTGCCGTGTAATCCAGATAGAATCTTTACACATAAAGGCGTCTTATTTATTCATCACGCAGGTTGTGGACCTAGTATTCCTAGAATACAACGACTGGCAAGATCTTTTAGATGGATATCCCGACATCAAACAAGAATTGTATATAGGAGTACAAAGTATGAGGAAAGAAGGAAAGAAACCGCTCGGTAGTGGTGGGCTGACGTCAACGTCCAAAGTATTTCAATCTTTAAGTACACCACTTCTACCTAATTAGCACCTTTAGGAAAGTGTCAGTATGGGAATTAAATATTTTGGCGGCCATAGGTTCTTAAAAAACGTTTATCTATGGAGAAAAAAAGAGTCGAGTTTACTTTTAGTACTTTAATAAAAAAACTTTGGAAATGGTTCCAAATAATTAAAAAATATTTTTTTTTTTGGTTTGCTCTTTTATATTTAGTTTTAGAATTCTGTCTTAAATTAGCAAATCTGTAATTTATGTCTTCCGACATAAAAACAAAAACTTATTTAATACCATATTCGTTTTTAGAACTAGAATAAATATATAATTAAAAATCTATACGGAATTTTATTTTAACAATGACTTACATACATAAAGTGCACGAAAATTGAGATCCGATAAAGCTTAAGAAAAGTACATTGACCGACAGATTGGATTAATTAGTGAGATAGCGGGGTTTTACTTAAAGGATCTTCAGAAGCAGCTAACAGATAACTCAGTTAATGAAAGGATCAACTGTTTAATCTTGATAAATCATATGATTGCAAGGCTTCGCAATAAAATGTTGCACCTGAAATGTTTGATTAAGTTTTTAGTGGAGACCTAGGGATCGACCACTCTCTTTCGCTACCTACGATTCATGTTTTGAAAAATTCCTATCGACGATGAAGTGTAATGAACTTGTAACTAAGTACATAATCTACTCTACATTATCTATATCATAAGTAAGTACATTGATCATAGGTAAGGTAATCATAGGTAATATCATAGGTAAGTACATTGATCGACATGCTGCTTGATTCGACTTAGGAACACAAACGCGCATTTTTTCAGGACGTTAACTAATTCAGGAAGCCTATTTTGTTACTTTCAAAAAAACCTTTTTGGGTAGAAAATGTGTAAAATACAAATTAATTTATCGAGTTTGATAAACGAAGCCGCCGCTTGTTATTTGGTTCGCCTGTAATTTTGATTTACGTGTTACATAAATAAGAATTAACTCCTCGTTTTCGGTAACCAGCTCATATAATGGCGGTTGTAATAGACTTTCGGCTAGTTGCAGGAAAGCTTTTTAATTTAATGTTTCGTTAAAGTTATAGCCGAAACTTTAATTGTCAAACATCTGAAAAGACGGCATGATGTTTAATGGATGATTACATTTTAATGACCTCTTCAGCAACTAGGTATTATGGTTAGTAAATACGCCTTAGCTATGATCGAAGTATGTTTTGTTGGATATTTTATTATTCGATCAAACAAAAATATATATGTATATGGTCCAGTAATTCTTTAACTTAACAATTTACAAAGTCCTTTACTTATCCAAATCGTTAAGTTTACTAATTAATTATTAACCGTTCAAAGCTAAGCTAGGTTACAAAAACCACTTGGTAACTAGGCATAATAATAAGGTATAGAAAATAATTTTCGTTTTATATAAAAAACACTTAATTAAAAGGCTTTGTGATATTGTAGCGATTGTTGGCAGCCCCTGGCAGCTGTAGCAACGTCTTTCAAAGTTATTTACATGAATAATTCATGAAATTAACAGTCGGAGGTTGGCGGACTTCTTTTGATTCCAAAACTGCTTCAAGTCCGTACTTGAAGTAAATAAACAGAAGGTATTTACTTCTGAAACCCGAAATATGACGTGGATTGATTGTTGCCAGGTAAATAACATTTCTTACATTACTTACTTTACTTATAATTCATATTATAGCCATGTCATATCTCGCCAAAACATGAGAACATCTAATCAAAACAATTCCCTTTTTAACCGACTTCAAATAAAAACAACCAAAACAAAAGGAGATAGTTTTATATTCGTTTTTTTAGAATGTAATATTCTAACCACAATGTTTGTGCAGGAAAGTAGAAGAAAAATTAAAAACAGCATGGATAATTTAGTAAGGTGCCACCTTGAAAGCTTAACAATAAATTAATTCGTAATTACGTTTTCCAGCCTGTTGCGGCTGTTGTTTTAATATCCATTAAACATTCTATTTTAGGAACAATCTTTGTCAGGATTTTTTTTTTATAAAGTAACTTTGATAACTGTCTTTGCAACTAGTTATTAAACAAGCTTCCTAGATTATATGAACCTTGAGTTTGCATGTTTATTATTTAGTATCATTTATTTATTAAAAATATTTAAGTGCTTACGTTTATCAGTTGTTAAACTCATAGTACTTCTCGTAGCTTTGGGTTAGATAATGAGCTATCTGTTTAATCCCAGGATTATCATTTAAGTACTAAAGTTTATCAGATATCAAAACTCTAGTAAATTACAGTTTTGGGCTAGAACTGTATGTTTTGTCTCAGAATTATCGCAATCTTCTTAAAACCAAGATCAATCCATTTCTAGGAATTCGTTTGCGCAGTCATCGTCCTCAATTGACAACGTAAAGAGATGGGCATCGGAAATGAAGTATACGATATGGGAACAGATGAACGTGTGTGATCCATTAGGCGATGATCGATCACACCTTGCGGAAATTGAGTTATCTGCCTCACCTTGTATGAGGGACGGTCCAGAATAATGAGAAAAGCGGATTCATGTACGAACTTAATTTATATAATTTGGAAAGATTTATAGTTCACATGTTTTAGTAATAGAGCAGATATTTACGAATTACTACACAATTATCATTAAAAATCTTGAAAAACTTAACGATATCATAAAGTGTAACAATATTATAAAGTTTTATTGAATTCTGTTTAATGGTTTTTGCATGAAAGAGTAATCAATATTTGACTAAAAATCCTCACATCCAACGGCAGAAACATTGACTGACTTTACACGAATACCTAGTGAGTTCCCTACCTAGTTAAAAATACATACTATAAACTTTTCCATTAAAGGACTGACAACATCAGATATTCCCCAACTCAAGGACTTTCAGCGAGCGTTTTATTCTCATTTAGTCTTTGTAGTGGCGCTACTAGAGGGCTTCTAATAAGTGCTGCACATACTCTAAAATGTGAAGGGCTATATTGCGTAGGTCTATTGTTAGCATACTTAAGTGCTATCTATACTTTTTTCTGCAAAATCAAAGTTTTAAACTTTTTAGTATGGTGTGTCTCTCCAAATAAGTAGTTGGCTTTTAAAATAAATTCGGTGAAATTAAAAGATATTACATTTAGTCGTTATAGTACATGATGTTTTTGACTCTTAATTGAAATTATTGAATTTCAATTAAGAGTCAAAAACATCATGTACTTTTACAAAAACATTATATAATGAGTATTGACTCATTATATAAATCTACTCTTGAAACTGAACGATATGGTTTTTCAACAAAACTTTCGATTAATAGATCATAAGCAATTTTTTTAAATCATTTACGACTCATGATCACATTCTTGAAGAAAGTTGTTCAATATAAAAGATAGATTAGGTCCCTTGAATTAAGCAGAGGAGTTCAAAAACTCAGTGTTTTATTCAGCCACTCCCTTATATATATTTAAATTAGGTGTGTAAACTTTGACCCTAATTTTGGAGCGCTTGTCACCTTTCTTGACTTCTAGTCCCTTTGCCTTAAAGCAAAATATTCCCTAGTTGAGACCCTAATTAGAAATTCGAAGGAACATCGCACAAAGGTCAGATGGATCAGCAGGGGTGACCCAAAGTGACCCCAGGGCGCAATTTACATAAAATAACATTTCATACATACTCTTGGTTGTATATTAAATACCTGCGCGTTTGAAGATAATAGTTTTAGGCTATTTTTACAAATACAGAGGATCAAACTTCAACATTTTATCACAATTAATTTTGAACCTTAAAAGGACCAATTTATAAAACAGAACGTTTGTTAATGACTAGATCAATGATAAAAATAATTCTTTGTTCTGTACGAGTACGTAGTTTTAAGTTTAAATTAAATACGAAATTAACAATTGTCAAAGAACTGAAACAATTTAATTTAGTCTTTTTTGATACAAATAAAAAATCGGCCCAATTAAGCCCTAGTTTTTGGTTTGTTTGTAGTTTGAAGTTTGTTAAAAGACAAATACTAGCTAAACTTACATTATACCTTCGTCCATAACTTAATTGAAACTCTAAGTAGGTATCTAAGCATCTTAAGAAGATAATGACGACGCATTCATTGATACGAGAAATAACATGCATTTTCTATAAATAGTAAATGCGCAAACTCTCCCCAAATGCAGAAATTGTGTTAGATAATAATATGTTGCAATGGTCTGCTTTTCTCCCCTCTGTCCTTTTACATTATTTATCATTAAACCTAAATAATCTTATCAACCAGCGACACCCCTACCAATAGCCCATGAACATTAAAATAAATTTGCCAAGCCACATAATAATGGTGATAATAGTATAAATTATGATTTATTATTCTTTATGATGTCATTTAGTAAGCGTAGGATTGTTTTGACTAATACTGTTTAGTTTATTATGTGTTTATGATAATTTTGTTTGTTAATAGTTGATATTTTTGTTTTTCAAATTTATTGCTCGTCTTTTTATGTTTATGTATATTATGTTCGATGGTTTTGTTTGTAGTAAAGCGGGGCTCCCAAACAATACTAACAGGCTCTTGTAGGTATAGATGCGGTATGGGTCGTCAATACTAATTCGGTCATTGATTTATATTAGAACTGGCGAGTGCCTGTACTTTTCTAATAGGTACATCTGCACGGCTAATAGTGATGTGTAGCCTCCGCTTAAATAACTAGGAAAGTATAATAAAGAAAGTAGGTAATAATAATAAGTAAGTAGGTATTTTTTGTATGCCGGTGGATATTTTCTATACTTAACGAAAATTATAGATGATTGGAATAAACAACCAAACCACATAACATTGATGAAAGTTATAAAGGTTATTATTATTAAAATTAGGATTCAGTAGGGCTATTCCTTTGGGGACTATGAAATAAGCAATTAAAGTAAGGGAGGTTGACCTACTCCCGTGTAAAATAAGGTACTTGATATGGTATATAATGATATATAATAAAATTTTGATTAACTGTATTTTATTGGTTACTCACTAATAAGAAAAAAGTAAGGTTAAAAGAATCCTAATTGTGTAAAAAATGTGTTTATTTTTCACCAATAAATGTCTTATTTTTACTACTCACTACGTAAACCACGTATAATGTAATGTTTTTAAAGCTATCAATCTTTATCCATCCATATCTAATAGTTACACCGCTCACACGTAGTATTTTAGCAACCTAACAGTAAAATACGTTGGGAAAACTTTAATATGAAATAAGCCACTGTTATATTATTTTTTTGTTTTAGTAAAAAAAAAGTAAGTTGTAACTAGTTGCGAGATCGGTCAGTAAATTTAATACTACCTTATTTTTTATAAAAGAAGATGATACGAAATCAATGATACGAGATCAACCTTTTTTACTACAAGTTAAATTCGCAGTCCCCTTCACCTTAGTCCACACTTACTCACTTGGGCCCTCGTACAACCATTTGGTATTATAATACTCTGTCACAGCATTCCATTACCATTCCCAAAGGTATTTGTGAGTGTCATTCCTTATATGAGCTTGCATTTTATCTGTCTACATTTTACTTTTATGTAGCTATTCACTGTAAAAGGTCGTTGAACTGATTTTGTAGAATTCTTAGAACTCAGAACTCAGATTGTGGAATGGACTTGTGGAAATGTGTACTTTTGTATTATCTACAGCATAAGAAGTGCAAAATAATGTAATACAAAATTATCATAACCAAAATTAAGAAAAGCATCGTCATTGCAGTAGGTTCATTGTAGGATAAAGTTTCAAAAACTGCCAATCTACAACAATACGCTTATGAGTAGAATGTATTACAAAATTATAACCAGAAATTATGATAAACCTCCCTTTCTAAAAGAACTTAGAAACTAAGATATAATTCAAGTCATCAATCGCCAATCATAATTCCTATAAATTCTTTTCACTTTCGCAAGCATAAATGTCGCGCTACGTCTAGACAAGACAAGACCTACTTAGTAAGTTTTCTCCGATCTGCCAAGTAAAATATTAAAATTCTCTGAAGATATCCAATGAGAAAAAGCGCTCAATATCTAGGGCTTGAATTCAATATCAAATTCTTCTTTGAACAGTTTTAAGTGGGTATTACGTACCTGCTTTGATACGTATAATAAATCATTTCTTTTTACTTAATTTGAAACTTATAAAATATTTATACGAAGAAATTAGATCACACTCGCTTTGAAAATTTTAAACACGAGTGACTTATTTATACGTATAAAATATTTTCTATCTGAAATAACTTCAAAGATTAGAAAATATAAAAGTATTAAAATTTACTTTGATGATAAGCTGTTGTTACTCGTATATAGGTTAATACTAAAATATCAAATAACTACATATAAGGTGCGCATATCCAATAACATAGGCGTCGAAGCTATTTATTTGATATATTGTAAGCTATCCCATAATTACGCATTGACTTGTGGTTTGACCATAACTCGAGCATATGATTGGATCCTGGATACATTGCTTTATGACGTACTGATCAATGTATTCATAGATATGTAGATGTGATTGGTAATTACTTGAACATCATTATGATATTAACACTTAGTGTGATTAACGTTCTAGGTAACAAGCTATTAAATGGCCTAAGGTAAAAAAATAAGGATAAAGGCCTTAGCAAGGTACTTAGCAACTTCTCTTATTTAAAATCATTATCAAAACTTGTCAATAGTATTAAATGTACCCTCACATTTTTTAAAGTTATTGCTTTCACATTTTGGACATAAATCCGGAAAAACGAAAGAACGAAAAATCAATGCGATTGTTGCTTATTTTGGTAGCGGAATAAAATTATTTCCACTAATGGCACGAATGAAGCCGAAAGGTATTTTCCTTATTCATTTTAAATTACATACGACGGCGCTTATTACCGAATAAAAGCTGGTATCCTTTGTAGGTTGATTATAGAGCTGTACAAAGGTAGGTAATGAAAGTGGAAAGAAATTTGTGATTTATTAAGGTAAGATCATTGTATTTTTTTAAACTTAGAAGTTTAAATTATAAAAAAAAATAAAGTCAACTAAAAAAACGGAGTGTCTTGCAAAGTATGCCAATATAAATTATCGTGTTACTCGTGGTTTAAAATTTTGCCATGATTTTGATAATCTTGATGCAGAACAAACATAAAACGTATCTCTTGATCCGTACCCCCATGTCATTATCCCGATCAGATATCGTTTAATTATAACGTAATATACACGGAGTCTTATCGGAAAAATGATCATGTGAGGAAGGTTACGACGAAGTAAAAGGTTTTGTCATTATTACGTTGGAAAAAAATAACATAATTTCAACAAAGGTTTCATAGAAATTTTGCTATTTTCGTGTTAATTATTTACTTAGGAATACGTATTATGTGATTTGTATAGAAAATACTGAGACAGAAGATAGGAACTTTGATATTATCCATCCATACTAATATTAAAAAATGTGAATATTGTCGTGATTTTAGTGAAGATAGTTGAAGGAATGGAAAGTGATATACATAGATTACTATTTGCTTCTTTTTAACCACCCACTTATCCTAAATGGAAGGTGGAAATGGGCACATTTATTAAGTAGGTACTAACTTTTGTTATTACAAAAATAAAATAAAACAGCTGTTTGCGCGCTACATTAACCAGGAATATGATTGCGCTCAATTATTTCAATACGATTCTTTTACAAGGTAATTTTAAATGAACTTTTACAATTTTACAAGGAAAAATAGGAACTCTTCCGAGTTTTTATTAAAGTATGCACCTTCACAAAGTTAATCAACGGAATGGAGTAGATTTTCTCAGAATTCAGTTTTTGCTCGAACTCTCTTGCTCAACTGTACGAACTTGTTTCCATGAAGATGAATGGTGGATTCGATGCCAAAATTTGAAAATTAATTCTACAAAAGATTGAAAAATACGAAGACCCTGTTTATTTTAAGACTATTTAACCCCCGACGCCAAAAGAGGGGTGTTATAAGTTTGACGTCGTTGTCTGTCTGTCTGTCTGTCTGTCTGTCTGTGGCACTGTAGCTCCTAAACGCGTGGACGGATTTAGATGCGGTTTTTTTTTAAATTAAAGCTGGTATTCCTGGGAGTGTTCTTAGATATGTAATATGCAAATCGGTTCAGCCATTTCAAGGTCATCAGCTCCTTTGTCGTCTGTGGTAGGATTCTAGATCCAATATTATAGCAGATATGTCGTGTTTGGATTCGTTTTGATCAACGTTTAATTATTAATATAATGCAATGGTGACCACAGATAAGGAGCTGATGATGGAGTTAGAATTTCCACCATTCTTGAAAAATGTAACAGCAGCTATGTCGTGTTGGGATTCGTTTTGATCAGTGTCCAATTCTTAATATAATGCAATGTTGACAACAGGAGGAGCTTATAATAATTATAATATAATAAAGGTTTAAAAATTTCGAAATAAAAATTAAATTAAAAATTTAAAAAACCCCCGACTATAAAAAGCAACAAATAAGTAGTATTGAACTTTCATACAAACTTTATTTCGTCGGGGGACCGCTTAGTAGCTCAGTGGGTACGCAAAAATACCTATCATAAATAATCATAATGTGATATCAAAATTTAAAAAAATACCTGTGAAATGTTTTAAATGAATCGATAAGTTTAATATATTCGTAAGGAAGATAGAATGCGGTCCCTCGACGTAATGAAGTTTGTATGAAAGTTAAATACTACTTATTTGTTGCTTTTTATAGTCGGGGGTTTTTCAATCAAATGCAATATAAACACCTTAGTTCCGAACTGCTCGTTGCACAATTTCACTTTAAAGCAAACAGCTTAAGTCTCTATAACTTAGTGTACTTAACACAAACAAGGTATTTACTTACCTAAGTAGCTGAGCAAACACAGCAGCGCCGGAAGCCACATCCTGAATGTCTTTTTCACATCATATGATTTAAACAGTACACTTACACATCTTCTATGGTTCTACTAAGGTCAGTATTTACCTAGGTACTCATTTTTCCTTACTGTGTCACTTATTCGATGATAATATTTGCGTTTCTGAAACAAAAAAAAAGGTTTAGTATAATTTAACCGCCAAAAAACCTCGCGGCAGACCACAAAAAAGGTGGCGAGATGAACTGGACACCTTCACAAATAACTGGGCAGAGGCGGCTCAGGATAGAAAATCGTGGAGAAGGGGAAGCGAGGCCTTTGCCCAGCAGTGGGACACTAGATAAGGCTAGACAAGATAAGATAATTTAGTAATAAGTTAAGTTTCTTAACGCTGGACAACTTATTTTTATATACTTAAGTTACCTTAATTATAATAAATTGAAAGTTAATTGGAAGGTACTTGTAACTATAGTTATTACCTTTCATTTAACTTTCAAAGCTACGTAATTGCTTAAATACGAGTACAATGCCAGTACTTAGGTACACATCTACCTTTATACAATAATAATTGAAAGTTTTACCGAAACAATCACATTATTTTGTTTGATTAACCGTCTGCTTGTTTATGACCTAAAAGTAAAATCATAACTTTGGTCTGACCTCACCAAATAAGGCACTCTTTGTCCAAAGATGTAGAGACTTCCTGAATGCGTACTTTATTACTGTTTGACTCGGTTATCGCACAAGTTGTAGGCCCAGACGTTTGTATGACTTAAACACAATAAAAATGTAAGCAAAGAAATAAACAGTCACAAACACAAAAGCGTAAACATATTCTTTCTTTTGGCAAATAAATAAACACAAATATTCTCCAGTGAAGGGGAAATAAGGCTCGATGTAAGTTCGGCTCGCTTATTCATCGTTAGTGAAAGTTTATCTAAGTTATTTCCATTTACTCAGAATCATGGAGGAAAAGTTGCTAAACTAAGTAGATGTTTGTAATTATATGATCTTGGCGAGTATAAATGTTTTCTACTAAAATACCACTTTTGTTAAGCTAGCAACACAAAATATTAGAAAAGGAAAGGAAGTGTTTCTGGTAGTTTCTTATGATATTATAGGTTTCCGGGCATAAGATAACCTTTGCATTTGTGTGAGTGCACACTGATAGGCTGATGGGGCTCATCACACGGCGTGTCCGTTCATTTGTTTATTTGTACTACTGATTTTCAAACGCAGCATGAGGTTCGCTGCTTACAACAAGGGATACCCTATTAGGTATATACTAATGTTCACAGATAAATCAAACACATTTTATTCCTCGAAAACTAAATTATCCGTAGAGGTTGTTTGCCTTAGCAAACAAAATCAAACGTATCCTACTTTTTGAAAATATGAACCAACTTAATTTGAAACGCTATCAAAGTAATTGTTTTAATTCGTTTCAATAGACAAATATTTTAGAATCAGATAATCGGAACCGAATATCGATTACGGTAACCATCAATATTAATAAAGTTTGTAATGAAAACCGAACACGCAATTCCAATAAATGACGATTAGGGAGATAGGAACCTAATACGTTTGCCGTGGGTAAGTAATTGAATATTTTGTCGATATAATTTTCTATTTTGAAGGCTTCAATTTAATACTATAAATAATATAATTTCTAATTTAAATATTCTAATTAACCTAAGGTAACAAAGTTTTGTAATTTAAGTAGTTTAATGACATTTAATTAAGAAGAACATACTTTACTAATACTTATACAAGGTTCCGTTTATTTTATACCAAACCAACTGAATAAAGGTTAATAAACGAAGAGCAAAATGAAAAATTAGAGAACAGGTGCAACTTTTCTTATAAAAAAGGAGATCATTTATTTTCAGTTCAGGCACGGTTGTTTTTCATTAGCCGGCACTTTTAGTTTCGGCTCGAATATTATATTAAAACCGGAAAGTATTTTGCTAGACTTTATAAAAATAGTGAAGTACGTCTTTAAGAAAGTAAAATACAAAATTATTATTATAAAGACCCAGTTGGCGCACTGGTAGACCTGACTGCCACTCAAAGGGTCCTAGGTTTGGATCCCAGCCATGGCACCCACGGGAGCAATTTTATTTATTTTATTAAATATCAAAATATTTTCGCAAAGTAATCCGCACTACGTAATCCATATTATGTACGGAAGAAACTTTTTGTGTTGGTAATTCAGTAATTTGAACAACTCCTCAAACAAGGTCTTACATTTAATTCTCTCAAAACTTTACCGTCGGCCTAATTAGTAAATCAACTTTTCTTTCATCTTACGCACTCTAATAGCACTTTAAACTGAAAAGTCGTTTTAATATTTGTAGACTTTGAATTTGTGCTGATAAATTCAGGTCACGAGGTCGTGTAGTCGGTAAATTGTGTGAAAAGATAGAAGCCGCTAAAATATTCGCGGAGCATGCACCTCTTTGATCGCTGCCTTTTCCATACGTTTGTGCAATCATCGTAGGAAATCTGTATCATGGACTGGGGATTTAGGTACCTTTTGTGTGTTATTTTTTAAGGAAAACGCTCCTACGATGCCTCTTTCTTGCCTTTGTATTCTATTTTTATTTCCCCTTGACATTTTTCTCGTTTTATTGAATAGTTCAATCCGCACCTTTGTCAGGTTAAGTAAAGGTAATGTGTAGTTTTTTGTAAAGTAAAATAAGGTTTATTGTTACCTGTAGGCTACGGGCGTACCTAGGGGAATGGCATAATTTTCTGTTGTACAAACAAAAATAATTTCATTTAATGTTTTGAAATTGTACGTACCTATTTACTGTCGTAATATGTGTTTATACATGTTTATCTTTCGTAGTTTAAAGTTTTATAACAATACTTACCTACCTACTTATTACGGACCGTGATTCTCGCCACATGCAAAAAAAATCCGGAAAATGAACTCCTACAAACCATTTCAGATAAATTAAATGCAGCTCGATTAAAACGACTGACTTTAAAATGTAGAGCCGATTCGAGAAAAAGTACATTGAAAAACGAAACAATCTGAAAGCAATCTCTTAGCAATAAAGTTTGTACAAACGTTCATTCATTACAGGCTTTGCTACCGCTAAGAGATTTTGTCGATAAAACTACGAGAAATGCGAGAATCGGTAAAAACGTTCGTTTTTTTTTTCGAACGGGTGCTCTTCGCGCATCGCCGGAGTGGGTGGGCGTGAAACTTCTACGCGACGTCGTCTAGTGATGGTCTTTTGTATCGGTAAAATCACTATTTTATTCTATTAGCTATTTGTCAATACTTTTCTTCTAGTTCCGTTAGGTTTTTTTGGAAAAAAGAGTTTAGTAATATGAGTTAACAGTGCATTCGTTAGGTAACTTCTACTTACGCTACGTTAAAAATATATCTGTCCAAAAACATAAATGTACTTGTATTTTAATTTACTTAAAATATGAAAGTAACAAAGTATTAATTTTAATAATTTATCAGGCAGTATGAGAGACTACATAGCATGCAAGTTTTCGAGTTTAATATCGGCATAGAAACAACAAAAGAACTCAGAATGAATAAAAATATTTCTACAATAGAAAAAATGACGCACGAAGCCGACAATCGAATTACCGACAAATCGACAGCCTGCACTAGGACACTGGATAAATTTTACTTTTCTGAAAAAGCGTTTGTGCAATCAGAAGCGGATTGTGCGAACTGGGCTAAGCTGCGGGGGCCGGGGGAAGGCATTGTGACCAAATCCTATTAGCGATTTAAAAAAGACTACGGAGTTCCGAGTCCTCATTACACCAACTTTGTTAATGGACATGCTATGGGGTTATACAAAATACAAGTAGAAAACTTTGAATCAATAAAACTTAATACTTCTTTATATTTAGCTCTTAATGCATTTAATTTACCTCTATATCCAGTTACCGGAAAGGTTGTTTTAATGCTTCAATACATCTGCCACGATATTTAATTTTTATCCCTAAATATTAAATATGTAATGAACTTTTCCCGCAACCGTGGCTTAGTTACGCCTCATTTTCACGGGTCGTGTGTCCGATGAGATTTTTTGTCGGAAGGCTATAATGCCTGCCAAAACAAAGGCAGATCTTAAAGGTGTAAAAAGTTTCAACAAGGTCTTTCGTTTTTAAACGAAATCCGAAAATGAGACGGAGCCAGTTCGTCTTTTTGTTTTTAATTAAACAAATCTTCATAGTAAATACTTCTGGCAAAAACTTTACTAAACTGTAAGCACGCTTTGATAAGAAAACACGCTAGGAATTTTCTTCGCTAGATGAAGCAAAGGAGTAGGTATCTTACATTTTAGTTTACGTTGCAGGCAGCATAAAAGATAGGTATAAATTAGCTTTGAAAAACCGGTCGGTAACAAAATTTTAAATTTTTCTTATTCCAAATTTTCTTATAAAACCTCTAATTGGTTATTATTTGTGTTTAAGAAGAACAAATAATATTTTATTTATTTAATATGGCTTTAGAAACAGGAAGCATTAAAATTAAAATATTCAATTACAATGAAATTTGGTGTAATAGAAGTAAATTGGAGAATTATCAATTTACGTTCTTCGCTTTTTTTATACGAGGCCATTAGGTTTAAGCCTTTATTCATTAGCTTTAAGCCTTCATTTAAAAAAAGCCTTGAATAAAATATTATATTAAACTTAGCATGCTTAAATCACTCATCTAAACTTATCCCTACTTAAACCTTACTTAACTTTCAACCAAATGAAGTAGTATACGTACTAACTTAACAAAGGTGTAATATTGAAAAGATTTAAATGGCCAAATGTTTTGACTTTACTTGACGTATATTATTAGTAGCTACCTTTGACATTTTCAATGGAAAATTGGGAACTAAATCCATACGTATTGCGCAAAATCTATATTTAGCAGGAAACCTCAAATAGGCCGCTGTAATTCCCCGGCTTCCCTGAATAGGTACTTAACATCCATCTATACGAGAAACAAAAGAGCAAATATTACATCGATGCGCTAAAATTTTATTAAGGTTCTCCAGATAAAGTTTAAGATCCGTCGTTTTTTACACCCTGTCTTTCATTCCAATAAAATTTGAGTCTTCGGAATGTGATAAAATAAAAGACAAGATTAAATGAGCAGCAGTAAAAAAGCTTTTATTTATATTTTAAACATTGAGAACATGCCTTTTCTAAATAAACAGTAAAATAAAAACGTCAAACTTACCTCTTTAATTAAAGCCTTAATTTCCTCTTTAATTATATTTATTTGTCAACAAGTTTCTCCCTTTCTTCAAACTGTACACAACACTAAAATTAGGCCAGAAATGTTTTCTAACTCTTCACAAAGTTAATAACTTACACATTAATACTACACTGCGCTATATTATTAATTCAAAAGTTTAGTTTTTAATTTAACACAGACGGTGCTAGTTTTTACCGCGTTCGAGAGCCGAGATTCGAATTCATGAGTTTCATCGCTCAGTTGTTCGAACAGTTTAGTGGCGTCGAGCAGACTGGCTAAACGCGGTCGCTACATGAATCTGCGCATGCTCGAGACTCTTATAATTTGATATCTCGCATCACCGCCCTGTGACATCCAGTGGTAAAACCTACGCGTAAATTATTCAATTTTATTTTGTTAGCCGTACACTTCACTGAGCATATTATGTTGTTCGTTCACCATGCCTTTCAAAGGTCGTCCTCTTTTCGAATTTTCCGATCCGGGCGAGTTATCGCGGCAATAGACGCGTATGAGATTATACTTCATGGCTGAGTATGTAATTGATTTATCGAGACGTTGTCTCTATTATCTAAATGTAGGGAAAAAAGGTAAAAACAATGCAATATTAAATTTTCTAATATAAAAGAGATAAACCTATAGTGTCACTATGTCAGTCAATAGGTAGATATGTAGGGTATATAATTATTATCTACTTTGCTTGTAAATTATGAGCTAGTTTTTGAACTTGCTGTGGATAAAATTTGGACGTCTGGCAATAAAAAAAATGTAACAAGAGCACGGTATAATGGATCATTTGTTGAATATAGACTTTGCAGGTTGGCAAAAGTTCACAAGTATAAATATTTAGTGACTTCGATCGATCTATGCTCAAATTAGATAGCATAAATGGCTACAGACACACGTGTTGGAAATTAATTAGGGTTCGCAGATATTTGGATACACGATAGGGCAGACAACCAATGCAGTGATGACACATTGACACCAGCATATAAACCCTCAGTTTTTACAGAGTAAGGCTATATCTGTGGTACAGAGATGTGGGCAGATTGCCAAAACCGATCGGTACCTCCAGTGTGGATAGAGCGGAGAAATGTTACAATGAATTTGTCGATATATTCTGAAATCGCAATACGGCTACCTGTGGTAAAATTTCCCTTTCAACTTTGTGAAATAAATGTATTCACAAAGTACTTAAATCAAGTAAAAAAATGTAAAGATTTCTAAATTTATTTAAAGAATAACAATTTCTGTTTTTGTTGTCTACCTTCGCTAAAAAAATATATAAAATTTCTTTCAACTTTTTGTGCGAAAAGCTGAAAAGAAAAATGCTTTAGATAATTTACATAAAGTAAGTCGAATTTTTAATAATACCAATCGTAACCAACATTATGATTCAAATGAAACCCGACTACAAAACTTTTAAAAGGATAATAATTTCGATATTATCGTGAAAAGAATCGATAGTTGGCACCACTACGCAGTGGCTTACGAGCCACAATCTCACTACAGCCGCTCGCCTACTTTACGATATTAGATAATGGATTCGTATTTATTCAAATGCCCACATTAAAATTGAAATCGTCGGTGCTTCTGTTCTGGTTCTTTGAATTTATGTGGGTTAAAGAAAAAACTAAGGAAAGTGTACCTATATGATGAAATGATAAAGGGAGACCGTAGTAGACAATTCAAATTGCTAGAAGCGGCAACTTAGAACGCTCTTGATCAAATTATTTGATAAGGTATCAAAAATATTTGATATCCAATATTTCCCAAAACAATCTTGAATTTCGGAACTATGATATTTGAATGAAGTTATAGAAGGAAGTTGTTTTCGACTAACAATTTTAATTATATAAAGTTATATTTATGTCTTTTGAAAATCAGTGCCAGTCTTCTCGATTTTCCTTGTTAAACAATTAAGAAATTTCATCGTTTTCATGTTTACCTTCAGGGGAGAAATTTAGGAATCTGTTGTCTATAGTCGAACTAATTGTACCCGAAATTGGAATCTGAAGTAAGGCGAATTTTATCTACAAAAGAAATGTCTTTAACAGAATCTTCTAAGTTACCCGTAACGCAAATAAATTATTTTTATAGAAAAATTTCGTCGTTTCTCTTTTTATCTCTTTTTAAAGTAACATTGGCAGATATAATTTAGTTACAGGATATTGAAAATTCACAATCATGTATAGGTTTTTTTTTGTGACGGCGGGATAGAACGTTTAGTTGGTAAGAATTTTCAGTTTCGTGTCACTTTAGTGTTCGTTACAAATGAACAACAAGTAAAATAGTAAAGCTAATAAAAACACTTCAAACAGACTGGAAAAGAATACATATTTAAAAGACTGAAAGTTTAGTCCCACAAAAATCCTAACTGACTAAGCAACAATATCAGAACCACGATTGACAATAAAGAAAAGTACATCTAAACCTTAGGGTAAACATTCTTCTATATCAAATAGATAAATTAATCCTCTAATACACTGGATACGCACGGAAATCGATATCGTAGCATATCGGTTTCTGCGTCGTTTCATTTATACGAATTTAATGAAGGAAGGATTCAGTGACACGAGAATATCTGGGTGAATCTCGATGATTTTAAAACATTCACTCTTATTACGTACTTGTGGCACAAATATCTCGGTATTACGTTTCGTATTTACAAAAGACTCGACGTGAATCACAATCGGGTACGGTTTTCATTATAGTTCTTAAAATCTTACATGATTAGAATGGCAGGTGTCACTAAAAGTAGCGAAGTAACTTTATACTAGCGGCCCATAAATGTCGTAATTTGCATCAGCAAAAATCATAATCATTTTTACAAATATAACCAATAACCATTTTAAAATTATGAACTGTATTTATACATACAAGAAAATTAATGTTTTCGACGTAAAACGTAGAGATACATAAAACATAATACTTAATAACACACATAATACTAATCCAATAATATGACATTAAATCTTTTTACGTTCTAAAAAGGTTATATCATCGCAAAAAAAATAATTAAGGATGTGACATGTGACCAATCGAGTTGTTTAAGTCGATATTTTTTCATTATCATTAAGTCTATGAAAATAGTTGTATTGTTAAATAAAATAAACACATAAGATGGTCTTCGGGAATTTATTTTAAAGTTTGAAGCACTTCTTAATATTAATTTATAATGGTTTAATATTGCAAGTTAAGAATGAATGATGTCTTGGTTCGCTCCCGGGGTTCACAAGAACTCTCAAAATTAGTAATGTCATTAAAAGTGTAAAACCCTAGTGTTGCACTCCAATACATCATCCCCTTTTACAAATGAGATCACTTATTATCACTTGTTTACTTACTAACACATTTGAGATCACTTATTAACTTATATAACACAAAATAACAAACATATTATTCCCTCAGTAACTACACATTCGACCAGTGATGCTCAGCCTGTCAGCAAACATTCAGCCATGCTAAGGAGATCGAATATGAAAGGACGTTCTATTATAAATAACATTATTCTTATCAACAATATTATAAGATCTATTACCATTGTACTTAACAATTTTGCCCTCCAACCAAACATTCTTATTATGATCCTTCTTAAACCAAATATTCTGGTTAATTTGAAAAGGTTTTCCAAATCTGCTTGTTTTATTATAATTTCTAGAGTTTCTATTTCTTACCAAGTTAAATTGCTCATTCACATTTGAATTAATCTTTGGTTGAAGGTAATTAGTAGTAGCAATTTGTTTTGTTCTCATATTCTCTCTCTCAACATACCTAATTATAAGATTTTGTTGCGTTTAGTAGTTTTGGTAGGTTTTAGGAGCTTTTTTAGTAGATTCATTGTTTTTAAAAATTGACGCACGGTGTCACTACTCTTTGGTTTTTTAGTACCTACCTGCGAATATTTAACCGAGCTCGAAATGGAGAATAAATTACGTACTTAATTAGGCTATTTCGTAATAACTAGTTATTTTTAAAATATTTCTATTAATAAGTACTTAGTCGACAAAAATTTCGCTTAAACCTCGATTTAACATTTTCATCCCATTACTATTCGGCGAGGATTGGCATGTGTCATTCTAATCATGTAAGATTTTAAGAACTATACAACTTCCTATATGTTATACATAAATATTTCCATTTGAACGATAAGTACTATAAGTTAATTTTATATTTTCTGTTTACTTATATGCTAAAATCTCGTATACAATCCTGCAACTTTAGCGTACGCGACTTGATAACTATCGATCTGGCGTCATTATGTCACTGTAACACAATAATATACAAACTTTAAATATAGTGCTACAACGATCTGTTGTCACTTGGGTAACAATGTCATGAGGACGTGGGTGGTTTATAAACAATTTTTATTAAACTCAAAATAATGACAATTTACAAGATGATATCGTTTGTTGCGATTTCCGCCACGTGCCAAAATATCCTTGTAGCACTGTAGACACAGTTGTGTGGGAAACGAAGACAACGTTTTGTCGAGGTTGGACTATGATTAAAAAACACATACTTTATGAGAGGCTATAACATCCTAGCTATCAACTCCATCTCCAACATTTCATCACAATAATCCGTCAAATACGTGACAAACATAATGAAGTGAAAACGTTGAAACCTTGAAGAAAACATACACACATTTTTTTCTAAATAAATACACGTATTTTGTTACCTAAATCTTAGATTACCAAGTGTGTTACCTAATGAGCTGATCTAGAAGTAATAAATGCTAGATAAGCACTTTGGGATTGTTACTAAAATCTAGTTTGATAGCTCGTTAGTATAAATTTCCCAATAGTTTAACGAATGGGGTTTTTGTTAGCGTTAGAAGCGAGAACTAGGATATTATTTAGTAACGTGTAGTACGTTACTTGTGGTAGTTTTTGAGATAAATGATTATTACTTCGTATAGTTATCGATAGAGATATAAGGAGATTACTAAAAAGGTCTGCTGAACAAGCTAAAAGCAAGTTATGGTAGAAGAGCAACCCATTCGGACAATTTTTCCTTGCCTTTGCTTTCCCTGGCCAAGATTTTAAGTTTGAGTTGGTGGCCATTAAGTTCGGTCGGAATAAAAAAAGCTTGCAAAGATATATCGCCGAATACTTGGCGCTCATAATATCCAGAAGGAGCAGCATCCAGTAGGGTAACTCTCTTCAGACTGTGACTCATCTGCTATCTTGCTAGTCATGCCCAACTTCCCGATAGGACCTTCTTGTGGCCACCCTTTTCACTTGTTATTTATTAAATTTTATGCTGGTAAAATTTAAAATGCTAATTATTACAAAAATATGAAAAACGGTTAGATACTCGTATAATTTAGGTTTTGCTTATAAATTTATGTAAGTTATTTTTTTTTAAACCTGTTTTATGATGTAACCTGATTATGATTTTCACACAAAAATATTGCCTGTCAAAAATATCGGACTTTTGTAAAGAAATGAAAGAAAAAAATAATAAATAAGTATTTTGAAAATGTAATCCCTTTTCGCTGAAAGCACAAATTTAATCCCTAAGCACTCGATTTAATGGAACATTTTAAGAAGGTTCCCATTGATTGTTGTTTTTTAGTCCATTGTTCAGGGATTCAATGTAAAACAACAGGATTTACGAGTAACTTCCGGAAAATTCAAAAAAGATTATGAATTATTATAGAACCATTATAGACTGCCCGCGACTTCGTACGCATTTATCGACATATCTTGGAAAGTTAACTTAATATCTTAAAATGATGAAGCTAGTGGAAGGGGTTGATGGCTGGCACATGCGTTGAGGCCTGTGTGAAGGTGCTGCCGTGGCGGCTGGTCATGTTGTGCTGTCTCAACCTATCTTTACTTTTTAGCTAATTACACCTTGTGGTTTCTTTGAATGCTGCAGGATCAAAATTAATTTTAGGGACAATAATTATAATAATGAAAATATGTACCTTTATACCTGTGTAACTTGTTTATAAGAATTGTAAAACTTTATTTGAAAAGAGCAACCTCACAGAGTTTCTTGCTAGGTTCTTCTCTGGGAAACTGCACCTTGCGAATCTAGCGCTAGCTTTAAAAAAAATGTAACGGTTTCAACAGCATTTTTTGTGCCTATAAAATAAATATATTTTTGACTTTGACTTGACTTTGGCTATAGTATACTATTTAGTAATCTGTGACTGTGTGTTATTCTGATGTGCAAACTACAATATTTTTAAGTTTCATTATCATCTGTTCAGTAGTTTTTGTGTGAAAATGTAACAAGCACAATTTGTTTATGCATCATATTTATTATTTTGGGATGTGTCACATATGTTAAGTTATCGGCTGGCGTCGCCTTTTTTTAACTTTTAGCAACTACATTGACTGCTAAAGGTTTAATAGTGCGTTTTTCTTAATAATCCTTTCAGAAACTGACTGTTAATTATGCTAAATAAAAGCATTAGTACCTACCTTAGATTTACGAAGCGTATTTCTTCGTCCAAAGCTAACCACGACCATTTATAAGTAAGTAATTTGTTTTAAAATTTAGCCAATATTTGTCAGTTAATTAAAAATGTTAATGTTGAAGCTGGATAAACAGTTGATTTCTTGAGACGTTTTCCGTGAATTTATGACAGGATGATTAATTCTAAACGCAATTTCGAGTCACATCCGTTTCTTGGTAATTACCGTGGTGGGCGGGTTTTACAATGTACATAAATTCCTGTATCCTAGGGAATATTTGCTATATTTATTTTAAAGTTATAGATATTACGTTTTTTGTGTATTTTCTTGGGTTTCGTACAGAAATAAGTATGTTTAATTGCAAACATATAGCGTAGCATAAATATACTTAATTGAAGTAAGGTTTAATTATTGACTTATTTGAAAGATGGGCCCTACCCTTTCTATCTTAATATTCCATTAAAGAGATTAACATTTTGATCTTCATATAGTCAATTAAATAACCCATCGACATTTCCTGTGGTGTATTTCTTCGTTAAATTAACTCTATAAACTTTATTTTTGGAGTCAAGTAAAATTGAGAGAGGAGATGGCCGAAGTTTTTGGCTATTTGGTTATAAGCTTAAATTATTTTAAGTAGTCTAGGTTTTAATAAAACATGGTTTATAAATATCTATGTTAATTATAATAAAATATTACCTTCATTTTGGAAGGGCACCATCTTTTTTTTGCCAGTTTTGCAAACATTCTTTAGTACCTACCTGCATATTGAAACTTATTTGCCAAAATCTGACTAAATACTTGCTTCATCTGTATGTGATAAACTTTTACAAAGTTTAATGAGTTATTTGAAATAAATATTTAAAAACTTTTACTTTATTTCGTATTTAGTTTTAAGTATCTGTCTGCTTATAAATTATTCATGAAATAATAAGAAAATTAAGCTTTTTAGAATGAATAAATAAATCTTTAAATAAAGTTTCTTGCACAAAAATAAATTAATGTTTAAAAAGACGTCCAAGTACTTAGTTTAGTTAGTTATATACATAGTTATGCGCTCATGATCCTGACATTGTGTTCTTATTCAAATGAATGTATTAAGTTCTAGATACGATGAATTCTTTGTATAAATTGATAGTTTATATTTTTGGTTTTATGTACATATTGAGGTATAAAAAAGTTTTTATGCACCTACCGCTTCCTCATGATATATTCCGTATATTGCTAAACTGTTTCTTAATTAGGTCTGTCCCAATTCCCTTACCGTCAATTATATTTGCTCTTCGTAAAGCTTTTAGCAAAACTCGTTTCATATATACCCTTTGGTGGCAGAACATGTGTGCGCTTCAGTAAAGATAATTAGAGACCAAACGTCGGGCTTTGGCTACACCAAACCACATAAGTCTTTCATTAATTATTACGTTTCATCATACTCGTAGGGGCTAATAGAATAGTCGTGTTATCGACTGTACATGAGAGTAATTACAGTCGACATGGAGTTGATTGATTAACATAGTTAGTTCGCAATGTATGGGAGGTGTGCGCATCGAGAACACATCTGTATGTGCTTCAGACCAACGGCAACAAAATTTATTACCAATTTCGTATTGGTAAGTCAATTACTCCAAAATCGGCTTCACTAGAAACGGGTTAGAAGATTTATACACAACTGTCTGGATGCTCGTATTTCTGTGGTTTAACATTGTAAGCCTAATCTCCGATACGAAGCTTGTGTCGAAATTGCGGTTGCAGTCTATTGGATGTATTTTTACAATAAATGTTAATCAAGTCTTAAATCATAGATCAAATTATAGGATAAAAATATAAGTATATTTATTGTATGAATCTTTTACATATTTTTTTTTTTTATTATAATAAAAGGATTTTTCTCTCACAATTAAATGTTATAAATCATAAAGTTATATTCCTTCCTCTTACTTTATAGCCTTCAGAATATTATCTGCATTATTATGTATTAGTCTAGAGATAAAGAAGGTACCTGGAAAGCTTCTTTACAAATCCGATTAGTTCCTAGATCACTAATTGACCGAGTTTCTTTTTTATTGAGATGTAGTAGGATGGAGTGCTTAATGTGTTACAAGAAATACTAAGAATGAAAAAATAGAATCCAAGGTTTTTCCTTTCTACTGTTTTTTTCTTCAGAAATGTAATAAAAGAGGCTAATGAGTAAATTCTTAGTAAACTTTACGGACAACCAACTAAGGCCCACTTGCGCAGCCAATTAAACCCGGAGTTAGCTGCTAACACAGGGTTAAATAAATAATTTGTATTGATTTCTCTTGATTTAACCGTGTTAGCAGCTAACTCTGAGTTTATTGAGCTAACCCTCCGGTACGCAAGTTGGCCTTATAGATTTAAAAGAGATTTACATAACCCGATTTGACAGTCGATATGAAAAGGTACGGTAGCCGTGAAACGTCAAAATCACGTCACTTGTATCGTGATACATCGTGAAGGAGATATTTAAATAAAACCCTTGATCATAAATTCCGAGCAAATAGCTAAGATAGTACTCTAGTTGGAGTCCAGCCTTGAAACCAGACCGAATACTCGACTAACAGCATGTCTCGCCCGTTTTGCGCAGTACGTGTGAACAAGGCAAGTACCTACTTTAAGTACGCTTGTTTGTTGGTAGACAGCAATGCATGAGTCTACTTCAATGTAATATTCTTACTTTATGTAAAGATTTCTTTGTCCCTTAAGTTTTATAAGATATCATTTAATTAATATCAATATTAAATATCCGTCTTATCTTCTCGTAATATTATTAAATAACTGGGACAGAGTTTTAACAAAGAGAAAATGCTATGTTCAAGTTTAATCTTCCTTCTCGGAACAAGATTCAAAGCAATTAAATGTATTAGGAGTTTGTTATTAATTTGTTCGAAATGTTAATTGTAATGTACAAGTTATTTAATTTATTTGAAGATTTGGAAATCAAACAGCAACCTATTTGCGAACGCTGGTGTCTATTTCCATGAAATCGTGTAATATTAAACATTTGGTGGGCGGTTTCTAGTTCTAGATAACGTGTCAAATAAAGTTAGGCCTTTGTTTGAACATCTTTTATAAAATTCATTGTATAAGTAGGTTAGGTATTGTAAGTACCTTTTTAACCCCCGACGCCCAAAGAGGGGTGTTATAAGTTTGACGTCGATGTCTGTCTGTCTGTCTGTCTGTCTGTCTGTGGCACTGTAGCTCCTAAACGCGTGGACGGATTTGGATGCGGTTTTTTTTAGTTTAAAGCTGGTATTCCTGGGAGTGTTCTTAGGTATATAATATGCAAATCGGTTCAGCCATTTCAAGGTCATCAGCTCTTTTGTCGGCTGTGTTAGGGTTGTAGATCCAATATAACAGCAGATATGTCGTGTTTGGATTCATTTTAATCAGTGTTTAATTCTTACTATAATGCAATGGTGACAACAGATGAGGAGCTGATGATGGAGTCAAAATTTCCAGCATTCCATCCATTCTTGAAAAAAATAACAGCAGATATATCGTGTTTGGATTCGTTTTGATCAGTGTTTAATTCTTTATATAATGCAATAGTGACAACAGGCGAGGAGCTGATGATGGAGCCCGAATTTTCAGCTCTCCATCAATTCTTGAAAAATGTAACAGCAGATATGTCGTGTTTGGATTCGTTTTAATCAGTGTTTAATTCTTGATATAATGCAATGTCGACAACAGGATGAGCTTATAATAATTTTATAATAAAGGTTTAAAAACTTTGAAATAAAATTAAATTTAAAATTTAAAAAACCCCCGACTTTAAAAACTAACAAATAAAATAAGTAGTATTTTATCAAATAAACATCGCTTAATATTTCATACAAATTGACAGCTTTCATACTCACTTCATTTTGTCGGGGGACCGCTAAGAAGCTAGGTAGGTACGCAAAATTATATACCTATAATAAGTAGGTAATCATAATGAGATATCAAAATTTAAAAAATAATAGAATGCGGTCCCACGACGAAATGAAGTGAGTATGAAAGCTGTCAATTTGTATGAAATATTAAGCGATGTTTATTTGATAAAATACTACTTATTTTATTTGTTAGTTTTTAAAGTCGGGGGTTTTTTAAATTTTAAATTTATTTTTTTTGTCGATAAAGTTAGATAAATCCAAGGTAGGTACCTGGTACATACTTAAAACCACGCCGCAACTGCAGCTGCCTAAGTGCCTTTTTTGCTATCTGTGGTAAACATTTTGCCTAATAACATAACTGATAAGTTTCGTCACTCAAATGTCATCGGTAATAGAATGTTAGCGTTGTCTCCGAAGGAACTGACTGACATAACAATTCTATTAACGGAAACGTTCGCTAAAGTTCTAAGCGTGGTTACGTGAGGGGTGTGAGACATGCCAATTCGACAGACTTATTGATAGTTTAGTTTGACTATAGGGCGTTCTAATACAGGGTGATTTTATCTCCTTAAGAAGTGGTTAAAATTCGCTGTTTGCGATGATTTGCGACGCGATGTCTTGCCGTGTTTTTTTCCTAAATAATCTTGCCATCATCTATCGTTTTTTTTAAATCCATAGATGAGGCAATACCTGGTTTATAAAAGTGCAATTGTAGAGGCGGCGGAGCGGAAAAACGAAGAAATTTTTATCAATAGTATTGCACAAAATATCCGCTCTGTAATTTTATCGGCTAATATTGTTTCTCCGCTGCTGCGCTGTCTCGCTCTGCGTCAATAGACAGGGCAGCTTTAGTATCGTTTACTTTACGCTATACACAGTTCTATTTCTCTCAATTTTCAACTGTCCACTTCTCAATATAACACAAGTCAGTACACAGAACTCCTGGGAAATTAAATGACCCAGAGTCCGTAGTTTCATCTTGCCAAGAACTGCTGCCAGCAAACGGCATGGATAAACGCTAAATTGGATTTGTTCAGGCGTCCAGAAATTAATACAGACTAAACCAGATACACCTAGCTGTGTTCAAGCAAAATCCTTATTGCTCCGATTCGGTTCAGTTGACAGATTTCCGGTAAAGCTTGATTATCGCAATGTATAGCCAATTTATGTTGTCATAGTTATTTTAGTAGAAGAAGAATTGTGTTTACGTAAGTTCAGTGAAAGAGAGTATGTAGCTCTAATTTAAATGCCGTAATAATTAAAGAAAGATGAATATTGATGTATATCTTTAAAACAAAAATCTCCGAAACAGAAAATGAGCTAACAAGTGAGTAGCTCGCATTTCAAAAGTTGCTCTTTATATTATTGTCATAAAGTTAGAGATGAAAATGCATACTATTATGTACAATTCATTCTAAACTGAGCTACAGATACTGACCATCAGCAACATAAAAACAAACTACAAGTACTTGGCTAATTCGATATTCTTGGAATTAGATCGAATATTGCATTGTTAAGCGATTGATCCATTAGTGACAAATGTTTGCTGCAATCAGAAACGGCTGCGGCTAGCTGCAATTAATCAATCGAAATACGCGTATACATGTTTGGTATTGTCATCCTATAAATGGTAGATGTATACGATTTACGAGTTGGCTGCTATGCGGCGCGGGTCGAAGCGAACAAAAGGAATTTTATTGCGGCCTCACTCATTTAAGGTGCATAGATAGATAGGAATTCCTGGGTTTATTCGCCCGCTAAAGGAAGGCAGCTCCACACAAATTTATTGTAAATATCTGATATTTTATTGGTCTATCATTTTCGCATTTTCTGACTTCCCGCAGGTAAACTTGGCGATGAAATGAAACGTATGCCAGGTATTTTCCCCCGTTTTTGTTTGTAAAGATCTTGGTCAAATGCAGCCTGGACTGGTTAAGAATAAAAATAATTGAAAGATTCAATCATGATAGCTTCATTAATCTCCGTAATCCTTGTTTGTACTAAAAATTACAAAATTTGGTTGCTCGTTGCCTTTGTAGCTCCACAAAATCAACTCCAGGGATTTTGATGAATTGTTGTCAGATAATTTATAGGCTGAAATTTACATATAGGATAGGTACTTTTTGATCCAATTTTGGATTCAGTCCGGATAAAATTGCGAACAAACTTTTGAGAGCAGATAGCATATACAGTATTACATACTTTTTTAAATGAGAGGTTTATATTTTGTATTACTCTCACAATACATTACATAATTGTCATTAATTTCTTTGATCAATTATTATGACAATATTTAAAAAAGTTAAAAAATATACTACAATAATAATTTTAAAGTAACAATGTCATCATTATTTTGTACTCTAATACTCTAATAAATGATACATTTGTTACTCCCAATACATTGCCCACTCAGCATAATATTAAGTAATGTCACTTTATTTATGCAATGAAAGAGAAGAGGAAGGAAGAAAGAGAGGTTTTATAACGTAATTTTAAAAAGAAAATAAATTTATATAATACTAGAAATTCCTGCCAGCGGTAATTTAATTGTAAAGGTAGCTTAGTGCCGTTACAAACCATTGCAGCTGTGAAATAGTCCAGGTTTAACCGCCTATGTTCCGCTATTGTTCTTGAATAATAGTCCTCCTTTAGTGAGAATTTGTCCGGTTAGACAGAACAACTTTGGTAATGAATTGTCAACTCCATTCTTGTCAATGTTGATCGTATATTTAAGTATCTAAATAGTCTAAGATTTGCTGCTTTAAAATGATAATTGAATTCTTTTAATCTATTCCTTCTAATCTCCAGTACTATAATAAGTAAAATAAAGTCAGTCAGTCTTCTTTATTTTTGTTAATGAAAGAAAATAAAACATTGTTAACCTAAAAATCTTAAAATAAATTAAAAGCCAGACAGAAACTTGAAATCATTGTTAGAATCGTTTCGAATTTCTAGAATTTAAGACTTTAATCTACCTGTATTAAAAATTCATTACCGAATAAATTTGATAAGATTTCCAAAGTTTTTGAAGTGCTTTTAAGTAGTTAAAGAAACTTATTACCTAAATTGGAGAAATTATATGTATACCTACTCTCGTTTACTCTCGCTATTCTCGCAGATTGGTGTGATAAGCTAACTTTGAGAAGGTGCAATATCATATTTAGCACAAACTGTGCCAACATTTAGAACAAACTTCCAAACATCACAACACATCACGGTCTGTGCCACACTCTAGAAAATAGAAAACGGAAGGTCGGATGAGGATAGACACATACGAAACAAATTGTTTCCCGTCTCTATTTTGAGCCTTTTTCAACGAAAATGAATTTTAAGTTATGTTTTGACAACTTCAATTAACGTTTTAAATTAATTTAGTACCAAAATAATAAATATAGTTTGATTTTGTTGAGATTATTGTAGCTATATGAACATTACTCTAATTAAAGAATTTATCTTAAACAAAAAATACTTAATACAAATGAACACAAAAGATGCCGTGGAAGGGCTCGCAATCCACAATGAGTAAGGTCGTGTCTGTCTCAGCGCGACGAACTTTCAGAAACTTTCTCCTGCCTCGAGTGATTTTGACAGTAATTTACGAGAGGAATTGACTCGCTCTATTTTATAAACGAAAGAATAAGCTAGTGATATAACATTTTATCTGATAGTATAATAATACTTTCAGAGATACTAGTATAATAATTTGTGTAATAACACAGCCCGGTTTTTCAATAGTCAGTTTAAAATTTCTAGAAATATTTTTATTCCTGCCGCTGTCTAACGTCATATAATAACGTCATGTTTTATGAAATAGACATAGGTTTATCTGACTATAGAAAAACCAGCCCTTAATTACATAAAATATTTTTTGTAACATGCATTTAAATAGAAGTTTAGACCGCTTAGCGAAAAGCAAAGTTTACCTTGGCAGTTCTCTGAGTTTAGAGGCGACAGGTCGGGTCATTCTGGGGAATTGAGTTGGCTCCTCGCAAATTGTTTCACCTAGGTGAACTTGGATGCGATTGCAAATTGGAAAGTTAAAACTGTTTTTGGGTACTTTACTTACATTTTGTTCGGGAAGTTTACTGCTAGATCTTGGAATATAATTACGTCCTTTCTCTTGAGTACCATAATGTGGCATCTTAAAGGTTTTTCATAGGTACATAGTTTATCTGGAAATTCGAACTAGTTGAAATTGTACTAGTAGTTATGTATAATACTAACAATCACATTAAAATACTTACAAATTATATAGATTCTGATTTTCAGGCATTACGAAATGAAAATATACCTAAGCCTGGTGGATTACGACCCAATCACTCTCTGTATGAGAATAAGCACGTGCCCCACGTTGGGGACATATTTGGGCTAATAACGACGACTGAATTATGAAAAATAATAATACATGAAAACTATACACTTTCACAAATTACTCAAACAGTAATCTTTTTGCGTTAGTATATTGTAGTTTTAAACTAGTTTACCACAAAAACTAATATCGGAACACCTAATATAGAAGGTTTATTCAGTCAGACCGTACTTAAAATAACAATATGAGCACTGAAGCTCAACAAACCCTTTTACTTTATCTCGACACTATTCATAAAGGGCAAAGTAAACATTAGTTATTTGTTTGATATTTACTTTATATTCTATTAAAATGGCAAATGTAATAATATATTTTCTAAGAATCGTGTTTTACAAGCTAATTAATAGGTACTAGGAGAAAATAAATTAATGTTTCTAACAGGCTTTAACCTTGAAAGTCTACATTAAAGTACATAATTATGAACTTTATCTCGTTAATTATTTAGAATTTTAGCTTTTGATAATAAAGATTTTTTTCTAAAATATTAGGTACCTAATGTGAATTCAACTTACGACCTTCTTAAACTAAGATTTCTAGAATCCTTACTTAATAGGATTAACTTGGCTAACTTATTTATTACTATTGTAACTTTTCACAAATTATGGCACTTCAGCACTTGCAGTTGTGTTTCGAGATGTCACCTGTAAATTAAAGTTTTATACCGGACCGCGCGGTTTCTTCCACAATAGTGTTTGATTGAAATTATTCTTGCAGTTGACCTGCTAAGAAAATTATTAACTCGTTTGAGCTGAATCTGCCAAATGTGGGCAAACCGCGCTTAAACGGAAGTACTCCAAAGCCAAATCGGAAATCTTTAACAAACAATTGCTACAAATCTGTAGATTCACTAATCTACGTAAGTTTCTATTAAATTAACAGTGAATAGAGAGGTAGCCATAAAACGATCGAGCCCATTATCAAGTTACAAACAATTGGGTGGATGAATTGAGAATTTTCAACGAAGTCAAACAATTCGTTCGTTTTAAAAAGATACCATCAAATTGTAAAATTGTTGACAATATTTTACAAATCACGATAAATTAAAAAGGTTTTTTATGTCTAGTTAAAAGCTGGGTTTAAGTTTAATTTAATGTTTTTATCTAAAAATAATTCAAGTACATTTTCACTAAGCGTTTCTGTGTGAAATTTTGGTTTAAATTAATATATTTTTTCATCAAATAATTAAATTTGAAACTGGAACAAGTCTAGAGCGAAGCAAGCGCACTAGACGACAAAATTGGGTAATAACTCTCGAGTCGCTGAGTTCGAAGCCCATTTAATCACAGACGGCTATTCTAAGGAACTAGTTATAACAAGTTACGACGATAATTGTTTGATGAAATTGTATACTTTATAGCGATTTATAAGAGGGTAATTATATTTTGGTTCCATCGACCACAATTTCGTAATTTGATAATGTGATATGTTAGTACTTGTACTTTTATTACTCGTATTGGTTAATCTCGTATCTTGATGATACAATCAGTACCCAGCACTATTATTATGATTTTCTATATTGAAAAAATCCTCGAAATTTAATTACATTTTCACTCAGAATTAAATTATCTAGTTTCAGATATTTTTGTCGTAGATTTTATCAAAGGGTCATCATTTATTTTGTCCCGAACAGTCACGTTGACAAGTCGGGTCAAAAAAATAATGTTTCAAAGAAACAGTGGCCCGAATTCGTGAAAACCTTTGTCCACTATCGAGGTGACGACAAAATAGGTGGAAAAGGGTCACGGGAACACGCGATCCGATAATTTCAGACAGAAGCGGAAAACTTGTTACAAAATAATAAAGAACAAATTCGAGCGAAAATAAATCTGCTTGTTATATTGGTTTCACTGAGTCTCGATATCGAGGTGCTTAACCAGCAATCTATGGCTTAAGCTAGACTAGAGGCTGCCTGTGACTTCATACATATACATTTATCTTCAAATCTTAGAAAATTACCCCAAAATTTCAAATTAATATAGCATATGTGTTTTATCTTGATGTGCAAAAGCATATTGTAAAGTTTTATATACCACCGACATACACCGGTATCATTGACATTTAAAATATTAGTAGGATAAGATTATAATACTCTTATTAGGTAGTAGGACGAGAATTAGCAGTGTGATTTTACAAGTATTATTTTGAATTCTTTGTTGCATTAGTGAATAGTGTAGGCACGTATAACTATATAAAATATTAGCAGTAAGGACGAGGCAGTTAACGAGGAAGTCATGTCACGCTTGTATCGTACGATTGTCATACTACGACTACCTTTGGAAAACGCTAATATTCCCCAAACAATCTTACTCACAAACAATTTAATAATCAACTTTCAATTATAAATTTTCAATAAATATGAAGTTAATACCAATTGAATATGGTTATCATTCCATTAATCGAATGTTCGATTTAATTACTTTTATCTCAACGCATCTGAATGAGCATTCATTTTAAATGATCCTATTAATTGAAAGAAAGTTTGTATCCACTGATTTAATATATGAAGAGGAATATAAATATTAAGTCAATTTTGCATCGTTATTTCAGTTAGTGTTTAACTCAGTATTCATGTGATCAAAAACGTCTGGACTGTATTTGATTTTTTGTACATTCGCGAGCAATAAGAAAGTTGCCACACATTGTCAAAAATTACACAAAAACAGCAAGGTATTTCATGGGTAATTAACTTTTGTTAAGCTTTTCTGCAAAAAAATAAAACCCCAAACAATATGCGCGCAATCAAAACTTTGGTTGACTATGGCAAAGCGATAAAACTCACAAGATTGGCTCATAAACGTGTTTAAAAACGCTTTATCTCCACAGACTGTTCACATAAATCCGTCCATCTTTATTTGTGCTTTTAATAACCGACAATTCTTCGGTTGCCTACGAATTTCCATCAAAAACTTTCCTAAGCACGCCGATCCGTCAACGTCAAGATTATTGGCCGCCTAACTCGAGTTTACCTATTTGCGATTGTAATTTATGTTCCAAATTGCTTGAAAGGCGAGAAAATGACTCGTAATGATGATTTGCCGTTGTTACAAAAGCTGTATATTTTTTTGATGAAAAAAAATAATGAAGATTCAAGGATATGATAAGTTTTTTGGTGTTATTATGTTGTTAATTTCATAAGACAAAAGGATCTATTCAGCTACCTACTCATAGAGCATGCTTATGCTAAGCTTTGGCTTTGTTATCCCAACTTGTGCCGGGCCCTAATGCATTGCACTACATCCCACTAGTACCTAATGGTTATTTGTGTTACATCGTCATTTCCTAGAAGGTCTATTCTGTAAAACCCTGACCCCCTTCGAGAGACAAGTTATAGATATTGGAACATGTGTTGCTTTCATACAAAAGACACAAAGGAATCTCTTGCTCAATGTTCTATAGCACAATAGTTCAGTTCAATAACGATTCAAGAACCCTGGTTTACAGTCCGATAGGAGTTGCTTTACAAACATAGAGAAAATATATCTGAAACTATACGCGTACTGACCGTCGTTCATTGCAAAGGCTTACACGCTTACACTTAATAAAATCTAAGCTAAATCTAAATGGTTTCATAGAAGAGGTATTTCAGTAGATTTCAACTAAACGAAATAAAACTTTTAAGACTGCAGTGTGTTTTAAGTAGATTTTAAGTAAATATTTTGTTGTAATGTATTGTTAAAGTGTGTTTTGTCTTTGATAAATCAAAAAAAGAGTCTACAAAGGAAAATTTCTCATTAAGTCTATTCATTGTTTGTCATAATCGTAATTTTATCAGTCGGGTAGAATAGAATAAGACAAGAGCAACTAAAATCTTGTAGTTCTACTGTTAAATGTATACTGTAACACAGTAAGGTGCTGAGCGGTCCTCATCAAATGTGACTAGGTCACAGCACATTACATGTATTGCCAGTAACGCAATAAACAGTTTTATTTTACCACGGCATTGCGCTTTTATAGTTTTAAAGCACTCGTATGTGTCGAGAGGTGGTAACCCTATCATCTCGTTACTTGAATTTACGTGTGCCACTTCACGCCACTTTTATGCGTTCTACGTGCAAATGCATCCAATTTGCAATAAAGTAAAATCTAAATGTGCGTGTAACATCAGTAATATGACCTTTTGCGGTAACAGTTGACGACCATTGACTTTTATGTTAAATCCGATGGTGACCAATGGTGCAGTAGGGTAAAGTGTTATGTCCGCTGTGCCGCTGTAGTCGTAAGATAATGCGGTTTCTTTTATCGTAAATGTATAACATGGCTAAACGATTCTGAATATACACTTTCCACAGAAGACTATTTCAGAAAGTAACACAATTTCCAGTAGTTACGTGCACAATGATTTAAAGCGAACGCGTTTGCAAAATCCTGTATAAAACCGTAACCATTCTGCAAAAACCAATAGTAGAATTCCTTTCGGAATAACATTGAATCTCGTACAAAAGAACACAATTTGCTGAAGTAGCGATGAAAATCAAATATTTCTCTCGTAACACAACATTGGCAAAGAGTTTTCGCGTTCCATTTTAATATGAGGAACTCCATCGCGGAAATATAATAATTTCTGCGAGTGTGTCAATTTTGGGGCAACCCTTCCGAGGGTCGGTCCTAGATCGGCACTTTACAAGTCCATTGAGGGAAGGTAACGTTTTCTGACAAAACTCACGTAACATCTGACCGCCCTTCTGATCGACCCCACTTCAATGTAATTTTGCTTTGAGTTTTAAGCAGTTTGGCAGTTAATTCGAGAAAGGCCAATCCTTTTAAGGAATTAATGTTGATTTCTATTAATATTAAGCGACACGTGTAAACCCTTATATGACTTCACTAAAATAGTAAAGTCAGAACTTTTACCGTTTGTTACACTGGATATGTATACCATACCTTCTTTTTTGTGTGCAAAATAATTGTATGAAGTAAATGCATTAAAAATATATATTTCAAAAATTAAAATTTATTACCAACCTGCAACCAAACAATAAAAAGGTTTTAAACACAAAATGTTGCCAGCATAAAAAGGATTTAATTGCCAACCTAACACCTTTTTCGCCATTTTTACGGGCGTAATTGAAACTGGAATGGCAATTTATGATGCCTGCAACGTAATTGCATGGTTGTTCACTATAATTATTGTGATAAATACAACATTTTTGATGAAAGTCAAAATGGTTTTCGTAAAAAAAGATCAACAACTCTAGCAGTCTTTAAATATGCTCAAAAAATATTAGATACATTAGATGATAAAAAATATGCAATAGGTTTATTACTTGATATGTCAAAAGCGTATGATACCGTTCAACATAATATATTATTAAATAAACTCCATGGTATAGGCATACGAGGATGTATACATAAATGGATAGAAGCTTATTTAAAAAATAGATTACAAATTGTAGAACTTGAACACTTTAATAAAAATACACGTGAAATTAAACTAGTCCGATCTAATGCTAAAATAGTAAATGCCTCTATACCACAAGGTAGTGTTATTGGTTGTCTTCTTTTTTTGATATATATTAACGATCTTCCAAAAATATTTAATGAAACTTGTATACTTTTTGCAGACGACATTTCTTTATTAATGACTATTGAAGATAATAATAATTTAAATGAAAAATTAACAGCAATTTTTAATAAAATAACAAGTTGGATGACTGACCACAACCTACAATTAAATTTTTCTAAAACAAAACTAATGACATTTTTCCCACACCAGAAACAATCGTTAGTAATCAACTTCTCATATAACAGTGCAAATATAGAAGTAGTAAACAACTTTAACTTATTAGGAATAAATATCGACACTCATGTTAATTGGAAGCATCACATTCAAAACTTGTCAAAAAAACTATCACGCTTTTCATATGCCTTAAAAGAAATTAAAAAAACCACTGATCTTAATACTGCTCTAACAGTGTACTATGCTTATGCATATGCGTGGCTTTCCTATGGTGTTATTTTATGGGGAAACAGTAGCGATTCTCCTTCTTTATTTACAGCTCAGAAAAAGTTAATCCGAATCCTAGTGAACATTAAACAAACTGATAGTTGCCGACCTTACTTTAAAACACATAAAATTCTCACACTACCATCAATATATATTCAAGAAATTTGCAAATTTGTTAGGAATAATAAACACTTTTTTAATACCCGAGAAGAAAACCCCACTAGATACACATTGCGAAATACAAATAAATTATTACTTCCTACCTCAAACTTGAACTTACATGCCACTAGTCCCTATGTTATGGCTATAAAAATCTATAATAATCTACCAAAAGAAATAATTAATGAAAAAAATGATAAGATATTCACAAAACAATTAAAAAACTTATTATTAAATAAATGCTATTATAATATTAATGAATATTTAAATGATAATAAAACAGATAACAATATATATCAATATTTATAATCTATAAGGATAATTATAATTAAATAAAAATAGATACCTAAATACCTATAAAAAAGAGAAGCCTCCCCTCTTTCATTTGCGGTGCCCTATAACAGGGTCCATAATCCTTTTCAATATAATTAGCTGTAAGCTGTTATATATTATGTAAAATTTTATGGAGCAATAAACCATTGAGTATTGAGTATTAATAAGGAGTTAATAAAGTTCAGGTAAAAGCAAAACATCGTCAATGATATAGTTTCTTTACCAGGAAAATTTTCTAAATTTTATTACAGCCACTTATAAATATTTATTACTTTATCTTATTTGATTACACAATTTCTCAAGTATACACTTGTAGAAATCTTAGAATATTTTTTGTTAATTGTTTCCAAGAAGCAATCAACTAAACACCCTTCGAAACTTATTTACTTAATTATTCTAGTCAAACCATTTTAATTCTAAAGATGTATATTTTGGATAATTGAATGGTTTATTAAGGTTAGTTGAAATCACAAAAAAACAAAACTGTTTTTTTTATATTGTAGATTTATCGAGAGTTATTTTAGTAAAGATAAGAACAAAGATTTTGATTAAAAATAGCTAAAATTTCAGGCGTAAGAGATAGAACTGGGTTCATTTAATGCTCCGTTTTAACGGAGCAAATTGTGAAATATCTGCGGCGAAGTGTTTCAAGATTTATTGTATAATCTCTAAATTATAATATTACCTCTTAAACTTTTACCACTGCAAAATAGTTTTTTGAAAAACTTGAATTACTTTTTTCAGCTGAGTATTTAATTTTTGCAAGCAAATTGAATTACGAAACCATTTTCACTGAAATTGTATTTGCGTCCATGGATAACTTAACACCAATTTAAATTCAACACCAAATCGGCTTTCCATCTGGTGAATAAAATACTCAATATCTATTTGGACGGTAGGCTCTCTAGGCTGGGCTTTTTTATTCAGAATCCATCAAGAGATAGGCACTTCGTCACGTTTACCTACCGTTAGACATTCACTGTACTACTGAATGTAGAACCAAGAAAAAAATATAGAAGTTTTTTTGACTTGAAATCTAATATTATAAATGGACACAATTTTACTTAAAACGTACTTCAAGTACTTTGTTATCAATTGAAGTATGAATACAAAACAAGTTTATAATATATATTATTTCACATTACAATCAACTTAAAAACTACTAAAAATTAATCATCGAACGTCAAACCTCAAAATCGGTCGTAATATTCAAGCATCATAGATATTAAGGTGCCGGATTATCTTGCCTTTTTTTTACAACCGCGCCTTTTATTATTATGGAAGACCTTCTCATTATAAGCAAGTGACCTTATAACCTTTGAAGGAAGGTTGTGTCTTGTGTGCATGTAAGTAATTGTGCATATCGGATCCCTCGCAGATTGAAAAGTCTCGTGAACCCATGTTGGGTCATCAGGTCGTCAGATAGAACGTTATCTTGGGATTGGCCGGGTCACATTATGTAGTTCGGGATACAAGATACACTTTACCATGGTAGGGTTTTATTTTGTCTGTAAACTTGAAAAGGTTGAAGTATCCCGTGGCTATATTTTTAGAGATCGGTTGCTTGGAAATTAGTAACAAAAATATGACCCGAAAAAAGGATAGGAGAAAAGGAAAGGAAGGATGAATGGGGTGAATACAATATGCACCTACCTCTAGTATAGGTTTCAGGTTAGAGTTAGATAGACCTAAATACGTCAAGGTATTCCAGACTTGTGAGTTATCCAAGAAATATAATTAAAGCGAACAGAACACAGACCTTTGAGCACTGAAATTCTCTAGCGATGTTATTACTATGCAAATCCAGTATAAATTCTGAGGAAATATTATTACAAGTGTCCGGAGGTGCGAAATCTAATCCAATAAAAACTGAGATCACCTTTGTATCTCAGTTTGATAGGCTTACTGATACGATAAACTAAAATTGTATATAAATATAATGACTATTTACAAATTAATAAAAAAAGAATAAGAAAAGAGCATCGAACCTAATGGGTATAGTAAAAAATTTCGGTATAACTTAGGCTAAACATCCCCTACCTATTCGAGCTAGTATGGAAAAAAAAGTTGGCGGCCACTGATAAAACTTACGTCAATCGATAGAGAAAAATATGATAAAACGATAGTATTTTGAATAATTGCCAAAAGTGATATACTTTCGGAGATATAGGACTTTGAAAATGGAAAAAATCACCTCCTATTTGCACCTCTTTCTTTATAGTTAAAGAAAGGTAAAATTAAATTTATAATACTAAGTTTTTTCTTGAATTTACTAACTTTAATGTACTTTATAGTATATTGTTTAAACCAAGCCACGACATGTATTGATGAAGATATTAGGTTCTCGATTTATGACACCAAGAGCTTGGCTCTAATGAGAGCTAGGTTACATTTTGGCTTGCAAATATTATATATAAAATATTTTAATGGAATAAGGTATAATATAACCGAGTGAATGAACGATGTCAACCCACCTGCCTTTCATTTTATTTAAGTTTGATATTCAATATTTGTTCAATGTCTCATGTTACTTAATAAATGTGTAATTATACCTTAATTAAATACTTAGGTTTTATATTTCAATCTGTGATTTCTATGACCTTTCGTAGCTGGTACTGTAAACGATCTATTTTAATAAACAGATCCAATTATTTCTAAACCCACGTCTTAATAATAATATAAACTTATGGTTGATTTGAAGTTAGCAGGTAGGTAAATAATTTCTATTTTAGCGTAAAATTGTAACGCCCACATAGAGGTGCCTACACTGTTTTATGAACGTAAATAGAAACTCGTATATTTAGACTCTTCGTGCATTTTATTTAGCTTAAGGTTCACTTGGGCAATAATAATGTGCTCTGTTGATTAACATGAGCAGTACAAAGTGTACAGATTATCGCTCCACGTTTACCTGGCTTGACCTAATTTCTCTTCCTGTCAATAGAAACTCAATACGTTCGTATGTCTATGTAGGTATATTCGATTTATTTGTTTGTTTGAGAAAACATACCTATACGGTACCTACATCACTGATTCTGTATGATACTTATTATCAGTAATAGATTAAGAAGAAAATAACAACAATTTAAACACTTTTATTTATCTTAAGCTTCCTGACCATGGATTACTTCATATTATGAAAACTTATTCCATTCAATATTGAAAAATAATTTAATTTTATTAATCAATAAGTACAATAGAATAAAATAATAAGAAGTAAATAACTAATATAAACATTTAAGTACTACTACAACATTATTCAACAAACTTAAAAACTCATTAAATAGTTCTCAAAGATAGTTCAATATTCAAAAACTTTCCTTTTCAGGGAACAATGGTGACGTTGTTGCTGCAAAAAATGTCACCCAACAGTGTTTTTCAATTTAAAATGTTGAAACGATAGTCACGCACGTCAGTATTTTGTTGCATTCGCTTTTTTACATGGTCACACGGTCAAACTCAGAAAAACTTTTTTAATTTCTACTGTTTTGCTAGTTGCGGTTTCTATCTATGAGTAAAATTTAGTTTATGGCAGACACAATAAGTGATTACTAAATCTTTGGTAATGTTTAGTTATAAAAAGTTTGTAAGTACCTTTTCATAAAACTCGGCATCATAATTTATTTATAGAATACTAACATTTTTAAGACCTTCAGGCAGTGCTGGATAATTTTCAATATTTATTTACAACAAAAAAAACTCAAGATATATTTGCAGTATAGTTTTATTCTGAATACTAATACAACTATGTGCGTGATACATAAACTAATGAAATGAATACTTACAAGCAAGCAAATATTAATGAATTGGAACACTTGAAACAACAATATACCAATATTCGTATATCTGGTACCAAGCACTTGACCCGGTTTACGGGGAAACATAGGAAATATGGCGTAGAAAAAAGGGAGTACCTTTATTGGATACAAGATAAATTGATCGGATATCCAACCATCACACTATCTCTTATTTGAAAGATTACTCTTTGAGATGTCAGTATCCGATACAGGAAGACTTAGCTTCGATGTAAGATGAGAAAGCATATCTGTGTGATGTAAAAGGATCTAAAAAAAACTAACCTTCATAATTCGGTACTTATTTCTAATCAGTAATAATTTATTATTTAAAACATTTTTATTATTCAATATTATTAGATGATTAAATTACCACTTTAATAAAATAATTTAATTGTAGGTATTAAAATTTTGATATTATTGGTATTTTCTTAACTAGGGTTGTCGATTGAAAAACTATATCTTAACGAAACTATCCTAAAATTTGTTGTAACACATAAACCTCTCATCTAAATACATATTATTTTGCATTCCTACGTGCTACGCATCTTCAAACATTTATCAAAAGGAAATAGACACGCTTCTCTTGGATGGGAACGGATATAGTGATTGTTCGTACGTCATACCTTATTCAATAAACGCTGACAAACTTCGACTATCAATTCCAACTTTCACAAAGTGACTCAAGGATATTTTAGTTAACTATTTATTTGCCATTATATTGCTTGTGGCTATTGTTGAAGATAACTTTGTTGTCCTCGAAACAACAATAGAAATAAAGTTTAATATTAATTCTATATAAGTAAATATTTTATTATTATACGCCGAATAACTTTGATAAAATATTCTAGTCATTAACTTAATACAAGTAAGTAGACAAAGACCTTATTTTTGCTTGTCGTGGGTTGAGTTATTTAAATAGAAAGGGAGTTTATTCAATAAAGTTTACGCTTTTCAAATAATTACTTCCGAGAAGATACGACGTATTTCGCATATTCAAAACAACAGCTCTAAGTTAAGTTTAAACAAAAGCTAAAATTATTTTGAATATGAGTACGTTAGCTCCTACTAGTTTTATGTCGGTTTCATATAAAATATTTAAAATAAAGAGACCTATATATTCTCAGTGTGTTTTAAACTCTGGTACTTTCTCTTACCAACACTTTGGAAGAGATACTTCTACTTGCATACTAAGTGAGTTATTGGCGCACTTAATATATTAATGCAACCTTCTAAGAACCAAGTACTTAAGTTCCCAAGAGGAAATTGGCGCATCGATATTTTGATATGCGGTTAATTTTAGTAAAAAATAAATTGGGTTTTTGGAAGCTTTTGTCTGTATTTTTTTTTGTCATCAATAATATAAATAATAATAAAATCGTGGCTAAACATTAAGTTAGAAATTCGTAGCACCGCTACGATTGTGCTACGACCGTCGTAGACAATAGACAGATACGAAATCATAAACTAACAAGATATTGAATAAGTACCTAAGTTGTTATCACATTTACTGCGCAAAGATAGGTATGTTCACTACTTGTAGTTTATTCAAATGATCAATTATACCATATCAACATTGATTGAGTTCATAATCCCCTTGCCCAAACTTGTTTACGTGTATGTTCAAACACTCTGCCACCACTCTAAACCAAAATGGAAATGCCATCACCGGTGGGCAATGAGCTTTTCCAAAGGAATCTGTTTGTGAATTTACAAAAGAGAGTAGCTACGCTAGTTTAAACTTTATATTAAAGCCACTACAGTCGGAATGACGAATCGTAGTGTACTGTTACCAAACACAAAATGCTACGTGGTCGCGATCACTGTTTTCGCATTTGAAATCGGGTAAAGGCTGCCATTAATTGATGTGGAATGTACATTGATGTGCACCAACTGCCTTTGCTTCCACGAAACTGATAAACAGGCAGTTATATAAACACATTTTAGACTTTGAATAACTGACTGAAATGTAGAAATAATTGTTTTTGCCCGCGGCGGTTTTGTTTGCGTTAAATTTGAAATAACATTGATGAAAATTTCTAAATTCTGGGAAGTGGGGTTGAAATACAAAAACAAAGACAAGACAAACTATTTCACATCCATATCCATATCACTATCTCCACTTATAAAAATCATGTCAATTTGTCGGTTAAGTTGGTGGTGCTCAAGGTATTTTTGAGGAAGTTGGTAGTGTGGGTTCTTAGGACATGTATGATTGTACAACCTTTACTGCCTATTTTTAAGCGAAGAACAAGAAACAATATGCATTGCACACTGATGGATAAACCATATTGCTAACACTGCACTACTTTTAATATTTGAAATTGAAGTGCTCACAATTGTGCGTTTTTTTTAGGTACTTTATTTTTAAATTAAACTAGCAGCTATTCATCACGAGAACATTACATAAGTATTACGTGCCACTACTTACGCTACTCTTTGAAGAAATAAAAAGCAATTTCTTCTTTAAAGACGATACCTACTTCTAAGGTTTCTCGTATCTATTCTTTACATTCTATAGGTAAATATGTAAGGATTCCATGTCTAATAAAGACAGAAAATTATTTTCTCGTCATATTTGTACCGTTTCAGCAGCAATTTCCGGTGTTGTTCTAAGAACAACACCGGAAACGGTGTTGTTCTTAGCTATTGATGTTTAAGGGGTAAAATATAATGTATGATTTTATTTAAACTTACCTTTTAGGTATTTAATATATGTGTATTTGAAATATACAATACGCTGGAAAACTTTTCAGATCCTGTCATAACAAACTGACGGTCCTTAAATATTTAATGGAAATAGTCATTCATGTTTTTTATCCAAGTGGAATACTGTTGGAGTTTTCTATTCACCTTTTTAGTGAAATAATCTTTATTTCTTTATATTATTTTTTGGTAAAAAATGTCTCGACTTTTCTGTATTCTTGATATCAATAAACCTTAAAATTATATCAACTCTATTATTAAATTATGCAACAATAAAATCCAAATTATACAAAAAAAGAAACGTTTAAAAAAACAACCTTTTGTACCAAAATATGCGTACCGCAATCCTATTGAGGCAAAGCGAAGCAATTTCCTCATACCCACAATATATTCAAGAAAAAGAATCTTCTTCATTTTGCAAGTGGCGGCTTTTAGTGTGTATGTATTTACCCTCCGTAGGGTAAGTGTAGCGTTTGGAGAGCATCCGGCGGGTGACACGCCCTTTACATTAGCTGAGCCGGAACGGTGTTCGCAACTTGCGCATTTACACTATATTTCCATGGAAAACTGGCTGCTGTAGTTCACGCAGTAACTTTACTTTTTAATGTGTAGTGGCTGAGACGCTGTACCTACATATTCAGGCATTATTTATAGCAGCCAGCAGTATAGACTGCATGCAAGTGATTTACGACCAAAATAAATAGAAACATTTAAGGCAACATAATGTCAATGGACGTCTTTCTGTTCACAATAATTATGTCATGAGCTTCATGCACACATTTTTGTACCTGTACCTATGGACAAACTAGAGTAAGACCAATTTCAAAAGATGGTACCACATATTAAGTAATTACCACTTTGTAATAACTGTAACAACTACACCATGCTTGTACAAAGATAAAAAAGTTAGTACGTAATATCTAAGAACGTCTGTGAATAGCCAATCAAAATCATTTGTGAAAATAAGAGCAATTCTAAGAGCTTTACCTAGACGAAGAACTAGAATTGCCTTTGTATTCTACTTAAATTATGTATTGAATTTCTTTTTCAAGTGATAAATACAAGTTTGTAATAAAACAAGATAATAGGCCTCTCTGTATACAAAAACTAATGACGATTTAAACAGTCCATTGTCATGAAAACAATGCATCGTTCAATGATAACGTAATCTCAAAACAAAGTAATAATAAACCAGTATTTTATTATTATTATTTTGGCTTGAAATCTGTTAAGTATTTTAACTACTCAAATAATACTAATGGATACAATAAGGTACAAATACATGAATTGTTCTAGCTAGACTCCCTATACGTTTATACCATTTACAGAAGAAAATGAACGATACCATCGTCTTAGTCAGCATTGGCCCGGAACTGGGCCAGTGCAAATATGCTGGTATTCTACCTTTCATCTTGTTTGCGGCATTGATTAGATGGATGTACGTACGCGTAGGGAGGACGTACCGAGCAAATGGTTTCAGGGCAAACATTACTTACTTCAATAAATGAAAGCCAAGCGCTTTTATAAGATTTCCTACAATGCATTCATGCCAATTTTATAATAGATCTTCCGTTTATTTGTTACTTTTGCAATACCTAATTTGGTCAAGCTCAAGATTAAATCTTGAACCCAGTCATTAAACCGAATACCAGCTGAAGCGAACTAAATTATTTTTTACAAAAAAAAGGAAACGAATTTACAGAAAATCCAAATTAATTTTGCTTCGTAACATCAACAAAACAGTCTGATACAAATGAGATGGAAATGAGGCCTCCACCTGCAGATTACAGTCGGTACACTCTCGATATTCTAATGCGGGCAATAAAAGTGGCGTATTAGCATCGGAAACGTTCGGCCAGGGATCGCGAACCGGCGCCATTTCTATATAAACTTTGTATACGGGATGCTCAAATGTATTCTATAAATAATTAACTTTCCTTTGTATTCCATTTGCTAAAAGGCATTTCAAATTGATACATCTATTTTCTCTTTGTTTGCCTTTCTTTTTAAGCGCGACATTCCAAATGATCATCTGCCGTAGGCTGGAATAGCATGATCTAAAAGTGGCTAAGTTTCTCAAGAAAGATCTAGTGAAGTTATGGACTAATCATTTTAACGGATGGCATTAGATGATCTTAGTTTATTATTTCAGATTTACAAATATAGGTAGTGTTCTTGAATACCGATAGATATGGTATGATTAATTCAGCAGCGTTTTCCTACTGGCGAATGAATCGTCTCCTTGGTTGGACATTTGATATGAGCAATGAAAACTGAGCGGTTGATTATGCGGTTTTAGCACAGTTTCATATTCACGGCATCAGAAAACTCATGACATTTCACCTGCAACCAAGACCAACACGCATTCATTGATGTACGGTTGTCAGATATGTCAATCATTGCAGCACATCCTGTATAATATAAATGCTAAGTTGCCACGTCCAGGCGTCTCGTCATGAATACCTTATTCGGGGATTGACGTGAGAAACCCTATTACGTCATTCAGTGTATTAAGGATCGATTGCGTTGGATTACACGCTTTTATAACTTAAATCTACATGGGTTTGTTTTAAGTAATCTATTTGTTTACATAAATTAAGTGGACGATGTGGTTATTGGAAGATATTAGGGGAGGTCATCGTCGCTTGCGATGTTGAGTAACTTACCTAGACGAAGGTAATTCAATAATAAAGCTTAGCTCCAATTCTGCAGACAAAAAAAGATAAGAATTTGATCGTTTTTGAGAGAATTAAAAAATTATAATCAAAATATTAAAAAAATATTTGGAAAATAAGTAAAATACAAGAGATATTAAGGTATGGAAATCTGTCGGAATTATAAGGATTAGAATTACATTACCGCTCTCCATGAAGATTTCAAGACAAGAACAATGTTTATAATTTATAATAGAAATTCCTGAATCCAAAGGTAAGACCTTACAGAAAGTGAATACAAACGACTGGTTTCTCCGCAAATTCTCTGATTAAATTATTTTCACAATGCAAAGATAAGGCAATGAAAATAAAATAAAAATTCTTTAGCCTAGATTTATCTCTGAAATCGCGTAATAAAGAGCATTGCCAAGAATATCTTGGAAATGTGAGGTTACATAAACAAAGCTAGATACGAATATTAGTCTTTTCAATTTATTTTTGTTTCTTGTTCTGCTAGTATTATAAACGTTAATGTTTATGCCGATGAATAAGTACGCAGAATATTACATTCATTAGAACATTTTTAGATCTTGTTAAATTTTTTCATGATAATTATGACGAAATACTTACTTACGTTGTCACGATCGGCCGCCAACAGATCATAAACCTTTTTGTATATACCTATACAAGGCTTTAACTTGGCTTTAACAGCATAGTTCTCCAATGCCAAATTAAATTAAAATGAAGGCTCGACCACTGGAGCGTAAGTACCAATGATTATAAAAAAAACATACTTACCTATTTTATGGAATAGTAAGTATTTGGTATTTATCGAAATAGTTATCGTGTTATCACTTGTTGTTGTTTTCATTTCAACATTAATTGATTTTGTAATTTAAATGTTTCATCGGAATTGCCATGAATTCAATTAACGCTGTAATTATTTTTAATTAATCCTGTAAATACGTAGAGTAGGTATATATTATAGCAATATAAAATGCGGAAACATTAAATTTAAGTTTTATTTCCAAATTCGGATTTCGCGGAAATATTTTTCGGACAAACGCGTACTCATATCTACTTCAATTCAGAAACAGGGTGTTTTACACAATGATAGCTTTATTTGGGCTTGTTCCGACGAAAAATGCAAACAGTAGTACAAACACAAACAGCGATATTCACACCATTTATCTACGTCCGACGAAATGGATACCAGGTGTTTCGTGTTGAAAATTTCATAACACGTACATACTTTAATTTTCACTTGCGTTTCGGCTCAAAAATATATCTTTTAGATATGATATTAGTCTCCAAGTTTACATGGGGGATACACCGCAATCGTGTGTGAATCAAGAGAAGGCTCGGTAGTCTGTCCAATATGAAAAATGTTAGTAGGTACCTATGTGTATATTTCCGTGGTGTTAACTTTTTGTACCTATATTGGTTTATTAATTAAGGATTATTTGGCCAAACCATACTAAGCATTCCTTAAATTAATATCATCGAATTATTTATCTTTCTTTGAATATTTTATTAGATATAATTTTATATTGAAACTTTTTCTTACTCGTACAAAATATTTTTTGTAGAGGAAAAATTTCAAAACAACGATTTTTTTATAAAACTATTTAGGTATTTTCAAGGGTAAAGAATGCTTCATTTTCATTCCTTACCATTGAAATTTTTATTATAAAAAATTGCTTCATTATATTTTGAGATTTTTGTAATTTGAGGAAAATCGTTCGCATAATACCATTCAGTAAATTTAAAGTAGGTACTAATAATAATAATATAATAATAGTATAATAGTAATATAATAATATAATAATAGTAATAATAATAAATCCTAACAATTGTAAATATTCGTTTAATCTCTTTATTAGCAAACAGAAATGCCATTATAATATTTTTACCAGTTATCAAAACTCTTCTACCACGTCAAGCTTCAACTATGCTGAAAAACGGTAGTACAGTTCGACAAAAGTTAATTAATCGCCCGTGTAGGTCCCAACACACTTCTTTCTGTTGTTGACCGTACAAACAAAGTCACAAATTAAAGTAGAGGGTAGAAGTTGCCGCCACGTTTTCAAGTCACGTTTTAAGCGATGCAATTTCGTTTTAAATTTCTCTTCTACTCGCCGTTCCCTACACTTCCGCCGAACTCTGCTCGGACCATTTAGAAACCGAGAATTTTATTGCACTCAGAATTATTTTCTTGCAACTCCCACTTTATATCCACACTTAACGCACATTTTGTATAGCTTTACATTTTCGTTTGATATTTTTTCAGTAGAAAGATTGAATCACCCAATAACTTAGGATCTTCAAATTAAAATAATCATACTTATTCGTATTCGAGAATAAAAACTATGTCTTAAAAAGGGAATAGAGACAAATAAATCCTTTGTTACACTAAAACTTAGTTGAAGAAAAGTCCATCGGAGTGCATGACAATGCACTCGCCAATGCTTTACAATACCTTTTAAATGACTAATTATTTTTTTCTGATTTAAAAAAAAAACAGTGTAAGTTTAATACAGCAGAATAAATACATTTTTGCAAAGCTATAAACATATAAATACGTATTAGGTTGAAAGCAGTTATTTCTCTTTTTCAGCTAAGTACGTACAGGAAACCTTACATAATCCAATGTAAAATAAGTTGGAAACCTTTCAAAATAATAAACATATTTTGGCTGCCTTACATTTAAGGTTCTTTCAGGTGAATTTTCATGAGAGGGTACGTAAACACTATATGGCATAGTGTATCATCCGACATCACCTTGTAAATATTTCCTAAGAAATCCGTCGTAAGTATAGAAACCCCGAGAGGGTACACTGGCACGTGACTGTGGATTATTAAGCTTACTTCGTGCGTGCCTTGATGTAGATAAAGGTACTTCTTAGTATTATGCTGAAGCAAGACAGGTTCCATGTTTGAAAAGGTCAAGTTGAATTTAATATTTTAATTTGTATAGCGTTATTTTGTAATTCCGGAAAACAACTATAGCCAGTATAGATAGTACCTACTTAGTGTAAGATTTTGCGACTTACACACTTAGAACAAAACAACAACAACAAGGTGTCGTAAGTTGATTAACACATCCAGATTTTAAAAAGTTAAATACACTATGAATATAAAAAAATCGCATAGCAAAATATACTCCAGAGTTAAATGAACAGTCAATAAGGTTCAGAATAAAGAAAAAAGTAAGGTTTTTCGCCTAATAATGGTGTATATTACTTTTGAAAATATGAACGTGTTCATCTACTTATGATGCTGACTGTACAAACTGGGTATTATTACGTATTTGTTTAATGTTGTTATATTACAAATTGATGAAAACTGATTTTAATATTGAAAATAGTTCATTTCGTTTTATGAAATTAACTTTGTTGCATCGAGCGAGACCACAATTAATTAAATAATTAAACTGGGATAGTACTATTTACTCAAACCTTATTTAGAATTACGAGCATAATTCAGTATAGTTTTATAAATGCAAAGAATAAATGTATGCAAATAAACTAATCATTAAAATATAAAAATCTTTTAAAATAACTACAAGTAAGCGGAACTTTTTAATTATTTCATGATAGAGGACGGCGCTTAAAGTGTTTCCTGACTGCTAATGAAAAAGCCTTTGCTTTTGACTCCAAGAGAACACTGGCCAGCTTTAAAATTCCCTTGTAAGTACATTAGGTACTTTATTTTTAAATATCTATATTGCAGAGTGAGCGTAGTCTTCTTTTTATTATTAAACGGTTTTATTTAGCTCACCCCGTTTGTTTTATTTTTTATTCTTGGGTCAAATTTAGTAATTCAAATTTCACCCTCTTCCTGTCAACCGATTAATCTGAAATTTTGTATACACTTTGGATTTTGGTGACAATACAATTATGTTTATTCATTATCATTATAAATTCAAGATGGCCGCCGCTACAAAATGGCGGATAATTTAGGTTTTATTAATCCCATCAATATGGGTATCAAATGAAAGGGCTCAACCAGTAGAATACAATGTACTATATAAAATTAAAATCCAAGATGGCGGCCGCTACAAAATGGCGGATAACTTAGGTTTTATCAATCCCATCAATATGGGTATCAAATGAAAGTGCTCAACCAGTAGAATACAATGTACTATATAAAATTAAAATCCAAGATGGCGGCCGCTACAAAATGGCGGATAACTTAGGTTTTATCAATCCCATCAATATGGGTATCAAATGAAAGGTCTCAACAAGTAGAATACAATTTACTATGCAAAATTGAAATCTAAGATGGCCGCCGCTACCAAATGGCTGATAACAATTTTTTATCAATCCCACCAATATGGGTATCAAATAAAAGGGCTTGCCAAGAAGAATACAGTGCACTATACTATACAACCACAATATTTAAGATGGGCGCAGCCACTAAATGGCGAATAATAATAAGATTTAAATTTAGAAATTGAATCTGTAATTTAGGTATCTGATTAATCCAGCCTGAATCCACCACCCAAGTCAAGATTTATGCAGGGCAGCACTGTGGATCACGCAGTCGTATACTTAGGTGCGAAACTGTTTGAAGAAGGTCAAGCCTACGTGGCTCTTTGTAGAGTAAGAGCTTTGCAGGGACTACGTATAGAGGAGTTGGACTGCAATAAACTAACGGGCAAGAAACCTTGCAATAATGAAGCACTAAATGAATTAAACAGAATGCGAAATAAAAACTAAAAACTAGAAAATAAAAATAGGTAAAAAAACTTTTTAAGTTAAACGGTTTTATGTTAAACATACATTGCAATGTTTAAGATAAATGTACTAAAAACCAAAAAATAATAAAATAGAATACAGTCGTGGGAATTATAAACATATGCATAGACTAGACTAAAATAAAACCGTGGGGCACGTCAATTGTCTACAATCGTTGATTAAAATGTTTGTTTTGTAATGTTACACTATAATTAGGCAGTGTGATAAGTAGGGCTAGAATGTGGAAACAAGCTAGCAAGCTCGATTATAAGCGAGTTTTAGGGTTTCATAGTGTTGAGCGAGTAGTACTTTTATCATATGTTTTGTCGATTAAAGACAAACTACGAGCAGTGAAACGATTCTTCGCCAGCCAGCAGTGTGAATGTCCAACGATAAACTAGTTGAAACATCTCTTTTATTTACATGGAGTGTATAACTATTGGAATTTCCATGAGCAAGAAAATAGTAAGTAATTTCCTCACCGTCTGCGGGCCAACTGCCTAACGACGAATTAAACGATTCTTCTATCGCACATTAAGTCGATAATTTGTAGACAATTGACGTGCCCCACGGTTTTATTTTAGTCTAGTCTATGCATATGTTTATAATTCCCACGACTGTATTCTATTTTATTATTTTTTGGTTTTTAGTACATTTATCTTAAACATTGCAATGTATGTTTAACATAAAACCGTTTAACTTAAAAAGTTTTTTTACCTATTTTTTACATTTAAGAACGTCGTCGCTCTTGTCGGTAGAGTCCGCTCTATTATATGCCGTCCGTCAGAGCAACTGATACGACACAACTTCTATTTCATCTTTTATTTCATCTATGTAAGTCCTCCTTGGTCTCCCTCTCTTTTGTTTACCTTTTACTTTCCCTTCCATGATGTGTCGTATCAATGACGCATCTTTCCTCTCCTTTCAGCAATAGTCTAATATGGTGAGCGAGCAAGCATATTACAGACGTCAATATAATGTTTATAAGTCATTATTAGTTACAATGATAGATGGATTGTAGAATGATTAAAAGAACAAATGCATATATTTTTTAAAGTAGTAGCAGCGAACAACCTAAATAAATTCACAAAACAACCGGTAAATAACACGATCTCGATACGCCTCAAAGACTAAACTAAATAAAAAGTTAGACAATTCCTAATAATTCGAAAAACAATCTCTTGTTAAGGCAAATTAATCTTAAAAGACGTACAATATTATGGAAAATCGGAATATTTTACCGACTTCCTTTAGGAAAAAAATCTTTATTTGAATCGGTTGGTTCAAAATCTGAGAGCAAAATAGACTTCCTTTTATTTAAGGTTTCCATAGCGATGAATACTTACTCGTACCTATTTAGAAAGTGAGTCGCCATAACAAGTGGCCATTTGATACAAATCGCTTCCTTGGATTATTCACTCAAGTAACTCAGAAATAACAGCTAGATAGACACTTTAAGAATATAGTCGAGTAAACACATTACCGTATAATTGGCATCCATGATACCAAAATAAGGCTTCAAATCAAAATACCTCCTCACTGAGGGTACGTTATAATATGCCGACGAGAAATGATTCTAAAAATTTTGATTAAAATATGATACCATTGAGGAAAAGTTGGGATCGCGTTTCCAAGAGTGCTTTTTGAAAGCAACGAACGTCAAAAATTATAATAAACGATGAACATAGAATAAAGGTACTAAACAAGGAAAAAAACATTAAACGTTTTCGTTTGATAAAAAAACGATATTATCGACCGTGTTTATTTGGAAAAGATTGCTGCTCTTTATTAAATAAAATACATCAATACAGACGATGTTTCGTAGACGTTTTATTTGTATTCATTTTCCTACATTATGATTCCTCGTGCCATGGGTGCCATATACAGACACACAAAAAGACAAACATATAAATATCCAGACATGACAACGATACTTATTTATGTACATCTACCGAGTTGGAATTCGAACCAACAACTCTCTGAGAGGCAGTCCGGTTGTGCCAACTGGGTCGTCAGTCATTTGCATCACACCAGTGTAAGCACATTAAAATACTTTAAACAATCTGCGTCTATTTAAATTCATGCAAAAGAGCGTTACAGATGCATATAACACTTGGAAACGAGCATTGATTTTGAACATTATGACACTCCATTTGCCCAAATTGAATTGTCCTTCCATTCACACGATTTATAAAATCACGTAATTTACAAAATAAACACTCGAATATCTGCGAAGCATTACAAACATTAATGTGAAATTGTTTGAAAGGCAATAAGTGGGTACTTCCCATTTCCCAGAGGCGATTTAAAAAGGCTCGCTTTTATTTTCACTTCCCGCGCCTTTTATTCGTGCTTTAATAAAAAGTTGAAGCTACATAATCGACGCGTTAATTTCTTTTATTGTTTTTCTCTAACTTTGGACAATTTCAGCTTTAAACTCCCTTATTGAGAATAATAAATCAGTTTTTGAATGGTGAAAAGGGAAGTGGTAAAGTAATAAAGTTTAATGAGAGCAACCCGGAGCTAATTTTTGCAATTGCGAATGTTTACAGTAGGTACTGTTTGAACGGATCTCGAAACAATAAATGCCAATGTGAACATGGCTTCGTTCTCTTAATTTCCTGTTTTTTAGGGTTCCGAACCTCAAAAGGAAAAAACGGAACCCTTATAGGATCACTTTGTTGTCCGTCTGTCCGTCCGTCCGTCCGTCTGTCAAGACCCTTTTTCTCAGGAACGCGTAGAGGTATGAAGCTGAAATTTATATCAATTACTCAGGTCTACTGTCCCTTGAAGCTGTGAAAAAATCAAACTTCTAAGCCAACGCAATCAAAAGATACAGCCATTTATGCCGCAAATTTTCGACACTTGCAAGGGAATCAAAACCTACAGGGTGCTTCCCGTGAACTCAGAATCTTGAAATTTGGTACGAAGCAACGTCTTATAGCATAGATAAAGGAAAAATTACGAAAACCATAAATTTTTAGTTACTTCACAAAATATTTTTTTTTTTAATAATCTTAAACTTACTACCCATTTCCTCATAAACGCGTAGAGGTATTAAATTGAAATTCATACCAAATACTCAGGTCTATAATACCTTTAAGCTGTAGCAAAATCAAACTTCTATGTCAACGCAATCAAAAGAAACAGCAATTTAAGCTGCATATTTTGAAACTCGCAAGTACTTGCAAGGGAATCAAAACCTAAAGGGTACTTCCAGTCGACCTTGAATCTTGAAATTTGGCATGAAGCAACGTTTTATACCACACATAAAGGAAAAATTCCGAAAACCTTAAATTTTTAGTTACATTACAAAATATATTTTTTTTAATAAATATAAACTTATTACTTTTTCCATAGTTATGACTCGATTGTCGTAATGAACGAACTTTGTAAACCTTGCAGGTTTGTACGGAACCCTCGGTGCGCGAGTCCGACTCGCACTTGGCCGGTTTTTAATAGAAAGAAAGGGAAAAACAAAAAGATAAAAAGATTCGACTTTCTTTATGAACCTTTTTAATTTAACGGGGTCAATCGCGTGAATATTTTGTGTTAGATTCTATATACAAGTAAAGTACCTAGATGTTTATCGAACCCTGTGAACTGAAGCATCGGTTCATTTCTGATAACTTATCTGAAATTACAACTTCCAAACAAACATGTTTGTATGGCTTGAAAATTATAAACAAACAACTTCCTATCAAATCGTATTTCTAATTCGAACATTTCCGTGTGGTACATTACAGTACGCGTTACATTAATTTTGTTTTACTCTTATTTTAAAAGTATAGTTTCATGTAATGTGGTAAGTAAATAATAAATAAATCTGAAATTCGGATTCATAACGTGTTTAATTAGGTACAACAAATACAACAATTACTCATTAATGGTAAATTGAAACTCATGTTATAAATACCAACTCTGAATTCAAATATTCTGTACCTTTCTTTTTTGAAAATCAATTTAGGGTGCTTAACAAAGGAAACAAATCCTGATAGTGGAAAAAACAGGGATGCCAAACGATTCCCTTGTATAATGAGGTTAATGAGGTATAAAATAAATATATATTCAATATGTCTATAGAATATCAATCCGGGGACGCGTTACAACCGCAACTCCGTAGAAGTCCTTACTGTAGAGACGACGTTTATCCGATACAGGTTAGCCACGTGTTCAATATATTAAATACGAAGTCTGTAGTGATAACGAGGTATCACTAACAGTTCGTTAGCTTTAATGATGAAATACGATCGTAGAAGGGGGTCGTATATTTGACATTACCGATATGAAACTTTTGACAGCGCCTCCAGATTAAAAGGGTTTATTTTGCCCTAATTTCATGTTTTATACCTATAGTAAGCGTTAATTATACAATTCATATTAAGTTTCGTTAATGTTTTACGTATGATGATGATCGTTGTCGACCGATTTCGGTCGCTTGTATGTTAATTTTATTATGTTATAACTGATGTGTTCTCATACGCTTACTGATTAAAATGAATGATAATGGGTTACTATACTCAAATATCACAATACTGAGTAATTCGAGAATGCTCAAAGAAAGTAAGCAACGGTTACTTAGAATTCTTGAAAACGTCGGTAAAAAATAATTCGAAAGTTTACCTTAACTCCGAAAACATTTACGAAATAAATTCTAAAGTCGACAGCAAAAGGACCGTTGGAGACCTTTTTGTAAACTCCCTAAACGAGAGTTATGCAAGTTTTATTCTTCCCAAGTTAAAATCAACAAGAGCCTACTAAAAGACGGTGCATATGCTAATAGAGTCCTACCGACTCGCGAATAAACAAAAAGAAAGATGTGGTTAAAGTTTGCCGGAAAAAAAGGAAGAAAGTTTTGTAAAACAAGCCTGGCTCGGAACCAAAACTCGTTTCAGTGAAGTTTGACAGGAATTCTTATGCACGGAAAATAAATCTCCTTTTCGTATTTACATGTTAAAAATGCATCTTTATCGTATAGGCACTTCGTTCCTTTTTATGTTTGCTAAGTTTTCTAGTAGTGTAGAGTAAGGTTTCGTATCACAAAAGTCTGTTACTTAATTCCTACAGTTCAGCTGAGAGTGTCAAAAAACATTGGGCGGGCAAAAATAAAAGTATTTATTTGTCAATTGAGTGTAAATAGTATCTTAAATTATACATAGTGCTCATTGAACTTAGAAGGAATAAAATATGTGCTTAATATTATTAAGGGTTGTACCCTAGCCAACCAGCGCCACCATATTTTTTTCTTGATTATTCTTGTTATAGACCGAAATTAAAAAAGTGGTTTGAAAAATGTATAAGATGTACCGAAGCTATTTTTTGAAAGTATCTGAAGGAGTTTAAAATCTTTCATAATATAGATAACCACTAAACTGTGAAATATAATGTAAAAATTGAAATTGAAAACTGAAATATCGAAACACTTCTCCTTATCAGAGACTATTATTACAAAATCGGTAGGTAGTTTGATTGGATTGGTATCGTGGTTTGCAAAATGTGACACCGTTCATTAACTTTTATTGGTGTAATCAAAAACCACAATATGTATAATTAAAAGAGTGTTGCGGCTAAACTATTTCGTTCCACAAGCAGAGGATTCATTTCGATTTATTTTGAAATGAAATTTTTGTAACATAAAAAATAGACTTTATATTACTATATGTAAATAAAGCCGAATATACTATATTTGAATTACGATGAAAAAAGTTTCTAGAAAATTATTTTTACTACCCACGCTGAGTGGTGTAAAAAGGTGTTGAAAGTGCCAACAATTTTATCAAAGCATGTAAAAGATAAGAAAATACATCTCAATGTTGCTAATAGTAAGTATATTCATTGAATTGCTTTAAGTTTAAGACCCTTCACGTGAAAAGTATCAAGGCGTTGATTCACCTTAGGAATCAAAGGTAAAGAAGCTTTCAAAGGTTGGCTGAATAATAATATTCTGCGACAAGCTTATGAGAAAAAACGTTCGTATACATTGCTTAAAAACCACATAAAGACGTAACAAAATAAATCAAACCCTTCCGTGACAAACAGTTTAAATCAGCATAATTTGTAAAAACATCTTCAACATTTACTACACTAAAAACTATTATTGAAATTAATTACAACTTTCAAAGATTTTAAAACGTAGTCAACAAGCAATTTGCCTAAATGTTACCTAAGACTATATCTAGAGGAGTGAGTAGAGCAAAATCACCAAAGTTAGGCAATAACAAAGAACAAGGTAAATAATTTCAAATTATAGCATAAAGTTGGAAACTGCTGGCAACTCGATCCCTGAAGACGTCCCTTATTCCACCTTGCGATACACAAATTACAGAGTTTGTCGTAACTCAATGAATACTTAATAGAAGTGACCTAATATCGTTATCTATAGCTGACCTTTAGCCCTTTAACTATCGCTGAAAATGTTTAATACATGTTCTACTTGAAAACTACTCGTCTGGCAATACCTCTCGCTTAACCCGACCCACAACTTTACCGGAAAATCAAAAAAAGTACCTACTCGTAATCGATGTACTTATTACATTAAACTACTTTTGCCAAATATCATACATAATACATAATTACATACATATTATAATAAATTATTATACATAATTTTCTCAATGTTCATCAGATCATCGAAAGTATTTTGTATGAGAAGTAAAAAAAGAAAATATTTTATTTTCATAAGTTTTTTTTTATATTTCGGTGTTTATTGATAGTGTCTAAAACATAAACACCACCCTATATTTTACAGAACTTTTTATCCTTGTCCGTCGTGTCTTCTCTTTATTTGCAATACCCTCAACCATCTTATGAAGATACAAACTCCTTGAAATTGTTATTCGTTTCCTTTTCCTTAACAACCAATTCTAAAAATATAATAAGAATATTAAAGAGAACAACCATCCTAGTCTTTCTTTAGCAATAGCAAAATAAAGGCATTTTTTTTTAATCCTTCTATTTCAAATTTTTACCGAGCTGAATAAAAAATTAAATGTTCCACACTATTGTGACGTGCTTTGTTCCGGCGGGCGTTAAATTTTCATTGCCCTTTTTTCTAACACGTTTTATGGAAGGCATGTTAGGAAAATAAAGGATTTTTCGAAACACTGATAAAATTCTTTGTTTTTATGTTCACCCCTATTGAATTTTGATCATAGCAGCTATTTCATTTGATGCCTTTTGTTGGAGGCATTTAATATTTTAAATAAATTTAATATTTATTTTGATCAGTCTGACTAAAGCAAAAGACTGTGTTAGTTTATATTAGTTTTATTTATCTAAGTTAACATTAAATTCAGTTGTAGTGTTTAACTATGCACATATGGGTACCATTTATTGTCCCAAATTAGTAACTGAATTACCAACCCTTTAGATTAGATAAAACTTGGATATTGTCCTATAGATTGACTTTTTTAAAGAATACTTCAATGACAATTTAAAATAAAACAGTAACAAAGCGCCGCCGTACAGCTTTATATTTTTGAAATAATCAATATTAAAAAAATAATGAAAATAACCTTAAAACTAATGAAAAATTCAAAGACAAAATTTTCAAATACTTAATACATAGTTGCTAAATCATGTAACAACAGCAACACAAGGCTAATGATGTGGTCGAAAGAGGCAATACAATAAGATGTCACATTTCAAGCAATAGCTGCACCAAATGGCTAGGAATTGTCTGCACACATTTTTAGTTTCCAACCAAGCTTCTGTTGTGTGGAATAGAAATATTAGGGAAAATGTAATATTATTTTACAAATAATAATGTAATTTGGTTTCTATGTTCTTCACGAGGTTTGCCGTCAGTTAAAAACCGCGCCGTCCGTCGGCAGTTGACTTTTCCGCAGTTGAAGTTGCCACGTTTGGCGTTTCCATATCAAATGTCGAATGGCCACAAGTGCGTGAGACACGTTTAACATCGTTTCTACCAAGTACTTTGTTATCAATGTTTTGCTTCGCTATTTCAATGAAAAATATAGCTGTTGGCTGTTTCATACTTCATTGTTTAATATTATTGAGAACATATTTTTCAAACTAGTACCAAGCTATCATATCACTATTCGTTTAAATTGCGATGACACAGTATATCTTCTATCGTTTATCACAAGGTTTTTCAGTGTTCTCTTTAAGTTAGTTACGTCAAAGCAGCACTAAATACCTAGTCTCTTTGATGAAAAAGTATTTTTTCTCAACAAATTGGAAATTACATGACGTAGGTCGAACATATTCGCTACACTGGGTTTTTTGGGTTGTATGTACTCAATTTATATTCCTAGCCATCTAATCATATCGAGCAAGATCTTTTTTGCTAAAATATTTCTTCTATTTGACCCGTAATAGTCTATTGGGTCAGCAAATCATTGAACGGTATCACAGGCAAACGTATTTTCTCAGAATTGCGATCTAAAGATTTGTCAGTAAAATCAGATTTACACGGGTTTCTTCTAAAAATGTATGCAAACCTATAGTCTTTTTTTTCTTCATACCTACGTATTAGTGCCTCTTATTGAATGTTACTCCACCTTTTCTCATATAATTTTAAAGCAACTGTTTTTTTGGTGCATGTGGCGCAAGTAAAACGCGCTAAGTATTATAATGAGCATCCACCCACTTCTTGATTGGAATCCACTCTTATTAAGGAGAGCACTTCTCCCCAGTGTTATGTTACCTTGTTACAAGCCACAATACTAACAAAGAGGGAAAGCGCTGTTGAGGAAAACCGAAAATCAAATCATCACAGAGTGCCATCAAGTTGATTGAGCTTGGATTAAACCTTTACCAAAATTAGGCTAAAGACATTATGGAATAAGAAAAGGTAAATACTTAAAAAAACGTAGTGCCTCTAAAATGATTGAAAAGAAATGTTAGGAAATAATGACAATGTGATTACGAAATCTTAATATCTTAATATGGAATCACATCCTAACTATATAATGCAGTTTATGAAACGATAATACAATTAACAAAGCCAACAAAACTCAATCCCCGTTATTACAAAACCAGTTAGTTATGTATAGTTCTAGAACTAACTCAGATATATGACGTTTCGGCAATAGACAAAACGTCGTCATGAACATGACATTAGTTCTAGAATTACTACATTTACGTTTTGTAATAACGGGGTATAAATAAATATCCAAATTTTATTATTTATCTTGAGCAAACATTAAGAACCTCGGTCTCGAAATCTATCAATCTCAGTGAATATAAACTGAAGAGAGCTACCACATCGGTTGCGGCTTATTGTATTCACTCATTTGTAGAAAATATGATCGAGTACATTGTCCGTGACAGTGTCATCACTTCTTGTTTGCCTTAGATTGATAATATACTTATTAATTAACGAATATTCTTCTATGTCGATCAAGTCGAATACAAGTATCAATGCACGTGCCTAAAGTTGAAGATCCGATAGATTGATAAACTACTTAGTAACAGTCGCCGAACGTATCCCATATCCGGGATATCATAGAATAAACAAGATTACTGCTTCTTTCATTATATTGGAACTTCCTGTTAGTAATTAACTTAATAACTACATAACATTAGTAGTGTGTCAGTACTACTAGTATAAACTAGAACCTAGAACTGCAAAATGTGTTTCCTTGCTCGTTAGAATACCAAATTAGCTTTTCATTATATTGAAACCCCCTGCTTACTTTGTAGCAAGCTTTTGTACACTTTATGTTAGAGTGGTTACTAAGGATAGGCGAATGAAATAAACAATGATTTTATATTTTAATAATATCTACTGTTGACGAAATTAAATGATAAATTTATAAGTACTGAGAAGTGATTCCATGAAACGCGATGATTAAGGAAGTTTTATTTACACAATCCTAAAGTGAAGTCATAAAAAGGCGTTACTGGATTTTGAAATCGACTTTGAAAATGGTTGAAATTCTAAGAAATTGCTTGAGCATCTGGACATGGAGTATAAATACGATTTTCTTTCGTACGAGATTTTATTGGAGGCGACAGCAAACGGATTTATTAAACTAATAAAAGGACGCGTTTAACCGTACTAATGGGGTTACGTGGGGTCGAGCCTGACCCGGCTAGCTTAGGTTACGAGCCGTAGGAATTCAAGCTCCACAAATGAGGTAAATTGATGTTAGGTAAAGCTATATAGTCTGAAGTGTAGCCCACCCGCCAAATAGGTCACGTTTTCTCCATCATCATATGTGAGTTTTATTATAGCTCCGAAGTATGTACTCGCCGAAGTTTTTACCAACTTACGTTATTGAAAATCAAGTTATTGGATGTTGTAATGCTGTATAAGTGAGTTAAAAAAGTATCGACACACATTTCTTCATTCATTTTTTGTTAATATATTTCTATTTGGTATTTTTGTCCAAAAATTTAGGTAATATGCTTTACAAAATTAAAATACGTATTCTTAAATGTGAGACAAGTTATTTAAATAAACTAGCAGACGAAAAAATTAAAATATGAAATGTTTCAAGCTCGTTTGTAAAACTGAAATGAAACGAAAAAGACGCGCGGGGCAAAAGGAGAGAAAAATAATTCATTTTTACTGTGAGTTTTTAACGTGTAGTACCGTAGCGTTTAGCCCGGGGTGAGTGTAATCAAAATGATATTACAAAAGCGATTTCATGTGTGCACCGGTGGTGTACCCACAAGTATATAAGTGTTAGAGTTCCACAATGTTCCGCCTTTGTCCAAATGCCGTTATTATGAAATGTGTCCCGCTGCAAATGGCTGTTTCCCGTTCACAATGAGATTAAATTCATGTCTCTAGTTGTTCTGGGATCGTGTCAGACTTAGAACAGACTAATAGCCAGGTATGACCTAACTTTAGGGTCGAAATTAAAAGCAAGTAACTACCTGCTCGTTTAGCCGGCAGCTAACTCATATTATTGTTTACCAGGTAAACTTTACCAAGTTCATTTATGCAGAATAATTAAATAGTTTTTTTGCTATCCACAATCATTGTCTTGAAGCAAATGTTCGACTTTTAGAATTGTCAAGTAATTCAAACGGTCCAGCCACGCTACTGTAATTTCTCAACAAATTGTGTTTAAGATCCAGCCACGACAAATCACGTTTTTTAATAAAACACAAACTTGCATCATCGAGCCACTCGTGCTACCTTATAAATTGACTTTTCGATATTACTTCCAATCTCTGACGGATATGATAGATACAAAGATCTCCGGTAAAAGAAAATCATATAGAACCCGACCTTAAAGGGAAAGTAATAAATCTTACGCAGCATGGACTCTAATAAAAGCAAACTGTATCCCTACACGGTGACCTTAATTCTATGACGGATAATATCACATCAAATCCCGACGCTTTTCCAAGAAAAACAAAAAATGTTTTTAGAAAAATTTACTGTAAACTGGATAAAAGAACTTCGTAGAACAAAGCCGGTATCAGAAATTTATAACACTGAACGTTTAGTTTTCTATTTTGCTCACATTCTCACTAAATTAATTACGAACTACTCATAGACTGAGTTTTTTCATTAAACGGTTTAAAAATATAAAAATGTTTTAAGGTGTTCCTTTTCTTATCTTTATCTTTCATAAAAAAACACGTTTATATTAATACCAACATAAATTGTGTTTTCTATTAATAATTTTCTTTTAGATTTTTCGTTATAAAGAAGACTACAAAAAGACTCAAACACAAACTGTCTTTAAAGAGGAGCTCAAGAAAGCTGACAGAAACATAGAATAGGAGCGAGCACTAGACCAAGAATTGAATCCAATTGGCGGGTGTTGGTGACAGCTCGTAAGATGTGGAAACAGGCTCTTGAACTAACTACCTTCCTATACTAAGCTACTGGTGTTAGTTTCAGCTCACTCAGAGACTTGTACAACATTTTGTTAATTTTATTGTTTAGCAATAAAAATATAGTTAATACCTAACTAATAATTTATGTAAGTAGGTAAGTAGTTGTAATAATGATATTTATGTGGGTAGATAAATAAAAATAATGTATTCGTCAATAAATGAGTACATAAAATTAAATAAATTATAAAATTAGCACTACAGAAAGACATGTCACGTATTTGATTAAATCAAAAACCGAAAGAATAATAAAGTAAAATAATAAATAATAATAATGATAATTTGTTGTTTTATACATCATTGATGATGTCAGTGATGGAATTAGGCCTAAAACTAGATTCTAAATAGAATAAGTCAGTAGTCGTCACCTACACCATTTACCAATTTCGTAATCAGAAGTTTTAGTAGCTTAAAGGATTAGAGTGATAATAATGTGCCTAGCTAAATGGCTCTAGCAAAAATCTCTCTCATTCAGTATTATGCAAATGTATGAAAAAGCGTAGTAGCGCCATTCCTATGAATATTTATAACGTCGTCATTCCAAAGCTTTTATTTTTATTTGCCTTTCTTACTCTTGTGTTTGTTTACGAAAATAATAATAAAATTAACTTTGGATTCAAACAAATGTATTTTCTAATTGTTTCTGGGGCGTAAAGGGGTCAAATAAATTCAAATTGAAAACATGAGTAATTTATATTCTTCATGTTAATACATATACGGTTTATGTTTTTTTTTCGTACCTACTAAAAAAAGTAACTAAGCTTTCCGATATAGAATATAACTTGAAATATTTACGGGCATTACATTTGCGACTGAGCAGCAGGTGCAGAAGCGGCCGAAGGCTTTTCATCCCCGTTTAGAGTATCAAAGTTTTATTGTATCGTATCTATCGGTTCACCACTCTTCCTAATCCACTCCTCAAGAGTTCAGCCATCTAATGCACTCAACTTTCCTCTTTGAACCACCCAAACTTTTCATACTCGAAGCATTGATCGAATACGTCCACGTTTTTGCTTCTACTAAGCGCTAGCACTCACTTCGAACAAGTTGCACGTACGAAAACTTGGTTTTTATACAATCTCTCATATTTATAGGATTAATAAGATCAAAGACGTTTTTATTTGTATTTTTTTAACTTTTCGTTTCAAATCAATGGATAGATTGATAGTTTTTTTTAAGAGTAAGTTTTTTTTTCATTTTTTTAACAAAGAATGTACTTAGCTGCTAGTTTTGGCACAGCGGCGTAGTTTCTGCTTAACTTTCTGTAATAGACAGGTAAAATCGATCAATTTATTAACAAAAGTATCAAATCAATTGAATAAATAATTAATCATAAGATTCTGCACCTGCAACTTCTTAATAAATTACTTTTCAACAAAACTAAATTAAACTTTTCTCATTGGTAATAAAGCGATACCCGTCTAATAAGAAAATAATCCTGGCACTTAATTAATTAGATGCTCTAAAGTTGTTAATTAAACAATCTCATAATAAATGAAGTAAGTATGTCAATCAAAATACCACTCCTTTCATATTTCATGTTTATATATTTATTATTTAAATAAAGTTTATGGGTAAAATGGTTCGGTAGCTGCCGAACCTATAAACGCGCTAGCTGATTAATTGGAAATATATCATGATAAAAGGTCAAGCCAAAGATTTTAAGCATTTCTAATACGGTACGAGTACAAAACGGTCGTGAGTTACCTATTCTTCTTTTACTCATAAAAAGCTGTCTCCGTGTAACAACAAGTTCCTAATTCCGATATACAGCAAAAATCGAGCTCTTTATAACTAAATACTTATAGTTAGTACCTATGTCATAAACGTCAGCTAAACATACTCTTGGCGCATTCCGCACTGCAGATGAGAAGATACTAGAATTCTGCATTTAAATATTCAGCAATATTTAGAGGAAAAGATTTTGACCCAAGAGGCAACTCGTAAAATCTAAATTACGCTCTTGGAAAACAAGATGAACTGTTCTTTTCTGGTTTAGTTCTTTTACGGAGTGTTTATTTATATCTATAGGTAGTTAAAATATAGTAGCAAAATTAAAGTAAGATAGTTAACTTATGGTATGCATCTACTTGGATTTTTTAAGTATAAGGCATTAACACACCTGCGATTGTGACGTGGTTTTATGTACGGTTTTATGTATCACACGTCAAACTGCGGAGGCAACCACCAATACGTAAAAACACATCTCAATTAAATTCTAAATCGGTCAAAAACCTTACGATCTTTCACAGTCAAGAGAGATCTTAGTTAAATTCGAAATCGGTCAAAGACCTTAGAATTCACAGTAGAAAAAAAATACAGGGGTAGGTAACATCAATATTTCACGCAAACATGAAAGGGAAAAGATCTGAAGCACCTATTAATAATCTGGTATTAATAGCCGTGCATGATGTTATTATGAAATCAACTCGCTAGCTATCCGCGTGTTACAATAGGAATGTTTCTCATTGAGTTGATTCAATGAAGCGTAAACTGGATAACGGGAATGCCTGCGCGTCTCACAATGGGCGGGAACGTGCTTGAGGGGGGTCTACAAAGAAACCGATGTCATACGGAAATTCTTATTGACGAATTACCTCAAAACAAAAGTGTAAAATCTCCTAGAACTGCTAGAACGTAGGTTTAAATTTGTCCACGACTTTGCTGTTATATTATATCTTACCTGAAATATAAAAATATCAAGAAAGAAAAAGCAATTACTTTATTAATATCTGTACAAACAATTCCAGTTATTTACAAACATGTAAGTAAGCACAAAAATATTTCAACTTTCGTAAAAAACAATATTGAATTCATGTCATTCAGAAACAAATTAAAAATTCTAAAAATATAAAAAATAATCTCTGTTTTAAAAGCTAGGTATTCAACTACGGTTCAGATTCGTTTAAAATTCCTGACATAACACCAAAAACTACTTCGAAAGAAAGGTCGGTGAGCAAAAATTGCACATTTTATATCGAATTTGGCTGCAAAAGTGCAACCACAGTCGTGGGTTCCATCCCTAAGGCGTGACACAACGATTGTACCGAAGAGCACATCGGTGCAATCCACAACGATTTCTGCACTGCTTTTACAATAATCCGCTCATTTTATGTTCACGCTTTTGAAAATAACGTTCTTAAAGGATTTTCTCGGCTTTTTTATCTACTTAACTATATAAAAAAATTGGTAACGTATTAAACATTTTTTTCCCATTGGAAACAAAAAAAGTAGGTCTTCTAAAAATCTTGCCTATTTTGCTGGCACTTAACAATTACAACAAGTTCTTTTGTTCTTATTTTATTTCCTAACTGCAATATTAATAATTCACAAAAAATCTAAAAACTTAATTTAACTCCTTTCTCAGTGAGATCACAAATGAGATAACCGACTTCTTAGACGTTAAATGTTGAAATAGAGCTTCAAAGCGTTCAGATACAGGCGTTGAATTAAATCAAACTACTTAACACCTCTTCCGGCTCTGATAGCTAAGCACGCTATCTAAGATCACAGCTCTGCTAATATCAGTGTAAACTGGAATACCTTGGTAATTGAAAGAGTATTTTGGTTTGCTGCTTTAATTGTTGCTTTAATTAATATGTTACTTGTCTTTCCCACCAAAACAGGTAAAGACTAATTTTGTCCACTCACTAGATACGGTCTGTCTGACCCTAGTTTATTCGCTTCATCCATATTGTTTTACGCCCCTCTCTCCTCTCCACAATTCATGCACTCTCGTCTATAAATATTTCTATTTTTTCAGCCTTCTCAAAGTACGATTAGGTGGCAACAATAGTACAAACCATTAAACAATACAAAGATAAAGTAAAGGTGTACTTAAAAGGAATTTACGCCCAATTTCGTTTGAGAATAAAACAAAAATATATTCAGATGGTGGGTTCTATCCCTAAGGCGAGCAGTGACGACGGTTCAAGAGTACGACACATCGTGCATGTAGGTACTCAGATTTTTAGTCCCATTTCGTTTTATACGTGCGAATGAGGGGGAGGCGAGTAATAAAACGATTCTATTATTTTAGGATTTAAATCATGAGAGCAATGTGCAATTAATTATTGTGCGTATCATTGTAAAATATGTTTATGCTACATGATAGGATTAAAATTTACCGACGCTGTTTAGAAAATTGAAAAGACTTTAAGTACTCGATAGAAATAGTGCAAACGAGACATATTTAAGTACCCTCATTTCTCCTAGAGGTATGAACTCTTCTCCGTCTAAAAAAATTGTATGGAATTATGACACAAGAAGTCAACAACCTTTTTGATAGATAGATAGGTAAGTAAAAGGGTAAGGTTCAATGACCGTTGAACAAAAATATTTGCTCCTGAGTCTTTTGTAGAATGTTTACTGTCTAGAAGGGATCCGTCTGGTAATAACTTCATGTATTTGTATGGATAAGTTATTTGCACCTCTAATTTTGTAAAATTTGATATTGTGAAGTTTGATATGGAATTTAATATGTGAACATGAGGTGACTTTGATAGTTACTAATTAACTTAATTAACAGAATATATAGCTATGTATTTGTTGTAGACTTATCGACAAGTATAATTATTATTTGACATTTTGCTGTTATAAAAATGTTAACAAATCTTTGTCTTTGTCAAAAATACAAGAGGCACATTATTGTTATAAAAGAGTTTTTAATTTCACGTAAAACACATTTCCAATATTATTTCAGTAAAGTTAAACGAAAAGCCGATAAAGTGAATTTATGCGACCGTTCAGTGTAACATTTTCCATTAATTAATTGTTGCAAACGACCGTGATCAGCTTCCATATTTCACTTATAAATATAAATAAAAATATCCCATTAAATAACAACCGGTAAGTTTCATATTTTATTCTACTTTCGATTTATGATTGTGCTACGAAAAGTGCATTGTACTACGGTAATCGTAGCATTATTACTACGATTGAAAAGACAGGTCAGACATGAAAACAATCACCTAATTATAATTATGTTTAATGTTATCTTATCAGAATTAGGACAACAATGGATCATATTTTATCATTGCTTTAATCCAGATAAAACTAGATCGAGAAATGTTTGAAGATTTGAAAAAAAAATGTGTTTGCCCCGTTTTTATTGTGTCTAGACATTTTATTTCGTTCAAGATTATAAAAATCTATTGGTCATGATTCTTATGTGATTTAAAGTTTATATTGAAATTTCCAAATATTTTGTTGCTGAATCAAAACATAAAAATATCATCTATATTTGAAATTAAATTCTTGTTGCAAAGCTCAAGGAGTTTGGTGGTTTTTGAAGGCAAAACCTTTAAACGTGTAAGTTTATACACTTGTGAACATTCCTAAAACACTCAACTTCTAATTTGTTTTTATTGTTTTTTGTGTAAATAAATAAATAAATAATACAAGTTTCTAGTTACACCTATAAGAATACATAATCAAAGTCATGATCATAAATTATTTAAAGACAAAATCAATTTGCTCACTAAAATATCATTCCAAACGATCACGCCGCAGGATTCACTCGCGCAGAAATCAAATAACTACCAAAATTCAATTAATTGATGCTGAAACTATCACAAATATGATCATGGCTGTGTATTCATGAATAAACGTCATAGGCTTTCATTAGCGCAGCGAATAAATGATTATTCTCGGACGCTGGTGTATTTTATATACAGAGATAGGTACTTGTATTGTATCTATACGGCCTAGATTCAGCCTCGCCTGTTCCACTATATAAGCCTCCAGGTCTTTATTTAATTTCTATTTGAAAAGAACTAGGTCTTGGTTACTACTTAACATAAACTCCTCACAAAGGGGTCATTATTTTGTATCAATTAAACATCGTGCCAACTTCTTCTGATTTTTGGTAACAAACGTGATTTGGTCAAATTGTAGTGGTTCTAATTCGATCAGTGAACATATCTAAATAAATAGGTACCTGAATAGCGTTGTACCCCTAATATTCAACTAGCCACCTTATTTGCACGGACGTGCATATTTCCAAGGTCTCTTTGTTTCCTATAAATCAGCAATTTGTATCGTCATTTGTTTACATATTTCTATAGTATTGTATGTTTTCAATTCTTTATGAAGTTTGTGTAGGAAGTCCAACCAACCCATTGTTATTCTTTGCATAAATTCGTTGGCACAAACACGCTGCCTGTCACTACAGTGACACATGACAGACATGACAACTCTATTCTCCGCTATGAATCCGCGTTTGAATAGGCCTTTTTTATGACAAAATTCAATATTCCATCGACATTGTTATAGGTTTGTCAACAAAATTGAAGATAAGCCCGTGTGCATATTTTGACACAGTTTCCACACTGTAGGTAGAGCAATTAGTTCACAAATTAAAGTCTGGATATTTTAATTCAGTTATTAAGTTATTTATCCAATAGATAACATACCGTCTTATTGTAATGTTTGACAAAATCAGTGACAACTTCAGCTGTAATTTTAATTTGATCTTTTCTGCAAATGGCAGTCGTGTAACAAACGTATTTATATAACACGCTTTTTTAATGTAATCTAAAATGAAAACATACAGTAGTTATTTTATTTTCCAAAGGTAACTACTTCCTTATTGACAATTTTATACTTTAGTTTTCCATATAGCTACTATCGGGATCTATCTCGTAACTTAAAGTTGTGTATGATATTGTGCGGTATTAATTTAGTTTTATATTTTCTAAAAGATTTATTTAAAGGCGATTAAAATCTCAAGAAATACTGTACATGTGTATATGTTATTAAAAATACTACACTCTAAGAAATAAAATATAACCACTATATTATATATTATTACTATTTTATATTTTGAGTTTTTATTACCAAATAAAATCTCTGTGGTTACAAAATAAGCTATAAGACTTTATTTAATATTCAGTGTCAGAAAATCCCTAAAAGTTCACGTGTTCACACCGCATAGAGTTCAACAAGCCATTCCTGTGCAAATAATACAATTTTAGCTAAACTCCGTCAGATAGTAACCATGTTCGCACGCCCCTAGCTACAAAATGTTGACTATTCAGTTCCAAACTAAACAACACTAACTTGGACAAACTTTTACTTGAACACGTACTCTGTGCAAACAGAACACGGCGTACAAGGGTCAACTGTAACTCTGTAAGTACACACACCCTTTGTATGATTAAGACAATACCAACACTAGATAACAATTTGTCTTTTAGAATCTTGTAGCTAGTAGTACCGCCGGTATTTTCTCCAGCTACTTATTTTTCTCCATTCATATCGACAGGTACTTTTTTAGAGGGTAGCTATAAAAGAATTTTATTTTTGTTCATAACAAAAATTTTCGATGAAAACGATAATGCCCCAGATAAAGGTAGAGCTGATATAAAAATAAGCAACACAAAGCATTTTCCTTTTCCAAATCCACGTTTCTGAAGAGCTCTCAAGGCTAGCAAAATAAATATTCACCCTTCCGTTTATTTACTTCATACGTCGCATTGTGTAGTCGTCGCACGTACGCAGATGCAATCCATTTTTATGATGCCGACCCGCGATATGCATGCCCAGAATAATGTGCTATCTGTTTGTTTGCCATCACGACTCACACGCTACACTTTTTACCATAAAAATGGGAGTGTTTGATGTCCACAGAGACTAGAATTGTGAACCTGCACTTCTTAAAACTAAAAGCTATGAATGTCGGATAATATTTACTCGCTTTCCATTACACTTCTTTAAAATTCACTGGCTCTGTCCCTGGTGTATTTACATTCGTACTTAATGGATCTTTCAGCTTTTTCTTTGGAATAAAATAATAACGATGTCTTTAGTTTGTATTGCGTCTTTGTTTTATGGAGCTCACGTTAATTTTCCTATCTCTTTATCAGAATCAAGAAAGGAATCAAATTCTACCTAATCCTAATACAGATTCTTACATATTCTTTGCAATTTTCTGTAACATATCCTCGTGAAATGAAACAAGTAACGTAAATAGCAATCTCACGTACTTGACGATGAAAACGATGAAAACTATTGCGGTTAGAAATTGTGCACAACAATTTGGTAGCAAACCAGCTAAACTGTTTATGGGGTGTTGGACTGTTTCAGGGGAAGTTACAGACTGTATAGAAAGCTTGAACTTTAAACTTTTAACATAAACACGACAATAAAAACAACTATAAATTTATTTCACCCAAAGAACAGGAAATTGGGATAGGTGTTTTGTGTTTAAAGTACTTAGATGGTCGTATTTACCCTATTAGGAACTCACTTCTGGGTACGTATCCGAAATGATTGGGTACAATTGTCTATAATCTTAAAAAGGGCGAAAGAGGTTCTGTCCTTATTGAAGGACGAGTTGCTTCGATCCGCCTTCGATCTCCTTTGAAGATGCTCTAGAAAAAATGCATCAGAAGTATGCATGCAACTTAGCATTATTATGATTTTACTTTACACTGCCGGATGAAAACCCAGGAGGTTTATATATCTACATTATAACGTACTTCATCGCCTTACAAAATAAAACAGAAACAAAACTCTTTCTTTTAACAAAGGCTCATACAAAGCAGCTTATTGTTAATTGTCGTTTAAGTGCCTAATCGGAATAAAACATTGTTTATTTAGTATGTTTGTCAAATAGAAACATTATGAGCCATTTTCCTCTGAACACTCCGTAATTTATATTTTTACGACGGTAATAAAACCGTTATTCCATTTGTCTCGACGCGCCATTTATTGTGTATATAAATATTATGTGTTTGTTGGTGTATCGTGACAAGAGCTTACAACAGTTAGGTCTCATTTGGAAAGGTAATCAAGATAGATGGATATGTTATTCAGGGCCCAACTCTTTATGCTAAACCCGTGTTTCACGAAACAATATAAATATTTTTAAAAGTACTTTTAAATATTTTGCTCTAGTAATTTTAAATATTCTAAGACTACTCGTTGTGATTACAACCAAAGACAGTAGGTACTTATTTAAAAATAAATTAATAGCGCGTACAGCGCAAATCCTGGTATAAATCTTAAAAATACATAGTTCTTTCTCCAGTATAATTTTCTGCCAGAGCTAAGGCTTCCGGAGCGGCCGAGTTATTTACGACATTTTTTCTCAGTGCACGCTACCACACTTTGAATATATTTTTTTCAACATTCCACTTCATATTTTAATGGGAAAAGTGTTTTAAATATACTTTGTATCCCAATGTAGCCAAACATAGGTATACCAAGACATTTGCTCATTCTACTATCTTTTTCTATCTTTTCTTCTTCTTTTTCTCTTTTTCTTTCTATTCTTATTCTTCTTTTTGCTTATTCTATTTCTTCTTTTCTTTTCTTTCTAGTAGAGGGTGCTGTTTCGCTATATGACGAAAATCACGAGACGCAATCTGCCCATGAAACTGAACAACATCCTCATTATATAAGTAGTTCAAAAAATAAAAAAATACACTTTTCATACCAGTGCCCGATCAAAAAATCAACATATAAGAAAAGATGAAAAATCGTGATGATTCGACCCATGTTTCTCAAGAAAGGATGTTCAGCTTCACAAATATAAAGTGCTCAAACTCATGAAGTCTTTTAAAATACCTAAGTTTACTGTATTTAAATCATGTTATCAAATTTGGTTCAAAGAGCTTATTCCTAATAACTGTTAACGTACGCTAGAGCTTGGATTAACTAAACTAACGCTAAACACACTGCCCCACTAACGGGGCTATTGTAATTCCTAGCTTAGACGTGCTTGTTTTAATATAAATCTTTAAAGCATAATATTTCTCAAATTCAGTAGGGGCTCGTAAGCAATAACCTTTTGCGTAACATATTTAAAGTATTTGGTTTTGATATTGTCTAAACATTTACATACTTACATACATATCTATCGCGCATTTTGCCCATCAGGGTAGGCATAGACCACTTCTCTCTACTTTATAGGTTATCAGCTATCACGCATTCTGCCTATCAGGGTAGACATAGACCACTTCCCTCTACTTCATAATATACACGTCGGTCGCCTCATGCATACTTCAGAAAAATATTTTATAATCCATTGGTCTTTAAATTCTCGTGTTCCTTTTAAAACCTTGGTATAATCCCTACAGGCGTTTTAATATATAAATTGACTTTTTCAAACCGTAATTATTACCTATCGCATAAATACAGAAACCGCGAATGTATCTGTAAAATGTGACTCGTAATGGATTTCCAAACCAAACGTTCATGCCGATGTCGTATGTTATTCAACAATAATGCGATTTATATTTACTTCACGGATTATAAAGCTGGCACACGAATAACGCGTTCTACATTCGAAGTATTCAATGCTTCGATTTATTTCGCTACCATTCCTGCAACACATTACTGAAAGTCTTGTTTCCATTTCGGATACTTAATTATTTTCATATTGAATTAAAATATGTAAAATATAATGTGAATTATTTACGACGATCATCGACCAAGTGTTTAATATAAAATCATACATAAATATTTTTAATGAAAATAACATAGACCAAAAAACTTAAAAAAAATTCTACTACATTTTAAATGTTAAGTTAGTTTACAAATAAAGAATGCCTGCAAAGGTTATTAGAGTGAGTACCTTATAAACTTACTGGAATTATGAATTCAGTACGATTCCTGATTCCATTTGCATATTCTCGATTCAACGAAGAAAGTTACTTTATTTTCTCGTGCAACTTCGAATACAATCAAATGATTTACGATTGTGTCTTCGGAAATTCGTTATTTTTAGACGACACTCGCTAAAGAGGTTTGGATGAGAGGTTAAGGTAACTTAATACTGCTCGAAGGAATTTTCCAAGGCGACATTTAATAAATTATCAACAGCTTATTCATTGAGTGTTTAAATACATAAAAAATGTACTTTTTTTATTAAGACTATCGTATTAAGTCTGACAATGTCAAAACCAAGCAACAGGTACAGGTATAACGGAAAACACTGGACTAAATAAAAAAAATTCCGATTGTAGGAAATTATGGCGTTAAATTATGGCGAAAGGTAGGTCTTTCTAATATCTGTTTATGTAACCTATTACTTACACAGTTGAGTAGTTTTGACAGTGATTTGTACCAGATGAAAAGATGTAGAAGATAAATAAATAAATATGTCTAAGGTTTATTATAAAACTAAGTAGGTAAAGCTAGCGCTTCGAGAGCTGAAAAATAACATTACCTTACACAAACTTAACAAATAATGAAATTATTATTTTAAAACCTCGAACCCAAAGTGCTCTTAGCGGCGTAAAATGTACTTAATGTGCTATAACAAGAAAGTGGGTTGGGAGGCATCCTAAAACATACTTCATCATGTTCTCGACACAGGCCAAATGGGCACCCGAGCGGCGTTGTCGCTAATTTATGTCCTCATGCATGTTTTAAATAGTGGCCTCCGTGTAGTGCCTCTCGGATTCTTTACTACTGACCTACATTGCATCTGGCAGGGATTTTTCCTGTTTTTTATGTTGTTTTCCGAAACCACCTTTTTGTCTAGACTTGGCATCAGGAACATTCCTCGTCTGGGTCTGCCTTGATGTTTATGTTGATGCCCAATCTACTTTACAACCCAGATAATACATGCAAACTATGTATTTTCTTTCTGTTTTTTTTTTCTTGTGTAAGAACGAAACTACATTCCAGCAATAAATCTATTGAAGTTGAAGTAAAATGTTTTTATTTATTTCCATTCTTATTTTCTGAAATCTGCCTAAAGCGCTCTTACACTCATTACAATGGTAAAGAGTTAAAATTATACACTTCCACAACGCTCTCAAACTTACGTAATGACCATATTATTTGCTCGTGATACAGTTACCCCTTTTTCCTGTCATCGATTAAATTATTGGATCGCCGCCCATTTTCCCGGGTTCGCCTTTACACGAAAATCGCAGGCCCTCAATCAAACAAGTTTCCCATGTCACACTCAACGCGAGCGCAATTAATTTGGAAGGTCACCCGTTTTATTTGTTTTGACAAGTGCTGGAATCGAATTCGGAAATAGCTTGCTGCTAGTAAGTAAGTATTGCAAATTTGAGGACTATTCCGCGACATTTTCACGGTTTGCAATGTCATTGTAACGTAATTTCTTTATGTTTATACCTTCATCCGACCATGTGCATTTCGTTTATGTCTTTTTTCTCTGTCAATTTAAAACAATTTTCTGGTTTATGGTTTACCTTTTGGATATTATTATTCTATTAAACTAATACCCAAAAGGATAGAGGATCGCAAAGCAATAGGAAACTCTTATCAAATAATTTTCAAAACATTTTGTAGTTTCTATTACACGTTGCAATTATCATATTTTCCAGAATAAGGGCTGCGGTTTGATATGCAATAGCAAGTGTCCGTAAATCGTTAAATTCAATTTTGGTTCCTGTCGTCGTTTGGAGGTGCAGTCGGAATTAGGTTTGTAAAATAACTCAGATCCATGTTTTTACACCAGTAAATTGTTTGAACCTATTCGTGAATTGTGGTTTGTGGTCTTCACTTTAATGAAATTTTTTACATGACTTTTAGAAGAATTAAATGAATGGGCGCCGTTCTGGCGCTTATTAACCTGGTGATTTGACAATTGATTTAATATGAAACCGCGCCAAAACGGATTAACCGCCTACAGCGGTTCGCGTTTTTCATATTAACCTTCAAACCACAGCCGCTCCATAATTGTAGGTACATTAGCACCCTTTATCGGCTAGTAAGAATTTCGCAACAAAACCCGTAGCTCCCTATCAAACGAAAACTTTGTGAGACCCTAACAATGTTTAGTTCCACTCGAGACTGTTGATCGCTATCTTTGTCCATTAGGTTTTCACACTCGATGTCAAATACAAGCTCAATGAGAGGGTCTCATTTGAAGGACGGTAATGGCACGAAAGCCGACTTAAACCCACTCCCTTTATAGACTGAAGAAGCTTAGGGTCTTAAGAAGCCTTTGCCCTGTGAACACGAGTTTACCTCCGGACACAAGATGCCTAGTAATGAAGAGCTCTATTCCGTTTAGTTTAGTTTCAGACAGACCATTTACGAATAGATACCTTCACAGAAAATTAAATTAGAGGCAACATTTTATGTAAAACAAAATGACCTACACATAAAAAAAATCTTACTTCAATAACTTGTAGCACTTATCTGTTATAAGATTGATGATTGTTGAGATGTTATAAGATTGAGTAGGTACGTAGTCTTCGGCAAATACAAAATTTGGTTCCAGAGTAGGTACAGATATTTCCAGGTGACTTAATGATACCTATATGAGATTTATGAGACGAGGTAAAAGAAAAGCAAATATTATACTAATTCAGAAATAAGATACGATACCCTTTAATTTGATTGATTGGTCTAATCTTTTTATTTTAAATCTAAGTTTATTTTCTACAGGGTAAACTTGATAAAACAAATCCTCCGATGGGCTTACCAAGTTCATTGTATTTACAAATATCACTTAAGAAACTTTTTTTCTTCGAGAAAAGCAGAAAACTACCTACGTAAGTGGCAATTTTATACTAGCTTCGGGCTAAGGCCTTACCATCAGCTACATAATAAATACCTGAGACGTGTAAAAAATACGAACAACACTAAGGTTCATTCGACGGTCACGTTCCAAGAGCCAGAGGCAATACTAGAAGGTGATGGTACCTGGCATGAAATAAAAACGAGAGGAAATGTAAAGAAAATAGGGAAAGATTTATTTTTTTCTGTTGTTTAAACATTTTCTAGCATATAATGTGAGGTATGAAAAAATATTATTATAAAGTTAAGAAATAGACTAAAGATTTGTTATAAAAGAAGGAGAAGAATTATTAACGTTCCACAAAGATGTTTGTAAAAGAAAGAAATAAAATAAGACGCTAGGAACGTCATGATAAGATAGAGTTTTAAATGTTAAGTTGATAATACACAAGAAGGTGATGGAAATAGAAAATGAGGTTATAAAAGAAGTAATGATAATGACGTAATTGACAATTTACGATAATTCAATCTTTTATAATCCCCGCTAAGTAAAAAAGCCAGTCTCCTCTAACTTGGAGCACAATTAAGCGAGTATTTCATGCAGGTCAGCGATATTGACTCACCCACCTTGCAGCCCTGATTGAACGGGTTGTTAATTAAACATTTATTCTATTCGTTTTCTTTTCCCAACCCAACACACTCTTACAACAATTCCTTTACTTTATTTTACCTAAAAAAGGTTTTTAGGCCAATAAAACTCATTTACCTCATAATTATCTCGCATCAGGATAAAGTGGAATTTCGCTTTTATTTTTAAAAGATACCTTTTTGTTAAGAGTATCCAAAAGGAAATTGAACGAGAACCCTCTCTTAGGAGAATTAATAAAATATTATTTTACGTTTCACTCATTGTTTTAACTAATTTAAAAACAAAAAAGTCCGTATTCCTGGAAGGTAGAGTTTAAAAAAAAAAGCTATTTGATAAGTTTCTGTTTATGACTAAAACATGTTTTTTAATGAAGTTGGTTTCGCTTGTCCTCTCTAAAGAGACACAAGTCAAAAACTTGCGCAGATTTAACATTGAAATTAAATAATTGCGTTTAACTTGCTTCTAATTAACTGGTTCTTTGACGAAGTTTCTGCTTGGAAATGTGAAACGACGGCCCTTCTTAATTAACTCCCCAAGGTTTTATTAGTTTATCCTATATTCATCTGTTTACATTTTGTAACAAGGAAATTCTGTCCGTTAAATGAATTGGGCTATTTAACAATTATATATTTTGAAGATTCATGGTTACAACGATTCATTAAAGAATAGGGTCGGATTTTTTAAAACTTTTCATACAAATTACAATCAGATGAATTATTTTTTAAAATAGCCGTTGCGATCCTACTCCTGGGCAATGGCTTCCCCTGCAACTTTCAATTTTCCATACAGTCTTCCAACTTAAGTATGGAACGTTACCCGTAACGAGTTTTCCCGAGAGAATGCATCCACATCGTCTGTACACCTTTTTCAAGAGCTACCTTAGCGTTTTGTGACCGATTTTAGAATAGGAAAATGTATTTTATTTCTTTGAGCGTGATCTAGTTCTACGATGTCGTTTTATTACAATTAAGTTTTCACGTTGTAGTATCTAGTTACCTACCCAGATGCTTGGTGAGCTATACAACTGTGAGATCGTCAAGGCGGTGTTCACAGATATCTTGTGAAAGAAAATCTTCGATACCTGCCAAACTGCCTCGAGTTAACAATCAATGTATCCATAATATCTATAATTCCCTAATAATTGTATGCAAACTGTAATATCTAACACAGAACACAATACCAAGGTGCATAATTATAGGTCAAATTCCAATAATCGGGAACCGCGCTGCATATTGGTAACCATTTGTCACAGGTTGTCAAACTGGCCAAAGATACTATGTGCCACATATTCGTGCTACGCGAATTTCAACTTTCAGACTATTACTAATGAACTAAATCTCTTGAATATTAGTTTAGTCACAGCTTTGGATTAGTGCAATCGGTGATAATTGTTGTATGAACTATAGCTACAGGGAATTTAGAATAATTTTCTAATGATCTGATAGCGAGGCGAGCATTTACCTATAGGCTGCCTATCTTGCTCAGGTTTTCTAAAATCAAGACGTAAAAATAATATTTTGAAAATGCCGAGACTGTAAATTATCATAACACACGAAGCTAAAAATACTTCGAAAAGAAAATTAAAATATTTAGCTTCAATATTAGCAATTGAAAATCTATTCAAGAAGTCGTAAGGTATGAGTTGAACGACACAAAACTTGGGCACCCAGGCATGAAATTAAACAGCTGCACTAAGTTGTTAATCGTCTGGACCTCCGCCAGGGCCCAATTTGGGGAAATTGCTGACGACTCTGCTAAGTTTTACCCGAGTACGCTAATTGAATACGGTGTTGGAATAAGTGCGACCCGAAGCGACAACTTTACACAGAAATTGTTTTAAATTTAAAGAATTCCTGTTAAATTAGGTTTTTGGATGGTATCTGAACTCATTACGTCATTTATACTAAACTGGGGATATTAAATGTTAAAACTTGGGGCACAAAAAAAAACGTATTTACCTAGATAAGAAATATCTTTTCTTTCGCAATCAGTTTATTCACTTACTTTTGTTAACTCGCAACCATAAAAATATTTGTTACCTCAAGTATGTAACGAAATTGTGACCACAATTTAAAATTTAAGTATCTACCTTAAGTATTCAAAAACACAAAAAGTTTCTATGAGGGCCTCGTTCTTGACTTCTTCACTCAAATGAGGGCTCTAACTCCACATATTAACAAGCTCGATTCAAAAAATAATTAACAGTTAATAACGCTTTTCCAATGAATAGCATCAGCCTTATAAACGGGATTCCAATCTGGCACCTCAATGAATCGACATTTATAATTTGTTTGGTACTAATTGGACCGAAAGCGTTTGATTGGATAACCGAAATCCGGTTGAAGTCGATTCTCTTTGATTGACAATTCATCAATTTGAAATAGCATTCCATGGTACGAATTTATAAAAGCTCTTCAGCTTAATACTAAAATTTTCATTAAAAAAGCAAATTCTAAAATTGGAAACTACATAATTGCTCTGGAAACATCCCTTAATAACCTACCGGCGTAGGTGGGCAATAAAATAATAAGTAGATTTTTATAAACTATGTAGATACCTTCTCGAAAGAGTATCACTTTTTATTTAGGTAGGCATCCCTGACATACCTCTGTAACTGGGTGGTACAGGTAGATAGCCCGTTTTCTGCAAATAGATTTTATTCAAATACAGTTAGAAATTTTCATTCAGTTTTCATCGGTCATCCGATTTCCGATATTTGCTGAATACCGTTGTGGGTGGTCGACCGATCCATAGTTTGTTTAGAAATAGTTCGTTCCATATTCATGAAGAGCTACGCACACAAAGCTTCGTCAGATTTCAATAAAACGGTGAACGAAATAATTGATTGATTTCCATTCAGTTTTCATTTTATCCTATTGTGTTTATCAATCATAAACAAAATGCATCATATATAGGTACATATGCGAATTTACGTAGTAAAGAAGGTATACAAAGTACACAAACACAAGTACATAAGACAACAATCATAAGGTACATAAGTATAGTACCTTACCTTTTGTGCGCTTGATTGAAAGTGGCACGCATGGGCATAATAACATTTGTCGCCAATTGAAGCAGGATAAGGTAGATTCAAATTAGAACGTTATCCTTGATCACATATATTACCTATGAAGCGATATGCAAGAAATATTTCCATCAAATTATTCTATCCAAAATATCTCTATAGGTAAGTTTATTTCTTCGAATTCCTTAAAAACTGGAGCATCTGTGAACATACAGTTACGATACGAACCGTAACAAACCATACCATACATTTCTGAGACAAAAGGGTTCGAAACACGAAATAAAACAGTCAAAAACTGTTGCATGGCAGCACAAAGAGTTCAAAAAGGGAACACAAAATTTCCCTAAAGCATTTTCGTAGCAGACAGTTGTATCCCTGGTGAACACTGGTGCCTGCGGGACACCGCTCGCCGCCTAATTCGATAATAGTCGCGTGATTAAGGTCTGCGCTACACTAATTACCCAGCGGGTTTATTTACAGGCATTAGCGGTACCTACCACCACCCAGTGCAAATTAATGGCACATTACAACGTAATGTGTGCGTCGTGTAAAGGGTTTCAGGAGGTGTGTACTCATCTTTACAAAGATAATGTGAAAATTTGACGGTATGGTTTGGTAGTTGCAAGATGAGCTGTGCGGCAATACGCATATAAGTTATTTGCTTTGCCGTCAATATATCTATTCACCTACAATATGCTAAACTCGAGTACAGTAAACGTTTATAGGTTTGAGGGTATGAGACTGTGCATCTATAAACGAAATAAGTAGAAAAAATATTTGAGCTACTTAGTTCTTATGTTTTAAAGCAAACAGTTAAAGAAAGAATATCATAGAATTACGTATACCTGACCAATTTTATTAGGTAAAATAAGTTTGAAATCGCAGTTGGATTAATTTACGCGAAAACGAACACCTAACACAAACTTTAAAGAAAAACTACAAACTTTCCACCTTTATTTAGGTTCAAGACGGTGTAGAACTTCGATACAAATGAAATTTGAACGTCCGCTCAAACTTCATACAACTTAACCAAACTCAATTCGTATATTTTGCGACTTCAGAACGGTTGGGTTGAGTTCGGATATCACCTCGGGTTGTAAGAAGAAATTTACATAAAAGTTACATTACACTTTACCTTTACGAACGTAACGTCAACACAAACATCTTTTTCTTCAACCCTTACAGATCCCACAAAAAACATAGTTTGTTTTCTTCTTTTTAACACTCTTTTATTTTAAATGAGGAAATTAAGATTTTTTAAATATACCTATATCTCGATTAATGAATACTTATTATGTTTAATAACGATCTATCTTACTCGTTATGATATAATGTTCGTATTACTTTCGAATTTATTGAATAACCATAGCTCTACTTGGTTGGTACATAACTGCGTGTTATTTATTAAGCATAATGACACAAAGGCATCTTCCAGCTGAAGTAACACACACTACCCCTTTCCTGAATCTGTACATAGCAAAGTGAGGTAATTTTTATGATAAATATCACAAAGCTTTGTGAGCGAGGACTGACGGTGAAACTTCTGGGCTAGTGAATAGTTTAACCAAAAAATCTGTACCAACGAACCAACTTTCCGAAAATTCATACGAACAATTTCAATTTTCAGTTCTTTTCTAGGTTCTTTCTTTTGCATAGGAGTTTGATTTTTTACGGTTATTGTTTTTGAATTGGCTGCACAAAACAGTTTCATAACTAATTTTTTGAAACAATCAAACTTTCTAGCTATCGTTTAATTTGTAGGTTAACTTTTGTAGGTAACCTACACTTCTGTTCTAAAGAATGTCTAAATACACGTAGTGATTTGATAAATCATGTAAGTAAGTAAGTATATTTAAATACGTTACGAAAGATTCACGAAAAATTGTCATAGAATCTTTTCTCGTAAAAAATGTTTCAAAACCAATTTTGTTTCGTAAGTAAAATTAATGTGGAAAAGTTTCCCAGATGGCACCGCACACCGCTCTTCTCAGCAAAAACTGTTTTCTTGCGTCCATTCATCACCTTCAAGAGTTCGTACAAAGGTTAACACTTGAGCAGCTACGTAGCATGTTCCTTGCCTATGTTATAGAACTTCCGTTCAATCTAAAGACAGATAAACTTAGTATTCATAACTTTCGTTGAATACAAACAGTATTGGACTTGCAAAATATCAAATATAATATATATGCAAAATATAATATAATAAAGTCAATGCAGTGAGAATAAAGGCAGAAAACTTTAAGCTGAAAGACGTCTTCGCTTTTATTTAAAAATTGACTTGATCTGAAGTCTGAGTGCGCTTACCTGCAATTTTGTTTCTGATGCAAAACAAGCTTTTAGAAGTTACGGAAAGCTTCCTCCTAGATTGTGCAATTGCTACCTGCTATTCGTCTCCTGTTTTAAAATTAAACAATAAATTTATTGTTGCTCCGGAATAAATATTGTAGCATCTAAGTAGGTACTTTCTAAAATACTAAAGCCCTGGCGGAGTAATTGCCTGCAATTACTCCGTTTCAACCAAACGTCCAGTTGAGTCCAGCTATCCTGGCTTTTAAAGAAAGTGCTTGACGTAGAATTAGACACGCCTTCCACATTAAGCTAGCTCGGTTATTGTGGCGGCATAAAGCGAGCTGCCCTAGCTAATTGCGCTCAGACGTGGCGAGAATAATGTTTTCTTTTTCGCTTTATTTTCATTTTATTTGTACAACTGCATTGCGTTTTGTTCGAGGGATTTGCGCAGACAGCGATTAAGTTTCAATCAGATACAATTATACTTTTAATTCAAGTGGATGTAGTGAATGATGTATTGATCGTTTTATAATTGTAGAATTTTGTTGCCGGACTTTGATGGCTGAGTCATTTTGTTTATTGGAAAAAAAGTTAATTCACAAGCTGTAATTACCTATACAAAAATAAAAATACTTAGGTACATTAGGCTTATCAGTAAGAAGGTAATATACATATAAGTGTATTCTATAGCATAGAGTAGGTATCTGAGAGACAGTAAGTATCTACCTAATTATTTATAGCAATATTATCAATATTTCTGTATCGGTTTTCTCTGATGACTTCGAGTCATTTTACATCTTTTTTTTGTGTTGTAAATTGACATTTGTAATTATAGGTACTGAATAATAATTGTGTGTAGAAATAAAATAATTTTACATCTTCGTCCATAGTGTTTACAGTATTAAAATGAATGGAGGAATTAAGGAAATAATTTGAAATACAGTTCATTGACTTTGTGTCTTCCGGAACCCAATTAAAATGTCCGCCCGAACATCAACTAAGAAAGGATTATGAAATAAGGTTAAATAAATAACCCATTTAAAATGGACGTCATTTCAGCTGAACTACAACTAAGTTAGGGGAGATCCAGCCAACTTTCGAGCATCCAACATTAATGATGTCCCGCTGAATATTCATGCTTAAGAAGAAAAGAGTTGCCTTGAAACTTTCTAATGATGCCACACCGCTTGTCTAACTTCACCTTTTTGTACATCTCCACTCTTAAGTTTGGTTAACTGACACAATTTCCTCATGGATACACATCCTAGGATTTCATATTAGTCTAAACCTAGGCCTTGAGATTACTAAGCTTAATTAGTGCGAGAGTGTCTGAGCTGAGAAGAGGATTGCTTTGAGTGAGTCGTTAGTGGAGCCCGAGAATGGGTATTAACTTGATATACGTGCAAGTACTAATTCATGCGATGAAATAACAGGGGTAGGTAGAGCTTGAAGCACATAACACCCGACACATAACAACGTCGACGCTGACGCCTCGTCAACATAATCAGCGATGTAGAATAGGCACCTACTTGAATATAAGTAATCAAAGCAGCTTGAGCATACGTGAGCACAAGATAATTTACCCAGTTATCGCACAAACCTTTTGAAAAACTCAAACGTAAAATTTGGATAACTTAATTCCATTCCACCCGTCACATTACATGCTAAATAAAAACAAAAGGAAGGAAAAATAGCAGAGAGCCGTTGCAGTGTGGAAATAGAAAATTTTTTCATATTTCCGTTCCACAATATAAGCTGGACACCGGACAGTGTCTTTCATTTTTGCCTTGCAAAACTATCGGTGCTACAGATTTGCAAATGCGGTGTCAACTCAGCACTATTCCAAACAATTTCAATACTGACTTTCAAAGAAATATTAAACTTTGTATTTAAATACAGTCATTGTACCTACTATGCCTTAAGAACCTAATTACCTATCGAACGATTGAACTTTAGTATTTTGAAGCTAGTCGTTAGTTATTCTTTATTTTGTATTATAGGTATTGGAAGTAGGGGTAGGATCTTTACTAACATAAAATCAATTAGTCGACAAGTATTGTATTTAACTAGTACCTACTTAGGTACCTACTCGCAGTGAATCAAATGTGCACACTACCATAATTCACATCCCGGCCATATTTTTTAATACTTAGGTGGGCGAGCAGGTACCTAAATATCGCGATAGCTGATCTGCGCTTGATCTAAATTTGTTCTATCTTATTACGCAATGATAGAGAAATAATTATAGGTGGGATTTTCTCTTACGAATGATTTTGATGTGAGCCTAAAATACATTTAGCAGAAGTGTGTCGACAAATCTGACCGAAATACAATTTCACATCCCTAGCTGTTACATAAAATCTATATCTAGGTAGGTACCTACGGATGGCAAAACACCTAAAATAGCGAATCAATTTATCAAATATAGAACTCACAATAGAGTAATTTATAAGATATAGCCAAATAAAAACTTGAGCTAACAGTCGCAAGTTGGCATAAACCGCTCCATCTGTCTTTTAAACGGTGCATTTAAGGCTTCGCGCTTGTCTAGCTGTCTCTGTGCAAGCACTATTCTTCAGAGCTAAGGATTCATTTAAAACTTAAGTTACATCATAAATTATCTTGAGAGCACGGTCTTAATTGCTATGAAGCTGTGACTTTGCGGACGGACTTCATGAATGAAATTGTAAGATGGTTTAATGGGGTCAACAGTATGCTATGCTCTATGCTGCATTTATCGTAGCTTGTTGGTAGGTACCTACTTTTTTATCCATGCTAGATAACGTAAATAAGTAGGTATGCTTGATGTCATTATATTTAGCTAGATAATGAAATTTAAATTCATTAGGGTAGAAGAATTCATTTTAAATTACAGTACTTAACAATAGAATTCATTAAATGTGTCTACCTTTATGATAACAATACAATAATTTAGAGTCAACAATTTTAACGCTTAACAGAAAAGTTATAAATCTTTCAGATTCTTAAATAGTTCTTAAACAAAATAACTTAAAATTATTACTACGCGAAACACTGTGGCAAACAAAACAGTAAAAATTTGACTTAAATACATGTATTACCAGGCCAAAATTTCTTTCTGAACGACAACGCAAATGTCATTGTCAATGTCAATGACTCAATGTCACTACGTCGAAACAACTTGTGCCCGTGTTGTGCTCAGCTCAACATTGTGCAATTTTAACTTGTTACCTATCTCGTTTTTCAATATTTTCTACGTTTTCGGTTGACAAAAATCGTCTGTAATACCTATATTAGCATACACAAAATTCTTACAAACAGTTTGTGTTATATTCGTTAAAATGAGGCTCGTGGACTCTTCAAAACTTTTAGAACTTCAAAACAAACCTGATAATCTTCGGAATATCTGCATTGTAGCACACGTGGACCATGGGAAGACTACATTGGCGGATTCCTTGATATCTAGTAATGGTATAATATCGCAGAGGATGTCAGGGAAGCTGCGTTACATGGACAGCAGGCCGGACGAACAGGAGCGTGGTATAACCATGAAAAGCAGTAGTATTGCCTTGTATCACGCTGTAGAGCAGGAGGAATACTTGGTAAACCTCATAGATTCTCCAGGGCACATTGACTTCTCAAGCGAAGTGTCTACAGCTGTGAGATTGTGTGACGGAGCCATTGTTGTTGTAAGTAAACATGACATTTCTTATAGGTTACCTATTCTATTTATGAATTCGAGATTTGAGAATTTAATATTATGTGTAATACAGGATATTATAGTACCCAAATAGTACCTAATAATAGTTAAGATAATATAGTTAATGTTATGTTTAAATAAAATATTGGAAAGTTTAAAGTTACACAAGCATTGCGAAGAAATATCTTTAAGTGACTTGTCATTGTTTTTATTCCAATTTATATTCGCTCATTGTTTTATTGCTCATGATTACTCAACAACAGATTTGTAACTGTAGCAATGATCCGAAACAAAAACTAAACAAAAAGGGCTAAACAAAAAAGACCAAATGAGTTATTAGTTATTTATATTAAAAATTGTCTTTAACTTTGTACAGATTATATAATCAAGGGTCAAGCCTCAATGACCTTTTCAGCTACTGCCTCCACAAGTATCCAATAAAAATAAATTATTTATTATTTTTTTTTTTTTTTTAGGTGGACGTAGTAGAAGGAGTCTGCCCGCAAACAAGACTAGCTTTAAAACAAGCATACTCAGAGAATATCCGTGCAGTACTTGTATTGAATAAAATCGACCGTTTGATCATAGAGATGCAGTTAACCCCTCTCGATGCATACGTCCACCTCAATCAGGTTCTTGAGCAAGTCAATGCGGTTATGGGAGAATTGTTTGCTAGCGATGTTTTGGAAAAAGAGGAAAATACTATTGATAAACAGGTAATCATTTTGTATATCATATTAGGGAATAAAATAAGTTAAAGAGAATTTTACGTTTTATGGTTTAGAAGTTAAAGTGTTCGAAGAAAAACGGTGTAAATGATATCACTTCACTGACTATTTTCTATGATAATCAGATCAAAACAGATTGTCAACTGAGTGGAGATTTAAAAAATAAGATGTTCCAATCATTCTACAGTAGCCTACACTACACTTGCTCTCGTTGGCAACAAACTAGGCTGCTAATGATGACAATATTATAATTTCTTAAAATTAAATACCGTAGTTTATTTATTAATTTTATCTATGTAGGTACTTTTCTATTTACGTAATACATTTTTATAGCAGCAACAAACACAAGCCCCTAAAGAAGACAACAACTTCTACGATTGGACCTCTGCTTTAGAAGATGCTGATGATTCAAATCTTTATTTTGTGCCGGAACAAGGCAATGTTGTGTTTGCAAGTGCTATTGACGGTTGGGGTTTCACTGTTCATACGTTTGCTAAGCTGTTTTCTGACAAACTTGGTAAGAGCTTTTTTGATTTCTGAAAATGCTTGTGATCTTTAAAAAAATATAAAAAAGCCATAGGCCTCCTATTTCGTATGTATTCACACTCCATATCTTAAAAAACTTACACCATATTTCAAAATAATAAAGCCAAAATTACATTAATACAATAATTTTCATGTTTCCTATTTTCATTCATATTTGTTTCAGGTGTCAAAGAGGAATTACTCAGAAAGGTCTTATGGGGAGACTTTTATTTAAACGCTAAAACAAAACGCTTCATGAAAGGAGCTCAGGAAAAAGCAAAGAAACCACTATTTGTGCAACTAGTCCTTGATAATTTATGGAATGTTTATGAAACAGTCGTTTTGAGGAACGAAAAAGAAAAAGTTCCCGTGATATGTGAAAAGCTTGGTATAAAACTTACAACAAGAGACCTTAGGCATACAGACAGTAGAATTCAATTGCAATCACTCATGATGCAATGGTTACCTCTATCCATAACAGTCCTAAACATGGTGTGTACAAAACTACCGTCTCCAAAAGAAATACAAGCGGATAAAGTAGAGAAATTAATGTGCTCAAAAATTAGAGATTTTGAATCGCTCCATACTGAAACTCAGAAATTAAAAGATGATTTCTTAGCCTGTGATACTAGTAATGATAGGCCGTTGATTATTTTTATATCGAAAATGTTTAGTGTTGATAGAAACGCTTTACCTGAAAATAAGCCCAAGGCTTTAACAGCGGAGGAAATGGCCCGTAGACGGGAAAGAGCGAGACAGCTCCGTGAAGAAAAGAAACAGAATGAGTTGAATGAACCCCAACCTGAAAAGGCTCTTAAACAAGTAGAAGAACAAAAGAGTAACGATGATGAGAAAGAGGCAGAAGATAAAGATCAGCCAGCTTTCATAGCGTTTGCAAGAGTGTTCAGTGGCAAAGTTAGGAAAGGGGATAAAGTGTATGTGCTAGGTCCAAAACATGACCCAGCTAAAGTACTTAGTATAAAAGACTATACTGTCGATGGTAGTAAGAAGTTAAAAGATTTACATAGTGACGAACATGTTATGTGTACTGAGTAAGTATTTTAGTAAAATTCCCTTCATGTAGTATGTGATTAAAAGTATAAAAAATCTTATATCTTTCATTTGTTTCAGGATTAAATCCTTGTACATATTAATGGGTAGAGAATTAGAAGATATTGAGGAAGCTGGTGCTGGCAATATAATTGGTAAGTAGATATTCTTATATCTGTGGTACAAAAATATGTGTCCTGTTTGGTAACTGAGCCGTTTTTGTAAATTTTGCGATCTAAATAGACACTACTGTCCATTCTGTAGTGTATCTTGAATCCCTTAATCATAAATTAGATAATTATAATAATTTTGTAGTTTTTTTCTCAACAAGTACCACACTTTTTCCGACTGTCTGTATTAACTTGTCAAAAATAAAAATCATTATTTTACCCTGTTTCAGGTATTGGAGGTCTCGAAGATCACGTATTGAAGACAGCTACTCTAAGTAGCACATTGGCCTGCCCTGCGTTTAGTGAACTACAGTATGCCGCAGTTCCTATATTGAGAGTTGCTATTGAACCTACTTATCCATCGCAATTGGCTCAGTTAGTTAAAGGTAAGTAATTTTTGATAGTATAAAAATGGAGACGCATTTTACCATCATAAAACGAATAACAATAGTCCAGTTCTAATTCGCGTAAAATTATGATTACGCTTATTAGAAGCCAGTTAAAAGAATTAACGATAAGGTGTTTTAAAATTAACCCTAATGAACCTTGTTGCCTTTGTTTCTAGGTCTTAAACTCCTAAATCAGTCGGACTCGTGCGTCCAAGTGTTGTTACAAGAGACAGGAGAGCATGTGCTTGTCACTGCGGGAGAAGTGCATTTGGAAAGGTGTCTTGAGGATTTGAAGTGAGTATTCTCTCTCTTTTTATCATATTTGTGTTCGGGCTATTGTTTCCTTTTCGATCCCCTTAATCTAAATATTCTGAAACATTTTTGGCCCAATTTAGAACAAATAATTTTGTAACGACTATTTTAAACATAACATTTTGTCCACAGAAACCTCTACGCAAAGATACCCATATCAGTCTCAGAACCGATAGTGCCATTCAGAGAAACAATCGTAGAACCTCCAAAAATAGATATGGCAAATGAAGAGATTGACGCACAAAACCTCGACATGGGCAGCAATAAAGAGGAAGACCCAGTTATTACAATCTACACAAACAACAAGCAAAGCAAAATCCAAATCCGAGCCAGACCTTTACCCAACGAAATCACAAATCTACTCGACAAATCCACGGATTTACTCAAAGCCATCTCCCAACACATAAAAACTCTACACGGTTTAGCAAAGAACGACAAATTAGAATCGAATCTAAACGGTACGAAACATCATTTATCAGATCGCATGCAGAAATTAATAAAAGCATTTATAGATGAATTGGAGAACATTTGTTCTAAATTGGGTCCGGAGTGGAAGGATATCGTTAATCAAATTTGGTCTGTGGGTCCTAGGAATTGTGGTCCGAATTTGTTATTGAATCAGACGAAGGATTATAGTACGAAATATTTGCATCATGAGAAGGAAATAAAAGAAGATCCGAGGTTCGAGTACGAGAGTAGTTTTGTGAATGGGTTCCAGTTGGCTTCTCTTGCTGGTCCCTTGTGTGATGAACCTATGATGGGAGTGGCGTTCTGTGTTGAAGAGTGGACTTTGGAGGCAGACGCCGATGATGCGTCTCATACCTTTGGACCTTTATCAGGTATTTACATTTTCTAATACGATTGTTTCCAAAGTCGACCTTATTTATTGATTTGCAGAATTTTTTTCCAAACTATGCCATTGTTGTATCTGGATTACAAGAGTTTCTTATTTCTAGGTCAAATAATGTCAGTAGTGAAGGAAGGGTGTAGAAGAGCGTTCCAAGTGCAACCGCAGAGATTAATGGCAGCCATGTATACGTGCGACATCGTCGTTGACCAGAAAGTATTAGGTAAGTTCTTTCAAGATCTTGACAATTTTAATGGACTAGTATTTAGGTATTGCTTAAAAAACAAGTTCCTAAGAATCTTCTGCAATCTTCGAAATATTTTGCACCGTTTCGGGACCTTTATTGCATGTAATTGAAACGAACAAAAAATTTTCGTTACTTTTAATTTTCGTAATTACAAATATTGTAATTATAAGTCTACTATTTACACCGCAGTTGTCTAGATATAAATATGGTTTACTTAAATAAATATATTAATAATTATTACATTAAATCTATACCTTAAACACTTATAAATGCATCGAAAATTACACAAAGGTCCACTGAATCGATTATCACATCGTTTTGTGTACTTTCTACAACTACTGTTTACGTAATTATTTAGCCGGGTCCGGATTCAGATTGAGCAAACAACGTTGTTGTTGTCTAGTTTGTAAATGCCTCTACGAATTAATGAACCTGTTATTATAGCAAGGCCAGCTTAAACTGGCCCATAATACTCACAAAGTTTTTCGCTCAGTCTGGACCCGACTAATCACCGCTCTTGGTGGGGATAATATTTGTTATTTTTTGTTCCTTCAAATATTCGTCTTAAAATTACTGGTTACGTCTATAATTCTGGCAAATAGTAAATATTCCTACCTCTTGGACTAAAGTATGACAAATAAATAGATGAAAATGATGTTTGCAGCATGAAAAAAGTTATCAAATAGGCTATTCTAGTAAATGCATTTGTAAATTGAGTATGTGTTTAAAGAATTTTCCCCAAATTAAACTACAGTTTAAATTGTGAAAATCGGATAATACCTACTACCGTTTTAAAAAACCCTATTACGAAGGAAAATCAGGATATAAACCAAGCAAATAGGCGTTCTCATACAACTATCGTTCAAGTCTGCGTTGGGTTCAAAGAGGCGGGGCTTTACGATTACAAAAAGCCTTGATGAATCCAACATACTTTTGCTATTCTTATCCTCTATTACAATGCAAATATCGTTGAGTCTCTTATACAGCTAGACACGTTTGAATTGTTCTAATAAGATATTGAGCAAATACGTTACACATTCAGTCATGAAGTCGCTGCTAATCTTGTTAAACGAACTTGTGTTTAAAGGATGTTTTAACTGAACAACAAAACTTCAACCTTATTTGCATTGTACTTAAACACAAATGAATCCTAATTGATCCAGTGTAACGATCGCGCGAGTTCTTTCACTTTATGCCACGGGAAGGGGGGGTATTTTGAAGCTGATCGCCTCACTCGAGCGACTCTCGATCGCCTGTTGTAATAACTGGAGTCAAGATAGCTCGGGGAATGGTATCTGTTGTACACTGGCTTGTCGGGATACGCGTGAGGTTGAGAATAATCCACTTTATACGCGCTTGTTGTACTCTGAACACCGGTTGTGAATCTGTTTGCGTTGTATCCTGAAAAAATAAACATTTGCATTTGCTCAAAAGGTCGATTTCTCTCAAGCGTTAATGTTTTATCTACGATTTCCGCAGCAAGGAGGTTAAACTCATAATGAGAAGAGCAAAAACAATAATATTATTAAATAAATTATTTAAAAACACAACAGTGAAAATCTGAAAATTTTGGTGGTATATTCATTCAAATTAAGCAAAACAAAATTTGAATATGTTCAGTAAATTGCAAACAATACTGAATCCATAATATGCAAATGTGCTCACCTGAATGATAGGCTGTAGTCGGCCGGACACACATCATTCCGTAAACCCGAATTCCTGGGACAGAAGCGTATGTAGGCTGGTCGTGCGACATCGGTCCTTCTGAAATTGCATAATATTTACATGGTTTAGTAAGTTTACCAATGCACCCGAAGAGACGTTCTGTCGAAACATAAATCATGCACGAAAGATATACACACATAGAGATTATAATATTAAATAGAGATTATAAAGTAAATATTCAAAAGATAAATTTACCCAAGATATGGTTTTCCGGACACCGACAAATGACCAGGTAATGCGACTTCCCTGTCCTTATATTCTGCAACGCAAGAAGAGACCAATCTCTAGGCGCTCGACATTCACGCATCTCAGAAACTGCTTCACAAGTCTTCACTAAAGTCACCGCTTTCTTCGCATACTGCAATTGAATAAAAAAATACAATTAATAAGATTCTGCAAAAAATCTTCTTTCCCCCGATTCAATCAAGCCTTGGCTTACAAATTTTACAATCATGCCAACCAACGGTAAATAAACGTCCGCGAAACAAGAATTATTTTCGACTCGGCTTGTTTGAGAACTAGTAGTCACTTATTCATTCCAGAAGTTGAACATGCACTCAAGTTTGCGGTTTCGAGGAGAACATGTTTCAATAAATGTACTCGCAAACTTTCAAACTAGGTCCAGACTTCGTTAGATTCATTGAAATGCGACGGGGTTCTACAAAACTAATGAAGCTCTATTTTTGTGTTGCAGTCTGTCATTAGCAATATGTTACTCGTACGTTACGCATGACTTGCACCGAAAAACAAACTTTAGGCATATAATAATATAATGTACTTCGGTTTGGGCAACACATGCTTATTTGAAACTCGCTAAAGACCAAAACTTTATTAAATTTTATTTCAAAATTGTTTTCGTTAATTTTGAGATCACTTTCACCACTTTTGTTTCATTAATCCAATCTTATTTTCACTAAAAACATTTAGTCGAGATTGCTTTTTAAGCAGCTAAGGTTGCAAATGTTTGCAGATGTGAAAAACTTTAATTAAACCACGCAAGAGTTCGTTAAAGTTTTGTTCATTACAAGTCATCCACTTAGTTTGAAGTATTTCAGGACTGTTTTGTTGGCACTTTGTTTTAACTCGAGTTTTCATTAATTTGTTCGTGCAATGCAACTTCAAAGAAAGACTAAGTTCTGTTATATGAAATTGAACTCGAAAAACTATTCCTAAGTTAGGTAGCGTTTCTCTTTCTCGGTGTTGCAATTTTCACAAGCCAAGTTTTGTGAATCTATTAGATTACCGATGCAGTTCCGTTGCCTTGTTTTACATCTCAGAAACCGTATATTTTCCTAGAAAGTTTAATATTCATCAACACGTAGTAGTATCTGTAGTATTTCGTGAAAAATTTTGGCTCGTTTCTTTTGGATTGTTGCTACTACCTACATCGTTTGTCAAGGTACACCTTACCTTCTTTTTGGAGTCAGTGGTGAGCCGTGTCGTATGTAGATCATCGGCGTTTAGACTCGCGGAGCAAGGGTCGCGGTATCGCGCTGGGCACGCGCACAGTGGCTGCGTGTAGTTCAACCGCACGTACACTGCGTTGCAAACCTTTACAAATAAGAAAAATATATAATTAGATTGACGCTGAATTTTCTTTTTGCGATACAAAATAAACTGGTGAAAACTCTACCTACTCTCTCAGAATCTCGTTCGAATATAGGCTTATAGACAAGTTTTCATTTAGTCTCAGTTTCAAACTAATCTTATTCATAAAAGATGTTCAAAAGCAGAAGCCTTTCATTGCTATAATTACAAATGCTCTCCATTGCACGAAGAACATAAAACTTAATAACCTTTTCGATTTGAAAGCCAAATATATGTTTTATACCTGTAGGTATATCAATATCGTAAATAAAACAAAAGCTAAATTACAATTTCATTTGGTCTAGCCATTTACAATTTGTATCCAGTTATTCAGTAAAGACAATTCTAAATTGCAACATCCTTTTGTATGTTAATTATTTTCAGATGGCCAAGATAGCAAACAACCTTTGTGTACAAAGGTACCTTGCTATAACCATGTCGTATGAAAAGTACGAAACATTCTCGTACTTCAGTGGCTACATATTGCATTCTAAATGGATGATAGAGCTTTGCATTTTCAATTCTATTTCACTGAACTTATCTAAATGCCAATTAATTCTTATAGGACCGTGGTCATGTTAGATATTTACTTTACATTGTAAACTATTGAATACTAGAGGCTGCCCGCGACTTCACACGCGTAATATAGCCTATTAGTTATTCTGATGTACAAGCTACAATATTACCAAGTTTCATTAAACTCTGTCCAATGGTTTTTGCGTGAAAGGGTAACAAATATCCATCCATTCATAGGCACAAACAATGGCATTTATAATATGAGTAGTATTGTATTTATATACACGCTTAGAACAGTTTTAGTATTTCCTCTATCTTTATTTGAATTTGTATGCTCGTAATTTAATGGTATGCTTCTTACCTGTTGAATGGCGCACTCCGGTAGCAGATAAATGTGTTGATTGTGCGGGTAGTAGTGGTATTTGGTTGGTTTCGCCAATACTGACGTCGAACCCGCCGGCAACGGCACCGTCTGTAATGAGAAGAACATTTCCTTCAAGTACATGCATAAGCTGTAATGATTTGCTAGAAAACTTTTTCAACCAATAAATTGATAGGTATCTATCAAAATCTGCTTTCGATGAGCAGCAACGATTCTCTTTTGTTTTTTAAACATCTAAGCTTTTTTTATTTCGTACTCACAAGTTAATTGTTATTATTTTAATACGTCTCGTATATTAACCAATAGTACAAGTATTTAGCTATTTTGCATCACAGGTAATATTTAATAATTATACTATGTTTCCCTGAAGTAAATCTTTACGTTTATTCGTCTAAACGACAGATTCCTATCTAACCAATGACGATAATTATGAGAAACGTTTCCAATTCACATTCATAGTTCGTTTCTGTGAGAGTTTCTATGTCAATTGTTTGTCCTCCTATTGATCTCTGTGTGCTGATTTCCTTCATGCAGAGGCTAAAGTTTACCGGAGTATCTTTACACAGTTTACAACGATAGCAATAGATTAAACGTTTATAAAATAACAAATCACTACATAAGTAGATATTGTATTTCCACGATTGTAGATATAGTTTCTGATCTGGTATTTTGAAAGAAGCCAATCGTGCGTGCGGGATATTTCCCACTGCCGATAGCAAAAATACTTCACGGTCATGCACCTTGCGATTTTGTGTCGATTACGTCGTCACGTTGCAGGTTAATAAACCTGTCACAGGCGTGGTTTGTCCAATACCTACCTCCGACAAATTTGCTAGATTTATTTCCCACATTATAATTTTGCCTTCACGGTCGTCATCTACTCCAAATTACTTTTACTATACAATTTTTCATCTGAATGTCTACCTACTTTCGCACTTTATATGCCACAAAAAGATTACCAAGCATCTAAAAGCCTGTAGGCTTATGTTTTTTACTTTGCTCCGATTTAATTCAATATTAAGCATGTTCGTTGACAAGACCGCTTTTCCCGGAGATGAATACCCGGGCAGTTGCTCACTTTCGCTAGTTTGTATACGCGTGCCGAACACAGTGCATTTTGAACATATTATTGACCGTTATTTCTATTTAATGTTGTTATGTTAGCAATAACAATGCGCACCTGCTGTGAGATTTAATTTTGATAAATATCAGTCCCTCGATCTTCCAAACTTATCTGTTCCAGTGACCTGTATTGATATTGGTTGTTCACGACAAGCCTTTTTGTGTAACGTCGCCGACTTTGGTATTTTAATAGGTTTCGTTTTACATTACTCTACTTTTGCCGTTTAACAAGAAAGTAAATCTGGTTATAATCGAGTCTCATCTCGAAATTGAAACCTTTTCGGTTTTGTCTCGAGTTACTTATTCATCGTAATTATCTTGATTTAATATTGTCTATTTACAAAAGCTCTTTATATCTGCACAACTGTACAAATTCCTTGGAGTTGGGAATTAATTTTGTCAAAGGTAGTTAGGTATATAATATAATTTGTTCAGTTGAAAATTTGTACCAATAAGTCGTCTTAGAATATAAAGGATTTGCAATTTTCTTGTCTCGTTACAATGTTGAAGACTTTGTTTCTTCTAAGTCTGCGGTCTAATTAATTATCGCTGCTGATGCTGCTGCGAATGCTGATTGAACTGAGATTTATTGTACACAGTTAGTTTTCTTTAGTGTATATTACACTTTTTTTTTTGTTTTTGTCTTAAGAATCGATGAAATACTTTTATTTTGCAGTTTAATTTAGTCGCGTCATAAGACTTACCAATCTCCGATTCACGTTCAGATAAAGGAACTAGTATCACATAAACAATCACGTTAGAGAAAACAAATTGGTGGCTCACCATCAATAAACACAGCACTTGTTTCAAGCCACTCTTCAACGAGAAGACCATTATAGATAAATATAAACATGTAACTCTGGTCACTGCTCTTTCCTACCGCCAATACCAAACTGATGGCGAATTCGATAAACAGAATCGGGGCAGGAGAGGGCAAGCTAGGATCCTCGGATTTTTTCAACTGCCGGATGTCACGTTCAAGTTGAACGATCTAATCGATGATTTCGAACCGAAACGCCACCAATTAGGAGTGAGTGATGCGGAACCGCTTGTCCTAACATAAGGCATCTTAAGAATCCAACTCTGAGGTAGTCCTTTTTTGTTTTCTACGTGCGCCCTGTAATTGGCCGATGGAGCTTGGAAACATTTACCTATAGCGGTCCAGTTGAGGCTAATCACATCGTGACATACAAGCCAACGAAACTGGTATTTGCCGTTAAGGCACCAGTGATACCAGGTAAGCACACGATCGAGTCAGTTTTTCTAACAATAAGTCCAGATTCCTTAATATGGTGTGGTGAATTTGTAATTTGATAAGTTCAAAGAACATGGCACTGGGGTCCGTTAGTAAGGTATAGTTTCGTTAGGATAGTTCGATAGTGATGGAGATCGCACGATGTTTTCCTTAACAGCTAATCTACTGGTTGCGATCTTGACGTGATCTTTAAGTTCGTGAAGTAAACCAAACCGCAAGCAAATAACACGCCGGTGAGTAATGAATACTTTATTCGATAATATCAAATGTTAGTTAACTGTTTGCCGACGGTCAAGTTCTCCCTTTTGGCCTTTGCCAAGTGGTATTTTCAGGTTGCAATTATATTTTTTGCTACGAGGGTTTCTTATTTCATTTTAGCTGGCTGCTGTCCAAGCCCATAATTAGAGTAATGGATTGTGAAACAAGTCTTTTTAGTGCGTTTATTTCGATTTGAAAGTCGCGCCCTATCGCTAAGTATAGAGAACGTAAGATTTAATTTTCAGTTTGGTTTTGGATTGCTCCGTTATTATAGTAACAACTTTTAAGGGTCTTCTTTTGCTGTTGGTATTTTCTCTTATTTATTGCAACTACGTATTATTTTGTTGTTTTACAAAGTGATATTTAAGCTGAATAACAACGGCTTCTATAACCAAGCTTTGCAAATTAAAATATAGGTACGTATATAATAAGCTTACTTTAATTAAGATTTTATATTTCTTAGGAAAATAATTCCAGTGAGTTCCACCACTGAGATATGGCTGAATTTAAAGACATAACCTGTAGGTAGGTACATATATTTTTTTTCTGTTATAATAATTATTCGAACGGCGTAAAAGAATCAGATTGAACGCATAGATAGAGCAACTCGATAAACTAAGGTTATTAAACATTCTAACTTTTTTATAACAAAGCAATTACGCATAACAAGTTACGTTGCAATTTAACCGTTTCATTAGCAGAGAACGTTAGCGAAACATTTTATAAGTGAAACGAAGCAGTGGAACGCTATCATTAAAGTCTTGGCCGTCGGACGCAGCCTTTTCGCGTGCTCACAAGACGTGCCTCTAATTAATTCACATAGCGAAATGACCTACACGACACTACCCACCCGATCTATAAATACGATAGCTTATACTCTGACGTACTACAATTAATACTTGGTTAATACATATAATCATATAGGTATTCCAATTTGAAACTAAACAATACTAAATATCTGGCAGGAGGACTATTTTGTAAAAAAATCTACCATGTCATGGCGTGTTATAATCATATTATCTTATTCGTAAAATAACAATATTATATGATTAAGTAAAGTAGGTAGGTATGATTTATGCTTCATTTTACCTGAATATTGAAATTGATGTTCAGCACACATAGAAATTAAGCTATAACTATATTACCTGTCATTATCAAGCTCATTAATTAATGTTTATTGTTCCTAACACAGATTGAATGTTCGCACGATGGTGCGTGAACTAGGTCTGCGGTGTGCACTCATTCAGGCAGATGCATATGCGCAGTATGCTCGTGCACATCGAAAGGAAGCGATTTGTCTGATTCTTTTATCATTTCTCTCTAATTTCACAGCTAATTAAAGATAATTTTAATGATACATTTGCCGCTAGATGAGTCTGTAATTATGATCAGATACTCGTCCCCAAGTCATTTGCATTTCTTGAAAGCGGATGTATTCATAAGATTCTTACTTATTTAACTGTTAGTGGTTTTTAATTTCATCATTACTTCATATCATTATTTGCAATCGTATCTCTAGCTCTAGCTTCCTTTTGTACTCAAACAGAAACCAGACTTTTATTACAATCAGGTTGCAAAGTTAGTATCATCTATACTGAAGCAGTTATCTTTTAAATTTGATGAAATTGCCTAGTGTGAATACCTGATATGCAATAATCTTTACAAATCATGTTCTCCAGTAACTCATGTTTCAATTCAGTCGGGAAATGAAGTTTCTCACGTCGACCTATTATGTTTGACCTTAGTATCAAGAAGGCTCATTCCGCCTACAAGCGCGTTCGTTGCCCGCGACCAACCTCAACGGAGTAGGGCTGCCTCGCACTTACATAACCGTCGCGTAATTACTTCCGACACATCCTTGATTTATTTACCAAGCACGAATAAAGATGTTTATTAATAAAATGCAAAATTACAAATAGTTTTAAGATATTGCGGCCACGGATTGAGATGTAAACTATTCGAATGACTGAGTACGACTTATATGAATGTTATTTGCTTACACGCTATTTAGTTTTGTAAAAAGAAAAATGTGTTTATTTTGTTCGTAAATTACAAGTGTACATGTTTGGCTTACTTTTCTATTTATTCTTACAATAGATGTTCCAATGATCTGGCATCTGATATTTGTTAATAAAGTTGATATTAACACAGAATGAAATCTCACAAATAAGTGCGTAAATTCTTCATCGACTCTTTATCAAAAGTAACAGTAAAATGTTGCATAAATATATGTTTTATGCAGGATAGCGGTGTAGTCATTCAATACCTGCATTTCATCTCGTTACACACTGTTGATAACTATGTTGCAGTTGCAACTCTATACATCCAACCTAAATACATGGTATAGCTAGTACTAATTAACTATTGTTGGCTGCTTTAAGACAGTCCACTGTCTTCTTTATAATATTTTACAAGAAAAGCCATAACTTCGTCTTTGTAAACTTTACAACTGTCTAACAATCGAAGTTCGGACTTTCCTGTTTCCACTGAATAATGCCATCGCTTTAATGTAAAACAATAGCGTTTTATATGTTTTACACGCCATCAATGAATGAGTAAACAATAAAATTGTTTAATGAAACGATTTACCTCGTTTAATTATGTTTTGCTTAATTACACTGTAATAAATGTGTGTAATTTTATAAATGTGCTAGAAGCGAAAACATAATTTACGAGCCTCTAATTAATGGTAGATTGATATGTGGCAGCATTTATTTCTATTAAAGTCTGCTTCACTGTAGCGCTAAGAAGAGGGAATTGTAGGTATACAATATGCATAAAATTAAAACTTTTTGATGTGTATTATAAAACTAACATAAAATATTTCCTGTAATATGCAATGTTTACACGTACCTATCTAAGTATGGATGGATTCCTAAGAACAGACAGGATAGACATGTCGTAACTTTAGCAGAAAGCCGCTATGGTTATTTCTAAATGTAAATGCGAAGCTTAGTATGTAAATTGCCCGCCTCTGGTTTGCCACGTAGATCTACGATTGACATGCCCTATAGTAATCTACCATCATATTACAAAGTAATGGAGCGTGCTCCAGGGATCGTGGCGTTCGAACGTTCCTTTTCTAAATTCATTAGTTTGCAAAATGTGCAGTTGAGAAATAAATAACTGGCTGTAGAATCTGGGTGGTAAAATGAATAACAACGAACCTATTAAACACTTGTCCGATCATTCTCCAACAACTTTGTACCGGGTATTCATGTGAAGATGAATTACCCTGAACTCTACACGACATAAGCTAATAATCGTATTAGTCGTATTTTCTCGCGTCCTCAATCAAGATACCGATCTTAAAATACGGCTAATTTTATATGTAGCAGGAGATGCGTGGACTGCAATAATGGTATACATTTAGATGACTACAGTAAAGTAATTGGTCCAGTAAATACCGGTTGCCATGAGTAGGAATCTGAGGTTCGCGCTGAGAGGCATCCTACGGAGATGTATATGGCTCGATGGCTTGCATCGTCCTAGCATATTGTCAATTAATTTATTTATCGTTTCCTGTTACTGCACTAGAATTTTAATGGCGAAAAAAAATCAAGTTGTTTTTTTTTCTTTTGAACTTCTATGATAAAACCACGGAATAGGATGTACCACCTACTATTTTTTTTTTAATTTACTGTATTTTATAATGCATAATGTTCATTTAGTATTTTAATTATATTGCCTCAATTCTAACCACATCTTCAAGAGTCGTTACACTCAGACAGTCTAAGTAAAATCCTATTATCAGTACTTATTCATTTCATTATATTCATAAATACCTGAAGTCGGGAGGTACTAGACAATCATTTGTGATTATCTTAATATTAGTAGGATCCATTAGACATAATCATCGTAAAATTAAATTAGCAGCTAACCACGGCCGGTGGGAGATGATAACAAACCTCGCCTGAAGAATTCGCGCCGAGACGCCAGACACTAGCCATAACTACGGGTACATTGTCGAGAGAAATCTACTTAAGTTGCTTCTTAAAATGGTATTTCTTATTTTAATTTTAAAATTGTTCATCTTTAAATGTTCGCCGCGAAACGAAACATGCAGTAGTTGACAAAATTATGCTTTAAATTACTACTTACTTTAACTATAATTTTCAGTTGACAATTTAACTACACGAACTGCGTTTAATGTGACATATTATTTTGTGACTATTTTATACATTTTTTCAATATTGTTAGGAGCTTACTTAACCAAGCGATGGCTAATGCTAGATAATTTTGATAAGATTCGAACTTTAGCACCGATAGAGGAAAATCTACGTCTTCTCTATTTAAAAAGCGGTTTTTAAAAGTACAAAACAGCAACCCGTGGGATTGTTATCATGTCACATTCGTGACTCTCGCTACTGTTTAACGTCTCTTGGTAGTAGGAAATATAAATTATTGTTATGTTCAACCCATGTATGGTCAAATAAGTTCTATGTTTGTCTTTCTAAAAAACAAACAGTGGTTCTTGTCACGAATCCGTCGTCTCTAAATGTTTTGCTTTTTCTATGGTGTATAATATGTTTTTTCTATAAACGATTTTTAAAAAATCTTCATAGACCTCCTAGTTTCATTATTATTTTATTGCTAAATTATAAGCCTTTTTTATTCTATTTAATAACATCTTAGAATCTAGATGCTTAATAAAAGTGCGAGCGGATAGCTTATTTGTAAATTGTACCAATGAAACTATTACTATTTTCTTCATTAAATAAAAGGAAGTCGTAAACGAATTATGTATTTAATTGTTTTATTATTTGTACAAGATTGCCGCCGCCATTGCCGCACCGCTCCCAGGCTCTGGTTCGTGACATTCAGGGAACTCACGCCACGGGTTGTCCGTATAAAGAACTATTCCGAGTCGCTCCAGATCGGGTTACCGATTGTCGTGTACACGTCACCAAGAGAATTTGTTACGGACGCTACCTTAACCAGCCACTTGACTAACAAGCACGGAATACGAAAAACAAAACCTAACACTTCTCCATCCGATAGAAATTAATGGTCACCATAAGACTTTGCTGTAACGAAGTAATTTATAGAAAATGCTGAACAGTTTCCTCTATTGAATGCGTAGGACGCTAGATAAGTAGGTGTACTGGGACTTTAACATGTTGGGGTCCGCATCAGATCCAGCTGGTTCGATAGATTCTTGATCCTGCCCACGCTGGCCGGCGACACGCAGCTAGATTACCGTCCCTTAATAAGATAAATTGAAATTATCGCGTTTACAATCTAGTTGAACGTGGTACCATACCGCCAATACATGGTTTACACACATTATGTCTATGAGTTACGACACCGTGAAACACGCGCAGATTTTCTTGCGATTAGAACGCCTGCTTACTCGCCTCAACGATTGTACATCAAATTCTAAACTATAATCATTTAAAGCTTTATATCTTTCAATTTTAACTTCCTAGATTCTTTATAGACTTAGCACTGTTATAAATAAAATCTTTTCCAATCGCGATAAACCAAGTTCCCCACTAAAATGGCTTTTGAAAGTCCGCAGTGAAACTCGTTGAATTGTATCGTCAATAAAACAATGGTGGCCATTGAAAACGAGAGAGATTTACATCTGAACAAGAGGTGGCGGTCTTTATTGTTCGGCCAGGAGCTCCTGTGACCATGTCTTGAGGACACGACAGTCTCCGCGATAGGGACTATCGACGCTGTTTCATCTATGTATGCAAAGGCACGTGCGGTGTAACAGGGAACCGATAGCTTGATAAAGCGGCTCCGATCGTACGTTACGCTTATCCAAGTACTGTGGGAGCGCCTGTACATTTTACTCAGCATCTCCCATGTAATGAATACTACGCCGACACATAATTGGCTAGCGCGTTGCCGGCTAGTGCCCGTAAACGGCCCCTATTTGCCTTTGCGGATAAGTTCACAGCATGCTGGCTAGATATCAGGCTGGATTCCGCAACCACTTCTTAAACAATACCCGATCATGCACATTGTGCAGTCCTGGGAGAGGAAGTATCCCGTCGGTATTTACGTTTAATAGTTGGTAATTTACTGGTATAGGAAGAGCTTAGAGCAAATTTGTACGACGTCGGCTCTTCTTTAGGTAAAAAGCGTATTATCCAAACAAGATTCAGTCGGTTATGTTTTTTGCGTGCAACTAACTGGCCGCATAAAGTGTGGCTCCGAGTGAGGCGCCCACAAAACCGGGTCCCGTTGAGCCCAGCTTGCGGTAATGGTGGTATTAGTATAAGCCACGTTACAATCCCGCTCAATCAGTATCTTTTTCACCCGAGCCTATTGTCTTTGCTGATCGAGTCTTCCGTGCCTCTCGATTCGTCTTAACGGTGAACGTTATGCAATGTGTGACATCTTTTTAACCACTTCTTGCGGTTCGATCGATCAATCTGTTGCGTACGTGCTCTCAGTTACTTCTAAGAAGATTGCCTTCGTAATAGCGCTTAGCTCTCTAAATATAGCAGTATAAGCGGCGCTAGTTTGCTGCACTGAATTACTAGAATTGTTTCTGTATTTTGTTCGTATCTTGGCTCGTGCTCCCCTTGACTTTTTTTGCAACAGCCTCGGAGAGTCGGCAGAGATTAGTTTTATTTTCACGATGGCTACGTCTATCCGTTCTTTCTTTGTAGGTACACAGAAAAGTTTCTCCATCGATAATAGCTCGTATATCTTCGCTCACGTATTGTTAGAAAGTATTTTGTGCAAATCTTTTGCAATATTTTCTGAATAATACTTTGTAGGTAGTTAGAGCCTCGAGAGATTATATTGTTTAGTTTGAAATTGGCTTGTTAAAGCTTATAGTTTTTCTTTATTGTTGACTTCGTTGGAACTACAAATTTTACAACTTTCGCTTTCATTGTAGTTGTCATTATAGTATTTGAGCCAATAGGCGCGTTTATAGATGCCATAACGATTTTACAAGCCCATAACGTCAACCAGAATCGTGAATATATCTTTATCTAACTTATATATATACATCATATCGAACGAACATTAAATCATTTCCGTCATACTTCCTTAAGGGGAACCGCTGGGAAACGAATAACAGTCATTAGCTAGCTTCTCTTCCGTAGGGGCTATACTATACGATCTATATGTGTATGATCTATCCAACGCATGGTCAGGTACTGGTAATAGCAGATCGTGCGTATCGGCATTCTGGCCGTAAATCACCTGCCACGTCTAAACTCCAAGAAGCCTAGCTTTTATTAATTATTTTCTTTAGAAATACATTTTACAATTAGGTAGTATTTCTAGAGTGGAGCCTGAGATTTATAGACTTGTTAAGTGATTTGCTATTTTTGTGGTTTCAAAACCTTAAATAAATAACATCAAGAAAACATTTTAGACGGTTTCGCTTCCTCTCAGATCCAATATATTTTTCTCTGTTCATATTACTCATACCGCGACCTTAATAGCCATGAAACGCGCGATATGAATCAAAATCCGTCAACGTTTTGCTTGTATTTGAGAATTAATTGCCAGTTTGATTCCATTTGCTTTCCACCAGGCTGTTTGTAGAAAGGCTTGCACTGTCAATATATTAAATTGGCAACGCGTTCTCAGATCACGATCCGAGCTTTGTGGGCACTAATAAGAAATAGAGTTTAATTTCTATCGTGACGGGTGGAACTGGTGCCTCGGTTATTAATTGATTAAATCGCGGTTGCGAAATGGTCACTATCTGAACAATAGCTACAATGTAACACCATATGAACTTCTGCAAACGATCTCACATTGCGTTTTGTTATAATTCCTGTACCGTTAACATTTCCACAGGCGATAATGATCTTACTATCAAGAAATACCCTGGAGTCTTCAATACCTATTAATATTAAAGTAGGGATAAGATAAGGAGTCCGATGCTTCGCAATTTTCGTTTGAATTTAATCGCATTGAAACTGGTACGGTATTTATGAATTTAACAGCCTACTGTTTTATTTATTCCCACTAGGTGGCCTCCTATCATATTGTTTTAAATCCTAACTTTAATTTTATACCGCATTGGACTTTAATATTTAGGTACAATAACTGCACCTGACATACTTTTATTTATTTCACATGGGAAAAAATGCCCTACAAATATATTTAAAACTGTGATGAATTTAAAGTTCCTATAAAATTTTACAAGCTCAATATATGCAATAATATTAACCATCATTTTATATAGCAACTACGCGTGACTGAACTGGTATTTAGCTACAGTCGTAAAAATATTAACTATTAATATTCTAGTGTTAATTGCCTTTGATAAATATTTGTAAGAACTAATCTTGAAACACAGAACCACTATATTTATTTAAAAATGCAATACATTTTCTTTGAATATTTTAATTCCTTTTTAAGACTTGTACACGAAGAGAAGATGCTTTGTGATTTAAATTACTTCTGTTTTAGTGCTAATAAAGGTCGTAACTCTTTTACGTGTCTAGATTTAGAATGATTACCAATAGCTTAAGCTTTAATTCCAAGCAATCGTTATTGCCGCGGCGTTTGATATGTTAATCATCATAACACCTCATCATAGATACTTATCCAGTTACCATTTAAATAATACTCTTTAAAGCCTGACTCGAAGCAAGTAACTAGCAACAGCCATTTCCACTCGCCTAAGCTTTAAGATCACGATAACATAAAAAATGGAATGTGAATTTAATTGACGTTTAAGTTTATCTAATGAGCTGTCTTTACAATTTACTTCACTTTTTAATTCAACGTATTTCTAAAGCTTCGTTGTTAAAGCTGTGTCCGAAAGACATGCTAGGTAATTTGCATCATGAATATTAAAAACGTCTCTGTGAAAAGAAACGCTTAGAAGAAGTAAGCTATTCAACATCTTCACTAGAAATGACAAATGAGGCGTGCCGTAATAAAGAAATTCTGTTCCATTAATCAAACTTGACCTGAGAAGTTTTTTATACGTAACGTGAACTTGAGGTCTCGAGTCCGATTCGTAACGATACTTTTTTGGCCATCAACACTTTATTGATGTGATAATTTGTGGACCGTTTAGTAATAAACACACTAATTTGATACGTGAGGTACATTCCTGATGAATCAATTTGAAATGATGCTATGCGCAACCCTACAGTTAGTTTTTGACAGCGGGCCAGAATTTTGAACTATTTCATAATTTGTGAGTGGAATTGAGTTATAGCGTAATTGAGTAATAAGGCTCCCGCATTTAGTAAACTATCAGTTTGCATCTGACGCACAATAAATCGTATTCGCATAGCTATGATTATCGTGATTTATTATTTCATCGTTTCCGTGGACCACGACCGCGGAGCTCCCAACAATTTCTGGGCTCGTGCTTTAAGTTAACAGAGTCTAGGAAATTGCCCTTTCTCCGAGTAAGATTGCGGCTGGTAATGCGGCGCCGCCTGTTCGAATAACAGCGGTGGCTTCCGCATGGCGTGGCTCAGGGAAATGTTTATTTTGCGAAAATTGATAGCTCTCGCAATCCCACAGGTGTCATTAAAGAGTGCCGCGAATGCCGCTGCGTCGTTACTGTTAACTTATACGTCGCCTGTCCTGTACTTTGGTTTGACAGATATTGCCCATTTCAATAAGTTATACTTCGTTTTGTTTGAAGCTCTCCTCTCAGGCTCTTTTTGCTATGTTCACTTGTTGCCCGGTTCTTTCGTTATATAAGCTGTTTTGAAGATCGTAAAGTTGAAATGATCTGTGTAAAATATATTTACCATGCGTACAATGTATTTCCTACTTATATTTCCATGGACTATCTTACAATAAAAGTACCTACCATAAACTTTGTTTTACAAAAGTCGTTTAGCTTTGTGGAAAGTTCGTGAAGAAAAGGGAATGTTTACTTTCTAAAATATCCCTTTCAAAGACAAGCACGTAGGCTGGTCCCACTACCGCCATTTTCCGAAACAGGCACTTCAAGTCTTAGCCTACTTGACAACGAGTGACGTGTAGGAATTCGTGCCAGATTCAAATGATCGACCTTCACTGTCTTGTAAGAAATTTAGGAAAAACTTGCGACTCATCTGCGAACGACTGCCCACAAAAACTTACTTAAGGCTTAGTCTTGATATAATTTACATAGGAACTCCAAGTCATAACATTCACTAAAGCTAACAAAATGTATATTCACTTAACAATTGTTCCACTTACGAATGTATTTAATTTTCATATAATGTCAAAACAAGTCGTTAACCTTTTTACAATATTAATTTAATTGTCTGACTATTGTTTTGGTGAACCGGTTGGCTGACCTCTAATTGGTGGTCTCCAAATTATGCATTCTAATTGTCGACGAGTTTCATGCAAATATTCGTAGTTAGGCAGTGTTCGCCTTAACGCACCTTGTTTGCATGGGCGACGTGACAACAAAGGCAGTGTTACAATGAGTGTTAGCGCCGAAACTGAAAGTGAGCGGCGCGTGCGACGTGCGTGCGCCCGATGTTACAATTTGCTGATTTGTCACATACTCACACTAAATGAGATCACTTTGGTGACTTGTTTCAGACTCTTAGTTTCTTTGATATCCGGGACTTATATCATTAATAGTGCAGGTTTCCAGATCTTTGATTTTTAACTTCATTTTGACCCATTTGCTAATATTTTCTTTTCTGTATTTAACAAAAAATCTCGAGTTCCTCATCTTCGGAATTTAAAAAAAAATCTTTTGTAAGTAATTAAAATTGTTCATTTAACTTCACTCACATTCCAATTAATCTTGTTATTATGCATCACGTGCGAGTATTTGGTAAATTGCATAATTCGACACCGTCTTTTGTTATGATTGTTATTTTGTATTGTCAGTAAGTGGATCATTGAGATTATACTCAGTGCATTTCTCATTTTCCTTGGCATATTTCAATACAGTCGATTCCGGACGTAGATTAGCCGCTGAGCCCTCAATCCTTCAAACTTTCCCTTGCCTTTCAGTTTTAATACTTATTCAAGTTTATTCACTTTTCCTTACAAAAAGTATAGCAATATTTTGCAGTAATATTAAAGAACTTAAATAAAATCACACGTTTATTTAAGGTGACATAAAAAATCTCAAAATTTTTACTGAAAGTCTTTTATAAAGCCTAGTTAAATAGGTAACATCAATGCTGTAGTTAAAACTCGATTAGCCGCTTGACCATTAGGAACTGTTCTATTAGCTTTCTTCAATCATGCTTCAAAGAATGATCGGAAAAGTTTTTACTAGAAAATATTCCCACGGGAATGTATTCTGCACAAAGCTTGTAAGATACAGATACTTATACAACGCAATAATTATATTATTGTTCATTTTAACTTAAATAAGTAGATTTAATGAAAGACATGATTTATTGGAAACAAAAAGGCAATTAAAATACCTACGCTTTACTATTTTCAAAGGCTTTGGAATAGAAAATAAGGAAAGAACCTGTAACAGCAGCAAAATATAATCATATAATCAAGATTGCATCTCTAAAGCTATTATGATGACTACAAGCTCAATGCTGTGTTAAAGCTGTCAATATAACTAAGGTTTCCACTTAGTTTAATGCACGTTTAGAATCAGAATAGCAAAGTGCAGATGCGAAAACGACCTCTAAAACCACTCAAACAAGCAATTTCAAGAGTAAAATAAACACAGACACGCACAATAAACCGCAAAATGTAAAAATAGAAAGCCCATAGAGAAAGGGCTGTATAAAATTGTAAAAACGTTTTTATATTATTATGATATATTACAATCGTGGTCTTCTACGCCGACTTATGTGATTTCATCTATAATTTTATGACTAAATTGTAGGTTTGTATACGCTTTAACGTGAGATGTAAATTTGATCAGAAGAAATGCATTATTTCGAAATTTCTTATGCACTCTTTGCAAGATATGTTCTTCGCTTTGTGTTTGAGCGCATTTGGAAGCATCTTGTTGCATCATGTTTTAGCAAAATTCTGAAAATGTATTGTAAAATGACCTCACGTTACACATCAATAATTTTGCGAGATCCGAGCGTCACGTACAATCTTCAATACGTAGTTTCATTTTGCAAACTGAAGCTTGAACTCAATTCTATGAAGTTTTGAAATATATATTTTTAAGAATCTCAAACGACCGTTGAAACGATTTAAAGAGAGAAATGCTTTTAAGATACATTGAAATCCAAATCGCTGTGCAATCATGACACATTAAGTGGCCTCAAACCGCAAATTGTAAAAAGTTATTGCCGTTTCATTTTATCAATTGATTCTATTCGGTCATTATCCTGGTTCTACTGAGAACCGAGTCATATTTGAATTCTTTTTGTACGATTACCTCATTGTGAATCTTTAGTATAATGCGCATCCATGATCTTTTGTGGTTGCACTAAACTGTTTCAATTTCACAGACCATTCATTAATCAAAAATGGCGATTGTCAGTTGCCATTTTGTTATTTTTTGCTCGCTACTATTGGACTTTCTTCACCAGCTCAGGAAGCAGACAAATTGCTTTATAATGATAGCTACCTAATACATCCAATAAGATATTAAGTTTCTTATTTATCTAATCGTCGTTGAAAGATATCACACATTAATAGATTAAACTGAATGATGTCTGATATGTTGTATTCACCATAATAAATGCTTCTATATATAACGACCTGAGTCATTTGCTGGAGTTTTTAATCTCCCCTCGGGGCAAACGAGATTGATTTAAATCCGACTTTTTCATTAGAAAGTGCTTAAGATCGCGTGAAGATAAATACTTAAAGCCTTAAGCAGATGATTGTGACGCTTCCGGGTTTAAATCAAACAATTTTAACAATGGCCCATCTGGTCGCGGAGTAGTTCGCGGCAATGATACTCATTATTAAGGCATATCAAGTCCATGTATCAATTACGTCTCGTTATTTAATACTTAAATTATACATCTTACAAGCACTTACCGATATTAAATCGTGATAGCATTTATAGTAAAATTACACTCTAAATTTCTGCGGCAAAAGTTTTGGCAAGCCGAGTAGGTTAAGGAGCTGAGAGTGCATAAAGTAAATCTTTGTGTCATTATAGGCAATGACTGCTCTTTTAGGTACCGTTAACTATATAAACGGAGAAATTGGATTTTAAAAACAACTTTAAAACCAAGTATGTTCACAAAACATGGAGTTATAGCTGTGTATTATATGAGAATGTAGTGCATGCTTTTAGATACAAACGTTTTGTCTGAAGATGGCTCAGCGGCTCTAAGTACTATGTAGTTTAAGGTAGTAACTAATTAGACGCTACAAACGAAACGTAGAGCTAATTTTGGCCCAGTACCCTCCTTGAATTTTCACATTTAGAGTATAAAATGGTTGGTATTTAGTGCGGCTTAGATATCTTTATATGCATAGTAGGGAATAAAGTGATTGCTCAGCTCATTGTGAGTTGTTATTACCGTCGCAGGAGCCGATGGGAACGGCGGGAACACTCCACGAGCGTGCACTGAACCCTTGCACCCGTTTTTCTGCATCACAATCTTGTGTGACTACTTTTTATTCGTCCTCATTAATTTAACTATGACAGCAAACGTTTACTTTGACTCAATCCTCTGCCTTATTGTAATTATGCTGTTCTACATGATAGATTATTGGACAGCCTGTAACAAGATCAATGAGTAAATTAAAACATTCTTGTTACGCGCCCCTTTTTGTTTGACCTCATGTTTTATGAAAAGTAAGCTGCCTTAAGCTCGATTATTACAAGTCTTGTTGTATTTATTTGATAATATTCTTTTGTGTTCGACTTTGTACTTCATATTAGGTTAAATATGTCGTAAAGATTTGTTTTACGGAACCTCTACTAACAAAGTTTTACAGCCGTATTTTCCACGACTGATCAAAATGAATCTTTTTAGTGATCTTGTGTGTGTGTATGTTTTTTGATAAATCAGGACGCCGTGAAATGTTGGGCAACAGTAAACCCGATAGTGATCCACTAACCTGTAGCTGTTTCTCGATTTGATACGATAGCTATCTTGTTATTATTGAACCTGCGTATCGTTGACCCGGCGTTACTGACGTTCACCTTTGTTGCGTTTACCTTTCGGGAGCATTCGCACTTGATACGTATCTTATCGGATTAATGTTAGATTTTGCGGTCAAACCATTTTCAACTATAAAATTTTGTCTTAAGTTTCTTATACAATCTTAAAAAAATTTACGATCTTTATAAAAGTTTCGTTTACTTAACCTTTGAAAGATTCAAGTTTTAAGTTCATCAATTCTTATTTAAAGAAATACACCTCACAAAACTTTTGTCAACTGAGACAGTGTTTAATTGTTTTAACATTTGCCAACGGTATTTACAAACTTAAATCATCAAGAAAGTTTGCAAATGGCTTTACCAGTTTTTTACTACTATTTAGTGAATGCCTGTTGTCTTTACTTTGGCAGGTGATTGTCACGCAGTGGACGCCGAATTTAAAGTCTGTCCTCTTAACCTTAACTGTTCTATTTGCCGCGAACACTGAGTCTTTCTATTCTAAGTGTACCTTCATCACGACATGGAGCTTGGATAGCATTTTAATGTTACTCCTGTTCTTGTTTAGTTCAAGTTATGTTGGACAAAGGAGTCATTGTCTATTGCTTGTTACTTGTCAATAACCTTGAATTATTTACGAACACGCGAATCAATCTGCCGCTCGTCTTATCTCCATCTAAATAATTTGATACTTTATATATTCACTCCAACCCGGATCTTCTTAATTGTCTTAGAATAGAAAACTAATGGAAATCGCTTGCTTTGCCACACTTCGTCGCCTCTACGATATTTGTATTGGCAAAAAGTTCAACATGTTGTTAGCCAATCAACGCTTTATATGTCAGCACAATCATTGAAAAGAAACGTTTTCAACTGAACACTTTTACCAATTTGTCGGTTCAAAGACGTTATATTTTGAAGAAGTTCATTGATTGCTATTAGATTACCGTTAATTTAAAAGCAATGCATTGGATAAAGTCACTTCTTTCTTCACAATAGTGAGGTACTTTGGTATTCAAATAGACGCATTATATTGTATAAAAAACCTTACTTACAATATCTAAGTGCTCGTATGTTTTTTGTGCATTCAAATCAGATACAGCTAAGCAACTAAACAATTAAAATTGCTTATGCTCTCATATGCACGTTCAACAAGACCATACGTACCATAAACCAATGAAATTCTCACGAGTCACGAGCAATGATATTTAATTACCCTAATTCGGTGATTTCGGTCAGATTCAGACCGACCGTTACAACCATCGTTACCTTTGGTACAGTTATCGTTTGGACTTAATACTTCAGCATCTAACAAGCTGAAGCTAATTTTTTGCTGACTACAAACAATGCGGCTGCTGCGGTATACCTATTAAACACGTTTTTGCAAACTTTCTTCGTTTGCCTAACCTTGTTGTTTTGTAAACAGTATCTTTTACGCTATTTGATCCAACTATTAACGAGTGATTGAGATTACTCACGTCCAACTGTTAGAAATTGGCGATGTTTTTGTCTATTTACCTGCAACAAAAATTACTTGTTAATACCAGTTACAAAGTTGAAGCACATAAATAAGGCAAGCAGTAGTAAGAGCGCTGTAGTGTAGTTAGGCAAAGTAAATATGCCACTTTATGAGAAAGTCCCTAATGAAAATGAATAAATCTATTAACCGTCAATTTTGTAGCGTGATATTCGCGGGGTGATCGCGAGTTGTCTGTTTCTGACACAGTATGTAGACTGCAGCCAGCAGTGGGTCAATGGGACACTGCAATGCACGCGCCGCTTTCCTGCAGTTGTCTTATGCAGATGAGAGTTGATATTTATTAACCCCGCGTAGATATATCGGGAATCCGACCAGTGACTTATGGACGCCGATGCAATTTATATTTGCATATTCCAATCGCTTTTTCTGTCCATAAGCTCTCTTTTACTACTTTTATTGCACAGCAAAGGAACAACCGCTGCTCTTATAGTATAAAACTAGAGATTTCTCTAATTTATGACTTTGTAAAATAACATTATTTAAGCAAGGCGGAGAGTAGCCTCATTTTCTTAGCATAATTATTGTTGCCTTCCGTACTTGACGTCTTTGTAGAGCATTATCTAGGATTTACGACTTTCTGAAAGATTCCTAGAATATCTTTATTATGTGCCACCGATTGCAAAGAGAACTTGACTGTGAGAACATAATTCCTTTACATGCGTTTGAGTGACTGCCATGGGAAATGAAAATAATTAACATTATAAACTTTGTAAGCATACCAGGCCTAAATATCTTGTATATATGTGTCGGTAGTTACGTCGTAGTAAATCAGAATCAATTACCTACTGAATGTTCTCTCCACTAGTTTAATCGAATCAAATGTACAAATTAGATAAAAAACAAAGAGTCTGGCTGAATGGAAACCGTAGTCCGATCAAAGTGAGCAGAAAGTCGGACCGAATCCAATTAAACATTTCCGTTTCCCAACGCATCAAAAAATACAAAAGAATGATACCTATCTACGGCATATGGTTTTGTAAAAATCGACTGGTTAACTCGCATTTGATTTTGTGTGAGATGTGATTCGCGTATCTATTACTTACTCATCAAATTGTATACGTTCATAGTGATTCTTATTATAAAGGGTATTAGAGCTACAAAACGGGTTGATTTTTGAGAAAATATACCATGGACATTACAAGTGAATAAAACTTAAGCTTTTGCAATATTTTATCAGAAACATAAGACAATTTACTGGAAAATAAAATATAATTTGTGAATTTGAAAAATATATTTTATAATTTATGAATTTGAAAGTCAAAGTTTAATGCTATTGTGATTCATGATTTAGAAATTTTCGCACTAGACAGATAGTGCGATTGTTTCCTATCTTTTACTCGCTACTATACTATGATTCATTGCACTAACTGTCCATCTGGTTAAATGATAAAGCGATTTACTTTCTCGTTTTATTTTTGTACAGAGATTTTAATCTAAATTACTTCTGGTCAAGTTGTTCTTTGAATTTACAGCTATTATCGTCGAAAGGATTATGTTCGCTCATTTGAAGTTCCCATGATCGTTAACATGTTTTAAGACATTCTTGGGCCACCATAGAAGATGATTTAACTAGAAAATGTAATGTAATACATGTCACAAAGGTACACATATCTACAAAGAGACCGCAACGAAAACTGACCTACACTAAAGCATGGAAACAAAACGATGTTACATCGATTGTGCGACCATCCCATCATAAATCCATCAGCAAAGTGAAATTGCCTGTATCACTTCGTCCATAGTTTAAGCCTTCGTGTGTACTTTGCGACAAAAACGGCTTCGGTTCACTAGACATGGATGGCATCTCGGAGCACCTGTTAACGCATCTGGGTCAGGCTTTTTGTCCGTTTTCACTATTCAAACAAATCTCCGCAGTGTAAGTTTGTACTGAAGTAGGCATGTCTTTGAATCGATCCGCCGTCGCCGCCGCGTTGTCGTAAGAAATTAATTAGCTGCTCGTACTTCGCTAAGAATATTTCTTTAGTAATCGAAGTTTTTCTCCGCAAACTACGGGCCTATTTGTTGTAAACTTTTTGTCTTCAGGAATAAATATCAGTTTGTACTTAGCTCTAAAATGTTTTAAGCCCATTTACCCTAATTAGAGTTTTCTTCATTGGCACTTAAATGAGTAAGTGATAGAAAAAGAGTTGCGATTTTCACACACAAATTCGCATCTCGTCATATTTATAAACTGGCGTGGTTTAGTTGGGCGTAACGACCGTTTTGTCGGCTGCTCTTGGCGATACGGTCTATATGCGCGATATCTGTCTTCTTACCCTCGCTTTCGGCTTCTCAGTTTAGATTTTCTTCTACGAAACAATTTTATTTCCAAGAATTTGCTGTTCAGCCTTTTATTTTATTAGCGTAGCTAATAGTGGAGTGCCGTAAGGCATAAAAATGGTCAAACCTCGGAATCCAGGGCCAGTCAATGAATCTTAATATAAACCTTGAAAACATGTTTTTCATAGTTTATAGAAAAATGTTAAAAAAAAAATTCTCCCCGTTCTCAATTTTTTTTTTTAATTTTTTTTTTTAGCCTAATTCGTCCCACTGCTGGGCAAAAGATTCATTGACTGGCCCTGGATTCCGAGGTATAAACCTAACGGCGCCCCACTAGTAGAGTGCCGTAAGGCATAAAAATGGTCAAACCTCGGAACCCAGGGCCAGTCAATTAATCTGTATATCAAGTATGAGACTGCATTATTAAAACCTCAAATAAAAAAGTTAAAAAAAAATTTGACCGATCTCGATTTACAACAATTTTTAACAACAATTTACTGAAAAATGAGAGGCGGAAGGGGGAAAAAGTGTTTATTTATCATTGTACATTATTGTCGTCGTCGTCGATCTCGCTGATATAGATTGTAGGCGAAGGTAGATGGACTTAAGGTGCATCAAATAAGTCTTACATGCCCATAGAAAAGTCTTATGAGTATCGAGTTAGACCCGTTTTAGTGATTTTTGAAAAAAGAACCACTTTTTGATGGTTTTTGTATCAGAGAGCGATTAATATTCAATTAATTAAAAAGAAAAGTATGTTAACGGCTTCTTCGATAGTTACTTATGATATGGCGAAAACAATTCGTTGATGATTAAAGTGGAACATCGACAAATTAACTGTCAAAGTTAATTTTAATTCTCTCCAAAAACAATAGCTCGACTTTGAGCAGCTGCCACGAAAAAAATTTACTCTGAACTTAATGAACAAATGTTTTTAAAAACTGCCTTGTGCTATTCCGAATCCAGAATGGTATAACATGTATTGCAAAAACAACAAATTCGGGGTATTAGACATCGAAGACTTACCTAAGTCGGATTATTTCAAAAACTTAGAAGTTGAGTTAAGGTGGTTAAATTGACAAAATCGAGTAGTTAAGAGAAGTAATCTAGTAGGGCGTTTGTTTTTCAGCCTGACTAAGAAATAGGGAGTGATAAAGGCAAAAACTAAGTCGCTGTTTAAAGCAAAATAGTCTAATGGACTAAAACAGGTAGTATTTGAATGGTGCATAGGTATACCTGCAGTCCCTAAAGATCCAAGATCAAGTTTTCAAGTTTGTAATAGTTGTTCTTTTTAAAATATGACTTTTGACTCATATAAATCAATGAAAACTCCAAAAAATTAATAATTGTTTATAATAATTTTAGGCCCAAAAAACGATGGAGTGACGACCTACGCTCATTTAGGGACGATTGGTGGAAAGCAGCTAATAATAGGAGTGTTTGGAGAGGCATGGGAGAGGCTTTTGCCCAGCAGTGGGACGAATTAGGCTAAAAAAAAAAAAAAAATATTAAAAAAAAAATTGAGAGCGGGGAGAATTTTTTTTTTAACATTTTTCTATATACTATTAAAAACATATTTTCAAGGTTTATATTAAGATTCATTGACTGGCCCTGGATTCCGAGGTATAAACCTTACGGCACTCCACTATAAGTTTTCAAAGATTTCTCTGTATATTAAAATTGTTTATAGAATCTTAAAGAGTTTTGTAATCATGTTTTATTTTCTAGTTCCATAAGTACTTGTATTACCACTTATTACATACTTATTTCAAAAATGCAATCGTACAAGATAAATACCTAAATAAATGCTATAATAAAATACTCTACTGTATAGCATCTTCCCGTAACATATCACTCTTCGAGAAAACTACTAATTTAACTTGAAGTGAATACCTTTATGTAAGTGGAGGTACTTAAGTAATAATTATAATTTATGCATCTACTTTGGTATGAATATCCCGTACTTAGAATATCGCAATTATAAAACCAGCGGGATTATAATGTACCTATAATAATAACCATTAAACTTAGGTCTAATATGTGGATTACATAAATGTCGTAATCTCATAAATTTCGTTTTCCTGTTTTGCCTCGGATTCATAATTTTTGCCGCCCACATAATGTCTTATATTTGCATAACGTAAGTACGGTATATCGGGCGCGAGTTTATTCCAATGCAGTGAACTCTACAAATAAGTACCAGGGCAGCATGTCGGAAGTAGGAGTGTAAGGAAATGAATCCCGTAAACACAGGGAAAGAAGACAAATTGTACACATTATCAGCAATTGTATTATTGCTCGATGCATTGTTTACAAATCGAAGATGCACTTGAAAATCCAGTTACGTTTCAATTAGTTTCCCACGTGTTGTTTAATATTCAACTAATGCGCATTGTGAATTGCTTTCAGTGTTCCGACAACAATCATAATTATTCAAATTGAGCTCGTAATATGCCTTCGTGGCGGTAACCTTTCTTTTTGTTCAGTGTTCAACACTGGTGTTATCAAGATGGAGCGCTTAGCTAATTGTTTTTTATTCAATCTCGACCAAATCTTTGGATATCACTTTTTATTCATGTCGATTTTGAAGCTATACTTTTATTTTGCATAAAGGCATTGTTGTAATAAAGATTCTCTTTAAAAACTATTTTCAAACTTCAATAAGTCTATATCGTAGCGAGGTCAATGAAATCTATTATTATTTTGATTTTTTTTATAGGTACTTTAAGATAAATTTAACCAGAAATACGACAATATCTAAACAAATTATAAAGCCTGATTAAACGGTACTTTGAGCGGTACTATGGATGACGTTATATTTCGGAGATTCATCAAAAGTTCTCCGGGCACGACCACGGCTCAATTTTGAGGTGAAATGCAAGGTCGGGGAACGCCGTATTGTGTTTGTTAAGTTTTTGTCACGCGTCTCTTTCTCTCCGGTAAGTAACATTGTTACCAAGCGGTGATCTACTCCATTGAGACAGATATGCCGTGCGATACTACACTCGGAAACATAATTTGTTCTACGTCTTCCGTGATAGTTGACGATCGAAAGCCAACTTATTCTGACGCAAGTATGCATTGGTATAGTTGCGTAGCGATTAACTCCGTTCCAGGTAACATTAATTACTCGTACGTAGCTTCCGTTTAATATTCATCTTTGCGAATACAAAATCCATCTAACTTGCCGCTCGGTTGGTCATCGACTGCGATCATAGTTTAACCGTTTGTTTATATATCCAGCCGCATTTACATGGTGAATAAACTTGTCGAGTGAACACGGTCGTAAATGTTCTTTAGAGTCTGTCATGTCTTGAGTGAACTGGCTATAAAGTTGTTGCCGGTGCACGCGGTCCCTGCGAAGTATCTGCGGTTAGCTTCAAATCCAAAGTGGAAATGGGCCCGCAGTTAACGTTTGTACTCTTCCAAGCTGAAACCACAAATCGTCGGGAGGGTAGCCTCTTTATAGTCTCTCATAGAGTTCTCGCCACGGATGGTTGATGTCCTCACCTGTCGTTTGCCGTTACCACCTCACGAATAACTTTATTGTCAGTATTATGAGCGGTACCTGTACACTTCGCATTTACATAACATGCTAATGTAACAGTACTTCTCAAGTGTGCTCATCATGATTGCCAATAGAGTGGCTATGAGTATGCAAACATCTCAATGGCTATTGTCATACCTATGTTCTGTTGCGTAATGGCTTTATCAGTATTACACTATATTTTTTGTCGTATGTAATAATGCTTTTACATTGCTACCATTAGGTTAGTATCCGGTCGATAGAGCTATTTGTTTTTTGTAACAAAACTTTACAGAAATGTCTAGATAAATCTTCTTTTTACTTGGCTTACTACTAGCTAGATGAGAATCAGGTATATCATCGCATTGATTTCGACTGATTGGAGAACGGAATAATGACATTCAAATCAACCAGTATCCACAAATTTGCGCCATCAAATAGACTATTATTAATTCTTCAAACTAACGACATTACATCGATCTCGTTACTCAAAGTCAATTCTTTAGTTCTATACATCACTCCGAAACAGTACATCAATGTTAAAGCGGAGACCTCCCATAAACACTAGGTTTTACATAGAGATCCTGTCGCGGTTCGTTGTTAGAGTAATGATGTAGTTGACTGACGCAGATTAGCTCGTCGCGTCTTTCACTCGTTCACTCTAGTCTAGGAGAGTTCGCCGCGAATATAAACTAAAATAGATCCTGCAACTTGAACTAAACATTGCTTGATAAGTTTTGTTTATTACAATTAGTTTTCTTTATAACTTTAGCCGCTTTCTCTCAAACAACGATAGTTCAGACACTTAAGACCGACTATCTCTATCTAAACTGAGTAGATAGAGTAAGCAGAAACAATGGAAAAACCAAACTTTAATGTCATATTTTTATCGTCAATCTTTATGTCAAGCTGTAGAATCCATTTTACTCTACTTATAATCCTACTAGGTCTATACATTCTCTCCGTCTGACGTGGATATATGATTTGAATGATTGAAAATTCGCGTCGGCTTGTTGCAAACGCGAACCACTGATGGGTCTGTTAACGCTCCATGAAGGTGCCTGTATGGTGATTTATGTTGCGTCATGCTTTTGCTCCAAAGAAACGCAGTAATATGAAGCATAAGCTAAGCTATTCCAGTAATGGACGCAACATACATCGAGCTTGAAATTTCTGTTAATTTATAGATGTAGAAGATGGTATAGATAGGGTTTACGTTGGTACTATGGTAAACAAACAGTTCTGGAAGTTTCGGTTACCTTTGACGTACCGGCGAATGTAAAAATTATATTGGATAAGAAACGGCAGTCTTTCTTGGTAAACACTATTTTCGTAGAGCCAGTTATGAGTATTAAAATTATCTCACTGGTTACTTAATTGTTCTCACGTCACATATCTCTCATTAAATATTTAGACATAACTTTACGACATCTAGATAACGCTCCACAATGTTCTACAAAATTCAACCACTATGTAGCTTACAGAGTTTACGACCATTAGCCCTCGACTTTATATTAAAGCTGTAATGCAGCACGGCCTATAAAATTATATCAGGTAGTATCATTAAGTTCGTGGCGGTGAAACAAAAAGCAACCATGTATTTTCCTTCCATCTCCATCCATCTAGGGTCGAGATGAAAAGTCACCAGTCTCAATGATTGGTTTGTATAATTTCATGGTGCCGCGTGAACCTCGGCTAACGGCGACTGCTCTCTCGGATTACAATAACCTCCTGACATAGTTGCGGGAGATTCTTGGCCAAATTGATTCTAGTACGGCTCGGGTGGTGCGCCCTAGGGTAACTTGCTGTGACCTAAGAAGCTGGCGCATCAAGAGTCCGGCCATTAGCATCGGCCAGTCACGTTCCCTCACAACAATACTGCTGCCGCCGAAGCTTTAAGTAGGTTTATAGCTGTAGTGACTCACAAAAATAATTTCTTTAAGGTCTGCAGCAGCGGTACAGCTGCTCATTATTTATTGTCTTATTGTCTACTATTATTTGTTTCAGGTAAGACGAATGCATTCCACTGAATACATAACATTTTGTAAGTAATAAAACCTAATTACGCCAATAGCATAAGATATAAAAGCATCCAAAAGATCTATAAGAGTATATACTTTTATAGCTTCCGCGTCATACGAAGCTACGAAGCCATCGTGAAAACAGATTGCATCTAATAATCCTAAAGGATAAAGCCATTATCTAGCTTTACAATAAGTATCTGGATTTTCATAGTATTTTGTGATAAAGGTGGTCAAAAGGCTATAATCGCTGGATAGTGTTCTATCGCTCGAGGCAATAACACCTAGATAACACCTCATTGTTTTTAACAGCCTATTACTGCTCTCGATCGCGCTTCACCATTTTAACATTGCGTCAATTTTATCGCTTAGAATGCGTCCCCGATATTTGTTTAAGTAACGGTGTTGTTTGATGGATGCACACACCTCAGACTTCAAAAATCATAAAGTGCTAATATGCAGTCAAATGATATGCCATTCGTGACCAGTACATTAGTGAAGTTGACCCGCACAGTCCCACGCCATGGATTCCATTTCTGGGTAGTAGTGCAATTGGGGACGTACTTGGAGTGAGCCAAGTGCTCTCCCTTGCATAGGGTCATCTGTCATATGGTCATCACGGTATGAAAACCGTGCGACACTCGAGTCAGATTCATTTTGCCGCGATTCAATACCATATTATAGCATTTTATAGCTCTTGGAGTAAGTAAAGAGACTGTTATTGAAATTTGAATAAAGTTATTCTAATATCCACGTTACTGTTCTAGTTTAAATATGAGATAAAATACTGCAGGAAAATAATATAAATTATCAATAATATCTTAGGGTAATTTGAACGAAGTCTCTTTTAAACCTGACTATTATTGTATGGTTATTATTTAATTTTAATGTCAAATTATATTTCAAATGAGGCATTTAGTGTCGCTATGTATCATTTTGCTGAATGCGGCTAATCCTTCCGCCGGTGTCTGACCCCTATTGCCCGCTATACCTCGACCCCTATAAATTTGCGCGAGTGCAAGACTGCCTTGCGATGTTACTAGCCACCAAGCCAATAACTGCGCCGACTATTTCTCTATAGAGATCCCAACTTCCGGAAGATCGTTTTATTTATTTCTTAGCTCTCTCCCGCTTAAGAATGAAACTTATTGGATTCTTCGAACTTTTCTTCGCAATATTTCCACTTAATAGTCGTGACATTAAATGCTGATGCACGTATAAGGCGACAAGTTTATTCCCGATATTGTTACTTTGTCTTTCATAACGGGACATCTTTTATTAAGTTTGATGTCATTCAATTTTGTGTTGGCCGTTTATCAACCGTGGCCGATAGTACGCAGTTAATCTGAACTGTTTTTACGTTTTTTCGTCTGTTTCAATTAGTAAGCTGGCGACGTGTTTACGGTCTGTTGGTTACTCTTATTGTGATGTAGCCCCGGGGCCCTTCGTCGACACAATATGGACCCAAATTATCCATCGATGGCGTTCAACGCTTCTATTGTGCAGACGCCATGGAATTTGTAAGTAAAGTAACGGGAGATCGCTTGCGCTCAAGTACATTAGAAATGTGCGTGAGATGCATTTTGCTATAACATCGCACGGGCTATCATGTTTATAGAATTGTATGCCGCGTGCAAGTAAGTATATCCACCATACTTATGTTACTAGAGGTCTGAACGCCTGCCATAAAGCCATTGTATGAGCCTGTGCTGTGTAATTTTCTGCGATGCAAACATTAATTTCGTGCCGGTCGTATTGTATGATTGTAATGTACAAAATAGAACAGGAAAATGAAGATGCTACTGAATTCTCTAACCTTTACTAACCTTTTTACCCCTATAGTTATTTTCGACTATAAAAGGAGATAATTATGTTTAACGTTAATAGGTAATAGTAGAGTTCGTAGTTTAAGGTATAGGTACTTATAATTATTATCTGCGATTCAATATAGGTTGCGCTATTCAATGCATGCAGTCGTAATCGTGGCTATGAATTTAGAAAGTATAATTATAATGTCTTTCTTTAACCTTGCATGAAGGTTTATCCCGATAACTTAAATATCGACTTAGCTTAAATCGCCAACAATAATTAACGACGGTCCTCTTTATGATGCCTTAAGAATATCTTTATTGACAGCTCAAAAGCCACAAAGGCCGCGTGAAAGCCACCATTGTGACTGCCCATCGATGCCACGCTACCGACAATGCCTAATAACTCAACTGCAACTGGCAACTCATTTAGGAAAATGAAAAGGCTGTTCGAAGCACCCGACTCTTTTATCATTGTTCGAGTTAGTGGTAGGTCTGTCTGTTATAATAGTCGCTAAGGTTATCAGACCGGATGATGAGGCCTTCAGATTCAATTCACGTGCTTTCACCGATTACCTCGTCTATTCTTTCTTCGGAGTCACCACTCAATTTCGAGGTGTCGTAATGATGCTAATTGTTCAAGATTTATCCTTGTTATAACGAGTGTAAGCGCGGGTACAACTGAACTTTCTCCCCTCGTGTGGTTAATAACTGCTGTGCGAGTATTGTTGTCTGGTTCTTGAACTTGAACCCAGGGTTAATAACGGTTCCTGGTAAATGCTAGGTGATATTCTTCATAGATGCACTGTCATTAAATTATAGTATACGTATAGTACTTCGGTTTATTTTATAAATACAAGGGAAAGTAAGGTTTTTCTTGACAGGTATCTCCGTTATCTTTTATATTAGTAAGGCAATTCCCGCAAAGCATTAGCGCCAATGTATTACTTGACATCCCGGACAAATATACTAGTATAATGTGCGCTCTATGACCATGCATTTTCTTTATGACATTTCTTGCATTAGAGAGCGTCGCGAGATATTTCACATTCTGAGTTACTGGTTCTGTCACTTTAAAGTGGTTGGAGTTAAACGCTGCCTTCAGCAAGAGTGTTTTTATTAAAACTTGCCATTTATGATTTATTTACTTTCCGTCAAGCTGTATCCATTCAAATCTCACGATCCGTTGTGCCGGTGGGCGGGTGACCCCATTCTAAGGAAGTGTAACCTTATAAGGGCTCCATTAGTCTGTAAACACGAGAGCAGATATAATTGTCTATGTAACCCCATTATTGTTTGGCTGTCTCTTAAATTATGTGAATGGTGACCATTAGAGGTAGTATAGAATGTGATCGGAGAAAGCACCCTTGTTAGTTGAACCTCTCCATAATCTAATTTCAGATCTGGCAGCTTGCTTGTTAAACGTAAAATGGTATGATTTCACTAAGCAACACTTGTGTTGTACATAAGGTCTTTAATATGCAAAATTGCTTGTGCGTAAGTTGTAAGCAAAATATACGGTCTGACGGGAGGCAATTGGAGGCATCCTATCAGCGTATGCAAAACACTACAAATTATTCCGCTACGGCGATTTTCTACACGCATCTCTCAATCACTTACAACTTATCACAACGGTCGTTAAGACCTAGTACTTGCTAACTGAGAGAAAATATGAACTCTAACTTAGGTTGAACCGTGAAGCAGTTAAGAACGCAGTACTAATTCTAAATATCCGGTTAATTGACACATTATAACAGCAACCGTTAGATTATTTTAACGTTTTATTGCTTAATAAGATGCAATACATATCAGTTATATCAAGAATATTTCAAGCTGTTGACTGAGAAATTCGCATATTGCATCGTTGGAATCAAATAGGGTGAGATTAGGCTACGATTAGATTAATCGAACGGCGTGAATTTCTGGATGCGTGAGCGGAGCGGCTCGCGGCGGCGGCGTTCCTACATACAGAGGAGGTTTCCGTGAAATCCTTGATTTGTTACCAGTTATCCGAGATAGTAGTGTCACGATATAAATAAGACGGTCGTGAGTGCCGCACGTTCAGTTGATCATTGCTCTGATAGGGCCCAACAACCACCCGCGCTACTCTGTGATCACACTTTTACATTCTTCAATGTCTCATTCCATTATCCTCATTCTTATGTAGGTAAACTGTCCTCGTTCGTCCTTTATTACTTTCTTCCACTACTAAACTCACTTGTTGTTGTTTTTATTTATCCGGCAAGTAAATAAAGCAATTGGTAGTCTATACTTACACCTTTGACGGCACGAGTCTAAGGCATGCGAATTTCGCTGTGCGCGACTCGCATATTAAATGATGATCGCAAAGGCGGGCAACCTTCGCATTCGTTCCGCACTGCAACACACTGGCACAAATAAAGTTTGACCTGCACCAAAGCAGGGAAATTGTCAGCGCTGGTACATACGTGCTCAATCTCAGATGTAGGTTGAAACTTTCGTCCGCTATAGCCGTTCCAACCGCAATGCAAACAAGAGCAGCGGTCACGTTTCCGAGATCGCAATAGAATCTAAACAACTAGGATCATTGATACCGCAAACGGTAACCCACTAGCGATGTAAATTTGCGGCCGAAGAAATCCGAGATACTATTGTTAATTGACTTGCTTGCTATTATATTCGTACTCGCCTCTGTTATTAATTATCACTCTCGAATGACACCTTCCCACGTTCGCATGCTCCAAATACTATAATGACGTTTCTTGCAGCCGCCTTGATCACTATTCGCAGTCGGCTTTATTAAATCTTTCATTTTCCTGAGCTAAATTGAGTGAATGTATGTCGCTTTAAATACTTAGGAAATGCAAGCTTGGTGGTAATATCTGTCAGTAATTTTCTTGAAATTCAACTACAAATGTCGGCGTTGATAATCTACGCAGAGTAACTGATACTCAGTATGTCAATTATGCTAAAAAAGTATCAGTCAGTGAGAGGCGACCTGCCTACGAGAAGGTACTTACGACTTCATCTATTTTTTGTGACGATTGAAGCTACTGGTTATCGGCGGTGTAGCTATCATTAAAGTCTCGAAACGAAAAGTGAGCTTGATCGTTCTTTATCGCAAGCTCCACTCGATATCTGAGTAAAACTTTTGCTTTCTAAACACGGGTGCGATTTTGATGTATTGAGTAAGTACTCGAGGAATAATACAACGGCATCGAAAAATAAAGTTTGCAAAATATCTATAAAACATTACTCATGGAATAACAATCGCTAATCGATTGCAAATCACATTTTTGAAGTAATATGCCTCAAAATTGAAAACAAGTTTTTCTGTACAAAGATTTAGCCGAGACAAATATGCAGAGTAATCGTCGTGTGAAAATTGTGGTGTTTTAACAAGTTGGGCGCCACGCCGCCGGTAACGTGACAGAATAAGAACGAATCGCGTTTATTAGTCGGGCTTAAGAGAGATTTCTCACGAGACTTGCGGCTCTTGACTACCGATGAATGGAAATGGCGACGGTGTACGCGCATTCTGTTGACGATATTAGGTCAATCGTTGCGGAAGTCGACGTTCGAATTGCAAACCCTCAATAATGGATGAACTGAAGTTGTAAAGACAACAAAAGACTGAGACTATACTCAGATTATTACTACACAGCCAAATGTGACTGAGTCGATCTAATCATTAACTCGTTAATAAAGATGCAGTTAAGATGCTTTGCTGCCAAATGTGACTGCTTAATGCAATAGTTTCTTGAAATATTAACATCTGTCTGTTTCTATAAAACAGCAGTATTATGTAAAGTATACTTTAGTCCAGTCTATCGAATCGCGGCTCGGCGGACCGCGATGGATTGGTGGCTGAAGAAAAAAGCTACCGCTACCTGACACAGTGCTTTATTGAATACAATGCCGTTGACGTCCAACGGTAGGCCAGTATGATATACTGGGGAGTGTTGCAGTCAGTGTTGACTAAAAGATTATCCTATTTGGCCATGTTCATTTGCGAGCCTAAAAGTATATCAATGTCGGACTGAAACCTACAATTTATCAACTTTCCTTTACTCTCTTATTTTAAGGATTGCCATTGCAGTGACTTAGAAAATTGAGGCCAGTTCGACTTTATTGTATGTAACTCAAGATAATTAAAATTAGCAGCTATATTAGAACGTAACGAGAACACTTGCAACAGTAAACTTCGTCAAGTTCAAGCATAAAAAAAATTAAAGATAAAATCTTAACTCCAATAATAAAGTAGTCGTTTTTGTTTTGCATCTTTGTGAGAATTTCAGCGCTGCCAACAGCTACGTACACGATAAACTCTAACGGGTCGCTTTATCTACGAGATTATGGCTGCTTAGCTGTAATAATTCTATCCGCTTATCTCACTGACATAGAGAACTTTCAGTAACGGTAATTCCTATTTAATTTAATACAGATTGTTTCCGTTTTCATTTTCATCCATGTATGTCTTTATAAAGAAAGCAGTTGGACGGGTGAATACCGGCGTCGGTAACAGAACGGACGGTACATTAGGTTGACCGTAATAAGAAAGTGGTAGTGCTATATGGGGTGGTACTGTTACATGACTTGTATGAGAACATTATTGCTGTCGCTGAATTATTTATAGGGCAGGACGGATGCTTAGTAGAAATTGTCTCCGGTTATCGAAATTAGACATAAAAGCGTGAGATTGTAAACTTGCAACGCTGACATACAGGCCATGAAGGCTGTCCATTCGTTTGCGTTATTTTATTTGCGTTTTTTATTTGCGTTATTTTATTTTAAACGTTCATGAATAAACTGATACGACAACTTTTTGTAACGCAAAACCTATATTTTAAAATATAATGCACTTTTTACGATTTAATTTGGCATTCCTCAAAGAAGCAATCTTCTCTGCATACCTTACTACACTTTCAATCTTGGAATAATAAACAAAAACTCATCCAGGAGATGTCATTTTTGTTTCAATTCCAAACCTGCCAATCATTAAAGTCATTCATCATCGGGGAGGCCACTCGTACTTGCGCTTGCGCATTGTTTGCTTATACTTACTCCAATTTGCTTTAGCTGCTTAAGTGTCTTCAATATTTATCTTTACAAAGTCAATATTATTTGCCGTCACTTTAAAATTGTTTGTATATGTTTTTTACTCTTTTAAAATTAACTTCATATTTTCATTTAGTTCATGCTAATTAAAGCGCTCTCTTTGATAAGACTAAAACAAGTAAGTTGCGCATTTTTAAACGTAATGAGTGCACGGTACAGTAATTAATTCATTAAAGTAGCGACTAAGGGTTACCTTCTTACCGTTGATGTTTAATTTAAAGTTCAAAAACTCTCATATGTGAATACATGAGTGTTCACTAATATGCGCTACAAAAATAACATTTATCACTTTAAAAGTAGGTATATGGCATAATTACCTAAAAATACCAAGAAAACTGATGTGTTCCACATACTTATTACAATTATTATGTTGTTAAGCTGGTCTAAGACGCAAGGGCCTTAAGCTATTTGCAATCACAACACTATTCAAAGGACGTTTAAAACATATATATTTTAATTTAAAATATTATTATTTACGGTCGAAAGGACTTTATTTGCAAAACTTTCCTCTACGACCAGAGTTATGTAAGATAATTTACATGTTTAAGTAAGAGCTCAAACTTGATGATATGGAATTTAAAAGAAACATCTGTTCACACTATTATTTAGTAAAAGCGGTGTATCAATTAGTGTTATCATAATAACAAGATCATAAAAGTAATTGGCCGCTTCCGGAACATAGTTTTAAATGATGTTGTAAATCTCATTAAATTAAACTTTAGTTGGTATCACTTTAAATTTGAATTATAGTTTATGTTTTGTATCTATTTATATAAATATGATGTTTACTTGTCGTGCTTGTCTGCACTAGGTACGCTTTTAAATCAATATCATTACATTTGTTATTATCCTTGAAATAATAATTCTACTTGACAATAAATTTAAATCCCAATGTTTTGATGAGTTTTATTATTATCGTGCGATTAACTTAAAACAAAGAGGCAAAGACGTGACATCGCAAAAGCTAGCCAATTCGTAGTAACTGCTCAGAGAAAAATCTATGATAAACATCTTAGTGGCGGGACCAAGACAGACCATGAAACTACTCCAAAGATTCTTGTCTTACTATAATTGTTCTAACGGTCAATGCACTGATAACCAAGCGCTTCACTAGACGTGTGCAAAATCTAGCGAAACTACGGAACTGCCTTCATATTATCTTCTTAGAAATATGTAGGTTCAGATCATAATCGTTTTTTTTGTTAACTTTGTTCATGTTATGATGTACGGTTTCTTTTTATTGAGAATACGGACGTAATTTCTGTTGATTTATGTCCGAGATATAGTACAGATTCGATCCGCTATTTTCTTTTTATAGCAAGTCTATTATACGACCTCGTAAAATGAAAAATGAAGTGCATTTGATATCATAATGCATTTTTTCGGCGTGTTCGTGGCTCTGACGCTTTTTGTTATAAGCATTCTTTATACTGAGGGACTGAGGCCAATAATAAATACCTACAAATAAATGAACTACTACTTTATAAACTTTAATATACTCGTATCTACAGAATAAGTAAATTATTGAAAACACTTAACTGGTACGTACGAGTATGTTAGGCATTTTAGCTGTGCTTAATAAGTCAGCACTCTGCACAGCAGAGAATGAATAAATTTACCTTTAAACGTTAAAAGCTAGGCTTGGATACATCTGAAAGCAATAAAATAACCGGGCGGACCGTGTAACTCACTGAATATATCTATGAATCTAAGCCCACACACATTCCAATGAATCTAAGGATGATAGCCACGCACAAACTTATGCGCGATGCATTCGCAAATAGCTCCATAAATACTCAAGCAATGCAGATGTTAGCTCTCAAACTGACTTTAAAGTAATCCATTTTCATGTAAATTCGATCATTTATGGACGCTCCAGTTGTCATCACGATAACGAATTTCAGCTTGAAATTTTGCAATCTTAACTGAATAACTGATAGGTAACTGTACAAAGATCTTAAATTCAATAGATAATGCAATTACTATAGGAATTATGTCACTAGAGCCTGAGAACCTAATAAGACTATAAAATAAAGTCATTCGCCGTTTTAAAGTTTTATTTAAAGCGAGAAAATCTAGCTGTGTACCTGGAAATATCTATGATGAGAATGCTATGCTAATTAGAGTATAAAATGTTATCATGCATAACAGAAATCAATCTATTTAGCAAGATTAAAGTTCCGATTTCACTCACGATTGAATCAGATATCAAATCCATCGAAACAATACTAAATAATAAAGTTTCAAAACAGCCCAATCATTGATTCGAGAGTGTATAGCCGAATGTTTTGATCGAAAATAACAGTGCGTTACATGAATCAATATGGAAGCAAAAAAGTGGCGCCAAAACACGTGTTAAGACAGTGTTACACTGTGTCGAAACATTCTTGACGTGAATTAATTTCACTTTCGATTATTTGTAATGAATAGAGAGGTCAGGCAGATCGGTAAACTTTCGCCTCGGGCCGAAAATGTACCTAATAGCTTTGGGTATTACGCATGCCGATTAAAATTCGCTAATCATTATTACATCGCTATATGCCACAACGATTAATAGTTTCGTTTTGTTTGTTTCAGGTGAGTACTGGTTGGTACCTATTTCATTGTCAAAAGAGTCTCTGTGACCGGTAAGTACATAGAATAAGTGCTAAGTGTTTTTTTTTTAAATCTAAAAACACTTATTTTGATAAGTTTTTTTTTTACCGTAAACACTGTAAAACATACTATCCGTAAAGACAAGACTTAAATTTTTAAGTTGGAGATAAATGACGCATAAATTTTAACTAACTCAGTTACGACCTAAACATGCATTATTTAAGTAATGTCTCTATTCAAAGTACAAAAGATCATATTTTAGGTGCCTACTGAAGATTGTATATGATTAGAGTAGAATACCGCATTAACTTCTGCAAATCATGGTTTCCAAAGATACTTTGGGCCTTTTGAGAAAGCATCTTCATTACAACAATGGCTCGTGTGTTTCCCATGAATAGAGAAATTAGATTGACACCGACAGCAAGGTCAGATGTAGGCCACTCAAAATCGGATTTTGGGAATAACGGATGTGATTGACTTTCTCTGAAAACTTTATAACAATGAATAATAAAGTTGAAACTGCTCTGTACGGTATGTTAATTTACCTACACTTCTTTCTAACACCTTATCGGGTGTTTGAGACACTTTCGAGATGCTCTGAATATATTTACAATTAGGCTACGTATTTGCATAGTCGCGATTTGCTGAGAGTTTGAGAGAAAATGTTTTCACCGAGTGGTAAGCCTATGCCAATTAGGTAACTGCTTTCTAGTTTTGTTTTATTGGTTCTCATTTCTGAATGTAAAAGGATTTCTCTTCGTTTATTTTATACTATCTCCCTCCTCCTTATTGACTTTAGAATTGACGCCACTTTATCTAATTAATGTTTTCAATTACCAACATTAAGGGTTTTCTTAATAAGGTTTATTTACAATACCAATAATTCGTGATATAAATTCCCAATTAAATTAAATATAATTAAAGTGTAAAGTCATGCTCACGACTTTCGATAACTACTTGTAGTAAAATTTGTTGTCCTGAAATTCTGTATAGCTAAAACATATAACTATCCAGCACCGTTTATTTATAAATTCAGTTTCTAGGGCATGACTGCACATTTAAAGAAACTAAATTAATTGTCGAAAATTTACAACGGTTCATGTCCAGTAATGTCCATGGAATACTAGGAAATAAAATATTAAATGCAGAAATACTTTCATAAAAGAAAATTAAATTTTTGCATTGACAGTTCCCTCAATAATGCTTCAAAACTGTCAAGAATTCAGGCCAAAGTTTCCCTTTTGAAGGAATGCCCTTAATTACCTGTCACAGATGAATAATGAGCTCTTAACTTTCGACCTTCGATGGACGGATAGCAATAGAGTCATTATTAAAAAGCGTTTTATCAACATAATCATACGTTGCGTTCGCACAATAAATTTTGTCTTAGCTCCAGGGAATGTTCCGGTTTCGGATCATCCGGATTTTGTTTTCCGTAATAGCATCGCAGGCGCATGCAACCTATCAAAATTTTGATTTACACCTATCCGATACTTTCTCCCGGTTATCGACAAAAAATCAAAATAAGACTGCAATTAAAATATCTCGAGGTACTGTCATAAACGTAAAGCAATTAATAAATGTTTACATTTGGGCGTAAAAATTTAGATAGTAGTTCCAAACAATGGTTACTGCAAGTAGTTTGAACACATACTTGAGAAATCAATTCCATACACTTTCTACAATTATTCTCCTGTTAGTTTCGCTTTCCTACTATTTGTTTGTATGATCAGATGACGACGGTGTTTTGGCTTCTCCGATAAGAAGTAATGCAATGTAACATTCATTTTCAATTCTATCAATCTAGCCGTATTTATTCGTAATCATTTGATTACATTTCATTATATTGTTAAAGGAAGTGCGAGCAATCAAAGTAAAAGCTCATGATTGTAGCTGTATATATTTGAAATAATTCTTGTTCACAAGCATGTATTAATGAAAGAAGTTTAATTATTTAAACATTAGCATGAACTTTAACATTTGACTTAGTTATACGTATCCATTATAACAAACCAGAGAGATTTACTACAAATAGCCAATCAAGCCATCTGCTTAGTTAAGCAACTATCTTCACTATCAATCACACGGTTTCCACTGTCTTTGAATAATCCCCATTACGTCGTCGTAATTTGAGACTAGGATGAGACCGTTAATAGGATGCCGTTTAGTGTAACTGTTGGCGAAGAGATTCTATCGAACGGTAAGTGTGTGGTAGCGCGTGGAACGTGGTGGTAACTCATCAGAGCATCGCGTGTGGACCACGTAACGGATGGCCAGGAAGGCACGCAACAGCGTCCACAACAGAAACGAATCGTTTATGTCATTTCGTACAAGTTCGCGTAACCGACTTCGTGCCAAGGTGCTAAAATGTTTCTACTCTCAGTTACGTACATTGTTTTCAGCACGCCACTATTTTAATTAACGGTCCGTTGTTAAGTTATTCATATCGGAATTTGTGTTAATTTGACTTTTTACTAATTCTTGCGTAATTCTCATTAGCAGCTTGCATTACTCAAATTCAGATATAAGACATGCAAGCGTACTCTCGTTTTTATGAATGAGTGTTTTTAGTTAATTCATGACGATTTTCCTCCAAACATCTTAAATTGGTAATCTTTTTGTGTAGATTTTTTTACTTAACTCGATCGTCTCTAAAGATTTCTCGTTCTGAGAATTGATGGCACTTATAATAGTGAAATTGCTTCCACTGGTTTATCGGGCCGCATCTAAAATCACGTGATGTAGTATGCATCCTGTGCCGAGTCCACCATATCAGATCTATCGCCATAATAAACCTTAAGGATTATCGATTGAGCATTAATATTGTAGAATTACGCTTAGCGATCAGTTAAATTCTAATTTAAGCTATATTTTATATCCTATTTCATTCCAGGCAATAAATTTTATAAATTGCCATTTTTATTGCAGAAAAAAGCAAACAAAAACATAAGTTCACACCTGCTAGCTAGATAAAATATGCTTGTAATGCAATTATAATGTCGGGCTTGAGGAAAATAAAAGGTCCGTAGGCGATTCTTTTTGTAGCTTTTTAATAGTTTTACAAGAGAAGTGTTAACGGAAAAGCTCAAAGGTATTATGTAAATGTTTATGCAATATGGCCTTGTAGGAAGTCAATGTCGGTCGATGCGCCGACGGATGCGAAAAAATTGCAGCGAAACACGAAACACTAACCTCACATCTGTTGCCGCGCCTCCACTTAACAATCAGGCTGAATAAATTGCATCATTAAAAAATAAGTTTGCACAGAAGCCTAATAGACTATAAAGAATAATGGTAGAAAATAATAGAACAGACGCCGCGCTAAATTCAATTTAGTTTACAAAGCTAAGTAACGTTGAACCTAATTACGGATATAATTGCTTATAAAGACAATATTGTAAGTATTAAAAGTTTTACTTTTCCATTTATTCTACACTAGCAGTTTCTGTCTTCTAGTCATAGTTATTGAACTCTTCTCTTATCGCTTGGTTTTTGTTTAAAATTTTGATTAGGTTACACAGTTCAACCGACTAAAGTCCATCTTGGCAAAATTTTGAGGTAACTAGGTAGTTCCAATGCACGTTAGAAGACGTTAACCTTTCACTGCCGCGTTTAGATAATCTGCGACCTCCGACCGCACCCCCGGAGTTATGTTCGTGACTTTATGTTATCTATTCAAATGGACTACTACTAGGCTTTATAACAATCCTTGATCTTGAAAAGTAGGCAGACGCATATAGCGTGTGTCTTGGAACTCTTGTACCAGTGACCAGAAAAAGCTGTACCTTTTATACAGAATGCGATGTCTTAGTTCAAAATGACTTCATTGAAATTTATTTATGCAGCGATTTCAAGTATTCTTTTGTTTTTAATTAGATTTCCAACGGAAAACTTGTCTTTTTAAAGACATTAAAGTGTTGTAACAGTTTTCCTTTAATCACCGTAATGTAGTTTGACGCTTCGTCAAAATAGTGTTTTCTCTTTAAGGGAAGGCAAAAAATATAATATGATGCTGACATCTTCCTTTTTGGATATACCTTTCATACAAACAACTACGCTTCTATGAAATTGACATTTCACTTACCCTCCATCTTACATTCCTTGTATAATTTCATATTAATACGCCTTGCTGCCTCAATCAAACATAATATTTAGGTCGCCTAAGAAAATCTTAATACTAAAATGATTACCCGGGTCATTACTGGCTTAAAGCAGCTGGCTCCACACTGATACACTCGTAATAATACGTCTGTAGATAATGACATTGGCACTTGGATTGAATCACTCGATATTTTCACGCTTCGTCCTGGTCCATTAACATACATAACATGATCCACATTATCTGCAACTGCTGCAACGAAATTACTTTACTTCTTACGTGTTTTGATTTGATAGATATCTCTATTTAAATACAAATAAAAAATAATTTCTTGTACAGGACCCAATATTAATCAAAAATGTTAAATATATAATTTTGTACTTGGTTAATGAATTTATTGAAGTAGCAATTGACGTCATAAGTTTAAAATAAATATTCTGATGCTATATTAGTTGCTACAATCAGTTTTATAGGTATTATAATAGCACATTTTGCGGTTTTATTTTTTAAATATATTAGAACAAACCTAAATATACGCTCATTAACATCGTGTGTGTACAATTTTCCTCATAAAAGCCACCTCAAGTCTATGACCTTAATCAGTTTGTGTTTGGTAAGCCGCAAGTTTACAAGTTCAAGTACGAGAGCAACATGTATTCCGAAATTCCCGAGGGCTTACAGTACGGGGATTTCATGAACTTTTTTGGTCAAAGTGACTGTGAAACAGTAATAAAACGGGAACACGAAGCAATTCTACGAGAAAGAGTGGAAGGAACGTTTAAAGAATCTCGAAGAAATGTGAATTTTCGTAAAAACAGATACCATTTTCCGACATGTTTCGATCAAACTAGGGTGATCTTGCCGATAGAAAGAAACTGTGGAGACTACATTAATGCAAATTATATACACGGATACGACGAGCCTAGGAAGTACGTCCTTATACCAGCCCCGATGATGGCAAGTAACACTTATGGCCTATGGAGAACTGTATGGATGCTGCAGTCACGAATCATCGTGATGTTATGTGAAAAAACAATCTACACGCAAAACCCTCAACGATATGATGCGTATTGGTCAGTGGAGGAGGAGATACCTCTACATTGCAAGAAATTTATAGTAACAACAAAGAGAGTTGAAAAACGATCAAATTATATTATATCTTCCCTTGAGGTGACTGATGGTAGTGAAGCAAAGCAAGAGGTATTGCACTTTGCGTTTACATCGTGGACAAAGACCGGTTCGCCTACTAGTGTTGAAGACTTTATGGACTTAGTATTAGCTGTAAGACGTTGCCAAAATGAAATCAAGTTGAAGTTTGACGAGTGCAAGTTTCCTGTGCCTCCTATAATTGTACATTCTAAGAGAGGTATCGACAGGGCCGGAGCTTTCTGTGCAATTGATATTGAATTATCACGATTCGATAAAAGCCGCGAAATTTCACTAGCATCCACTGTATCTACAATACGTACACAAAGATACCATGTTCTGAATGACTATAATTATTACCGTTTTTGTTATAATGTTCTTAAATGTTATGTTACTATGGTAGGGCCACTCAGAAAAAAATCATCTTTAATAGCTGATAAGTCTTCTTTAGCTATTTTAAAAAGGTGGATTGACTCACATCTATCTGGTTTATGTCATACTACGTAGAATCAAAGAAGTAAATTATGTAATGTTAATAAGCTGAGGTGATGCAAAAAGTACACTGCGTGGTAAAGATGTCCTTATAATATAAAGTATCCCGTGGTAGAATTTTTATATTCTGTACATAATTTAAAAAATGTTAAGCGAGACTATTGTTAGTATTAATTTTAAGTTTTACAGTTATTTCGTACGTAGTTTTGTGTGTAATAAAATTACGTTTAAATAATACTCATTTTGTATTCGTTTTATTAAGCAGGAAAACCTATAAAAGGTTCGTAACCCATTTTTATTACAAATATTTATATATTTTATTATGTTCAATTAACGATCGACCGAAGTTTCAGTCAAAAAACAAGGTTTTTCAATAAGCTCGAGAATCTAATCTTAAAACACGACTACGAGAGTCATGAATTAATGAGCTCTATCGTCTAAATATCATTGCGTCGAGACTTAGAATTATTAAGTTTTTAAAACTGCTTGTACCTCTACATTTAGGTAAGCACGTATAATGCCTCTATGACCAGATTATTTAAAGTAACTACCAACCACGCTTAAGTGTCGCGTTAATGAGCAATTTACAATTAAAAACTAACCGCAAGTAGGGTACAGCAGTTATAATATTTAAGAAAACCGTCTTTTACCAGCACTTTGTCTGAAGTGGTGCTGTGATTAAAGATTAGGCACGTTCGCTAAGAAAATGTCTATTCCGTGATTTAAACGTTTATGTTATAAAAGCTTGTTTACCGTTCAATGATATTACCTACTTTACAAAAGCTCTTAAATATTTATAGTAAATCATCTTCAAATACCACATCTTTAAATCGAATGAAAAAAAAAACAAAATCAGTCTTATATCACTTGTAAGTGAAATAATGATGTATGTTTGCATAAACAAACAGTTTCTATAAAGCAAAAGAACAATAGGAAATCACCAAGTTGAGATGTAACGTAACAAATCATATTTACACGGTTTTCTTCAAATTAAGCAACTGGAAATTTCATGGTCCCTAATTTAAGGCGTTGTGCAACGATTTGCTTTTTAACCCAAAGTTCGTGAATGAAAGTATCATGCAAATTCTGGATCCATCTGAAAAGGTCACGAATAATCATTTGCTGCGGTTTGCGTTATGTCACCCTCTCTCTTTTTTACGTTTTGTAGGTACCTAAACAATGATATAAATATAAAGTTTGTTTCATGTTTGTTCCACGCGCCGGCTATAGCTACTGCCATATAAAGGCTCCAGTTAGCTTTCTACGCGAAACAATATTTGAAAATCGTGTGCACGTACACGGCCTCGGTACCCATAAACCGTTGTTTTAACACTTTCAACATCACAATTTCTGTTTACGACATTACCATCCCAGATCGCTACTAAAGGTACCTTCTTAGGTACAATCCCCTTTCTCTTCTGCACAGATATCGACCACGGATTATCGGCTATCGACTTTCTACCTGCAATGCGTACTGATTAATTAGACACGATTAGTATCGGAATCGCAACGACCTCGAGAATATTTACTTTGCATTGCGAAAGCGAGAATTTGTGCGTTAAATTAATATCAGATTAATGAAGCGACTCGATATTGATGTGTTTGACCCGAAGCGAACGCGACAAATTGATAATGGTCGTGTGGCTGGAATCAATCACATCGATATACCGGTTTTTGATTAATTTACGATTCTTTTAACGATTGCCATAAATATGATTGAATGTTGTGTAGAAATAAATATGATTGAGTAGTATCTACGTCTAAACGGAATGTATATCGATTCATTTTTTATTTTGAATTACGACGATATCGACGCTGTGTTTAATATTGTAATAGCCTTTTATGTAATTGTCTTATGTTTGTATTACAGCTTACACAGCTTACTGTTTATAAGATAAATACTTCCTTGATGCTCGCTCTCACAATAAACTTAAAACTTAGGTAAAAAATTACTTATGCACTGAATATGAGACAGTTGTACGCATAAATAAGAATTAATGAGCCAACGCGTTGTTGTGTTCTCAACGTTTTATTTCTTCCCCTGAGAGCTACCGGCGAGACAATAGAGTAATAGAAACAAATTAAGTAATGACTGTACGAAATGTTCCGTTGTCTGCAACCATGGCGAATTCGCTGTTCAAACGATCCTTTCTTTTTCCACAACATTAGTGCACAAAATGGATTTCACAGATGTTTTCAGTTCAAATTGGTTCAAAATAGAATTACATCGTTGAATAATTATAGAGTTACATGATAGATGCAAGCTCAATGTGTCTTCCTATATTATCAAGTATAAAATGCAAATAAGTAGGCGTCAACTGAGCGAATGCGAAAGGGCTTGGAGCCAACACCGTTATCGAGATGTGCAGTTTTTCCTGCGGCGGCGCCTCTATGCCGCGCTCTCCAATCACTGGTCGAAGAATAAACATAATTACACCCAGCTTCTTTGCTATTTTTATCACAAATTGGCAGCTTTAAAATGACTATTTCTACTATAATGCAGTCAATTTGCAAGATTGGTCGAGTTTTTGTTGTGTTCTAAAAAGCGCAGTAATAGAATTACTTAATAATGGAGGCGGAGAGATGCAAACGGTTTTATTTAGTCATGCTTAACTATTTTGCAGAAATATTTTATTGGTACTGACATTTTCATAGATATACCCACCGTGTACACGTTTAATGACTAAACGAGTACTGTTATTCGTAAATTCAGAAACCAATACGCGGCTAGTTAAATGTATCCAACAAAAGATCAGTCAACTTTAGAAAATGGTTGTTCATTCATCACTATAATAGATTGACTGTATAAGAGTGAAAGTTTTGCCTCTTGAATACTGTCTCCTCTAATCCAAACTAAATTTGTTTCTGTCCTAAAATTTGCGGGCATTCGCGGCTCGACCGCAACGTAGCTAATGACAGGAAAGTACCGCCTCCACCGGCGTACGGACTTTTTTATCTGACTAGGCTACATTGTCTCCAGTTCTTGCATACAGAAAACCATTATAATTTCCAGCTTTCTTCACTCACATGACGATTTCATTTCGTCGCATTTAAAACTCAAATTGCGGGAAATATTTATGAGCATTGTTGACTGTAGTTAAAGTAAAATTTGTTTCCAAGTAGTCTGCGGTCTGTACCGACTACCGACTACGTTATGCTTGCATTTACGACTGAAAATTGTTAATTTTACGCGATAATTGCTAAGTTTTTGTTCAAAATCTAGTCCATTGTATCTCGTTGAGAATGTATTTTTTGTTTCAAAAATGTAATGGGATTTATGCAAAATGAGTTTTACTGATGAATATTTATGTGGTGCATTGTTTTAGGGCAGCCCGTTTGTAAAAGTTGATAAACATCCCATGTGTGAAGAAAATTGAATTAAATGTCTATAAACTTCCATCGAAGACATGTTGAAACTAATTGCTCCTTTCAAACAGCAAAATTTACTTTATAATCCAATTGACGAATGCATTAATGTAAGTGAATTAAACGGCGATTATCAGTAAACATTAAATTATCATAGAAACAACATAATTCTATCACTTAGCTATCATAATTTTTCTTACTTGATACAAGTACGCACAGGGCGTAACACATCGTTTCTTACAATACTTATTTTTTTAATGTGAAGCACTTGATCGAGTTGCTAGGAAATACATAATTCATATCAATTTGCACGGGTAATGTGGGAATGCGCTGCATGCTGGTGAATGCAGTAACCTTTCTCTAAGGGCTCATTAGGTGAAATTTATGTGCAGACGCTGCTTTATCGACAGACTAGAGTACTGAAAGCATTTTATATTTAAAACATTTTATGCCCACTAAACGACCGACATGTAAATTTTATGCCTATCCTACCACGCAGCGTCGAGACAAAATTTACTATAAAAGAAAATAGCGGCATTAGAAACTAGAAAATCGGTAACTATTGGACTGTAACCAATTGAGAAAACAATGAGTAAGAAACTATTAAAATCACTGACCTCTTTCTTGGTCTGGTCGTTGATTTTAACGTGCGTCTGCGGCTGCGCGGGCTTGTCCCGCAGCGGCAGGTACCCCTCGCGGCTGTCGGCGGGCTCGGCCGTGGGCTCCGTCTCCGTGGTCGCGTCCATGGTCACCGTGCTGGCCGTGCCCGCGTCCGTGGACCGCGGCTCGGCGCCCGTGCTCAGCGTAGGCGCCGCCGTCTCTTTCATCTCCTCCGCTGTAGTCCCGGCTGTCTCGAAATCAGAAACTGTCTCCGTGCTATCGCTGTTAGATGTCGTCTCTATATCTGGAACCGTTGGCGTTTCCGTAGTTCGCACAATCGGCCGAATCGTGTAATGTTTGGTTGGCCGGTAGGTGGTGGGCAGAGTCGTAGCCTTCGTAGCGGCGGGCGTGTCGGTTTTAGGAGGTTGCGTAGTTTTAGCGGACTGGGTAGCTTTTGTTACTTGTGTCGTTTTGGTATCCTGTGTGATTTTAGTAGTTTGGGTATTTTGTGTATTTTTTGTAGGTTGTGTTGTTTTAAAATCAGTGGTGGTTGTAGGAGCGCCAGTTCTATGAGAGGTTTTCTTTACTTTGGGGGGTGCGGTCGCGGTCGCGGTAGGGTTGGTCGCGGGCACAGTCGATTTAGTTCGGTTGGAGACTTTCCTAGCGAGGGTTGTGGGACGTTCCTCTATGGTGGTGGGTGGTGGAGTTTGGTTGGTGGTAGTTATAGGGGGTTGACGATCGGAGGGCGGTTCGAGACTGGATTGCTTAGGTGTTCGGGAGGGCGGGAAAAAATAGTCCATGATAGAGGGAGATCTGTTCCGGTTGGTGGGTATCCATGCCCAGGGGTTGAAGTCTATGAGGCGGGGTCGCGGGGGTTCAGCGCGGACGAGGGTAGCGGCGGCGGCGAGCGCGAGCAGCGCGAGAGTCAGGCGGGTCATGGCGCGTGCGGCCGCGGCGGCGATGCGAGTGGGACTGCGCGCGCGCCGCCGACCAGCCGCTCCGCCGCGCTCGCAACCACCGCTCACCTACTTCCCGCCCTCGACACCTCTCTGCATATGCACTATGCACTATCTGCACTTACCATGCCGAACGGTCTTCACATCCTACACCACTACGTAATAAGGTTAATATCAAACTCGACAGATTAGTTTATCTAACGAGGAAGGGCTCCAATTACATTCCTGTTTTATTTAATTAGCTGACGTATGAAATATAGAGCAAGTGACGAGCTGCCACCGTGTCACCGGATTAACCTTAAACGGGAATATATGCTGTTATTTTTGTTGGCCTGCAGCTTTACCTACCACAGTCATCAGTGGCAATCACCGTTATACAAGTGAATCTATCTATCGTGGTCATGTAACTAAGTGCATTTATCCGTACCATACAATTTTGAGGAGCGTAGTTTTCGGTCTCACATTTACCCTGTGGTTAGCGCCATACCGCTATTCAATCAGAGGCGTTGATATTCACGGCGTGGCTGTACTGATGCACGTCTGTCGCCTGAAATTGATAAAGTATCGGAATGAAGTGCGCCACCGCAATGAAATCTAAACCGTGTAATATCCATGGTTGTTCACCGTACTATTGACACACTAAATTACGCAAATCAATAGCATTTCCAATACGCAGTCAATCTATTTTTAAACCAATGCTATTTTGGGTACATTTATTTGTAACCACTGATAATCCATGTTTATTACAAATGAAAGTTGAAAGCGGATAAACAAAACAATATGATTCCAAATGAACTATAAAGATAGAAGAAATATATCATTTTGTAGTTGGAAAATATCTGGGGAGACTAACTCCTTATTTGTTGACAGTTTATAGTTTTCTCACAGCATTTCTCCGCGAAGATATTTGACCGAATCCCTTAAAAGTCATAAATCAGGTTCGTGAACAGCATTTCTCTAGACCGTTTTAAACAAGTTCGTCACACCAATGTACTAGTACGTGAAACCTGTAGGTGAACTGCGCTCAAGTATTACGCTACTAACAACATAGAGTTAGCAAAATTACCTATTTTTGGACCTACCAGAATGACTTAACGTTAAAAAAAATTACATTGTCTTTTCTACTACATAATGCTTCTTTCTTTTTGGTTCTTTAGATCTGGCTATACTACATACGTGATCGGCTTTAATTAAAAGTAGGTAAGCAATTAAAAAATCTGAGTGCTCTATCAAAACAAAAGACAGAAGCATTAAGAATCACATTTATATGCCTTGAGAGATCGAAAAACACAAGCAACGCATTCACAAAGTTCGTAGTCGTGACACCTCATAAAAACGGAAACCTACTTCGGGCTGTCATCGGGAAAATAAACAACTTGAACTGTACTCTAGGGCATTTGTACATTTACGTGTTTCACCTTACTATAGTACTGCTAGAGACGTGTTTTGATGAACTGAAAATCATTTTATTTATATGATTATGACTAACGACACTGTGTGATCTTTGTCAGTTGCAAAAAAGGTCCTTAAAATCTTGATGCCGTGCTGACTGTTCCTGTTTCGACAACGATAATGTCAGATATAGTCTTATTAAAACTTTAGGTCTAATGACCTTTTCTCAAAATAAACCAATAGGCCAACCAATAGACCGTGGAAATATTTTTGAAAACCAATTCTCTACAAAGTAAATTCTGTTTTGATTGCATACGCGATTAGCTTCCTCCATTTTTGTGGTTTCATCACCTCTACACTATCGACCTTTCATCATAAATTGAAGTTCGCGAAATGAATTCCTGGTACAACATTATGTACAACCGTCTTAACGAATAGCAACCGCATTGTTTCTCGTTTCCCCGTCTTCAGATTAGCCCCATGAGAAATAATGTCTATTGAAAGTTGTATTTCTTTCATTAGGCGCTTGGTTTGAAGCCCGTCTAATTGTGATTGCTTGCTGGCTTTCTTGAGGTACAACACGGAGTTTAAGTCCTCTTTTGCTTGTGCTGTTTCTTCGTCTGGTTTTGTTTGAATGTTATTTTTAGTTTGGATAAAGTTGACTTTGATTTAAAGTGTCAGAAATCCTGTTATATAAGGAAACCTCCTTACTCCTTAGATACCTGTTGCTTTCAACCGAAAGCAACAGGTATCTAATGCATCAATTTTATACAAATAGACACCTATTCAGATAGAAACCTATCTAACTATTCATAAGTTATTTTGGCTTCTTAAGAGGAAACGTTTTATCTAGTTCAAAATGTAAAATTATTTAAAAATATACAATATCAATATACGTAATACTATGTCACTGCGTTTTATCTCGACATATCCATAATGGAATACTAATAAAGATATCAGGCATGTTATTTAAATAAAAGCTAAAGTTTTAATAGAAAAGAAACATGGAGTCAAAGAACAAATTAGATTTTATTAAGATAAATAAGTGACACATTTTTTTTTTTTCAATCGAGTTTTGTGACACTTTCAAAAGCTTTAATCCATCTGTAAAATGCAAACCATTCTCTAGGCATAGGTATACACTTGCCTTTTTAGGCATAGGTAAACACTTGTGATGGAAACTTGACATTAATGATATACCTACCTAAGTAAATTACATTTATCACAATCCCTTGGTTCTTAAATTCCTTAAAAAAGTATTTGTCAAAGCGAACGAGTTATCAAAGTGTCGTAACGTAACGCGGTCGTGGTTTATGGCTGCCGATTGCTCTACTTAGTACAACAGTTAACGGATTTGGCGATTTCCCTCAAAGCCAGTTCAATACGACCGGACAGAGGCTATACACCGAAACGAAACTTCAATATGGAACGTAAACTTCCAAAAAACTCCGTGAAATCTACAATAAACATTTGAATAATACAGTTAGATCTGTAAGCATAACGTTTTGTAAATGATAACCTACATATTTGAATTCGATAACAGTTTGAAAGAACTGATGCAATGGGGATAACAAAAGTTGTACTTCGAATCTATTTAACGAACCGTACCTCGTTTCATTCAATATCAATTGATAACAACACACGTGCTTTAACTTTGAATACCGGACTATTGTTCAAATGTTTTTTTTTTGTTTTGATTTCATCGACATTATTGAATCATATGTACAAAACAAAGTTCTATTTTCAGAACATTAGTTGACTGTATTGCCAATTTTACGATAGCAAAAGTATCTAAGAGTCAAATAAATAAAATAGACTTGAATTGCATCCAAGAAATACAATAACTTCCCATTAAGAGGTCCTAGAGCAAACGAAGAGCGAGCAAAGGCCCTCACGAACAAAACAAATAGAGCAAAATGTCACTAAAGATAAACAAAACAACATCATGACCGTGACACTTGTTTTGTTTTGAACATTTAATTTTCTCAAGGGAAATAAATCAATTTTATAGCAAAAATCACAAAGTGGAAAATTATTTCGAAGACAATCGGAGTGGAATCTGGGCCAGTCTTGTTACAACCATTAGGTGCGATTTGCTCTCTGGCTCGATCAATTATCGTTACTGGGTAAAGTTATATGGAGTTTTCGTGTCAGTAGGTAGGCGGGATTCGGCCTTCCAAAAAAACATTCTCTTTTAAGTATATTTGAAGATCGTAGTATTTTATTCATCAACTACATGATTTGCCTTTTATGCGACGGATTTCCTTTAAGCTTTGCATAGGCTTACCGTAGATGTGCGATTACTATTAAAACTGTCTCTACAACTGAACTGACTGTTGTCATCTTATCTCTTCATTATTTGCAAAACCACTTTATTTATTTGTTTAATTCATTTTTTCTAATTTTCTTAGGTCCTCGTCAAATGTTTAGATAGATTAACGTGATGACTGCTATTGCTAGTATTATGTGAATAAATGAATGTCCCGCCTGCCACTAAATTCATTTTTCATATTAGCGCGACCGAAGAGGTCAACAATCATATAATGAGCGTCAAAAACCGCAGAAGTTCAATTCCAGTGCTCATTTGTAAACCTAAAAGTCTCTAAACAAGTTGCCAAGTTTCAAAATCATTAGTACTTACTTTCCAAAGATTCAGTACTTTCGCATTTACGAAGTGTTTTCGAAAGTGATAGTGTCAAATATTTATGTTTGTTGTAAATAATGATCTCGACCACAACAGGTAACAAATTATTGAATATTATACGCTATTAGTCTGAAATAAATTGCTTTTATTCCAAGATATTTGTTTAAACGGGCTTTCCAAACCGGATCAGTAATTTATAGGTTAAATAATCAATCCTTATGCTGTAAACCATGACGTTACAATCATCGTGTCTCAGCTAAATACTTAATTTTCTAATCAAATCACTTATTGGAAATTTATACAACTTTCATATTTTGCAATTTATAGTTTTTTATATAAAACTGCAATTTTAAAACGTCGATTGAAAACTACTTTCGCTTTATCTTTAGTGACACTTCGCTGCCTAACTAAGCAATATATTTTAATGGAATACAGCATTTGATTTGAATTTGCATCCTTTTCATCTTTAATTCAATTGATTTTGCCATGTCAATTTACCTCTAAATACGTAAGATATTTGCCGATTTCTCCATTTACTTTATAAATACTTAAAGCGACTATCAAGCAGTAAGTTGACAGGTGATCAGCCTTTAGCTATTATAAAAGTTCATTCACGTTGGCATGAACACGACCCCTTAGGCCATTCATATAATATGATGTGCGAAGGAAGGAGTGCACGCACACTTTAAGTCATACGTTTTTCCTCCATAAACACGAGTACTTGTTTTTAACATCGTTTTGTAATAAGTACATAGTTACTATTAGATACTCAGCTAAAAAACTTGTAGTAAGCCTACACAGCTTTTAGCCTATGTAATGTCACACCAATTGTCCGATAAGTTACCTGTCAAAGTGTTTAATAATGTTAATTATTGATTAATAAATATATTAAGTCCTACTTTTCCATACCCCATCTGAAAACCACAGAAGTACGTAACTGTAGGATTAAATCTTCGGAATCAAAAATAATTGGACTCACTTATATTCTAGCTAGATCTTTAGGGATAAAAGACATAACTCAGCACTATTACTGTATCGAGTGGGAGCAGGTAGGTACGCCTAACATTTATAACGCGTCAAACTGCTTTAGGGCCTCAATACAGGCAGGCACAAATATTCATACTCTTGATTGTACTTTTTTACCTAGGTATACGGAGCTTTAAAAAACGCGAAACTTTATAGAAATCTACATTTTTTATATAATTGCGAAAAATATTTTCTTATAACTTATCTGCTCATTTCCTAAGCTCATTAATTATTGTAAATCCTATCATAATTATAATATTTACAGTTTCTTAACGTAATCAATTTGTGCTAGATGGATATTTCACTGACTCCATTGGACTATTGCAGTTGGCTACTTGACCAACACGATTTTTCATTTCACAAGAAAACTTATATGTAACTTACATATCGAATTATCACTGCATTTATTTTTATCATACAGCTGAATAAAACAGGTGAAAAAGGTTTTTTTTTGATATTTTCTAAAACAAGCTGTAGGTATCTCGAAAACCATGAAACTTTTATATGGGTATTCTGTAATGTAGTTGACCCTTCCACCTTGCTTCTCCATAACTTTGTCGTAGTACTTTCTGGACACCCTGTATGTAATATTTTCCACACTTACTTCATACAATCTTCCGCAAAATATCGTAAACAATCAGAAATAACATGTTCCTTATTAAGATAAAAATCTGCAATCTTTGTTGATAACATTATTCTGCTGGAAACTAGAGTCTTCAGTTCAGTGGCGGCGACTTGCGGTTGAACGCATGTGTCCATTCTCATAATAATCAATGTGATCGTCGCGTCGAAGTGAAAAACCGGCCAAGTGCGAGTCGGACTCGCGCAGGAAGGGTTCCGTACCATTCACTATTTATATCGAGCGAAAAAGGCAAAAAAAAAAACATGTTTTGTTGTATGGGAGCCCACTTTAATAATTATTTATTATTCTGTTTTAAGTATTTGTTGTTATAGCGGCAACGGTAATACATCTTTTGTGAAAATTTCAACGCTCTAGCTAAAATGATTCATGATATACAGCCTAGTGACAGACGGACGGACAGATGGACAGACAGACAGACGGACAGTCAAGTCCCGTTTTCACCCTTTAGGTACGGAACCCTAAAAATAACTGAACCTAATCACCGTAGGCATAATGGTGCGAACTCTAAGAAACACTTTTACTATGTGTCATTCTGGTATTGTCATTAGGAAGCATTGAGTTAGCCATAATTACGTGCGTAACACCTGTGTCGGACATAGGAAGAAATGTGGCAATTGAAGACTTTCGCACGTTTGTGCTTATAACACTAGGCGGTAGAAAGCATTTTCTTCAATATTGCCTATAGCTGAAACAGTACTTTAAGTAAACGTATAATTTGAAGATTTTTCTTTATGAAAGAATGAAAAACATTCATACTTACCTATAGAAAGGCAGAGGCTCAGGTAGTAATAATTATAATCAGATATAGATGTAGGAATTTCTAATTAAAATAATATACGTTATGCAATTTGTTAAGTTAGATATATTTTATAGATCGTCAATAGAATGCTGAAACTGTGTGTACTCGTATCATATTATAAACATGAAAGTTTGTACTTATGAATCTGAGGATGTTTAAATGTTTGTTACCTGCTCGTTTACGCAAAAACCACTGAACAGATTTTAATGGAATTATACATTATTGTGATAAACACAGAATCAGAACAACACATAGGCTAAATAAATTTGAAAATATTGAATAAGAATTCAAAGATATGATAAAAATGCGAACGAAGTCGCGGTCAGCCGCTAGCAGGCTTATAAAACCTTTGGAATTAAACTGAATTCTACTTATTGCCGTTATTTAACTGCGTTTATATTATTTACATCCTGTGGTCGATTCCAATGTAGACGTAATAAACTTATTAAGGTAAGTAGCGGGACTTCATTAATGTTTTCCCAAGAAACGGGTCGAAATATGTCATCTTCCTTTAACTTTTCATACCCAATCAACTGATCGAGAATAGTACCTATCGGAAAATGATTTATTTTATTTCTACCAGGTGTTTCTTAAAGAAAGTGGTTGAATATGAGCTGCCAGTATTTATTTTATTTGATAGTCTGTATTTGTACGTAATATTAGTCAATAGCGACAGAAAACTATAATTTAATCAAAACTGAACAAATTAAGTGAAATAAAAACGTTTTCAGGGCATCAACAAGTTCATGTCTCGTTTGCAACAGATTCATGGAAACCTAATGACTATCATGCAAATAACTATCAATTTCTACTGTACCATTTAGATGTAAATACTTAAATGCACTTTTATATTATTATTTGTGTAACTGCTCCCATTAAAGTTCACAACTCAAATAGAGATGGATGGTTATTAAAATGTAGGTGGGTATACTCGTATTTGACTGGATGTTATATCGAAGTTTACAATCTGCGATAGAAATTGCAAATTCAGTAGCAGTGCCGCCGTGTATTCTCCCAATCAAGTCGCCATAAATTCGTAATGCCGTATGACGTGACATAATTTATGTTTGTCAAAGCTAATTAGTACCATAAACCGCTCGCCGCTCCGCCCATCACACCGCACCACCTTATATTTGCATGCGACAGAGCCGCAAAGTCACAAGCGGATGGAAATTGATTGAGCGCGTATAATTACGGTACAGCTGGAACGTGGACGTGGTCGGTGTGAAATACGGCCCGGCACCCTAGGGACGCTTAAGATTGGATGAAGATAGGCTGATGTGAACACGTTCATACTGATCGATTGTCTTATAATGGTTCTTTAGAGACTCGACGCGATAATTGATAGCGCTAAGTATGTTGTAAGTGATTTCGATCGCGATTTGAAAATACAATTTGGATTGTTTCAATTTTATACACATTTTCCGATGTTATTGAAATTATCAATCACTCTGAAAACTTATAAATGTTGGTTTTCCATTCACCTGATGAGAAAAGAAATAGAAATCTCTTAAAATGCATTAACTTATTAATTAAATTAGATTCGCCCACGAATCAAAATTAACAAAACGTTTTCCCCGATTTTTAGGTCAGTAAAATTTGAAAAGCGAACGGTACGAAAATAAAAACAATAATCCAAAAATAAGTTGGAAACTGTGAATAAAACATAAACTGCTGTTTACATATTTATAAATGACTTGATTAAAGACTTAATGTTGCAATGAGAGTGCAAGATCTTACTTTTATTACGGTCCTCTGCCATTTAATCTTGTTAATTAACAATGTACTTACTCTTACGAACACACTCGTAACTCTTGGGAACTTCTCTTTAAGTAGCGTAGACGGTTTAAGCTGTTTTGTTTACAACTACTTGCTTATTCCTAAGTTTAAGGAAGTGAGTACGAGACATCATCCTTCTGGCGTTTTATCCCCTCTAAATGCATCAAAGTTCGCCTTATGGCGTTTCGCTTCAACGTTCTGAATACTGACAACACTTATTTGTTATAAATCAATTCTTGTCAGTCTTCCTATTACTTTCACAACTCTTAAGGGACACATAGGCGAGCTCTATAAGACTAGCGGGCACTATACGTCGAGTAATTTTTGAAAATATCGTTTTACATAAGTAAATTGAACTAGTAAGTTATAAATTTTATAATTCTAAACTTCTGACTCCAGACCGTCTTGCTTCATTTTACTGTTCTTTGCTAACGTAGATAGAGGTTGCAAGCGGTGCATAGGACTTGATGCAAAATAGAAGGCACTTTATTAAAATTGCAATTTCCTTGTAACAATCTCATTACAGTATCGTGACACAGCTGTTGTAAACTTACGAGACTTCATACTGATTGAATACCTTCAGCTAGTTTACAATATAAGTATTGCGTAATAGGTTATGATTTGGAACAATAAAATGTAGAGTTTTAGTACTTATACTGTTAGATTTTAGTTCAGTTTAAGGCCTTTTAAATAGGACGTACTTATATTGCGCAGAATACATAATGGAGTCTTGAGCACTAAAAGTAATTAGTTTGAAAATGAATTGAGAAGATACCGCTAAAGTTTACGGTTAGTAAAATATATATTTTCTTTAGAATTATTGATATTGAAAATTCTCGTAGCTCAATGTTCAATGAGCTTTAGAATATTCATAAAATAAAGTGCCGACAATAGGTCAGGAGATAAAATAAAACGGTGAATCCTAAAATCTAGACCAAAGTTGGGCACGTCTATTCTTTGTTACAATAAAACAAACCCAGCCGTTTAAATACAAGAAATCTATAGTCTTCTCCATTGACGATCACCCGAGCTAATATAGCTTCTCTCACGGTAGCAACTGTGTCAAATTGATTCCAAAATCACGAATTATTGAAATGACGTTGGTGCGATTACAGTCCAAATCAGGTAAAAGTCGTGGTGCCCTAACTGTATCGATTGTTATAGCGGATTGGAACCTAGATTCTCGCGACCACCGTTCAGATCCAACGAAGAATGCCAACCAATGTTGCCAGCGAAGCAATGCAGCGTCGACGTCACGCCTTTTTCGGAAAACGTTACTTTTAAGTGACTTTTAAGGAAATTGGGACGAAGTTCTCTTGATATCCCACGCTAATGCGATTATCTTATTTTGCCTTTTTTAGAATGTTAAGTAAATACAACAAACAAAGAGGCTTGTTCTTAATTCAAGAACAGAAATTGGAAGAATAAGAGACTGGAGTGTAACGGCAGGTATAAGTGAATTAAATTATAAATTATCACTTCTTATAAACGTAATAAAGTCCGCGTTTCATGTAATAGTAATCTATAAAAACAATTTTATATAACGCTATGCTTCTGATTAACTTCATCTACCTATCTCAATATTTAATCACAATTTTCCAAATTACTAATATACTGCCACTGTATCTAAAATAAACGAAAATCGATAAAACCAAAGCCTCTCACTGAATCAGAAACAAAAATAAACAACGAATCCACATTCTCTTTTGTTCATCAACTCTTATTTACAAAGCGCGAAAGTTTTTAATTTGTCATAATAAAGCGTTATAAATTAAGGTGAACCACAAAACCGCTGAGATTTGCCATTCGATCGAGGAGAAATTATGCAATGCTAGTATAAATTACAGCAGTTTATAATGGTGATAGAACGCTATGAAATCGATGTTAAAACTTCTAATACATTAACATCATCACCATTAATTTATAGTCCAGGAGCTGTTACTACTGGTATGGGTGCTTGCGGTAAATTACAACTTGATAAAGAACTAGATACTTACTTTGTAACGTTGTTGATGATGTGCTGTCAATAAATATGGACACTTTATATAATTTTACTATTGAATTTCTTAAAGTTGACCACTACATATGGTACATATTTTGTCGAGACTTTAGTTTAATCAAAAACAAAACTTCAATAAGACAAATAAGTAGTTTTACGTTTAGAAAGCGTCGTCAAAGAAAATTCTCCAATTAGACTATTAGAGTTATTGCTTTGCGCCATAAGCCACATATCACACGTTCTAGGCTAAGAAATCTAGATGAACTTGTGGGAAATTATCGCTAATGCCCCTCTCTATAAGGCGGATGACTCGAATGATCGGCGCACGCGCTGCCGCCGCTGGTGGCTAATTCACATAATAGGTATACAAGTAGTCCGCATATTATACGTTTCTTAATTATACATTTGATTCCCAGCAAAGAGGTCTTACGGGTTTATATTCCTGTCGGTCGGTGTATATTAAACAATCTGCTGCTATAATGATAATGGCATAAATATACTCAACCCAGGTAACGCTTTGACAACAAACAATTCATAAATAACAAAAATCTCGTAAATTAACAATATTTTAATCAATTAATAAAATAAATATTGACTAGGAAGTGGTTTCAAGAGTTTTCAAGAAACGGCGAGGCTAATTTGTTGTCGCTCAGCTTCTACCTGAGTCGCACTAGCACGACCTACTCGTTAACAATTATCTCGTGCCCTTATCTGGTCGAATACTAGCACCGCATAAAGATTGGCACGCCCATTACACAATTACTGAACCTGGAAAAATACCGACAATCTGCAAAGTTAGGAATCCTTTTTTTCTTTCACTAGAACTCTTTATTATGCACAAAGTCTTAGAACCTCACCCATAATCTAATTAACCGAGCAGCTGCAGGCTATACCTACTCAAAGACAGCAAATTGCTTCCAGTGCAACCTTATATTGCCTTTTTGTTCACTTGCTTTTATTTCCAACGTAGTACAACGAGCAGTGTTTCTAGTTCTAGTCTAAACGGCTATATAAATTGTTCACCGACTTATCGCAACATTTGGACGTGCATTAGTATAAATTGAAATAAGTGATACAACCGTTTCTCCGATCGTAAATCGGACTTGGGTGCCGTAGATATCTCTTCCAGTTGAGATTATGTTATACCAACATTAGTAATCTAACAGTTATACTTGAAATACTATTTTGTTCTTAGCCGTGAAGAAGTGCAGTGTCACTTTATAAAAACTCGATTTCTCTTCTTTTATTTTCAATCAACATCTTACCTTAAGTTGTCTAAAATGTTCGTCATCAAGCCAGACATCAGGCAATTTATCAAACTGTCTCTGATGCTTCCGATTCATTACGATCATCGGTAATCGATACCGATCTTGATTTCGAATCGATGATGTAAGTAGATAGTTCTCACTCATTTCGCGAATTAACGGCATCAATGCTTCAATACTTTTTCACCACGAATTAGTTACGTTATTAAATCGTAATCTATGATTGGATACGGTACGGCCGAAGCAGAGCACGCTTTCGAAGGGCGAGGGCACAGACATAACTGTCTGTAGTAATTGGCCACTAGTTACTTTTAATAATAGTGATCAACTAGAGCATTGTGTTACCTGTTTTAATGATGCCGAAAGTTCTCTTTAAATTCCGGAACTTTTTAGAGCAAATTCTCTTGTTGATTATAGAAGTATTCACAGAAACTGCAAATAAAATAAAACGCTGATATTAAGCGTGTGCAGAAACGATCAAAATAATACTTGTGTTATATTTTGGAACATTTATTTCACATTCTGGCAATAATTTAACTTAAGTAGACCTTTACATACAACAAATAAGGAAGACTTACATACCACGGAAATCATTTTACAAACAACATGCTTCATATTTACAAAGATACAGCGCAGAAGTAGACCAATTATATTAAAGGACAATTTTATAGTCAATTAACTGCCATTTCTTCATAAATGAAAATAAGATTCACCAACTCCGCTTCGACGCATATAATAAAGGAAAACACAAACAAAAATCTTATAAAAATGGAATTTGTCTGTTTACACCTTAAAATAGAATCTTAACTGTATAACTCGCCTTAGTTTAACTATAATTATTATACAATTATTTAAACATTAACAAAACAATGAAACAATGTGCCTCCGTGACTGGAATGGAAGACAGAACATGGAAGAACAAACGCAACAAATACGCAAGTTATGGCAAGTAAATAATTAAAATATATTGAAAATAATTTAAACTAAACGTTTGGAATTGTCTTAGTCTAATATTATTATTTACATTTTAACAGTAACACATATAACTCGGCATCTTTCTCTCTTTAAAAAGTAAAACAGGAGCCTGGCTTTATTAAAAATAACTTCAAATGATATTTGTACGTATAGTTAAAAGAAAAATAATGTTTTCAAAGTCTTATTAAATGTCAAATACTCTTAATAATATGAGTAAAATACCAAAGCTCAAGTATTTACATTAGGTATTATATCACTTAGCATTGTTGTACCTATATCAGAACTTAATATAGTTTCAGATTGAATCTCCATCTGTTTTGATTAGCATTTTCGTATTATTTAAATAGATACCTATCTATACTGTCATATTTTCAGCTACTTCTCTAAATTAAACCTTTACTGCATTTTTTTTTGTACTAAACAGGTAATGAGCAAAGCAATGTCTTTAGCATAAAATTAAATAAAATCTAATAATCATTCTTTGATATTCATATTTGCGTTACAAATACACAAGCATTACAAATGACTTCTATCTAAACTACCAGAAAAAGTTACATGTTCACATTTTTGCGGCAAACATAAATACCAAAGAATGTTCAAATAAAACCTTCAACATAAGCATTCAATGTACAGTTTTAAGTACATATCCAGCTTATCACAATCCTTGGTATCATCTTCTATTTTCTTGCGGTTTTATATTCAGTCTTTGTCTCCAACAAACCTGCAAGGAGGTGGTTCTGGCATGCAGTACCCGTGATACGTGCGAATATCTTCAGCTGCATACGTCACTCCAGCTAATACGCCAGGTTCTGTGTGATGCCGAGGGCAGGTGTGGTCCCTCGGGCACTGGCAAATGGTGCTGGCATTCACTTCGTCGATTTGTTCATGTCGACGCCGGACGCTGAATAACTTGCAAGGTTCTTTTCTCGAGCAACGAAGTCTCTGAAAACGAGGATTGTTATTTTTATTTATCGTTATAAAATCTTAAGAAGTCTTTTCATAAAGTGAGTTGTAGATTTTAATGACGCCTGTATTTCCGCTCTCAACTCTAAGATCGCCCTTGAGTAGCCGTCAAGATGCATTTTTCTTTATGAAAAGCGTCTTGCTTGCGTCTTGAGAGTAAATATGAAAATTCTAAGTTAAAATCAACAGCGCCACCTCACAGTTCCCAAGTGAACTACATCCAAAGTAGAAGCCTTTCACAAAACTTTACTTACGCTTTGCGGCGAGCACGCAAACTGGTACTGGTTCCCTTGTTCGCCGGTAGGTGTCGTGTACGGCAGCTTCTTGAGCAAATAAGTGACGGAGTTCTTGGGGCAATGACAGTTGACGATCTGCTGAGTAGCGTTGCTGTCAGGGAACGAGAAGATGGTCCACGCGGCGTCCTTGAAGTACCGGCATTTGGGCAACCTCTTGACAGGCTCGCACGTCTTGTATAAGGTAGTCTTGTCAGAAAGCGTGTGGTTGTCATCAGATGATAAATCACTGCAATTATAAAAAATAAGTCGTTTAAATATAGAAAAAGATGACAAGGACTTTATTCATAATAATAAGCATCAGAAAGATTAGAATGATTAGAGCTAAATAAATATCAAAATATGTCAATGTTACAAGAATTGTCAATTTTCATTATGCCCATACCTAGAACAAGGTCTATGTCCCAAACAGCGGCATTTCTTTTCGATCCAAGGCTGCGTGGTGTCGTAAAGGTCGACTTTACTGCAAACTTGCCGCGCTCTGCAATCTGGCAAATCTTCTTCAGAAGCCTGAAAATAAAAGAAATAATACAATAAGCTTAAAATTCTAACGGCAGCCATTTATCAACCTAAACACATGCAAAGTTATGTAACTGTCATTTCCTGTTGCATCAGATCTACGTGACCGATGTCAGTAAACTAATTGGAATCCAAACAATTATAATCACAAATCAATTGAATATTGTCCATAAAACAATTGATAGTCACGAAGCCTACCAATATTCGCCGTAGTACATATTATTATTGATTTCTCTCGTTTCAATTCTACTCGCATCTTTTCCCATTCAAGTTAATTCCCATTCAAGTCCAATACATTCGCCGCAGCTGTAAAATTTTACATGGATAGAATTCAAAAGTCATAAGAAAACCTTTCCATCGTAGCCACAAAAGTCAAGTTTTTGCGTCAGGTTGTGCGTGGGAAAAGTCCAATGTGTATTACAAATTATATCACACCTGCTGCCCTCCGAATGCAAGGAAACATAATGAAAGAGATCATTATGACGAGCAGCGTCCGAAAGATGTTAATCATAGTGATTCCTACTTTGTAGTATTACAATATGGGGACATGTGTGCTCTGGATCCATTCATTACTTTTTTCTTATTTATTTTTTGCGTCGGGAAGGACCATCGGTCGTACTTCCGACCGGAAGACGTGCCATTCGGCAACCTGTTGGCTGTGGGAATATTTTTTTCTGCATCAAGAACTTACTAGGGTTCCTACTGACACATTTTAAAGACCACAGTCTTTATAAAGTCTGTTTTAATTTCCATCTTAAATTTCATAATTATTCATTTTTTGGTTCCAAAATTATCCGTCATCTTAAATTTGTCATTTGTATTATCTCCGAAACTGTTAGGAAATCCAACAGACAAAGCCCATTCTTGGCCAACCCTAGTACGGAGGTGTGAAAAAACATGGTTTTTTTTTCGTTGTTCCGGATATACTTCCCGTTTCTTGTGTATTGCGATAGATTTCGCGGAAACTGGCTGGTCGTATCTTCTACAACCGGATATAGGCCCTTTTGTGTAACAAACAAAAAGCTGGATGTAAAGGAACTACAATGCGCGGGTTGTTGACTTATGTCCTCAACAGTTTGGTTTTATTTAACGGACATACAGCGGCGGCCTGAATGCTAATGTCGCTTTTAAGAAAACTCCTTCAAATACACAGTAGGATTCCTAATCAGGCTAAATGTAAACAATTTTTGCTGGTTTATATCTGACCACAATTCACGATTTAAAAACCAAAAATTTCGTAATATTTCTGATGATCTTCATTCTGAAAAATTTTGGACAAGGATGCTTTATCAAACTAAACCTGGTAATAATAGATTTGAAGATAACAGAAAGGAAATTAATTTGGTATCATCTACTCTATAATACCCTTTAATTTTGAGCAAGAAGATATATGATCAGAATATCGCGTATAGCTAATTTACCCCTTTGAATACACAATGATCACACGTTTCCCAAAAGGATGGTCATTTGTAACACGCTCGAGGGCTCCTCGGATGTACTCTCGAGATTTTTTAGAACCGATATCTGACACCAGCTGGGGGCGAACAATTTAACTGACCACTTGTCCTTTTCTGTAGAAATTAAAGACATTAAGGATTCATGTTTTTTTTTTGTCGACAATAAAACAATTTATGATATCCGCCCTTTCAAATGACAGAATAAAAACTATTACGTACAAGATTACGTCCCTTTAAGCCCTTACGAGTATTTATTCATGAAATTGTAACTAACAGTTTTGAAATTGTAAATATTTTCTTATAATGCATTTTAAAAGTTAGTTGCACCTAATCTGTATTGTCCGTAAGTGCATTGTTTATGGACCAATTAGGATTTTCATTTGAGCCAGCACCAGCCCTAAGTGAGAATGCATCTTGTAAATCTGAGTGCGCGGGAGTGGCGCGGCGCGGGCGGCGCGGCATCCGGTCCAGTGGACAGGTGGCTGCGTCGCCGCGCCCACTCTTATGAAACAATTTGTCCACCGACCTTCCACAACCTTCTCTATACGTCTATCCTTATCTTACACACTAAATTTACCACCTACTGTCTTCCTTCAAAGAGTTTCTTGCGTGAGTTGTAGCCTCCTAAGTCCTGTTGGTTATTTGATATGCCACTTTCAGCTCTATCTTCTGATGCTTTAAGTTGTAGCGTAAGGTTAATGTTTAGATAGTGGTAGACTGTTGCCTTAAGCGCCAATTTTTGCCATGTCGCTAACATTTCGTGTTCGTGTTTCCAGTTTAACGAATTACTTATTTAAATTTGATTTACATTTAGCAAATTTTATTCCATTTAAGAAAATTATGATATCTCATTGATTATAATGATTCTTTATCTCGACCAAGTAAGTCTAACGACGACGAGTTAGTTAAGTATGGTATTTCCTTCCGCCGCACACTCGGATGGTCAAGTGCCGCCATCAACGTGTTTACTATGATTATTCCATTTGTTGTTTCCTCAATCGCGTCTACTATGTACTTAAATAATGATAGCATCGAATTTGGGCCCGTTGCGCCTCGGGCGGCGGATGCTGCGGTCCGAGTTCGATTCCCAGTAACACAGGTAGCCGAGAACAAATTATTAATCCGCGTAATCACCTATCGCCAGCGGTTACAACTCATTTATTACACGGGTAATTTATTTCAAAATTTAAAGTTTTAAATGAGTTTTACAAATGGGTTTTTAGAAATTATATATTGCCTATTGCTTTTTATGAAAAAGTTGCCTTAAAATAAGAGAGGAAATTCTTATATACCTGTCAGGGCTTTAGTTTAATCAAGAGTATGTAGCAGTCCCCATTCATGAAAGCTTGCATTTAGACGGCACGTATTGCCCTATAAGGGGCCGCACAGACGTTTACGTCGTCGCGACTAAAAGACTTCAACGCATCGCGAGCGGAAACTCTTGCCAAGTACGAAGTGTGCGCGTGCGCTTATAATTAATTGTTGCACGTCTGATATCTCTGCAATAAAATATATGTACAGTATTTATTAATTCATGCTGATATTTATTATTTTACACGTGCCTACGGAATAAGTTCTGCCAATCTTTCTTTCACATCGCGTCATGAATCAAAAAGCAAATAAATTTTACAGTTGTCTTTATATACGTTTTAAAAGTGCTAGATAACAGATATTACCTATGTTTTAAAGTGTTTGTCGACTTTTTTACGCCTATGTTATATAAACCTACTTAGGTACCGACCAAGTTTTTTACCATAACTTTAGCCCTGTAATAAATGATCCATGATCGTGATTCGTGATGTGGCCTATTTTGGGGTGTTGCCAGATAACAAACTACCTTTCGGATCATTAATCATGTATCTTGCAAGTTGTATAACGTAATTTTCAGAGTAGCTAGTTTGCTAACGATAGCTAACACATTTTTTTATCTCGTTTTGTATTTCGGTAATTTTTACCCACTCCCTTTTGTCAATTATTAAAAGTAAGTTTAGAAAATGCCTTTTTAATATTTCGCATTGCGTAATTGTTGATAAAATTTCATTTCTAAGTTTTCTTCAGAACATACGATTAAAGAAACGGATGTCCTCTCATTTCAATCGAATTGGAACTAAAGAACGCTTCTTTTACAAAGTAAGCAAGCATTGAACAGACGATCCATAACAGATAGGTCATATAACACGTGGGGTCATTACTTGTCGTACCCAGGCGGAAGACTGAATGGAAGAACACCATATATTACTTTATACATACATGCCATACGGTGTATGTATGACACCCACTGACATAACCCGGCATTTACACTGGACAATTACGAGCAAGTTGCGTAATGTGATTTTCTTAGTACATTAGTTAATCGACGACTTGCTTTATTCATAGTTGTATTAGAAAATGAGTGTTTTTATATCGCAGTTCTCATTTTAATTAAATCGAATAGTAACACTGTGCAGGGTAGAAACGACGAAGGCTATGCATAGGTCAAGTTACCTAATCATTTATAGAATTACTGTTTCTTTTTCTTTAAACGTGTCTACCTTTTTGCTAAAATCCCCTAATATACTAGCCGATTCCACCACCTTTTTTTATGAATTCGTAATACCTACATGACATGGAAAATGTACCAAAATTGTTATTCTTTTTATGAATTCGTTAAATTATTTTTGAGAGTTACTAGTTATTTGTTTTGAATTATACCTAGCTAAGTAATAAAAGTAAATAGATAGGTACCTATCTTGTCCCTTATTATAAGATGTCCCAGATATGTGAAACTCTGAATACATCCAACATAAAAGGCGTAGGTACATTAATACATATGCCTCGTTCCCATTGTGGTACCATAGTACTTGGCATCCGGAGTGCTCCATTCAAGATGCACGTGTCCCCAAGACGGATGCTGGGTTCGATTCCCGCCTCGACAGTTACCAACACTTGCTTATTCAGACTGTTGAAAGACTTTCAAAATGCTGCGTAAAAATTGATGCTCCTACTTAAGAAACACGTGTATATGCCGGGCTTTGGTATTACATATTTAATAAGCCGAATAAAAAAAACGGATTCACTATTTTACATTATACAATTTTAAACGCATATCTCTCAACTTATATATGGCCATATAAATTAACATTCGTATAACATAACAGCCGAGCTATAATCAAGTATCTTTCCGGCAATTCATAATAAAAAATACTATTTACGTACAGATCAATACAAAAAAATCAAGGTTCCAAGCTCGATCAATGTTTATTTTTTAAAACGGTGAGTGAATAAAAAAGGAAGAATGTATTTAGGTTTTTTGTCGCGTAACACAGGTGTCTTCAGAGATCCTGTTCGACTCCTATTATACTTTTTATTTCAAAGCTGATTATACAACTTCAACATTATTGTATCTTTATAGTTTTCCAACTTACATCTATACAAGGCATAGTTAAAGACAATTTCAACAAACATTTAGTTATGAAATGAAATGAGGGATAGAACGTTAACACGCAATGACAATAAGAATCCAGAAATACTTTGCTAAAAGTTCGTTAGACTATCAAGTTTGCTGTTTACTAGTACTATAAATGATTCAAGCTATTTTCGTAAATTCACATAGTTACATCCAATGTCGGCCACAAGGTAACTTCTTGATATATTTTATGAGCTTTATCGGTCGGCTAAAAATGGAAAATCGGACATACACTTTCATAAAACCCTGACTTCTTGCTATAAATAAGACCTAATATTAAAACGGTATACAGTCAAATCTATGTCTAAGTACAAACTCAAATAGATAAGATCTTATCTTTCTCCTTATATGTTTTAAGATTCACAAAGTATACCTAATCCATTTCATTTCAATTCATTCAAGAAAAAATAGAAAAATCTGAAACCATTACTAAACAGTGCAACTTACGTGCGTTGCGCTTTGAATACCTCAACTTGTCTTGAAGTAATTATTCACCAAGTAATTATTTCGTAACGTCGAGGCTAGTTAACGGCAATGTGACATAGCCCTTATCGGGATACCCGCTCTGGACCCAATCCTATTCGAGGTCAGTCCGCATTCACTTTTCTTTGTTGACGCGTGTCTTTCGGTCACGCTTTTTACATGACCACTCTGTGACGAAAGGTAAATTATCTCATTATTTCTTACTGGCTTGTGCCCGCGACGGATAAAAAGGATCCAATAAAATTAGACTTTTTTCATTGATAATTTGAAATAATCTTCGGTATGCTTGAAATGGTCTTTTTATAGAAGCGACGGATTATGGCAAATGCTTTTACATACTCCTAAAACAACATGAGAATTTCAAAACTATTAACAGCAGATTTACATTATAACATTCTAAAACGATTAAAATGATAAGCATAACAATGTAGTTGTTCTAAAATAGATTACGATTCTCATAAAATGTAGGATACATTCACAAACATGTCTAATTTGTATGTAAAAGAATGAACATTTTTAGAACCATGTGCTTACCTACATATCCGCGTAAGTCGGTAAATGTTTACAATTGAACAAATTAGGTACCCGTATAAAATTATTCCCATACCATAATCTTAGACATTAACATACGAATTGGCTGTTATATGTCTACACTACACTACTCAGTTTATTTTTCTATTGTATGCTTATTAGGTGAAACATGTTATTTTAAATGTCCTCACACATTTTTCACATAATTTGGACATCTCTACTTTGATCAGATTGCCCTAATAAAATAAGTAAGCAGACATGCAAAAGTGCCATTTTATGGGCTAGCTATTTTAGCGCCTCTGTGTAAAAATACTGTTCATAGTTGTTTTGTTCAAATGTTTGCCAAATATAAAAACAACTTGGAATATAATTTGAATAACTATCTTATAATTTAGTAACCAGTTAATTAACAGGAAGTTACAAATGTTTGTTACACTTGTGTAATAATTTACACGAAAATGCTCACGTGTTGCGTCGATTGAGCAATGTTAATAATGTATTGTAATATCCGTTAGGAAGGTCTCAGATCGGATACCGAGACAGCTGGATGCAGAACGGAGACGGACGTAACAGGAGAGTAAACTACGTAAATGCAAGAAAATAAAAAACTGCTCGAAGGAAATGGACAATCTACGCGAACGTCCTGCAAATTCTTGCACAGAAGAAAATACTTATCAAACTGTCACCGGTTCCATTAACAGCTAAGATACTTAGAAAATTCTGATCAGCTAAAATCCAAAAGCAAATTATTATTCTTAAAAAATACTTTTCGCTGCTTTATTTAAAACAATTGTCAGAATCACAATTACTTATAATACCTATTATCTAACAATTTGTTAAAAACATTAGTGCCTTTTGTGATAGAAGGTGACATTCGAAATCAAATTGAACTTAATTGAAGCTATACGCAGTTCAAGGGTAGAGTGGTAGAGTTAAGTAGGTACTAAATTCTAGATTTTTAGCCTGTGATCGATGTTTTCGATTTGAACTCTAACAACTATGTTTACGATAAAAATGAATGGTAGAATTAGCTGGATAATATTTAATGTGCATGAGTTTTAGTTATTAATTGCGTGTTCAATTTAGGCCAATATAATGCGACACCCGACACTGCTATTGTTCTGTTTGCACGCCATTGCATTTCTACCTCCTATACCAACTGAAATTATTAGGTTTATGAAATTCTCTCATTGTATTTTGTCTGCAATTTCAATGGTTTTGTCTTGATTCGTCTTTTTGCTTTCGCCGCTGAGAACCATACTAGTCAAGTATAAGTTATCATCATATAGATAGACCTACCTCTTCAATTTGTTATTAAATAATCGGTGTAGATTATTACTATTGATACAAACATCTTTCTTTGGCATGGTAATGATGAGTTTAATTTCCTTTTAATCGACTATAGAGCTGAAGATCAAATTAATTAGGTACGTTTCATTCTTAAACCGCTGACAACTTGCTGCCTGATAGCAGGAAGGAACTGTCTAAATGTAAAGTAACCCCAATAAAACTTGACACCCTAAATCGTTCACAGTGATTACCGAAATAAAATTGACAATTGTCTGCCGGTTTGTATTTTAGACAATTGCAATAGCAACAGTTAAATTGCAAACCATTATTCTATTCAGCAACCGGGACGGGTTCTTGACATTGTCGTGTGAAATTTGATACCTTGTAGGTTTACTTAACCTCTTCCTTCTTGGACGTTTATTAATGTTCTTAGGTGACTCCGAGGACTTAGAATTTATTTCTTATAACCTAAGCCGAGATCTTTTCGCAAGATATCATCGGGGGCATTAAATGATTGATGTACCTAATGTTGATCGCCATAACTCAGTAAACAATATTTCTTCGTTGTCTCCCTCATTGATTGATTGACCTTTAACATCATGTTGTGACATCTCATATTTTTTCCCTAATGCTGAAATATTTATGGGATAAGATCTTGTAGGTTGTAGATTTGTTTGAAAGGACTAGTTAGTTCATAGGAGAGAGGAGCTCGAGTATCGGCGGCGGCGACGGCGGCGGCTAGATCAGAGGGCGGCACCCTCCGCGCATTGTTATTCAAATCTCCACCAGCACTAAACTGGCCTTTATTTACCCGCGCCCGCGTCGATGCCGCCGCTTTGACACTCGCCGGGCGGTGGGCTTCTTCACGCCTCATTATTGCCAAAAACGCCGCTTTTGCAATCATCACCGACTTACAATCGACTCCTCCTCCCCCGCTCGCCCAACGAATAGAAAACGACTTCATGCTTAAAATGTTAAAAAAATGCCGTCTAAAAACTCGTATATTATCTGTCAAGATTTAAGCTCTTGCTTAAAACGTAATATGAATAAACGACAAGATAACTTTAAATTCCATTCCATAAAGAGACGAACGATCGAAAAGACGGTTACCGTTACGAATGGGCTTAAAGCACCTTTAAGCAACTTAAAGCCAGTGACATAAAAAAAAAGTTTTTTTTAAGCAAAAAGCACACACGGGCCGGGACCGAGCCTCAGCCGTAAGTCATCGAAGCTGTCAAGATAAGAATGAGTGAATGAACACCTGCCGCTACCGGTGTTACGCGTGCGCCTACACACACTCCGATTTTATAATTCCATTTTAAAAAATTCTTACACGGACCCCACCTTAGATCTTAAGCTTTGACCTTACAGTTGATATTCCTACGACTGATGCAGCTTTTTAAAACCTATTATCGAACGTACGCAATTACGGACCTAGGTTGATAATCTTCTTGAATATAGACTTTAAAATTAGGCATAATAATGATTATCGTTGTTTCTGAAACACGACATACAAAACTTGACATCCGGAACGTGTTTATATTTTGTTATTGGCCTAGAAATAATTATTACCTCCGAGTGCTGATGCTGAGTGCGTAATTTTAATTCCGTCGCAGGAAATTGTTAAAAAATATTGTGGCTTTTTTTTCTGAAGTTGCTTTTAATGTTATGTTAATGTTTTCAAGTTTGAGCGTGGATTAGTCATGGGTGAGATGAATGCGTGTTTATAATGAGTTGAGTAGTGTTCTAGTTGTCAATTAATTGCCCTAATTGTAGGGCGGGGCCCTTCGTGGAATCTTCGGAACACTCCTACATCGGTCGTATCGTACGATGGTATGCGTCATTGATTTATGACTGATTACGTGTTTCTTTAATTCAACGAATCTCTTTCCTATTATTTTTAATAATAATCCAATGCTATAATGGCAGTTCTTATTGAATGTTCCACTTCCTTGTTGTGTCATTGCTGTTGAGGCTTCAGTTGCTAGATGTTTGAACTATTTTGTAACTTAGACGAAAATTTGTTTTCGCTGCCATGCTTAACTAAGTTTTCATTTCGTATAGTTCATTGGATTCATACCTAGATGTAGTACATATAAGGTTGTATTCAGATAGAAATTGTCGAGAAAGTAACACCAAGTTCTAAAAACAGCGCGGTAATGAAGTGAAGTTTATCAAACATTATCATTTCCTGAAGTTTCAAACTCGTGTTGTTATTTTCGTTTCGTGCCGGTCGTCATACATGACTTTGACGTCAAACTTTGTTAAAACCTTGTAGCCTTATACTTTCTTACTTAATATACCTATAGATAAATCATCATAGACTATTATTATACTTATACCCTATACCTACTTGGTGGCAAGATATGAAATGATAAAACTAATTCGCGGTAAACGACGACAAAAATCTTAATTACTATTTACATAACGAATAGCCCTTCATTTTAATAACTACTATTTCAAAGGTATTAATTACCTACTTGAAGTTACCTAACATACCTACATCGAACCTAATGCTTAAACGACTTACAAACAACTTTAGCTACAAGTAACAACAGTGCAGGTCTCAAGCCCTAAACGAGTCACGACCTCGCTAAAACAAAAGTGGAACTTACCCCGGTCTGGTAGAGAATCTTGAGCCCGCTTTTGGGCGGCAACGGCGTCCTTCTATGGGGTAGCAGGGGGAGTTTATCTGGTCTTCGGATATGGATCTCTCCTGAGGGCCTGAAGGCTTCAAGTGGGGTTCTGATGACGCCCCGGGCCAAAGCCAGTAAGGAGATAAGGAATAGAGTGAGCACTTGCATGATGCACTGTCACTTGTTCACTAGTGAGGTACCGCGGCGTGTGTTGTGCCTGCGAGTCTCCAACTGGCACTGACTCGAGCGCGCCGGAGCAGGTACGACTTGGCCTACGCGCCCGGTATAACCACCTCTGACTGCGATATACAACACTTGATACTTTAAGGAGTTTTGGAGGGAAATCTCTTTTGATATTCTATTGCTTTTATACAAGGAATTTTTAATAATTTCAGTAAGTGTTGATGAGGAACATGTTAAAAGGCACATGTTCAAACATGAATCAGTATGCATTACAGAACTAAGTAGATTATTTTGCAACTTACCAAAGGCTCTTTAAAAACCTAAAATTGAGACTAAGTATTCTATTTTTATAGTATCTTTGATGAATGTTTTTCTTTGAACCCGCGAAATTTGTGTTTTCTACAGAACCACGTGGTAACAAAGTAAATATGCCAAATCGTTTATAATAGAAAAAAAACGTTAAAGTTCATATAAATTATAAAACGCACCCATACCATAGATATTAATGTGTTGTAAGGCTGTGTTAAAGTATCAAGAATGCGAGGGCGAGGTCGGGTTGACTTCCTACCGACTATGTTTTTTTACACAATCTTGTTGCTCTGATATAAAGCTGCGTTCACTAACTTGATAACTTGCATCTAAGTTAGCTTTAAGTTACTTGATCTTTTTGATGACAATTTAAGTTATTGTAGGTTGTTAGTCATCCGAAAAGTTTTGTAACTAAGCACATTTCTTGATTCCTAACTTTAAGCTTTATAATTTTGTACAAGTAAGCACCTACTTTTCTTAGTTATTCCTTTGCTTGTTTCTTCCTAATTTTTGTTGCGTATTGTTCGCTGTGTCAGAAATTAACTGTTTCGTAGACAGAGTACCTTTTGATCAAAAACCGTGTTTAATATTAAAGTATTTTAAACGAAAAACAATCCTCTTAAGTATTCAGTCAATGTGGATTTCCAATAAAAATAAAATGATAACAATAAACTATAAAACTGTATACCGCAATGAATAAAAAATAGATGGACATAGTCGATGGATTTACCAGAAAAGAGGATGTCAATAACACTCGAGTTCACGGTAAACCAGGAAAGACTCCCTTCTCATAACAACCACTTCACCATACAAAGGCTACCATACAATTGTTTTAAAACAATACCATATATTTCGTAGAACAGGATTTCTCATTCATAGGAATTGAAAAAGAATCCATTGAAGGTGTAACGCGACCTTAGGAAGGTGTTGTCGTCTCGCTCGCTCCCATTCAACCGCGGCCGCACTCGCATCAATGAACTGCCTCCTTATGAATGAACGGACAGTCGCCATCGTACTATACATACTTGTAGCTATACATCTGTTTATATCCATATATGATCAAGAAAATAACTATGTGAGGTATAGTTGATTGCATGGAGGCTTCGAGGCTGCGGCACGTGGTGTCACTGGGTACTTTATTTAGAAATAAGTAAATGCTAGGCTTGTAAGTTATAGCGTAGAATCTAATAGATATCAATACTATAGCAATATCATTATTTTAGCTATTAAAACTATAAAAGTTATGATGGCGATAACTTATATTTTTTAGAGCTTTAAAGGCTTAGAATAGCCTACTCTATTCGTAACTAAAATTATTTCTCCAGTTTAAGACTTTTTCGTTTTCTCGCCCTAGAAAGAAAATTCAATTCAGGTAATGTTCCATAACACATAGGTATAGCTGTCACTGTCATTAACTTAAAATAAGATGGTACGATGTTTAATGGATTATTAAATTAATAAGCCTTTCATGCAACTCGGAATTTTTATAGTTAACTTAGAATTTGAATTAAATTTAAAAAAGGTTTTTTAAATAGAAAGCTTCATATCGTAACTGTGGTGACTAAAGTTGGTATTTTTAAAAATGTCGCGTGAATATCGAGATTAAAATGTTCTAGTTAATACAGTGATTAGGTATTTACTATATTTAAAAATTACAAAGGGCAACGAATACTGTTAACCCATTCGAATGTGAGTGACCTGTCGTGAATTCGTGATACACTCGTATTAAATGAACGAACAGGTATGCTTCTTTTTTTAAAACATACGCTTATGCGTGTCTAATAAAAATGTAATTCACATACCTACCTATGATTTGTACACTAACGCATCGCTATTTTAATAACCTTTGTGTCATACACATTAATATAATATATGTTGAATATACGTAATTTAAGATAAAACTAGGCCGTGATTTTGTTAGTTACATGGCATTTTCGGCATAAAAACATGTCTGATGTAAAATATGTCTGAAAAAATGGTTTACCACATAAGGCTATGCTTTGATAAATACCTATACCAAATACCTAATGCTACACTTAAGCATAGATTACTAAATAGTACTAACAATTAAGTACGAGTACCTACCCAAGTAGCACAAAACAGCATTATATTAAATTTATAATAGCACGCAGTTATGAGCAATGCATTATAAGTATATCGTATATCAGCTGTATTTCTTTTATACAGCTCTTAAAAGTCTAATTTGGGCCCCAAATTATACAGCTTTAAACTTTATTTTGGCTGTCTAGTAGCATTATAAAGGTTGTATAACATCATCATTGAAGTCGGGAAACAGCATATTTCTATGTCTTTAGCACTTTTTGCGACATATTTACGATTAATATAAAGCTTGTTAACGGACGATTAGCGAATAAAATTCTCTAACAGTGCTTACTCCGTTATTTCCTTTGCAAATATAAATTTTACAATACATTCAATCAAATATATCCATTAAAGTTAGTAGTTAATGTGCAATTAATATATCGTGTTCGTGTAATCTCAAGATGGTGAAGTGATAAAATTATTTTATGGGTAAGTATCACTTCAATTCATTCTTTTCTGGTTGTGAACTTGTAATTAACCTGCGGATATAAATTTACCGTCAAAAGGTATACATGTTTATGGTAAAAAACAAACGCGCCTTCGAAAACATGCCTTTTTCTAGTTTTTTTATCATAAAAATAACCTAGGGTATATATACATTTTGTTAAATCTAAGCTTTGAACATAGTCTTTACACATATAATTAGCTTTGGTGGGCATCTGTGAACAGAATACGTTATAATTAACAAAATTTATTAAAATTTCGTTGATTAACTGCAATTGTAAAAAATGTAAACAGAAAGGCAATATGGCGACAGGTAACATTAAAGCTATAAGCATTTAATGATATCTTAATAGTGCTGTTAATCATAATTTAGTCAGACAAAACAATAAGAGCTTGTTATACGTAGTTAAAACGTTCTGATATTTATATTATTCTATAAGACATCATTTAAAAAGTCTAATATACGACTTAGTAGGGTACTGCAATTATCAAGTTTTAATCAACATCAACATAAAGTTATTAAAAGTAAAATAAAAACGTCATAAACATACTTATTAGGTAATTTTGATCTATCCGATTACTTAGATTTTATACTTTAATTTATAATCGAATTCTTTTCAGATTCACCATGTCTTACAAAATAGAGCAAACCACAGAAAAGGGATTGCAAAAATTATTTATAGTGCCAAGTAATTGGGAACATCAAGGAAATTTGCCATACCGATACCCTCTGATGCCGATCCAGTGTGCACGCGCAGCTTTATAGTAAAGTCTATAAAAACTTTATTTGATATTATATTTAGATTACTGGTTCACCAAAAAACTTAAAGTAGAAGTTAATGGTACAAAATCTTGTGTCTGTGATTAAGCATAAAATAAAAATGCTAATAACGTTTATTTTACATTTCTTTTAATTTTATATGACATTCCCGAGCCTTAAAAGATTATCACATTTACTCACCTTCAAATAACACATTGACAAAAGAGTTCTCTTTTCTAATGTTAAGTACCTACTTATTTTCCTACGGAACCACTTAACGATCCGCGATTTTTTGACTAAATGTAGAAAAGTTAAAAATAGCTGTTTGCCAATACAATTTACTTTCTTTATATTACGAATAGCAGTAAGTATACTAAAATTTCGATCGAAATAGAGCTATATACTTTATTAATGACATTACAAAACTTAAAGACTTTATAAAACTTTTGACAATGTCGAAAACGGAGCAAAAGCTTTTTTTATTGTTTACCCAAGTCAACTTTACGAGTAGCATTAAATAAACACTATCAAAGATAATTATAATGTTTCAAATCTTAATAAAAGTTAAATACGACTTAAGACATTATACATGTTTGCGTTATAATGTAAATAATGCATTAACTTTTACAAATATAAGATATAAGTCAATAGTCTTAGCCCAAGTATCAACGCTGTTTAAGAAGTCATAATTTAGAGTCTTCAAAAATGCAATTAAGAGTTTTTGCATTTTAAATTACTTTTTGAAACCATTATAAACTTTTAAGCATTAGTATATTAATTAAATGCCACTGTATAAATTTAAAACCTCGCCAATGCCGATTTAAAGTTTATGTATAGTTTTAGAGCATAAATCCGTAATTATTTAAGTTGATATAAGTTACGTGCTACTTGGGTACCTATCGTACCTTTTTTTTACTTTTTCGATTCGTTCTCTTTAGATGATAGGTATGTCGAACATTCTCATGTAATTTTGTCTAATGGTTATTTATTATTATTTAATGTATTTATGTTAAAGTTCAAAGCGTCCATCTTGCGATACATAGTTGTTGATTAAACAATAAGATTAAGTTAACTTCGTTTCATTTAGGTACATTCGATAGTACGTAGCAAATCGCAACAGGATTTTGTCCGTACCTTCCAATAGTTTTAATACCTAAGTACTTATGCTATAAATCTTTATGTCTATTTACCTAATCTTTATGTGTGTTTTTATCAAAGTGGAACATTCACCTAACCTTTAGTACTTACCTAGACTGCTAAAAGGCTAGACATTGACGTCAAACAACCTCAAAATGGATTTGGCTAAGTCTCGTCGCGACATGTACTAGGTAAACCTTTATAAGCTATTAATTACATCCCGTTATGACAGATTGACCTTTTACAACAACCTTGTGCCTTTTTGTAAGAAACCTTTGATTAATGGTCCTGGTCTATATAGTTTAATAGTTCATTTTATGATGTAAGTACTCAATCACTTGGCTGTTAAGTAAAAATCTTTAGGACTTTTTGCCGGCATTAAAATCCAATTAATCAAATTAATCTATACTTAGCCCCAACGTACTATAAGTACCTTACTGTTTATAATGTCTTCGTATGGCTTAAACCTTAGAACCAATTCCAGAAGGCTTCCATATTGTTAATATTCTTTTCCCCACTTCAAAGTGATCCCGGAACCACTCAACATTTTCGGTCATAAACCCATTATTAGCCTTGTTCAAAACTTCAAAATAATCGATAATCCTTATCAGAACAAGAACCGCAGTAAAATGGTTAGCAGCTCCGCGCCGGTCGAAAGATACGCGAAGTCACGTTTCAAAGGAAGTTGCGTTCCGAAGCTCATAAACAAGGGTTTTTAAAAGATAAATGAAGTTGAAGATAAGTGGTACATTGTGGCCGATACGTACCGTAGACAATGCAGTCTCGGGACGCACTTGAAATTCGAGTGGTCAGCGTTTTTTGCATCGGTGTGGTGCCATAGTGCAGTCAATAGCAGTAAAACACTGATACAGCGCGATTCAGGTAGACGGATATTGTGATACCTTTAATGAGTGAAATGTGGTAAAGTCATCAAAGAAATTGCTGTTGCATAATATGCTTAATTGGATTATGTGATTGTTTCCGTAATAACTTTATGCACTTATAGTTATTTTTGTGTAGGTACCTAAGCGCGCCTTCAGTGCTTACCTATTTTTTGCGTTTATCATATTGATTACAAATGAAAATTACAAAAGTAAGGAAGAAAATAGTACCATACGACATCTAGCAATTAACCATTCCGACACATTATTAAGCTTTTATCTGTACTCTAATTGAGGAAAGAAAGCATAAATTTTATCGTAGTTGAAGTACTGTAAAGTATAAAATATTTCTTACACTGTGTAAGCAATAAGGCGAAGTATTTTGGCACGTGGACTCGAAAGGCTTTGTAATAAGCGAGAATTGTTCCTTACTTGGAAGTGCGAGATCCGGTCAGGACTTTTTCTTGAGATTTACATCCGTTCTTCACGACTTTTATGATACGATAAAGGTAACAAAAGATTTCATTCATTACCTACTTGCTACGAGTAAGTAATTACGAGCTATTGTCGCAACTATTTATCCTTTATTACTTATTTACTAACATTTTTTTAGTGCGGATATTATACCTTTATAAGTAAAGTTTTTTTGTTTTTAAGTAATCCATTTAAACTCTTCCATCATGAAGTAAGCTAGAAAGACGACTATCATATCAAAGTTAACTAATTATGTTTAACCTCCCGTACCTACTAACATCTTTTAAAAATATAGCCAACACAATTAAAAGTGAAATCGTCCGCCATTATTAAAACTAGAACAAACTTAACAAAAACAATGATTTGTAAAAGTGAACTTGCTGAAATATTCTCCTTATCTTGATGGCAGCGAAAGTTTAATAGCTCTATTTTAATTGTGGTGGAACTTCGTACCATCTGAGGAATTAGTGTCTAAGGACTTGGGTCACGCAATTGGTTAATATTGGTAATTCATGTTTTGGAAACCAACAAGCTATTATAATCCTCGACAGAGACACGCGGTTTTACAAAAAAGTACGGTAACGGTAACTCTGAATAGGAAAGATTTTTGATTTTACTTTAAAATTATTCTGATTATATTTCACTGAAATGAAAAAAAGTAGAAGTATATTTAGTACTTAGTACTTTTTGGTCAAACATTGTAAAATATATCCACTGTAGAAATTTAAGGAACTTATTGTGATGTAGATTGAAGATTTTACCTCAAAACTGTGTTTTAAATCTTACGATAAAAAAGTTGTTTCCTTGTCACGTTTTTGGGGGCTTAAACCGCTAATTTATTATATCTCTACATCCGATTTAAGTTTAATTATGAGAAATTGTGCTTTGTTTAACCCAAGGCCGTTTTGGACAACATTATCAAAATAGTGATTAGAATGATTACAGCTGTTGCGTGCATAATAAGTTAGTAGGTAAGAAAAGGTATTTACTTCGCGTAGTAAAAAAAATATTTAGTCATAAAATATTTCTATAAGACCTTTGTAAAACATTGTACATGTGAGCAATAAACGAATTGAATTGAATTGAGTTTTACGACTTTTAAAAATCTACTTTATAACACGATAAGTTTAAACTGACGTTATCAACAACTAGGAAACCTATTTACTTTTATAACAAATGTCGAAATCATAGTACAGGCACTCAAATGTTTTGAAAATGAAAAAGCACTTTGCTATTTTATATGCAATCTAATTAGATGACAGCCGATTTTTTGCTGATTCCAGTAATTAAGTATTTTAACCAGACATCTGAATACAACTCGTTCTCTTTTATGCAGGATTCGAGTTCTTTCCACAGGAATTACTTAAACAGAAAGGTATTCAAAGAATCTTCAAAATATGCCTGTTATATTTATCAAATAAATACCAAAAGTCAAAAAAGTGTGTGGGCAGATAATGACCCGGAAACGGAAGCACGTGTATTGGTAACTGTGTATTAATAGTAATGATATTTACGTTACAATTGGAAGGTAAATACGACGGCGCCGAATCAACGCAGACGGAGCAAATTGTCGACACGTGTACTTTGGAAGCGGTATTATGGTTTATATCGTATCGTATTGGCTTTTATTAAGATTAGGTATTATTTAAGTTAATTGTAATTGTATTAGACTCTTAGCTGTTATAGTAACTATCCGAATGCATGGCTTTGATTGACATGGGAACATGTTGTCCAAAACGATACAATTTAACCTACTTCTTGCGAAAGTTTTAGACATAATGCACGCATCTTATGATGATGATTCAAAATAGTTGTTGTCATAATAAGTATAGTCTTAGTTTTTCGTCAAACCTTAAGCAAGATGGATGAGTTTATTTAAACGTCATATAAAGGCATCTAGCCTGTTTAGCAACGCTACTTAGTGCAATCTTTTGCTTACCAGTTCGCCTGCTAGATTGCAAGTCCGTTTGCACGCTGCAAATTTCATAATGAAGCCGGCTTTAAATCCTCAAAAATTCTCCCGAATAGGCCCGAAGGTCAATGGGAATCTTCAGAAATAATTCATACACGTGCAACATTCCGATTAGCGCCCACGAGCGGCGCCCCATGGGGTTCCTCGAGCCTAGTAATCATCTTTATGGAAACTGGTGCACGGGCCACGAGCAAAACAGGCTTAAAATGGAAAAGGATTCACAAGTCAATTCGTTACGACCATTTTGTTTCTAGCCACAGTATAATTAATTAATTTAATTTTAAGAATTACTTGTTTTTAGAATTTTTTGAATGATTCTTCTAGTGTCACGGTACAATGTTATTATTTAGTTATAAGTTCGAGTAGTATGTTTTAGAGATTAGTTTATGTAACGTGTTCATAAAAATGGCAACAAGAAAAACAACCACAGCTTCCAAATCGCGATTGTTCTACCTGTGGTACTTTACATAATCTTTATCCTAAGGTACATACGTATTATGTACAACTGTTTATTTTGCCATATTTATGTCAATATGCCTATACAAATATGTTGTTTAAAGCGTAGGTACTTACGCCTATACGAGCCAAATGCAACCTGTCGATGCCCATAACTGCAGGCGTTATGTAATTTTTTAACACCTGCCTACACTCTCACATAGTGGGGTAGTGGGCTTGGCGACCCACTGCTGCCCACCGTTTCCTCTACTTTATATGGGCGAGTAATTAAATGCTTAAGTTACTGGCTTCTTGTCATTAACATTGTATAAGGTGATAACTTATATAAGGTTGTTTACTTAAATGTACATATTATTAAAGTTAATCGCTCTAGAATTAATAAGATTTTATCATTATTATGTAGCTGGGTATTTATTACCGTAATCAACAAAGGTTTTAAACTGATATCAGTAAAGAAAAGCGTTCCAAACCGTTAATCAAATTCACTACTTCTGATCACATACTTAGGTAGGTACGTATAGAAACAAATGAAAAGAGGAGATCAGAAAGATAAAATAATGTGTCTTAATTTTAGTTTTTAGATAAAATCAATTCAATACCGTACTATATGATAACTAATTACCTAATTCTACATCCACTCTTTTTAAGAATGTGTTCTCAATCAAATAAAAAAAACACTTTCACAAATAGTTTCACGTCACCTGAACCACGAAATTACCAGCCCTGGTATACCTAAAGTAATTCTATACAATATACAGTGTGCCACCCACGAACGACACTGCTCTGGTTACTATATTTAGCACCGCGTATATGGCAGGCGATTAAGGCTTATTAGGACCTCGCCATAACCATATCCATGAGGATATACCACTGTGATTGAGTCACTGTATACTACATTACTACTGTAATGGGCAGCCTGTCGAATTTATCGTGTAAACATATGTTTGTTTGTTTTTGGCTCCGAAAGGCGCTAAGATTGCTTAATTAGGGCTTAAGTTGGCGGTTCGGTTAGGTACCTAATGTTCTGTAATTTTCACTATTTTATCATAATATTGTTAATAATAAACTTATGTCTTATTTTGTATCTAGTTGTAAGTATGATAGCAATATCTAGAAGATAAAATAAATAACTGTTTTACTTAACAACTACTTTCAAGTTTCCAAAGTAGCAGATCTTTTAGACGCAATCTAAAACAACCCTTTGCAACCTTCAGGCATAAAATGTTAAAGCTAAAAGAAAAAGGGATTAAGAGTTTAGTCACTTATATGACTTAGGACCTTTTCGGTCCAGAGTCGTTGCTACTTAAGGTATCGTGTGCCAATAATCTTTCATCGGACACGCACAGCTTACTGATGTAAAATAGATACGGCAACTACTGAACACCATGTACATAATCGCTTGTATCCTTCAGAGAATAATATCCAGCTAAACATGAAGGTAGTAAAATTAATTAACTATTAATTTTTCCACAAGAAACATCAAAACCTTAATGTGGCCCTGTAAGAAATATTTAGAGACGAAATTGTTACTTTTTTGTAATTGTTCAGTTACTATATGTATTATTTAAAAACAGCATTATTAGGGTTCTTTTTAATCGATATATTTTTAAAGCTTTCAGCTCTATTCAAATCCGCATACTTTGCTGCTGAGAAATCCTACGATTAAAACACTAACATATAAACCACCTGAAGCATTCAAGGCCAATATCACATCAACGATGTTTTCAAATCGCTGTCCCTAGAGGCAGTAAAGGCAATAATTACTTGAGCACTTCCCTTTCGACGTGATAACACAGCATCCGCCGTCAAGAGAAAAACCGAAACGACCGCGCGACAAGACAAACTACTCTATGCCATTACTTGGACGTGATAAAGCCTTTATACACTTTTGTTATCTGTTCTGATAGGTGGTGGCGCCAGAGGCTTTAAACTTTTTGTATTATAGTATAGGTAGGTAGCTACTAGCGATTTCGTCCGCGTAGGGCTCTAAGTTTTCTTATGTTGAATTCTAGCTCCTTTTTGACCATTCGAGACTAAATTACTCGCATTTTGTTTTGTTTTCCTGCATAAGTGTCTTCTTTAGCGAGATCCCATTTTTTTTTAACTTTGAAAATTTGCTTAATGAAGCGAAGATCATAAGTTTTATTTGTAACAGAAGAAACAAAAGAGTAAAGCAATCTTTTCGCAAGAAATGCCTTAACCACACAAATGACAGAGCGTTATTTCTGTAACACCGTCATGTAGCTACTCGTATCTGTCTGGGAAACTCAGAACCGGTCCAGCAATGGCGTCCGCCGCATTAACCGCCATCCTGGCTGCTGGCTGCTGCTTCCCGTCACGACAAGAGCAAATTAAATCCGTCCGGAAGTAACGGATGTACGATAATGAGTGCGCGCACGCTTTCCGTTCGACACCCGCCGGAGGAGCACACAAAACAATTGAGTCTTTTACTTACGTGGACATAGGTTTGTGGCAAGACAAATAGGGCGATTCGAGAGAAAAAAAAAAGAAAAGAACGGTTCAAAAATAGAACTACTAAGCTAAACTTCTTTAACAATTCTATTTAAAAATAAAGAAATTGATTTAATCATGTATAAAAATTAATCATTATTAAAGGTGTTGACGGCAATCTAACAGCCTCTACCTCCACTAGATATCAATTATTAAATGTTAATCGTGACACCTGACGAAATACAACCTGAGTTAGTGCGTGTAGGTTTTGTTAAATATTTATGAATCTCCGACTATTTGCCTGTAGTACGAGTACCTACTCTATGGGGAATGGGACGTGAGCGCCAGTATACTATGCATCAAATAAATCGTGAGTTATTTATTTTTTTCTATTTACAAACTGTCAATCTCAACATTTTAGCCTAAAATGATAGGTAAAGTAGGAACTTTGAAATACTAAAATTAAGTAAACCTCACGTTTAGAAACTATTTTTAACTTATTAAGTATATGAATCTGTGAATCCCTTTAACTTTTGATATATAGGTATAAGTAAATTCACATTTTACAATTTTAATATTTGCATGCCATATCTGGTGAAACATGTTGCTCTTTTACCTTTTATGTGATCTTTTGTAGTTACCATGTTTGAAGAAAATAAATTTTCATTTTCAAACAATACCTTACCTACTTAATCAACTAATTCAATACTAAAATTACCTTTAATTCAATTCCAACAATTTCCTTCAACTTTCTAAGGCCATACTGTATATCCATTTTCCATAAGATTGCCTATCTCTGTAAAATGAGTCGGGCAGGAGAACTCCAATTATTATAATCACATAGATGACTATACATTGGCAGGCGTGTCGTGGGAATAATGTAAATCATGAATAGATTACGGCGAATATTCTATTTAGTTTCTACATCTTTGTAATATATTATTGTCACGTACATCACTTACATTGTTTATACGCTATTAAGTCTGATAATAAGTGAATTGAAATGAAAATCACGGCTCATAATGTTCAGTCCATTCATTTTGAATTCTTACAAGTATCAATAACATTCCTATAGTGTTTTTTCTTCTCGATGTTGTGCAAGCCAATCGCAGAATAATAGTGTCAATAAATTAAATACAATATTTTAAAAACAATATATTTATATGAAGACAGATTATCAAAGTTTCGGATAAGAGTTACAACCAATTGAAGAAAAATGTGTATGCCTTTTAGGTGAAGCGACAGAGAAACTATGAAATATTAACTATACAATAGGAAGGATTGCAGAGCGAAGATTTTATGTAAACGAAGATAACATAAAATCGAACGAGAACGAACGAGATTTTATGTTGGTATATCAACCCAATGGTTGATGTATCTTCTTTTCTCCGCTGCCGGTAACTAGCTCTACATCAATGGACAGATACCCTACCCTTATACTGTATTACTGCCAAAGTCAGAACGCGACAGTAGGCTGTTTAACGAATAAAAAGTTTAAGGGCTTTTCTGCAAAACGACAGATTAATTAAAATTACTTATTGGAAAATGTTACTTAAATGATATTACCAGTATTACCTTTAACATAATGTCGGTAAACTAGTATTATAGGTAACCAGTTAAAAATAATCTAGTGCTTATCTGAGCGTAGAGACGGATGTCCTGGGAGTTAGCCCGTTAGATGGATATAGGTCGCAACGGTCTTATAGTGGTCTGTACCGACATAACGTTTCAACGGTATGGATAGTCTTCCGCGATGACAACATAAGTAAGAACATATTTTATAGAATCGATATTACCGTAATGGTCATTTTGAAACAAATTGAAGAGCCTCTATATGCGCAATATTACGGCAACTGTAAATTTTTTTTGGCATCTCTTATCCGCCAAATGCTAAAGCTTCGCATTTATGATCAATACCAAAAGAATGTCTAAAAGCAAAGCAGCGACCCCTGTAAGTAAAGTGCCAATTAACATGGCTCTTGTTTTAAGGCTACCTAATCGTGACCACCTTTCACACTATATAGTGAACATTTTTTCGGCATGAGTAACGAACAACCGTCGAATAGCTCGCATAGCTATCGGTACCCCATAAAAATACTTTCTCAAACCTGCCCGGTAACCGCGTGTGTAGTAATTAAATATTTTGTGAATGAACGCGAGAAATGGGTTCGGTTTGAATGGAATTGCTCACAGCCTTCAACTTATTACGCCATTCAACAATTACTTACGTACTACGGTATTTGAAGAAATGACTGAGTAAATTCGATGTGGTAGATTAAGGCGGGATTTAAAGATTTCTTGGAAGCTCCTAAATTTATACTTATCTATTTTGATGGTATTGACCTTTACATCTTTTCTTTTTTTTTTTTAAATAATTATTATCTGCCACCCGGGGAATAAGCAAGCAAATACTTATTTGTTTTAAAAGAAAAACAAGTTACATATCTACCTTTTCACTTATGATATGACATTCCTCCATGTTTTCTTACGATACAAAGATCGTCTTTTTTATCGGAATTAAACCACAAATATGCGCCCAACGTCCAAACGATCTTAGTAATTATGTGAGTTTCCCGTTAGTAAATTATATTTTTTCCTCTGCATAGTTAGCGTGTTTGAGTTCAAACAGTCAACAAAAGTTGCGCGGAAATGTCAAATTTTCACCTACATTTTGATCTGTGTTTCGTCTTAATAGAGTTGGTAATATTTCGTAGATATGTAGTATGTCCGTGGAATGTAAATGGTGGGCTGTAAGGTAGGCACGCAGCTACAAAAAGCTCCCTTATTTACTGGACAAATAGGATCGTAGAGTCGCGGACGTGACCAATACGACCGGATGCACGCCGCGGCCGGAAGCCCCCACTTTCATCTCAAAATGGCCGCAACGAATCTGTAAAAAGCAAGGAATTTTTCTACGCGGCTGCTCACTGAATATTTTGTCAAGCCAGTGATATCACGAAGCGAACTTTTTTGGGTGCCCGCGGTTTTTATCAGGCTCTGTCTCGACCGCATCGCGTACCAACTGTTATTCGATAGCCACTCACCTTTTGCACAACCTAAAAAAAGATTTCTTAGAAAAACTTAAGTTATATTTCCTCTTTTTGATTTTTATAAGATGGCTGCTCATAAACCAGAAGAAATCAATTTAGGAGCGGACTTAATATTATTGCTTAGTTGAGACCTTCACATTAGGCACTTCATTTCAGCTGGATAGATAGAGAGGAATCAGGCTTTTACCCAGAAGTAGCAAGTTTTTTTTTAGTTCTACTCTTAAACCAGTTAACACCCCCACATTCATAAGAAGAATTCCCTTTGGGATTCATCTTTGTAGATCACAAATAGTACCGTAGACAAAAACCTCAGCCAGCTACCCAAAACTGTCTAAAGCAATGTATTTTTTCCCCAGGTAAATTGTACGCAGCCCTAAGCCGCCGCGGCGGTCGCGTCGTCGCCAGCGACTTGCAGAGCGGATCCGCGTCGTTCCGCGTCCGCGCGTTGCTCCCAGTCGCGGAGAGCTTCAAATTCGCGCTTGAGCTGCGTACGCACACGTCTGGGCTGGCTGCACCGCAACTTGTCTTTAGTCATTGGGAGGTAGGTTGACTTCTAGCATTCATTTATTTATTACATGCTGATAAGGTATTGTCAAGAAGTTAAGTCGTATCAGATGCTCGAACAGACGGCAGAAAATAGAACAAAGTGGCGATGACCCCACCAGCAAGAGCAACGCTCTTTCTAATGATATATCTTATTCACGAAAATAAATCACAGAAGAACAGCTGGGAATATGTTGTAGATATTTACACTTCCTAACAGGAATTCTAGATTATGTAAGTACCCACATCTATAGAATCCCGCATAACCATCCATATTATATTTAAAAATGTGTTTAATTGAATTGCCAGGTAATCGACATAGACCCATTCTGGCGGCCTCGCACTGAAGAAGAACTTCTCCATTGGGGCGAGAAATGGGACGGAGTGAACCGAGCCAAGGCTTACGTAGACTCTGTTCGTGCCAGGAAAGGACTCTCCTCTGACAAGCAATTAGTGCAACACGCGGAGAAACAAAGGACTCTATCTAAAAACAAATAGACATCTAACTCATTAGTTTATTCAGTTTGGCTGCCAAATTAGTGTAACTTTTTCTCGTATTTCCCCGATATTTAGAGTTCGTATCCAAATGGTTAAAAGCCCTTTCATGTTTCCACTGTATACCACGGTGTTAAAACTAGGCACTTTATAAAATTTTCAAGGACGATGTCTTCTTTCTGTTTGTAATTAAGTACTTAATATTTAAGTGGCGACGCTCCCATTCGAAAAATGATATTAAAAAACTTCTTAAAGTGTATACGTATAAGAAATATTGTAACAATAATAAAAAACATCAACAGGTATAAAGGTAAAGTGATGTTTCCATTATAAATCATTATACCTATGTACTTATAAACGCTTATTGCAACAAATGTGTTGTTAACTAAATAGCCTATATTTTTACATTTAATTTTGTATTTAAATATAATATTGTTTCATTCAACAGTGGTATCTTTATTTATTAACTAGAGGCTGCCCGCGACTTCGTACGCATTTGTCGTCATAATATTTTGGAAAATTAACACAATATTTTCAAATAATATAGCCTATATGTTATGTTGATGTGCAAGCTACAATATTGTAAAGTTTTATTAAAATCTGTTGAGTAGTTTTTGTGTAAAAGAGAAACAAACATCCAACCATCCATCGACACAAACATTGACATTTATAATATTAGTGGGATTTAGTTTCCATTTCATCATCCAATACATTTCATCATCGGATCCTATATTTTCAAATAAAACAACACATCTCAATTAACTCATCTATCTATTATTTACATTAAACAACAAACAAACATAATTCGAAACAAATATACAAATAATGTCTGATATAACGAAACAACTAACAATTCCTACGCAGTAGAAATAATGATTTATTAGAACCTTCAGTCACACTGAACATTGCATTTAGGATTACCACGGAAATCATTGCTTTAGAAAATATTTTAAAAACTTCATTACCGTATGGACCACCACGTGTCATTTCATAAATTGATGTTTCATTTGTTTTACTACAGTTCCGTCATCGACTTCATTGACTACTATACAGCGCCTGATGAAAGTTATCAAGCAAATGTTACATTTGAATAAAGTGGTCCAAATACTGGAATGGGAGCAATTCAAGCATATACACCTATTAAATAGACACATAATATTATAGGTCTTTAATTTGACAACTACTATATTATCAATAAACAAATGAAAGAGCTACTTAGTATTTTTATGCCTGAAATTGCTACCTAAAAAATGCAATTTTCATATATAAGGTGACTTTAAATTAGTGAACGATAGAAAACGATATGCATATACTCGTGATAACAAACAACTTTTACTATGGGATCCAGTTCGAAATCACAAAAAAAAATTGTTCCCCCATACTATCAGCTGGTGCATTTTGTATGGGGTGTTCAAAATTTTTTGAACGATTTCGACCTTGGTCCCATAGTAAAAGTTGTTTGTTATCATGAGTACATGCATACCCTTTTCTATCGTTCTCTAATTTAAAGTCACCCTATATAATACATCAAAGTTATTTTATAGCTATTGCACAAAACAATATAACCCCTCAACCGATTAAATAATATTTGCTAACTTACAAAAATAATAATAATTTACAAATATTTAAATTAATATAACCATGGTCCTACCTACTAACTACCTATTGTACAAACCTCACTATACTGTGTCGTATTATACGGGCAATAGTTCATATAAATATATATAAATAAATACGTTAATCTTTTCTCATAGCAAAATATATAAATTTATTTAAAAAATATATAATTTTGATTTCAATTTGCCTGGCCTATGATATAAATTTCAGCAATAGGTAAGTATAATATCTAAACAATATAGATTAGACTGTTTTATAAAAGGAATAAAGAAATTTAATTGTAGATTTAAAAATAAAATTAGCTTCAAAAAAGTATTACAACTCGCTGCCCGTATAATAAACACTGATAAATAATAATTCTAACTAATGATACTTGAAATAGTCTAAATGTTGTCTTTGGCAATGTTATAAATTACGACTAAGTTTACTATGGGACATTTCAATGACGAGTAGATTATTAAAAAATATTAAATACTCAAAGCAGACAGTTTTAAATACCGTAAATACTGATTAAATAAAAGGTTCCCAATATTTAAGTTAAAAATGACTTATTCACGGGTTCAAAATGGATATGAGCATATCTATAGTAGATACCACAACCTGACAATTTTCACGTTCGTATGCATAGTTTCAACCACAATTTTCCTACTCGCTTTTCTATTAAATGCTCCCAAATAAACCAAGCACTGTTACAATGCTAGTTCTGTTCACAAAATATAAGTGTATAGGTTAAATTATAGCCGTCACTTTCAGACAAGTATAGGTTAAGTATAGGAGGATGAAAGAGAAAAAGAGTCAACACTATGTTAGAGTGTCCATACTTTGGCACTGGTGGTAACCTAGTGATGATATTAGGCCTTAGTTTCCGTTGTTAAATGTAGTTTTGAAGTTGAATTTGTTTGTCGATAAAAAATGTCTATTCAAAAATGTCGCATGTTTTTATAAAAATACTGGGACAAAGTGACTTGACTACTTATCAAATATACCTTGGTAATAAATATTAGTAACAGTTTTAAATTCAATTATTTTATAATAAGCACAGAAAATCAGTAAACTTAGTATGTATGTAGAATTTCACGTTGCGTAAGTATCTTTATATTTTCATGGAAACTTGAAGCGAATGAAAACTCTAACCGTTATACCAAAAAACAAAAAAGCTAAAACTGGTAACTACTCGTGAAACAAAGATTTATAATAAATATATTGTTTAACATTTTATAAGTACGATCTATGAATAAACTTCAAAGAATTGATATGATATCCTTTGAGCTTAACCGAAGACTAGAACATTAATTACATTTTGCACCGGTATATACGTATGCATATATTTAATACATCTATACAATAACAGGTTACTAGGAAAATATAAAACATCGATTTACTATTTAGTTTAAAAATTACGGGAACATTAATTTCTATAAAATTTTCGGATTTCTTGAAAGAGTTTAGGTTTTTTTTCGGTAGACGCGTACTAAAATTAAATATAGAGATCATATAAATTTTGCGTTGTCTTTTTGCGGGATACGTATTATTGCATTTGTCATTACAAGCATGTTACATCTTATTGTAACTTATTTTGAAATATTAAAATAAATGTCGTACATATTGGCAAGATGATTTGTTAAGAAACTATTTGGCAAACGATCTTGGATAAGCGAGCGTTGTAACTTTTATGATTCTTTTCATTGATTCGATTAAGATAGAGTTAGCTTATATATTATGAGCTAACTTCTTATTCATGAATATTTCCATTATCCTTACAATTTTAGGAAATTTTGTGAAGTATGCTTTTATCAATCAATTTTATAATATTTATACAGTATTTATATATTCTTTTTCAATGATTATTCAATTCATACGCCGCTAACCCTTGTTCCGTTTAGATAAAACACGTTAATTAGGAATTATCTGATATTAGAACTATTTAAATACTTTGGAAATACTTTTTCCTAGCCACTTTTAGGTACGAGTTTAGTACAATATTTTCATGTTTTTATTGATTTTTTTTTAATTATACGTGCTTTGTATAATTTCTTGGCAATAAATTGAAATTATTGTACATATCGCTCACACAATTAGTCGACCAACTTGTTTGGAAATCTTCAACTGTTTCTTGATACTTGCAAGGAATGTCGGTTTAACAATGTTCTTACCTAACTAGCACCACTGCCTCTATCATAATCACAATTTTAAAATAACGCTCATTTCGATGCGGGTACTACGAGAACTCACACATCCAACAATTTGAGCGAGAAACCAATGAGAATGTCGAACTAGCCCAACTGTGACTATGATAATTTTACTTCCGAAATTGAGTTACTTTGGTTTAGTGCCTTGTTTAATAAATAGTTGTTGAAAAAGGGAATTTATTTTCAGTGCCATACAATGACAATTCACTCATCAGAAATGTTTTCTTTCTTTTTGATCAAAGAAAAATACGAGATGTTTCATGTTTTAGCAGTAATTAGGCATTAAAAAGGCACTAAGCCCTAGTAACTCCACAATTTCACATCACTTCCATAAACCTTACCCTAATTGTGTTTGACACATAATATGACATGGCATTGCCTCTTAGACACACCGAACTGGAATCAATTCTATATACATTAACAATCACATTTATACTTATACACTGTACACAAAAGGGAAACTTTGGATTCAAGAGCTAATACATACATACAAACTATGAAATTATCATGATTTACCATTTACAATAATCAATATCCATAAGTTTATGAAGACCGATCTATGTAATCTATCTATTCGTAGAATTATCGAACATCACACCAGGCGAATCGACAATCGATTGTCAATCGATCGATTGATCGAAACTTTACCAGATCGAATTTAAAAAATAAATGCAGACTTTGTTAAACAGAAACACATTATAAAACGAAAGATATCTGAACCGAAAAACTCTATAAATAAAAAATAAACATGAAGCATAAATATGAATCGAAGTATGTCTCCTGTGGTCGGTAGGGAAAGTATGTTATATGATGTCTGTGTTTGTGTGTGTGTGCGCTAACTGAAGGCGGTATCGTTGGGCACGTCGATGTTGTATCCGCCTTGAGCCACGTCCGTAAGAATCACTCCCGACAACGCTTCTAGAGATTGACGGACCTGGGGAAACCAAATCAAGCCTTGAGAAAATCTCAAGTAATTTAAATTTGAAGGAACAGTCAAAGCCCAAAGGCCTTTTTACGACCTCATTAAGGTGTAGCTATGAATGATATGCCGTAATGTAATCCACCATGTTTGTCCAATGTAAATTACCTAATACGAGTTGTTTAAAAAACTATAATCCAGCAGTTGTAACGTAACTTGTCAGAAAATAGAACTGGACTAGTAAATTCACAGAAATGCATTTTTTATCGTGTTAACTGCCCGTATCTCTAAAATTGATCAACAGTTACCTACCTTCTTGATTTTTTTCATAAACTGTTTATAACTACTTATCATAACCGAAACTTTACTATAAATTACTTATGTAGGGTTTTACCTTAGTGAGCAGCAATAGATTAGTGGAAAGGAACGCATGTAGTTCGGACGCCGCCCGACCGTGTAGACGCGACCGCCAGCGAACCAGCTCCGTGTATAGCTCCTCACCGGACAGCTTTAGTAGTTCATCCTTAAAAACATACAATTTAGATTTTTAAATTACGCTTTTGTGTTTCCCTGTAAAGGTGAGATTAAATACAGATTTAACAGTATCAGAGTAAAGACAAACCATTTATACAAAACTTTGAGTAAAGCGAAGGTATGTTTAGATCGAAGCAAGTGGAGGGAAGTGGTCTGCCTCCTCTGATGGGAAAGGGGCGTGACAGATATGCATGTTGTTGTTGTGCTATATGCAGCTAATGGACATCCATTATTGGACAAAAGCCTCTCCCAAGGATCTTCACAACGACCGGTCTTGCACTGCCCATATCCAACGGCTTCCCGCGACATTCACCTACTCTTCGGTCCGCTTGTTGGAGGCCTTCCCATACCGCGTCGCCACTCGAGAACTTATTTACCATTTTCGATCAATTATGTATTTATTAAAGCCATGTCTCACCTGTGGCGGTGTCCTATTCACATAGATCCTGTAAGCTAGTAGTAGCGCGGAGGCTGTGAGCGCGGCCGCTAAGAACGCTAGTAAGGGACTCCAACGCGACGTTGAGCGGTTTGGTGGTCGCCCTGTTAGTAGAGCTGGTTGGATTACTGCTGCACCTGCTGTGGAAAATTATAAACCGTTTTTATAAAAAGACAGAAGTTAATGAAGAAGAATGCGTTATGATTAAACTGCAATTTAACTTTCCTCAGTAGTTCATATCGACTAAGTAAGGAACACAACTGCAAAATTAAATGAGTAAAAAGTGCGCTATCAGCATGATTTGTAATTTCGGTGACACAACTTTGGCATAAATATTCAACGAAACGCGAGTGATCTCAAATTCAATTTTAAAAGGTGGTTGCTAATATGCAAACGCCTAAGATAAATAATTTTTATATTTATAAGATGTATGTGTTACCGGAAATGTATGTAATCCGTCATTGTATATGTATATTAACATCATCATCATTCCAGCCTTTAGCTGCCCACTGCTACGTATATACATACCAGTAGAAATTATGGCCTCTGAGTCTCGTTTAACCGGCGGCGGTGGAGCGTCCAGTTGATCGGGTCCTGCTGAACTGCTGTCATCTTCAGGAGAATATTCTGATGCGTCCAACTCCACTTCTGATGCTCGCAGTTCCTGTAAAGAAATGACATTTTTTATTAAATTTATTAGCAAATAAAGTATGTAATCATACCAATTTAAATTGAAGAATGAAGAAGGAGGTAACTTCAATATTATAAAACGAAAATCCTTATAAGAAGAAAGTTGTTGTAGGTATATGGTCTGGAACACCATTTTAAATACAACTAAGCAAAGATTTGTCTTCATTTCCGTGGGGGTCTTAAACAACGCATTCATACTACAAAAATATTATCTGAAAATATCCGATATCAATGGAAAAGTAGTCGTGTGTAATATTTACAACGATGCTAAAGTAGTTTGTAATCACGACTCTTTGTGACAACATTTCACTTCAAGTAGGAAGTTGTCTATCCGTGATACACGTTATTTTCACACAAATAACGAAGATATTGATTGTTAGATTTCGACAGTTCATGGAAAAAAGAATTTTATGTGACAAAGCAATAACTTGCATTTCAGTCTCTCAATTTCTACATACAAATCTGTCATGCCCCTCATCGAGATAAGCAAAGACCACTTTCCTCCACTTGGTACGATCTAAACACACTTCCTTCGCTTCATCCATTTATCTTTCTCCTAAATATTGTCCTTAAAAAACATCATAAAATACGATAGATCGTGTTGAATGGAAAGTCTCGGAGGAGGCCTTTGTCCAGCAGTGAGATCTTAATGGGTAACAAAAAAGATATCACGTACCTGATTAGGTTTAGGTGCAACAACTTCAGGTCCTCTACTGGCCTTCCACACATGTGTCATGAGCTTATAAGTCGAATCCCTCGACAGTAGGGACCCGAACACATGCCGCTCGTCCCGTGTGCACACGCCCACCGCGTTCGGGATTATACGAGCGACTTTCTCCTTCGTGATACGAAGCACTGATGTGATTGGGATGAGCAACTGGAATGGGAGAATTGGTTATTAGATACAAATCTACAAAAAAAATACTTTAAAAAAATTGGGGTGTGAGACATTGCGAATATTATAGTAGCAGAAGTTGCAATCAAAGATTTAAGCTTTAATCTTCCGAGAACGAAACAGGGCTGTTGAATTTTTAAAGAAGGTACTTCATTAATTTACTCTGAAAAATATAAATGTCTGAAAAGTTTGTATTGTATGATATGTATTCGAGAGTGCAAAGGATCTCATAATAGAAGAATTTATTTTATCGGAAACCTAAACCATAACCATTATTTTTCAATTTCGCAAACTAAATACAAATAATCACACAATATACCTAACATACCATACGAGTAACTTTAACTACCAAACGATATATCTTTCTAACAAAACCGAAAAAATACTTACGTTAATCTAACTGAGGAAAGAAATAGCTTACTTTCCGCCACATTTACCCGATCCGCCTTGCCCTATCTATTTACGCGAACTAACCAGATTTCGGAACTGGATTCAAGAAGACCGTTTATTGGGGTCAACCAGGGTCAACAGAGCTTCAATACACACAGGCAGTTCCACAAAAGGGTCATTACAGCTAATACTCCATTAAACCTATCGCTAACCCTGTCTTTGTCAACATTTAGAAGTAGACAGCTTGATATGTAATGGATTCATTAATTTAACGGGTTTTTCAGCAACAGGGTAGTCGACGTTAATCCTAATCCTTATTATGGAGGTTCATATTACGGCACGTGTGCTAGCATACGTTGCCGCTAATGGAACGTAATTCATCAATATGTTCTATTTGCTTTTGCGTTGAGGAGAATTTATTGAAGTTATTTTATATTTGCTTTATAAATGTGTTATTGTGAGTTTGTGAAAATTTGGTGCCGAAAGGCATGAGTAAGTACATAAATAACAGCAGATTTTATTGTCTAATACTTTTTCTCAAAATTTAAACGCACCCCTGCCTGTTAATTTCTTATGATTAGACCGAACTCCCACTTTCTTGATCAAGGTTAAAGTCTCTATATCAAGATTAATCGTTAATTTTTCTGTACCAATCAAAATCACTTAGTCGTTTGTAATTAAAAAACTTCCTCAAGAATAATTACAACTATTAAGAAATATCGAGAAGTAAACGTCTTTAATTCATTCTAACCTTTGTCACTGTGTACATTGAAAAATACTTAATAGTAACTAGTATGACATATTTTACAGTTAGTAGTATAAAAATACTTTTTATAATCGCCTGGCTGGCTACTCGACATTCAACTGAGCCGGTTAATGCATTGTTTTTATTTTACATATTTACTGCGGAAAATTCCACACAACACGTACCTAGACGGTAATATAACTGGATTTTTAATATTAAAGGTTTACGTTCAAGCTTAAAATATATTTCTTTGAGCTAATAGACTTTTTGAACTTTACTTTTTATGAGGTAGCCCATTGACGCAGAGCATCTAGGACCATTAGAAACACTACCTACCTAATGGGGACTGTTTATTATCAGATAGATTAATCCTACAACTTGTCACAAGCAATAATTTGATAAATCGGATAAAACTAAACAGAACTGACCTTAGTGACGTATCCGAAGACATTTGAGTAGAACGCGAAGTAATTCTTAGTTATGTAAAGGTGACCCTGCAATAGGAGATCGCCGACCAGAGCGCACGAGTAATCTGAAAACAAAAATGAAGAAATTACAATAGCACGTACGAAAATGCATCATCACATCAGCAAATAAAATCATCATCATCAGCTCTTTTAACGTCCCCTCTACAGAGCCACGAGCGTACTCTCATACGAGAGTGATTCTTCTCTAGAGTATGCGGTTTCCTCACGATATTTTCCTTCACCATTAGCGGAATAGTCATAAATAAAATATATACCGCTAACTCGTCTATCCAATCTCCCCACTCTAGTCACTTAGTTTCTAGTCATTTAGCATCTCCTAGGGAGACCTTAGTTTATTCAGATAGGCTAGGCACTCATTTTGGACCTTTGCTTTGTAACAAAATTGATCACAAGGTAACTAATTATTGTTATCCTGAAATGCCATTGCCCAAAATTATTGATAAAATAAATACACACAGCCTAGATAGTAATAAAACTCTAGTCATTATGATAGGAAATAGTGTTAATATTAGTCAATCTGATGTGGATAGGTGCCTTAGTACTTTAGTCAATATTGTAGATAAATATGGTTGTAAATTGATTATCTGTGCGCTGCCCTTTTGCAGCAACTTATCTACAACAGCGAATAATCGTATTCATAGATTTAACTTGCAATTTTATAATTTGACGTGTCGTCATAGCGATGCTATTTATTTTTTTGACATGAATAAGTTTATTCATGATTTTTCTTTACAACAGGATACTATGTATCTGTCTTTATTGTCTAAAAGACGTGTCGCTACTTTAGTAGCGTATAATATAGAATCAATTTACAATCATTTTTTAAACTAGTATGTAAGACAACAGTCTCGACCAATTTTTGTGTAAATGTGGTCGACACCGGCATTCGAAATTCACAACATGTGGATTTAAGTAGGCCCAGCGTTGGTCCCAGCAGTGTGACTCATCAGGCTCGATATGATGATCGTAGAATTATTAGTAATAAAAAAAATAACAACATTCTAAAAATATTCCATCAGAATGTTCAGAGCTTTACTAAAAAGCACTTAGAGATGGAACTATTTCTAGAAAAACATAAATATGATGTTGTTTGTCTTACGGAACACTGGCATAAAGAAAATGAATTGTTGTTAAATTATAAAAATTATTATATTGCCAGTGCTTTCAGTCGAAAATCTCACACGGGAGGGGGCTCTTTAATTTTGCTTAGAAATAACATCAAGTCAAAAGAACGAACCGATGTGGTGAGATTGTCGGTTGAGAAGAAAATTGAATTATCGTGTGTTGAGCTGGAGCAGCACATTGTTGTATGCGTGTATAGATCCCCTAACAGCACGGACTTCCCTGTTTATGAGTCAGTTATGGAAGACGTGTTAAAAATAGCTTTTAATAAAGGTAAATTTATAATAATCTGCGGAGATTTTAATGTTGATTTACTAGTTAATAATTGTCTATCGAGGAAACTATTGTGTCAGTTCAAATCATACAATTTGATCAATGTATTTCTAGAACCTACCAGGATAACGCCAAGCACAGCTAGTTGTATTGACAATTTCTTTTGTAACTTAGATTATCTAGAAAAATCTATTTTAAATGCAATACAGTCCGATCACACGGGTCAAGTTATTAGCATTATTGCCAAAAAACCGGTAACAAAAATTAAAATTAAATCTAGACCCATCACAGCTGCTAGGTTGGATAAGTTAAATAATGTATTGATTGAAAATCTATCGTATGTTAATTCTGGCGTTTCATCAAATCCAAATAACTTATACAAAGAATTCTTCTCATTATTAAGCACTCAATTCGATAACATATTTAAAGTTAAAAAAAAAGAAATTACTATGAAGTTTGAATTTAGTGACTGGGCGACTCAGGGCATTCGCAAGAGTAGAGAGAGACTTTTTGAACTTTACGACCTTAAAAATTATAATCATACAGATAGCTTTCATAACTATGTTAAAAATTATTCAAAAGTTTTTAAAAAAGTTTGCATTTGTGCAAAATCATTTTTTTTGAGTAATAAAATTAAATCAGCTGATAACAAAATTAAAGCAGTTTGGAATGTTATTAACACAGAATCAGGTAAATGTAAAAATCGTCAAAGTAGCTTTGCTTTGCGTAATGAACAGGGCACTATGTGCTCTTCTGATTCTGAAGTGGCTCATGAATTCAAAACCTTTTTCTCTAACGTTCCTTTCAAAACAACTGAGCATCTTAATTCCTCACCTCTAGTCTCACTCTCTCTTCTTAAAGCCAACGTACCCGCATGCCAAACTGAATTTAGATTTCACCATGTTAGTCCAAATTGTATTATTAAAACGTTTAAAGAGATTAATTTGAAATCAACCGAAGATCTTTGGGGAATGTCAGTCAAAGTCTGCGCATCTATTATTAATACCATAGCATATCATTTAGCGCAAATTTTCAATATGTGTATAGATCAAGGAATATTTCCTGATCTTATGAAATATAGTAAAGTCATACCTCTTTTCAAGGCCGGGGATGATAACGACCCTAGCAATTACAGGCCAATTTCTATTCTCCCTGTACTCAGTAAAATTTTTGAAAAGTTAATACTTAATCAGCTTCTTTATTATTTCAATTTAAATAAATTGTTACACGACCAACAATTTGGGTTCACCAAAGGTCGTTCCACTACGGACGCCGGGGTTGCCTTAATTAAACATATATTTGATGCATGGGAACACTCGCAAGATGCCATTGGCATATTCTGCGACTTATCGAAAGCATTCGATTGTGTTCATCATGAGATACTATTAAATAAACTCAATCATTACGGCGTACAAAATGAATCTCTAAATCTTATTAAATCATATTTATCGGACAGAATTCAAAAGGTTCAAGTCAATGAAATAACATCACAGGGATCGCAGGTAGAAATTGGCGTACCCCAGGGATCGATACTAGGTCCTTTCCTATTTCTAGTGTACATAAATGATTTGCCATTCATGGTAGAAAGTGTATCGGATATTGTTCTGTTCGCTGATGACACTTCTCTTCTTTTTAAAGTAGATAGGAAACGCCAAGATATTGTCAAAGTTAACAATTCCCTAAAGCAAATTCATGATTGGTTTAGTATAAATAATTTAGCGTTAAACGCAAAAAAAACCAAAGTTATAAAATTTTCGCTTTGTAATATTTCAAGTAATATAAGTAATATATCTATTAACGATGAAGTACTAAACTTGGTAAACAACACAGTTTTCTTAGGGATGACGCTAGACTCGAAACTGCAATGGGGACCCCATATTGACAAACTGTGTGGACGGCTAAGTTCCGCCGCCTACGCTGTCAGAAAGATCAGACAGCTCACAGATATACCTACAGCGAGACTTGTATACTTCAGCTACTTTCATAGTATTATGTCTTATGGTATTCTTCTTTGGGGTCATGCTGCTGACATTCATGCAGTATTTGTTTTGCAGAAAAGAGCCATTCGAGCCATTTACCATATAAAAAGTCGTGATTCCCTGAGAGAACTGTTCAAAGAAATAAATATTTTAACAGTTCCGTGTCAATACATCTATGAAAATTTAATGTTTGTTAGAAAAAAATTATCAAAATTTAAGAAAAATAGTGATTTTCATAAGTTTAATACTAGAAATAATAATAAACTTGTTATGCCTGGTAGTAGACTAACTAAAATTAATAATTCATTTGAAGGGAACTGTATACGGTTTTACAACAAACTGCCTGATAATGTTCTAAATTTAACGGAAACGAAATTTAAGCGTTGTATTAAGAGGACTCTTTGTCAGAGAGCGTATTATAACATTAACGATTTTATTATTGACAATAGGGCATGGTGTGTAAATGCTCTAGCTCCACACGATCATAATATTTAAGTTGTTCTTTTGTAAACACATGATTGTAAACAATATTTTTAAAAAGAGCAACCTCAAGAGTTTCTTGCTGGCTTCTTCTCTGGGGAATCTGCCTTCCGAAGTCAGCGTAGCTTCAGTCAGTTAATTTGCTTTTACTTTTGTTAACTTGTTATAATTTTGTTTTTATTTTGTTTTATATTTCTGACGCATTCAAGTGTAATTTTGGGTTACCTATGAATAAATCTCTATTGAATTGAATTGAATTGAATATACGGTAATAATGAGAGATCTAGTTAGATTACGTTGACTTGCCCGTATACACGATAAAGATCAAAAGCAATATCGAACACGGACGGACGCTGATCAGATACGGGTCACTACTCTGAGAATCAAAGATGCGTAAAGAATTCAAATATAAGGTCTAATCTTTTGCAATGCAAAATTGACATCTTGTTTGTTATAACTTACACTTTTGTCTGAAAGATGAAATCGGAATATTATTCCTTAGGAATTGATCTAGGTTCCAGTTTTGAAGAAACTAAAAATGCGTCCTGTTTTTTCAACGCTCTACGTGCTACTTGCTTAGACTTTCAACAATATTACGGCCAACTGTCGACGGAACCGAACGTCATACGTCCTTTTTCGTCATTTAACGATTGCAAGACGAAGGCTTGACGAAAATGATGAATGTATGCATCTTGCGTAGAAACAATCAAATCCGTGTCCACGAAGCGGCAATGTCGCCTCTACATCGTATAGTTAAGTCGTTGCCGTCCCTACATTAAAGCCTAGACTAACAATATCACCGGCAATATACTTCCGAGGACATCAGATTCTCATGTTTATCCTCCTTGCCTGGGCACTTTCTTACAGTTTCTTTCAGTTGTTACCCTACCAGTGTAATGAATATATGTACTTACAATTGAGCACGCGCTCCTCAGGCCCGACCTGCGGGAAGTGCCGCTGGAACTTCTTTTGCCGCGCCTTGCTGGGCTGCTTGCTGCCATCGCCCGTGTCGTTGACGGTCGCGCTTTGAGCTGACACCCGAACTGACGGCGCCGACCCCGACAGCGGCTTTACTGAGTGTCTGAGGACAAAAGTTGAGGCTTATTAATTGTAAATCAAAGAAAAAAGGATATAAAATTAAGTCGTGTTAGTAACACATTTTAGAACTCAAGAACAGCTGAACCGATTTGACTGAAAATTGGTATAGAGGTAGCTAAGAACCACGAAAATAACATAGTATAGTATCCTTTTTATATCCTAATTCAAATAATAAAAATTCTGCTCATTTATTGACTCTAAGGCGGAACAAATTTTGCCGGGTCAGCTTGTTACAAATATAGGTAAAACCAGTATGTAACCAATTTATAGCTATTTCTTCTTCTCTATTAAAACCATCTCTCGGTTAAGTTCGTCTATAGCTTTATATAGTATTTAGGTACCTAGTTCCCAAGCATGTAGAAAGCCAAGAAGTAGCATATAAAACAAAACGGAGTTTCAAATGTGGAATAGCATTAATTTTATAGTTAGGATATCAAATTTACGACATCTGAAATTACTCCTTTAGGAGCTGTAGGTTAGCTACCTAATTGGTATTTTGGGTAGTAGAAATCAAAGGCGTGTTCTATAGTAGAATATCGGATAAGAATAATTTTATTTACAAATGTACACAGTCTTATTAGAAATATTAGGAACGCAACTAGCGTATATCTAAGTGAGTGACGAAATCCGAGAGAACCAGGTTCAACGTAGGCGGTTCCCAGTTGGCGCGTGGTGGGGATGAGGTACGCAACTAGCGGGTGTTTCGTCGAGTGACGATTTGCAGCTACAGTACTCCCCCTCAAGCGAAGCGTACTGGATTCCTGACGACTCGACCGCATCTTGTTGTCTTCGTTGCGTTGCGTTGTTGCGATGTACCGGTGTCATCTTCTTCGGTGTCATCTTCGGTGTCTTCTAACACGGTGTAGGCAGGCTTCAGTCGGTCGATCGATATGCTCACGTCTCGATCGGGCAGTCGTACGACGAAAACCTTGTTGTTGCGACTCAGTACTGGATACGGTCCGTTGTATGGATTTTGTAGCGGTTTCTTGACGGCGTCGACTCGTACAAACACTTGCTTGCATGTGTTGAGGTCGGGATGGACGAAGGTAGATCGCTTGTTGCCATGCGGTGTATTAGGTACTGGCTTCAGACTGTTGATTGTTTCACGCAGTTTCTGGACGTATGCGTGATCCATAGCGACGTCACGTGGTGCGGACGAGAAGAAATCACCGGGTAGGCGTAGAGTACAGCCGTATGTGAGTTGGGCAGTACTAACTCCGGTGTCGGTTCGGCTTGCGCAGCGCAGACCAAGCATGACGGTGGGTAGCTCGTCGGTCCATGTCGTTGACTGTAGTCGTGCTATGAGTGCAGTCTTCAAACAGCGGTGCCATCTCTCGACTAGTCCATTGCTTTGCGGGTGGTACGGCGTAGTATGGATCTTGTCAATACCGAACATGTGAGCGAGAGAGGTGAATAGTTGGCTCTCGAACTGTCGTCCTTGGTCGGTTGTCAGTGTGGCGGGACAACCAAATCGTGAGATCCAACCTTCGTAGAACGTCTTCGCAACAGTGTCGGCGGTGATGTCTTGCACGGCGAATGCTTCGGGCCAGCGAGTAGCTCGGTCGATCATCGTGATGCAGTAGCGATGTCCGTCGGCTGTAGTACGCAGCGGTCCAACGATGTCGATGTGAACGTGGTTGAACCGGTCTGACGGCGGGAACGATGATATTGAGCTCGTAGTGTGTCGCTGTATCTTCGCACGTTGACATGAGATGCACGCTTTCGCCCAATTGCCTACGTCGGAGTTCATTGACGGCCAGAAGTATCTCTCTTGCATGAGCTTGCGAGTAGTACGTATACCGGGATGCGAGATGTTGTGAACTGCGTTGAATGCGATCGTTCGAAACTCGGTAGGTAGGTACGGACGTACGTTCTTCGTAGAAGTTTCGCAGTAGATTTGCTTGCTCGATGTAGGTAGAGAAACTTTCTTCATTGAGATGTTCGACTGTTGGAGTAGTGTTCCGATATTGCTGTCCTTGTCTTGCGCTTCCGATAGTTTGTCGTAGTCGATTGCGGAGGGGCAGGTTATTGTTTCGATGCGGGACAGGGCGTCGGCTACTACGTTGTCTTGACCGGAGATGTGGCGGATATCAGTGGTGAATTCACTGATAAACAGTAGTTGTCTTGTTCGACGAGGTGTTTCGCTGTCGGATCCAATCTTCGTAAAAGCGTAGACGAGAGGCTTGTGGTCGGTGTAGACAATCAGTTCTCTTCCTTCGAACGTTTTTCTGAAGTGTTTCATAGCCATGTAGATAGATAAGAGTTCTCGGTCGTAGGTACTGTACTTCTGTTGTGTGTCGGATAGCTTCTTGGAGAAATAGCCGAGAGGTTGCCATTTGTTGTCGACTCGCTGCTGAAGTACCGCACCGACGCAAGTGTTAGAGGCGTCGCTCATGAGTGCGAGCGGGACGGAGTGATGCGGGTGCGCGAGTAGTGCGGCGCTCTGTATGCGTTCTTTGCATAGCAAAAATGCGTCGTTCGCTTCTTGAGACCAGTTGATTTCTGTCTTGTCTTTTCTTCGCGAATTGTGCAAGTAGGCATTGAGTGGAGCTTGTATGGCAGCAGCGTTGGCAATGTTCGAGCGGTAGAAGTTCATCATTCCGAGAAATCGACGTAATTCTTCGATTGTTTTCGGACGTGGATACTCGATGATTGCTCTAACTTTTGCTTCAGGCGGTTTGATTCCGTGTTCGTTGACTTCGTAGCCGAGGAAAGTGACTTGTTGACGGCCGAGTGCGCATTTAGAAGGGTTGATTGTGATGCCATACTCTTCTAAGCGTCGCAGTACTTGTCGTAGATGTTCACGGTGTTCCTTTTCGTCTGTAGAGGCGAGTAGAAGGTCGTCGACGAACGGGAATACGAAGTCTAAACCTCGGAGTACTTCGTGTATGAAACGTTGGAATGTTTGGCCAGCGTTTCGTAGACCGGGACACATTCGTGGGAACTCGAAAAGTCCAAATGGAGTTATGATGGCTGTTTTCTCGACGTCGTTACTTGCTACTGGGAGTTGTTGGTAGGCCCGGTTGAGATCGATTGTAGAGAAAATCTTCTTGCCGGCGAGTTGAAAAGTGAAATCTCTGATGCGCGGTATGGGATAGCGATCAGGTTTCGTTATGCTGTTCAATCTTCTGTAGTCACCACAAACGCGCAGATCTCCGTTTTTCTTCGGTACCACATGGAGTGGGCTCGACCAGGGGCTTTTGCTTCGTCTGCAGAGGCCTTGAGTCATCATAGATTCGAATTCTTTCTTCACCCGTTCGTAGCGATGTGGTGGTAGAGGTCGTGCGCGGCAATGTAGTGGGGGGCCAGTCGTCTCTATGTAGTGTTCGACGCTGTGCTTCGAATTGAGTTTCATAGAAGTGAGACGTGTAGTTCCGGGAAATTCCGCTAGGATGTCGTGTAGCGATTGTTGTAGATCGATGCTTCGGACGGTAGGTATGTCGGACGAACAGGCGGGTGCTTTAACGGCGAGGCTTGTTGTGCTGTCGATTAACCGTTGATTTTTCAGATCTACGACGAGATGATGGTGCTTGAGGAAATCGGCTCCTAGGATTGGCTTGCTGATGTCAGCGATGATGAATTTCCAGCGGTACGGTCTTCGTAGGTTCAAATTCAATTCGAGCGTTTGTTCACCGTAGGTAGGTATAACGGTGTTGTTGGCGGCGTACAGGTTGAAAGACAGAGGTTTCGCTTGAGAATATTTCTTCTTTGGAATGACAGAGATATTCGCTCCGGTGTCGACTAAGAAGGTGAGTTTCGAGTTTTTGTCGGTAACAAATAGGCGGTAGTTTCTGTCTGGAACGCCGGATTCCGCCGCAGCCAGCGTTAATTTGAGTTTTCCGTCTTCTTAAAAGTGCACGGAGATCGGCAACGTCTTGCTTTTTCTTTGAAGCGACGGTGAAAATAGCAGTGCGACGAGTTGCGTGAGTGCGAGCGAGATGGCTGCCTTGCGGATCGGAACGGTTGTCTTGTGCGAGAGCGAGAGCGAGGATAGCGCTGTTTCAGTTCCGCGACTTCGAGTGAGAGTTTCTTAATTTCTTCTAACAGCGTCTTCGTGTCGTCGGATTTGAGGTGCGAAGAGGATGAGGGCGATGGGGATACCGCGGCGACTTCTTGAGTGGTTTCCAGCATCTTGTCGGCGAGCATGGCAAGTTCGTCTAGCGCGGCGGTTTTGCTTAGCGTTTCGCTCACTGTGAGTACGGAGCGAACATGGGCTGGGAGTGTTTTCAGCCACATGATTTGAAGCGTTGCGTCTGGAATCTTGTCGTGCGCAAGGTTGCGCATCTTGCGGAGTAGCTGGGACGGGCGCTGGTCGCCGAGTTCCATCTCGGAGAAGAGTTTGCTCATCTGCCGCTCTTCGGACTCTTCGTAGACGGATATCAGACGATCTTTAAGGATTTGGTAGAAATCGTCGACGTCGTTCGGTGGCTTGTACAGAAGATCGCAGATTTGTTCGACGTCCTGCTTTTCCAATTTAGCGATGACCATCTGCGCGAGGCTGTTCTTGCTGCGTTTTAGATGGTGAGTAGCGGCTTCGAAGCAAATAAACCACAGTCGAGGTTTGTCGCGCCAAAACGGTGGAATGCGTAGCGAGACGGAGATTTCGTTGGCTTCAGGTTCTTCGCCTCCCTGCGGCGGTGGAGGTGGTGGCGGTGGCGGTGCTTGTGCCATTGTAAGTATGTAGATTTAGCTACGCGTCGCTGATTCTTGATATTCTTGACTGAACGGCGGTGTCACCACTTTAGGAGCTGTAGGTTAGCTACCTAATTGGTATTTTGGGTAGTAGAAATCAAAGGCGTGTTCTATAGTAGAATATCGGATAAGAATAATTTTATTTACAAATGTACACAGTCTTATTAGAAATATTAGGAACGCAACTAGCGTATATCTAAGTGAGTGACGAAATCCGAGAGAACCAGGTTCAACGTAGGCGGTTCCCAGTTGGCGCGTGGTGGGGATGAGGTACGCAACTAGCGGGTGTTTCGTCGAGTGACGATTTGCAGCTACACTCCTAAAGCTCTTATTTTATATCCTAGTTGGTACTAAAACGTTCGAAACATTACGCAGTGTCAAAGGAGTAATGGTAAATAAAATAATTCTATTAGTTAGTTTAGTATCCTAGTTTTGAACTGACGTTCTTTAAGGCCGTGCGGAAACCTAACATTTACTGATAGAACCGGCTATTGTATTAAAAATCGAAAAATGAAACAAAATGCTGGTAACTTAAAAATATTAAAATTCACATAATTAAGCTATGTATAATATTATATTAAGCTATGTATAAACAAATTGTACAAAAACTTTGACAAATAACACGTAGGTACCTATCGAAGTAGATAAAAAGAAACATAAAATCGACTGATTCCCAAAACCCGTTAATTAGTGCAACATAAAAATTCACAGACTAGCACAATTTATAACGACTGAGCACTGAAACTTTCAACAAAGACAGCTGTGTTTATTTCTTCTAAGTTTGAACGCCGAAATAAATATCTTAAATCGGGATAACAAAATGAAAACGTGCAGAAGAAACTGGTGCAAATCACGCGTGTGGAGATCTAATGAACCGGGCACACGTGATTATATGCACCAGTTCACACTGGTCGCATCGGACAATAAAGGCCTGCTTGCACACTGTACCTATTTATTAAATATCAACAATGGATGTATGTGTATTTTAATAACTCAGCTTACTTAGTCACTTTCTTTGACAAAAGGTTTTGTGCGGACGAATTTGTTATTGTAAAACATAATCATCTTAGTAATGTCTGAGTCATGAAAAGAATGCTATTGATTAGGACCGACCTAGTGATAGGTATTTGATTATTTTGTTAAAGAACTAAACACATGAGTTGGGAGTACAATAAAAGTTTTGTTTCTACATTAATATCTTCACAATATTTAAATTATTCAATGTTAACGGCATAAAAAGTTAATGTAGTTTTATTACTTGTAAACAGATTTTCCTTTTTCCTATATTAACAGGTAAGTCCGTTTTATAAGAAAGCAACACTACTGACACTACTATGTGGTCGTAACCAACAAAGTAACACAAATATGAAACATCGCGTCTGTTTATGATACGCTGGTAAGACGCGCAGAAAACAATGATCAGTGCTTTAAACACCTCTTGTTATACATTCAACGGATTACTGTTAGTAAATTTGATGACTCTCTATGCAAGTAGTAGATTCAAAGCGTTGTATACGATATACATCTTGCTTGCCAGTTCGAATGGTAGTGATATAATACAACATAGTCATTTAGCAAACTTACAATTAAGATACTTATATTATGCGACGCTAGATCGCTCATGCCTCTAATTACACCATGCAATTTAGTAATAAGTAAATTATGTTACTGAACCACATTCAATTTTCGCGTAGTTTCATTTAGATTCTACCGGACTTTTCTAGTAAATGCTACTGACTGAAGACATGGCAAAAACGTATTAGTCAAGATGGTCAATTAGTAAGACAGTATTTTGTTTCTTAGGCCTATTTGTGGTAAAACAAAGTGTCACATCTGTAACTCCAATTCCACAGTCAACTTCAATAGTTTACCTAGGTACTTCAAGTTTTTAATGACATTTCAGGTTCTTAGTTCATTAAGTTTTGTGTGTTTCATTAATATATAGATACCTACCTATCAAATAATAAATACATACGTCATATTGTTGATTACTTACATTTTATGTTTATGGTAAAGTGACACCCAAATGTACGGAAAAAATACAATTGTGGCAATATTGTCGTGTGAAAGACCTTAGTAGGTGTTTTTCCTGTTTACAACACTATTACGTGTAATTGTAAACTTCACAATCTCCATTTCTCATCCATCATCGCGCATAGTTCCATATCTATCAACATTATGAAATAGGAGTGACATCTTGTATGTAACATAAACGTGGTCGTAAATTTCTTGCGATTACTTAATGTTAAACACACAACAATGCTTTTCTAGTTTCAAAAGTAAAATCCTACTTATTTAGATGGTATTAAGATTTGCTATAATAACATGAATGCTACTGCAGCAAGAGTTAATAAGCAACTACAGTAATGGAATCATAATATTCTATATTTCTTTAAAAAACATACTTACGATAAAATTCCGGACAGAAATTCGTCATTTAAATATCAGGGGCCCAAGTCTACTAATTTACACTAAATATAGTATACAAAATGAATATTTTAAAGATTAATATAAAAACAGATCTTACTTCATTAAGAAAAGCACCATATTTTCAGGAACCACACAAAAACACTGAACTTAAAATCCTTCAAGCTCTGACTGACCGAAAAATAAGTTTGTCTCAGTTTATATGCAACCATAATCCATATGAAATGGGGATAAAGGGAACGCAAACTTATTTGTGCTGTTTGTGAAAAGCAGGATGAACAACAGTTGTTTTAGATAAACATTTTCACAACACGTGTAAAATAATTTAAGCAGTGTTTGTTATTAGGAATGATCCGTTTTTGGAGTCCACTTTGGAGTCACGCAAATTTTATGTCTAATGCCGTCGACGTGTGAAAACTATTTGACATGTAAATCGAAGCTTCTAATTCTAATCAAACGAAGAGTTAGGTTCGGCAAATACCAAAAAAAACAGATAAGATAACAATAAATAAATAATACGTTTTTGCATGCATGACGAATTGTTTTCCAAAAAATAGGTGCCCTTCTGTTTACCTAACTTAACATTTTGATTAAGTAGAATCTTCTTGCTATAGCTATTTCCTTATCACCACGTTCAGAATACATTATTGTTTACCCTATAAAAAAACATGGCATTTTCCTTTAAAACACTTTAAGAATCGACTGCAAAATTAAATTTGTCGCCACAAGGCATATTGAGATGCGTATCTCATTGAACGAGCAAGGCGAGAACAAGGTCCCCGATACATAAATACATAATACATGGCTCGTATGACGCTCGTCTCTACGCAAGTTATTGAAATTCAATAGGATCAACTGTTACATTTTATTATGGAGAGTAAAACAACTAGCTAAACGTGCTATTTCAAAATATTGACAACTAGATTATGGCCATAAAATATACCTACCTAAAGACACCTTATCTCAGTTTTTAAAGGAATGCTGCCTCTAAAGAAAAATACGTTTAAATACTTAAGATAGACGGAATAGACAAATTAGAATATTGAAATTAAATTATTTTAATTGAGTTGTAAGGAGGGACGTGGGAGGTTGTGGGAAGTAGGTAATAATATATCTTACTTCTAAATGATTAGGGAAATTATAATCGAGTATTTGTTATAAACACTTAGGTACACATATTTTATAGAATGTATAGAAACAGCATTAATGTTACGAGTCGTGGACACCTCATAACATAACACCCGTTACAATAATTGTAATTAGTATTCCCAGAAATAAAATATAAAAAACTTACCATTGTTTCGAGAACAATATTACAAATACTTGAAATAGTTCTAATATGCTTACCCAAGTTGAGCTATTCCGCTTTCGCCACTAGATTCGTCAGAGTATTCAAAACATGCGTTATCCATCATCCTTTAGAGTTTATATTTGAAATACACGGTAACCATATCGTTTGATTTTCCTCTAGATTTCTATAAGAACGCAACTGTTTGATACGTAAGTCCTCGTGTTATAAATTTTGCAAGGATTACGCGACGAGGACTTTGACCAAATACCAAAGGTCGATATTATTCTATAACACTGATAAAACAAATGAATGACGAAATTATAAATAAAAAGATGGTCCCAATCTCTCGATAACACAAAATGACATGATACAAAGACAGCTGATGACTAAAAAATTATGACTGAATATAGAAAAGGAACTGAAGTGCTCTCTTGGAAAGCTTGTTTAAAACTGATGATAATAAACATAGCTCTTATGGTTTGATATACGCGTGCAACGTGATGAAATGATAGGTCAAATCGATAACACTGATTCAAATGCATAAAAGTCGTTCACATCGAGTGATTTCACACGTGATAGAAGTGAGACGAGATCTAATGGAGTCCAAAATACAGGAGAAGAAGAAAGTCTGTCAAGAATATGCAACTCTACTCTTGAACCAGCAAAAACATACATCAGCTGTCTTTTATTAGGTCAAATTATTATGATTTTAGTTCTGTTCCCATAACACGCAGAATATGTTTAGCATTATTCCTGGTAACACTTCGAAGACTACACTATTCCACGAAAGATATTATTGCAAAGAACAACATTATTCTTTGAAAGTTCGAATCATCTAACCATTATTAGAAATAGTATAACAAAAATAACTCAACCGCAAAAGGCAGAGTTTTAATTGAGTAAAATTATCTATAATTTCCAGTAAAAAACATTATAAAAACCAAACGAAGTCGGCGTACGGCGCTATTCCGCGACTATAACTGAAGGAAGCATGGTCGTGATGTGACCATACAACTATATAACATGTAATAACGTAGGCAAGTATCGATTGTATATCGACTCGCCGCAATCATCGCGGCTCCGATAAGATATCGACCTTCACTCAATAGATAAAGCAAGCACAATTCCACGCGGATTTTTCCAAACACTGAACGATATTAGAACGATGAACTTTTTACATAACCTTTAAAACTAATCATTTATTGTACTGCTATCACTGACACTGTTAAAAAATCGAAAAGGTTGACACGAAAACGAAATAACGCCGATTGAAATTGTTTGTGAGCGTACGAAATTAATTATTTTTGTAGTGTGAAGTTTTTGAACCGGCATTAGAAGCGGTGAGCAATGCTGTCAGTGGCCGGTGTGCAGTGAATGGTGTCCGAGGAACGGTACTACAGTACTCTACGGCCGGAGTGGATACAGACACTGACGATGCAAGACCGGCCGCTTCGACGTATCCAAGTAAAGAACAATCGTTTATAAACATCGCGTATGGTCAGCCGGTACAACGATTTAAAACTGGAATTATTTATTGTATTATGTGCTGATAAGTTTATAGACATCGCAAGGCCGTTTAAATATAAACGTGTGGGAATAGATGGTCAAAATACTTTGATTAAACCATATAAAACATACACATACGTCCCTATGTTTAATAGTAAGTTTTGGATGGATAAAAAAAACTTTTAATAATAAACATCAATTTATTTCTTTACCTAGATACTTATTACCGTATCACGTCAAATAGGTATATTGTGTAAAGTTCGTCCTATACGCAGCAAAATGCTGATGGAAGTAAATGTAAACACACGGTTGCTACCGTTACTAGATAGGAGCGAAACGAGACCGAATCAGGAACATTCACATGATCTGCGCTGATTGGGCCAATGGGCGCAACAACATACGCTCACTGAATCTAAATTATGCAAAACGTACACCTCATACTATACAATATTTTTTACCTAACCTGCCTGACTTAAACGTATTTTTTTCTATTATTTTAGGGTTACAAAATTATCAACTAACCTTACCAAAACGCATCAAATAAATTATTTAAGGAATTCTAATTATTTAAATACATATTTAGATAATGTTATGTGGTGACCTAATTATGTACTTAGTTCAAACTTTTTTCTTGCATACTAATACAATACTATACTTACTACTTCATTGGCACCTGATAGCGAATAAATAAAAACATCAATAGCGTAAAAAAAGTAGGTAAATAAGGCAAATTATATTAGCACTTTATACCATTTAGGTACTTAGTGTTCTTGAAAGATAAAATTTACATTAAGTCCCATGACAAGAACATCGTCAAGAGAGCACCAGGTTACAACCAATTTGTAGGAAAGCTGTGGTAAATCCGAGAAAACAGAGAAAGTCTTAAGCTATTAGATTCAATGCAATACTATGAAAGTACACCTAAATGGAGAAAGGACAATGTGGACTTATTTCATTAGAAAGGGCTTTTCTTTTACATTAACATATCAGCTAGTGGCAGTAAATAGCGTTTAATTGAAATATCCATTAACCTATCCATACCGTTTCCTGTTTTTAACAAGAATTGGTCTATAAGTACCTAAAGAACAAATATAACTTTAATTTTAGGAATGTTTCTGCAACTGCTCAGATTTTCATTATCAAATATCCTGCTTTCTTAAATACCTAATTAATGCATTTCGACTTTTAAACCAAAAGTCTAGACTAGAAGCAATTCCAGCAATTTAACATTCCAGAATAAATATGCATATACTTGAAGCTATCTCCATATTTACCTACATTTTGATAGATTGTTTTCCAATATCAAATAGAATTCTCAATACTGCTTATGCTTATGAATATTTAATTTATTTAAATGTGTTTGACGTCAGAGTAATACATAAATAAGATAACCTCATTGTGTTAGTAAATAAGCAACATATATTGAGCAAATTGTGTCAAAGCATACTATACGTAGTGTCTTTTGGTAAGAACATTAATTAAGTCATGGTCATCTTCCTAGAATCATACACCCTGTATACAAAGGTATGGGTGAAATCTTTCAACCCGCATGTGACTAGGAACTAGAATTATAAACGGATAAATGTGGAATTTTGTATGATTCTCCAGTTTCATAAAATGTACAAGTGCACTGCACAGTAAATATATCTATATTATTAATAATTACTTAAGACAACCTCAGTCGTTCCGAGGAGGTGGTATAACAATTATTTTTGCATAAGAATAGTATTTTTTTTTAATTCATCAGTAAGTATGGAATATATATTTTTTATAAATCTAGGATAACTCAACAAGGTGGACTGACGACTTGGTTAAAGTAGCTGGAAACCGTTGGATGTGGGCAGCGCAAGACCAGTCATTGTGGAGATCCTTGATTTTGGTTTTTGTCCAGCTGTGGACGTCCATAAGCTGACATGATGATGATGATGATGAAGATACCTTATGCGTAACCTAACTTATCATAGTTTTGTGAGGCCTAAGTAATACTGAAAGCCAAGAAATATAATAAATAAATAATCAATCATAGTATTTATTTTACCTACAATTGATTAAAAATACTATTTCAATACATTAATTGATTATATACCCATTACCCATGAATCATTCATATTAGTCACGCGACAACTAATATGTAATGTTTTTTTTTAACTCGGACAATTATCGTAATTGTTGTTCTATAAATAAGTTTACAAAACAGTGAACAAATTACATTTTCAGATTATTATCAGTATTATGAATCATAAAGTTGTTTCATGATGACAATGTGTAAGTACTTCCAATACTAATGTTATTATAATATCTGAAAGTTCTAGATGACTATTCTATTCGTAGTTACTAAAACATTACATCATATTAGTCTTTAGTTGATTTAATTAATTAACGAAATTCATAATAAAACAGAATTGGGCATATTTATAAAGAAAACCGGAACTTGTCTAGAGTACAACGTACAACTATCGTAAAACTATCTAGAAGAGTACACAACAGGTTTTCGATATACAGGGTGTCCCAAAAATAAGCCGACAAACTGACACCGGAGGTAGATGGACTTAAGGTACATCAAGTAAGCCTAACATGCCCATAGAAAAGTCTTATGAGTATCGAGTTAGACCCGTTTTAGTGATTTTTGAAAAAAGAACCACTTTTTGATGGTTTTTGTATCAGAGAGCGATTAATATTCAATTAATTAAAAATAAAAGTAAGTTAACGGCTTCTTCGATAGTTACTTATGATATGGCGAATATAATTCGTTGATGATTCAAGTGGAACATCGACAAATTAACTGTCAAAGTTAACTTTAATTCTCTCCCAAAAACAATAACTCGACTTTGAGCAGCTGCCACGAAAAAAAATTACTCTAAACTTAATGAACAAATGTTTTTAAAAACTGCCTTGTGCTATTCCGAATCCAGAATGGTATAACATGTATTGCAAAAACAACAAATTCGGGGTATTAGACATCGAAGACTTACCTAAGTCGGATTATTTCAAAAACTTAGAAGTTGAGTTAAGGTGTTTATTGATATATAATCATTTGTGAAAATTGCAAAGCTCTAGCTATACCGGTTCATGAGATAGAGCCTGGTGGTGACAAACGGATGGACAGACCGAACCTTAGTAAGTACCCAAAGTATAAAAACGGAACCCTAAAAAATAATAAGATACGTTTATAATAAACCTTTTTTTAATATCCCCTTATTGATTTCCTCATGTTCCCACCAAACCCATGTTTAATCTGGAACCATTCAAATACTACCTGTTTTGGTCCATTAGACTACCTATTTTGGTTCAAACAGCGACTTAGTTTTTGCCTTTATCACTCCCTATTACTTAGTCAGGCTGAAAAGCAGACGCCCTACTAGATTACTTCTCTTAACTACTCGATTTTGTCAATTTAAACACCTTAACTCAACTTCTAAGTTTTTGAAATAATCCGACTTAGGTAAGTCTTCCATGTCTAATACCCCGAATTTGTTGTTTTTGCAATACATGTTATACCATTCTGGATTCGGAATAGCACAAGGCAGTTTTTAAAAACATTTGTTCATTAAGTTCAGAGTAATTTTTTTTCGGGGCAGCTGCTCAAAGTCGAGTTATTGTTTTTGGGAGGGAATTAAAGTTAACTTTGGCAGTTAATTTATCGATGTTCCACTTGAATCATCAACGAATTATTTTCGCCATATCATAAGAAACTATCGAAGAAGCCGTTAACGTACTTTTATTTTTAACTTATTGAATATTAATCGCTCTCTGATGCAAAAACCATCAAAAAGTGGTTCTTTTTTCAAAAATCACTAAAACGGGTCCCACTCGATACTCATAAGATTTTTCTATGGGCATGTTAGGCTTACTTGATGCACCTTAAGTCCATCTACCTCCGGTGTCAGTTTGTCGGCCTATTTTTGGGACACCCTGTATCAAGACGCTTTTCAATTGTTATTTTTTGTGTAAAATCAAATGGTTGCGTTACTGCCGTAAAGGTACTTCTCAATCCATATTTCGCTAACTACCTTAATAATGTTTAATAGACCTCTCTCTCAGTGCTATCCGAAACTTTTAAAAATATAGATATGACCTAAACTAAAGAAGTGCTGCCGCTGCCTTCAAATACCGAATGCATAAAAAATTACAAGATTCACAAGTAATAAAATGTAACACATGTCATACCCTTGTCCATGCGGCATCCTCTTTTGATATACAACACCTAACTACTGCCTTCCTAAATAGATAACTCTCCACTAAATATAGCAGGTGTCCACAAAGTTTGTAGTATCAACAAATATCTATTTATCAATATTTTGTTATCAAAAAAAGAGGTTCGATGTTTTGATACATATTTATCGCCGTATAAAGATAATTTATCAGGGGTTCAAGATAAACGATTGCAAAATTAGTTTCATTATTTTTTTCATGCGCACACAATATTAAAAGTTCCTTTGTGATTTTACAAACGAATGCCAAATACTTTTAACTTTTAGCGTTTGTATTTCGACGACTTTATTTAAGTTTTTCTAAACGATGATTAGAATACAATGGCTGCACTTCTTATAAATAAATGAAAACGTGTTGAAAATACGTTGTTTACAAGCAATTGTTTTTGAAGTAAGTTTTACATTATTGTACCTACTACTTATAGTGAGTGACACACAGTTCGCTGACAACATAAGCGTTAATTACTACATAACTTTTTTAAAAAATGTTTGTCTATTACTAAAACAAAAACATCTCTCACTCTCTCTGGCTTTCATCTCACTGTGTTGTTATGTTTTAAGTAAGCTTTAAAATAAATAATTAAAAAAACAATTACCTACCTGTCGTTATCAGCGATTGCATTATTGTGAGGCTTAAACAACTTCTTTGTAAATACATTTTCGAAGCTTTCAGGATGCATTTTCACTGTCAACTACATATTCCGCAAGAACACTGATACCACTATGTTTTCCACCGGATTATTGACTAGGACGAAACTCACGTTATATTCATATCGGAACATAAACACAACTGATTAGGAAATGTCGGCTCGGTGGCCGTAATCGGCGTGTAATCGGCGAGGCAACCTATCATAATTTAGTCACCTATCTACTGTACCTAGGTACAATGTGGATCGATAAATATGGAATTTCTGTGCCCGGAAGTACGTTCAAAATATTTGCGAATTAATAAATAAGTAGAGGTAGATAAGGACTAATTTATTTAACATAGATTTTTCATCGGGTTAGTTGTCTTAGTTAATTACGAAAACATCGCGATGTTAAGTTGCTATTTTTAAGTAGTTACTTAACTTACCTATTAGGATTTTTATATTTTGAGATTTTAGAAGAATTTTGATCCTGCTTCACTAACTAACACAAAAGTGAGAAATACCTATTTAATATCGTAGTAGTACCTAATGTAAAACTCATTACATACCTAGTGTCAGAAACTTTAAGTTTTTTTTACAAATCAACCATAACAAAGCAATTCTTTAGTTAAACCATGTAAAACTCTCGTTTATCTATTGGCTAATTGGATTGGGTCTAACAAGTTTTAAAACCGTAACAAACATCTTTATTCAGTATTCCTATTTTATTGCTCCGCCCGTTAAAAACTTACAGAAAATGCGTCATAAAATTATAATATGAAAAGATAGACATCGTAACACAAATAAATTCTACTAATATTATACTTAAATGTCAATGTTTGTGCCGATGGATGGATGGATGTTTGTTACTTCATCACGTAAAATCTACTGAACAGATTTTAATGAAATTTTACAATAACTTAGCTCGGACATCAGAATAACACATAGGCTATATTATTTGCAGATATTTCGTGTTTTTCCAAAGATATTACGAAAAATGCGTGGGAAGTCGCGGGCAGCCTCTAGTCCTTTATAAATGTTAAAGGAATACGACTGTCGTTAGAATATAATGATATTTGTAAGTAAATATTGCTACCGCGTGGAAGAAATTGCGTAAAATAAATCCATCACAAAATGTACCTACGCACATATTGCTCAGGATCCACATATCATAATATACCTAATTATAAACTGTATTAAAGGATGTTTAGGTCATACATTGTACTATAAAGCTTCCTGCAGTAGGTATTTGTCAGTCTTGTTTGTAGTTAAACTATTTGTTAAGGTACATACCTAGCCTTTAGAAAAAGACTGAAGGAATTTTCTTTTTAAATGAGTATAATAAATGCAGAATTTGTGATGGTTGTTATTTTGATTATTACACGCGAACGAAGTCCTTTTCACTTCCGAGAAAAAGCCTGTTACGTTTTTCGTAGCAAAGTATCTCAGGCAACCCGAAACCTTTGTTTTTCAGGAAGTAATTGCCACAATTATCTTTTACTGGCAAGCGAGAAACGTTCTAAATTTTTGCTTTATTTAAGAAATGAAAATTTTGAGATTTTATTTAAAAAATTATAATGAAAATTATTTTTTTGTGTGCCGCCCTTGAACTCTAGTAGACCTTTCTCTAGAAAAAAGAAATGACAAGTAAAATAAAAACGATAATCTTTGTATAAACATCAGTCGTTTACAGAATCGATCGATACCTATTACCTGATTCAACAAGAATAAAAAGTTCATGTCATGTCGACTTCAACCTACATAGATAGGTATTTATTTATTAAATAATCTTTTCATTACGTTAATTTGTATTGTAACTGACGGCTGAAGGTCATCTTTTTTAATTTCAAGGTTTCATATTTTTATTACAATTACGAAAAGTGCTTTCTCTAAGCTAGTTTATGCCAGTGAAGCTAAACGAAAGTTCTCTTTATAAATACGAATTTAACAAAACAATAAACTATATGGTAGTATAAAGGTACTATAACAACGAAGTCGAGGGTGTGTTGAGAACTCTTTAGCTCCAAAATTGAAGTGTTTAAAAACAAACAAAGGTACTGGAATAAGTGAACGTAAATATTTTACTAGGAACAAAAGTTTTTGGAAATTCTGTTGTACTTAAGTATTTTTGCTAAAAATACAAAGTTAATGGATTCTTGGAAACTAATTGACGTAGACGTTGACAAAACAACTGTACCTAACAGGATAAAATAAATATCTTTAGGGCAACTTTAAATAAATAAAAAGTGCTAAGTAATCTATACCTATGTACTTATGTATAACGGAAAGTGATAAACTGGCTGAAGAATTTGTTTCCTTTCGACTTACCTACTGAAAAAACTTATAAAGGCGAAGTTATGATATAAGACGCAAACAACGTTTCTTTCTTCGCTTTCATATTGTACATTTAACTAACGTGAACATTACACAGTTAAGCAAATTCTAATGTCCACTGTTTGTGAAAAGGCCGTCTCCTCTTCTCGTAATTTTTACCAATGCCAATGTTAGCTACCTACCGATTTAATGAAGCAACAGCTTTGAAGACCTTTTCTGCAATTAGCTGGCAGTTTTACTAAAATTAGGTAGTTCTAGGCCAAGTACAGTAAAGTGCTTACTTGTCATGTTTGACTCGCGGATGTGGGTCCAGCTGCAGCGGGGTGGCGGGGGCGGAGCGCGGCGCCCCGCCCCCGCCGCCCGCGCCCCCCGCCGCGAAGTTACCAGTAGACCTGCAACAAACACCATTCATCAATCATACGGGTGTCCTGACACATGAAAAATGGCATTAAATATAGTCTATTCCTTTGGAGGCTTTCTAAGTGAATACTCACCATAGTTCACGTCCTTCGCTTTTTTTACCAACAGAATATGGACCTGCGTTGGTTTGCTAAAAATAACAATCGGCATTTGTTCAGCGTGGCGGATTACGACCTAATCTTGTCGTGGGGACGTTAAAAGATCTGATCTGATAAGAAAGAATGGATCTACCAAAGTGAGGAACAGGCTGGAATATTTATTGCCATGCCTTTGCCATGCTCATTCTATAATATGGATCGCTTTTCTTATCAAGCATTCAGATATTTGGCCACAGCCTTAGTAAAGAACATTAGTAACGTACTGTTGAAATACTACGACGCAATTATTGATAAAGGAAAATCGTTATCTTAAATAGGGTGTCTGACTGATTAATATTTACCTAAGTGTATTAACGTAACGAATGGTGCACTAAAGTACATCGTCCCAAAATGTTGCATCTAAAGTAAAGGCAACTGCCGCATATATGACTATCTCTCGTCATAAAACGCTACAGAAATGAGCCAAGACATCTCCTGGCAAGTGCTCTGACGTCATTCCAAGGGCGAAAGACTCACGAGGGTCAAGGTTACGAGGTTTTATAGAGAGCTGGGAGTAATCAACTGGTGCCAAAGGATCAATAGTTTAGGTAACCTCTTTATTGAGATTGTGATGACGAGATGTGTTTTTGTAAATACTTAAACAGTTATTCGTTACTATTAGACCCAGAACACGGTGAAACGCAAATGCAACGAAACGTTTCAATCTAGTTGGGCCATGGTTTTCTAAAGAAGTCTATAGCAGAAACTTCGATGCAACTCAAAAGTAACTAGCAGTTTCAGTTGCCTTAGAGTCTATTAGGCAGAACTGCCAATCTGTAGCGAGCGGTAATGGATCTTAATACTCTCGTCTCGCATGAGAGAGGGAGTAGGTTCGTGCCCCTATAGTTGGCACGTTAAAATCAAAACCAAAATTATATTTATTTTATAGTCACAAAAAATGCTCTTGAAACCGTTACATTATTTTATAGATACATTGTTAAAACTAGCGCTAGATTCGCAAGGTGCAGTTTCCTACAGAGAAGAACGTATCTAGAAACTAGAGTTAAAAGAGTTGATAAGAAGGAGGCATGATCCTTGTTCAAATTCGTTTAAATAAATTCAACGTTTGATTACCTATAATTAAATCATGGAATGTGTTTTAGGAAGTTATTATACCAAAACTTTAAGCAAACAAACATCGCAATTGTATAATCGGAAAACAAACAAGATTAGGCTTAAGGATAATAGTGTTGCTTAGGCAGCGCGTTGGTAACACATGTACCTTACTATGCCCACATAAAACAACTTAGTTTCCTTTAGGAATAGGTAGAGGTTTTTCTTCATGTTTACCTACTATCTACTATACAGACATCTCTCTTCCTTTTTACCTTATTCTTGTAAGTAGTTACGACAATTTAGGATTAAGGTGCCGTAACAGGGGGCTTCATTCAGTACATTTATTTCACGAACCGCAAGTGCTTAGTATGTAGTAATAAGTAAAATGAATAATTTTACCTTTTCTTATATCTATGATGATAACTTCGCCGTCGTAATGAACTTAGATGAGGTGTCGCGACAAATCCTAAGTGGGTTTTATGTTTTACTTGGATTGGTTTAGAACGGGTCATTAGTAAACTTTTTCTCGAGTTTCTTCACAGTTTATAGAGTTTTAGTCACCGTTTTAAAAAAATTAAATGAAATATGTTATTTATCTCAACGTATGTATGTCCGTTAATCATGCGAACGTTTGAGTATTGAAAAGAACGGCAGTCTTAATTTTAAAGTGAAATAAGGAACTGAAACTGAATTCTAGAATTCAATAAACAACAAAAGAACAATGCACGACACCTGCGAATTATAAACTTTACGTTCTTTTATTTTAATTAATATTGCTTTAAGTTTATCACTTCGTTTTAATAACACTGCCACAGTAAATATTTAAAACATGGGTAGAAAATAGTAAGTAATAAAGTACATTAATAAAAACCTATCCAATAACTTAGCAATTCGCTTTTACGACCTGGAAAACAACGTAAATAACTACTTAGGTAATAATACACTAGTAGAGTTGAGACAACTGAGAAATACGACACTGTGATTTAATCAAAATAGATTTTTTTTCATTAAAAAGCGACACAAACGTCCGTTAGCGGCAAAAACTGTAGGTAAGTACTAAAAATACCACACTTGGTCAAATAATGATAGCAGCATTGTATAGTTCGCGTTGTCATACATAAACATTAATGTAGCTACAGCATGCAAACGTAAGTTTAATTGTAAACGTTGATTTAGGTATAATATACGATACAAATAGCTACACAAGTAAAATAAAAACATATAGATAGATACTGCTTTCCCCGCTAGATATATCATACATAATATGAGTGCTTTCCGATAGATGTATCAAAGGCCTTACTCCTAAAAGACATAGGGAAAATAAAATAAAAGTATGTTAAGTACAAGGCCAAAGAGAAAACTAAAGATCATATTAAGCATAAAATATCTCTACTCGTTATCCTAACAACCTTGGAGACGGCTAAAGGGAACAAATTCTCTTGAACACTCAAGGATTATTGCGATGGAACCAAATACTGTAACTCACTTACTTATATCAATCAATTAATTGGGTACATATTACTTATTATATTATATGGACAAGAAATCAAACTAACTCGGAAAGTAAAAGTATAGAATAGAATAGAATAGAATAGTCTTTATTGTATAAATTATAGGTTACATTTTGCAGTTCACATAGCATTATAAAAATAGTCTCACTATAATCTTGCCTTTACAGGCGTATACAATTCACAATAAACGTGGTTATGAAACCACTTTCAAATATTGAATTATAAATCTCTATACTTAATCTAAATCCTACAACTATAATAATTAACTATTTTACAACAATATTAGATACCTAAAACTTAACATTTATAATCCATAAACTCTAAAACACTGTAGAAACATTTCTCGGCAAGCCATAGTCTTATATTCTTTTTAAATTTATTCAGTTCTAATGTTTTAAAGCAGTCCGGTAAGTTATTATAGATTTTGACACACATTGTATAGCAGTTCTTTGAGACAACGGTTAATTTAGTGGGAGATCGATGTAATTTAAATTTATTTTATTATCGATAATAATTACGTTTAGGCATTGGGGTTCCCAAATCGCCCATTCATAAATTAATTAAGTAGCTTTTTGGATCAAATAAAAAGCCTCTTTCTGTGGGAATATGATGAAATACGGAATACGCAGTTACTTATTATCAAGTTCTTACAATTCTATTGAAAGTAAAAAAGTAAATATATAAAGCAATACGCAGTCTAAAACCTACTCGTGTCGTGTAGCAATTGTTAGCGACTTTTTTCGTAAAGAAACGTAACATTTTCTGTAAAATCGACATCGTCAGCTCATCGGTCTAACAACACGTAATTTCCTAATCCAAACATAATACTTCGCCGTCTATACAAAATTCTATTGGTAAACAAATGTCTAAGGAAAAACCCGGCGACCTTCATACGTGAACACTGGTAGAATTACTGTATATCGCAAATAATGTTATATTATGTTACTAACTCATTAAATAATGAAATGATGGATTACTTTGTGGTCGGTATTTGTTCCTAGTTTATTTTAATATAAAACAGGGTTGATAAGATCAAATAAGAAGAAGAAAAAAGAAGAAAGAAAAAAAATATCTTGGTAAGAGAATATGATTTCAGTCTTTATTTTACATCTACGAATGATGGTATTTCTTTAAGAATAAAAAATATTTGAATATAAGTCATCTAACTATTCTGCCGGACACATTTTTCATGCTTTTAAAACCTAACATTATAAAATACATATATATTATGTAAAATTGCCAACAAGTTATATCAAGGTTAAGGTAAGAGGTATTTATTACGTATTCGCATAATCGTGGAAAATAACCTAATCGAATAAAAAAGTAGTTGACAAGAAACAAATTGTTGTGCAGTTTGCCATCATGTGGAGAGTTTCTCGTGTGATAGCACAAGTGTCGGTTTGTAGGTCACGCGCGTTTCACAGAAGACACCCAGTCATTATAAGCGAATGAATATTCAATAAGATGTACCCGCGTCCGTTGCAGCAAATATCAAAGTTGCTAACAAGTCAGAAGAAACTTATTTTCACCAGAATGCCTAATGCTAAGAGGCACGTGTTTAGAAGCTACGTACGTTTATATTCCACAAAACAATGTACTTATGTTCTATTTAGCTATTTACCTTTGTACACAAGTTTAAACTTACTTTCGATACAACGAAATATATAATTTCCTATGTTAAAATACTGACTGTATAGATGCGTATTGTCACGTAAAACTTCAAGATCCAATTGAAAGGTATATCTTCACTTCTCCCACTACAAAAGATGACAAATTCTGTTTGTGAAAACCCAAACAATGATGAGATCTTAATGTTAATCAATCTTTCTTCACTCCGTGTTTAAAAAAGAAGTTCTCAAATTAAAGGTGACCGAAAGTTTTATTTACAAAACAGGTTGTAAGATGGTGAAAATTGACCCATCATTGTTTCGTGAAGCGAGTTCAGTTGGAGTGGTAGTATCAATGAACTTGCACTTTGCTGGTGTTGTAGTGGTCCGAATAAGACGTTTTACACAGTTATGCAGTCGAAAATTGTGTTCATTGTTTTTCTCTTTGAAATTATGTGTGTTGAAAATGTAAGTCTGTGGCTAATTTTATTGAGCTACCTTATTATATCATTCAAAATTATGACTCATCTTTTATGCCTGTTTTTGAGCTTTTTCATCTAACATGTGTGCGTCGTTATTTTTAGAGAATGGTACCAATAGAATCATACATCACAGAAAGAAGTAAAATGGCTGACGCATTTCCCCAAGAACAGAAGGCTGAGGAGATACAACAAGAAAACCTGGAAAATCTCGAGTTACGTGTAGGAAAAGCTTCAGAGCCAATGCGTGAAATGGACGTTTACCATAACGGTCCTAACTTTATTTTAGGACCTAAAGACGTGAGTTTTATGCTATTTACTTTAAATTAAAAGTCACGTAATATTTTATCGCAATTCAAAAGCGTTTTTTTTTTTTGTGATCAATCTCTAAAATAACATCACCCGTCTTGAATAAATTTAACCTCATTACATTCACTTCTAAGTTAATGCATTAGCATAGACTGGTTAATTAAAGAAATCTTTAAATTAAGAAACGTGTCACTGAATTAGTCAGTCACGGATTTTAATTAGCATTAATTTATGTTCGCAGAAATGTGCTATTTTGTTGATGAATGATCATGGACAGAAAAATATGCAACAATCGTTACTTCGGAGATATCGGTACAATCACGATGGTAAGTATTTACATTAACTCGATTAATGGTAATTTCACAGACACCTCACAAATTCTTAGGCTAATTTGACTATCATGGTGGATTATGATCGAGCCGCATCTAACAGCGATTTAGTAGGAGGCATTTCTCGAGTAGTGGTATCTTATAGGCTACAATTTATAATGATTATTATGACTACAAATGACACTCGTGCAAATATTCACTGCTATATTTCAGGAGACCTTATCCCAAGCAGTGTCCGGTACTACATAAAGTTCCCCCAAGCAGGGAAAAGTTCGACTATCCTCGTACCTTTGAAATACAAAGCTTTAGCGCCTGCAGGCGGTTTCGTAAGGTACGTTATCTGTACAGCTCTGACACTCATTTTATCTGTCTTATTTACCCCTAGTTGTATGAAAGGCTCATTAAGTTGATGATTCAATAAACATCGTGCCGCCTTGTACTGATTTTAGACAGTTACAGTGACAGCTATAGATGTAATGGAATTAGCTTAACTTTCTTGCAACTGACTTTTTATCAATTTGCTAAACAAGACAGATATTTACAGGTTTACAAGAACACACCTTTTTTAGTAGCTACGAGTAATATTATTTAATTTTCAGATATTACAAAGACACTTCTCGTAATAACCAATCTTGGAGATAGTTCTACTGAATCAGAATTCCAAAAATGCAGAGATTTTATCAAGTATACTGTTCGAAGACTGCTATACCTACAAACTGATTGAATACTCACTTTGATAATTGCACTATAATAGATTTTGTTGTGTGAAGCACACGCACTATTTTGTTTAAAATAAAACTGACTCATATGATACTTTACTTAGTTCAAATACTCTCTATGATTAATTATGTACGAGTAGAATACAATTTATTTAAATTATTTATTATTATTTAAATTATTATTTAAATTATTATTATTATTATAAAAATTATAATTATTATTTAAATTATTTAAATTATTAACACGCTAAGGTACGAGATCTATAGTTAAGTGATTCGAGTATTGTTTTTTACACGTTTGTTGCACTTTTTTTTCTATTCGAATATAGTTTTATATTTGTTTTTTAATATGTGCTTTTGTTTTTTACTCATCAGGTAAAATTGAAAATGAAGGTTTACTTACTTTATTAAAAAAATATTTTTTCAAACAGTCAGCTCAATAAAACTAAATAATAAAATAAATTGTAAAGTATTTTTCAAATAAGTACACACCTATAATAGAAATATTTTTTAAAATATTATTGTCAATCTACAAGTACGAGTACTTGATATCTGAGATTATAAGTCGAAGGAAGAAAGTGTAACGAGAGAATTGTTCCGAATGACATTCACCACCTGACCTCAACCTAGCTTTGAAGTATGAACCTGACTAAACGAGTTCTCGAGCGCAGTTCAACTTGCAATAATTTAATTTTCAAGTTTAATTACTTTGCAGTCGAGTTTAGAAACACTTAGAAAAGAAGCTTGAAGATTTTATATAACATGTACTACCTACAGATTTCTTGAAGGAAACCCATCATCGAAACATTAAAGTGATAACTATAACATCGACAGAATCTAAAAAAATATATACCTACATCAATATATTTTTGTAGATTAAAGCGTCTCAAAGCATTAGAACAAAAGAAAGGCCTAATGGCGGATGTTTTACCGCCAAGAGTCTAAATTAATTTAATTACATGTCTCGAAAATAGTTTACACATATTACATGCATACATGTATACATATTCGTCACGCTTCTCTCCCATTGGGGTAGGCAGTGACCACTTCCTTCCACTTGCTTGCTACAATCCAAACATACTTCTTTCGCGTATACACATTTTCGTTATAATGATGATCGAAATAAAATTCATGATGCGAAATAAATAAATCCAATTAGATAACATTTCGCTCTTGTTAGTACTTTACCAAGCATTATTTTCCTACATCAAAGCAAGAGTGATACTCAAACTCGACACCAATAAGATCATTATTTCTATCATTAGCGACAAGAAAGTATCCAATAAAATACAAGTGATACTTGGAGAGAAATTGTAGGAAGAAATTATTTTTTATTTGATTTTATACGTTTTTTTTTCAAACTGAATGCTGAGTAGATTATTTTAAATTATGAGTCATTTTATATGACAGTACTTGCGTCAATGCGTAGAAAAATAACAAAGTATTATTACGGTAAGCTAAGCTACTCCTATACGAGTATAAGAGTATAAGCATAAGCCTTCCACTTGCACGTAATCCTTATAATATAACATAATTATATTTAATTACTACTGTATTACCCTACTGACTTACGTCAATCTAGTAGGTATCAGCTACAAGAGTAATATTGGGACTTTATTTGTAAGAAAGCACCGTCTGTTCTGGATTCAAGTTAACTATTGAGAACTAGTTAGTCACCCGCAAGATAATTCACTTGATAATGTCAAATAAAAGACAGGGGCCCAAGATGACTATGGTGGTTATCTCTAGGAGGGTAATCTAATCAGTTTTGATTACTTGGCACGTGTGGAAACTCTAGTATTGACTTTTTTTTTAATATATTCTAGGATTCACCTATTAAGTTTATTTGACTTGAAACTGACATCAAGGCAGGTCCATAAAAATGTTTTTATTTCTAAGTTATATCTTCAAACACTTCTTCTTTAGTCTACTTACGTGAAATGCTGTTTTATTCTATAGGTAATATTACAAGTTAATAATATTTTAAATAGGTATTTAAATAGTTAGTGTCATCAAGACTGACTGACGTCATTCCTAATTTTTTCTTCTGAATTTGGGTGGAGTCTTTAGTTTTAACAATAGCTTAACCTCAACAGCATTTACCTGACATTAAATGAAACAAAAAAAGAGATATAAGTAAATTTTACAGCCCAAGTTTAGGTAGGCAACCCTAATTGTTGGTTTTAAACTACTGTTTTGTTTCGAATGAACACCTATAAAACTCGTTAGCATTAATGCATTCATCACTGATTACCTACCTATTTTAAGATCCTTCTATCAAACGGTTTTAGTTCCCAGACAATGTCCAGATTTCTATTCTAACGCGGTTTTGCGTCAAGCCAATTTCATGGGAAGACCTGATGGTTTTTATAAAAACAGAATGTGCGTCAGCCTTTTTTTGTTGCCAGTTGGTGTTAGAGACTTAGCTAGGTATAGCCATAATATGTTATTCATACTATTTTGTTTAATGAAACATGAACTTAAAGGAAAAACATAACATCTTTCAATTACTAATATAAATTATTACATCATCAAACAATTAAAATCTCTATTTTATAATAAATACTTGATGAAATAAAACAGTAAATCCTAAACCATACTCTACAAATATTTTATAAAATAGTCTTTATTGGGCAACCATCATAGGTACATAAAAACGTTAATGACGACGCCAACGACCACTGAAACGTTGGAAATCTGCCAACTACCAAACATGTTCTGTTAAACTTAATACTAAAACGGGAAGTATTAAAGGAACACGACCAAATTCTGAAGGTTCCCATCTTGTGAGAATATCAAAACAACGACGCACTATTTAATTCCGCAGGACGTTAGTACGATGGCCTTGGTCTCATCTCTTGGAAAATAGTCACGTAGACTGGTGAATTAATGGCATTGACGACGGTTAAACGTACGTTACAAAGGCACTGACCGACAGATGAATCAACCGTTTTATTTGATGACAAGTACACCAAATATCCAGTCTCTAAAGCGAGTGTAGTCACGCTCATCACATGTAATCATTGCTAGACGTCATCTAGCTAGAGAATTGTTTTGTAAAAGTAAAGCAAGAAAAACTGAGTTACGTTACGATCATTAAGCAGTTTTTGCATTATTCAGATACTTGAATAAAAACTTAATGAACCTGCGTGGCTAATATATGAAACAAAAAGCAAACATAACTTGAAATAATAACGCAAGGTCTAACGTACGACATTGTATCCTTGACATTCGGATTACAATGGGCATGTGAAGGTTCGAAAGTACGGATTAAATCGAGCGAAGGATAAATAATATAATTTATAAGTAACAAATAATAATAAGTAAGATGTACACTACGGAAGTGCAAAAATTTCTTCTAGAATTTAGACGTACGAAGTAGGTACGAGATGCTGTGTGGCTAGACATAAATTACTAATTCGTGTATTTCATTCAAGTTCACCTGTAATTTACACTGAAAAGAGGAAATTCTTGAATTAGTAACTAAGCTATACATATTTGTTACGTAAAGTTGAGTCGGAAAGGCTGTTACCTTCTTTTCAGGGTCGGGTAATGTTTATTATGCATTCAAAAGGAAACAAATTACCTTTTTCTTTCATTCTTTCAGAGATTATATCACAAACCGACGGAAAAAGATTTTAACGAAAATTTAGTTTACATTCGACATTGAATAATATTATAATCGTTGTTATGAAACATTCTTGAATTTCGTTTTTAGAATAGATGGTTTAATTTGGCATAAGGTTTTTACGGGTGGGTCTTATTGTTCAATGTTTCATTATACTTATTTGCCTCACTCAACCTTGTAAAATCTTAAGATAGATTTATAAAGACGTATTTCAGAATTAAGGGTGTGGAATAAATAATAATAGGCTACATAATAGGAGAAAGAAACATATTTTGCTTAGTCTATAACATAGTTCAACAACAACAGCTTAACTACCTACGTCTGCTTCCAATTTATAAGCTAAATTGGATTTGCGAAGTCGTAAGATTGGATTGTGTTACTACTCGTGTAATCATATGCGCATTATTAAAGATAATTGCTACATAAGCATTAATTTGTCTAGATAAACGAAATTAATCTTAAACGGAAATAATATCCATTCCAATGACTGGAATATTTTTTTAATATTTTGCGTATAAATTTTGAAAACATCGCCATAGGCAAAAAACATAAACCTGTATAAAACTGGCATATATAGGCACAACAACATACATATGTATTTATATATGTAAGATACGGGTTGCGTTCGCTGTACGGTCCATTTAGCATTTAGCAACGGTGTCGAGTTAAAAGAAACGAGAATAAGTTCCAGTTAATAAACTTATTTCCTGATAAATACGTCTACGTATCATTTGAAAAAATAAACATAATTCAATATTTTGTTTTTCTTTATTACTGTAGCTGGGATAATAGTGAATCGTATACGATAAATTTTATATTTAAATTATATTGAAAATGCATATAGTTTACGAGTTTAGATAAGTACGACGTATTTTATTAACACTTCTTATTTTAGTATTCAATAAAATCTTCCACGCTTTTTATTTTGATATAATCTTACAGCTTAGGTAAGTACTGGGAAAATAGAGAATCAGTAGGTACTACATATATCAATTTTATTTTTAATTTATTTCGTTTTCTTTCAATACCTACCAAAAATCTTGTTTAGCGAAAATGAATTCATATTAGTTTATACATAAGTAATTAAATCATTTATTGTTATCATATCAATCAATCAAGCGAAAGATTATGAATGTCTTTTAAAACTTTTCACGTGATTCTGTGAAAACTTAATAATAAATAGATAATCTGATTATCTATCTAAAGGACTTTCTCCTCTTTCGTCACCCTATTTTATCTCTACAGAATCATAAATTTAAAAAATATATGTCGGGAACATAATAAGAAGTTTTAGATAAAGTAGGTATTGATATCCAGCCCACGCAACAGCCTTCCGGGCCTTTATTAGGTGCTGACTGACATCATCGCTTGATTGACATTAAAATTAAGAGAAACATTATGCAAATGCAATGCCTAGCTACGAGTTTTAATGCAAAAATTTTAATTCTCGCTACAAATATACTTTAAATGGATTTTTATATTTTAAATCCCTAACAAAATAGGTCACAATTTTGAATATTACATATCTTACAAAGCTGACGATTTATGATAGTTATTTATGAGTAGACAGTGTTTTATCCCGTGCCCTATTTCACAAGAGTTACGAGATGTCCTCCAGGGGCGATCAAAACATGAGTCCTTGAATTCATCAATAACAACTTCGTGGCACGAGTAATACCTATTACGGTTCTAAGAAATAGGAAAACTGGACCGTAAAGATTTAGGTAATGTAGATTGACGGACGATTCTGCGAATTTTATATTTTAATTTTGTTTTCTAGAAAAGTATCAATGAAAAAAAATATCATACCACTTAAATCCTATTTGAAAGATGTAGGTAGAGTTACTCAAATATGAAATTACCGTGAAAATCAGAAACCTAATCGACTTAAAAACACGTGAAAGCATGTCAAGCAAGCTTATTAAAGTGTCCTCAACTGAGCATTTTGGCATTTTTATGGCTTGAAGAGGATTCGCCATAATTTTTGGTACTCTACCTTTTAAGTAGTGAGCTGGTTTTCTATTTCGTGCGAATATTATAAATTCTCTGATATTATGATTCAAGTTTGACAGAAATATTGACGCTTATCAGAAGTACCTACACAATAATTAACTAGCGTTAATTAGTAACACCTTTTGAAAGGCAATCAACAATAATTAAGTACGTCAACACAATATCAATAACATTACAGGTGTTTAATATCAAATACATGCTCACTAACACCACATAATTATTCAAAATTTCATTTAAATTGAGAAATACAAAGTAACATTGTCATAATTCGCGTTGAAACGAGGATCCACGAAACATGAGTCGTTCATCGTTGGCCTTACTTCTGAGGTACCGGTTTATTTTCGTAGTCCAGTAAGTAGGCCGTCGGCATATGGAAGAATCTATCATGCGCTCGTTGCGACACCGCGCGAGAGAATTTTTGAAACAACGCGATTTAAAGATAACAAACAAGATGATCTAGTTAGAATAATTAGCAATTTACAAATTAACACAGTTTTGGATGTTGTACATAACATAACAATCCATTTAAATGAATAGACATTTTTAAATAACATTGAATTTCTTTAGATAAGAGCATATTGGTGTACATGAACCCCTACTTGCAAATTACATTCTTTGCGTGCAGTTTTTTGTCACGTCACGAAACTTGATGTCTATAAATATTTGATGCATGCCGTAAAATAACTTTTAGCACATTCTAAGTTTTATTTTAAAATCAATAATGTATGCAGTTTAGTAACAGTTCCCTTACTTGCTGTTTTACAGCCTAAAGTTTATTTTTGATAAATTCCGTTATCTTTTGTAGCAAAGATTATAAGCTACAGCTACTTATCACTGTAACAACTGGCAATATACCTACTTCTATTTTTATGAGGAACACCTGAATCAAAATTTGTGTTTTTCTTCAGCAATCTTATCTTTACACATAGAGTAAACTTCCATTGCAAACATTGATAAGGAGCTATTGATATGATCAAATTTATAATAAATAAAGTTTTTGATTCATAATGGGAAACCTGAAAATTTTGTTTTTAGTTCTTATGGATTATATTGGTATTACATTACAGGAAAATATATTGAAAAAAACCCAAGATCCCACTATATTGCTAAGTATAAAACCAGGTAATATTTTCCTTCTACAAGTATATTACCAATTTATATAGGTATGTTAAGAATGGGCCCGATGATAAAATAGTAAATATTGAGTCATTTAAATTCCTTATTTTCTTGGTACCTATGTGTTGTGAACTCAACTTGTATAGGACCAGATTGAACTGGTGGATTATGTTCTAATAACTTCTCTTCTATCTTGGCTGCTCTAGTGTTTTATGTAAATAGCTAAGAAAAGCCATAGCCCAGAAGTGTGATTTCCAAGGCTATGTAATACTATTGCAATAATTATTGAAATAACATCCAGATTTTAAATTTTGCACTAAGTTTCAAGTTTCAGGCATATTAAAGTGAATTACTAACAAGACAATACATGAGCATTTCCAATAAACTTTCAAAAAATCATTTAAATAATAGCTTAAGAACAAATTAAAGGGTGAGTAACGGTAGATAAGAATTTTATTTTGTTCCATCCAAGAGCATTGAGTATAATTTTTTATTTATTCTATGCGTAGGGGTTTTGTCTGTCTCTGGCACTGACGGGTGCCACTTTTAAAGGAAATAACGGTGGTTCAACGTCTTATGTCAGCAGCATTTTAAATGAAATACTCTTTTCCTTTTATTACGCAGTATGATGTAAAGATTTAAAGGCCACTTTATGTTGTATTAAAATGTATAACAACAAAAAAATTAGAGTTATCTTACAATCAATAGGTACCTAGATTTACATTTCGTTAAGTTGGATTTTTAAGGATGTAAAACAAAACATCATGATGAGTTTTTATGTCGTGTAAAGTTAGACACACGAGGAACATATTTTGTGGTGCTTACAGGTTTATGTTTTAGTAATAGTATGGCGTGGTAAAGTTGGCATTTTAATGATAAAACGCTAGAAAACCAATAAATTTTTGACAGGTAGAATTTATTGTTTTAGCTGTACATATACAATTTTAGAGACATTATGCAGTCTGCAGTTATGTTTCATAAATAATAATCATAACATAAATTAAAATAATATTCTAATACTTTCAGTATTTTGATCTTGACAAGGAAAATTAAATGCACACATCTAGTTCTGTTGCATTGTTACTTGTTTTCCTTTTTGTAAATAAGTATATTTGTGATCAGCCACTAAGCTAGTAAGCTAGAAATCAAATCATACTCAATGATTAAGGAGGTTAAAATAATAAGGTTAATATTGTTTCATAATGCTTCATAAAATCATTATAATTTACAAATTGACTCAAATTGTGCAATCTTCATAAATACACATACTTAATTATAAATTCATATGACTTGTAAGTCCTGGACTACTTCCTCATATGTAAAAGTAGATTAATAAGATTGTAAAAATATTTACCAAGTTTTTCTGATGGTCAGTAGTCCTTTAGCAGTTCGTCGCTCTGTGGAATCTGTGATGACAGAGAAACGGTCACTAAAACTTCTTTTCACTTCAGGTAAGCGATTAAGGAATCTATCTCCTGATGATAGCCGTAAGGATTTTCCAGTGACAAGTGACTGTGATTTCTTATTTCGAACCTCAACCGGCTCTCCAATCACATCAGGCCGTTGACCCGACTCCGCAGTCTCCCCATTGACATCATTCTCTATGTGAACAGTCAGTTTCCTCTGTTGCCGCTTCTTTGACAACCTCGAACCACTAACTTCACCCTCTCCCAATTCTCTCTGCTTGTAATTACGGTCACCATCGCCAAATCCTTGCACAAAACACAGCATAATGTCATCAGGATATGACTCCTTCATTTATAAAAACATTCCTTCTTGGTTTATCCGATTATCAATCTCGAGGTCACTTGTGATTTCACACTTTTAAGAATTACGTTCGCTCGCTCGTGTTATGGACACATAAGTGAGCGTCTCAACATTTTCAAACGAGGAAAATCGCTTGACACTCTCTCAAAACTTAGTCACAAATTAAACACAGTCAAGTTGGTTGGCAAACAAACATTTTTTTACAATCATAACTTGAACCAATGCATTCAGTCACAAGTAACGGAACCAGTAATTACATTGAATATAGAATTCACAATATTTGTGTTCAGGGTTAACCACTTTGTATTATCTTAATAATTCTTAAGTTTTTAACTTCTCGTAATAAAGTTTTTTCGACCGCCAAGCCGCCGCCAACAAGAATCGTGGGATCGGAAATGAAAATATGACGTTTCTTTTTACGTTCAAAATTTTTTATTATGCATTCTGTCTGTGAGGGGATTCGTTCAGAAACGCGCACAACCCGAAACAGCTGTTGTCGAACTGACGGAGACTGACCGACCGGTTTGTTTCGCTTGCCCCCGCCCGCGGCCTGTGGCTGCCGCGCGTTTAATGCTAATGGGCGATTGCAAATAGAATTCTGCACTTATTTCTTTTTATTTCTGCTATAAGTATTATCGCATGTATCATCAAGATTCAGTGATCGATTATGATATTTATCCACGTGCAAAACCTACTTCTCGACTGTTGCGAGATTTGAACATGAACATGACACAATATTGATGATACCACGTGCAACGGTGGGCTGGCCAAATTACTTATCTGGCAGCTTGCAGATACCTACCTATGTAGTTTTTGTTAATTATTTGATTGACCAAAACTCGAAAAAAAAGCTGATTTTAAACCACTGAAAATCTGGATTGCCTAAATCAGTTGCGTGACCGGGTTAATCAATACGGGAACAGGGAAACGAAATAAAAGCTGGAATCGCTAGGGTTACCGAGAACCAAACTCAGACAACGAACCAAATGAAATGTTTACCTTACGTTAGTCGTGACGTGATAGCAAGTAGGTATTTTAATAAAGTAACAAACAATTTAATTGGCAACATTAGAAGAAGGTACCCAATCTAATAAATGAAATGAGGGTAGCAAGATGGAGCGTTGTAATTGAATCTGAAATGTAATAAAAGTGGCTGAATAGGCAGTTATTATTTTCATCGCTGCCCTAAAGCAAAAAAGAAATATCTACCTAACTAATAAATCTAAATACTTATAGGATTCTCGCAAAAGCGTCTTGAGAGAATTTTGTAGGCTCTTCAAAACATTCTTAACATAGATAGGTTAAGAATACCTACTAAACTTATTCCGAGCTGAATTTGAGATATTATTCAGACAGTAAACTAAGACTTGAGGTCTCAGCAAAACAGTTCCCTTGCCAGAGGTGAATGGCCTACACATCCTAGACATTTGAACTCTGCGGAAGAATTGTTTGTGCGAAGCCTGCAAACCTGTCAGGTGTTTCGGCATTGTATTCCGTTTATTCTAATTGTACGCTGTAAGTATCGCGTTGTCATTTTCCACTTGACGTCATTTTATATCAGGGTATAGGTACCTACTAAATTGTTGCTTTATGATATTTTCAAGTTTATTAAAGTACCTACTTAGATGCTTCATGCTCTATGTAATATGATTCTATTTTGCAGACTGCATAGGTACCTACGTAAAAAAAATAATGACGTTTGTAAGTTGACGATGCCGTGGGAAAGCAGTGTTTTCCAGCTCTTAGCTTAACAACTAGATTATAGGATTTTCATCTACCTATTCAAAACTGGGATATCTATCCCTACTTACTGATACCATTTTTAGATCCGTTTTCACCAACAACGTGCTTAGTAGCTAAAATTCTTTTTCAATTAGGACAATCGGAAGTCATAAATAAGCTACGGTCTATATGTTGTTGTAAAATATTTGAAAGTCTCATCTATGAACATCTATATTTCCACTTTAAACAAATACTAAGCCCCAACCAACATGGTTTCGTTTCAGGTCGCTGTACTACTTCTAATCTTCTAACTTATATTAATGATTTACATTCAGGTTTTGATAAACGCACTCAAATTGACTCCATATATACAGATTTTGCTAAAGCGTTTGATAAGGTGGATCATTCCATTCTCTGTAAAAAAGCTAATCACCTTGGCATTCACGGATCTCTTCTTCGTTGGCTAACTTCATACCTTTCGAATCGCACTCAGCTTGTCACTTTATGCGGATTTGAATCTGTACCTATCTGTCCCACTTCTGGGGTCCCTCAAGGATCCACTTTAGGACCCCTCCTCTTCATTATTTTCGTAAATGACCTACTTAATTCTATTTCTTCAAAATGCCTTGCTTATGCTGATGACATAAAAATATACTCAGAAATTAATACTCAACATGATTGTGTCTTATTGCAAAATGACCTTTATAAACTCTATCAATGGTGTTTATCAAATAATATGTCATTAAACGTAAATAAGTGCTACTCTATAACATTTACTAGAAACAAATCTCCTATACTATTTTCTTATTCTATCAACAATATTCTTTTAAATCGTAAACAGTCTATAAAGGATCTTGGGGTTTGGTTTGATTCCACTTTATCATTCAATCAGCAATATAATCATATGATGTTAAAAGCTAATAAATTAATAGGCTTCATTTTCAGAACTATAAAACCATTTAAAAAACCAAATAGTGTCCTCATTCTTTACTCATCTCTAGTTCGAAGCATTCTAGAATACTGCTCTATAATTTGGTCTCCTTTCTATCATACTCACATAGATAGAATTGAAGCTATCCAACGTAGATTTCTGCGCAATTTGAGTGCTAAATTTAAACTTAGAAGAAAACTACCAACATACGAAGCCAGACTAGAATATTTCAAAGTGCGGTCGCTTGAAGCTAGGCGTATCACTAATGATCTCTCTATATTACATAAAATTGTTAATGGGAAATGGGATACAGAACATTTATTGAGCCATGTTCAGTTTCATTATGGAGGTAGTAACCGAACCCAACAACTTTTCCATATTCCAGGTTGTAACAATAATGTATCACATAACAATCCTTTATATCGAATGTGTAGAGTCCACAATAGAAATAGTAAATCTTTAGATATTTTTGCACAATCTTCACACTGTTATTTAAAATCTGCATCTAAATAGTACCTTTATAAGTAGTTCCTAATTTGTTTGTTTATTTGTTAAATTATAATTTTGTTATTTCAGTATTAATGTACCTGTTACTGTAGCATTTTCTATCGAATGTTGTGCGTAACCGTCATCGGTCTACAGCCTCAAATCTATAATATTTTAATTTATATAAAGTGTATGAATAAGACTGTAAACTGTGGTTGTGCCATAATAAATAAAATAAAAATAAAATAAAATAAATAAACCTAAATAGTATGCCGGTTATTTAATATTCTGGAATTTAAAACGCGGTCATTCATCTTTCCTTCTTTATGTTCAATTTTAAATTTTTGCAACAACGCAATTATCGTTTCAAACAAAATCAATCTGAAAACTGTAAACAATATTTTAAGAGCATAAACAAGTCTTGTGTTGAGTACTGAATCACTGCTTTTGAGTCTACATCATAAAGACGTTGTTTCCAGGAATTTGACCTTCCAGGCTGTAATTCATATTCACCTGGCATCCTGGTAGAGTTCCGTGAAGATGACATCATCGGCTATCAGCTGAAAGGGTTCGTCAATCAAAGAGCCTTGTTTACGGAAATGTCGGGATCTTCAAAAATTTTGTAAATATTTTCTTTTATAGATTAGATACATTTTGTTAGAAGCTATAGGTACCTTCTAAGCACAGATCCTTTCAGTTTCTACTTATTTGGCGAACAGATTCGACAAAAAGCTAAATAAGCATTTATTTTGCTTAAAGCGCCCATTACCTAGGTATTTTGTACGAGTAGGTACCTAAGTTGGTGATTTAAACGAAAATCTCTATAATTTCAGCTGACGCTTTATTGTATGTAAGAGTCACTAGCCTAACAAGCTTTATTGAAACATTACTAATTTAGTACAGTGGAACTTGTTTACTGCTCTGAAAAATTGTAATGAATGACTAACACCGTACGTCATTTAGAATTCAAAAGTAAATAAGTAGGTACGTACCTAGTGATTTATTTAGGTCACGCCGCCGGCCTATAGTAGGAAGGTACTCGTAGTAGTGGCCGGCCCTTTCAAAGAATTTCCTGATTGAATAACGGCATCCCTACCTTTATAAATCATTGCCTGACCTAATATTCGAAAATGATTGGCCGTAACCATTTTTTTGCTGTCCTTGGATCAGCTTTAGTTAATTAGTCTTACAGCTATTCGTTATTCGCATTTCGGTCGAGGTTAAGTGTTTATTCAGTCATGTACTTATCTAATTCAGGCAACTTTATAAAATCTAGATAAGTATAAGTAAGTAGTTTAAAGTCGTCCACGTTGAGAACTTGTGTTGTGTTAGCCTGTTAACAAACCCGACAGAGTTTCTTGCTAGATTCTTCTATGGGGAAAACTGCACCTTGTGATTGCGGACCAAGCTTTAAAAATTAACGTGTTTCAGGTGATTGTAAAAATCCTAAGAAATAAAGATTATTTGACTATTGACTATAATAGGTAGGTACTGACACAAAAAATAACTGAAAGTCGTACTTGTGTTGTAGGTACAATTTTTTCACCACTACTTTATTTTAGGACTGGAAATAAACTACGTTGATTCGAAGGCTTGATCGTAATTTCGTAATAGGAAATTTCCCATAAGGAAATAGGAGGCTTATTAAATGAGAATACAAAATCTGAGATTGTTTTGTTTGTTCATTAACCTTCTAATTAAGATGTGTTTACAGGGTGACTGACTCTGTATGAAAAGCGAATGAACTGCCATTGAAACGGTATCTGACCTCGACAACATATGAAATTAATATTTACTTGGGATCTGTTTGATGAACCTTCTGTAATCCGTCATTAAATACGTATTTCAATGTTTATACCTACCTAATACATACTCAAGAATGTTGACGTAAATACAGGAACTAACTGAACGTTAATTTTTTTCAGGTTCTATTGACTTACATAAAATTCAACTAAAGTTATTTAATAAATTACGAACATATTTCGAGATGAGGCTTGACTTTTAAATATCTACTCCATAAGCCAGTTCCAGTAACTTCAGAACAGAAAAGGGTCCATTAGGTAAACATTTATTTATCTGACCGTCACATTAAGTTACCATAACTGCCTTTTCTGCAATTAGCTGCGCTAAATGAAGGACATTATGTGGACGAAAATTATAACCTGACGTAGGCAGAATTAAGCACGCTATATTGTTTGGCACAATTAGGAAGGTGTGGCTCTTATGACGTTACTCTGGCGTGATTCCTAGACGCGTGTGACTCTTATGACGTGTGACACCCACGATTGTATAGCTCGAAAAAGCAGAAAGCACGTTTTTCGTGTACTTATCTAAGTACCTACCGTCATTGGATATCTTGCACGGTTTTAGCCTAAGAGCGAGCCATAATTAGGGCTGACTGATGTTTGATGTCGTTGAAGAAAAGTGACAAGGTTGTTTGTCTTTCTGTCCCCAATAAGAGGTACCTATAATTAGTAAGTTTTACTGCTGAAATATGATACTTGAATGCTTATTTGATTTGATTTAACAAAACTAGCTTCATTAATAAACTAGCTTAATTCTGCACACGTAAAATTGACACACTTTCGCTTCTTCTTGTTTTCAATTTGCATTTGCGTCATCTGTTTGCATGTTTGGCTATTTTTGATGCCAATTAACATTCCATCGACGACAGTTTTATTTTATGAACGATTTCACCAGTAAGTTGAAAAATAAGTTACTGGAAACACCGATGTCCGTAGACGAAAATTTCAATCCTTTTATATGACAGGAAATGCGTCCCAGTTTCACTAGGTCACGCATATCATTTATCTACTAACGTTTTAACCTTAATGCGACTGTCCATTTAATGTACTCGTACCTACCGGTTACTGGACATCTAGAATCCCTCAACATTACTTACACGTACGAGCTTATCTTTTGTAAAAAACTCGGCTATGATTACCAGTAAGTGACACCAGACTATCCTTAAGTTCAGTAAATAGCTTTTAAACGGGTTGTCTGATAGCAGGAGGAGATTATATTGCAGTCCATTACAGTTTCCTAATGGATGTATTAGAAATGATGGTAGAGTTTACCAAGGATCTACAAAATTCTGATGGATTTTATTGAGACGAAATTTATAGTAGGTAAGCCCTTGCAAACTTTACCTAATTGTTTATATTATGTTCTTCCAAGAAACTATTAATACTAAGTAGGTAAGAGCGAATATGCGTAACACACCATGGAATTGATTCTAAGCCAACTAGGCTGCAAATTACGCCTAGAGTTCTCGGAATCATAAGTTGATACGTAAATAATTTTAGCTTTAATATATTTTGGCATCGGTAGGCAGAGTACACCGGCTCATCTCTCTTTGTGGGTGTCTTGCTTGACGTTAAAGATGTGACTATCTATTCAAACCACTAGAAGACAGACAGAAATGTATCTATGAGTTTCTTGACCTCTGCATGACTGCTAAACTATGTGCCAACTTCCTTCCTTCCTCGATCACGGTCATTTGCATAACCTTAACCCAACTTTTTAATAGCTGCCTGTATAATGTCTTAATTTTCAAGTTACCGTCAATAGTTTTAACTATTTAACTTAGTTTATACTGCTGTAGTTATAAACGAGAGGAATCGATCCGCTGTAAATATTGAATCAAAGTGCAATAAAATCAATATTCAAAGATCGTTCATATTATATGATAGATCGTTAATTGAATCAAACAACGGTTGACTGAATGTAGACTATGGTCACGGATGGGTGGCCATCGCTTGTGGGTTCATGTAGAAATGTATGTGGAAAACGATTTCCACTATGTTTTGTAATTAGTATAGGATTAAGTAAACGTATTAATAACTAACAGTCATTTGTATCAAAAACATGATGCGATTTCGTAAAAATTTGCTCCAAAATCATCGTTCTTTTTACAAATTTCTAAAATGAAAGTGGAGTAACCAGATATTTTATGGTTTCATATTAAGTTCCCCGTTTTCTTAAAGATTTAAGTTTGCAATATTTTAATAATTTTCAATTAGCTAGCAACAAAATGAGTAAGAAGCCATAAATATTACGTATCTACCTGTCGTAATACCCAGTAGGTACGTAGGTACCTACATACATGTGTGTTTATTTGAAGAATACTTTCAGTGAGTAGTTAGCAACTTATTAAAGACCTGTTGCGATAACAAATTATGTATGTAAGATAACACTTACTTACTATCAGAATGAATACTTTGTTTATAATTTGTTGAAAGTGAGAATGCACTCGACCTATTCGGTCAAATAAGTCAGAAGTTAAGATAGTGAACTCAGATTAAATTCAATAAAAATAACTAATGATAGGGTATCGATAAAATCATTGTTGCATTTACCAGTAATTTGACATGAATGATAGTCATGATATTTAAGTTATAGCTTCGTGATTATCTCAGTGAATAACCTTATTAAGAAATAGATTATTTCTCAGCAATTAGGTACTGGTACTGGCAGACACGTTATATAGCACAAATAAAGAAAACACTCTCTCTTATGTTTTAAATAATGAAATCAAGAGGAAAATTTAAGGCAGAACGGAAAGGAAGCTCCACCGATAAGAGCGTAAACAACTGCTCTTAAATAAATTGATAATATCATCAAATAGGTACTAAAGATTATTTAAAAACCAAATTAAAACATTACCCTCGTCTCCACGGCAAAACATCTGGAGATAAACTATGTTTTCTCTTTAGCCAAGCTTCTCTGATGCTGAGCAGAGGTAGACTGTCTCTTCTGAAAGACCAGTTAACTCGGAAACGCTGACCAACTGATAACGAACGAGTTCGATTCACTGTATCACTGGCACACATTGTTAATGACAACGAAGGGCTTATTCTCATTGAGAACCTTATAAAAGGGTCTAAGAGGCTTCATAAATAACTCATCACACTATTTGAGTCCTCTTGCAAATTATTCTTATGTAATTTAAGCATCAAAACCACGTTTGATTCTACATTTACAGCATAACTGAATCTCCCACTCTGCAGGTACCTTATCTTGTACGTTTTCATCTTTATTTGCTCTCTGATAAAATGGTAATGAATAAAACCTCATAAAACACAACTCGGCGTGTGAAATGCCACGTCAAGTCAAGATCGGATTGATTTATAACAGTTTGAGCACTAAGATTTCTTATTAACTGTGTTAGTTCATCGAATTGAATAATAAGTGTGCTAATTCTTGGTTCATTTCAAATATTCCGATAACAAGTACTTTTTAAAACTAGTCTCGGAGGCAGTCAAAAAGGCAGGCAAAAAGGTAAGGTTTTTGTGCGTCGGAAAGGAAAAAAGTGTCCTCTAATTAACAGAATAGGTGGGTATACCTACTTGCGAAAAAGGTCAAATAGCTGCGATCTAAAATTAAACATATTTAAAAAGACAATTATGACGGGGGCTTAATTTATGAACACATAAGTCTCTCCTAAGATTTTTTAGAGATTAAATCGATCAATCAAAAGACAGAAACGATCAATAAACATGTCGATACATACATAAGTAGGTACCTAAAGATACTTATAAGTAAGTCCTATATACTCACTAGCAGCTGCAAAACTAATTCACTGAAAATCAAACAAAGCGAGGTAGGTAATCTACATACGAAGTGATTGATAAGAGTGCAAAGTATTTTAGGATTAGAAAAATCTAAACGATCCTATCCGAACCAGATTACCTATAAACCATCCGATTATCTCTAAAAACATGCCAGGAAAGCGGGTCCCGCTCTGGGATTTACCGGGAAAATTGGCAAACCAAAAGCTTTGTCTTTCTTTTCCATGGGGAAAATGTGAAGTACTTAGGTATAGTGTCGAACAAGCATTAGAGGGCACAATGCTGTTTGATGAGGAAAGTGAGGTGCTATATCACTCAACGCCACCGACGATGTAGAATAGACAATGCAACTCGGCCTAACACTTCTGGACCCAGAGAAAAAACCTGAATGCTCTGAAATGAAACATATGCCAGAGTATACATCTAGACTGCCCCGACATTTTATTAGCGTCAAATAAATTGTATTGTCATTTGGGGAGTCTGTTTCTAGACAGGCAGCGTGGCTATGCGTAGCTAAACGGAGAGTCCCAAGCCCTAAGACTTTTGGGCCCAAAGAAAAAAACTACCCAGAAATGAAACATATGCCAGAGTGCGTATACAATATCTAGACTGCCCCGACGTTTTATTATGAGGCGTCAAATAAATTGCATTGTCGTTTGGGGAGTCCATTTCTACGCAGGAAGCGTGGCTATGGCTATGTTTCCAGCCACCTTGACATTCCTAAAGAGGAAAATAATCCTAGAGGTAAGTACTTACTGTCCTGGAAGCGCTGGGGTTGGCACACGGAGATGTTGATGCTGATGGCGACGGGGTCGCTCCGCGTCGCTGTCGCTCGCCTCCTCGACGCCGACAGCGACGGTGCCGGCGCCCGCCGACCTAGCACACAAGCACACACATTTCTATTAAACATCTTGATCAAAAACTGATTTTCTATTTTGCAGGGTTATACATTTTTTTAGTCCCTTGATTAGAGAACTATTTAAGTACGTTGAGAAAGACGTCGGAATTAAAGAAAACGCTCATCAGAGAAGAAGTTAGAAGGCATCCGTGGAATGCATCTAGATAAGTTGCATGTTGACAATAGAAACAAAATTCATTTTAGAAACATGTATCTTGTGTAGGTAGATACGTATGTATTAAACCATCGCGTTTATTTAATAGACACATAAAACTAAATTATATTCCGGTTTTATGAATACTTTATTGTCGGCTATTAGGTATTATATTATACGATTGTATAGCTTCTATTATAACTATTATTCTGAAAGATTCTAGAAATTATTAGATAGGTGCAATTACTATTAACAATAAAGGACTCTCAAGCACCTGCGCTTGCGGTTGACGTTTAAAATGAATTCAACCGCGTGACACAATTTGCGTTTTTCATATCAAACGTCAAACCGAAATCAAACCGCAATAACTCAGGTGCGTAAGCGCCCTTTATTGTAAACATTTCTAGAATGTTTCAGAACAATATTTATAACGATATACTGGTATTATATATGTAAACAACAAGAGAAAAAGTACAATTTATTTTGTGCTTAAAATGAAGGAAGTGTTCATAAGGGCAAGAGGTACAAACTCGTAATAAATAAACATACTCGTAGCTTTACGGTATTCGCCGAGCTGAGAATAAAAAATGCACTCTAAGCTACATAAACAAACGCATAATTACAGCAAAATTAAACCGTGGCAAAGCAAAACCAGCATGCAATAGAGCTCTACATCACTGCAATTAAAGTTCACACTGAAATGTCGGAAACTGTGCAAGTGGAAAGATGATAAGGATCATTGGAACACAGGAGTACTGGAGTACATGCTTTGATAAGTACCTTGGCATGGTAAGCAGTTAAAAAGCTGCAAGCAGCTAATGCTCGGTTAGTCGAGTATATTATGAAGTACACTCCATGCCGTTTACCTAGAAATAACGCCAGGCTTATAAATCTTATTTATCTTAAGGTATTTACATAGTTATTTAATGTATGTGTGTTTCTAGGACTAGGTACCTATGAGGTTGTAAATCTTAGAAGATTGGTTGAGAACTTGATTTAGATGACTTCAATTAAAGGGCCTCATATTTTAGTACGAGTATGGCAGTTTAGTTAATCGGAATTAAGAACATATTCTGTGAGATTTAGGTCCAGTGCATATGGTATCTAACCATAGAATTGTGCGTTTGTTATTTAAATGCGAAATTCTTACGATTCCTAGTTTTACATTCACATTCTCGATTCATGATTCGTTACTAAATGAGTCGGAATGACAGTAAAATAATTAATTTAATGGTTAAAATAAATCGACTAGGTACTTAAATAACTGACTATTTATCAAACAAGAAACAAATTTTGTTTATAAATAGTGTAAACTTACCGAAAAATCCTTCTGAAGCGACTAATGACTTGTTATTTTGTATCCACTTTTAATAAACACTTTCTGGATATGAAAGTTTTCAAGAATCCATAAACATTTCATGTGTGATCGGTCAATGATAAACAGATGCCTAGAAAACATTGTTTGAAATTATACAATCGTGTAATTTACTTTGTAGATACTACTGTTTAATTTAAACCAAAGTAGCTTATGATGTACGCTACGAATAAGTATTTATTCTTATCAATAAGTATTTATTCGTATTAATAAGTATTTATTCGTATTAATAAGTATTTATTCGTAGGATGTGCTTACGCTACTTAGTAGCATAATAGGCAACTATGTAGGAAGATATTTTGTAAAAGAGCCAAAATCTGTCTAAATAAAATAACCAACTAACTGAGCTAACTGGTGGTGACCATAATGCTAATTTTAAACGTGACAGACGATAATTACCGACGAATGACTTTAAAAACATTTACATGATGACATTTGGAAACAGGTGCCAAAATATATAATATTAGTAAAATTATTGATCTGATTTAACTATACTTTTGAAAGGAATATTAAATGGAGAACGAGACGTAGTTTTTGTTGACTTATACTTAATTGTAACATGAGGTCAATAAGAAAACGAAAATATTGGCGTCTTAGGTACCTAATAGACAAGATAATGCCTGCTTATGATATTTAGAAGACAAAAGACGATCATGTTATACCATACTGGGAGATAAAGAGGAAATCTTCCAGAACATTCTAATCTCGTAATTTAATCAATAACTGCTGAATATATAAATCTATCTATAGCCGTAATCTAGGATGACGTATGTATATTGCATGATGGCGATAGGTAGCTAAGGTTACGTTACACTTCCACCGATGACATACAAGTTTATTGGATTACAAATGATCTACAAACTTCATGTAGTCAATTTGAATTGATAATTTTAGATAGGGTTAAGGAGGAAACAGTTGCTCAGTCGGGTTTTCCTCCTTAACCATACTGCTTTATGTCACCGTTATAGGTACTTTACTTATTTAAGTATCGCATGTTACAATTTGAATTTGTATTCCCAAAAAGAAGATTCGAGGCAATCTCTAGCAGTTTTCTGTTCTTTGGATGATACGATTGCATTGCTGTTCACAAAGGTTTCTTTCGTAATTTTTCGCTTAGGTATATAATTCAATTGCTTTTTTAAAAACTTTTCTGTTTTTAAATCCCCAAAACAAATTACTAGACAGATTTTCATACACCATACTTCATAGGTCGACCTCGATACCCTTTCCAATTTATTTCGAATGCAAAAACATTTATTATTTCATGAATAAAATATGTACCTATCCTGAATCTTTCAAATAGCTTGGATTACAAAGGCAGTTTTAATTACGAACGTATTTATTAGTAGTTAAGTATGTAATTAATATGAATGAAATGGATACCCGGAACAAACAAACAGCTACATCCTTATTATGAACAAGATATACTTAGATACAAAATTGCGTAAATAAATATATCTAAACTCAATTTTTAACTCCATTACCTTTACAATAGGTACTTAAACATAAGAAATTAACTTCACTTGATAATTTTAGTATGTTTTCAAGATTGACCAACTCATACTTTTTGACCTGACTAAACCCATACTTATTTAGGCAAGTGTCTAGGTGCCTATTTCTTTTCTATTTATTGTACCTAGGTACTCTACTTAGAATCGGAAAGGCTTTCCATACAATACTAATCCAAAAAATAATCTATAGGTAAATCTACTTTAATTTTGAAAAAAATCAGAGGGATCTCTATTGACTATTGACCCAAATAATTTAGCTAAATTACGTAGGTACGACTTAATTGATACAAGTCAATTATGCGTACGCAGTTTTAAACCGGTAGGCAGACCTTGGCTCTTTACCATAAAATAATATTAGTTTATTTATTTTACCGTCCTTTTTGCTCTAGAAACTTCAACCAATCGAAGACTTGAAAATATAAAATACAAAAATCACTTAGCAAAATGTTTGATGTAAAACACAATCACTAGACAGATATGTAAATAACACGACAATTTTGGCAAAACACAGTCTTAGATACTTGAAATTATAGATGTTTGTTGAGGAATAAAGCAAAATATACGTATTGGAAGTCACTGATGTAAGTTTAAAACTGGTTGTATGTTATATATAACATTAGATAATTCCGCGTTCACAATAAAATTCTCATGCACACTGTCCTTACAGAACGAGCTGTCATCTGGGCTCGTTATAAATAAAAATAAAAACTCGACTGTATTCCAAACGCGTAGAGCAAACATTTGAACGGTAAATGGGCTCAACTAGGGAAACATGCGCAATGGTGCATTGCGCAAGATATTGATTGCAATCATATGTATGGGGTGGAAATGGCGGGATTTTTGGTTTTTATTACAAAATGGTATTACAAGCTGCTACCTACCTAGACCACTCTAGACTTCGTTTATGGATAGCCAGATTGATATCTTTCACTAACGTTTTAAAAATAACGAGCCACTATCAAGGTTTTAAGCTTGATAGACAGAGGTAGTTATTACAAAAGTTGTTTGTTATAAGAATTTATTAAAATGGTATTATGCAGTGGTTTAACATGAAAGATAAGTGTTTCGATTTAATTACCACCCACCTTTTAACAAATGAAGGCTTCATTTACGAAGCTAGTGAGGAGGTTAACAAAAAACAACCACTTGAGCGTAAAGGAAGGCCCATATTATGAAAACTGATAAATGCAGATCTATTCTATCATTTCACACATGCCCTGACACATTTAAGTAATTTTAGTATAGGTACCACGAACCCACATTATATTTGACTAACTACTTAGCCCATATTAAGGTTAATCACAAAATGACGAATATTATACGTCAACGTACCTACGTCCATTAACTACCTACATTAATAGCTTACCTATGTATTTACTCAAGTTTGTTTTGCCTTAAATTTAGGTTTATCTGTAAAATAAGTACCTACATAGGTGGTACCTACTTATAAAACATATTTTAAAAGGAAGTAAAAACAAAATTACTACTAAATGAATGATTCTAACGAGCGATTAATGGGAATAAGTAGAGCTATTTATTTACTACTAGAGGCTGCTCGCGACTTCGTACACATTTATCGTCATATCTTTGAAAAAACACGAAATATCTGCAAATAATATAGCCTTTGTGTTTTTCTGATGTCCAAGCTAAGTAATTGTAAAATTTCATTAAAATCTGTTCAGTGGTTTTTATTTGATGAAGTATCAAACATCCATCCATCGGCACAAACATTGACATTTATAATATTATTAGGATAGATAAGTAAAACTATGTGTAAATAGATATTTTAAAAAATCACACATCCAGCTGAGAGGCCAAGGTCATCAAGATCGATAGCATTTCTCGTTTCTAGGCTAAGTTTTATCTCCAATACCTACGTACTTACTGTACGTAACATAGCATGTAGAGCTCTCGTGGGACTAGAAAGTAAGCTAATAGAAACGTATCAAATAAATACCGTGGAAAAGGAAGCCGGTATAGCTTAATTATTATTTACTCATGATTTAATAACCGTGAGTAAATAAGTTCAGGTTTAAATAAAGATAGGAAAGTATTAAGGTGTGTTTATTGCGTAAAATGTAAAAGAAATTATACCTACCTACACATTTTCAGACGAGGCGAATTGAGAAGAAGTAAGTAGGTATTTATGGAAGTAGGTTCACTATTCGCAAAAAGCAGTAAGTATGTAAATAAACAATAATTAGCTACTACATACTTAACGAGTTACCAAGACTTACAGACGTTAAAAAGATACGATTTCTTTAATTCACATAATTATCACAAATTAACAAAACGTGCGCAAGATAATGGCGACACGTTTACTGAAATGTGAATTAATGATGAATAGCTAACTACATAACTTACCTACTTATTTCTGAGATGTGATTTGTTGCTCAGTATTTATGCATCAGGTGTGTATCTTGCATGAGTTGCAGCCAGTTTCAGAATAGATCATTAAAGCTAAAGTTCCATCAAACCAAGATTAAAAGAATAAATCGACAAACAAAACAATTAATAAACATCTATTTTAACTGCTTTTTCTATAACTATTAGTTGTTTAGTTTATATAGCATGTAAATTCCGCCTCGTTTTAGAATAAGTTCAATGTCTCTCCTCTTTTATATTTTGGTAGAGCGCGTTTTAAAAATGAGCTACTTAGGTAAATATAGATATTAGTAGATAGGTAGGTACGTTAGTTTACACAAAAAGCTTTATACAGTGGCACATCATTTATGGGCTATATCGGAATTCTTTGTAAAAGTTGATCTGTCCTTAAAGTCGCTATTCAGTTAATACGTTATTGATAGAGTCAGCGCAAAAACATAACATTATGTGAACGAACTATAAGTACAAAAGTAACTGAAATAAAATATTAAGTTCAAATAAAACTCAAGTAGGTACCTACCTTAGTTCACAAATATAAGTTAGAGTAAAACAAAGTGACTTACGAAATGGATAGTGCAGGTGGCCTCGGTGGTTCCGTGCCAAAAGTAGGGAAGGAACGTCTGGGGACCGCCGCCGGCAATGCAGGGATGTCCAGGTAGACCACATCTGCAGATAAACTGCAATGTCTTACTTTTTTGAACGAAAATAGGACTTTAGTGTTAGATAGTATTGACATTGAAATTAATGTAAAATCTTCGAGTAATGTAAGTAAATGTGTTTAAAATAAACAGTTCTGCTCTACATTTCCAAATTAACTGATTTAGTAATAAAGGCTATTTTTTAAAAGCCGGTGATTTATTTCGTTTGTGTAGTAATTAGGTACCTATACAAGAGTAAGTACCTACCTACTTATTTACCTATGTAACAATAGGCTTCCTACCTATAGAAAAATACCAGGAAAAATATTTTTTCTTGTATTACATAAGTACCTGCTGAATTAGCGCGTGTACTTATAGTATGTAGGTAAAGTAAAGATTTGTTACCAGGCTGGTTAACAATAGTACTAAGTCCGGCGTCGGAGCAAGATCGTCCTCTGGAGAGGCCACGATGAGGGTCCCCCTTGAAGTACGTCCAATGGCGAGCTACTGATGATCGGAGGAGGCGGTTGAACCTTTACGGAGAAAGTTATTTTCAGAAACATTTGGAACAATCATTCAAGACTTACTACCAAAAGAGAGATCACTGACTTAGATCACTTTTAGTGATAAGGCCGTCTTTTCATACAATGTTATAGTTTTACGTTTTTATCTGTATCTCTTTGTGTGCAAAAAAGTAAATATTTCTATCTCTACCAAAAAGTATACAGAGCCGCAAAAGTTATACTGATGGCTCATAAAAGAATAACCAATTGAAATCCCTAATTAAGTACCTATATGGGTACCTACTTATAATAAAGGGACTTCAGTGCTTGGAACAAATAAGATGACGACCACTAATAAACAATTGAATTGGGTAGGTAATAAAATTTACTTGACCATCAACATTATGTTCAACCCTACCTAGCATTTTCATTTACGATTCAGCAGATTTTTGATATTCCAAGAAATCAAAGAAACAAAATACTTATGAACAACACAAACTTATCAATCAAATCAGCACAGGAAATGGGCCGGCGAGTTATTTTTACGAGCATATTTTAGAAGGTAAGAAACGCAAGTGATTCCGGTAGGTATAGGTATGCTGCCAACTCAAATTGGCAATAACATCGAGACTTTCTTTCGGAAATAATTCGAGACGACATTAACAATGTATGTAACATACTTAGCTGAATTATGAATTATATATTCATTTTTACATAGAGATAGAATACTGATTTGACATCTATAAGAGTACCTGATCGTAATACGAAATACTCAGGCATTTGTTTATTATTATTTATATCTTCTACCTACCCCTTATACCATTCATTATCCTTTCGTTACAACCTGTAACTGAAAGTGTTTTTACGTTTGTACAGTAGTCAAAGGGCGATGTTTAATAGATGCTCAGAGAATGGATGATTAACGGCCCTTAGTGTAACTGAGATTACGTTAAATCTTTCCTAACTTCCAATCCATGTGTGCCTAGTTACATAAAACGTCCTTCATGATAAAAGCATCTGAAAATATAATTACCTTCACCTTATTTCTATGGGTACTGATGCTCTACAATTAGATTACCAACACTAACAGAACATGTTTTCGTAATCTTCAATCCCGTAACTACGAATTCATTCATTCGTAATTCATGGAGCTTGGCGGAAAAATCAGACCACAATACGTATAGAAACAAAACAAGAGCGACTTGTTTAATTGAGATTTATTCATCCTACTAGTAGCTAATAGGGATTGCAATTGCTGGATCCAGCATCCAGCTTTCCAGATGGATCCAGCGCCTTCAATTTCTATTGTTTAGTTTTGAGTTGCCGCCATTGTGTGGTCAATTAGATTACAATTACTTAGATCCAGCAATGTATGCTGGATCCAGCATGCTTAAAAAGGCGCTGGATCCAGCAATTGCAATTCCTAGTACCTAATTGTTATTGTAAAAGTTTGTGCCGAATCGTGAGGATGTTTGTTCCTCATTTACGATTGCACCACTAAAGAGATTTTGACAAACTTTACAATAAGTAGGTAATGCACACATTATAATAACAGAAAACTATGGCTAGGTAATATTTTTAATATAGACAATGCATTCAAAAGCTACCTACTTTAAACTACTTAAATATTTAAATCAGGAAGTAGAATTACGTATTAAGTTATGTAGTCAAACCTACAAGGTCCCCCCTATTGTAAAAGCTTCCGTAATTCTTAAAAAGAAATATAAAAATAAAGATTATTTTCTGAAAACTGTCCCAATGAATTTTTGTTCCTCATTTAGATTTTCCGCGAAACAGCATACCAATGAATTTGCTTCAATCATATTCGTTGATTCAATTTCAACCTTCTGAGCAGCGCTTTATGGATTGTTTAATAAACTTTAAATGACCCATTGGCAGGATAAATATTTTAATTTAAAATACCTATACAATTATTAAAACACTATCACGATGATAAAATCGTTATCTCTTATGTACTTTACATTTAATTTAAGACGAATTAACTTTAAGATAGTTTAAGTATGTACTTACCTTTTCAATGGAGTATCAGAATTCTCTGATGATGAACTAGATCCCGAAGAATCACTGCTACTTGAAGGTACGTGAGGATACACTTGACAACTCGCGCTCTTTTGAAGACGCACACTCATTTTGATAACAGTATTTTACACTTTAATACAAAAACAAAACACTGATACAATATTTTGCGAATGTTACATAAACATTGCTTACAATACTGATATAATAGTAAACTCCAAGTAAGAACAAAATAATTAATTTGTAAGTTTTAGAAAAACACAGTTTCACCAAAATCGCGAAGCACAAGTCGCTTGGTAAAATATTTAGTGCTTCCGAACTGTCACTGGCATCTAAATATAAATAGAATAGAACAGGCTTGGCGTCAACGCGCGCGCCGGTCGCGTCCGAGATTTCGGACAGTTTGAAACTTTGAATCACCGACAATTGGAACACTTGAGAAAACCTTGGAACCAAACTGTTTTGTTGATTAACACGAAGAACACTGAGCGTTCAAGCATCACTAAATTAAACTATTGACGCCTCCCATTCATTCTTAGAAACGATCATAAATACATAGGTATAGGTACCTAGGTACATAAGTTAAATCTTTGAATGCTCTTAAACTAAGAGAGTTCGACATAAGTGTCTTTAGAATCTTTAAACATAACATATTATCTATGTTTATCGGTTGTAAATAATAAGTCGCAATTACCCTGTCTCTCTTAAACATGTTTTTGCCGTCATGTAATCAATCATATCCAATAACTTTTTTCGCTGTTTTTTCCTGAGATTATAAAATCACGAGAACATAAAATAAAGCGATTAAACAACATGCAAAGTACGTAACTACTTATTATTATGTAAGTCATCCTGATAAACATCTGTGGTAAAAGTCAAGGGTACCAATTTACCATTATTGATTTTTTAATTTGAAAATAGAATGAATGAATGAATGAGTTTATTTGCATTGCATAGGGTACAGTACAGAACATAGTAAGAATAGTAATATCACAATATAAGATTCACCTACGCAGCCGTTTTAACATCGGCATGCAAATTAAAAGTTAAAAAAAATCCAAATAAAATAATTAACATTTTATTTTTAGTGTAGGACACCTATATACACGGGTAAACTCCAGAGGTAATGTATTAAAATTGTGGCTAAATAATAAAGCAAGTATATTTTTAATTTTTTTTATTGAAAAGAGGTAACAATGCACTACCTATAGCATTTTTTACGATACAGTTGTAACAATTACAAGTATTACATAATGTAAGGAAGATAATTTTCCAAAGGTATCAAGGACCTGCCTGAGTAAGGTAAAACCAAGTAATGTTGTCCATTTCGCAAAAGTTAGTATTTATTGTCCTTTAAAAAGAACCCACAAGAATTAAGGTAAAATCGGCAATATAACTTGGTAAATACCTTATCAATACATTCCTAAAAGCTGCTTAAGCCGAATTAATTAGTTATATCGTTAACCATTACAATACATTTTACTATTTTCCAACAGCATATAAATACATATATTGTAAATTGCATAATTATTTTCATGGAAAAGTGTGCAAAATGGTAATGTATAAAAATTGAAAATCTTAACGCAGGACTTTGGTGTGTAATTATATGATATAAATATTTATAACCTAATTATATGTTTGTGTTTAATTCTAATTTAATTTAGACAACAAAAGCTATTACTAAACATCCCATCAAACGCTTGTTTATAGTCTTAAACATAACACGAGTGAAATATAAAAACTATTACGTCCAACATTATTGTACCTATCGCAAGTACCATGTAATAAAAGTAGCTTTCTAAATCTACAAATATAAGTACAGTTTTAAAGTTAAAACTAAATTCCGCTTAGTAGTACGGTCTTCGAGGATTGTTCTGTAAAAAGGACATTTTCTTTCTTTAAAAAAACTTCGGAGATACACCACACAATTACACCGACATCAGTAAATACCATTCAATCATATATTAGTGTGATAAAGTACGAAATATATTCAAAAGTATTTTGCAAATCAGTTGAACATACACCTTACATGTACGTATATATAAGGCATTGTAAGGTGCGCAAAACATAATATTCACGTTCTTATGCAGGAACTCGCGAATGAAAAACAAGAGGAAACTAGTTTTGCAACACCATATTAATTTAAAAAGTCTATATTGTCCTATTACTCCTATCCCCGTTTATTCTAGTCATTATGTACGTAGTAAATAAATTCAACTTACCAACGGGTTGGGTCTAAATCGATACGCAAGCATCATGCGTTTCCTATACGCGTCGAATTCATCGTCTTCGGATCCAACAAGCTCGGACGTACCAGCTCCTAAGCCGAGATTCGCTACTGGCTGGTTTGCTCTGAAATTAAATACTTTTGTTATTTTCGGATTTATAAACTACTCTATACCTATACGAGTTTTGTTTGAAACGACTATAAGGAAAAAGAAACACTATTTTTTTTTTTATTCTAGAAATATGATTCTAGAAAAAAAACTCAGAAAATGCAACAAACAGTATTTTATCACGAAACCACATCTCGTATGCATAAATAAATAGGACATAAAGAGTTATACTAAAATCTAAGAACTCGGTTTACAAGTAGTGATTTTATTTGAAAAGCAGATAGTATGCAGCTTAAATTGCTAGCGTTAGCAATAAATGGACTATAATTTGCCAATAAATCATCCAATTTACAATACAGAAGAAAAAAGTTTAAGAATTGGTCGTATTTATGTTCAAATTGAAATCGATTTGCGTTTCACGCGTCCGTGTCACTTCTTCGCGTGCTTAAACATTTGAATAACCAATTTTGTTCATTTTGTGTGTATATTTAAGAGCTAGGTTCTTTTCGGTAGAGTAATATCTATCTTTGCCTTTCTACTGCGAACAATTTGACTTTTTGAAACGACACGACGTTAACTTCACTTGCGACTTTATAAAGAACAAAATAGGTAAGTCCTTTATAAAGTCGCAAGTTTAATTATGTAGTAAATATGCAAGCTTACTTGTTAATCGGCTCCACGATACCAGTGCCTTCAGCGCCAAGCCCTTGGCCTTCGTTCCAGCCAAGTTTCTGTAGCATCTTGAAACCTAGAATAAAACAGTGAAAGTCTAGACACAACAAAACTCTTGCCAAGTGTCTACTGCCTAGTGAATAGACTAATGAAAACATTATATTTAATAATCTAATTATAACTGTGTAAGTTATTTTTGACAGCTTGTGAATGAATAACTTTCGTTGTATTGGTTGTACCGCATCATCGGTATGAAATTACTTTTAATGAAGTTATAAAAAGTATTTTTATAGTAGAAAACATACTTGCATTAAATTGGTTGAAATAAGATGAAACAAAAAAAAATCGGTACATTTCCCTATAAACCTACCTACCTTTTTTATTGTATCACTCACTAGTTATTCATATTAAATAAATAATAAAATGAACTTTGCAGTAGATCGGTCTGGGTTATAATACATTTGCAAGATCATTTAAAAAACATTTAATTTATTAGTAACCTTGAAATGTCCGGTCATTGCCAGTTTACAAATAGTTCTACAAACTTCAACAATTTCGTTTCACTTACCCAAATTATCTTCCTTCAGTTTAAACTCTTTATAGTCACTGAGATCTGGCTCCTTGCCACTTTTAGCCGCTGAATACTTTTCCATGAATCTGAAACGCAAAATGGAGGAAATTGAAATACTATTTCTGGAATATCCTAAGGTATAACGGGGCTTTAAATTTGGTCGAAATTGCTGTAAAAATACTATTGACGCTATAAAATAGAAAGCAGCTTTAGTCAATTTGTTTAAAATAATATAGCACGTCTATAACGCGCTTCTGTCGCAAGTAGTGCGGCAGCAGCGCTAGTCTTTTTTTTTTTTGTATGGAAACAGCACCTCGACAGCCGCGTGACTGCTACTCATCGTGCCGTTGCCGCGCGGCTGTCGCGCTAATGTGAAGGCACACTAATCAGCATTGTCGTCACATTTGAGAGAGAAATTACATTAAATATCTATATACTAGTTTAGTTTCGTTATATTAGTTGTACTTACTTTTTCAACTCTTCCGGTGGTAAAAAGTCCCCAATATGATGTTTACCAGCTGCCTGTTTCGTGAGTTCTGTAGCCCATCTTTCCGTTGCACACATCTCCTTTGCTCTTAGTCTAAAACCAAAACAAAATTGAGATATGGAGCATTATAGGTGCTTACATACATACATATCTATCTTTCTCACGGGGGTAGGCAGAGACCACTTCCCGTAAAGAAGTTTCCGTGTTTTACAGCTAACATTAATATTATTATGATTTCAAAATTACGTCACTGCAAGTCATGTTTTGTCTTCAGGTTTTATAAACATTAACAGCTTTCCAGTTGCTGAAAAAAGTATTGGAGTAAAATCTGTTAACTCTGTAGTTAATGCTTTTTTTAGCAACTGCGTTTAAAGTAATAATACGTACTTATGTTCCCAAGTCCCTTCGGCAGTATCTTCGTCACTATCGTACTCGTATTTATGTTTGCCTTGGGCAGCTAAACGTTCCACTTCTTGTCTCTTCTTTAACATATCCTGGGAAAATACGAAACATTAATGACATCAAAAAATATGTTAGATATTCACTGTGTTTTTTATCGGGGTTAAGAAGTTTAGCTAATAGCTGATGGCTCTTCCATCATGTTTATCATTGCCAATGAATAAAATCACTGTCTTATTCACAACTTTCTTGCTATCTTTATCTAAAGTTTGTTAGCTTTAACAGAATGATAATAAAAACCGATCGGCTTTCGCCACCGCGCAGGCGTGCTAAGTCTTCTCATAAGACAAACCAATGTTTCGATAACATAATCAACTGGTTTAATAGAAGAACTACGCTTACCTGATACAACAAATTGAGCTTGAAATTATCTTCGCACTTCACCCAATCTTCTGGGCTTAGATTTGTGGTACCGTAGTTGGTGAGGGCATATTGCATTAAAGCTTGATTGTTGCGATTCACTGTAGTCAGTTTTATTCCATCGTCGTCTATTTTTTCGAGTTTTACGCCTGAAACGCAACATTAGAATGTTGAAGGATCAACTGACTCAATACGTTGTAAGTTGAAATGGAGATATTGGAAATGTGTAGAATGCGTAAGAAATTGTGGATGCATTTATGCAATTATTAGGTATGGGATACAGCATTCATCGAATGTTAAAAACATTACCTACGTATCAAAAAAAACTCTACACTACAAAGTCTACAGTCTACACTTTTAAGATAAACTTGCACTTTTTTCGTTCTTTGAAAGTCTTTTGACTATTGTTAATGCGTAATAATCTATATTAGAGACTTTTATTTTTTCCATACAAACTAGTAGGCAGCATATCGGTCAGCGCAGTTTGTGTATATCGCGCAAATCAGATGTGGGGTCTGTATTATAAATAGATCAATTATAAGCTTCTTATGACATACCTGGCACAGGCAATCCAGGCAAAGGCGCAACAATACCCGGCGGTTTTATATCAGCGGCTGGAGGATCATCGCCCCACCTCGATTTCTTCCTCTTTCGTCTTTCCCGTTTAGCTTCAGATTCTTCGTCGCTCTGAGAACTCGCTTGTTCGCGTTTCACAGATGTATTGAACTGCATTTGAGACATTTGATTCCATTGGGGCATCGAGTTTGAGTCGCCGTAGCTGGAAATTAATTTTATGAACTTGAATAATATTCTAGCCATATTTATACGGGATTGCTAAAATAAATTAAAAGTCTGTCGAATATGATTCATCACAAAAATAACCACAGTTCTTTTTTTGTAACATCATCGAAATGAGCCCATCCTTTTCTTTATCGGTTCCATACCCAAATGATGCCCTTCTGAAGTAGTCTTTCCCAAATTAGTTTCAAGATTATATTAACTTTATTTACCTGTCCTTACTCTCCTCCTTGACATTAGGTCGACTATCATTGCTGTCGTCATCCAAACAGAATTCCGGTTCATACTTGTCCTCCGGTTTTACTTCAGGTTTCTTCTCAGATCGGAACTTATTGACTAGGTCCCTGAACGCCTTATATTCACTACTGTTCGGATTGTGAAGGAACCTGCAACGATATTCTTCGTATAGTCTTAGAAGAGAGAGCGAAAATATACGTTTTAGGTTTTTATAACCTGAAAATGTCGGTGGGGAGGTGTTTAGAACGGAATTTTGTATTGCTTGAAAATTTTATATTGTTTATTTATTCCAAATGGAACATTTCAATCAGGTAACGTTTCTTATAGTTTAGTATAGACCACAAAAGTACGTGATTACGTTCCGAACACCACCCCACTGGAAGCTAGTCGAAAAAATAAGTAAATATAAAAATCACGTATCCTCCGATGGGATCAATGGGTACAGTGGCATTACCACATATTTTGGTCTTGTGAGTGAATTGCTTTGAGGACATTTTCCCAGTGGTCCCCATTGCTCGCCACCTCGGAGGCCGCGCGGTGCACCGCCGCCTCGAACGAATCTGGAGAGAGAACTGCACACCACGAGTCAACATTTTGTCTTGCGTCGTCAATGCACCCGCCCTTGCATTCACAGGCATTTCGTTGTACTATCCCCAATACAATATTGCCGTAAAAGACTAAGCGTGATGTTCTCCACAACTGTTTTTAAAAAAGCGAAGTATGAGCCTGTATTGACGGAAAGGCTACATAGACGATTTTCACTTTTCAGGCATTGGAGAAAGTATTTGAAATAGGTAAACAAATAATTCATTTTAATAGCTAAAACCAAATATTCGACAATCACTGTGAATCAGGCTAGGTGCAAATATGAAAAACAAATTACAATGAATATTTTAACACATATTTTAATTCATTGTACTTTGTATTCTAATGTATAGAAGCCAAGTTCTTTGATATCCGAGTATTATAGTCATAAATACTCTTAATTAAATAGACAATTTAGAAAATTGTAAACATGTAAAGCAAGAATTAATTGCCCAACTTGGTATAATGTTTCTTTTAAGTACCAATATTTAAGTTCATATTTTAAGAACAAAAATAACTTCTTTGTCAATTGAAAAATAAAATGATGAATCAAAGAACAAGGCTAAATACTATTAGTATATGTATGCAGAGCCTTTGTACTATATTCAGAATATGAATAATACAAGGCCATCAGTATTTTCGAAAGAGTTTTACCTTGTGAGGAATTAGGCGGCGCTGGTATATTCCCAGGGTCCAAGTCCTTGGGTTTCGGAATGTGGTTGAGTGGCAGTGGCATCGGCGGTGGAATGTTTTGCAGTTTCATAGGCTCAGGAGGAGGAATGGCATCCAAGGGCTTCTGATCAGGTACATTATGCATCACCATTGGACTAGGAGGCATGAAAGGCATATTGGGAGGACAGTTCCCATTTGAACCAAAATGAGGGCCATTAGGACCAAAAGGTGGCCGGGGCCCCATAAAAGGCATTGCACCATTGTTCATTGAGTTTGGTGGCATCATTGGATTAGGCCCATTAGGACCCATGAATGGCGCATTTGGAAAAGGAGGTCCACAAAATGGGGGCATAGGGCCATTCGGTCCTGGGCCACGCATGTTAGGCCCACACATGTTGGGAGGCATAGGGCCTGGACCACAAGGCCCACCAGGACCATTAGGACCCATAAAATTAGGAGGCATCTGAAAGTTTGGTGGTCCACTCATGAAGGGGGGCATAGGGCCATTTGGTGGCATTGGAGGCATATTGGGCCCTCCTGGGCCCATCATTGGCCCTGGTCTCATATTAGGTCTAGGTGGCATATTAGGCCCTGGCCCCATATTGGGTGGTCCCATATTTAATCCAGGGCCCATATTCATAGGGCCCATGTTTGGTCCAGGTCCCATATTTGGACCAGAACCTGAAGGCATATTATTAATGTCCATGTTTGGTCCAGGTCCCATGTGACGTGGCGCCATGTTAGGACCCGACATGAGGGGAGGTATATTTGGTCCTTGGCCCCAAGGGGCTGGACCCATTGGTCCTGGTTCAGTGGAGGGTTTATCATCAGATTCATCCCCAGGAACAGAATCATCGTTAGAATCTGGATTGCCATGAAAGTTTTGCCAAGGATCATTAGAGTCTGGGGACGGATCACCAGGTGGTCGAATTGGAATTTGCATTAAGGACGGAATAGATTTTTCTGGATGTTTTTTCCTGTCTTCCACAACTGGTGTCATAGGACTGTGTGGTCGATTTCGGCCTCTGTCACTCCACCTGCGTTGTCTCTCTCTGTTGATAAATAAAGTATGGAGAATATTGATAACTGTATGAAAAATCATAATGTATGTCTATAAACAAGCAAATAATAAAATTGGTTACCTATTTCGATCACCGGAAGCCCTATCATCTTGATCATTACTTGAATATTCTCTTTCATTCCTGTCATCATTTTGTTGACTTTCTACAGCCTTCTGTTTGGCTTCTTTAGCTTTTCTCTCTTCTTCCTTCTTCTGTAACTCAATTTCTTCTTTCTCCTGTCGCTCTTGTTTCTGCTTTTCTAGTAAAGCTTTAAACTGGCTCATAAAACTGCCATCATTGGAGAAGATGTTTGATGAACCTTTGTCATCTTTTTTGCCAATACTGAAAGCAAATGTTTCGGTTTAAATCGTTCATAAGAACTTGATACCATTTCAAACATAAGTTGACGTAGTTAGTAACAAGGTAGAACTCAATAGGTACCTACTTAATCATTTATTGCACTCCACAGGTTTTAACAGATTTTATAAACAACTTAAAGTAGGTACTACATATGGACCCTGATTAGGGCACGGCAAATTGTGTAGCAAAGCTACGAAATTAAAACTAAAATGAGATCAGTTTACAAAGAGTTCCATGAAAGATTCAATTCATTTTTATTAAAATAGCTTCCATCAACTGGGACAAATCTTGCAAATGAAAATACGTAATACTACTTACTTGGATAATTTAGCTTGAGCTGCAAGGGCTGCTGCTTGTTTTTGTGCCTCAAGTTTAGCTTGTATCTCCATTTTCTTCTTTTCGATGATCTGTTCCTGTTTGGACATTTGAGCCCATCTTGTGCTCAGCGGCGATTTATTTTTGTTGTCTTTGAAGTGAATCATGTTTGCATTTCCAAATGCACAACACAATTTTCACTATCACTATACTATAACCTCCCACTTTCTTTTCAGTTGCCTGACAAACAAAAAAATATAAAAATTCACACACCAACCAAACCAACCATGACACCAACTAAATTCCATTCATTCGCAAACGCCAGCCAACCATGAACGAACGTACGATTTTCCTGAATGACCATTCACTTATTTCTCTTGTCTATGGTACGAAAAAAGTTGTGATAATCTGATAAAATTATTTCGATAGATGGCGCCAGCGGCGTCGCTATAGCCATAAGGCCCGCTCGTGTGATGGAGCCACAATGCAAATGTAAGGCGTTTGGAAAATATACCATAGCGATGAGAATACTTCTTCTATGCTTTTCGATATACCATATACCTTTGTAAATCTCAAAAAAAAAGAGTGTGAATTGAAAGTCCTATGATAAAGGGACGAACTGCATAGCTAAGAAGGAAAAGAGAAATGAAACAACACAATCATTGCATATTATTCTTTTTATATTTTTTCTTCAGTTTAAATGGAAAATACAATTTCATTTATTTATAATGTTGTCATTTATTTATTGTAAACAAATATATTATAAAAGATTTACATAATTATCAAAACAAAATAATATTCACAAAATGGCAGACTAACTAAACAATTACTTAGCTGTTTCATCAAGCATGCTAACAATTGCATCATTTTGAGCTAAACAAGAAGGAGAAAGTTTGGCACTGATCCCATAATTCAAATAAAATGAAGATGGCGTAAATGCATATTGCAGCAACACTATCTGTCGTTTACAAGTTAGTCTGAACATCCAGATTTTGAATAGGTACCTTTTATAACGATACTTCACAACCTCTCTTCAGCTCATGTTTATTGCATGATGTAATACTGACTATCGACGTTCCGAAGGCAAGGTGCGTCGCGCCTGCCACTACCAAGCTTCCATCAAGAGGGCAACGCCAAAGAGAGCCTAACTCTGACTATTGATTCTGTGGTAACTTGACAGTTATTAACTAATCTGCTGCCTCATTCGTAATTATCCAAATTCAAATTGACTTAATTAAAAAACAACAAACTGGCTCCTTTCATAACAATACAAACTCCATTGAATGGATAAAATCAACTCAATTTAAACATTCAAATAAATCGATAACCGATTTAAATTAAAAAGTACCTCTTCTCGTTTCTGCATTACCCTGCCTTAACAAAATCATATTATACAATTAGACAGATGACAAAACAAAATGAAAACAATGGAAGAGGACATGAGCAAAAAGAAATCACAAAATATATAAACATTCGACACTGTGCAAGGTTGCTTCAACGTGCCGCAGCGGGCCGGCGCGGTCGGTGCGCGACGGCGGGGGCCCGCTGCTCGGTACAAAGCTAGGTCCCTTCCACTGTTACATGAAATGCCGAAAAGAAAAGTATAATTCATAAATTGTACCTATACTTTGTTTATATTCTAATTTTTTTTACATTTTAATAATTTAAAAACAACCAGTACTTGGTCGAGAAATTTATATCCATTTTTTTTGTGTATTTTATATTTTGATGAAATATTTAAAAGCTAATTAACGTGAGCCGATGTCAGGATTCATAGCTAGTCGTCGTTCGCTCGAACCGGCCGGCAAGCGTCCGCCGCATCCGCCTGACTCGAGCTTGTATAAACGCATCTATACACATTAACACTACAGTATCGTCTATACATCTTGACTCAAATAATGCACTGATATTTCGAGGGGCACAAGGAATATCGCAGCATTGTTTCTCTGCCGCCGCCGCGCCGTCGGCTCGCACCGACACCCTATTTCTATTCGTTCACTTCCCCTTCAATATACAATTTATAGAAATCCATAAAAAATAAAACACTACGATTACATCTCTTAACGTGTCTAAATGTCTAATTCGTACTCTATTTACATTGACATAATATATAATTCAACTTGTTCGGCGCGTCGACAGTCTTGTCGGGTCGAGCGGTCGAGCGCGAGCGGGCGCACGGAGGCGGCACCTCATTACTGTACACCAAATTTACAATAACATTTGATCAGAATACGCAAACTCAAACATCTACATCTAAATTAAAGTAAGGTAAGGATCATCTATGTAACGCCCGCCTTAAGCCACTATAATATCAGCTATATTAAGTAATATAACATTGTTAAGTTTGCACATGACAAAGATGCCACTCGATAAACGATACACATAACGAATATTAATTCAAATAAAATAGGCCAAATTCATTGTTATGACTAAACATGGGGTTAACACAACCTGACCGATGTAAGTTTGTTTTTTAAGCCGCGAGTGCGAGTAGTGAAAGCGGTGGAGTACTGTGGCGCGTTTGTCATGCCGCAAATAATTATACATATTTGGGAATTAGTACTCCTAATTTATCACTAAATAGGATTTAAGAAAAAGATGACGTCACTAGATACTAAATATCTTCTATTCTGTACAATGGACTATGATATTTCATTGAGATATTTTTCTTGTATAAACATGACAAAATACAAATACATCTGTCCAACTTCCTATATCTTAATCGGTAACAATCGAGCAACATTTGACAATTTATTACTCCCTTTGTGACCGTATAGTTACTTTGATATCAATATAATTACATTTCCAAAGGGATAACTGGTGTTATTGATCTGCACTGTAAACTGAGTGAATATCAACTATGTACTTTATATTCGTGAACCTTAAATGTTGTGGTTTCACACTCATTCATTATTCAGATCAGAAGAAATTTGGCTAACGCTTCCCTACGTAAAGGATATTCGATATTATACATGTTTGTAAATGTAAAAATATAGTTTTATATTCGTAACACTATTCACGTACTAAGTGCGTCGATGAACAGTGCTAAACCAACAGTTCTGGCAAATGGAATGCATCATCACAATATCCACTTTAATCATTAACAACCTTCTTGAAATATTTTAACATAAGAAATTACTATATCCTCGCGAAAACATATTTTCAATGATTACATATCATTATAAAACAAACGATGTGCTTAAACTAGTGGTAACAACAACATTTTAACGGTTCCATAAACGAATTTAGGTCGTGACACTTCTCGTCGTGAAACAAAGGCAAGGCAAACGCGAATCATCCGAATCCAATAAGATAAAATTAACTAATAGTTCAAGAGAGAATCTAGCAAATAAAATAGCTTTAGCGTTCGAGCACTTTCACAAGATTGAAAAATAAATAATCAATAAATAAAGAGCAATCACTTAGTACCGTGACCATAACATTGAGCATTTCAATGAGTAAAAAGCGATAATACGTTCCAAATAGCAACAAAAGGACACTTTCGCTTGAATTGACCAAATAACTTGACATGAAATGTACCCGTTACTGTACATTCTACATAAAACAATTGACGATTTTAATGAAAATGAAATAGCAATGCCTTTTGACACATTGTTAATTGACAAAATAACCGAAATAACAGTATGCTTCAACAAGGTTTCGTAAACCTACTTTATAGTTTCTATATACATACGAATTCAAAGAGAAGTAAGTAATATATACAATGGATGAAGTAGCAATAGCAGTCGAGATTCAGGACGCTTTTACATCGAAAGTTGGTGCTGAACTTGGAGTAATTGGACTTGCACAAAATGACGTTTTATAGATACAAATCAGAATTACCTAATACTAAAATCATTTAAATATGGACGTTACTCACAGGACAAATATGCTAGACGGCATTCCATACACCGAGGCCAGGGACGTTCCATATCTAGTGGCACAGGAGTATTATGTTTAAAGCCGGCTGGCCCGAGTGCTCATTAAAATAACTACGTTTTATTGTGTTCTGGAGGGTTTTCCGAAAAGGACCAGAATTTCTTAATTCTAGTGGATGTTTGACACTGGCCGGTTGATGCTAAACTTCAAACAGTCATTGTTCTCAACATAAATTAATTTGCTACAACTATTTATCAGCGTTATCGAGTTGCTACCGTTTTACTACATTTTCATTTTGTTGTCAATGTTGTAAAAAGAGTTGGTTTTGTGACATGGATGAGTAATTTTTAAAGCGTAGGTGTAGAGTAGAGTTTAAGCGATGTGTCGCGTGGTAGCAACGGGATTTACCGAAAGTTATATTGAGTAGATAAGAACGATAATTAAAAATTAATATGAGAACAATGCGAAAATATTTAGACTACTCATAACAAAATTTAACAAGAAATCGATAAATATTTAAAAATACTATGTACAACATACAAGCTGGGCAAGAGTGAACGAAATTTATGTCCAACATTTAAAATATGGATGGATTTTTGAAGCAAAAGGGACGATTTGCGTAATTCATAGGGCGTTAAAACTTTCTCAAATAAATACTCAGATGAATTCAATTGACTTTTAAAATTTTATCGTGCACATAAGATTTTGTGCCTCATACATTTTTAATGTGAAGTGGAAGGGACAGATTTTTAATTATATATTACTACTTTTAATTTGATACACAAATAAATGGCGAGGACCGATATTTTAAGTTTAGTAGTCGATTTGTTTTAAAGAGGCCCAAATATTTACAAGAACAAGAAATATTTTAAAAATTATTCCGCGATTGTTTTAATCCAAATTCACGTTAGACGGCAACACTTTTGGTATGGAATCAAAACGTGGACGAACAAATATTTAATTTTGGACTGTTGTAAAATTTATTTACATTATGGAAATCAAGCTGAGTAATCGATATTAAGACGATAGATCGTGTAAAATGTCACTAAATGTTTGAAGACAAGAATGCACAATCGAGAATAATTAAAATACGAGTGACCTCGCATGCTTCTTTCCACATGTTGGCAATATAAGGCTTTCTCACCGCACCGCGCGGCTTCCTTTCTCTCGGCAAGGCCGCTCCGTCATGTCGATAAATAATTCATAAACATCCTAAAGGTCAGGAATGAGCGGTGGCAACACCGCCTTTAACGAATATCCACTATTTAAAACAACAACACCATGTACATGTTAAAACTAGAAAGAAACAAGCAATTGGTCGGAAGGAAATGTACATATAATACATACTAGTAAATATAGTCAACGTTGAAAAATATGAAAACTTTCAGTTCAGTATGAGTCTCGCATCGAGTGCTTCTAAATACCGAGTAGGTAATATTTATAGTACAGAATTTTACGGTTCATGTAATGACGAGGATTGAGACTGTAAAACGTATGGAAGTGAGATGCAAACGGATAGATAGAATACCCGATTTAGACCAAGCATCCGATTGATATAAGAAGACCAAACGCAACCCGTGACGGCCATCTATTTATTCTTGTCGCATCAGTCTGAAACTTGGGTCATCCAAAACAAGTATTCTACCTCTACGTAGCTAAAATAACGATTTCACCTTAACCGTACCGTATTCCGCCCGTCGACGCATCAAAAGCCAAATTGGCAGACGGCCCGTACGAGTTTCGTCGATCTCAATTTAGACGATCGAGCTTCACCGACAAGGTTATCTCTAACAAACTAACGGAACGACATCCTAGTAATTCACTTTCACGTTACAGAAGCTAGTAACCTTTAAATCGCACGCGTCTCGATATCGCACGACATTCGACCAATGGGAATCGCCCCCGCCTATCGCGTTACAACGTCACCGGTCGATCGTCGCGCGATACCGTCGACACGTCCGTCGGCATTGGAAAATTTTAGTAATCAATAACAATCACTACGTCCGCACTACGGCTCGCGCAGAGAGGGCAAAGAGTCACTGTACAATCGCGTGCTTAAATTCGAATCACTCCGTCATTAACACCGTAGCAGTCCGAGGCGTCTGATATACGTAGTCTTATAAAAATATATCGAAGTGCACTATGTGGGTGTCGGCGGGTGGGCTACAGGCCGCGGCCGGGGGCGGGCCCGCGCCCGGGTCAGTACGCCTGCGTCGTGCTGGCCGCCGACACGCGCTCCGGCTTCAGGTTGCGCTGCATTACAAACACACACTTTACTACTCCATTCTACCACATTACAGGACTATTTATCAACTACGAGTACAGCGTAACAATTATTAGAACCGCTTTGAGCATGACGAGTTATTCTACCATCATTTGGTTATATCCATGCAGTCTTTGACGTCGCTTAACTTTTTCGTTTCTTTCGTACTATATCTAATCTAAGTAAAACACTTTATGCGAGTTAACAGCAAGCGAATACGCGTGTATGTATATCGATGTATACAACCCAAAGCGTTTCATGAATACTTGTATGCTCGAAACGATCCTATATTTATCAAACTTACTGGTATGTCTCGTAAGTCCTTTAACAGTGGCGCAGACTTGAAAAAGTGGGTAAAACGTTTAAATAACAAGAGATATCCAGCTTATTCACAGTTTTTTTTTTGCTGTTAATCATGACTACTACTCTAAAATTGTATGTACATAAAAATAGCAAGTCATGGCGCAAATAATATGAGCAAATAGGTACATGTTGTCCGACGTAATAAGTATGGGAAACATATCGTTAAGTAATTCCAGAAAATCCTGTATCGGTATTACAGGACGTTGTTTTGATATAAAACATAATTATACTGATTGCGTTTATGATAACAAACAACTTTTGCTCAAGTGAATTTGTCCAAATTATAAAGAATAAATGTTTACTTCCCACACAAAGGAAAGTAACTTAACACAATGTTACAATGGTGATTTTCCATTTTTATGAGAATTGGACGAAGTTTCCTTATAGTGAAAGTGGTTTGACATCATAAATAAAATCGTGTAAGTATACTATGTTACTGGAATTAGTATGAGCTACTTATAAATGTTAATGTTTGTGCCGATGGATGGATGTTTGTTACTATTTCACGCAAAAACTACTGAACAGATTTTGCATTAGAAAGAATTACATTAGAAACTTGGCAATATTGTAGCTTGCACATCTGGCTACAATATTGCTATATTATCTAAGATATCATGATGATTTTCTAAGACATGATAAAAAAATGTGTGCGATGTCGTGGGCAGCTTCTAGTATTATGTAACTCACCAGCTGATCATACTGATGCACCATCCGCTTGATGTGCGTGAGTTTGCGATGTAGGTAGTTGACGCGCCGCCTCTCGTTCTGGTACTTAGAGTCGTTGCGCACGCGCCTGTACTCTTCTACTATACGTTGCTCTATCGACTGAAAACATCATAGATATACACTTAGTTTGATGGATGAAACAGGTAATCTATCAAATGAGGTAGATTTTTATCTAGACACGTCTAGTTAGACTAGCTTTTCTGAAAAACCGTTAATTTATAGATACCTGAATATCACCATTGTCAATCTCTATCGATCTTACAGGTCCAAGGTCATTTCGTACTGATACCGATACATGTTTATGTGTACGAATTTGAATGTGTGCGTCAACGTCGAGCTATTGCTCAACAATGACATTGTGTGCGTGAATAACAACGAAAGCCAAAATGCTTTAGTAATTTGCGGTTTGATTGTGTGCGCGAACTCGTCTCCCGTCAGAAGTAACAGACTTTTTTGTTCCATGATTGAGACGTATGGTGACTACAATTTGGTTGTTTTCTTTGAAGTATATTATGTATGTACCTGGTGGTGCGGCGAGTGCGGCTGCGCGCGCTTGAGCTGCGCCTCGAGCTGCGTGAAGAGCGCGGCCACCTGCGCCACGCGCCCGTACAGCGCCAGGTACTCCGAGTACAGCTCCGCGAACTCGTTCTTGTACGACCGCCGCGTGCTCGAACTCGTGATTGGCGGGTATTGCCTACAATCACAATAAGATACATTTAAAAACACGTATTAGGATACTGTTGAATGTAAGCAGATGAAGTGAAATATGAGACATCCTTCTATTAGATCATCATCATAATATAGATAGAGCATCTCCCTTCTCTTTGGAGTCATCGCCACTCTGCTGTCCGTTTGAGCATCTGATACGACACATGTTCTATTCCCTCTTTTATTAAGATACTTATCTACTAGATACGATACAAACATAATGGCCACCCCATTTCGATAGGCAATGGATTTATGTTAGCGCTGCTTCCAAAATCAGTTACTTTATGTTTGGATCGTTGTTGGTGCTACTAGAAGTGAGTATGCTTTGTCTTGATGTGAGAAAGGAAATTAGACTATTGTATGAATATAGCTGGCCGCATATAGCTGCTAGTAAAGAGGAATTGGAGCATGGGGCCAAGGTAGAATAGGTACCTTATCCAGCAGTAGAACAGCTGAGACTTTAACTTAATAAGAGTAAGTCGTCTATAATCCATATAAAACGACCTGTTATAAAATATCTGTTACAAATTGTTGAGAAAGTTGAAAACCCACCGTTATCTATATCTTATCTTAAAGATAAAGCTTCTTGATAATAATATCTTTCAGTCATGCTGTTAAACCAGACATATGAATGCGATTGTATGAAAACATTGACAAATACTAGATTGTAGATGAATTAATATTTGCAATTAGACGTGGAAAGTTAATGTAATATGCCGATAAGTACTTATTATACAGGCTGTTTTTAGACTTTCGAAAAGTAACCCAAATTTTCTCTAAGATGTATGGTTAAAACTACAGCAGAACTGTTTTACGAAAAAATCTGGCTTATAGATTTCCTATAAAGGTTCATATCTACGTATATATAACGAGTGCAATTATGTCTTACCGTTCAATCTCTTCCAAATCAGTCATGTTCTCCTCAGGCACAGACGTTAATTCTGTATTATCTAAAGGTTCAGTATTTGTGATGTCTTTTACTGAAACAGAAACATTTTTATCATTAGATTGCGAGTAATGCAACAAGTACCAATGTCATTTATTATAAGGCCAATAATATAAGTGCTATCTAAAGTTCTCGACCTTTATTTCGCTCCAGCATCCGATAACAAGTTGTATAACATACCTGTGATACTAGTTTGCTCTACCGGGGGACTATTTCTAAAACCATTCGCTTTCACAGGACTGGGGCAGAGATCCTTGACAGTCGTGAAGTTAAGGGTGTACCCATTATCCTTTTTCACTGCAAACGTTAAAATAAACAAATTAACCATTGGAAAATTACAAGTAGGCAACGCAACTAGTTTACGATTAATTATTCGAGTGACCTTTAAGAATCTGGGAGAACCAGATCAATAAGGTACTTGTAGAGTACTGGTATTTATTCATTATTCATACTGTTATGCTTCGGTTTGCGTTAATAGGTTTTTAATGACTAAAAAACTAATTTAGTGACCTATAATATGAGGTGGAATTCGTCGAGGCGTACTAAAGTAGAAGTAGGACACATTACGGTAGGTAAGTTTTCTAATTAAGTACATTGTTCACGACCTCATTACATTTTACATTGGCAGTAAACGTTTTAAATGTATTTTTACATTTAGCCGCAATTATTTGCTGACTTTGTCGCATGAAAACTGAAAGTCATTTGGCTCAATTTCAACATTCGATGTTCGAGGAAATCGAAAGAAGGACGGGTGCAATGTCGCCCGCGCCCGACAGGCATTTGTTTAACCAGTTTTATAACCTCACTCTGAGTGTGAAAGATTTTATATGTGCCATAAAAATAAATATATTAAAAGAACAAGATAAAATATGAGCTCGAAATGCTAAATTCATTTCACTTACTGTCTCGTAAACTTGAAGGCTGACTATGATTAGGCACCAGTCGTTTTGTACATAATCCGTAAACTATCCAAATGTAAGCATTAAGACAATAGAACAAAATTTAAATAATTATTACCTAAAATGGATATGGAGACAACTTGGGCATTATTTTAGTGCATTCTAATTAATAGTTGCTATAGAACAAGCAGATTCTAAGAGGCGTTATAAAACACATCTCAATCATTACAGAAACCTAGGAACAGCTTTCCAGGCAAGACGCTGCTGTTATTTAGCCATAGGGTAATGTGAAATGTGGCGTACCTATTTGCGACTCAGTCGTGGTTCGCTCGTCCTCGTTGTCGGAGGCGTGGCGCTCGCCGCTGGAGGTGGTGGCGTAGCCGCTGGACGGCGGCGAGGGCCGGCGGTAGTGCGAGATGCGCTGCTTCTTGGCGGGCAGCTCGTCGCCCGTCCCGCTGCCGCCGCATGACCGCTTGCCGCCGCTCGGCGACGCGCGCGGCGACAACGAGTTCGCTGAATCGCTACTCAGCGGTGGTGTTAGATTTTGAGGTTTCCGCCTGTCGATTAGGTTTTTCAAATTATTATTAATATGTTATCAAAACTAATATTTTCGATCACTATTACCCATTAGAGGTTTTCTAATGGCTCAATGTTAATGATGGTGTTTGTTTACTGTTGGCAGTTACTTAGTATTGTCTATTGGTAACCCAACAAATGAGAGAAATAATTGGATTCTTTTCGATGCTAACGATTGGGATTTTATAAAGCCTAATATAGGGAAGACATTTTAAAAACAGAATAAAAGTAATTGAAGCAATCTATAGAAATAGAAAGAGGCGGATAGGAATACGAATAATCTCTGATAAATCCTGTCATTTTCTGTAATAAACGGGCAAGTGACTAATTCTACAATGTTCTACAATTCGGACCGGCATCGAACAAAATACGTCACGTGTACGTAAATCACGTGGCCATATTAGTTAACAAGTGAGGCCGAGATTAAGTAGAGGCCATTATCCAATTGTATGTTTAAAAGCAAACGTCATTGTACCTGTTGTAATGTTCAGAATCGAGACTGATTCATATTTACCATATTTCAAATATTATCAGAGATATTACTTTGTAAAGATGAAGAAACAGTTTGTAATGAATTAGGTACATAGTTTAAGTAAAGTCAACAGTAAGACATAATCAGAAATACGTTTTTTTCTGCAGAAAAAAAAACGATATTAAGCGTTCTATCGAAAAGAGCATAAGTAATCAGAGTTAGAAACTTCTACAATCTAAATTTACAAGTCAACTTATTACAGTGGTCGCCCAACAACGTTTGAGGTTGCATGCATGATTAAAAGAGTAACAGACCTCTTGAGCATACGTTTCTCCTCCTCTGAATAGAACGGCCAATCCTCGTTGACGTCATTCCATATGTGCCTACGTAAATGATAACAGTTGTCCTTGAGGGTGCCTATTTGTGGCAGAATCTTGTTCACCAAACTTCGTTCCCTCTCCTTGATGCCCTCTGCAATGGTGGTCGAGAGTTATTCAACTTTAGTTTCGAACAAACGAAACTTAGAAAATTAGAAAGGAACTCACCGCTATTTAGCCTCGCGTATAATTCGGGCTTCTTGAAAGGCTTCAATGCTAATAACTGTATAAGTCTTTCTCTGAAATCATACAAAATAATACACATTAAGACTTGTGCTAATAATTTTAATACGGCGTATTCAGAATTGAAGTTAAACAAAAGACTAAATAAATCTAATTTTAAGAAAGAGTTTAAATTCGATATCTTATATTCTTAGAAACAGGATTACATCTTCGCAGCTACGTTTTATAGGTAATTGCGTCTAAATGTTATAATTGCCAATCGAATTGAAACACGACGGGTACAAATAAAATATAAAATTGGATGCAATTATTTTTTTCCGTTGCGATCACGGAATCACGGTCACATTACGACCTGACAGAATCACCTTGAGGTTTCTTTGTGTAGATAAATTTATTAACTTCACTACTAATACCTGTTCAACTTTTTGAAGACAAATAAAATCATAGTAGATACCTAAATATTTAACAGAATTGAGAAAACCCCGTTTATTGTTTCTATTTTAAAGGAATTATACAGGGTGTAACAGAAAGGGTATATAAAGCCGAAACACAGCGATAGTCCTCATGAAACTGAACAACTTTCCCGAAGGAACATGGGTCGTAACTCGAAAAAAAAATTTCGCCTCCCCATACAAAATGCCCGATCAGCTGATCGAGTAAGTATGGGCGATCCAAAAATTTTTTTCGAGTTACGACCCATGTTCCTTGGGGAAAGTTGTTCAGTTTCATGAGGACTATCGCTGTGTTTCGGCTTTATATACCCTTTCTGTTACACCCTGTATAAAGACCTGCAATATGATGCAAAAACTAATTGCTACCAATTAGATTTATACAAGCGTTTAGAAAACGGTATTCTCGCTCGTCTGTTCTAATTATGTATTCGAGCAAGCGAGACCGCGATATTTTAGTTAATTCGTGACCACTAGTTATGTTCGTGTTATATTAGGTAAGGTAGGTAATTTTAGAGTGAATTAGAAGCAATAGGTATAGCAAGTTGCAAGAAGTCTTAGCAAACCTTGTTTATGTTTATTCCTATACTTGCATTATTTAGTAGGGAATTCCTATATGGTAATGTTTTTGCGGTTTTAGACCACAGAGAAGTCCCATTCCTTATCTACATTTTTATCGTCCAAGTTTAAGATAGCGGTGTTTTATCATTATGGAAACGTATTTCATTTCAATATATTACAACACTTTTAAGATATTTATTATTTACTTTCAATACCCCGCATAATTAGCAAACTTTTAAATATAATGATTACAGTCCAATTTATCTGTTATTTGTTTGAGTAATTTAATATTACGTAAATTTTAGGTTCTAATGAGTAATTTATGAGTCATACTCAGGACGACTATAATGAAATATGATTTAGTACATTGTGTAATATGTAACTCAAATAGTAAATTATTTAACAACTAACGGTAACGACTAATGAAAGATATTGGTATGGTTGCTTTCTCATAATATGCATTTTCAGTGATTTGATGTTTCATGAAAAGTCTTGAAAGAAAATGAGTTCTTTGAAACAGTCTTGCGCCTGAACTTTCGGAACGTAATCGGTGAACTTATGCTATCTGATTGGAGGGTAAACTTAAGTGATGAGCACTAAAAATAAGTGAGATTCTGAGAAGCGTCCATTTGAAAGAAGCTGAACACGGTGCAGTCATTACATTTGGTGACTTATCGTCCTAGCATACTCGTGCGGCTGCTTCTTTACAAGGACAATTGGAATAAGTAGCTTGCTGCTTGGTTTTATGGAAAGACAGGTGGGTATCGAAGTGGAGCTAAGACCTTTAGTAAGAGAATCTCTGGGAGAAAACGTGAGACAGATGGTGGTACTAACTTGATGGAGCGCCTGGTGAGGTCGGGGTTGGCGGGCGGCGGTCGCTGCGCGGCGGGCGGCGGCTGCGGCGGCAGGTGCGGCGCGGGCTGCGGCGGGCGCGGCGCCGGCGCCACCCGCTCCACCCGCTCCACGCGCTCCGCCCGCTCCGGCGCCCGCTCCGCGCTCGGCGGCGCGCCTGCGAACAGCGGGTGCGACCGCACCTTCACCCGCCGACCGATATCCGTCTGGTTCGGTTTTATCACGCGGGTGCTGGAAAAGGAAAATTCGACGTGAGTATGAGATAACGAGTGAGGCTGATGTAACTAAAGTCCCGGTTAAGTGATGAGTGCGTATATGTCTGAGATTAGGTATTAGATGGTTTCGATGTTATCAAAATTATGCACACTGTTATGAATCATCGTTTCGTGTAGGTATACGTTCGATTAACGAGTAATCGAGAACTAAATAGAATACGATGGGTAAGTACCATTTGCTCTGCTCCGCGGCGACCGTCCTCGCCATGCGGTCTTTCGTGGCTTCGTACGAGTCGTCGTTGGCCTGGACGCGCATCCTTCGCGGCAGCGGCCCGCACGACTCCAACCGCCGCGCGCCCCCACTTCGGACGCATTCGAACGAACCCTGAAAACGAAACGATACCGATGTTAACATATTCGTTCGTCGTCAAAAAAAATTTTAAGTGCCTCTATCGACACTATTTAACATAAACTGTTGTCTCAAAACTGAAGTTTCTAGAATACACGAGTATTAAATTGTAACAATGCCACGTAACGGACAAAATTATAAAGTTTGACGGAATAATTTTACAAGATCAACCTATATTAAGGCAATCAAATCATACATTTAACTAGGTATTCAATTTGTTTAATGCATAGCGAAGATAACGGCCCAAGTTGTTCATTTATGGTGATTTAATATAGACTCAGTTACCCAGATAAAAATGGTTTTTGTCATCGACACAGTGCATGTCAATCAGCAAAATTCAATGTTACTTACAACCGCCCGCGGGAGCTAAGACTAAAAGTAGACCTTATCTGCATTGTGTGGAAAATAACTTGAAAGTCAGGCGATAAAATGAATGGCTAAATACATTAATATTGATCACATCGAAGAATTGTGCGAGTTTACTTTACGGGATATTTAAGTTTTGAATTAAATAAGACAGAATTGATTTAAACCGAACGTTTCAGTGGGAATTAATCTAAAATTCGCAATAGCCCTTTTGAAGCTCTGTCGGAGGGTCGTGGGAGGGAGTAAAGGCTACGCCCACGCGATGACGTTAGAGCCTAGATAAATCGGTAGCACTAGTCGGTATCTCACGACACCGACACTTTTTACACCGTCTGCTCTTTGAAATGCAACACGAACACTTTGTGCCTGAAATCGCACTTTCTAACGGCTGTTGAGTAACGTTCGGAGTACGCGCGCTACCTCGCCGCATTCCGAATCTAAATTATTTGCATTTTTTGCCACTATGTCGAGCATAAAGTAAGAAAACTGAGATAAGACAAGCTTCCAGAAAAGGTCAGTTCGGAAGTTGTTATTATAAAGTCCAACGTTGTAGAAAAAATGACTCAAATGTCATTGCGACTGTAAATTATAATGAACATGGTTACAAATAAATCAACTCAATAACGACCTTGCTGGACAAGAAGAATAAACAATACTTGGTCGCAACTTTTTTATTATTAGGTAAGTAGTTAAAATAATTCTAGAAAGTCCCATTAATAGTGGAAAAGGTACAAACAATTGATGAAGGACTCATTTGAATTGGTATCCACTCGAGCCATTTACAGATGTAGGTATTCAGGTCATGGTCCAAGATATCCATACATAAGTTAATCTGACGAATTTGTGGGCCAACACAAGTTATTATCGACTGCAACCGTTCCTCGACCCACAAACCCATCAAGCGAGTATTACAAGGGGGAGCCATAGAGAATATTAATCTGCGGTGTTTATCGGCCGCCATTTTGCTAGATCAGCTGAGCGGCCGCGAGACTTGCCAAGCCAATGGCTTCAACAATTAATGTAATTACTCGAAATGTAGAGTTACAACGTAAAATATTTATATTCACCTACGTATTTACTTGGCACGCTATTTAAAGTTACGACAACAGCTGTTGCTATAGCGATTGATAAGTTAGTTACGATAGTGTTAATTACACTTCATAACAAATTATTATAATGCGCACACGACAACAAACATTTTAAGTTTCCTTACTTACCAAATCATTTGTTTACAAACATCAATAGGTACCTTTATAATATGCAGTTAACGTCATTAAAATAAAAATTGACGGCAAACGAGTATATACGAACGAAACACTTCTCGTTTGAATTGATTACACTGTGTATTTGACAAATAATGACGCCAAGTTATGTAAATAGATCATTTCACTGATGGTATCCATCGAACGATCGCGTGCACCTGGACAAATATTTGCTTGTTCACGTGAATCAGTTATTTTTCATGTAACTGCTATAATTTTCTCCAAATAAGTACATTCAATAACTTTTATGATTACTTTCTAATTGTTGCATGTAGGTACGTAAACGAATAATGCATTTACTGCATTGTATTATACCTACTTGAGGTCAAAGTTTCATTGGTATAATCTTATCTACTCTATAAGTCGTATTATAACGTATGTTATTCAACCTTGAACATTTTTATGTCAATATTTACTTTTTTCTTCTAATGAATTAATCCACGGTGTAGTTGATTCAAACTTAGATTTGGAAACTATTTTAAAGTTGCTGTTTGTTTAATATGTGGGACGGCTTATTCAAATAATACTACCACCTTATCACATACAAACAAATTACTCTTAAAACAGGTGCAAGACAAAATTATAACATCCAAGATTTTTGTACTGATACATTACCTTTGCGATAAGACAAGTCAATTGATAAAAGCATTTTTGAGCAAATTGAAAAAATATTATTTTCAAAAATGATTGAAAACATAAGTGCAATAAGAATTGAAATGTTAAAAAACCGAAGTGCGATTTATTCGAATTAACATTAATTGACCGATAAGAAGTTTGACGTAAAACTTCGATTTGAAGCAAGGTGACTTATGTTTGTTCTATTACTTCACGGAAAGTGCAGTCATTTCAAGTATCTACTGCAAAGAACACTTGACGAAGATCATTAATATTTTTATGTTACTGACGGAGACTTTTGTCTACATGATTCTTGCAGTGCTTAATCAATGTTGAAGATTTCTCGATTCTTAGAAGCAATATTAATTTCCTTTTACGTCATTATCGATCATCGTTATGTTTTTATCCTTAGTGTTTTCCGTGGCATTAATTTAGTAATTACAGAGCATAGTTTATCGGATTACTTTACCTGTGGACCCTCCATCTCTGCATTGCTATTAATGCTGAAGTGAAACGTAGCCTCACTCGTCGCGCCATTACCACTGGCTGGAGCCGGAATGGAGATTTTCTGAAATAGACAACATAAGGACAACTTTAGAAGTAGTTTGAAATTTAGAATAATCAAATACATTTAGATACTTATCAAAGAACAGAAGACCACGAGCAAGAACATTTACTTATCGATAATACAAATATACTTATATCATTGCTTTATCTGTGTGACAATTTTATGATGGCAATAAACACCAGCGAGATACAAGTACAGAAAATAATCTCTACAATAAACAAAATATATTTTATGGATGCCTCGTGTATTTCTCAATATTTTAAACACTTCGAAAAAATAATTACTGCTATAATCCCATAGATGGATGTAAGGCAATCATAGCTTATAATGACTGTACTTCTTAAATATGAAAGTTGAACAGCGCCCCAGGCTATATCTCAATAATGCTGTACCTAACGTGTACTTTAACAAAATGGAGCATGAACAAATCACGTGGCATTAGCTACAAGCATGTAGAACAACCAACGCAATATCAGCGATACGATGACGTAAAAGTATAGCAAACAAATATCCTGACGTGAATTATATCACACGGAAAATAATTGAACCTAAATAGATTCGACGTAATAAATAATCGTTAAAATTAAACACGCGATGTTATCATAATTTGCTATAGATAACAGACAATGGCAAACACATCGAAATTAGCATCGTTCTTGAAATTGTAATCCCGTGAATAGTTTGAGAAAAGTATTTGGTCGCGTGTGGGAGACGTGCGGGAAACCTGGCACGATTTCTACGTGAATCATGCAAATAAAATTGTTTATCAAATACGCCAGTTAGCTGGTACGTTCGTTCAGTACAAAGCATTATGTTAATTATTATTATGGTGCCACCTGTTCACATCAGTATTTATTTACTGTCGCGGATAAAAAATTGGCCAACTCCTCCACAACAAGGCTTGCTACCAGTCCAAATAAGGGCTCCTTGGGCTAATAAGCCGTACAGTTGCAACCGTGTGCGTATGATTCTGCGGTGAGCAATGACTTTCATCGCCTAGAATGGCAACGTCGCTACACTGCACCACCCAAGCGCATCGTTTAGCCGTTTCACCAACTTAATGAATCATCTATTATGATTTGCTACATTTTCAGGAAACACTACTACAATGACATCGTCTCTGACGTATAAATTGTGTTTAAAATGTATCGCCGCGGCGTCAGCATAGGAAAGCAGGTCCACTAGTTTATTTATCGAGGTCGCTGGTCGTTAGGAGTACTTTACGGTTCGCTTAGCAATGTTGGAAAAAAGTTGATTGCTTTTATTAAAAGAAAACTGTGTCCGTTTTCTACTAGGTTTAAGAGGGAACGTATTGGTAAGATTAGCGCTTTATGAACGCAATAGCTTGCTACGTATGAAGATTAAATGTGTCGATTAAAATGTACTTAGTGATACAGAAACTAAATTGTGCGCATCCACATCAAAGACATAACACCGAAGTGTCCAGGTATACGTCGTCGCTCGGTGACGCACTCGATGAACACCTACATGCGTGGCCGCCAGCCGCTTTAAGGTCGCCGCTGACGATGTGTGCCAGCACCACAATGCCAGGCAATTAACCTATTAAAGAGAGCGCCGTGAGACCGAGCAATAACCTGACAAGTCCCGCCGCTAACGTGTTAACTGATACTCAGACCACTAGGCAAGTTACGTAACCTTACTTTAAACTTCCTGTCTTCCTGCACTTCGCTTACGGTCTACTAGAAGATTCGGCTTAAATACTAAAAAACATTCCTAGGCGAATACGACCACAACATGTTGACCAAGCGATATACGCAGTACCAATGTTTTTGTATAAGATCTATTATAAAAAATACAAATATTCAAACAATGCTGTGACGTCTAAAAGCGAGACTGATAAACATGCTGTGTACACTGTATAGCATATAGAATTATGGAATTAATGAGGAAAAAACCCGCTAGTAGCGGAGTGCTAAGGTGCGGTGCGGAGGAGCGCGGGGCGCGGCTTTCTCTGCGGTCTTACAGACCGATATAAAGAGCGCCTCGCGATGGTATACTTCGGCATTCGGTGAACAGCCGTCTCGCCCGCATCACCTGTGTGCTCATGGCTTCCTCCATTGTTTTGTTGCTGCTCATTTACCATCTTCACTTTGATTTTGTCACTAATACAATAACATAATATGATTTGATACCTATTAATAGGTTATATAGGTCCGATGCATCTGATTGTATTATGTCAAGGTCGTTAGTTAGTTTCATTGTTTGTCTTATAATGAAGGTCGTTCGCCGGTGCGCCGCGGTTGGACCGGAAAATACGAGGAAATCCATCATCCGTTCTTCGAAGGATCTTTTTCAAGGTGCTACGATGGATTTTGCTTTATAACACGTTTGAGTCCCCTTATCAAATCGATACGCGATAGGCACGTGGATAAGTAATTATAATTTAATCTTATTCACGTCATTCGGTCGAGTTTACGGTCATTTAATTTGGTTTCGTTGCGATTTTGCAGGATTTCTTTATTGCGTACAGGCCGTGGTCGTGCGCAGCGACTGTGGCTTTTGTTGGTTACCTAATTTCACAGCAAGCGGCGAGCGGTACACGGACTTGCGAAGTGAGAGGCCGTCGCAACCGGTCCGCTTGGAGCACTCGACCGACAGATACAACCAGCTACAAACACGTATCTACGACGAAGGCTCGTTGACTCGATGCTGGGATCATATTTACACGCGTCGTCTTGTACAGATCCGCTTAAAAGTTCCGTTTCGTTTCCGAGAATCTTGTACCTATATAAACTTCGGTAATACATTGTCAGTTTCTACGGGACAAACCCGGACGCAGAACACCAACCGCGCGCCCCAGCCTCGAGTTAACGCGTTGTATCTTATTGACGTAACGTCGCGGAGGTGGAATGCCCGTTCTGATGCAAATTCGACTTTAAACACTACTGGCTTTGAATACATTGTATCTTGTTCCGATAGTGGCACACGTCAGCATTCGACGATAATAAATGGTTCACTTCACAACACGATTCGTAGCGGGAAATCCACGCAGCCGGGTTGTGATCGCTGCCATGTTAATTGCTTACCGGTTTATTTCTTACTTTTATGTTATCTCTTGTCAATAACTTATTGAAGTTGTTTACAGTTCAACCTTCAACATTCTACAGGGACGCAATAGTTGAACAAAACAAAGAGTTAAATAGTCGACCAAAATAAAACGCGTTTAATTTCTTTTCCGAGGCAAACAAATTAAAGTATGATTCAGCTGACCTTAATAAACATGATATAACAATAAAAAAAGAACAATTTAATTAACCTATACGAAAAATGTATTAATAAAATCATACATAGTCACCCGAAAAGAAATCGTGAGAAGACATAGTGTTATTTTATAAATAAACAAATCGTAACCGATCGAGTAGCTGGCATATTGATAAACATCGTTCTGTTTAAACATGATGTTTTCCATTTTAATGATATAACAAGAAACAGAACAGTTGTTCAAAAAATACATAGTACGAATAGGGATCCAAATGTTGAATTTGGCAATGTATTTGCGGAGGAAATTGTTGTAACAAAATATACCTAGTAACGGTAGTAGTCACTTTCATCGCAGACACATTTAAAGGCGAAGTGAGTGGCCAGTTATTCGTGAGGTTTCTACGATACTATTTGCATATTCGCCGACTTTCTAATGGACGATGCGGCCGCTCTTGTCGCAATCGTCGACAGCGGTGAGGTAACGCCGATTCATTTAATTAGATATGTGGAAAAAACAGTATTCGCGTCTCGCGCATTGTTACCAGTGAACACTCTCGCGTGTGCCCATCATGCCTGGGTTTTTCACTCGCCCGCCGCTCGCTCATTGGACGATGCAAGGCTTATTAAAACGTTGCACTCCAACGAGAATTTAGCATTAAGTTTCTTCGTACGATCAGTTCTTTTAAACAAGCCTAACCGCGAAATACGACCTACAGGCTATACAAATACAAACGAATCACGTTCACTAGCTCGGGTTAGCTTGCGAAAATAGCTGTCATCAATATAATTTATAACATCAAATGAACATTGTTATATGTAAAGTTTCCATTCCGGTTAATGAACTATGTAATTCAACTTTGTTTTGCGGGTTTACTGATTAGATTATGCCACGGGCCACTTATGTGCGTAACGTGTAATTAGTTATCGTTTCTTCCTACGATAATAGCGAAAGAAACGTCAAGACTAAGTTAAAAACTAAGTGGTTCAACTTTTTCTTGACAAGTGCCTTTAAAGGGAGGGGCGTAGATATCTATTGAATGCTTCATGAAGTAAAAAATGCAATGAATGGCAAGGTGATTCGCTAGGTAGCATTGGAAGCGAGATTAGCGAGTCGGAATGGAGGCGGCGGCTGTCAGCCAGCCAGCAAGGATCCGTTGGTGCCGTTCTCCTCCGCGAAACGGGCGCTCCGGCGCTCGCGACCTTCCGCTAGAGGAGGGGCGCCTCTCACCGCCGACGTGACTGCAACCACGGCCTTACGTCGCGAGGCTGTATCGAAACCTCTACGTAACGAAGCTCTTTCCAGAGCTCGATTACCCAATGCCTGATAGGAGTTCCGTCGATGCATAGACATACACACTTGCCATACTTCAGCATAACCACTAACTGATCACGTGATCATCTTGCGTAACTAATATTGCTAGCGCACCTTTTGATACTAAACAAATTACAAGAAAATCTTTCATTATTGAGACAGTCGTGTCATATTTTTTATCATAAAAACTATGTAATGTGATGGCTACTGACATTACAAAATAATAAACCTATAAAAAACTCTTCATGCAGAAATGTCGTAAACATGATTAGATTACATATTTCAGTTTAGATTTTTCTTTAAAAAACAATAAGTAAGAGGCGAATGGATGTTCCCACTACATGACAAACCGAGCCATTGTGCATTCACTCAATCTCACTTTTACCAACCGACAGACGAAATAACAAATCCATTGTTACCTTTTGTACACCAACAACATAGGTAGTCGACCAAAATTATAGCCAGATTTAAATGCGTTATAATTAAGACATGAGCCATACTATATTTTAGGAAAAAAGAATAACTTCAAAAAATTCAACGACGCTTACTACTTTAGTTAAATACATAAAGCGCAAAAATCGAATTATAATATTGTTAAAACCGTATTTCAATTAATACTTATACACTCAACTTAATGAAATATGTTACATTTTCATACAACGGGGATTCACAACGTCCACTAAGAGGCTTCGCAGTGACGAGAAAGGGGATCGACCGATGGTATTTCCCTCGGGAGTCAAGGTTGAAAAGGGTTAAACGAGAGAATAAACCCGCCTTGATAAGAACTGGTATCTCCTCACAAAATAAGTAAACTATTTAGAAGTGATATTGTATATAATTATGATAGCAGAAAACTATAATAGATTTTATAAATCTAAGTAGGTACCTAATGATAATGATACAGTAGAGGCGAGAGCGGTTGTTAATGGCAGTGCATCTATCGCAGCAGTAGACGATGGCACTAGACAATGTCGCAAGTATTTAGATCAAGGTGCGAAACACGCGTTCGAGAGTCGAGATCGGAACAGTGGAATTTTTGCCGAGGATCGTGCTCGTGATCAAACTAGAAAATCGCATAAATTCATTATGAAATCGAAGCGGAATACTCGATATAAGAGAAAAAACGCATTTTAATACAGCTCTAGACACGAATACAGGAACAGTCAAAACGATAACTTTCATTACAATGATCACGAATATCTGTAGAAGCGTTAAAACATTAACATATAAATGGGGTCAAGTCATGCGGATTCCATCATTAGATAGGATGCTTACTGTAACCTCAAACTTGGGACTAATAGACCCGTGTCAACTGTGTCTGAAAAGGTCAATTCGAAGGCAAATTAACCTATTTTTGCGTATGAACACATGGTTTAATCGTTTATAGAAGGCTTTACACGGGATGAAAGAGCCTTTTCGGTTTAATTATATGTATGTAGAATCCAGAACCAGAATAATCCAGTGTTGTAGACGCGGCGCCGTCGCGACGTGACGCCGTCGGCCACGCCTCCGCCTCTACAGGTTTATATTACGTTGGTACAAAGCGCCACGCAATTCATGATTTAGGTCATGATAGGGGAGATAAACCCTTACAAGCTTCTACATTTTGCCAGTTCAAATCCACATACAATCTCAGTTGCAGCTGCAGTAAGTATAATCGATAAAACGGCAATTACTTGCGTACTTAACAATGCAATGTTGCACCACAATAAACTACAAAAGCCATAAAATTAGATTGAATAACCGAGTAGTAAATAAGGTTTTATTAATTACGTTTTACTTCGAGCTCTAAAAGTTAAGTTATAAAGTTGTATGATACAAAACATTTTCGAATTTCGTAATTTATAAGGAGTTTCATCCAACTATACCTAGGTAACTAGATAATTGTTAGGACATAAAACAACGCCCATTAAGACCATGAAACCGCTCTAAGAATTAAATAAAATAAATACAGAACACGCAACTCTATTTATTGAGCTTTGTATCTGCAGACAACGTCAATGGTGAAGTTGGTAAATAAATTTGCCGTCAGTCGGTGATAGTGGGAGCGAATGTTCGTCTGGTAAAGGCAAACAACGGCGCTCAACACACACAATAAAGCAGACAAATTGACTGAGAAACCACACGGTGGCGTTATTCAATATAGACGGCGTTGGGCGCGGTTGTATTGTTTCCTGGCGGATATATGTTCCCAAACCAAATTATCGTCTATTTGCCAGGTAATGGACCTTGATTAATGTCTTCGAATTACGTATAATGCCAAGAAACATTTGTGTTACTGCTGAATATGAAGACTTGCTTATGTTTGGTGTTGGAACAAATAAACATTGAAACTCGTTAAAAGGGTAACACAAATTAAAATGTATAATTGACGCAAAACAAATTCAATTAGTAACTAAATCATTAGTCTTTCAAACTAAATGAGCTAAGGTAGAGAATGAGCAAACAAGAAACCCCCGCGATACAAAAATAGCTAAATGAGATAATTTAAGAGCACGAAGAAAAAGTAGGCGGCAGTAAATTGAGCGCTATTAAATTTTCCAACACGCTTGCGACTGGCAGATTTGTCAAGTCCATCAGAATACTATAATAATAAAGCAAAGACTACTTTTGGTTCCAAGGTGGGTATTTATAAAACATTGATACTATAATAATGTAGTTCGCCTCGTTGAGATAAGTCGCAAGGTGAAAACAGTGTCAACTCATTTCAACTAAAATGAAGGGCACCGTTTATGGCACTAGCAACTACATTGCATTACATTAAATGAGAGCTACCGTGAACTATAAATATTCAATTACGTAAACATAATTATTGGTAAATAGGTTTGATAATTGCAATACCGGCCAAATGGGAATATTATCTAGTAACTACCTACTTGTAGGAGACGTACTAATTTGCGTCAAGTTGTAAAAATTTCACTCTCTACAAACACGCCCGTTCACTTTGGTGCCAGTGTAAGTTTACGGTAAAAACGTCGTTGTAGATAGTTTTGTGAATGTAAGTACTTTCTTTAAAGATTTTTTTTTTAATCTGTCAGATTCCCGTATTAACATTATTGCCTCTTCAAATGGAAGAAATCAAATTTATTGACTTTATAATTGTAGAGACAAATGAACTGATATAATAAAAAAAGACACATGATTTATACATGTACGACTTAAGCTCGGTTTAGCCGAGTTACACGAACAAAAAAAGCAGTTAATAATATACAACAAAGCAAACACACAGCAAGACAAAAAACCGTTGTCCATTCAATCACATAAACAAAATCTTGACTAAATAATACCCAGCAGAGAATTGACCAGAGTGGTATAGGTGCCACGTAACGGTTAGTCTTGGTTCAGCTAATAAGATTTGTTGTATAACGGGCATTACGAAGCGACCGATATCGACAGGGCGAAAACAATTGTGGACCAAAACCGGTTACATATCCCGAGCTCACGGTGTTGGAGACAAAAAAACGAATCCAAACCATAGCTGAGGACAAACGTTACAAGTAGATATTATACTTTAAAGTATTTGCCTGGCTTCAAACAAACATACATACAGCCTTGACGCAAACACTTCAATAGGAAATGTAGTAATAAAATTAATGCGTTTATCGAACGAACATACTTTATGCATTGATTTAATACATAGGTATTTCAGGTGTGAATTTCAAAACAAGCAATAGGATTGAATTGAAATCGGTGCACTCACACACTAACGAGGCTTTCTAAGATTTATTATCGATACGAGTATACTGTTTTACTTATTAAGGATTGGGATAGGTCTACAATATTATTTCCTAATAACTGCGAGGATAGTTTTGAAGTAGAAATTTTTCTAAAATAAATACAATGGCGTAAAGGAAAGATACAGCACGCACGTCAATTTCGTACAGCTAGGTACCTAAGCTAGATCACGTTCAGGATATTTATAGGTTCTGTTAATTATTAGACTTAGGCAACACTTGTTTTGGATTACTCACATTTGGTGGACGCGTCTCTTTCAAACCAAAAATAGGTTTCGAGGTGAAGGTCGTGCCGTGGATTGCAAACGTGCATTTTAATGTTTTACTGGTCTACTAGTTGTGCCACATTTTTTTAACCCGGCCACGTTTATAATCACCAGTTAGCGCTATATTTGACTTCAAAATATAACAGTATCTAAGCCTTCTTTACCAAAATATAGTTTTCTTCTTGAGTTTGATTACCTGATTGCAAGACTGAAATGGCTAAATAATAAACGTTGTTTCAATTGTCCGTTGCAATTCGTCTGAAGTTCAGAACAGTGCCACGAATATGCGGTAACTTTTACCTAGATTACGCAACCCAGCCAGGCACAATTTATTATCGACTCCATTGCAAGCTTTCGTAATGTAAGTCAGCTCTGCTTATGCATTACATTTTGCTTCTACTTGTTTTCGTGTCTATGAAATCCGGATGTTCTATCTAACATTGGCTATGTTTTTCTTATAAACAAGTTAAAGAACTAATCTCGTTCCCGGTCATGTGGTTTTTACGTTTCTTCACACTTCAATCGATTATGTATTTTGCAAAAAAGATTTCTTCAATTTATGTGTAAAAACTTTCGGGTCCATTCAAGTGAAAGCTGTTACCGTGACGAAGAAGTGTTTTCTGTTTGTTTTTTAGCTTGTCAGTTTTTGATAGGCACACCGTTAGAATATTATTTTGGTACAACCTGAATGACACGGCGAGCGATTGTTGTGCAATTTACTTTTGCTTTTTTAGTCTTATGCAATCGTTTAATTTGAGGCATTATCTCCTTTATTGGCGTGTTACAAAAAGGAAGCGTTTGATTTCGTTAACCTTATTTCGAAGTTGCGTTTCTACGTGTCTATTGTCGACCCTAGTAAGCAAACATCCGCTCATACATATTTAATTCGAGGTACGGGCACAAACAGAAGCATTAGGCGAGTCGGTTGAACACGTGACGGTTCGAAGACTAGGTACTTGCAGCCGTTTGGTGATCTATGACCTCCCAGCTGGGAACTAGACAAATGAATAACCACTGTAAATAAGATTGGCCATGAAAATATTTTCATCAAAATTATTAAGCGTAAAACATAATGTTTCATGTTTTTTTTTTACATTTGAACACAATGCATACTAGCGAACTACAGGTTTCTTTTTAAAATGCCTATTCACAGCCTTTTGCTTTATCGTTGACAGCTAAAAACAAGCAATCTACCGTAAATTGACCTGACAATATAGCTAATAATTTGAGGATTGCACTTATCCACAAAGTGCAATTTTCCATGCAATTGCATTTTAGCAACACTTAACCCCAGATAAATAAACTTTTCAAATCGCAATATTATAGCGATGGGTTCTTGCTTCACCAAATGATTTCACCAGTAGGTATTGCAAAATTTGCATTAAGAGCCGGAACCACAGGCCGAACATCTTCAACTTTTTAATCCGTAATATGTACGTCGGGCATGTAATGAAGTTTATGGACATATTTTATAAAGAAATGATGCAGTGGAAATGTTACAAGACTAGAAATTTGACAGGGGTTTAAGACAAAATTGAAAAAAAAGGACAAATTGCTGGTAGAAGTAAATCAATTATTATTAAATTCTTTTAAGTAATCATCGCACAGAATTTTGTCTAAATATGTATCTGAACGGGTTAATGAGAGTCAAACTATATCACACAACCGCGAACAATGTCACGTTGCACGGATCACTGCATTTAGTGATCTCATTCGTTGCCCAATTCTGAATAAATAGGTACAAACCTATAGCGAGATAAAATTTAATACCACAGTTTTTAAACTTCACAAATCGTGCGTGAATAAAATTCATTAATCAGACTTTGGCTTTGGTAAAAACAAACGTATGTTGTTAATGTTAACCTAAAGAGAAATTCTTGTTGAGCTTAAAATATGCGTATTTGCAAAAATGACTCAATTTATGTATGACGTCGATATGAAACCAAAGGTATCGGTATAATATTACGTGAATATTTTAGGTAGTTATTTGGGAAACATTAAGCTAGGCGTGGCAATAAAACATCAGAAGCGTTCTGAACGAGGCCCATGGTAGAAGCGGATACTTTATAAATTATATTAGATTAGTAAACGTTGTACAACACGTGTACATCGATGTTGATTGTTGTCTGCGTGTTAATTTAAACCTAATAGCCGAGAAGCGAGCGCAAATGAAGTTACAAATTAGCACTGCCCGTACAGTTCAGCTAGCTAGCTTTATTGACGTAGCGTAACCAATCATTGGATCTGCTACACACTAGATCACATCCATACCTTGTAATAGATATGTGCAAATATTGTGTAGTTTTTTTTAAATATTTTTCCTCGTTAGGTATCGAAAGCAGTATTAGCTACATGTATGTACTCATATTATGATGGACACGACAACTTTCCCTGGTTTACTGGAAATACGACATTGAACTTAACGATATATGAAGCCATATATTGTTTTGCCAAGCAAACGTGTCATGCGTGGGGTATCGACTTGACCACATTTGAAAAAGTAAACAGAGTGGAACCACAAAAAATATACCTACAATTGCAATAATTTCATAGTAGTCGCGATTTTATAGGTACATTTATATAATAGTAGCAAACGTTGATCACGACAGACCTTCCACAATTTCCAAGAATCAACTTGCATCAGCATTGCAGCTGCTTTCATGGTAGTTTGCGCTAGACGATTGAAAGTCTTTATCAAAAGAAGCAGCGATTGAATTGCTTCTGTTGTAACGGTCTCCCAATGTCCTTAATGGTCGACTGACGCTTGCGCAAAGGTCGTTTGACCAAATCACCTAACTAATTTTATTTAACTTATTCGAAATGAGCTAAGATGTTTAATGAAAGCAATTCTCTAACGACCATACAAAGGTCTAATCGAATATGACCAAAAAAGATGGAAAGTGAAAGCTCGCGAATGGAAATCGGTAATGATCGACAGATGCCGTCTATTATTTTTACCAATAGTTACGTAGCAAAGTATGACGGTGCAAAAATTGTGCCCTGAATATCATATAAGGTAGACGCGTCTCGAAATTAATTAAAATCTTTATTATAACGAGAACTGTATAGTGCATAGTAGATTCACTGGGGAATCTATACCGAATCATCAAGACGTTTGAGACGTACGGCCTTCGTAAATATATTTATTAGTCTGGATTCCATAAACCAAGTGTCTTAAGATACCTACATATCGTAAACCATGATAGTCAATCGTTTTCTAATAATCTAGAAAATGCACACAGTCCACCTGTGCAAATGTAATGATTGGGGCGATAAATCACAGCGCAAGCTAGTACTGCTTATGGCTGGCCATCCGACGACGGCCCACTGGGGTCCAGTAGGCGCACGCGCAAAGTGAAAGTGAATAGCGCGCACGTACGGTGCGCAGCCCCAATAAGACGACACCGCCGTCCGCATATTTCTGCAATTACCACGAGGAAATCAGCGCCGTTCCGCCGGCCGCACCCACTACCCTGCCTGAGAGTAAACATACGGTAAACAACCGTATGCCAAATCTAGCTTTACACCATTTAATTCCATCTCTGCTTTGAACCTATTTGATGATGATTGTGCCATATATTTCTCATTCAGCAAGACGCGATCCAGAAAATAACAAGACTAATTTTTTAATCGACGTTTACACTAAATGCGTAGCAATCAGAATAATAATGACATGAACTAGAAGAAAAACTCTTAATAAGTACGTTTTGACTTTGGCCTTGATTCTGCATGTCGAGTTATAATTATAATGGCCGATGAGCCATTAACAAGAGGAAACTGGCATAGTTCCGTTGAGACGCACGTTCGCTATAAAACATAATTTATGTTTGACCAAATAGATTTTTCAAGAACATCGCTTAGATGATAACATTTCACTAATTGTTTTGTACATTTACTTATTTATGTCGTTGCTTTTCTGTTAATTTAGTTCAAATTTCATTAACTATGCTATTGTATTTTAATGGTTCTAATAACAATATTAACAAAAGTATTCTTATCTTCTTTGATTGTGCTTTAGTTTGAAATTATCTGTTTTTCTCTTAGGATTAGCGTCACTGCATCATATCAACACAATTAGACATTGTAGGTCGACAGCATTTGATATCACCTTCAAGGGACATCGAATGAATGTATCTCTAACACTGACCCCATGGCCAAATGTAAGCAACCGACCGGCCTCAGTAGTAACAGCTTCTCAAGATTTGTTCCGGTTAGTGTGAGAGATCGTACCGATATCAATAATTAAGTACTTTATCATTTATGCTTTATGATTGTAAAAATGTATGTCTGTTTTACAGAATTGCCAATCAAATGTATTTTGTGAAAAAAATATAAGAAACTTTCTATTGAACGACACACAAAAACCAATGTCAACCATCATAGGAAACCATGCAAGAATTTAACACAGAATGTGCAGCTGTCAATCAAATGACGTACAAAACGTATAATGAATGCCTATAACCATAAAAGGCCTGCGTCATAATACTGACGTTAATTAATGCTGAAAATTTCCAACATACAAATAAAAGGAAAATGTGATGTGATGTTTAAAGAAAAACAAACAAACAACAGTTAATGTTGAAAAGAAATGGATAAAAGAAAAAAACAAAAATTCTAAGCATAATTTGGACACGCATACTTTTTTGCAAATTTAAGGCAACAATGCATACTAAGTCATTAAGTAAAATCAAGATTAGGTTGAACCAGCAACAGGAAATACGACGGCAAAAAAGAGAAATAATGAATCACTGTTTAGTTCGACAATGCACACGCTCAGTGCGCGGATAAAGCCTTACATTACAGTGTAACGCAAAAACATCTAGTTAAAGGCAATTTGAGCAATTCAGCAATTTTCGGACGAGGCTCACCTTCAAGACTAGGCCAAGTTTATCGAGACATGAAGTTAAAACAATGGGCAAGTATTTAGGATTTTATTTGTCCTTGTGGCGAGTGTAAACACTATTGTTTGATCACGTGGCGATGGCTATTATGATCTGATAAAGGGGTTTCTCGTCACCATAGCACACCTTTGTTCCACGTTCTACAATGTCCATTGCAGAAAATGTGGCTCATTTCTATAAACATGGATGTACATAAAGTTCAATTCAATACTAATTAATATTGCAAACTTAATAAGGAAGGGCTAGACCAGATATAGTAGTTTTATGAAGGCTTTAGGTGTTGGAAAACGACTTAAGTAGCAATTAAAATTCTTATCATAAATATTATTCTGGGATCGTCAGTTACCTTACTTGTTAACGTTTACTAAATAAAACGATTTTGTAATTTCATGGAGTCATTTACTGCGCTTCCGGAGAAGTAAAATTAACCAGTAGCAATTAACTACGACTATTAAATACAATGCAGCATTTGAAAATTGCATATTGTTTCTTTACTTATTACATTCGGCATCTCAAACTTGAGTACGATATAAGTCGTAATTAGAACAATGTAATTTGATGCTTAGATATCGTGTTCTTGAGTACACAGACATGAAGATATTTATAGATTATAAAACGATTCCTGTTTTTCAGCATTGCACTAACGTTCCATATAACTGTTGGTGAAGTCAATAACGACTTGGAGGACAACGACCTGCCTGACTCAAATCGTACCCAACATAAATTGTGATGAAAATTAAACTTTATAATAAGGAGCTTCGAGTTCAATGTACACATATTGTCTAGCTAGCTAGCTGTAACTCCTCCGATGCCACGATAACAATATTAACAATTGATACCAATAGCTTTTTGCGATCGACCGATATTTTACTTACACAACGCTTATGTGTCACTATATGATATAGGTATTATAAGTATCTTATTTTATGTTAATCTTCATATTGAATTCGCAGGGTTTTCCGCATTTACCTGCTAGGTGATGTTATCGGACTCCAATACCTAATCTAAAGATTTAAGCAATTATAGATAAGTGGAATTTAATTACGAATTCATAACAAGTTCTATTTTAAAAAGGATATACAGATAATATTGTTGTAAACAACTGTAACGCATGAATAATTTTATTTTGAAACAACAAAGTCAACAAAACTACAACCTAAGTTCATTGTCTTCAGGATTTGCTGTCTGTCAAATTGGGGCGCAGTTTTGCAACGTTAATCATTACTGTTATAAACGAGACCCGTGTTTAATAAATAGAAGTTTATGATACGATGAAATAGTTTTTCAGCGAGTAACTAAGTGTGGAAGCGCTAAATTAGCGCGAAAGGAGCTGTCGGTCGACGCACCTGAGAGGTGCATTCGCATGCCTTGCTAGCGACTGGAACGGCAGCTATTTTTACACCACTCCTATCTTATTTACTATTCTGGTCCGCGACTCATTGAATTGTGGTTATTATGTGCAACTTGGATATGTGCCAGCTCCCAGACTTAACACACTTCGAGAGATATTCGAAGAATTATATGATAGTCAGTCGTCTCGGTTCACAGAAAGATCATTTATCCCAAACGACTTCTAAATTTTAAAATGCACAATGCCAAGGTTGGATATGCTATTTGATTTTAAAGATTATTTTAAACATCGCTGTAAGTAATGCCGAAATCATCATAAATCAAAACAAAGTCGGGCAGACATCTAGTAGTTTATCTTTAAATCACGACAAATTGCACTAGGTAGCTCGTAATATTTTTATTTTTTTATACAAGTTAAGGTTGTCGAGGTCGTTTACATACGATATGGGCAAGTGAGTCGCAAAGAGCAACAAGAGAAGTCATCACGTCAAACCGGGGGCAGGCGCGGCGAGGTGCGAGCGGTGGCAACCGCCAAACCGGTCGACGGCGCCGGGCGTCGGCGCTGGGATCCATCGAGGATTATCGCGTTGTAAACAAAATTGCATTTGCTTCGTTTTTTACATTCAATACGGCCATAACTTTGACAAATCGTACCGGGAAGGCGTTTCGAATTCTCGGCGGAAGACAAATGAATCGCCGCGAATTCAGGTCGCTCATCTCGTCACAGAGGACGTTGCCACGAGTTCGAGGAAAAGGATTCAAGGTAATGCAGACTTCAGCGGTCAACTACATATACCTTAATGTGTATTTAAATCAAGAAAGCTATCAAAAACAATGATGCTGGCTGTCTGTTACAACTGAACGAGTTCGCAGTGAGCCTCTAAATGGCAAGGCCGCCGTTACGAGTGCGTGAAGGTACTCGTCAACAATAAAGGTACCCAATACCTTTTGCGCTGGACAGTAGCTTTCCGAAATATTTTAGGATAAAAGTAATAAGCGAAATACGGCGACAAGCAGCAAAACGAAATCGGCTAAGTGGGTCATCATATAATTTCGCAAGCGTATTGAATGCCGCAAGCGTTAACTGGTACGCTGAGGCTCGAGGCGCTAGAGGCGAGTCAAGGCCCGCGTGCCGACGGAGGCCCAGCTCCTGTCGACCACTTGCCTTCGCGACATGCATCTTCAAGTCCATTATCCTTGCTCGGCTGATTTATTTACTTGTTTGCCCACTCTACAATGTGTCTAGCGCAGTAGCTAAGCTAGCACATTCCACTGTTTAGACACCGGCTAGACCTCTGAGTAAATGTTAGCGACGGTAACTAAGTAACCCAGTTACATGATTTCTACTCCAAACTCGAGTACTTGTTTGTAAGCACTGGTTACGAATCTTCGAGCATAAAATTGTCATTTCAAACTATTCGCTCTGATTGTGGTTACAATTCGATTCGAATAATCGTGTTTGCTTCTCAAAGAGAAGTTTTTAGAAATAAACTAGTACTGATGGATTTAGATGTTTAAGCCGTTTATTTGATATGTTCGGTTGATAATAAAATACATTGACGAATATATGCTACCTAAGTAATCTGAAGCAAAACCTTGCACGGTTCTACTATCAAGGCTCTGCCGATGATGACGTAGACGTGCAATATTATTACGGAATGCAATAAACTACCTGTATTTATCAACACTATTTAAATTTTATACATTTATCTTACTAGAATAGGTATGTTCACATAGCAGTGAAAAATAAAAATAATCGGCGCCGGCCGAACTATTCGTGCATGAAATTACGAATTAATGCGCCATTTATATTTTATTTCCTAACGATATTTGTAATGAAGTGATAAGGTCATAGAATTATGTAAACTGTATGGATAAGTACGTGCATTAGAGCTCGTTATTATATCATCCATCTTGAGTAATCAAACAGTACATCGACGTTTGATACAGGAGGCCTCTAAATCGTGAAAAGTTGACAGGTGTATATTAACCTACGAATAATTATTATTCGTAGATGTTAAATGTCGAAAGAACTTTTATAATATGGATATTTAACCTATACTGATGCTTAATGTTCTTTTTGTATTGCGCAATCGACTTCTCGAGAAATATGTACATAAACATTATTTATTATCTAAGTAACTTACCCCTTCATTTCCGGGTAGGAACTGTATTTTAGGTTTTGCCAATTTGTCCTGGAACAGAAGAAGAAGATTTATTAGAATAATAAAATCAATATTGTGCAAGAATTTTCATACAACAATATTTACATTTCATCTTAGATATATAGCGGGAAATACGATGATGTCAGTTGCACCGACTACTGGGGGTTTACAAGGTAAAAACGAAGGATAATGAGTGACATAAAACCAACACATACGTATACAAACATTCTCCTCAACAACATAATTCAGTACGACGAACTGTGAATCATAGCTGGCGTATTGTTGTGGCCAATACAAGTGAAATACTTTAAAGAAACTTGAAATAGGTACATATTGTAAAATACATCAATTACTTTATGTAATGTAGTTAATAATTGCGAGGGGAGAGTAACAGGATTATGATTGTAACTTGCCAGCGAATCAATAAATCTGAAATGTTACGAATCAAAACAATATATCGAATGACTACAACGATAGGACCATTTAAATTTCCACATAATTACTCAGCGTAACCTAATCAAAAGTCGTAATTAGACGACAAGAAGCAAAACTAGTTGGGCAACGAGTCTGGTTGGCCACAATAAGCAAGTGTCGGCAAGGCGTTGCACAACTACGATGGTCGAACGCGAGAAACATAACTAGGCTGGGCGGTAGTGCAGATGACGTAAACCTAAAAATTGCTTTACTTACTTAACTCAATATGAAATGCGAGTTGCATTGCCGTCTAGACGAGATGGGGGAGGGGATCCCGGAACATGGGCATCCATGGCCGTGACTCTTATGGGTTCGCTCAGATCGGAAGTCAACCCATAATCATTGCAAAGTTGCAAAGTAATGCCCTTTTAAGAAGTTACAGGGCAATTTTATTATACAAAATTAAAAGTACCCAAGTACTTTATTTGTATTCAAATCACATAAAAGTTACTTAAAATTTTAATAATTATAAGTTATACCTGCACAAGATAAGAAACCCATCAGGAAAGACCGTCAATATTTAGATATATTTAAATGGTAGGTAACACTCTATATCTGAAGTTAGTAAAGTTTGATTAAGATTGAAATGAGTTTGCGACTGCGAAACCTGTTCCAGGCTTGACAAGGTCATACTGGTATACATTTTATTTGATTCTAATAAAAAATCTTCTATAGTTGCCTAGGTATTTAAGTTTTACAGTATAGAATAGATCCATTTAGTTCGTTCGATCGCAATCGCGTTACATAAGATTTATAGAATATGCAATTGATGTAAAATGGAAATTTCTACTAAGTAAGAACTTTCATAATTGCATATCATTTAAGTAAATTAGTGATTAAGAAGTTATTAAAAGATTAAAGAGGTCAATTTAAGTTTGCTAAGTAATGAACATAGCTTTTAAGAAAAACTTAATACCGGCCTTGCATGGAATTGGTACGTCGAACAGTGAAGCAATAAAATGTCTGCACAAAGTGACCTTAGCGGAATATGCAGATGACCTTTACCGACACAAAAAAAAGCTTTTACAAGCTCAGATTTTAGATATTTTAAAAGAAAATATAGACTCAGTGATCGTAAGCGTACAAAAATCACAAATTACACGTTTTTGCACATAATGGATACTTACTTAACTGTTAATTACTTCAAAGAGAATTAAAGCACAATAGAAATATGATACGTAAATATTTATATAAATAAATAGGTGGTGGTAAACTATAGAATTTTTAAAAAGTTTACAGCATCCAACTGTACCTACCTTAAAAGTTCGTTGATCTGAATGACTATGTGCAAAATATTTGACGCCCAAATTTTGAACTTGAACACAAAAGCGTGCCATGATGCGGTGCGTGACAGTTACAATTTATATGAAATCATCAATTTCTACATGCAACTTATAAGAAATGCCTACGAAGACAATAACATGCCTACAAGTTTTAAGTTTCAGTTTGTAATTGTAATACCACTCATAATTATAAAAGAAAACTGCATATTAAATCATATTGATGCATTGTAATGGAAAACATCTGTTCCCTCATACTGCGTACTTGTAATTAATTAGGTATCATTACTAATACCCCAGTGAGTATGAATTAAAAACGTCACAAGTCGGACCAGAACTTAACGATCTACACAAAAAATATTCATTTAATTAAGCACAAAAAGTGGCAATACTTGAGTAATACCGGCTAAATAAACTTAGATATGTGAGTGGTTTGACGAGATAAGAAAGCATCAAATCGCATGGCGAGGCCCAAAACCGTTGCACGAAAAATTTTGACCAGTAAAGTGGGCCTGGCGACACACATTCTTTGCCAACGGGGCGCCGTTCTGATAATCTGTAGGTATACAGATACACTATCCGCTTTACTTCGTGATACAATAATTTACAACTAACAATCAGGGCGGTCAACTAATGAATATTTCCAATGTACAATTTAATGTAATTCGTATGAAAAAACATCAAGGAAACGTTTTTTACATACTTTAATTCAAGTACATACAGGTACGGTAACAATAGTAGAGTGGGAATGGCTAAACCAAGCCGTATAAGGCCCATTGAGTGCAAGTTGAAAAGTGACCGCGTTTACCTGTGGCGAGGTTAAAGGCAGATTTTAACCTAGTGACAACCAAAAGGACATTCTAACAAAACATATTATAAATAGCACATTACAGACGCGTCTGATATTGGTATTCGATTCAAGTTCTCCTAAGACAATAAGTCTCGAGGCTCAATACAAATTTCAATGAGAATTCCCTGCCTAGACTGATTGTCGTCAAACAGATCACATTGCCAGTATTTGCCAGATAATAACGTGATGAATTGAAAACGATTTCTGTTGTATCTATGTGTGACATTTTTAATGGTAAATTCAACATTGTAATCATTATGACAATTGAGATTGTAGAACCCAATAATGTCTATTTTAACTTATGTCTGACTTTAAAAAATATCCATCCTTACTTGAAATTGCGTTGCTTAAGCTTGTTAGAGTCTCTCTCGAGGCAGCGCCTGTCTAATGCCTCATTTTGTTGTAATAAATTATGTCGATCTTTAAATCAGTTGCAGGTCGGCATCTGTCCCTATGAACGGAGCTCATTTCCGACAGTCTGTCTCTTTCGTACCTCCACCATCTCTTTAGGGCGGCATTCCTTTCGGTCGTAAACGATAGCAACCTTCATAGAAACACCACATGATTCGTAAGTTGGTTTATGTCCTCAGGGAGAGACCGCGTAGTTCCAGAGGTAACGCTTGTCCAAACAATTACAGTCCCTTTAAAATCTAGCTACATTACGTAAAGCTGTGCGGTAGTGACTGTGGCAGGTTGAGCTGACATTTTGCAAACTGGTTTCGCTAACTATTCCAGACCTGAGGTAAAGCTCAGGTGTTGTAAAAGGCAAGCTATTTTGCTTAAATTGAACGCTGTATGATTTGCAATAATATTGAGAATTTATGTGGTATTTCAACTTTAATCAAACCTTAGAGTTTTAGAATGCAGTTGATTGGGATTCAAGACGATTCAGGTAGAGACGGCAATCACCTTTCAAGATTTAATCTTCAATATTTTGTTTAATGCACTTTGGAATAATATGATTTGATGAAATAGGGTAAACCTTCAGCTTATTGAAAACACGTATTAATAAATTTAGAATCAGGGGCGGAGGGATTTCTTGGGAGAGTAAAACATCTGTTCGCGAGTGGAGACCGGCGAGGGGACCAGGTGCCAGGCTTGGGGGACTGAGGGAGCGACGACCCCGGACCCTATCGCGCGTGCTCACCGTCATGCATACTTCAAATTGTTCTACTCTCCCTAGATAACGTTACACAACGGACGACTTCGTCTTTGACTTTGTGCTGTTCCGAACAAATCATGTCACTCACTATAAATTGCCAAACATGCCATAAATCTTGAGACAATAGTTTGTTTACAAATTCGCAACAATATATCAACCTTACTTAACTAGCTTTATTTGAGAAAGGTTTGAGAGTTAGCACGGATTTGTATCCTACGGATATCCGTCACACTTAATACAAGTACCTACTATGATTAGAATATGCACATTATTGCACATAGGTACGCTGCCAATAATTATGTCTGTATTATTCAAGCCATTCGTAAAAGATTTTGTTTACAGTGTTATCTTTAAATCTTATTTTAGAGTTTATTTATTTTTGTGTAATGCATTTGATATTTTTATTTAATGGTGGTCATTAATTTACAGCAATTTGCCGTTAATTGGTTTTCGTGCGAAGTTTGAGTCTAATTATGAATTATCGCAGAGAAACATAAGGCGACAATGATTCATACAATGCATCTTTACTAAACCTAAAACTGGACACTCGCGCCGGCGTTACCAAAGTGATTCATCCTTTTCAATGGATTCTATGGGACGGGGAAAAAGGCCAGGTGGCACGCTCGCAGAACGGTAACAAAAAACTATCAGACCTGACGTAGGTCGGGAATGTTTACAGGAATATAGCATTTATGAAGGAAAGGGAATGTTTATAATCGTTCAGCAAGAGTCGGGAATAGGTGGTCGTGATCTGTGAGCTGCCACAAAAGATACACATCGCTGTTAAACACGTGCATGGACTTGGGAATCACAATCAGGTGGGCGCACGGCTTTGCTACCTTACGTTACAAAATAAATTGTTGACGCTGGCATTATGGACCCGGTAATTTTTTCACAGTTTGAATTCAAACATCTGCTCTGCAAGGTACACGGATTGTTCACTAAACGACAGTTATTTTAAACACTGGAAACGATATTATTAAATGGCTGTAATATTTACCGATATTAAATTAACGAGAGTTAACTTCAGTGAATTAAGTGCCAATAAAAATATGTTTACATTGACTTTGAAAACATCACCTATGTAGGTAAAATACAGTTTGTTGGCAAAAAAACTGTATTTCAATAAATTATAAAATATACTCTATATTACTTATAATTTAATTAGCTAGGTATATTGATAGAAGTTACCTGTAAATGAAAGAGGCTTTCTTGCAAATTAACAATTCTAAGTCATAAAAGATGTAATTTTTCTTTACCTGTGTTATTTGAGGACAATAGTTATTCGCAATTGTACTTTCTCATTATCATTAGTATAATAAGATTGTAATGACTATGAAGCATCAATTACTTAATAGATACGCCTCTTACAAGTAAGGTACAATAGAACAGGTAGATATAATTCTATAATTTTAGGATAACTAATTAGCTAATTGAATTGAGGCTTAGTCAAACTTAACAACTAAGTTGTTTATGCGAATTTGATATTATTTTTAAACTGTGTAACATTAATTTTCTTTGTTACTAAAGTCATACAAAAAAGACAAGTGAAAATATTTTAGCCATTTTCTAGTCTAGTGTTATTTAAGATAAATTGTAGGCCACAATTGAAATAGGCATATATAATAACACATGCCACAATAATTTACAGCCAGATACCTACATATTTTGCAATTTTGCATGATAACAGCAAGAATATTATGGTATAAATTATAACTTATAAATAATTTACGCCATAACAACATGTCCTTCTACTTAAAGTATAGCACATTACTATAATACAATATAAAATTTTATTACATAGGTATCGTAAAAAATCAATCTTAATTTTTTTATTTTACTTTATAATTTTAAATAAGTAACTAGTAAAAAGTGTGTGCTCGGTATAAAAACAATTTTTGATGTTTAATAACAATGTTTTAAGGTCGATAACCATATTTCTGAAGGTGACTAAAAGTTATACCTACCTATATGAATAGTTAGTACTAGGTAGACAGTTATATCTTTATTTTTATTATAAATTATGATTATTTTCAACAATAATAATACCTGACATGTTTTAGATAACCTTTACACTAAAAATCTTACGTAATTTTTTTATCACTAACATTTAATGTATGTTTATAATAGATTTAAGTATATTTTGCCATGGACACTCTAGGTTAATCACGTGAATTCTGATTTACATTGTACGATGTTGTTTGTCTGCATGGGAATTGTATCAAAACAACTCTTATCTGAATCAGTCAATACAATCTAGAAGCCGATTTCTTTAGAATCTTCAACTATCTTCTACTACATGACAACAGAACATTAGTATTGAGGCTGAAGGCGATGCACAGACACTAGGTACTGATAATGATAATTAATTATGAACCTAAAAAGAAGGCTTTAGAGATATTTCAACTTTTGCGGTACTTTGTACATATGATTATAGATTGCGCAACCTTGGTTGAAAAAAGTGATTTACAACTTGAGGGATTATTTCTATATCATCAACGTGACTGTACGATCTTTTCATTTTATCTATAGATAAATAGCTATAAATCAACTTGTTTGCAAATGCTCAATTATGATACAAAGTTGAAGTGGGAAGGTAAACGAGGTCAACATACTACTGACATTACAGCAATTATTTTATTAAATAACATAGTTTTACTTTTCTCATTGAGTGTTCTTAAAGTTTAGATAGGTACAATTTTAGCTTCTTGTAAACGTACTTTTTATAATATTTTAAATGAGCTTCTAAAAAAGAAACCTCCATTAAAATAAGCATCAAAATTCTTACGCAATGCAACCAAAAGAATACGACGACGTAGATATTTTATCTACATTTTATTTGGTCACATCATTAGCTTTATCAAAACTCCCACAAGCAACTTTTTAATACAAAATTAATTTGCATTTTTATATGTTTTAAGTAATTCACAAGACTCCGCATGTACTTTCACCGGCGCGGGCGCCGCCGCGGGGCAACATTGTCATTGCAACTACGCGCCTTATTCGCTTACCTAATGTACTGAGTTTGCGAAACCGGACCCAGAACGAGTCGACAAGCGCCTATTCTATTTACCAGTGGAAGATTTTCTTTGTTACAAATAAACACTTAAAAAGGACCTTATTAATTTGCTACTGTACTTAATATTTTAACTAATAATATCTCATAATGTAAAAGGTTTTCTAATAAACCTAGTGGCCTAGATTAAGGCTTTAAATATCCAGAACATTAGAGTCTTTTTGGACAAGAATTCGCAAAACGGTCGAACAATTTGTCCTATAAAAATAATCAGCTCCGGCAAAAAGACAGCCTTAATACCTATTGTACCTAATTGTTTATCACAAAATCTGTAGTGTAGCAGAAATTCGCGACAGACTATTGTGTTTCAAAGATGAAGTGTTAATTTAATAGCAAGGCTTAGACACTTTCTCAAAAACTATGGAAAGTAAAGTAATTTCTTCAATAATAAGATCCACCCTTCTTATAGCATGTTAAAATCGATAACTTGCAATATGGACTGGAAAAGAACAAAAAAATTTTGCATTCAAAAATATCATGAAGTCTACAAGTTTAAATCATATTTGAATCCCTTTTAATTTACTTTGTTAAATGGCTAAGTATTGAAAAAGATTGAAGTAATCCACCATTAGCCAACTAAAGAATAGTCTCTATTAAGTGGTCACATCTGTGCAGATTATTAATTCTTTTTAGTTTTCTAGAATGGGTGTATTTCAATGGCATATTTGCACAATAGGAAAGGAACAATACAAGGTTGAATTCTCTCTAAATATTTGATGTATTGTTACTCTATAACTCAATTCTCTAAGGCAATAATAGACTGGACTTGTTTTAATGTAACATTCATATTATTACCTTTTACTTTCTGAACTTATTCAGGTGGCTATGTTGCCGTTTCATTTAGTCATTAATAATTTAATTAATTTTGGCCGTGACAAAATGTTGACTGTATTTAAATTTTGAGGTTCTGGTCCTAATAAGATGTATTTATAAAAGATGGATGGATGTTGAGTAGTTTATAGCTAACATTTGGTTAGGAGACTGTATAGGTATACAATCTTAATGTGTTACTTTTACAATAGGTTGTTTTTATTAAGTTTCTGCATTAATGTGTGTAATTATACAAATTTCATAGGCCATAAACACCAAACAAACTCTTGTAAACAAGCATTTTTACTTGCCTACATTAGGTACATATTATTAATTATAAATACTTGTACATTATATAACACACACACACAAGCAAGTAAGTTCAAAACAGCATTATGGCTGACCATAATTGAAATCTTTTTCCTGTATATTCCTAACAAAAAATTAATTTATTGTCTAAATTACACACATTTTTTTCTTAGTATAAATTTAAAATCTCAACAACTCAAAAAGGTGCCTTTGCATACGTTTCTTTCTCATTATCATTTATAAGTAAGCATTAAAATTAAAATAAAGTTTGATATTATTATCTGAATGTTTACTGTATTTAAGTACCTACACACTACATAATAGTTTCAATTCTTGGCACCGGCAGCGCCATCTAACACAATGATATAGCATTACCATTTACTAATTCAACTGGCCTGTTTGAATTGTAGATTTTATTTTAAATCACCTTGTTGGTATTGGTTCTATTGAAAAACATGTAACAGGCAATTCAGTAGGTAACTAAATCTTTATGTGATGTTCCATTAGTAAGAACAATCCTTTGGATAGGTATACTGATCAGTGTCATTACCAGGGAAAAATATTTTAATATATTATTTTTATATATTTATGAAGTCGATTATCTTAATCATGATATAATCATGCCTGGATTAAAATAAAGTTAACTTGACAGACTAATTAAGCCATCCATGTTGTAGAAGTATTTGAACTTTTTTTTCAATACTAGTAGGTAATTGCAACTTTATAGTTTGATACAAACTGGATGTTATTGGATTGTTATTCATAATTCTGAATTTATGAATAACAAAAGTATAGTTAATAAATCTATTTAACATTAGAATTTTAGGGCTGAATTAAATTTTATTTGTAGACCACTTTGTACATTTTTAAGAACAACACTAAACAGAATAAATTACTATTTATATTCTCTCTATTTGGACATAAATAATAAATAAATTAATTAAAAGGTGTAACACTGCTGTAAGTAGTCCAATTGTGAACACTTTTTATCTCTTTTCCAACTGAGGAATAAGTCCAAGGTTAGAATGCTTTACATTAAGTGTTTTCAGTAGCAAAAAGGTCACTTTTCTCAATAGTACCAATACTTGGAATAAACAGCAAGTCAATAATGTGATTAAATGGACTGTAAACAGGAAAATAACTAAGTTAAGTACCTACATAGGTGTGTGAATTAGTCTATCACATAACCAGTATGTGTGGATTATTGTGATAGGAATTTTGTACAATAGTAATTGATTTATACAGAGTTAATTTAGTTGCAAGTTGCACCAAAGAGTAGGTATGTTACCAATGCAAGAACAACTTTCCATAATGAACATAGCTCAAAAAACTAAACTAAGTTTGTCGTTCCAAACAAATTCTGTAGGCAGCTGATTAAATTTTTAGTTAAAGGAAAGATTTTTCTTAACATAATAAAAATAATATTATTTGTGAAGCAGATAAACACTTGTCAAAAGTTATAAAAGATAAGGAATGGCTTGAGGTTTAGTATCAAAGTAATGTGTTTGGAAGGAGATTATTGAGACAGATCAATTTATAGAATACTTGTAATACTGATCTGGAATACTATGTAATGTAGGAATTGTCGTGAGTAATTATGTGGTGGTATCTAGCCAAGATCATCGACCTTCCAGCCAATGGTCGATTTCATAAAGATTACTTGAATTATCTAAAAAGATTTATGTTATTTGCAGGCCAACTTTGGTCACTGACGTCAAGTCATTTGTAACGTAACTCCCCAGTAAACGAACCGACGAAATCCGCGACAATAAGACGCGAATTCTCTAATTATAGCCGTATGAAATACAAATCTGTGAAAATAACAGAGCACAATATCTACATGTTGACGTGGCGCAACATCATAGAGGACCTATTTATCGCAAGGCACCCTACTTACAATTGTTAATTACCCGTTACAGTGGGTCAAAATTGATCTAAGGTAATAAAACAACCAATTTGCAGTTTCATTTTGATTACTGTAACGTAAGTATGGCGCCTCTGACATTGTTGGCCTTTCTTTATTTTTGTCATAACAATATGGCGATCGTACTTACCCTATTATTTCTAATGAAGTCTTCTATAGCTTTTAACGCTGAATCCGTTAATTTCACAAACACTAGTTCCTTATTTTCTTTATAACTAGACTCTGATGATAACCCATACTGAACACCTGCTGGCAAGGCCGCCATTTCTTTATTCACTATTCGCACTGTGGACCAGCTGACTCCTTTGCTAGTCGTCACGTTTCATATCATTCACACATTTTCTTAAACGTAATCACAGATTCACAACCTATATAAAATTATAATTACAACAACAAAAGGGTTTTACTAGTCCAAATTATTCCTTTTGTAACCCCATCGACTCGGCCTTTGTTGGCACCTCTCTCAAACCTCTCTTCAGTCCGCAACAATCCGCAAGGCCGCACTGACTGTCATGCGCAATGGCGCTTTTGACAGGAAACGGGAGCATTCACTGCGACACTAGCGCCATTTTAACACCTTGGCAACAAGTATTATTCTCGAATGTTGCTAACTTCAGTATGTTATAAATTACAATATTTTGTTATTTTTTTAATAAAAAGCGTATAATTAGAGTGAAATACAACAAGAAATAAGTTGTCCGACATAAAATTCTGTTCAAAAAATACGATTCCATATACTTTACTGTAGCTGTTTTGGAATAATTCAGAAATTAATCAGTAAGTGAGGTTATGTTTCATTTAGTTTCGTAAGCCAATATTCCATACATACGTGTTACTCTACTTATTTTCCTCCTACATTATCAAATCAAGTGCTTTTATCTATCACAGATTTGAAATTATATACCTTGTGATTTATATTCTCAAGTTCATTAACTGTGTTTGTTGTGGTATGTTAGAAACCTGCAACAATGTTTTTTCTTGATGCCGTACTTTTTAGGAGATATCAGTTGTCTCATAAAGTCTAACCTATTTTTTACTTTTTATTTTATAGTATTTGACGATTGCGGCAATGGCGACGTGGGAAGAAAAGAAACAGCTGATAACACGCAATTTACAAGAAGTTTTAGGGGATGAAAAACTTACAGAAACCCTAAAACAAAGGGATCTGAAAATTTACTGGGGAACTGCTACCACTGGCCGGCCTCATGTAGCCTACTTTGTCCCTATGTCTAAAATTGCGGACTTTCTTAATGCTGGTTGTGAGGTAACAATACTATTTGCTGACTTACATGCTTACTTGGACAATATGAAAGCTCCCTGGGACCTGTTAGCCCTTCGAGTACAATATTATGAGGCCTCAATCAAAGCTATGTTGACATCCTTAGGAGTTCCATTGGAGAAGCTAAAATTTGTAAGAGGTACAGATTATCAGCTGAGCAAGGAGTACACATTGGATGTGTACCGGATGTCTTCTGTAATCACTGACCATGACGCCAGGAAAGCAGGTGCTGAGGTGGTCAAGCAGGTAGAACATCCTCTTTTAAGTGGTCTTCTATATCCAGGACTCCAAGCCTTAGATGAAGAATATTTAAAAGTAGATGCTCAATTTGGTGGAGTTGATCAACGTAAAATATTCACTCTTGCTGAAAAGTACTTACCCCAACTGGGCTATGCCAAGAGAATCCATTTGATGAATCCTATGGTGCCAGGTTTGACTGGAGCAAAAATGTCTGCATCTGAAGAGGACAGCAAAATTGACCTTTTGGATAATCCAGCTTCCGTTAAGAAGAAGCTTAAGAAAGCCTTCTGTGAGCCTGGAAACATCACTGATAATGGTGTACTTTCTTTTACCAAGTATGTAGTTTTCCCTTTGATGAAACCTGGTGAAACATTTAAAATTAGTAGGGCACCGGAGTTTGGTGGCAATGTTGAATTTAACAATTTTGAAGATCTTGAAGCCGCATTTGCAAAACAAGAAGTGCATCCAGGAGATTTGAAGACTTCTGTAGAAGAATCTATTAATAAACTTCTGGCACCTATTCAAGAGATTTTTAAGGACCCAAAGCTTCAAGAGTTGAATAAGAAAGCTTACCCTCCTCCAACCAAAGCAAAAGGCAATGCTAATGTTGTAGAAGAAATAACACCAACAAAACTGGACATAAGAGTGGGAAAAATTGTAGAGGTGTCTAGACATCCAGATGCTGATGCACTTTATGTAGAAAAGATAGATTTAGGTGAAGATGAACCAAGGACTATTGTGTCTGGTTTAGTAAACTTTGTTCCAGAGGATGAAATGAGAAATAGGGATGTAGTGGTTTTGTGCAACTTGAAACCAGCTAAAATGCGTGGAGTGGAGTCTAAAGGAATGGTGCTATGTGCCTCTGTTGATGAACCTAAACAAGTTGAGCCACTTTTGCCGCCCGAAGGAAGCAAGCCTGGTGACAGACTTGTTATTGAAGGGTATGAAACTGGGGAGCCTGATGATGTCTTAAACCCTAAAAAGAAAGTCTGGGAGAAATTGCAAATAGACTTAAAGACCAACGATAACTTACTGGCTGTTTGGCAAGGCAATAAGTTGATAAGCAAAGTAAATGGAAATCCTGTCACTACAAAATCTATGAAAAATGCTCCAATTAAATAAATATATTTTTTTACTAAATGTAAGCTCACTATGATTGTTATTAAGTAAAATTGGTTATAATCGATAAATTGAACAAGCTTTGTTTCCATCAATGCATTTAATTTTAAAACAGCTTTTTATATTTTTGAGCAAATAACTACTTGTTATTTTTACAGTTAAAATAATTTATTAATAAAAGAATACATTGGTTTATGAGTTTCTTATTTAATTGTCTGAAAATGAAGTGGAATTCTATAATTAGTGGAATAAAATGGCGATGTAAGATTATTATTTTGAAACTTTGAGATAAAATGTTACCGTGTATGTTATCTACCGGTATCATGCTACTCATGCTTTTCTCTGTGACGGGTTCACAGTTTTCATAGATGCTTACATGGAAATCATATTTTTTGCATAATTCGTGACCACTAATTAATTTTGCAAAGAAAAAGTTCCCGGTTTATGTGCCTAATAAAGCAACATCGTTTGCTTTTCTTGTATGCGTGGCTTAAAAAGCCGAATACCAAGCTAAAAGTTTTATCAGAAAACATAAAAATCTATTTTGACATAATCATCGTGAACTTAGCTGGAAAACAAAGTTAATGCGACTTTGACTATGGATATGGCTGGATGAAAGTAGTTCCCTTCGCTTTTGTACTGCATGGTAAAAGAATAAAAATACTTAGTCTATGGTTGTTTTTAACTTTTTTTATTCTAGATTTCTCATGATTTTTCTACGGGACCAACATCAAGATTTTTTGCACATGTAGCGACATCTTACGACAAAATTTTATTGATAGCGGCGTATGTTTCGAGACCTACTTGATGACTACATAGATGGCGCTTATTACACTTTTTTCTCAAAAATGCAGAAGGAACTCTACATTTTCGCCTTCTTTACAATATTCTGTTCTGTAGTTTGTCTACCCTGTCTAAGTAAAGTATGTAGAGTCTAACTTAAATCTTGGGATTAATTTTAATCCAGACTTGCGAACAAGCCGTTCATCCGTGAACCCCGAGTAAAAAATTCGGCTTTTCATTTCTCTAGGCTATAGGCAGGTCTTTCTTGTCGTACATACGCATGATGTGAGAAAACTCTGTGAGCTATTTTTAAATCTGTAGGCTTTCTCTGTTAACGCATCTTATTCAGATACCTCGTTCTTTATTTTATCTTAGTACTTATTAGCTTGTATGTAGCTCTAGCGCCATTTGAAAAGATGAGAACCTAACCACCTAATATCATCTACCTAGCTAGACAGACCAGATTATAAAAATAAAAGGTCAAAGATTATATTTACTCTAGGTACCCGTGGTAGCGCGTAGGTGTATCTGAATACTTAGGCACTTTTTCCTCTTTTAGAAGGGAATTTAATAATCATTTATCCATGAGCAAGAATCAAGAATTTTCTTTGATCTTCGCGCGGCGGCAGCTTCTGGTAGTGTTGTATTACGCAGTACAGTATCTTACTAAGATAAGCAAATGCCTTTGGTAGGTATAGGACTTTTGTAAGGTAGGTGTTGGTAGCTATTTATCTTAGAATGTAAATATGCAAAATTAAAAGTGCATTTTTAAAGATACTCCATATAATAAGGTAGAAGCCCAAATAGGAACTTGCATGTGATGGATTGATGTGACACCTAAAATAGGTACATTATGTAGGTAACTATTTAGGTGGTAGGTAAATGAAATGGTAAGTGTAAAATGAAGTGAAGTAGATAGATAGGTACTTACCTACCTAAAATATATTTTTCAAGATATGAGTAGGTAATACCTGCCTATAAATGCGTAGGTACGATATCCTAGGCAGCATCTACTTGATCACAAAGTAGTTAATGATATCCTAAAATAATACAGCCTGTATGTTTTTCTTGCAAGATATAATGTTGTAAAGTTTCATTAAAACCTGTTCAGTAGTTTTTGCGTGAAAGATCCTAACGTCCATCGGCGCAAACATTGACATTTATGATATTAGTAGAACGTAACTAAATAAAATGAAAAGGGAATTGGGAAAACCCAGTTGTTTAGTAGCATCGTTGTAAATTTTCAAAAAGCCATAACAACATTAGGTACCTATCTTTATTGAGCCGGTTTATTGAATAGCCACCAGCATGTGCATCGCTAGCGATCATAACAATGAATGCACGGATAAAATTAGATATTCAATAACGGGAAGGGGGTCGGAGGTCCGCCATTTTGGCGCTTCATGCCGGCAGACGAGGGCTGAGGGGAGCACGCATGCGTAACTCGAACCCACACCCCGATGTAGGGCCGGGACCTCGCGACTCATGTCAAAAAACACGTTATTCTCTCCCCTTATACCACTAACCTAGTACGTCTTAATAAAAGAGATTTATTAATAAATCGCCAGCTAGCATCCGAGATACAAGTCGGCACCATCCGAGCTCACATCGAATTGTTTCATTGAACAGTATTCGAGACAATGAAACAACGGTTGATCGGCCACCTATTCATTAGTGACTAGTTTTTTATCAGTGCTATCTACGGACATCTTTATCTGAGTGCAAAAAGCTCGCCCCATTGTCTGAGCTTAATTGGATTTGATTTATGTGATGTGTTTCTTTATGGAGTTGTAAAATGCGCGCGTTTTGACAGCGATGCAAGATTCAACAGTCACAATGTTTGTGGAGCATCAGGAAGTAATGAAGGGATGACACAAGATTAATGGAAAAGGTTTGGCGTAGAGTGGGTCTCCATTCCTCTCGGAAGAAGAGGGATGGAAGCGGGACTAGCCGGGAGCCAGTGACAGCAACCGCGCCCCCTCAGGAAGCTGAGTACCAGAACATTCATACGTTGCGAACAGCTGACTTGATAAGGCAACGCCAAGGGGAAGAGAAGTCTACTTTACGATCTTCATACATTATACGAAACGGGGATAACTTCATTTTGGTTGAGAGACGTAGACGCCGTAGAAGGAGGAGTGGAACGAGGGCGTCGTCGGGAGGAAGACACCACACTCCGCCAGTGGAAGAGACCGCGCGAACTGAACAAAAACGACGACCACCTGCTCGGCTCAAGATTTTCGGCATTCAATGGCCGCTACATTCTAGTGATTCTAGGTAAGACTGTTCGCAGGCACCCAATTAAAACCTTCATGTTTCATTATTAACCATTTGTAATTATCTAAAACGCAAAATTAAAAAAATATCTACAAGATAATTTAAGTTATTGTTGGATGGGATTCAGTAATTGTTTCCGTTATAAAAAAAGTTATTGTTAGTGACCCATAGTCAAATATTCAGCATTTTCGTTATGGATATCTATCTATATAGAATTCAACCAATAGAAGGAATAAAGTGTAAACCACTGTTTGATAGATCGAGAAAGTTATTTTGTTTATTGCACCTCATCTTGTTATACTTTGATAATGACTTTGTCAATAACTGCATTTCCTTGCGGTATATTTCATACCGCAATACGGTAATGACATTTTATAAATAAGGAAAATTCCGACACACTACCTACTTGTTTGTATTTAAATCTAGTAAATTGTAGGTAACTCCGAACACGTGTTTTGCGACCTAAATAAGCCTAGACTTGCAAACCTTTAGCCGAAATAAATAGTCACATGTAACGTTACCCGTATAGCCGCAAATGTAGAGTCGAAAATTGAACGTTCCTACTTTTAACAGCAGAACATGTCGTGCATACGTTTTTTCTAACGCAATGTTTTGGTAGGTACCTAATTAGTTTCATGAAAGTAAGGTACAATATTATGGAAAAAAGTTACAGGCTTATTCAGTCACTCACTCTACAACAAAGAACTGCAGTGGTTAGTTAGTCTCGTAAAATGTAAGACTCCATTTTAAGTTTCTCTTTAAAAGAACAAGTATAAAATAAAAGTCAATTGGTCTCGACTGAAACTGTAGCAATGAGGGTGCTTTTAAAACTCTCAACATTATTTGGCCAGCTTCGTCCAATTAGTGCGAGCTCTTACTTAGGAACTCTTATTTATTCAGGACCTATTGAATATTGTGTAGAGTCCCTCATTCCGTTGCTCTTTGTCTTGAAAATTACGGAAAATGAAAAGAAATTGCGGTTAATCACACCATACTTATACCTCCATAATTAATGTCGTTATAATTTTGTGTTGTTCGTTCAGAAACAATACTATTATTGGTGACATATTACGCCCAATAAACTACCCTTGAGTTGTTTTGCGGATACATCAACTACTAGAACAAAGCGTAACAATCAAACTGATTTGCAGGCACACATCAATAACCCGTCGGTTCTGCCGCGGCCGCCGTTCTCGCGAAGACAACGAGCTTTACCGCTCCAACAGCTTCAAGTTCGAGCGGTTCACCAGAGAGCCACCAGCTGATGAGTTCGCCTCCGGATCACAGGTCAGTCTATACTAGTCCTGGTTTTTAATATTTTGCTGGATTGAGTGTTTGTTGAAGGCACTGCACCGTTTCTAACAAATATTGATTTAGTAGATGTGGTTAAGTAGATTGAATAATCTAACTTTAAAAGCAGGTACTTACCAACTTTGGAAGCTTTATAACAAGCTGAAACATATTGCATCAGAACTTCAGATAACCATATTTTGGTCATAACCATGGTTGGGTACGAATATAGGTACCTAGTGCAAAGTTGAGCAGGCATCTACGATAAGTTAGCACCTACCTACCTAATTAAATTAATGTTAGGAGAGCATTAGAGCTAGAAAGGAGAGCATTTATTGACGAAGTTATAAGTTCTAGTGGGGTATGAAATTAACAAATAGTGATAAGTTTATTTTATAGGTATAATTGGACAAACCGGAAGTCGAATAATAAAGATTAATGAGCTCATAAAATTCTTTTCTAACAAATAGCCGTAATACGTACAATAGCAATAGGTATAAAAAAGGCGCGTGTGGGCGGTGAGTTATAAATCCTTGGGGACGGGACACGGGAGTGATGATTCATCTTTAATACTCATCCTACTGTAGTAAAATATACGAAGGAAAATATATAAAGGCGTTCAACGAAAAAAATGCACAATATTTCCAATATCGCCCGACGCCGCCGCCGTAGAGCTTCTAAAATTATTTTCACCGCAGAACTAAGTACCATCTCCGCATAAATCGAGTTCTTTAGAAATAGCGTCTCAGTGGTGTTATCACAAGGCGGCACCGTCAGCGGTGTGAAAGCCTTCCACTTATCTAGATGAGCTATCTTCTCTACAAAGAAGGCCCTTTACAAAGTTCTGATGAAGGATATCCTTAGGAACTTGTTATTGAACTGTGGCTCAAGCCGTCTCTCATATCATACCTACCTTTAAATGTGATCTTCTTTAGATATTTTTTTAAGAGACAAAAATATGATATTGAATTGACCCTGTGCATATTTCTTAGATATTTGAAAAGAAAAGGAGTAACGAGCGACATCTGTTAATTACTTTGCGAATTAAACTTTTAGGAAAATGTGAACAGCGCCATCTCTTTATGACTTTAAGAACTATATTTGATTTAACGCCATCTGTTAGACATTAATGAAACTTCTATAATTGCTACGTAAGAATCAATCGTGATAGTTTTATTAGTAAAACACAGATGGCGCTGTTCTAGCTTTATATGACTTTGATTCCATAATAAAAATATAGATGGCGCTTAAACGGTTTTACTAGTTTAATACTCGGTTTAATAGGCACCTCTACCTAATCAAAACGAAAACCTGTACCTACCTACGCGAAGCCTATAGAGGTGGCTACGGACTTTATTCGATTTTTATTTAGTATTTTAGTTCCTTATGATTCAATTGCCAATTGCAATGGGAAACTGATATAGGTAATTAAGTAAGAATAGACCTATAAGTAATGGATTTATCCAAGTTTGGAACTATCCGGGTTATGAATAGGCACTAAGAAGGTACCTACCCACCTTGCCAAGCTTGACGACTGGTATTTTATCGTATTATTATTCAAGTTAAGATACAGGTTACAAATATTCCAATTTATATCGACGTGGGAATTGCATTGAAAGAGATTTCGGCGTTGAGGGGTCGCGTGCGGTATTGCAACATAAATTGTGTGCACACGTTGTGTAGAGGGTGGGACATTAATATCATCTGTCCTATCAATTACGGCGACGTGGTCACCGCTGCGCCGACAACCTATCGAAGGAAAATACGTGAAAAATTTGACACACGACCCTAATTTATCCTTAGGTCGGTAGGGTTGTGTAACTCACGGATGGGTAAGAAGAACGAACGCTACAACTACGAAGTAAAAAAAAACACTGTAAGTAAAATCACGTTTTTTTTGAGGCGATGTCGTATTACCTAGGATGTCGGATATTAGGAAGCACCAATAGATACTTAGGTATTATGAAATCCTACAATTCGAATTAGTTTGAAAAACCTTTGGCTTGGAGGCTTGATGAAAGTGAAAAGTCTAACTAATTGTACCTGTCGTCTGTCTCAATACTCAGTAAAGTAATATTTGGATGGACGTACCTATGTTTGTTACTCATTCATACAAAACCCAATTAGCAGATTTTAGTGAATTGAAAAATAGGTATATTACGAGTATTTAACCATATTTTTATAAGTTTTCCAAGTCTTGGTGCTTCGTCACTAGCTATCTAAGTAGTCTATAAAACTAATACCCTCTAAGATTCTCAAGCGCGATTTTTCTCAAGAATTTTTACCTAGCAGCCCTGTCTCCAATATAAATCACGTTATCCCGGTTGTGATCGCGATTGCCTCATCAACATACTAATGCGGTGTACCATCTGCGCCCGCCCTTATGAAAGTCTGGTTGAGCCAGACATTGTCTGTTCCGCACCTTATTTCTTTTGTCTATGGTCTTATGTTATTGGCTGATGAATTATTTGAACGCCCTTTTGATTTTTCAGGAAGTTTCTTTGAGTTTTGGTGCGGAAAGACGTTCTGAAAGAATGTTCGTCACTAGTTCGTCAAATCATAGTTTATTGATAGTCATCTTGAAATAATTTTATAACAAATCTTTACTTACCTTCAGTTTTAGATTGACTTGAGTTTTTTTTTTTACTTTCTATCACTGCGTATTTGACTGTTGACTCCTGAAATGATTCACAAAATGCTGTTTGGATATTATAGGTCTAAGATTCAGCCTTTGTTTCAGCAGTTTTTTCAATGGGTACCTACTAAAAAACTTTAAAATATATCAATTAGGTACAAGTAAAGGCAATCTAGCCTCGCATGGCTCGTCTGACTCGCCTGGGAGGTAGATCCAAGCTCTGTTTTCAACCCACCTTAGACAACTCACACATTGAAAATCACTTAGTTTGATTGAAAAACAGAAAAAGACTACAGTCAACTGGCTAGGGACAAAAATGCAAAAGAGAAAGTTACGAGTTTGTAAAAAACGTTCAGCATTTACGTTATGGAAGAACTTTGGAGGAATAGATAACTTTACTAAACTAGATGGGTAGAGTTGTTTTAAAGAATAGCTGTTTTCATTTATAATGTGTCTTTGTTTTTTGTTTCACATAAAGAAAAGAGCCTAAAAGTAAACGAGATTATAGGATAAAGGATGTCACATGAACATTAGGTCAAGCGAAAACTTCTACGTGGGCTATTGAAAATAAATCTTTATGGGTGTTCCATGAATGTTCAAATACATCTACTACCGAAATCCAAGATATGGAAAACGAATACCGCACTAGGCGATGGAGCCGGTACTCAGCCCGGCTAAGATGACTTATATTTTATTTCTTTTAAATACCCTGGAACGTCAAACTTACAGTAATTTTATCGCTTCAGTATGTCAAAGTAAAGAATCCCTCAAAAATAACCTCTCTTATCACAATTGACCACAAAACTCCCGAATTAAACAACATTTACAGTACCACAGTATTAACTAAAGCTCGCATTACGCACGAGAGCTGCGTGTAACCAGATTATCAGCGAATTAATCGGAACAGGTCCCTTCGGCCATTCGGTAATCTAGTTCGCCTCGGAACTGGCGGTAATTGAAAATGTCGAACGACGCGGTGTTCATTTTCCACTAATTAATCGCTGTGATGACATCGAACCCCTGTCCCTAGACTCTCATTGTCATATCACGTCTAGATATTAAACGAAATTCGAAACGTGGAATATTGAAGGGTGATGATACGTTAATGCTCGGTCTATTATTTTGGTACATACTTTGTAATTAAACTCCTAGCTGGGATGGCTGAAAATGCAACCAGCTTAAATATCTCTACTATAATATGATCTACTATCTCTATAGATTCGTCTCGTCTCCAAAATAAACAAAATATTGGCGATGAGTGGTTACGATGATTGCTATAGATACTGTAATAATATTGTTGCAATAAAAGATGGACCATTTAATGTCTGGCTGGAGTCTTTTCAGCCTTTCTTTATAGGTGGACCTCCATTGCCATCAATATGTATGAGAACTATGATGAATTAACGTCCAGGTTTTGTAAGAAGGTAAGTAATTTTGTAGCCACAGTTCCTACTAGCCAACGAAGTCGTAACAGTAACAAAGGTATCAAAATATTGCATTAAAACGTCCAAAATAAACTAAAGTTTAAGACTCTGACAAAAAAACATAATTTATAACGCGTTTGCCGAAAGATGTTATCGTAATGCTTTATAGAGTTTTCGCATACAACCTGTTTCGGCAGAAGTTACTTCAACTTCGCCAATGAATGATGTTTTACGAAAAGTTAAGTTTAGAAATAATCTTGTTGTGAATGCAGCAATGCATACCTTCTAGTAAATGTAAATGTGGTTATATAGTAGACACGTGTAGACGTAGTGAGGATTAAGTATCACACACTCTTCAATATACTACATGACATTCTATACGTTTTCCTTAATTTTAACTGTCCTAACTCCTTCTATAGTAGAAAACATCCAATCATCGTGAGTTTTATATTAATCTACATGAGTAGAGCTTAATTCCTACACCTACTTAAAATAGTCTTAATTTTAACTGACACAAGAGCATGCATTTTTAGGCTCTTGTAATAAAAACATAAACTAATCCGTCCAAGAGTTAAAAATGTAATAAAGGGGTTGTCTTCACACCTTCTCAGGTTTGGAGTGTAATCAAAATTTTATGATCAAATAAAAATATGACGGTAATGTCTAACGTGCTTACTGGAATACGTAAATTATTTATTTTAGTATTAGAGTTGTTTCTCCATTTTATATTTCCTTTTTTTTTGTATTTATTTGTCTTCAGTTGTGTAGATAAAATCCGTAAAATAAATGTAGTTATTAAATAAATTAATTTAATCTAAGTACTTACTTCAATCATATACCAAAAATAAAAGCTTAAAACAATATTTATCCATTCGACAAAATCTTCCAAAATTGCACCAATGATCTCAATTTTGTTTCCATTTATTTAAAAGGCGTGTGAAAATTGAGCCGGGTGATATTGGCAAAGTTTGTATTCGAGTAAATCCGGTTTTGTCCTGTAACCCGGGTAACCGGGGGTAAAATCTTGGTTGTTTTCGACCCGCGTATTTTGTCAACTCGCTCCCGTATTTCACAACTTGTAAGAGATAAAGTTGTTTGATCTTCTTCTGTTTGTACACTAGAGTAACAAAGCCCACAATAACTCTATGTAGGTACTTTACAAAAACATTTTGTTACCACTGTTTCAAGTTTTTCGTATTACTTAGGCAATATTTTGTACCCTTAACTTACGTACTAAGTATTAAAAAGTTGAAAGAGCATTCTTTGTTTCAATTCGTAAATAACTTGTTAAACAAGACGGTAAAAATATTTATGCTTCAATATATCAAATTGATTTTAATTACTGACCGTAAACCACAGAAATATTTGTGAGGCAACAAAATCTAAATTATGTTTTACCTTTGTTACTTCGATGTACGTTATGAAATAAATTAAGAAGTTTAGGTACCGTTTGGGTACTTTTTTGCCATTAGGGATATATTATATATACTATATTAATTCGATACATAAACTTTTTGTTCATACGTGGTCAAATTCCTAATAAGATTAAAACATATTGTTATCTACAAGTGATCTGTTTCACGCATTAAAATCGTGAGCTCCTCAATCAATGCTATTGTGATTTTGTTGATTTTTTGTGAAGTAGACTCCTTGCACAATCATTCATGGCTGTGACATAATATTTTAATACGATGCCCGTACAACAAAGTTAAAAGAGATATAAAAACCTATTTGATTGTCTAATGTTCTGAAAAGAAAACATCAATTAGATTTGATTGACAAATTCAGATTACCACGATGTTAACTCCATACCGCTTGTAGCTTTGATAAAAATTACATTCTAATTTTGAATTCCTTGTACCTAGCAAAATCAAAAGAGGAATAAATTAATTTATAGTGGGCATAGGACATGATAATTGGATGGACGAGTATCTAA